>BDMV01000001.1:13832618-15066840 GCA_008326285.1 Oryza officinalis | reverse complement strand
GGGGAGGGCTTTGTGTTCGGAACGCATGAATTTTATGGCAACATGATTTTATTTTTTAGGATGGGATTTTTTTGTGGGAAATTGTATTATATCTTTTATTTGACTAGTTACATGCACGTGCTTTGCAACGGGATTGGTAAATAGAAATATGAATTTTTCATAGGCCGTTTTTCACAATGGATTGGATTTTTTAGCTTTTTGCAGTGAGCATTTTTTTTGTTTTTATTGGGTTTTCTCATGAGTTTGAGTTTTCAAGTGGGTTAATATGATTTAGTTTTTTCTATCCGGTTTCTTGGTTGGTTTTTTAAGTAGGTGGATGGTTTTCACATGGGATGGAGCTATTGGTTTTCTGCTAGGATTTTCAATGGAGTGCGATGAAACTGTTTGGTTTTATTAGGGTGCAGTCTTTCCGTGGGTGCGTCGGTTTTTCCCGAGAGAGGCGCGTGGGTAGCGTGCTGCACGTGGTGGGTTAGGAGGACGACGACTTTGCTTTTATAGTAATAGAGAAATATAAGAATATTGTACATTTTTTAGTGCAAATTGAATAGTGAACTACTTGATTGATCAAAGAATAGGAAGACATTTTTCATATCCCAACGCTTCTCCAGCTCTACCTCTACCATACGTGAATATGAGTCATTCTATTTCTAGCTAGTCATAACTCATCATCAATGAAACCTATAATATTATTTAGAAGATTAATGGAATGGTTAGAAACGCTAATGTGAGATTTCACTAGAGTGGATCTAGGGATTTATAATATTCAAAGCATGTCTCATTGAAGTGGAAAAATAACACCAAGAAGAGATTATGCTTGAATGCAAATGGGATTCATGTCTATTTCATAGAGAACACTAAACTTCTAAACCACAATTTTAGTTCTATTTCTGTGTGCTTATCTCCCATAAGCTGAATACGATTGCCACAGTAATCCAGCATGTTTGGTCGGTTGGGTATCCATGGATGGGATATAGCGCATGGTTGTCAAGGCGTAGCTATGGCGGTAAGGCACTGCCAAGAGACATGGCATCTGGCCCGCCTTACCATATTGCTTATGGCGTCCGCCTTATGACTGAGGCATCGCTATGACGTCGATATCGCGTCCTTAAGTGCCACAATGGCTAAAGGCAACACCATAGGAAGTCGAGGACGTGGTTTCTGCTGCGACTAGTTGTTTCACGGATGTGCTTGCAAAAATGGTAGAATATGAAGAAGTTCGGAACAAGACAAGCCATGGATTACGATAACTAAAGAGGAGATGCCTTTTCAAACAAAATGGAAATTGCCAACAAAGAGAAAATGATGCCTAGTAAATTGCAGATTTCCGCATTTCTATTACTTGATTTTAGAATGTATATTTTACTCCTAACTTCTAAAATATGTGTGCATTTACCATTTTAGTTGGTTGATGGTGTGCATATGGTGACCATGCCGTATACCTTCAAAGGTTTGCAAATCATATTGTTAGTCATTGTGCTTCTTCATCCAGTTGTGAGTGCAGTTGGAGTACATTTGAATTTGTGAGTCAATTGGTTTTTAGTTTTGGTTTACATTTCTTTACTATATCAGCAAGCTATTTATCCACTTTTGTTTTGCTTCTCTTGTTATTTGCATCCTTGCATATCCATACAAAGAAACGGAACCGGTTATTACATAAGAGATTGAATGATGTTGTTTTTATTGCCTATAACCGAAAGATGAAAACTAGGTTTCAACTTAGACATGAGAAAGCAAGAAAAGACTATGGTACTTTAGTCATTGAGGAGTTTGGTTGGGACAATGAGTAGGTTGATTCCTTGCATGAACCGGTTGAAGGTGCTCATGGATGTGACATTACATGGGATGATGTGGATGAAGTTGTTGGTGCAACACACTATCTTCGAGGTCGCAATGTTCCAAGGAGAACTCACAACCGTGTTGGTCCAATAACCTTTCAAAGGCATCAAACAAATACAACAACACTTGAAGAAGATGAGTAAAATATGCAATTTGACCAAGAAGAAAATGAGGAGGAAGATCCACATGATGATACAAATGTGAGCGATTGTGATGAAGCTCCCACTAGTACTAAAGAGGGTGAAGAGAATTTGGATGCTAGTAATAATTTTAATGAGTTTGACAATGAATACTAAGAGGCAATGAGTTGAACTTACAATACTTTTGTTTAGAGTGTGGAGTTGTGGACCACTATTATTTGTATATGCCATTAGGCGTATGATAGCTCCCACCATTTTGCTATGTTCTTTTCTTTTGTTTGCCTGCTAGGCTAGAACTTGTTAGTTTATGCTCAAATGTTTATTTTGTTATCTCTAATATTTTGGTTTATCTAATTATCTTGCTAATTATTCATGTGCCTTGTTGCTTGGGAGAATGAATGGCAGGACATCAAAAAGGTATGCTACTCAAGTAAATATAAACGAATTATTTACTATTAATCTGCAATTCTGAATCTATTATCTTCATAAAAAAAGTAATGTCGATACTTCTAAGGGGGGTGGATGCTGCCATGGAGGTGGTGGATGCTACATGGGCTCATGAGTTCCCAAGAACAAGGTATAATAGGAATTTAGGTGCGCTTCGTGGCACCCTACTGTCCGTTAAGAGACATATAACTTATGGATGATTGTAGGGTAACATTGAGTAGTACTCAAGGCAAAGCAAATAATAGGAGGGAAACATAGTTATAGTACAAATCATATGGTCTAACGATTGCTAAAGATACTTCAACTTAGTTTGAGGTAGCACAATAAAAGATACATAATATAGGATACATGTTCCTTGGTTCCTTGCAGGTTGTACACAACAACGTAGACTGTTAGTGAGGTATATAAAACTCTGGATGCTAACGAAGCCACATAGGAAGACGGTGTGGTAGCTCCAAGGGTGATCCACCTTCAACAACTTCATGATCTAAGTCGATCTAATAGGATACCAACCGAAATGTTTTTATGATTGCTAGTCGAGAAGCTTCTTCATTGTTTTGGCTTCGAGTCTTTTCATTATTGCAGTCAAATAACTTTTCTATGTGAATCTTATATACCTATATAGTTCATCCCTACCTGGTGTAGTTAATAGGAATTCTCTGCTTTGTGGTTAAGCCACGTCAGCAATAAAATGACAGCCGTCCGATCTGATCTGAATGGCTGATGTGCAAGGCAAATTGGTTGCACACGGGAAAGGCCCAAAATCTAAAAGCCCAGTTCATACCCTAGCCCACCATACTTTCCGATGCTTCCTCCTCCCTACTCCCGACAAAGGAACCGACGCCACTGCCAGAGAAGTGCGCAACTAGTGGCTGCTTCTCTTTTCCCAACGCCTTCCCTCCCCACCTCCCCTAAACCCAGCGCTTCTCTTCATTGCTTGACGCTGGTAGGGAGCACATTTGCCTTACTGACACCCCGGTGGCGCTTCCCTGCCCCACCCTCACCCCCTATGGCGCTTCCTCTCGTCCCTATTCTACTTCCGCTTCCACTTCTCGTCCCTCTGTCGTCTCCCCTCTCCCAAGCGCCGCTTCCGCTTTCGCTTCCTCTCCCGCCGCCTCGCCTTTTCGGGGTGTCACAAGAAACGGAAACCGACAATGCTCATCATCTGTAGAGATAAATTTAGTATGTACCACTTTCCTAAGCTATTCACTGATAAATCCCTTACAATTTCAGCCAAATTTTATTCGGTTCACTCGGCAGTCCACAGTCCTACAAATTCTTCACGATTGGTCGATGGCAACAAAACATGTGGTGTAGATCAGGAGTGCAACAAGGGTGTGCTTGCACAAGTAAGATCCTAACATCCTTGAATTGTGATATGCATGATCTGATTATCTGAAGCGATCTACATTCTGTTCTTGGTTGTATGGAAGCAGAATGGTGGAATTTTTTCTTGGTTAGGTTGTTCATGATGGAGCTGAAGAAATACAAGAACCGAGAGATAAAATTCAAAAAGCAGGTGCCCACCACTATATTGTTGTCTTTCTCATTCATCTTTTGGCTATGTAGGCAATTGCGGAAGTTGCAACTGCTACTAAAGTGCTAAATTATCCAGATCCTTATTTCCTTGGTGCGCCGGTTTCATTCACCTTCTTAGTTTTCATGAATATTTCTTCCTTGGTCCATTAATTCTCCATGTACTTTATATATCAATATCTAAATATTTTAGTAGGTGCCAAATTTTAATCCTAATAGGATCATGCTTGGCTGCTTGCTGTCTCGCCGCATCATCAGTTAATATGGAGCGCGCCCACTTTACTTTATAGAATGGCTATACATAAGTCTTCCAGCAGGATACAAGAAAACATGAAGTAGAAGAGTAAGGTAAGGTTATTTTCTTATCCATTCATTCCTTTGATTATGTTAAAACGAAATGTTTTCCACTGTATAGATCATTTTCGTGGTTTTCCTGCATACTAATAAAAACTGGCATTCTTAATTATCTACTATTTTGTTTGTTTGCTTTGATTTAATTTACAACACTAATGGCATGTTTTGATGTGGCCATCCAATAGACTTTCATATGCAAACCATCCAATCGGAATGGACAACTACAAATTTCAGCAACTATATAGCTGTTGATGAAATAATTTCTCCACATGTATGTATTTAGTAGGCTTTTCGAATTTTCTTTACAGTGCTAGCTCTCAGGTTAGTCTAAGTGGAAGCTTATTTTATTTTGGCTAATGTATTGTGTTGTTGATTGAATGTTTGCCTATGTTTTCTTCACAAATGAGCTTACGAAAAAGTGGAAATGGTTTTTGATTCAACAATTTTCCCTCATGAGCTTCCTATATTTTTGTTTGCCTTTTCAATCAACCACTAACTTTTTACCTCAAGCACTTAGAGCAATGTGTGTAAAAAGTTGCAATGCTTTGTTATCTACTCCTATCTATAGAACCGTATATGGAATTTAGTAGTTCTACAACTTTTACTGTTATTGTTTATATTATTCCTCGATCTCAGTGTTTCATATATTGTTATGTATCTTATTTTTCATTCATATGTGCCACAACAACGTGCAAAGTATCATCTAGTTTCTATAGGATCTGTATAGGATCTGATGGACTGATGCAAAATCTTCAACCTCCTAATTGCCTAGGACTAATGCAAAATGTTCACATATGTATCTCTCTTATTTGTTTTGACTCGATTATCATCCCTGATCTTCTTTCACTAGGTGTTTTGGCAAATATTTGTCAAATTTAACTAGCCTTTATTTTTTATTTTTTTAGAAAGCACTTATCTTTAGTCTCTTTAGCCCACGTGTAAGCGGCTTGATGCGATTGCCAGTAAATATAGCTAATCGCACTCGTGCCATGGGACGCCGCCTCCTGACAACTGACCCACTGACGTATGGGCCCGCATGGATGCCATGTGTGGTTGGTCTTCCTTGCACAATTTTTCAGCTTGGTTGACCAGGCAACAGCAGAACAAAAGTTGTTATTTACATTTTACAGCGGCTAGAGCCTCAATTTAAGTAATTCAGTAACAACTCCGCACTCCTCAATCACATGTTTATATCACATATGAAGCTGTTAGCTGTGTTGTGTCCCCAACTGAGATTAGCTGCTTGTTGTTCTTTCTTAATCTATCTCAATGCTCCAATCCATTGTCTTAAGGATAAGATCGCAATCCATTGTCCATGCAGCCAATTTGAAAAGTGAAAGGTCTCGTATATGATGCTCTTCGTATAGCTCTTCAACGATACAACAATTGTCCGACAACTGTATTATGACCTGTTTGTTTCATTATTTCGGTGGCACTCCTTCTATTGCAAGTATGACACAATGGATTGACGGTGCTATGTAAATTCATTTTGACAACTCAAATATGAGTTGTTTTGAATGTGAACGATCCTTGGTTAAATGCTTTTTGAGACCTCTCTTCTTGCTGGTCTACATCTATGAAAAGAGCAACGTATATCTTGCAGCGAAATGGTGGCAATACAAAATCATTGGTGCTATATATTCTGCATCTAAGGGGACAGATGCTGCCATGGTCTATAGAGGTGGTGGATGCTATATGGGCTCAAGAGTTGCCAAGAACAAGGTATATAGGCTCTGTTCGGGAGCCTGTGTTCCTAGCGCGCACAGTGCTTTTTTTCACGCGCACGTTTTTCAAACTACTAAACGGTGTATTTTTTTGCAAAAAGTTTTTATACAAAGTTGCTTAAAAAATCAAATTAATCCATTTTTTTTTAAAAAATAGCTAATATTTAATTAATCACGCGTTAATGGACCGTTCCGTTTTCTGTGCGCACTGGGAACACAGGCTCCTGAACACAGCCATATATGTGTGTTATACTACTCTTAAAATGCAGCCTTGATTTGCTGCCATATTAGATTTTTTGGATTGACACCTAATTAGTTTGGGAGTGCCAATCTGAAATCGCTTTAGGACGTCTTACCATGTTAACAACCATGATATAGCAGTTACATTTTTTGTGGTGTTTAGTTCATGGGCGAGTGAGGAGATGGCTGTCACCCATAGCATATTCCATCAATATATTGGATGGCAAAATCCGATCAAAACAACCAGATGAAGCCATCCATATATTGCATGTGATGATGTGGCATGTTCTTGTAGGTTGGGTGGGTTCACCTTTTTTTAGCATGGTTAAAATGAAATGTTTCTACCTAAACTATATATTTGATTTGTGATCCGATAAAACAAGATCTCCGATGGTTATATTTTGATGAAAGAAATATATTCACAATTGGGCCCCACTAAAATTTGGCTTATACCGTCAACCAAGCAAGAACTTGGAATATCAAAGCCCATGCATAATCAGTCTTTTAAGGCAATAAAAGTAGGCAACCATATATCTAAGACTCCTTTTTAAGTAGACTATTGACATTTATGTCCATGTGTGCATGCTTCACTCATTGACATGTAGGTGTAGGGCAACTAATATGTTGCAAAACTTGTCATTTACATGTTGGATTTCTTCATATTAGCACTTGCATAGTTGCACTAGAGGCAACACAATTAGGAGTACATGTAGTTACTATCAATCAATGGCTTTTTTATATGAGAACGACAATTCATTTTTTCCATAAAGCTATAACCCACTATATCTTAAAGCTTAACAATGCAAAGATGTCACATCATCATCCACTAATAATTATTACATCTTAAACCTCATGGAAGCATGCTATATTATCAATAATTTATTAAATATTAGAGCTTTAAAAGACAAGCATGTTAAATAATCATCCCACATAATTCACATAATATTTCAATATATATCTCCATCATTTTTTATAATATACTATATACTTATATAGTTCATCCTTACTTAGTTAAATGTTATTTTTCTCTTCTCTCATTAAGTCATATCGGTTTCTAGCCCTTAAATAATTAATCTATGGTCCAAATTATCTCCCTCCTTTTCTTCTCTCATTAAGCCATATCACCTCAATTGTTTCTAGTTGTTAGATGATTAATCTATGGTTCAAATTATCTCTCTTCTTTTCTTCTCTCATAAAGTCACATCAATTTACTTTTACATTTAGATCATTATTATATATACTATTTAAATTATCATAAACAACATCAACTTATATAAGCTTATGTCGTCTAGCTATCTTACACATTATTTATACTTATTATTATCATACTAAACCCTCGCAGCAACGCGCGGGGTTCACTTAGTACATGAATGACAACAGTTAAAAAAGAACACATAGGGATGCCATAGAAATGCACTGCAATATCAGGGCTACAATACGCATGAACAATATATGAATATGGCGTGTTTTGGGCCAAAGCACGTAGGGTTGTTTTAGATCACATAATTCAAAAAACAACCCTATAATTCTCATTGCTTCATGAACCCTATAGGAAACGGATACATGAGAATTTGTAACAAACGTAGTTTGGCAACACCAAAGGAAAATCATAGGAACCTTAGTTTTCCTCCAAAATTTTTATGAAATGGTATATTCCATAGGAATTCTAAAGGACTGTTCTAAGGACGGAATAGGATTATTTTCCACAGGATTTTAATCTTCTGTGTTTCCTTATGTTTTAAACCGTTGCATACATGTGAGAGAGAAATAGATGGAAATTTGAATGGAGTTAGGGCATTCTTAGTAAACCACGCAAAATTGTGTTGTGGCCATTGTGACTCTGAAAATTATATGGGTGTTAATTATGGCTATATTCTTTTCAGACCTAAATAAACAAATTTTATGCCACCGATCAGCAAAAATTTTAATGAGGTCCTCTAAAAGCATTCTCATAATCTAATTCCAAAGGAATAGCAAAAGCCAACCCTCCATTCCAAGCATAAAATTCACTATCGAATACAATGCCTTCACTTTATACCTTTTCCCTTGGGCTTTCCTTTTCTCATTAATAAAATGATGGATAAATGCATATGCTTTCCGAACTCCTAAACTGTGTGTTTTCTTTGAAAATCTATGTATAAATATATTTCTTAGAAAATTGTTTCAAATTAATATTTAGAGTAAATTTCACAAAACTATATGTACTTTGATCAAATTATCACAAAACTATAGATTTAAAGTGTTTGTATCATAAAACTACAGATTAAACACATGATTTACAAAACTACATATAAAGTATCACAAAAATATAGCTTTAATATTGGAGTTATTACAGAACTATAGATTTTATAGATTTTACAGTTTAAGTCCCTACCACTTTATGTTAAGAATTATAAATGTTGTAGTTTTGTACTTAGGCTGATGCAAAACATATAGTTTTATGATAATTTTATTATTAAATTTGTAGTTTGGTGATCTTTCATATATGTTGTTTTATGATATACCATCTTGAATTTGTATTTTATGATAGTTTGATTGAAATACATGTAATTTTATAAAAAAATACTTTTATTTTTAATTCTATGGAGTAACAGTTAATTCATTTATACCCACGAATAATTATCACAAATTATTTAGCTACCCACAGCCATTCCGAAAAAAAAAAGTCCCATCTCACCCGCACAACCAAGCTCAGTCGCGTGTACGCCGCAGAAGATCCGAGCGATCCCTCCCCGACTCCCGACGTTAAACTCCCCCACAACCCGACACCACCCTCCGCTTCCACTCCCCTCACTCCGCCACTTTCCCCCACTCCTCGCCGCCTCGCCTCGCCTCCCCTCGCCTCCCCTCCCGCGGTCCGGAACCCTAGCTCGATGGCGGCGGCCTGGTCCCCGGCGCTCGCGGCGGCGCTGGCGGTGGCCGCGTTCGCGGCGGCGGGCGTGGCGTCGGCGTCCAACTCGGAGGGGGACGCGCTGTACGCGCTGCGGCGCGCGCTGGCGGACCCCCGGGGCGTGCTCCAGAGCTGGGACCCAACCCTCGTCAACCCCTGCACCTGGTTCCACGTCACCTGCAACCGCCGCGGCCGCGTCACACGCCTGTGAGTGACCCTGCCGCCGATGAGCTCCTCCCATCCCCGATTGAGCTAGCGGGTTTGCTGCCTCCGTTCTGTAGTGTGCTTTTGTTGCTTCCGTGTGCTGCCTCTAGTAGTATTGGAATGCGAGGGCTTTGTGCTAGACCGCTAATGCTAAATACAGCTTCAAATGGATCGGTGAGTTAATTGAAATCAGTTGGTGAAAGGGAGATGGTGATTTAGTAGTTCATTCAGTTGTGGTGAGATCGTGATCTAGTGGCAAAGAACGTCATTTGTGGATTGTCATTTGATTTGAAAAAAAGAAGAGATTGTTCTGCCCATGTGGAATCATCGTTGCAAGAACAGTTTGTCTGTAATGGTAATTGTTAGTTAGTTTGTAGCAACAGTAAAGCAACCAACTCTATAATATCTATGTGTTCGATAAAAAAAACTCTATAATATCTATTACTAATTACTTGCATGTAGTAGTTTGATATCAATATTTTGCACGTTAACTATGTCATCATGTTTTTGCATAATTATGCTGATGATAGCTATAAATGGAACCAGGGTGTACTCCTTGATCCTGGATGGCAATATTACTGATGCAAGCTATACTCCATATGTTCGCAATTGATCCACGTAAAACCAAAAAGCAATTATCCAATAATGATCTTCACGTTACCCATGGGCCGCTTGGTTCACACGTGAGTTACTCCGCTAGCGCGCCATGCATCTCAGGAACAATGCATCGCCAGCTAACGGTCAGCTTAAAAAAATGAAATAAGTGTGTAGCCAATCCGCATGTAGTGAGGACGTGCATGCAGCCAATTAATATGGAGATTATCATGGGGATTAAATGGAAAACAGGGAGTTAATACCCCCTTGGTCTCAGTGTCAAGATGGAATGCGCTGGTCAAATCTGAACAGAGGGAGTACTTAGCAATCAACCACCCTAGATAGAGTCTTACTGCTTTCACTGTATGACTGGATTTTTGTAGTCTTTTATGTACTCCAGTAGGGATGCAAGCGGGCTGACTCTCGAGCCTGCATATGGGACATTTTCATGGGCTGACCCTCAGGTTGGCCTGCAAAAATGGCCTATATGGGGGCTTGCGGACCGGCCCACTTGCATCCTTCCATTGGCTTGGACTCAAGGTACCTATTTTATATGTTTGCTTGCTGAAGGAAAGAAATTGATTCATCGAAGTGGTTTCCTTCGATGCAGCATTCACCATGATGCCATTACCATACAAAGAAAATATATACAAGAGATATATTTTGTTATGGTCATCTATGTTCTTGGTTCAATTTATTGTCTTTGTCCATCTTAACATTTTGCTCCCAACCTAACCATATAAACTCATCTTGCTAGGCCACATGCATATTTTGACTACCTGCCCCATGCATATGACAAGATTTTTTTTTCCTTTTGTTCCTTTCCAGATGTTACACATGATACTTTCTAACAATTGTGTATCTTGTAGAGACTTGGGTAACTCAAATTTGTCAGGCCATCTTGTTCCTGAACTGGTACACCTTGAGCATCTCCAATATCTGTGAGTCTTTCTACATATTGATGCACTTTATTTTCTGAAGTGTTAAAATGTAGAGTTGATTCAGCAAAGGTTCTCTGATGGCAATGATCACTGACACTGATAAGCTAAAACTCACATGTCCTGTTAAGTTTGCATTACATATGGTCAGCATTCAGCAACACTGCCAACTGCTTGTCACGTAGAAGTTACAGCGACATAGTATTCCTTTCTTTCATCACTTCTTTTTTGAACTCATAAAGCTTCCGTGCTGGATTTGTAAAGTCATTTAAACAACTAGTTTTCATGAATTAAACTGCAAATATCATGTCAAATGGTGAAAAGACTGGGGAAAAAATAGGAAACTCTCACATTACCAGAAATCTAGAACACAATTTGTGGATTTCAACAGTTCCTTGTGGCCCGTAATTATGGACTTACTGATTTGATCTTCTCACTTCCTGTTATGTGATTGCAGCTTCCGTTTCCTAGTGAGTGAAACTAGAGCATTTTCGGAGTGTTATTTTAATGAGCAAGAGAGATGATTCTTTTTAAGTAAAATGATGAACTAAATCTAAATGCTGGGAATCTCAGCTATATTAGAACATAGTATGAGTATGATATGAGCTGTTCATATGCTAAATAAACTCTATATTTTCTCCCTTGTCCATTTTCTGTGCAAATCAGTTAGGACACCAGCATTGAACATTGTCCACTATAAGACAATATATTATACAGTTTTTCCCAACGAACTGTTTGTTCTCAGCCTCTCGTGATTTGTGCCAAGACTGCATCATTAAGTCTTGTATCTATTTGTTTTATAAAATATGCTTTGGTCATCCTTAATTTCCAATGCTATTTTACTGCGATTGAGCTTGACATTCATGTTAGTGCTCTAACTAGTTTTTGAAAAATTGTTGCAGAGAGCTGTACAAAAACAATATTCAGGGCACTATTCCAGCTGAGCTCGGGAGTCTGAAGAACCTTATTAGCTTGGACCTGTATAACAACAACATTACTGGAACCATACCGAAAGAACTTGGCAAGCTGAGTTCCTTAGTATTCTTGTGAGTAACTATACTTATTGTTGTGATTAGCTGTACTTATTCTTGTAAGCAACTATACTTTAGTTAACATATATCCACTTTTGCACCATTTTGTTACATATGCAAGCATCACTTTCTTTTTAATTCTTTTTATGCTATATTATATTGGTACTTTTATGCTATGTTAATCCTTTTTTTTTTGTTTCTTTAGGCGGCTGAATGACAACAGATTGACTGGTCCAATCCCGAGGGAACTGGCAAAAATATCTAGTCTCAAAGTGATGTAAGTGCTCAGTTAACAATGCTGTTTCACATAATTTTATGTTCTGTACATATTAATGATGATCTTGTATTTGTCTATCTGTGCATGCTTCCAGAGATGTCTCGAACAATGATCTTTGTGGCACGATTCCTACTAGCGGGCCTTTTGAGCATATACCCCTGAACAAGTACGATCTAAAGCCTTGTTACCAATTTATTTTACAATTATGTTGACTTGTTTTTTGCTTTTGCACATCCAATGTTGTGCTTCTGCATAAATGAGAGGACTTGAGACATTAGCCACACTATTCCATCAACCCAAAACCAAAACACCTGAAGTCATAAAATTGATTACTAGGGAACCTCAGTTAAGTTTTTGTCTGATTTGACAGTGCAGCTCATCTTTTGCCATAATACTAATTTGGTTGTTATGTTACACATATCTATGTACCAGATAAAAAAGAGTGCTCTACTCATTTTCTTGAATTCTTCTATCTTTTAAGAACTACTCTCATTTTTCTGTGGTATGCCATAGATCCAGAGTTATTTTTTAAAATTTCTTTTCCATATTGCACTAATTGTTGAATCAGAATTAATCGACACAACATATGACTCACTAAGTGCCATATTTTGTTTTCTATGTATTGTGGACTTCTCCATTTAATTGTCGTCACTTGGCATATGCAGAACTCATCGCCCCAGTTTGCATTGTTTCTAAGCCGTTCTTTTTCTCTCTGCAGCTTTGACAAAAATCCAAGGTTGGAGGGGCCCGAGTTGCAAGGGCTTGCAACATATGACACAAACTGCTGAATGCGCCAATCAGTTCCTGTCTCTTGTGTGATATAGATCAATAGCAAATTAGCTTTATCGGAGTACCTGGTAAATGTGCAAGCTTGGTTGCTTTGCTTGTACGAGATACTGCAAGTAAAGACTAGGCTGCAGCTCAACCCTTGGTAGTGTAGATAATATTTATCGCAAGCCTGAGGCCCTCTTGACTGATAATACCTGGTAATGTATGGTTGCTTTGATGAACTAAGTCTTGATATTTATTGCCAGTTTTGATTTAGTTGCCCTATTACAAGGGTCTGGTTCAAAAGTTATCGTTACCTTTGCATTGTTGACTGTTGAGATGCCATGTAGGTATGGCCCAAAATGATATGCCGAAATATGTTTTTAAAATAAATAATAAGCGGCGCTGGTAGTTCACTTGTGGCCAAAATGATATGCCCAAAATGATTATTCTATTCGTTTATGCTTAAATTGTTCACTTGTGGCCATGCCTCGATTCCTCTTTGGCGCGGTTTTTTCGTCTGACGTGCGTTGCCTAATACAATTATACAAATATTTGATCATAGTTGGACAACTATACTTAGGAACACATATCATACAAAATGTTGATGAAACCAATATGCCCATCAAATGCCAAGGGCCATATATCAAACAGTTAAATTCAAAAGAATCAGGTAAGATTCCCAAGTTTCTAATCTTGTCAACTACAAACTATACAGAAATAAGAAAATTGTGTAACAAGTCAAAAATACTATAGGTGTATGATGGATATTGGATTCTTCTTCTAAGCTGTACAGAAATACCTATACTTACAGAGTCCTATAAAACTGGCTGCTGGTAATTGCTCAACTAAAACCTCTTGCATATGCATCATTTGCAAAATTGTGCGAAGATCCTGAATCATGTGAGAAATTCGAACATTTGAAACTTCTTCTGCCAAGAATTGCATGCCCAATGCAGCGCGCAAAAAATTGCAGTCTGTAGTTCTGTTTCTGCAAAGAGTTGAGCTTCACATGGAATGGTTGTTGATAAGATGCAATTTTCATCTCACCAGTTACTGAACCGTATGTACTTTCCATCATGAACTGTAAGCCGGCTATATACAAGCATCAATCGATAATTTTTTCGCCGGTCGAGAATAGGTTCCAGACCAAAGTTCCAACCAGATACAGCACAACGGATAATTTGAAGACATCATCCCAAGAACCTGCGGTTATTAAACGGAGAATAAACGATTGTAAAATTGATGTGCATTAGTATGTCACTAAGGAAATGGGGATTTCAGGCCAAACCATGCTGCAAGATGTATCCTGTTGCTGCTGTGCCAAACACACCAGCTAAAACCCCAGCTGTGTTAGAAAGACCAAGTAGTACACCCTGCAAGACAATATGTGAGTTCACCTGAAGCTATAATGTTTCAGATAGAACTCCGAAAATGCGTCATTTGATGAAATGTTTTGTGCTAAAGAGAGTTGATTACAGCATATCGAGGACCGATATCTTGGTGATTTGAGTATAAACCGGACTGTGAGAATGCATCAGTTCCCTGAGAATAAGAAATGGAACATGTTATGCTCGAAATACCGAGATAGATCTCAAAATGGCCATTCAGATATAAATCATAGTGGTTCTAAAAAGAGATACATAATATGTGGCTGTTCTATGACGAATAAAGGCAAATGACAAGAAGCCAAACTGCCATTTACCTGGCTACAAGCCATGCACAACACTGCCATTGCAGGTGAATCGATATGGCTCAGTTGAGTCAGAAAAAATGCGGGCCCTAAGAATCCAATTGACTGCATGATCTGCAAGTAGATAGAAAGCCATGCACAATGAATTAGGTTTAGCTCTTCATTCTCACTTCTAAGCATTATGTTGATTAAATATGGCGTGCACAAATTCACATATTCAAGCATGGTTTGCCAATGGTAGAACAATGATTCATATTCAATATTCCGTTGGAGTTTGATAGCACCTCATTGAATGGGTAAATTTCACGACTGAAGGGATTGGTTTACCTTCCGAACTGTTGTCACTGATAATCCTCTACTGACAAGCGTATCTGCTATCCAACCACCAAAATTTGCAGAAACTGCCATTGTTAGCCAGGGGAGAACACAGAAAAGGCCGGATTCCGTGAGGTTGAATTTCAGAACCTGTTTTTAAATATTATTATACACAACGGATTGCAGTTCAAGATCCTCAGGTGGAAAACTATGATGCTGATCATACCTGGTTGTAGTATGTTGGCATCCATGTGAGCAAGATGAAAGTTCCCCAGTTATGGCAGAAATGAGACACTATAAGAGCCCAAACAGGGGGTTTCGATAATATTAGTCCCCATGGAATTTCTTTAACAGGCTCTCCTCCTGTGGTTTGACTGGTTATAAGCTTCTTCTCTTCAGCACTAATTCCAGGATCCTCAAGTGGACTGCTATACGCCTTTATAGAAGCAGATCACAAATTTAAGAGATAACTAAAAAAAATAGAAAAGCAATATAGTAATTCACCAATTCCGAGTGAAATAGTGAACAGAACACCGAGAAATACCTTGCTCGCCCATGTGGAAAACCAAAATACACCCAGAGACCCAAAGGAGTAGAAGACCGATGGCCAGCCAAAGTTATGAATCAGCAATGGGGAAAATGCAAGCCCTGTCACTGACCCAAGGTACATTCCACTATACACGAGAGCCAATGATCTGCTCCTCTCTGATACAGGAACCCATTTCGAAAGAATATTATTCATTGCAGGCATGGCAACTCCCTGGAGAAAGATTTTATATGTTTACCATATCAATAAGAGGTGCAAAGAGAATATCAAATACCACCAAAACAACCATGACTAAGAATGCATAAAAAAGTTAATTCTTTTTGTGAATTACAAGCAAAGTGATTTAGTCAGGCATGTTCTGCTACCCCTCGTATTACAAATGAAATCCACTCTTTGAAACACTGAAGCAGTCTGAACAACAGAAATGATGAAAGGTGCAATACTCCGCAATACTGTGGAAACGATCAAAAGGAATTTTAGGGCACCCCAGATTTTCAACTTCAACATGAAGTTAGCCCCACATAAATTCATTTTTCTCTTAAAATGTTCTATCACTTGACTATAGTTCAATAGAAGCTAGACATCATCTGATAAGGGCTCTACCTTAGACATTTGCACAAAACTTCTATGACATAAAAAATGAATATAATTTGAATTAGCAATGCCCACCTCACCAATTCCCATGAAAGCGCGCGTCACAAGGAGGAATGGTAAACCCAGCTTCGCCGCAACAGGCGTAAGAGCTGTGGCTATCGACCACCAAATGACGCCAAAGCCAAGAACAGTCTTCCCTCCAACTGTATCTGCCCATATCCCTCCTGCTATCTGCAATGGCAATGCATCAGAATCATGTGGACCAAATGAACTCAAACTGCTCTTCCATGAATCCTAGTTACAGATTTTCCTGGATTAGTAGTTTAGTTCTGCACACAGACCTGAGTTAGCAGGTAGCCCCAGAAGAAAGATGACTGAATGAGGCCAACGGTTTGTGGGTTCCAGCCGAATTCTGCGGACATGGGCAGAATAGCAATGCTCATGTTTACCTGAAAAACGTTGAAAATATAAGATTGGAACTGCCAATCTATACTAACACCTGTAATTAGGAACTGGCAGTTTCTAATTGTTGAATCTGAGCAAGAAACTGCATCTTGTTACTAGGAATTGGCTCATCTGGGCATCTCATTACCAGGTGGAAATGGAACCGCGGGGAAAAAAAAGCTAGGGTTCATCAAGGCGTTGGACAAGAGAGGAGAAATTCGTATCGTACGCGGTCCATGTTGCAGAGGAGGAATGCGGAGAAGCAGAGGAAGACGATGGCCCACCGCTTGGGGAACTGACCCTGCTCGTCCTCCTCCGCCTCCCCCGCCGCCGCATCCGCCGCGTCTGCCTGCGCCGACCCGGAGAGCAGCAGCCTCCTCACCGACGCCAGCAGCGCCCCGGCGTCGCCGTCGTCGCCGTATCCCCTGTGCCCCGCCCCTCCGTCGTGTCGCGTGTCGTCGTGACGGCCCTTCCGCGACGACGACGAGGTGTTCGACCGGACGTCGGTCCCTCGCAGCGCCCGCCTCCGGAACATCCTGACGCCGCATAACCCATCCCCAACTCCCCGGCCGCCTCCGGGGTCTAGGAAGCGCCGCGAGCGAGAGCGCGAGCGCGGCGCCGGCGGCGAGCCGGGGCCCCGGCAGGAGACGGAGAGCGGCAGCAGGTAGAGCATCGCCTCCGCCCGTCAGCGCGCGCACAGGTCTTCTTGCTTGCTTGCGCGAGCACGGAAGCGAGCTCAGCTCGGCCTTGGCTCCGGCTCCAGAGAAGACGGAGACGCTAAGATCTTTTCTCCTCCTCTCCCTCCCGCGCGCGTGACAGGTCAGTCAGTGCGAGCGCAGGCGGAGGCGTGGCGTGGCGTGGCGCGGCGCGGCGAGGCGAGGCGAGGCGAGGCGGGGACGGANACGAATGGCTGTGGTGAGCCTGGCCTGACCGGGGAGAAGATATGCGCGCGCATCTGGACGCGCGCGTGGCAAGGGGCATCGCTCTCCGCACGGCGTGTGCCATGGTATGGCCCGAAGTAATCGGCCCAATCTCTCTCTCGCCTGAGGCCCAGTAAGCTATCCAAGTGGCGGAATAAGTTCATTTCAGATCCCTTAACTTGACAACAAATCCGATTTTCGTCCTTAACCGAAAAACCAGATTCAACGGGTCCCTCAACTGTCGAAACCGATGCGATATAAGTCCCAAGATAGTATGGCGAGTGGTTTTGTCTTATATGGCAATTTGATCAGAGTCATCAACGCTGAGTCAACATGGGCCCCACATGTCAGCGTCTCTCTCTCTTCACCTATATCTCTCTCTTCCTCCCTTTTCCAATCTCAGCAGGCGGCGGGCTGTGAGGAGGACTAAGGAGAAGGCCGGCGGTGGGCTGTGAGGAGGACAACGCTTGGCGGCGGGTAATGAGGAGGATGGCGTCTGCGACATGCTCCAGCTTGCCTCCGACGCTGACCTTGAACCCGTTTGTACTAGCCGCCGCCAGTTAAGCATCATCTCCACCACCTTTCCGCCCGTTCTCGCGAGGCTGCAGAGCTCATCGTCTGAATACGGTGAAGAGCCCGAGAGCTGGCAGAGGACTGGGGCGGGAGGGCGCCAAAGGTGTTGTTGTCAGCGGAGGGGTCGCGGGCGGCCGCCGCCGCCAGGAAGGACTCGAGGCCAACAAATGCGGCCGCTGTGGCATCAGGCATGAACAAGGAGGAGACGAGGAGTAAGGGGAGGAGGAAGGGTGTGGCTCAAGCCATGGCTGGTAGCCGGCGAGCGGAAGGTATCCGCCGTCCCGATTTCTTCCTCCACTGGCTCCTCCCACTGCTGATTTGCGCCTCCACCGTCAGCCGGCTCTCGGGTTCATCGTCCTATCTCCGACGAGGGCATGCCACTACAGAGTCGTCTCCGGGCCTCTCTACTACAACCATCACCACCACCACTTGCTGCTGTGGCGATGTGGGAGGAGGCGGAGATGTGGGCAGTAGAGGTGGCGTTCACGCGGTCGGGATCGTGGAGGGAGGAGGAGGACAAGCGGCGACGCTGCGGTGGTGTTAACAACAAAATTTGGTAAAGATATGCTAAGATGAAGCAAGATTGAGCTAGATCTGAAGCGGATTCGAAGGGATAGGGTTGTTTCCAAAAACAGAATAACGCATCGGATGGAAACCATATTGGTCGATACAGAATCGGACTCGGTCAGCCAATACGGACAACATGAGTCCATGACAGACTCGAGAAGGAGTTTAAAGATGTTGCCAACCAAGGATTGAGTTCAGAAGAGACAATTGTATCTATTAATTAGGAATAAGAGTTAATTATTTTCTTTTACAATTTTGTGGTAAGACTCCACCTAGGACTTATTCGTTTAGGCAAGTTTTGAGTAGTGCCTGATATGGACAATGTTTGTATGTTCGGGTATAAATATATGCCTAGTGTCTTGTAAGAAAAACAACAACAGTTCAATACACTCTTGGCGCATTGCCACAATTTTACTCTTACTTTTCGATGAGTTCTTGTTTCGAGTTGGGTTGCATCGGTTTCGATCTCCAATAAGAGGTATGACTTGTCACAGCGGCTTGTACCGGCAGATTAGCGCATCGTTTTAGATGTTCTAATCTATCTTGTACAACTGTTGGTTATCATATATCTTAGCTAATCTAAATCGATGACCTGATGTACTTGTATTGGCCAAGCCTTACCTAAGGTTTTGTCGGTATCAGCTAAATCGTCCTATTGACCTAGATTAGCTAAGATATCCACCACCCTGAAAATCAGTCAAAAGCTTGATTGTTTAGGCTCTATGCTTCTTTTCACAATTTGTGCTGCATCAGCCCTAGTCATACTTAGAATCACAGAAACTAACCTGCTTCTTGATTGCTAATGAGGGTAAAATCGAGGTTTCAGTCGATCTTACCTGATATAACTATTTAGCTTTGTTCAAATTTCTTTAATCATGCTTTTTATGTTATATCTACCCCTTATATAAGCATGTCACACTATTTAAATATATCAAGCTTGCTCTTGATATATTTGGCTAGATTGACATTCTTGTATAAGGTTGTATTGGAGTATTAGCCGATACAGTGTCTTTTCTAAACCTTAGTATGGTATCATCGGCTATGATATAAACAAATATAATCTTTGCTCATAGATTAAATGTTTAATTATATCTACAGCCGATGGAACATATTTTAGGCTTGCTCAATTTTATCCATCTTACACTTCATAACCGATATGGTCAGATCGCATCGGCTAGGGTTAACACGATACGTCATTGGCTCAAGCGGTCGATCGGCTATCGTAATCTAACTCGTTTTATTGTATATCTTGTTGGTTGCAGGATCAAACCAACTGACACTCCCTGAATCCGAAAGCAAGATTTGGACCTGCACTGGAGCTAAGCAGAACTCCCAAGCTGTCGTGTTTTCACATCAACACTCTTTTGGCACGCTCGGTGGGACACGAGTTTCAAGATTTCCATCATGCATGCTGAAATCACAAAAGACAATATCATCCCAGTTACTGTCGAACATTTGTCTGAGGAGCAGAAGGCAGAGATGGAGCAACTAACATAAACATTTCAGAAGATGTATTTGTAATCCTTCAGTGTTATTTGGCAAGGAAAAGTGATCCAGAAAGAAAAAGTAATCTTCTCGAAGCCTGAAGCAGAAACCAGTACACAAGAGAAGGTCAAGGCAAAAGCAGAGGAGCCAATCGTCGAGGATAAGGTGTCTCTGCAAGACAGAATTGATTATGTAATGTATCATGCCTTGATCAACCAATCAAGTATGTTAGTAAATACATTGACAAATGTGGTCAGAAAGGTGATGGATGAGACTATAGCTGAGGAAAAGGCCAAAAGACCAATATACATCCCAAACAATGTGTTTCCCCCTTATAGAACCATCAAGATTGAAATTTCAAGTTCTTCATTGGGAATGCAACAACCAGCACATGGGGTGCAAACATCTCAGCAAACAGTACAAAATCAGGCTTCTCAAATGACAAGGAGTACACAACCAACATCGACTGGAATGTTTCAGAATTTGCAGCCGATGGGGGAACAAGTAGCTCAACAACATGTTCAGCAGCCGATTTTGTCATAACCACCAATTGGACCACAATATGTGCATGAGATGCCACCAAATTTTCAATATCAATCACACCAAACATACTTGGGTTAGAACATAAGCCCTCAATATCAGCCAATTTCACCACATTAGTATTGGCCAGAACCTATACCACAATACCAGTATCAGCCTCAGTTCAACAACTATGAGCAAATGCCATAGTATGGAGGTAGTGTACCGTAGCAGCAATGGGCCAGTATGATTGCAGAGGTGGTGAGACAACAATTTGGATTAAAGCCCATGGATAGTGAAATCATGTATCGGTATCCATACCCAGAATATTTTGACAAGCTTCCTTTACCAAACCGATATAAGATTTCGGATTCTTAAAGTTTTCAGGACAAGATAATGTTTCAACTTATGAGCATGTCAGCCGATTCCTAGCACAATGTGGGGAGGCATCGGCTATTGAAGCTTTGAGAGTCAGACTTTTCCCATTGTCATTATCTGGATCGGCATTTAACTGGTTTTCTTCTTTGCCTTATAATTCTGTCAGAGGATGGATTGATTTAGAGAAGCAATTTCATATGTATTTTTTCAATGGAGTTTAAGAGATGAAGCTATCATATTTGACATCCATAAGATAAAAGTCTGATGAATCGGTTCCAGATTATATTTAAAGATTTAGAGATATGAGGAACAAGTGTTATAGTCTTAACTTAACCGATTCACAGCTTGCTGATCTAGCTTTCTAGGGACTACTTGGGCCGATAAGAGAAAGATTTTCTTCACAAGACTTTGAAAGTTTAGCTTATCTGGTTCAGAAAGTATCGGCTCATGAATAGAGATTTCAAGAAACAAAGAGGTTTACTAAGAAAGTCAATAATGTCAACAAACAGTTATGATTCAGAATTAGAAGATGAAGACTCAGAAATTGGCTTGGCAGAATGGTCAAGAAATAAAAAGACAATTATTTGCCAATGGGTTAAAGATACTGGAAAGGAGAAAAAAATATGATTTTGATATCAACAAAGCCGATAGGATATTTGATTTAGTGCTACAAGAGAAACAAATCCAACTTCCAGTAGGACATGTAATTCCATCGGCTGACGAGTTGAGAAAAAAATATTGCAAGTGACATAATACAGGATCTCATCATACCAATGATTGCAAGGTGTTCAGGCAACAAATCCAATTGGCTATAGAGCAAGGTAGAATCAAGTTTGATGATGGCAAAAAACCGATGAAGATTGATGACCACCCTTTTCCTATTAACATGGTCCACACATCAGCAAATGAAGCAGATAAGAGAAATTATCGGATTTTATCAACAAAATAAATTTAATTTCAGCAAGTTGATCAGCAAATATCAAAGGAGACAAGACAGACAAGTTCAAACATATTCTTAAGATGATAGAGTTTGCTTTGATCCTCATTGGAGATGTGAATTCTTTAGGTTTCGCTGGAATGAAGGGATGAGATTACTATCGGTTGAAGATTGTCCAGGCTACAGTGATGAAGATGCATTATACCATGGTAGTTCTCATCAATCAAATAGTTCAAAGTCTGAGAATCGGCCGATACAGAAGAGGTTATCAGTACATCAACGTTTAGGGCCGATTCACCAAGGTTATTTCGAAGATGAAGCTGCGGAGCAAGAGGAACAAATTCAAAATCCTCAATGGTGTCCAACCGGAATTTTCACAAAAAATCTGAAAAGAAGAGTACAGTGGTTGAGAAGCAGAGAGCAGATGCAAGAAGTTGAAGAAGAAATTGATCATCGGCTGAAGCGTACCAGGAAAGAGTGGTGGGTTAAATCCAAAGTTATATCAGCCGATGAAGTTAAAGCCGACAAGAATAGAAATTCAACATCTGCCAAGGGTAAAGCTATAGCTTCATCTTCAATTAATATGGTGTTTGTGTTACCAGCAGAGTATAACATACATTCAGCCAATGAAGGAATCGAAGAATCATTGGCAAAGTTAACATTATCACTAGAACAAGCTATTTTAGAAAAACCCGAGGACAATGAGCATCGGCATCTGAGACCGTTATACATCAAAAGATTTGTCAATGGGAAGCCGATGCCCAAGATGCTAGTTGATGGGGAAGCAGCTGTGAACTTGATGTCATATACCACATTCAGAAAGCTTGGTAAAATTCCAGAAGATTTGATTAAGACTAACATAGTTTTAAAAGATTTTGGAGGCAATTCATCTGAAACAAAGGGAGTCCTGAATATTGAGTTGACAGTAGGCAGCAAAATAATTCCAATCACATTTTTTGTCATTGATGGGAAAGGATCATATAGTTTGCTATTGGGAAGGGATTCAGTTGCAAGGAGACCAGGTAGAAATCGTGCAAGCCGACAAGTCAGTAAATGTTACTATTGTCGATTTATCTATTTAGGAAATGTAGGGAGTTGATTGTTTGTCAGGAAAATTATGGAAAGGAGATTATTTAGAAGTATCCAATTGTGATATACAACCAATTGGTGATGGAGGACCTAAACTTTTGCTATGAAGACATAGGAGATGGCCCCAATACTTATGTAAAAGATACTATAGATGATTTAGAGGGTAAATTGGGGCAAGGATTTATGTCGGCCGATGAGTTAGAAGAAGTAGATATTGGAGATGGTGACAAGCCAATGCCGACATTTGTAAGTGATAAATTGTCATACAAGTCCTGACATATAAAGGAATATAAAGATTGTTTTGCCTAGGTGTATCATGAGATGCTAGGACTTAGCCGATCTATTGTAGAACATCGGCTTCGTATCAAACCAGGGTGTCGGCCATATAAGCAACCTCAGAGACGATTCAAACCAAAGATGTATGATGCTATCAAGACAGAGATTACAAGACTTTCTGATGCCAATTTTATAAGGCCTTGCCGATATACTGAGTGTGTTTCAAACATAGTACCAGTGATCAAGAAAAAATGGAAGCTTAGGGTTTGTATCGACTTCAGAGATTTGAACAAAGCTACACCCAAAGATGAATACCCAATGTCGATTACTGATTTGTTAGTTGATGTAGCATTTGGACATAAGATTATAAGCTTTATGGATGGCAATGCAGGATATAATCAATTTTTTATTGCTGAGAAAGACATTCATAAGACTGCCTTTAGGTGTCAAAGTGATGGTGCTACATATCAAAGTGCAATGAATTATATATTTCATGATCTCATTGGTATATTGGTTGAAAATCTATATTGACGATGTAGTTGTGAAGTTTAAAGAAGTTGATAGACATATAGTTGATTTACGAAAAGTATTGGAAAGAACAAGGAAGCATGGTTTGAAGATGAATCCTAACAAATGTGCTTATGGTGTATTAGCTAGACAGTTCCTTGGTTTTCTGGTTCATGAAAAGGGATTGAAATAACACAAAGGAGTATAAATGCTATTAAAGATATTGAGCCTCCACAAAATAAAACCAAGTTACAATCCTTGATCGGCAAAATTAATTTTGTAAGGAGGTTTATTTCTAATTTGTCAGGAAAAATTGAGCCTTTTATTCCATTATTAAGGTTGAAGGCCAATCAAGAGTTTGTATGGGGGGAGAAGCAGCAAAAGGCATTGGAAGATATCAAGAAATATCTGAGTTCACCTCTAGTATTGATGTCACCTTAAAAGGGGATTCCATTTAAGTTGTACTTATCAGCCGATGAGAAGTCTATCGGCTCTGTTCTGTTTCAAGAGGTTGAAGGAAAATAAATAGCAATATTTTATCTTAGCAGAAGACTTTTGGATGCAGAAACAAGGTACACCTCTATAGAGAAATAGTGCTTGTGTTTGTATTTTTCATGACAAAGTTAAGACATTATTTACTTTCAAATGAGTGCACAATAGTTTGCAAAGCCGATATAGTCAAATATATGCTATCGGCTCCAGTTTTGAATGGTAGAATTGGGAAGTGGATTTGTGCTTTAACAAAGTTTGATCTTCAGTATGAATCGGCTAAGGCAGTAAAGGGACAGGCGATAGCCAATTTTATCGTTCAACACCGAGGTAATTCAGTTGAGTATGTTGAAATGATGGCTTGGACATTGTTCTTTGATGGATTTGTTTGCACACATAGTTGTAGCATCGGCTTAGTGATTATATTGCCTCGGGTGACAAGCTTTGAGTTTGCTTTTACAGTCAAATCTTATTACACAAACAATCAAGCAGAATATGAAGCAGTGCTTAAGGGATTGCAACTGTTGAAAGAAATTAAAGCCGATGCAATTGAGATTATTGGTGATTCATTATTGGTGATCAATCAGTTGTTGGGAGAATATGAATGTAAGAATGAAATCTTGAGAGTTTATAATAAAAAATGTCAAGGGTTGATGAAGAATTTCAAGGTTATCACTATGAAGCATATTCCTAGAGAACAGAATATTGAAGCCAATGATTTAGCCCAAGGTGCATCAGGTTATAAGTCGATGTTGTAAAATATAGCAATTGAGGTCGCAAATGTTGATGCCGATGATTGGAGGTATGAAGTTATCAACTATTTGAAGAATCCTTCTCAATCGGCATCAAGAAAATTGAAATATAAGGCTTTGAAGTATGTCTTGCTTGATGATGATTTATACTATCGGACGATTGATGGGGTTTTGCTTAAATGTTTGAATCTGGTGGAAGCCAAAATTGTTATGAGTGAAGTGCATGAAGGGTTCTATGGTACACATTAATCGGCTCACAAGATGAAATGGTTACTTTGAAGAGCTGGGTATTTTTTGCCAGCAATGCTGAAAGATTGCTTTAAATATTATAAAAGGTGTCAAGATTGTCAAAAGTTTGAAGCAGTCAGAGAGCACCAGTATCGACTATGAACCCAATTATCAAGCCATGACCATTCGGAGGTTGGGGAATTGATATGATTGGCCAAATTAATCCACCATCAAGTAAAGGGTATAAATATATTTTGGTGACAACAAATTATTTTACAAAGTGGGTTGAAGCAATTCCTTTGAAGAAAATTGATTTCAAGGATGCCATTAAATTTTTTAAGGAACGTATAATCTATCGGTTTGGAATTCCACAAACAATAACAACAGATAAGGATCTATCTTTGTATCCGATGAGTTTGTTCAGTTTGCCAATAGTATGGATATCAAATTATTGAATTCTTCTCCTTATTATGCACAAGCTAATGGATAAGCTGAAGTCTCTAACAAAAGTTTGATTAAGTTGATTAAGAGGAAGACTGCAGAATAACCTAAGAGGTGGCATATTACTTTGGCCGATTCGCTATGGGCATATCAGATGTCATGTTATGGAGCTACACAAGTGCCACCTTATCAATTTGTATATAAGCATGAGGCTATTTTACCTTGGGGAAAATAACATTGGCTCAAGAAGGATTTCTTTACAAAATGAGTTATCGGTCGATGATTATCACAATTTGATGATTGACAATTTACAAGATTTGGCGCAGGTTCGACTACGTGCTTTGAAAAAAATCAAGAGAGATAAAGAAAGAGTTTCAAGACATTATAATAAGAAGTTTGTGCCAAAGACTTTTGAGGAAGGAGAACTTGTTTGGAAGCTAATTTTGCCGATAGGGACAAGAGAAAACAAGTTTGAAAAATGGTCACCTAATTGGGAAGGATCTTATCGGATTCATCGTTTATGTACCTAAAAATGCATACATGCTTGAAGGACTTGATGAAGAAGTTTTTGGAAAAGCATTAAATAAAAAATATTTGAAAAAAATATTATCCAAGTATTTGGATTAAGTCATAATCCAAGTATTTGGATTAACTCATAATCGGTTGTTTAGCCGATGTATGATATAGCCGATGTGTAGTGACATCGCCTTAAGATGACCGATATATTTTATCGCCCTTAGACCAAAATTTCAGAAATATACAAGTATGAGAGGAGCAAGAATAAAATCAACTCAGAGGCCAATAGTTATATTACAAAAAAAATTTCAAGTGTTTCAAGACAGAATGTTTGGAAGGCATAAAACTATTACATCAACCCAAGAAACTTCGGATTGTCGATATTGCACGTAGGCGAATTTGGTCAACTTCTTCAATTACTCTAATGTCATCGACGTCCGTCCCTGGGATTGACTTCAAGGCCTTGTTCTGAGCCGCCAAGTGCTTAGCCGATGCTTTCAGCTTTGCTGTTTGGACTTCAATAGCTTTAGGGAGATAGGCTAGCTTCTGCTTCTCTTGGGCGATTTCTTTGCGTGTTTGCTCCAACTTGACCAAGAGATCGACTTCTTGTTGCTCCAGCTCAGCAATATATTTTTGGGTTGTTTCTGGGCCGGCTGTTAGCTCATCAAGTTTAGTCTTATTCTCATTCACTTGTTGCCGGCTGCTTTGAAGAGCCGATTCGAAAGCCTTGAGCTCGAGGCGATCTGCAATCCTTTGCCTGGCCCTCTGAACCTTGAATTGATGAGATTCAAGAAAAGCTGCCGGGGATATGGCATCAATCACTTCATTAGGCAGCTGGTCTTGAATCTCTTGGAACTTGTTTCTGATCGGCCTACTATTTACAACTAGGGGATCGAGGGAGGCATTAAGCCGATCAGATATGTCTAGTAGTTGAGCCCTCAAGTCTTCAGAGATGGGAGATTTTGCTTTGCTGGTGGTTTCTTCATCGTCCTCATCCAAAAACTGCCTTATGTCGAATGAAAACATATCGGCTAAGTTCTGTAGATCAGAGTCAATGTTAGAAAATAACCAAAGTTAAGCCGATAAAGAATATGTTTATAAGTTTACCTGGGTTATTGGCGCAGCAGCAGCGGTAGTTTGTTCTTTTCCATGATGGCTGCCAATGACAGAAGGTGTGTGTTCACTTGGAGCTGGCCGATGAGGAGAAACCGATGGAGCTCTTGGCTGAAGGGAAGTAAGCATCATGTTATATTGTATCGGCTGATTTCAAAAAGACTCAAGAGGTTAAAAGTTTACCGATGCAACTGGAGAGACTTGAGGACTTGGAGATAGTTGGGGAATTGGGAAATGTTTGTCCTTGGCCAGAGCCGATACAGTCTTGGGCTACAGAAAAGCAAATGTTAGTAGGATGTTGGAAAAAAAATCAAATATGAAGCCATTTGTTTTTTACCTTGACCTTGCGAATCGTCTTGCAATGATATGGTGGAGGTGAAGTTTGGACGTTAGTTTCGACATGTGGTTGTTCAGGAGCGGCTGTATCGGCTGGTCTTTGATCGGTTGAAGTATGATCATCATCATCGCTCATTTCAGCAACAACTTCATCGATTTCTTCATCTATGACTGCCTCCTTTAGGTAATGCTCGACGTCAGAATCGACAGGAAGGGTATCATCGGCTGATTTCTTGGGAGTTGAGGTTCTTGGTTTCTTTAAAAGCTTCTTGATATTTGGCTGCTTGCGTTTCCCGGCAACCTTGGGGATTGGCTCTCTGATTTGACCTTGGAGCAAGGAAGCCACTGTGGGGGTAGCGAAGCCGATGATTGATGGAGTTAGATCTCCTGAAGGCATCAAAGCCGGTGCGTATACAATCGGCTGATCGCTTACACTTCTGGCAGGAGGAGATGGCAGGAGGAAAAGTGTTGGCAGCCTACAAAGAAGGGTGTGTTAGATGGTTTTAAAAGCAGAATTTGAGATTAATTAAGGCATAAAGGATAATGATTTTACATGGGGACTGATAGAAGGAATAATTGTGATCAAATAGAAACTGGCCAATAGATAAAAGATGTGTTTTTTCCATTCACTCCACCATCGATCAAATAGTTGACTGCGTAGGAGATGGATGTTGACATGATTGAGAGAACCCAACACAGGGCCTTCAAGGTTCAGTATCCTGTCCATTAAGAGAGCGGATGTAACGGTGCCCCTGGTTTGGAATTTTCTTGAGAAGTATAGGCCAATTGGGAGCTGACCTAAACCCTTACAGCCGATACAGGGTGATAGAACTCATATGAAACTTGAATGTTTCGGCCTGGAGATAGTCTTGTTGGAAGTATACATGGTGATATGGCTGAAACAAAGTTATCTCTAGAGCTGGGATCCGTTCCATCATTTAAATCATTTAGTCTCAGATCAGCTGGGAGCTCATAATCGGTGAAACTGTTATAAGGGAACGAAATTCTGGCATTCTTGGAAAATACATCATAAAAGTGGTAAAACCAGGTCTGGAACGCCTCAACCAGTGGTCCTGATCTTGGATAAGCCGATGCTGCTTCCCCAAAATACATACATCGACGTGTGCTTGCTTCTTCATCATCAGAGTGGTTTGAGGGAAAGCTTGATGAATACAGAGGAGCTCTTTCGGTGACATTGATGGTGTACAAATTAAGCCAGAGATGCAATAACCACCAAGGACCTCCATAGCCGACAGGGTTGCCTGTCAAGAGTTTGGTTGCTGTTTGACCTAGCATCTGGTATGTAGCTCTAAGCAAGTATTTTCCCAAGGGGAAGGATCTCTTCTCCACTATGGCTTGGGCCAAATATTGCATATTGGCTGTCGGACCACAGGTTGATCCACAAAAGACAAATCTCTCCAGCCAAAGGTTTAGGAATGCCACATGTTCCTTGTCTGAAATCGGGCCTGTGCTGATGTGTTTTGCTATGTACCTTGACCAGCCGCCTACATTTTTGGTTGATAGCTTGTGTTCGTATTTGACTTTCAAGCCAAATGGGTTGGCCGATGAGGTTATGTCCAAGCCAGTAAGCATTTTGATGTCAAGCAAAGTGGGTGTCATCGGCCTTTGGCTAAACATAAAGGCATTAATAGTATCAGACCAGAAGTAAGAGGCCGATAATAGCATGGGTTTGTCGTTTTTATATCGGCTAAAGACAAAGCTAAGCATTGGGCTATTCCTGCTTCTTCCCATATAGCTTGCTTGGTGGCCGATATTCTTTTATACCAGTCTCTCCATCCTTCCAAGTTTGAGGGTCAAGATCTGAAAACTGTCTGCCAATCAGCTAGGTTGGGCTTGGTCTTTCTGAAGGGGATTCTATTGGCTTCAGCATTAATGAGATAACAAGGGTATGTGTCTCCTATCGCCCCAAGAAAATAATGAGTGGGTTCTTTAAGGACAGGAATGCTGATTTGGTGTTTCAGGTGCTACAATTGAGGAAAGATAGAAGAAATCAGAAAATTCATTGGAAAAAGGGATCTAGAACAAAGAATTTGACCTAGGTTAAGGCGATGAAAATAAAAGAAGACGATTAAGCTTAAGGTTGAAGGAAACTAACCAAAGGGACATCGGTGATGGTTGCCATTGAGTTTGAAGAAGGAAGAATGCCGATGGTTCAGCAAGGTTGCCGCTGAGGAGCTTGCGTCGTCGATAAGGTCACTGGAGATGAGAGAGAAAGCTTTGCGCAGCTTGGACATTGGTGAGCAGTGAAGAGAAGCTAACGGCGTGAAGATTGAAGCTGAGACCGTTATTATTTATATCCCGCGGCTTTAACGGTCAAGTTATGAAAACCCTAGATTTTTATGGATCTAAGAGATAATTCCGCAACATATTGATCTACACTCCGGAATTGGGAGGCATGTGTTAATAGCAAAATTTGGTAAAGATATGCTAAGATGAAGTAAGATTGAGCTAGATACGAAGCGAATTCAAAGGTATATGCTTGTTTCCAAAAACAGAACAGCGCATCAGTTGGAAATTGTATCGGCCGATATAGAATCGGACTCGGTCAACCGATACGGGCAACATGAGTCCATGACAGACTCGGGAAGGAGTTTAAAGATGTTACCAACCAAGGATTGAGTCCAGAAGAGGCAATTGTATCTATTAATTAGGAATAAGAGTTAGTTATTTCCTTTTACAATCTCATAGTAAGAGTCCACCTAGGACTTGTTCGTTTAGGCAAGTTTTGAGTAGTGTCCGATATGGACAAGGTTTGTATGTTTGGGTATAAATATATGCCTAGGGTCTTGTAAGGAAAACAACAACAGTTCAATACACTCTCGGCGCATCGCCACAATTTTACTCTTACTTTTCGACGAGTTCTTGTTTTGAGTTGGGCTGCATTGGTTTTGATCTCCAATAGGAGGTATGACTTGTCACAACGACTTGTACTGGCGGATTAGCGCATCGTTTTAGATGTTCTAATCTATCTTGTACAACTGTTGGTTATCATATATCTTAGCTAATCTAAATCGATGACTCGATGTACTTGTATTGGCCAAGCCTTACCTAAGGTTTTGTCGGTATCGGCTAAATCATCCTATTGGCCTAGATTAGTTAAGGTGTCCACCACCCTGAAAGTCAGTCAAAAGCTTGATTGTTTCGGCTCTATGCTTTTTTTCACACTTTGTGGTGCATCAACCTTAGTCATGCTTAGAATCATAGAAACTAACCTGCTTCTTGATTGTATATCTTGTTGGTTGCGGGATCAAACCAACTGGCACGCCTTGAACCTGAAAGCAAGATTTGGACCTGCACTAGAGCTAATCAGAACTCCCAGGCCGCGGTGTTTTCACATCAATAGGTGGGTGGCACTGCAGTGACTTCTGAGAGAAATCGAGACGGGACGGTACCTTCGGTGAGTGGCGAGGCCGGCTCCCGTGCGGGTGTGGGAAGAACAGGCAAGGGAGCGGCGGTGAGGGGAAGTCGACACCGTGCTCCCGGGTCTCGCCTTCTTTGTTTGCCTTGCCACTGCTGTCGTCGGGGTAGCCCGTCGTCGATGGCAATCGTCGGCCTTCCTCCATCGAACTAGCTTCTCTCGCTAACCGCTGTCCTCACCACTTGCCACCGGCCGCCATGCTCCTCACCATTGAACAGAGAGATATAGGTGAAGAGAGAGAGAGAGAAAGGTGAAGAGGCACTGACATGTGCGTCACATGTTGACTCAATGCTGTTGACTCGGGTCAAATTGCCACGTAGGACAAAACCACTCGCCATACTTCCTTGGGACTTACATTGCACCGGTTTTGACAGTTGAGGGACCTGTTGTATTTGGTTTTCCGGTTCAAGGGCAAAAATCAGATTCGTTGTCAAGTTAAGGGGCCTCAAATGAACTTATTCCCCACGTGGCAGGAATTTGAAGTTCCTAGGCCTAACCGTAGGGTGGTTGCAGAGCAGGCCTGTTATCAATGGCTTCGGGCCGGTGCCCACTGACAATCTGACATGGTGTCACTAGGAATTTTTTTTACTTTTACAATTTTTTATTAAAATATTTACAAAATACTTTTTTAATAAAAAAATTACGGATCAAGATGCCTACCTCCTCTAACCCTCCCAAAGGGCACCTTTTGTGATGTGACAGACAACTACTGGTGCCGATTAACTATCGTTGGTTGGGGCCTGCCATTTTTTACTGGCGACCTTCTTGCCGTCATTGCAGAGAGCGTTTTTTTGCACCGGTGTGTGTTGGTTGGGGGAGGGGGGAGGGGTGCACCCCCTACATTCAAGCCCTTGTTTTGTCAATTGCTTTAGTATTGTAGTTACAATAATGTATTGTACCATTGTAATATTAGTAGTATGTATTTTAGTTAGAATATTGTATTGTATTGTATTATTAGTAGTTTATGTATTATATTCGTATCTGTATAAAAATTTGTATGGCATATTATATGTTTTTAGAATATGAGACCTAGGGTATAGTAGAAATTGATGCATATGGTTAGTATGATTGTAACTTAGTTAACCTACTTTTTTTCATCACGCAAAATGTCAAGTGAGATCATATTTCAGTTAGTTCATGGTCAAGACAATGCTATATATGGTCTCGATGGTGTTGATCTTTGGAGTTTAGAGTGACATCTAATGGTATCGATAAACCAGCTGAGAGAACTTTTCAGTCAGTTTATAGTCGGTTGATGCGAGGTTTCAGTGTCGAACCCCAAATCAACTCATTGTTTGTTGAGAAGTTTTCAGTCTGTTGCGAGGCTTTAGAGTCGAACGCCCCAAATCAATGCAATGTTTGTTTCTGTCGTAGTGAGTCGTGCAACAAAAGGTTATTTGTGGGAACTAATGCCGATTGATTACACAGTCACCTAGAGATGGTATGTGGAGATGACTTTTGAACAGTCATGGCCCATTGTTATTTTTGTATCGATGGACCAAAAGGATAACACCATTGCAATGGAAACACAATACATTGAGGGTCCAAGACTTGTGAGGATTCTGTTGGAACAATGGTGGAAAATGAGGAAGATCACACTGAAGAGAGAGACAGGCAAGGTGTGTGGCAGATGAGGAGGAGAGAGTGGGTAATATCGTTGAGGAAATGGATCAAGAAGATTTGAATAATGAGCAAGCCGAAGATGGTGCATCGTTGGATGAAGATGATGTAATTCCCTGCTGAATGGACAAACGAGGACATCTCGGGGCTTGTTATCTCTGAGGAGTATCATGTACCTTAGGTATAGAAAGAGAAATAGGTAATTCAAGGTGCTGGGTATGCCCACGTGGAAGATTTAAAGGAGGCGGTGAAGCATTGGGCGTTGTCACTATAGAAAGAGTTTTGTGTCACCAAGTCAACCAAATCTGTGTATGAAGTGAGGTGCGTGAGAAAAGAGTGTCCATGGCGTGTTCATGCATATAAGGGTAAATGAAAAAACTATTAGATAATAAGCACCATGATCGAGCATCAATGCCACTTACAAGGGGTCGAGAAGTATCACTGCAATATCACTTCAGCATTTATTGCAACTGAGATGTATAGCAGTATTATCGGCAACCTTAGGTTCAAACCAAGATTAATTATTAGCCACATTAAGGACAAATTAAAGTACATTGTAAGCTCTGCGAAGACATGGAGGAGACAACAAAAAGTTTTATACCCCCTCGTCCAAAAATTGCCCTGCCAAAGTGAGGCAAGGGGCCGCCTGCATAATGGTAGGCCTCCTCGGCTCGGGTTTTGCAGCACCCCCATAGGCGGGAAAAAAAACCCTTTGGAAGGGGCAAGGGGGGCGCTTGAAAATAGGCCCCCTCTGTGGTTGTTTTGCAGACAACCCCCTGCCGGCCAAAAGACGCTCTCCTGGAGGGGTGCAAGGGAGCAGCTTGCAAAATTGGCAGACCCCTAGCCGATGGCCGGTAGCCAAAGTCAACGGTCGTTTGTCACGTCACAAAAAATGCTCCCTAGGAGGGACCTCCCAAGGACATGGGACGTCTAGACCTATCAATCTTCAAAACAAAAAGTATTTGTTAAAATATTTTAATGAAAAAATGTTTTTAAAAAATTCGTGTCATTGGTGTGCTAGCTTGGAACATTTTCCTTCGTTTTTATCCAAGCACCAACAGTCCCCTACGAGCCTTTGTGCTAGAGCTTCACATATCTATACTCCTTTAAAGAGGAGTAGTGATGGTGGAGCATCACAAGAGTTCCCCTATACTACTTCTAATTTCAATATTTTGGGTTTTTTAAAGAAGAAAACCAGATCCAACAGATCTCCAAACCAGCTCCTAAAACTTTTGGGATCCCAATCCCATGTTTTGCGTTCCCGACAAGTGGAGAAGACATCCCGCTCCCAATCCACCAAAGCCAAGCAGTTTTCGCACGCTGCGGAGACGTCCTTGCTGTCATAAGCTCATTTGTCATCACCTCGATTCGCATCGCCCACGTCCTATGATTCGCATTGTCATGAGCTTGTCCGCCTGTCGGTTTGATTCTCATCACCGCCAGCCCCTGATTCACGCTGTTGCCAATCCGTCACGAGCTCGTCTGCCACTGGACCCTGATTCACACTGTTGCCGGCCAACGGGTCTTGATTTATGCCGCCGTCGGCCGTCATAAACCTCATCCGTCGACAGATTGATTTGCACCGCCGTCAACCAATGTCCACCGTTGGCTGTTGATTCACATCGTCGACAGAATGATTTGCATCGCCGCCAGCAGGCCTCTGATTTGCACTGCACCAGTCCCCCCGACTCGTGTTGTTGATGCTGTTTGCTGAGGCTATTTGGTTTATGGTATTGCTCTTGCTAGCTGGAATACTACTACTTGTTGAAATTGTATCGAGCTGATGATGCTGCCCCGGTGATGTTTTCCATTGATGACGACTTGACTGGCGTAGATTTCTACACAGGTTGGGATGTTGGCAATGGAGATGAGTTCGTGCGTCCAAGCAATCTACATGCACCCATTGCCGATACATTCGACGGTGTGGGTGAGACATTTTGAACCATGAACTTTTGCTTTGAAGTTGTGAAAGCAATGGTGGTCCTGAGCTTATGAACTTTGTTCTGAACTTTAGCTGGTACCATGGTGGTCTTGTCATGTTTTCCAATTCATACATGTCAATGATTTATGAAGTGTCTATCCCTTATATTTTACTGCTGGATGCTATTGATGCTTACTGTTGAATGCTGTTGGCTGATGCTGATCTGAATACTTGCGGGTAATGTTGATATGTACTTCGACGGGCTATACGCCGACTATGGTATTTGTAGAGTATGGGGATCGGTAGAACCAAGGTATACGCGAGATTGAGGTAAAAGAGACGGGAGACAGAGATTTTTATACAGGTTCGGGCCCCTTAACTGACAAGTAATAGCCTCATTCCTGTTGGCCAAAGCCGGTGTTGTTTTTATATATCAGTATCACATGAGTACAATATATGGGTGATCTAATCTAGTCGACATTGGCTTGGCGGCATGGAGCTCAAACACGTAGTCAACGGCTAGCGTAGACTTCTTTCTCAAATATGAACTCGGTGAGATTGAAGGTAGCTCTAGATCCCTCATGTCGGTCTTTGTGGCTCTAGATTAGGTTCGTCTAGGCTTGTATTCTGACTTTGTCTCTGTTCAGATGTCTCCTCTCCTCCTAAAGGGTGTTGTATTTGTACTCTCGAATGTCCCCTTGTTCAAATAGAACTAGAGAGACAAGTATGTATACGATCCGAATAGTCTTTATAGTGTCCGAGTAGAACTTCGCTTCTCCTTCCTTATGCGGAACACCTTCTATTCTAGAAAGATAATTTTCTTCTTTATTCATCGTATTTTCTTAACCAAAAGATACCTTTTCGTATACTATTAGGTATATGGTATTTTCGTATATCACGAACCCATGTATAGAAGGTATGTCTTATTCATAACACTGATAGTATTGTTGGGTGATGATGATCTGAATACTTGCGGGTAGTGTTGATATGTACTTGTCGACGGGCTATACGCCGACCATGGTATTTGTAGAGTATGGGGATCGTTAGAACCAAGGTATACGCGAGATTGAGATAAAAGAGACGGGAGACAGAGATTTTTATACAGGTTCGGGCCCCTTAACTGACAAGTAATAGCCCTATTCTTGTTGGCCGAAGCCGGTGTTGCCTTTATATATTAGTATCACACGAGTACAATATATGGGTGATCTAATCTAGTCAACATTGGCTTGGCGGCATGGAGCTCGAACACGTAGTCGACGGCTAGCGTAGACTTCTTTCTCGAATATGAACTTGGCGAGATTGGAGGTAACTCTAGATTCCTCATGTTGGCCTTTGTGGCTCTAGATTATGTTTGTCTAGGCTTGTATTCTGACTTTGTCTCTGTTCGCGTGTCTCCTCTCCTCATAAGGGGTGTTGTATTTATACTCTCGGATGTCCCCTTATTCAAATAGAACTAGAGAGACAAGTATGGATACGATCTGAATAGTCTTTATAATGTCCGAGTAGAACTTCGTTTCTCCTTCCTTATGTGGAACACCTTCTATTCTAGAAAGATAATTTCCTTCTTTATTCGTCGTATTTTCTTAACCAAAATATATCTTCTCGTATACTATTAGGTGTATGGTATTTCAGTATACCACGAACCCATATATAGAAGGTATGCCTTATTGATAACACCGACAGTAGCTCCCGACCTCAATGCAAATGATCGGACTAACGTTCTCGACCGTGTAGCCCGAAGATCCATCATTGTTGGAATCACTTAGCCGTTCTTGAAATACTGAATAGGCATGAAATTGCCGACAAATTATCTTTCCTAGCCATGATAGAGAATGTGACCACTGGTTAAATTTGGATTGAGGTCAGAAAATATGCGACCATGTTATAGCATTCTTGATCAAATATCTCGTACATAAGCCTTGTCGAACTTATCCAACTGTTCTTGGACAGCCGAGTAGGTGCAGAGTACACGGCAAAGTCCTTCTTGTCAATGGGTTGTACGCTGACCAAGGTATTTGTAGAGTATGACGATTGTTGGAACCAGGGTATTCGCGAGAGTCGATCAAGCAAACAAAAGACATAGATTTATATTAGTTCGGGCCCTCAAGGTGAGTAATAACCCTACTCCAGTTTATATGGGTTGTTATAAAAAAAACGCTCAGAATACAATAAGGGATAGAACAACTGATTGATTTCGTCAACTAGAAGCTGCCGAGAACGGCCCGATGAGATCTATGCGGCGAATGTGGTGAAGACTTCCCCCGGATTGCTTCTGGGCGTAGATTTAGGTTTGGTTTGTAACTGATTACCCCTCCTTGAACATGGGGGCCTTGTTTATATAGCAGAGATCACCTTCTCCTCCAAATAGAACTCAGAGAAACATAATGGAATACGGCTCAAGGAAACTTTATCTTCCCCGACTAGGACTCTGACACCCTCTATTCTGGGAAGATAATTTCCTTCTCTTTCCATCGTATTTCTTTGATTAAAAGATATCTTGTCATATACTTTCGGGTATATGGTTCTACCGTGTTTTATTAACCCGTGTATAGGAGGTATGCCTTATTCTTGACTCTGACAGTAGTTCTCGACTTCAATGCAAATGATTTTACCGACATCCTTCAACTGCTTTTTCGAGAACAACAATTGTCGAACTCATCAGACCGTTTTCGGACACCGAGAAGGTATAGAGCGGGCGACATGGTTGCCCCGAATCCAAAGACTCAACGTAGGTCAGTCATTTGGATTGAAGTCAGAAAATACTAACGGTTATAAACAAATTGGCTAAAACCCTAGCGATGATTTCTTCGTCTTCTTCGAAATTCGAACAGTCGGATGAGATCTATAAATTGTACTTCTGAGATTCATTTGGGTTTCGTTTGCCAAAGCAAGAAACCCCAAACTTCTCCCCTACGCCTCCAACCTTCATCGCCTCGTCTTGTAAAAAACCCTAAACCACAACCTCCTTCAACCCTTTTTGACGATTATCAATGGATCTCCCTGAGTCTAACGTCGGCAATGCTAAGATGAAGGAGCTGCAATTGGATAATGCTTTGCTGAGTGCCAAAGTGGTGGCGTGTTCGGAAGGAGGTACTGATCCCTTAACAAATCTTGGCCAAATAGTCACTCTTGCCTCTTTTGTCCAATGTGGTTTTCTCGTTCCCCCCTCCGAATTCTTGTCCTTGCTTCTTGAATTCTATGGAATTCATCTCCTTCATCATAACCCAAATTCCATTATCTTCTTGAGTATCTTTACCCATCTATGCGAGACGTACCTTGGGGTAGATTTGTTTAGATACTTCTACGAGGTAAGATGGATGGAGGCCTCCAAAATCTCGGGATGTTGTGGCCTCCGTCTTCGGGATGGGATGAATGACGAATATATTCCTTTTAACTGCCCATCCTCCGGAAAAGATTAGCTGAAGAGCTAGTTTTACCTCCATATCGATGACCGATCTCCTATCCTTGAAACCCTTGACCAAAAACCCACACGCCTAGAGACATGGACTTTCAAACCTTCGACGACCCCTGCCTTAGCGAGTTTCGTAGAGAAAATCCATGATCTTCGTGGACGTGGTCTGACCGGATATGAAGTCGACCAAGATTTTGTCTATTGTCGGATCTAGCCTCTCCAGGCCCGTTCTCACCCTGCGTACCTGTACACGGGGGAACATAATGAGACACAGCTTTCGCATCGGGGTACAATTTATAGTTCTTTTGTCGTTGACATAGAGAACCATAGTTGTTTTTTAGCTTACAACCTTGTCATTTTTATATCAATCACAGATCTCCTTGAGGACACCGTGGCCGAGCGCGTCTCCAAGGTGGTAGTCGACCCGTCGTCGATCGCCGCCAACATCTCTACTTCGCTCTGTGACCTCCCGCCGACAGATCAGGACGCCATCGTGAACGTAAGTATTTCTGACCAGTACTCCATGTCATTCATTTCAATGCCCGTAGGAGTAATCATCTTGATTCTGTCAGGCATTACCCTTGACGGATGTAATCGGCTCGCTCATTGATCACCAAGCGTCTGCTTCCTTGAAGGAACAGGCGGTTTCCGAACAAACGGCCACGGCCCTCGCCCCTAGAGGTAGAGGGACAAAGAGGAAGCGTTGGGCTACTCTGCCACAGACCTTAGGGACGGGGAAACTGGTGCGGACTGGTGGTACCGAGGTGAGACCCTAAGCTCAGGTTCATCGTCAAATTGTGGTAGTCGTTTCTGTCCTTACCCCTTCTTTTCTGCGGACTACCTTCAGTGCAAAGTCGGCTCCCGTGAAGAAGACACAACTGCTGAAGAAGCAGAAAACCGGGTAAGTGAAAGTTTGTCCTACCGATATACATCTTTCTCCGTCCTCTGTAGTAATGAGATTCCTTTGATTGCTGCCCCTCCTCGTCGAACTCAGGCCAAAGTACTGGTTCCTGAGCAGAGGCGAGCTCCAAATCACCCCTCTCGACTTTCGTTCTACCCCCTCATCCCCCCTTAGCCGGCACCCTTACGGTCTCGAGGCTGTCTTCGGCCGCCGACAAGCTTTTTCATGCTTGTCGGCTGATTGTGACGAGCGCCTGAGATTTCGTCGCCGAGATCGGACGGCTTGGAAAAGCCGTGTCTACTGCTGACGACCGCATCGCGGCGCTGGAAGCCCAACTCAGAGAAGCACGGGCTGACAACGCTAAACTATGGCAGGTGGTGGCGGGGAATGATCGCCAGCGCCGGGGTCTTGAGCATGAGCTCTCGAAGACGAGGAACAAACTGTCCTCCCTCCGTCAAGCCTTGCACGAGAACTATGGGCATCTCAATGGGGTGGCCAAGGGGTTGGGGAAACACATCGAGCACCCAGCTTTCCCCGACGAGACGACTGTGATGGGATCACTTGGGACCCTTATCACCGTGCTGGAGACCGCCGCCAACGACCACGCTGAGCAGATAGTTGACGGGATGCGCACCAGGCTCAAGTCCGAAGCGTGTCATGTCCTCGTGTGCCTTAGGCTTACCCACCCCGAGATCAATCTGGAGGAGGGCTTGACCAAGGGGAGAGCCGACGAGCGTCGTGACAACATGATGTCGAAGGTGGAGGAACTCGTGATTGGATTGTCCCCTTTTTTGAAGAGTAAATTTTTAATTTCCCCCTTTATTGTAATAGACATGGACAAGTATTAGGCTTGATGTGTAGAAAACATTTCCCTTTTGCAATATCCAATTCATAATTTTCATATGCTCAATGTCTCTGTATTATAGATTTCTCAAAATCGTGAATGAGGACGTCCAGCAAAGCGGACACCCGTCACATACAGTTGTCGAACCCAGTACGCCCTACGGCTCCTCAACGCTTAGTACGTGCCCTGGTTGCCATCACTTCTGACAATGCCTTGGCCACCGAGGAGGACCAGGTGACGTTGTTGCACGAACAATGCCATAGTAAGAAAATTGTAACATTGTAGCATACTATCTTTGTACTCAGGCCAAAGATTTGCTAACGATGTCATTTTTCTAGACCTTGCACATTCTCTTGCAGAGATGGAAATGCGGACAGAGTACTGGAAAACTATGTATGAGAAGAAAGTACCTGAGAGGGTCGCCGACAACATCAGAAAAGGTCAGGGCACGAAGCTTCTGAGGGGCATGAAGATATGGATCTCGGCACACCTCTAGAACTGCTGCTCTGTTCTACAGCGGTTATGCACAGAGTTGCGCATGGCTCGTCCTCCTCCTGAGAAGTCGGTCTCCGGGTACCTAGGGTGGATATGGGGCACATGTCACACGCTTCTCAGCACCGACGAGATATATTCGGCGAATATGGTGAAGACTTCCTCCGGATTGCTTCTGGGCATAGATTTAGGTTTGGTTTGTAACTAATTACCCCTCCTTGACCATGGGGGCCTTGTTTATATAGCAAAGATCACCTTCTCCTTCAAGTAGAACTCGGAGAAACAGAACAGAATACGGCTCAAGGAAAGCTTCTCTTCCCCAACTAGGACTCTGACACTCTCTATTCCAGGAAGATAATTTTCTTCTCTTTCCACTGTATTTCTTTGATTAAAAGATACCTTGTCGTATACTTTCGAGTATATGGTTCTACCGTATTTCATTAACCCGTGTATAAGAGGTATGTCTTATCCTTGACTCTGACACTTCTCTTCTCCTGGACCGAGAACTCGACTTGAACATGAATTCACTAATCCGACTTCCATCTAGTCAAAAATAAATTTTGACTACCGTGTGCTCTGGGACCAGAATATGTCTGTTAGTTGAATAAAAGAATGGTTGGTTTGAGTTTTATTTAGTCAAGACAAAATGTTGACTACTATAAAGCCTCCAACTAGTCTCATTTACTCAAGAAGACCAATTACTTCGATATCTGATTTTTCTGAAATCAATTCTCAGAACAAATTGTTAGATAGAAAGCCCATGAGTGAACTCTCAGAAGTAATATGATATGAATTAAAAATATTAAAAATAAATTAGATACTCACCCTAGCCCGCAGCTGTTTTTATGGAAAATTTTCCACAAAAGCAGCTTGAATCTCATAACAAACTAAGGTGAAGAAGCAAATTCCTAGCCCCCAGTCGTGAAGTTGGGAAAAACAAATCTCGATTACATGGCTAGTTAATATGTTACAGTGGGTACTCTAACATGACCAATTTTGACATGGTCATTTGATCCTTAGCGTCCGACTAGCCCAATAGTGTCAGGCGTCCCCGGCCAAGGTACTAAGACCTAGTGACTAGTCAGACTTAACATAATAGGCCGATAAGAAATGACCCCAACTAGTAGCAACATGAGAAAAGAGGATCAACAAATAAATATTGCACATCTGATTTGTATTAAAAGCTAATACAGATTAATGCATGAAGATGGTAGGAACGCTACACACACAGGTCAAGAACCAGACGCGTAATCATATTCGACCATTCGCAGAAGTGGTGGGAGAATCACTACAACGTTAGTCAAAGACCAGGTATGTAGTCGTCCTCAACCACTCGCAGAAGTGGTGGGAGAATTGCTACAATGCTGCAACCACTCACAAAGGTGATGGGAGAATCGTTACAACGCGGCAACCACTCGGAGAGGTGGTAGGACAATCACTACAACGCTAGTCGAGAACCAGGTGTATAGTCGTACTTAACCACCCGTAGAGGTGGTGGGAGAATCGCCACAACACTGGTCAAGAACCAGGTGCATAGTCGTACTTAACCACTCGCAGAGGTGGTGGGAGAACAGCTACAACGCTAGTCGAGAACCACGTGTGTAGTCGTACTCAACCACCTATAGAGGTGGTGGGAAAATCGCTACAACACTGGTTGAGAACCAGATGCATAGTCATACTCAACCACCCGCAGAGGTAGTGGAAGAATCACTACAACGCTGATCGAGAACCAGGTGTGTAGTTGTACTCAACCACCCACAGAGGTGGTGGGAGAATCGCTACAACGCTGGTCGAGAACCAGGTGTGTAGTCGTACTCAATCACTCACAGAAGATTTGTAGAGTTAACGAGATCGCTACCATACTGGTTGAGAACTAGATGTGTGACTTGTACTCGACCACTTGTAGAAGATTTGGAGAGTTGGCGAGATCGCTACCATGCTGGTTGAGAACCAGATATGTAGTTGTACTCGACCACTAATAGAAGATTTGAAGAATTGGTGAGATCACTACCATGCTAGTTGAGAATCAGATGTGTAGTCGTACTCGACCACTCGCAGAGGTAGTGGAAGAATCGCTACAGCCGCTGGTCGAGAACCAGGTGTGTAGTCGTACTCGACCACTCGTAGAGGTGATGGGAGAATCGCTACAACACTGGTTGAGAACCAAATGTGTAGTCATACTCGACCACTCGTAGAAGATTTGTAGAGTTAGCGAGATCGCTACCACGCTGGTTGAGAACCAGATGTGTAGTCGTACTCGACCATTCGTAGAAGATTTGAAGAGTTGGTGAGATTGCTACCATGCTGGTTGAGAACCAGATATGTAGTCGTACTCGACCACTCGTAGAAAACTCAGAGAGGTAGTGGGATCACTACCACGCTAGTCGAGGACCAGGTGTAGTCGTAACTCAACCACTCGTAGAAGATTTGTAGAGTTAGTGAGATCACTACAGCTCTGGTTGAGAACCAAATGTGTAATCGTACTCAACTACTCACAGAATATTTGTAGAGTTAGTGAGATCACTACCACGTTGGTCGAGAACCAGATGGATAGTCGTATTCGACCACTCGTAGAGTTGGTGGGAGAATCATTACAACGCTGATCGAGAACCAGGTGTGTAGTTGTACTCGACCACCCGTAGAAGATCTATAGAGTTGGTGAGATCACTACCATGCTGGTTGAGAACCAGATGTGTAGTCATACTCAACCACTCGTAGAAGTTTTGTATAGTTGGTAAGATTACTACAACGTTGGTCGAGAACCAGGTGTAGTCGTATCTCGACCACTCGTAGAAGATTTGTAGAGGTGGTAGGATCACTATCACGCTGGTTGAAGACCAGGTGTAGTCATACCTCGACCACTCGTAAAATATTTGTAGAGTTGGTGAGATCACTACCACGTTGGTCGAAGACCAGGTGTAGTTGTACTTTGACCACTCTTAGGGGCACTTGAGTTGGTTATTACATGTGCATCTCATCTGGCCAGCATGACTCACATACCCAACTTATAAGCATATCGAATGTCTGTTCACAATCATGCCAGCTGATCAAGCCGACAACGTTTGCAAGGAGATTGTGCGTAGCAACATTTTCACAAATAGACCATGTCGTGACCGGTACTGGATGTGAGATAGGCCGCCGGTCTTTGTTGGTGGGTTTGGTCCGACAACTTCTCATTTGTTCGAGAACGTTCTCAACAATGGAGTATACTCGACCTCTACCTATTAGATTGCTCGATTATTCCTGAAAAATATTTTCTTGAAGACAACATATATAGTACAGGATATCGAGTACGTACTCGAAAAATTGTATAAATCTTCTAGTATTTGTCAGGATATAATAAGGACATTTGAATTAAAATATCGGGTACTATGTATACCGTAAACAAGCTTGATTTATACATAAAAAACAGAGTGAGCCTCAGTATTAGACTATAATTGGTCTAATGTAGGAATAAAAAGCATGTTAGAGAAACATAATAAATTACTGATCTGATTATAGGTACGTTAGACTGTATATAAAATATTACCTACCTGTGTAGATATGTCGAATATATCTACGAAATTAATAGATTGATTTAAAAAATTAGTCCACTAAATAGCTTGATTAGAGGACACTGATCCGTCTGTGTAGATGCACCCAACTTGGTTTGATCGGTGTATATTTAATCTGTACGTGAATTATATACGTAGGGCTGTGGCAGGCCTCTACGTATACTATCTTGACGGGCATCCATTTAGTACATGCCGATCAAATTAAATGTTGTTTGATACATGCAGAGTTAGATCAGCACATGTGCTGATGTATTTGGCCTGGTGGGAATTGATGTCGTCTTCGTCTTTGGCTAGACCACACCAGTCATTGTTGGCGAGTTAATCCGTGAGGGATAGTGCATCGTCAATTTCGATCCGGATTGAGCCAACACGTCTAGATCCGATGAGGACACCTCGTCGGTTTCCAGAACAGGCTCACACAAATCAATCTCGGGTGTCGCCGATATTTGGGGATGGTAGTTTGCTAGTAGTCGACTCCGATCTAGGTTTCGTTGTCGATCATAGTGAACTGATGTTCTTCGTGGCGGCGACGTTTTGAAGCTTAGGTGATCTCGATAGATCAATTTATTGACGACGACATACTCTGATTGGGTCATATATCTTAAAGCCAAACCATTAAAGTATCCTTTATTGAAAAATCCACAGATGTCTTGACAAATATTAAGATTGCGAGGGTCCCGCTCTATAGGAGAACGCACTCCGGTCCGATCGTATCTCTCAAAGCCTAAGTCATCGAAGAGTTTGTCTTCGGAAAATCTGCCTCTTGAATCCATCTCGTTGAACCTTAAAACACCAAGTCCCCTACCTGGCGCGCCACTATCGACAGGCTATACGCTGACCACGGTATTTATAGAGTATGGGGATCGTTGGAACCAGGGTATACGCGAGATTGAGGTAAAAAAGCTGAGAGACAAGAATTTTTATACAGGTTTGGATCTCTTAACTGATAGATAATAACCCTACTCCTGTTGCCCGAAGTCAGTGTTATCTTTATATATCAGTATCACACGAGTACGGTATATGGGATGATCTAATCTAGTCGACGTCGGCTTGACAGCATGGAGCTCGAACACGTAGTCGACGACTACCGTAGTTTTCTTCCTCGAATATGAATTCGGCGAGATTGGAGGTAACTCTAGATCTCTCATGTCGGTCTTTGTGGCTCTAGATTAGGTTTGTCTAGGCTTGTATCTGACTTTATCTCTGTTCGCATGTCTCCTCTCCTCCTAAGGGGTGTTGTATTTATACTCTCCGATATCCCCTTGTTCAAATAGAACTAGGAAGATAAGTATGGATACGATCCGAATAGTCTTTATAGTGTCCGAGTAGAACTTCGCTTCTCCTAACTTATGCGGAACACCTTCTATTCTAGAAAGATAATTTTCTTCTTTATTCATTGTATTTTCTTAACCAAAAGATACATTTTCGTATACTATTAGATATAAGGTATTTTATTATATCATGAACCCATGTATAAAAGGTATGTCTTATTCATAACACTGATAGTAATGTTGGATGATATTAGGATTTACCTTACTGCTTGGGCCGGGGTTACCGCCCCACCCCCGGTAAGGCGGTTACCGCAGTAACTGCCGAAAACCGTGTGAATTTTGTCGCCAAACATTTGAATTTGAATCTTGGAGGTTTCGTGGTTTGGGTGCGGTTACCTCGCGGTTTGGCACGGTAACCGTGATATAAGGCGTGGTTTTCGCGTTGAGTTTGGTAGAAAAAGTAAAGCTAAAAAAATAGAAAAAATACTTAAATGTGTGGAAAAATTCAGTATAATTATAAGAATATATAGGATGCTTGCAAACCTAACTTGTGGATGTAAAATACAAAAATTCGGCATGACCTTTTCTATATTATGGACTTCAAAACAATTTAATAATTTGTAGCATAATAATTCAACAACCTCACACTTGAAAGCATAATGATGTCTACATGTAGCTGAAACAATAGAGTCCACAATATAATGATGTCCACATGTAGCTGAAACTATAGAATCCATAATATAATCGGTTTTTTTATTTTCTAAACTATTATTGGTTTCACATGTAGCTGAAACTATAGAATCCATAATATAATTGGTTTTTTTATTTTCTAAACTATTATTGGTTTTATCTTGAAATTTGATTTTATCTTACTCTTTTTCAAAAAAAATTCATCATCTGACACTAAAAATCAAGAACTACATCCATGAATTTTTTGGATTTTTTTCAAAAATTTGAATTGAGTCAAAATTCTTCAAATCTTACCACCGGTAACCATTACCGTACCTCATGGTAAGCCCGGTTACCATGGTAACCATGTGGTTATCGATGATAAGGAAAACTCTGGATGATCTGAATGCTTGGTGTTGCTACTATTCATTTGGATAGTGGTGCTACTGCCGTTTGCTGGATGCCTGAATGGTGCTCGTGGTGTTTGTTGGCTACCTCTGATTGCTATAACTAAAATACAGAAATGTTGTTGCCAGTTGATGCTGCCGAAATGCTGAAATGCTGCTATCGTGTGGACAGGGGTGACGGCCGAGCAACGTGCGATTATGATCCTCAGCTATTTACTCTCACATATGGCATTACTCCCTCCACATAATAAAAATGAATACGGAGTACTCTCATTGATTCTTCGTTTCATATTATAATATTATAAGTCGTTTAGTCAAATATTTTTATGTTTGATTAAGTTTATAAAAAAATTTGCAACATTCACGACATCAAAATAATTTTATTAAATTTAAAATTGCATATATTTTGATACCATGTTTGCTTTGAATTAAAAGTATTACCTATAAACTTAATCAAACTTAAAAAAGTTTGACTAAGAAAAAAGTCAAACGTTTTATAATATGAAACAAAGGGAGTATTAGAGTATATGTTGTGTAGTCGATCGCTACAAATATCCGTATATTAAACTTGCTCTCATTCATTTCTTACTTAACGAGAACATTAAAGTTTTTTTTCAAACCTTAAATCCTATTCTTTTCGTCTCAATATAAGATGCACCTAGGATCAGATGTGATATTTCGTAGTACAACGAATCTAAAACAAATTTAGACAGGTAGCTATTTAGATTTGTTGTATTATAAAATATTACCTTTAATCTTAGATATATTTTTTTGAGATGGAAGGAATAATAAATACTAATATAGAAATGTTTACGTTGTCGGGCGGAGGGAATAACCTTTCAAGATACCACCGCGTGGTCTGCATACCTCTGATGACAATATAGTATTTGTCTTCATAGATGAAGAAGATGCCCTTGTCAAATCCCATTCTTGATTGCTAAATGCGCCGCGATACGCTGTGGGTGATTCCTCCCATTATTAATCGTCTACTGATTGGTCCCCTCCAACACGACTGAATTCGGTGCGGATAACTGTGTAACACATGTCCTCTCTCTGACTATTAATATATCCTAATATTATAAATCTTAATATAAAATATATCATATTTATCTAAAATCTTTTATATTTTAAAACGAAAGAAGTAGAACACGGTCTCTTTGCTGTCGTTTGGCATCAGTACCTGAGTTGGAACGAGAGGACCTAGTCCCTCTGTTAAAATAATAAATCAAATCCTAATTATAAATTTAAACAAGACTATCTAATTTTATAGCTAGAAATTGATTTATTTTGGGACGAATAGTATATCTGATATGTCCACATATATAAAGCATTACACACTACTTAATTTATCAGAGTTAAGTTGAAATTGATTTACTTTCATGTATTTTGAAAAAAAAGGTCACGCTAGCAATAAATGCAGTTGTTGGATGATTAGAAAAGTACCTTTACATATTTATGGATAAATTTTACAGTAAAAATTCATAATTTTGTGGACGGAGGGAGTACTGTATATGAAAAGTTTGCTGAAAATTAATGAACATATGGCGGCAATCCTGATCGACTTCAACAGCGATTTGGTGTTGTTAGATGGAGTAACAACTCTTCCTCACTGGCGTATGTAGGATTTGCATATGGGAATCGAACTTACATAACACTTTCAAGAATATCGTATAATATAACAAGACAAGTTACATGTTTATATATGTTTACATAGTCCGTTGTTCAAGACATTGATTTTTTATATATTTTTTCAAAAGACATTAATACAGTCTTACTCTTTAACATACATGGTTGTTCATTATTCTTTTAGTTATTATGTAACAATTCTTTTTAAAATATAAAGTAAGAACACAGGGCTCTACTAGAAATCTCCTATGTACCCCTAAAATTTTATCTAATCCTTTCTATACCCTTGAGTTTTGCTCATTCCCTTGTGTACATCTAAATTTTAGTTTGGATCCCTTCCGTACCTTTTTCGTTAGGTAGTTGACCGTTAAATTCCTATCAAAACGTTCATTTTGCTCTTAGGTATGAAGAAACATATATATTTATTAAGTATATTGTTGAAGGGTAGAAATTTGTTGCATAATACTATTATATTTATGAGTTTATTATGTGAGATATTATTTATGAGAAAATTTATTTGTAGATATGATACTTCCTCGCGCCGTGCCAGCCTCTCGCACCTTCTCGCGCGGCGGCGTCCTCCGCCGTCGCCAGCCACGCCTCCTCGTGCCACGCCGCCTCTGCTTCGCGACGTCGCTGTCGTCTCCCCAGCTGGCTCCTGCCGGATCCGGCCTAGGGCGGCCCGTGGGGGCCAGATCCGACGAAGGCAATGCCGGATCTACCGTCTCCTCGTCGGGAGTGCTCGCCGCCGCCACTCCCCATCGCCAGTCGGTCGTCGTCTCCCCTGCGTCTGAGATGGAGCACCGCTGCGAAGAAGGCTCCGCTGCTATCATCCTAGCTCACCAACCGGCTTTTTGGCAATGAGCTCCGACGGCGACTAGGTGGGAGAAGGGGGAAGAGGGGCGGCGGCGCTAGGGTTTCGCCCCCCATGTCGCTTGCTCGTGGGCGATGCGGGAGGGGGACGATCCTAAGTTGTTTCAATGAATTCCCATATGAAGAGTGTTAGAGTATCTAGCCACCTCTTTATGATGTGTATTGCTTCAAAATTTGTGCATATCCCTATAACCTACAACCATTCGTGCTTTTTAGCGCATCTCCAAAGAATTGCGCCATTAATAAGTAAATCTACAACCTACCTTCGACCCTATAATACTTGTTGGTTCAAACTTGGCTGTGGCTAATAAATCAAGAAGCAAACAATTAATAAAAGCATAATGCTTATGTGTAAGATACAATATGCTATGGTAATATGACAGCATCTCTTTTAAGTATTTATAAATCTTTAAAAGAAGACAAACAACTGAAGGTCCAAGATAAATAGTTCTGCCTACAGTTATTTCGAAAATAGAGAGAGTACAAACTAAAAAAGCGTTGCATACCAAGGATTTTAAGAAAGAAATTGTTGCCCAAAAGGATCGAGTTATTAGAAAAAGAAAACAATCGGAGGGAGCACGCATCTCTTTCGTGTCAGCAACTAGTTAATCCCCTATTTAAACGTCGGTGATATATAGTACACCCACAATGGAGCAGAGCAGTAAGCACCAATAGTTACTAGAACTACTAGGATGCTGCATCGCGACGCACTTACGCACGTAGATGTATTCAGCGACCCAGCGTGCTGTAGCCAGGGTCGGTCACGACTTTTCAGGGTCTCGGTGTGAACCCTTATCATATTATATAATAATAATCAATAGATATATAAAATTTATATGTATATATGAGTTATTGAGGTAAACATTTAAATTATATTCAGGAATAATATTTATATAAAAAACATTATGCATATTACCTTAAAAAAATTTTCGGACATTTTTAGATACGAAGTCATTGATAATGATACCAATATTAATTTCATCCAATATTTTTTCTCAATGCATAAAGTTGCCAAATCAATTAGTTGATGCAAACGTCCAGGTGCGCACAACAAGTGAGTCAGAAATACACACTAGTGCAACTTCGTGTCTTCGTCGGTTTGCCAACTATCAGAACAACTGAATTGGACTATAGATCAATACACGACAGAAGGCAACCGATGGAATTACAGATAGAATCATACTGTTACAAATTTTCAATTTTTCATTTGGCGATGGCAAACAAATTGGCAATGGTGTTGCACTCAGCCACTCACCTGAACAGAATAGCTGATGTCTCTAGTCCGGGAGTTCTGAAGACCTGAACTCCTGATCAGTCATCAGTGAAGGATCGTCCTTCTCGGCTCAGCGGCTGCGTCCAGCCCCGGAATTGCGTCGGCGCGGGCGGGCTGCACTGGGGCCTGGGGGGTTGCGGGCGATCTCGCGAGGAGGACGTGGCGCCGACGGCGGCAATCTCGCTCGCGCGGCGTGATCTGATCTCGCGAGTCTCGTCGAGGGCGGTTTCTATTCTGTTCGCGTTTCGGCTTTCGCGCATGCGCCAACGCCTGTTGAGCCACGGCAGCCAGGCGCACAGGCGTGCAGGGCGGGGGGTGTGGGGCCCCTACGATTTGGGGGCAAGAGCGACCGCACCGCTCCCCCGGCCCTGGCTGGCTGTAGCTAATTACTAGTACCTTTGTTTCGAATATAGTAATTTTTAATTATATATTTGATCGTGTTCTTATCGAGATATGTAGCTGAAATTGTTATATTTTAGGATGATTTTATAACGAAGAGAGTATCTCTGTCCTAGAATATAAATGTTTTTAAAGTTTTTTACGAGATCAAACTGTCAGTGTCAAAGATAAAACATATCTCCTATACACGGGTTAATGAAATACAGTAAAACCATATACCCAATAGTATACGACAAGGTATCTTTTACTCAAAGAGATACGATGGAAAGAGAAGGAAAGTATCTTTCCGAAATAGGTGTCAGAGTCCTAGTCAGAGAAATAAGGTTTCCTTGAGCCGTATTTCGTCCTATTTCTTTGAGTTTTACTTGGAGGAGAAGGCGACCTCTGCTATATAAACAAGGCCCCTATGGTAAGGGAGGGGTAATCAGTTATAAACCAAACCAAAATCAACGTCCAGAAGCAATTCAGAGGAAGTCTTCGTCATATTTGTCGAATAGATCTCGCCGGACCATTCTCGGCAACTTCTAGTCGACGAAATCAGTCAGCTGTTCTATCCCTTTTTGTATTCTGAGCATTTTTTCGATAATAATCCATATAAACTAGAGTAGGGTTATTACTCACCGTAAGGGCTCGAACCAGTATAAATCTTTGCCTTTTATTTGGTTGATCGACTCTCGCGAATACTCTGGTTCCAATGATTCCCATATTCTACAAATACCTTGGTCAGCGTAACAACCCATTGACAATGGCGCACTAGGTAGGGGGTTTGGTGCTTCAAGGTTACGATGAGATGAGTTCAAGAACAGGATCCGCCGACGAGGGCTTCTACAACCAACAGAGCTGAGGAGATTCATCCCAGCCATCCTTCGCCATGGTCCAAGTCGGTTCCATCGTCTTCTCAGTTTTCACTGTCGTCCCAATCTCGCCCCTCTTAGCAGATGCCGAGAGCGAGTACATGACAACGGTGTGGGTGAATACGTCCAATTCACTAGTTGTGAGTGAGTACATGACAACGGCGTGGGTGAATACGTCCAATTCACCAACCGCCTCTCCGGTTCGATCCGAGAACGAGGCGCCGAAACCCCAATCTGTCGATGGAAGCCCTAAGGTAGCCCAGTCGTTGGCTTCGGCTGACAAGCATGTGCTGACAAGGAAATCTACCGACAAGGATGATAAGTGGTGTCCAACCCACAAGACTTCTAGTCATCCGCTAGCTGGATGACGCGTCATCATACAGGCAAAAGCTGAACTTGATGCTTGCGAAGAGCGAGGGATTCAACATACTTCTCCATACAAAGTGTGGTGCCCAATTCACAAAACTAAGAGTCACTCCCTAACAAGCTGCAAGATGTTCTTAAATCTTGAGGAACCTATCACCCGAGTTCCACGTTGTCCAATCCATGCTCATAGAGCTTGAGGAACCGATCACCCGAGTTCCATGTTTTCCGATTCATGCTCGTAGAGATCAATCTTGTGCGACGTCCATGAACGACAACTCTTCAGATCGTATGGTGGGATTCATCGGAATCGATCCCGATGAACTATTTGTCCTTCACGGACAAGACGACATGGAATCCTCCAATTCAAGTTCTCCGCGTGATGTGAACGTGGTCGACATCGAGATCGAGGACAGGGGTGCGAACGACCGCACACCACGGGGTTCCACAGAGGAAGGCGAGTTCGTTCGATCTCGAGATGAAACCCCTTCTCGCTCGGAGCCTGTCTGTACTCCCGACGAGCACTTCACCACCGTTAACAATCTGCTTCGACAACCTCCCTTTGACCCAGTAACCCTTCCGGAGGCGGACGCGTGGTTAAAGCGAGTGGAGTCCACTATCACCAATCTCAATTCTGCCTTTGCAGCAGCGACCGGTCCGCCGCCTCCACCGATTCCCTCTCAGGTCGACGAGGTCGCCGAGAATGTTGGCACTCCTAATGCCCCTTGGAACGGTGAACCTCGCATCCCTGAGAATGCCTCCCCGACAAGATGCTCGCGATCTCCGCGAACAACTAAACGGCCGAAGGCGACAACAACAGGATCAACGCAATAACATACGCCGATAGCCCCAAGATCCTCAGCGAAGGGGCAGTCGTCGGGACGACATCCCAGATCATAACCCAACCCACGGTCACCAAGATGCCCCAGTACGCCAAGGTGACAGCAGACGCAACGAGGACAATGACTCCCGATCTCCAAACCCAAGACATGTCCGAAGCCATGACCATCGATGTCATGATCGCATGCCTGACTACGGTGATACCTCGTCATCTTCTCCGTCGTCGTCTAGGGACGGTTCACGCCGCCGCCGTGGTCGCCAGCCACCCTTTCTACCAAGAGGCGGATGTAGAGCCTTTAACCCTTCCTTTCGAGAAGTAAATTGGCCCCCGGAATTTCATCTCGCGGTAGTTGAGAATTACGACGAGAGTACAGATCCAGAGGAGTTCTTGCACATCTACCTTACTATTCTATATGTCACCGGCGCAGACAGCAACGCACTCGCAAATTATTTACCCACAGCATTGAAGGGATCTGTTCGATCATGGCTTGTTCATCTTCCCTGAAACTTGATATCTTCCTGGGCGGATCTTTGGAAGCAGTTCGTCGCAAATTTCCAAGGCACCTACAAGAGGCACGTGGTCGAGGATGATCTTCACGCCCTTATACAGAAGCCCGGCGAAACCCTTCGAGACTTTATTCGGCGCTTTAACAAGTGTCGGAACACAATCCCCGAGATCACCGATGTATCAACGATACTGTGAGCCCCCGGTTTTGTATACCGGGAACCCCATGTGTATTACAATACCATTCCCTGGATCAGTAGATGGTACACACATGGCACAGTTGTATATCTCAAGCTGACATCGTCTTACAGGTCTTACAATATATTAATAATACAAGGGTAGCCCAAATGGAACCCGAATAGACCAAGCATGGTCGACAGCAACACAAAATACCAAAACAACTAAATGAAGTAGCGGAAGCGAAGCAGCGGCGGTCCATCTTATCCCACACGCATCGACTGGTGAACCTAGGTCCCTATTCCACCGTCCTCGGTAACTCCTTGCCAGCATAGCACACGTACAGGTCGACACCAACACCTTTCTAAAAGATGTAAATAAGCAAGAGTGAGTACCAACCGTACTCAGCAAGCCACCACTACAGAATGCATATAATGTTCATAGGGGTTCAAGGATGGCTTGGTTTATTTGCATAAAGCTAGTTTTCACAAATTATTTCACAAACCTATCCCACAACAGTTTTAACTGAAAACCACGTTAAGTTGAAGTTATCATTAACCTGCGAGGGTTCATCAACCTTCCCCAAGCCTCGCTTGGTCCGGTTTACCCTCGCATCCAATTTCCACAATTTTAACCACTATGACCTTTTTGCATATCAGGCAAGGTCACACCTTCTACACCCATCATATTTTAAGCAATATTACAAATTGACGAGGCTAGTCAAGAGTAATGCAAGTCCCGGCGCTCATATCCGCGAGCACGGCTATTCGAATAGTTTAGTTTACTCACACTGCAGTGGATGTACGCTTTTAATCCCACACTCCGTGACGCACCCAACACATGAGACTTGTCACGGCCCGGTTTTTCGGTTACCCTCGCATGGCGGCACCCGCTCCAAGGACTATGAATCCCCATTGCACCCCCGGCGCCACATTCCTACCTCGAGCCGGTTGTGAGGGGAGTCCTGGCGCTCCCGAGATCGAAGGTTACATCATACATATATAAAGCTTGACGTCATTAAACCACACACTTCCACATTTCCATACCGATATCCAGAACCTACCATGTCTGGGGTGCCACCCCATGAGAATAACCTAATCCACCGGGTCTAACCCCACTCAAGAAGTGTGGTCGTACTCGGTTCGTTTCCTGCTTAGCTTCTTGACTCGGTCCTTAACTGACCAAGGTCGGCGGCTTACCGTTCCCAGAACCACCCATATTCTATCCGTGCCGCCCCAGTCGAAATCACTTTTGTTTAATTAGGTTTTTGGGTTTTCACAAAGGTTTTCATGCTGTGGGTGGCACTTATGTCTCCACCCGATCTCTAGCAATCACTCCCATCGAGTGATCAGTATAACCACGTCCACATATCCCACATATGGAGAGTATAACGTCTATGTAAGCAGGGCTAAGCAGCGAGTAAATAATCACGCGTAAAGTAATATACTCAGGTCACAAAGGTGTGTAAATACATAAGGATAAACAATATCAAAGGTAAGGCTTTAAGCAAATGTAGGTACGTGTTTTATAATTAGCATGCAATTTTATTTGCAATCAACACATTTATAAAAGTAGGATCAACATGTTTGAGGAAAGGGGCGTAGTGACTTGCCTTGCTCAATTGGGGGTTCGTTCACGATTAGCTCAGTTTCCTCCTCGCAGATGTACCCTGTCCGGTTGAATACTAACGTCACAAACTATCCGCTAACACAAAAAGAGCCAAAAATTCTAGAACAATCAAAAATAACCAAACTAGTGCCATTGCGTAGATCTTGATTTTAGAAAGATTTTGACGAAAGTTTCATTCAAATCCGACTTAAAACGAGGGAGATATGGAATTCGAAAGATTGAAAAAGTTTTAAAACAAAGAAAAGGGAAAGGTCTGACGGGTGGAACCGTCCTTAGCTCCTCATGTACAGGTTTTGTTTTTAAATGGGTGTGCGCATGGTGAGGTGAAGGGCTTGGGCGAGCTACAAACATGCATGCATATGCACACACACGGCTAGCTAGCTGCATGCATGTGAGCTGCTTGCATGCATGCACACGTACAGCCAGCTAGCTGTGTGGCGCATGCATGGCCGGCGGCACAGCGGCGGTCGCTGCGGAGGGCAACCGCGTAGGGAACGGGTATGGTGTTGTGCCTCACAACGTCACCGTGCCGCGGCAACAACGGCGGTAAGGAAACAAAAGCAAGAGGAAGAGCAGGAGAGGAGCTCACCTTGCGACAGCCGGGTAGCGGCACACCGAGCGGTGGTCCTCACACGAAACTACGGTCGTCGATGTACAGCCTGGGGACAGTCGGCCCGCGGATCGTCCTCGCACACCACGTGTTCGATCGGTGGCAACAAACGAACACACAACGTTAAGGAATAAATGTTAGCGGGTTAGTGCAGGTTAGGGGTTAGGGGTTAGCGAGTTAGAGGTCAGCGGGTTAGTGAGTTAAAGGTCAGCGGGTTAGTGAGTTAGAAGTCAGCGGGTTAGTGAGTCAATGGGTCAAATGTTAAATGTTAGAGGTTAGCCGTTCAATAAGTTAGTCGTTCTCGGGGTTCAGATGACGGCGCGGCACACGGCGACGTCGTTGCCGGAAGTAGTACCGGGGAGGAGCATTAGATTTTATCTTTTTATTACTTAACCCAACAGGAATGAATGGCTTGGGGAGGCAAGATGGACTTCAATAGAGGGGGTTGGGTGAGTAGAGGGATATATGTTAGACTTTGGTGAGGAGGATGGCTTGTTGGTGGACTTCGGCCCGAGGAACAAGAGGGATGTAACATGGACTTGTGGATAGGTTGTAAGGCTGTTTAGCCCAATGAGGTAGGGGAAGGCGTTGTAGACTTCTTGGCGGACTTTATGGGCTTCGGCCCGACAAAGAAGAGGGACCCGATTTACACTTTTTTGGAAGTCCGCGGTCAATGGGTGGCCCATGGAGAGAGATAATAACACGTGGGGCCCACTGGTGGGTCCCACCTCCTATTTCCTCTTTTTCTTTCTTTTTTTTTCTTCCTTTTTCCCTTTTCTTCTTCTCTCTCCTTATCCTTTCCTTCTCTCTCTCTTTTCTCTTCTTCTGCTGCTGCTTCCTGGGAGTAGAGAAAGGTGCCGAGCGGGAGGGCCGACGGCTGGGGGAGGCGGCTGGCCGGGCGACGGCGCGGCACGGCCGGCGGAGCGGCGCTGGCGCGCAGGGTGGCATCGGCCGTAGGCGGCGCGCGCAGCAGCAGGCGCGGCGTGGCGCGCGGCACGGCGCACGGGCGCGGGCGCGGCGGCGTGACGCACAGGCGGCGTGGCGGCTGCGGCCATGGCTGGCCTCGGCCGGGAGGCGCCGGCCGAGCGAAGCGGCGGCACGGCAAGCTTAGTGCAGCCCGACGCGCGGCACGGCCAGGAGGTCGCGGCGCGGCGCGGCTTGCGCGCGGGCCGGCCATGGCGTCGACCACGGCGGCAGCACGCGGCGCGCGGCTAGGTCGGTGGCGGCGTGGCTCAACGAGCTCGGCCGGGGGTCGTGCCGGGCAAGACCGCGTGCGGCAGCACCGCGGCCGGGAGGTGGCGCTGGGATGGCGTGTTGCGCGCGGGTCGGCCGCGGCGTCGGCCGAGCAGCGACGCACTGGGGCTCGTCTCGGCCTGGGCGACGGCCGGGCTGAGCGTTCGGCCAGGTGGAGGCGGCGCGTGACGCAGAGCGGCAGTGCACGGCAAGAAGGCGGCCGATCGAACGACAACGGCGTTCGGCCTGTCGGTGTGATAGCGACAGTGAGCGAAAAAGGGCGGCTTTTATAGCCGTCGCAGCCGGCGGACAGCGACAAGCTTGCTCGACCGAGTGGGGCCGACGGTCCTGTGGGGCGGTCGTCGTCGACAGGGAGTCATAGCAGAGCGAGGATGGGGCTGTTGCAGAACGGCGTGGACGCGGCGTACGCGTTCGATGTGGACTTCACTCACTGTGTTGCCGGTGTTTTGGGGGAAGGCCTCGGTGGACTGGAAGCTTGGTGCAGGGGAGGGAGCCGTGGGGCTCGGCGCTTGCAGGCATTCCGTCGAACACCTGGCGTGCGAGCTGGCTGAGGAAGAGGGACAACAAACAGACTTGTTTTGCTGGGCAGGCCTTGGGCCAGGGGAAGGGAAGAGTACTAGGCTGGCCTAGAGGAAGATGGGCTGGCCCAATAGGGAGAGGGAGGGAGAAAAGAGTTGGGCCGAACAGGAAAGAGTCCAAAGGAATAGGATGTTTTGTAATTTTATAGGAATTTGGATTTATGGAATTTGAATGAGATTAAATTCCAAAATTGTAAAGGGACTGTATAAATGGACATTTAATTTTGAGTTTGAATTACAATTGGACTGTTAAGTGAGCTCTTGAATTTAATCTGGCATTTAGATGGGCAAGGATCAGACTTAGAGATTTCCCCGAATTTAATCGGATGGATGGACCGCGTTACCGAATCAACGTTCGATATACGAATTCATCGGTAGTCCTAGGATTCCGAGGAAGGGACTAAATTAGGGAGTTTTGAATAAAATGATTTATGAGGAAAAAGGATTCGAACAGAGAAAATTTTGATTAAATAGAGTTGGGTTTAATATTCAATTGTGGTAGTCGAGGATGTCAAGGAGGGACGTGACATTTCGATAATTGACAATAACTCTCGAGACTTTGACTAGAGAACCGCAATTACCAGAATAGATGGATGGTCGAGAAGACAAAGGAGGGATATTACCCCGAGAGGTGTTCAATTCAGGAAGAGGATCGATTTACGAAATTCGAACACTAAGGAATTCAATGCATGGCAAGAATTTAGGTTCTCAAGGATGGATTTAATCGAGATCTTTGGCACAGATTCTAGACACACACAAATAAACAATTAACAAGCAAACTAAAATTATGCTTAGGACTAGGCTTTGTCTGAGGAGGTCATATCTTTGAAAATAGCTTATTAGGAATTTATATTTCGCAATTAAGGTTTCTAGTAAATACTTTACCAATAGACATTATTTTGCAAATAATTTCCAAAAGCTTATCACTCTATATAAAGGTGCATAGAAAATAATCAAAGCTATTTCTTTAGTGGAACAATATTTGTTTTAATAAACTATCCCTTAATGGGTTTTATCCAAAATGGTGATACATTTAGATATATAGCTTTATTTATAAAGTAAATATGCCCGAGGGTTTTTGTTTTTCGAAAATAATTGGCATATGCAAATCATAGCTCCTTAAATAAATAATATTTGAAATCAAATATCGACGTATCCTCAGACGTTCGTCTATTAGCCCACGTGTAAACGAAAAATGACAGATCGAATTGAGTTAGTTCAGGCATGAATGTATTTTGAAAAAGATTTTTGGTTATTCTGAATTTTTAATTCCGTATTCCAAAGTCGAAATATTCAGGATGTTACAGATACGGGCCTTCAAATCTAGTGTCTGAGATCGCTACACAATTCAAGAACTGTCGACAAGGCAGGTGTCATCCACCATGAAGCTATTCGAGATCATTGATAGTTGCGCCCACGCAAAAGTAGCTATCCGAAGAAACGACGGGAAGAAGAAGGTGGCGAAAGTGAAGCAGTCAGCTAAAAAAGACAACTTGGCACCAAGTCGCAAATCCAGTCACAAGAAAGAAGAAGAGAGAAAGGCACAGTCGGAGGTCCTTGTCGCAAAACAAAATAAGCAAACTCCCCAATGACCTCCTCCACAAAACGACGGCTCAGTACGACAGTGGTGTCCGGTACACAAGACCAGCGCTCACACGTTCGAGGAGTGCAACGTGTTCCAGATGTTCCAAGACAAGGAAAAAAGGATTCGTGTGGTAGAGAAGGACGACCATAATCCTCTGACCAACGACGAACCAGAGTTCCCCAACTTCGTCGACTTTGACCAATACATGACCCACATCTTCGACGGTTCAGATTCTTATTCTTCAAAAAGCGAATGCAAGAAGGTAGAACACGAAGTATGCTCCAATACCCAAGGGACGGTGTCTAAAATGTGGTGGTTAGATCAGAAGATCGAGTTCTCCAATGCCGACCATCCAACCCTGACAACAGCCCCTGGACGATAACCGATAGTGGTTGAACCTACTATTCGGAACGTCAAAATCGCCCGAGTCCTCGTTGATGGCAGTAGCTCCATCAATCTCCTCCTCGCCAGCATGCTTGATACAATGGGGATCCCGAGAAGTGAGCTTGTCCCTTCAGAACAGCCCTTCCAAGGCATTACCCCAGAGTCATCGTCAAGACCTCTAGGAAAAATCACGTTGCCGGTGACATTGGCAAAACTGACAACTTTTGAACGGAGCAGATCACGTTCGACGTAGCCGAGTTCAACACAGCCTACAACGTTACTCTCAAAAGGACAGCACTGGCCAAGTTCATGGCAGCATCGCACTATGCTTATTAGCTGATTAAGATACCAGGACCCAAAGGTACGATCACAATACCAGGGAATTCAAAGATGATCGTGTAGTGTGACAAGAGGAGCCTCTACATGGTCGAGCAAACTACCACCATGCCCGCGCCAACTAAACCTCCTCGCAAAGTGACCAAGCCCAATCCAGCGCCCAAGCCAGACGACGTGATAAAGATAATCCCGCTGACCAATAGCACCCCCGACAAGACGGTAAAGATCGAGGCCATGCTCGACAGCAAATAGGAACTCGGGCTCATCACCTTCCTCCGCGACAATGCAGACGTGTTTGCTTGGCAACCGTTCAACATGCCCAAGGTCCCCAAGGAGGTGATTGAGCACAAATTGATGGTCCGGCCCGATGCAAAACCAATCAAGCAGAAATTGTGTCATTTCGCTCCAGACCATAAAAGAGGCTATACGAGAAGAACTCGATAAACTTCTCAAAGCCGGTTTCATCAGGGAAGTCATTCTCCAAAGTGGCTCACAAATCCAGTCATGGTGCGCATGGCCAACGGCAAATGGAGGATTTGTGTAGATTTCACCAATCTAAACAAGGCATGCCTGAAAGACTACTTTCCCCTTCCACGTATCGACCAACTGATAGATTCTACCACTGGATCTAAATTGTTAAGTTTTCTCAACGCCTATTCCGAGTACCATCAAATCAGCATGGCCAAGAAGGACGGGGAAAAGACGGCCTTCATCACGTCCTTGGTGTATTCTGCTATGTCAAGATGCTCTTCGGCCTGATCAGCGCCAGGTCCATGTACCAACGTGAGATTCAGGGGGCTTTCCAATCCCAACTCGGCAACAACGTTGAAGCCTACATCGATGACATTGTGGTCAAAACAAAGACAATGTCCTAGGGAAACATTCAACAATCTCCAAAGACACTTGCTCAAGTTAAACCCATAGAAGTGCATGTTCGGAGTACCATCGGGCAAACTGCTCGGCTTCCTCATCTCTGGACGAGGTATCGAAGCAAACCCGGACAAGATCAAGGCCATCAAGAATATGAATTCGCCGACAAGTCTCAAAGATGTCCAGAAGCTTATAGGATGTATGTGTCACTGTTATGGATAAGACATACCCAATGATCTTGGGTTGGGCTCGGTAGGGCCCACTATATACTAAGTATTATACAAAATCATACCTCATATACGAAAGGTGTTCCGGATAAGGAAGGAGAAACAGAGTTCAAGTTGGAAACTACAGGAACTACTCGAATAGTATCCATATTTGTTTCTCTAGTTCTACTTGGACCAGGGGACATCTGCGAGTATAAATACAAGACCCCCTAGGAGGAGAGTGAACACACACCAATATGGGCCAAGACACACCAACATGAGGGACAAGCCTAGACAGACCCAATCTGGAGCCACAAAGGCTGACATGAGGGATCTAGCGCTACCCCTAATCTCGCCGAGTTCATATTCGAGGAAGAAGACTACCCTACCATCGTCTATGTGTTGGAGATCCATGCTGCCAAGTCGATGATGATTAGATTAGGTTCTTCCAAATATTGTACTCGTGTGATTCTGATATATAAGAGCAACACCGACTTCGGCCAACAGGAGTAAGGCTATTACCTGTCAATTAAGGGACTCGAACCTATCTAAAAATCTATGTCTCCCATCTCTTTTATCTCAGTCTTGCATATACCTTGGTTTCAACGATCCCCACACTCTGCAAATACCGTAGTCGCGATCTACTACGTCAACAGTGGTGCGTCGGGTAGGGGGATTTTTGTGCTAAAGGTTTTGATGAGATGGGTTTCAAGAGACGGATTCTTCGACGACAAACTACTCAACGACTTCGGCTTTAGGGAGATATGACCTGACCGAAGTGCATTCTCCGATGGATCGGGACTCTCGTCATCTCAAGCTTCCTCAAGTCATCGCCGCTGTGGATTTTTCGACAAGGGATACTTTAACGACAATGGCCCTGGGAGATCTGACCCAACTAGAGTACGTTCCCGACCGAATCAGAAACATTGTCATCCAACAATTCGATCTGTCGAGATCTACCAAGCTACAAGACATCATCACCGTGGAGGACATCAGTTCAATATTGACGGCCACGAAGCCCTCGTCCAAGCTGACTACTCCTGAACTGACATCACCGCCAAAAACCCTGCTGCCTATCAGTGCCCGAGATCAAGTCAATCAATACGGCTTGAGATCGGCTACTCCCCGTCCCGTGGATCAACGTACAGATGGAAGACATGGCGTGGCAACAATGGATTCAAACAGTGCAGCATATCGACTGGTTGAGTCCATACAGACCACGGCATCAATTTCCACTAAGTCAACCACGTCACCATGTGCTCACTGTACCCAGCATGTACTCCTGCACAACAGACAACATGATTGATCGACATGCCCAAACAGCTACAGGTCCGGAGGCAATTCAATGACAACCAGCACACAAGAAGTTCAATTCAGGTGATTAGCATGGCTAATCAAGGTATTTAGTAGATTAGTTTTTAAAATTAATCTACTAATTCCGTAGATATATCCGGCATATATCTACATAGGTATGCAATATTTTATATGCAATTTACCATACCTATTTTCAGATCCATAATTTATTATGTTTACCTAGTGCATGTTTCACGCCCGAAAATTCGCTAACCCGAATTCCAAGCAGAATGTGTATTAAAATCCCTGTCCAGGACCAGCGAGGGTACACAAACGACAAAGTTGTCATACAGATCCACGTCTTACAAACATTATAAAAACTCTTACAAAAACGCAGTGGAAAAAGGAAACAAGCTATACTAATAAAAAATAGACACTCGCAACGTAACAACTCCAATCCACAGGCATCCTCGATGGTAGCCACAAGCCTACTTTTATGAAAAGTCTTCCTCTGATACATACTCCAACTCTGATGTGGGGGAAAAAAATAAAGCAAGACTGAGTACTACCCACTGTACTCAACAAGTCATACCGGAAAGGAAAATAATGATGCAAGGTATTCCAAAGGAAAGCAGGGGTTTATTTGCATAAAGTAAGCATTTAAAAACAACAGTTAAAAGCAGTAGTAAAACGTTGAATTGATTGAGCAATATTAAACCATCACTGTCCAACGCTACACCATGTTGCGACAGGCCCAAAACACCATCTGAACTACACCAGTTCCAGTAAGTCAGGTTATTAGAAAGTGTAACTAATCACGGTGAATCTGTTGATCGCCCATAACCGCGGGCATGGCTATTCGAATAGTTTTACTCTGATCAGAGGTGTACAACTGTACCCACAAGACACAGTCCCACGACACGTTACTGTGCGCCGACATACCACCACGGTACACCGAAAAAGGAGCTGTGACAGGACCCTGCGCACAACCCTTCCTAACCAAGCGTACCACCTCAGGTTTCGCCCCTACCTTTACACCAAGGTAGGCAGCCCCCTCTCGTGCCTAGGTGAATCCGGCAGCTGATCAACGGGTACACCCCCACCGACCCAACTCCATCACGCCCACCCTCGCCTATGTACGTCGGCTAGGAAAAAGCTATACTACAAATCCAGGCATTACCCACGCTGGCTTGTGAAAAGTACGATAATTCTTCCAGGGTTTCCCGCGAACCGGTCCTTAATTGTCATGAGCACGACCATCAAAACCATGTGCTCACAACCCACCATTAGCATATTTTAATTAAATATTATTACCATGGTGGCTCCTAAACCAAAGTGTCACCATAGGGACTACATTAATTAATTGTTTAAGGTGATCCCCTTTAGTGAGCTAAGTTAGCTAAGCATGGCTAAGCACTCCTAAACTTAGCAAATAAAGAATTAATTACCCAAGCTATCAACGGTACAAGATAATCAATGTAATTGGCTGAGTACAATAGGTAAGAACCCACATAAAATGACATTATGAAATAATGCAGCATTTACAGAAAAATAAGGTATTTGTAAATTTTGGAACAATATGATCAATGTGAAGCATGACTTGCCTTGCTCCTGCGCTGGGTCGACCTCGGCAACGACCTCGAAGTAAACCGGAGAGTCGGAATTACCGGAATCTAAACGACAAACAAAGCACACAAGCAAACAGGCTATAAGTCTACTGAAACAGAGAACAAAATCATTTTTAATGGATTCTAGACAATTTTATGAATTTTCTGAGACTTGAATGGACTCAAACGGAGTCCGGATAAATTAGTTATGAATTTTTCAAGTTATCTGTGTTTTTACTACAACAGAAAAATCCTTAATCAATTATTGCGCAATAAACCTTAGGGCTGACGTCACGATGACGTCATGCTGACGGCGGCGGCGGCTCCGATAGGTGGGACCCACCTGTCGGTGGCACGGGGGCCCCGGTCCACGGTGGACCGAGTCCACCGGCCGGCGGCGGCGGCGCACCACGTGGCGCACGCGTGGCACCGACGCGGCGGCCACACGGCGGGCGGCACGGCCACGCGGCACGCATGGCGCCAACGCGGCACCAACGCGGCGCCCACGCGGCACGGCCGCGCGGCAGCGCTCGCGACGGCCGGCACGGGGGTAGTGGCGGTGCAGCAGCGACCGGAGGCGGCGGCGGGCACGCGCGGCGGCGGCGGATGCGTTGGCGGGTGCGCGCGGGCGATGGCGGAGCAGCGGCGGACACACGCGGACGGCAGTCGAGTCAGGAGAGAGGACGAAAAGGCGGCGGCGGATGCTCACCGAAGATGCGAAGAGGACGGCGGCGCGGGCGGGTCTAGGGTTAGGGGCGGCAGCGACGCTCGGGAACGAGGGAGAGGGTGCCTCGGGGAGAAATAAAAAGGGGCGGCTAGGGCTTGGCCGGGAATCCTGTCGAGAAACGCGGCGGCGCGGGCGGCGCGGCAGCCGACCGAGTTGGGGACGGACTCGACCGCGGGCCCCAACCGTCAACGGGCGCGCGGCGCGACGAAGCGGCGCGGACTTCTAGCGCTCGGGCCGCGGCCTCGGGCCGGCCTGAGAAGGGGAAGCGGCGGGGCGCGGCGTGGCGTGGGCCGGCTGAGCCGGTCCGGGAGGAAGCGGCGGCGCGCGCGGGCGGCCTTGGGCCGACCCGGGAAGGGGAGGGGAGTGGGCCGACGGCCCAAAAAGGAGGAAAAAGAAAATGAAAAGGAAAAAGAATTTTCCCAGGGATTTATTTATTGCGCTTGAGGTTTTTAATTGTTTAAAATTATTTCTAGGGCTCTGAAAATTCCACTAAAAATCCTGTTAGTGTATTTTACCATGGGGAACTCAAGAAAAAATCCCACCATGCCATTTCCACTTGATTAAATAGATTTTTAAATTAGAATTTGCTCTAGGTTAAAAAGGAACAATTTCTTTTACGCGATTTATTTTACGAATTTTACCTGGAACGCAAACTTCGGGGGGTGACAATTATATCCTGATAATACTAGAAGATTTATATAGTTTTTTGAGTACACGCTCGGTATTCTCTGCTATATATCTTGCCTTTTAAAAAATATTTTTCAGGAACAATCGAGCACTCAAGTAGGCAACGGTCGAGTACACCCCATTATCGAGAACGTTCTCGAACAAATGCGGAGTTGTCGGACCAAACCTATCAACAGAGACCGATGACCTATCTCACATTTAGCACCGGTCACGTCCGGACTATTTGAGAAAAGGTTGTTACGGACAATCCCCTCGTGAATATTGTCGGCTTGATCACCCGGCATAATTGTGAACGGACGTCCGATATGCTACTAGTTAGGTATATGAGTCATGCTGGCCACATGAGATGCACATGTAATAACCAACTCTAGCGCCCTAAAAGTGGTCGAGGGATGACTACACCTGGTACTCGACTAGCATTGTAGCGATCTCTCATCACCTATCAGTTGCCTTAGGATGGTCGAGAGCTGACTATTCCTGGTCCTTGACCAACGTTGTAGCGATCTCTCACCACCTTTAAGTTGCCTTAGGGTGGTCGAGAGATGACTATGTCTGGTCCTCGACCAGTGTTGTAGCCATCTCCCACCACCTATCAATTGTCTTAGGGTGGTCGAGAGATGACTACGTCTGGTCCTCGACCAGCGTTGTAGCGATCTCCCACCACCTATCAGTTCCCCTAGGATGGTTGAGAGATGACTACGCCTGGTCCTCGACCAGCGTTATAGCGATCTCTCACCACCTATCAGTTGTCTTAGGGTGGTCGAGAGATAACAACGTCCAGTCCTCGACCAGCGGTTATAGTAATTCCCCCCACCTCCCCAAGTTGCCTTCAAGTAGTCGAGAGATAACTACACCTGGTCCTCGGTCGGCGGTGGTAGTCATCCTCTCACCCTCTCTTCAAGTTGCCTTCGAGTGGTCAAGGGATAACTACACCTGGTCCTTGGCCGGCGGTGCTGGTCATCTTCTCACCATCCCCTCCAAGTTGCCTTCGGGAGGTTGAGTACGTCTACATACCTGGTCCTCGACCAGCGGTTCTAGCGATTCTCCCACCACCTCTACGAGTTGTTGAGTACGTTTACATACCTGGTCCTCGACCAGTGGTTGTAGCGATTAAATCAGATATCAAAGCAGTTAAATCAGATATTAGGACTTTGTCACATACTCTGCACTTACTCGGCTGCCGAGAATGGTTGGTTGTGTTCGACAAGAGTTACTAGATAAAGCGATGGTGTACCCACCGAGATGGAAACTTTTGACTTCAATCCAAATTCTCGATCAAGACTGGACAAGGAACTTAGTTGCATACTCCACACCTTCTCGGTCGCCCGAGAATGGTTAGGTGAGTTCGACAACTATTATTTCAAGGTCTTTGGTCGAGAACATCAACTCGTTCATTTGCATTGAAGTCGAGGGCTACTGTCAGTGTTATGGATAAGGCATAACCAATGATCTTGGGTTGGGCTCGGCGGGGCCCATCATATACCAAGTCTTATACGGAATCATGCCTCATATATGGAATGTGTTCCAGATAAGGAAGTAGAAGCAGAGTTTAAGTTGGAAACTACAAGGACTACTCAGATTGTATTCATATTTGTTTCTCTAGTTTTACTTGGACAAGGGGATATCTGTACGTATAAATACAAAACCTCCTAGGAGGAGAGTGGAGACACACCAATATGGGCCAAGACACACCAACATGAGGGACAAGCCTAGAAAGGCCCAATCTGGAGCCACAAAGGCCAACATGAGGGATCTAACGCTACCCTCAATCTCGTCGAGTTCATATTCAAGGAAGAAGACTACTCTACCGTCGACTACGTTTTGGAGATCCATGCCGCCAAGTCGACGATGATTAGATTAGGTTCTTCTAAATATTGTACTCGTGTGATTCTGATATATAAGAGCAATACCGGCTTCGACCAACAGAAGTAGGGCTATTACTTGTCAGTTAAGGGGCCCGAACCTATATAAAAGTCCATGTCTCCCGTCTCTTGTACCTCAGTCTTACGTATACCTTGGTTCCAACGATCCCCATACTCTGCAAATACCGTAGTTGCGATCTACTCTGTCGATAGTATGGCAGCTCTATGTCGGTTCGTGGCAAGGATGGGAAAACGAGGATTACCCTTCTTCAACCTTTTAAAGAAACAAGAAAAGTTTGAGTGGACAACTGAGGCCGAGGAGGCGTTCTCCTCACTCAAGCATTACCTCGCCAATCCACCTGTTCTTGTTGCCCCACAACTACAGGAGAAGCTTTTCCTTTACATCGCCGCAACACCATACCCCGTAAGCACCATCATCGTTGTCGAGCGTGAGAAGATACAGCTCCCAGTTTACTATGTCAGTGAAGTACTGCACGACGCCAAGACCAGATATCCTCAGATCCAGAAACTGCTCTACACTGTGGTTATGACATCCCGAAAGTTGCGCCACTACTTCCAGGCCCACAAGGTCACGCTCGTCTCCTCATACCCCCTTGGTGAGGTTCTCTAGGTTTAACTTGAGTCGATGTTTTCGGATATTGTTGAACGTTTCCCGTAGGTCATCGATGAGGCGATCTCACGTCTTTGTTTTGACCATGATATCATCGATGTAGGCTTCAACATTGTTGCCAATTTGAGATTGGAAAGCCTCCTGAATCTCACGCTGGTACGTGGACCCAACGCTGATCAGGCCGAAGGGCATCTTGACATAGAAAAATACACCGAAGGGCATGATGAAGGCTGTCTTTTCCTCGTCCTCCTTGACCATGCTGATTTGATAGTACTCGGAGTAGGCGTTGAGAAAACTCAACAACTCACTTCTAGCGGTAGAATCTATCAATTGATTGATACGTGGAAGGGGAAAGTAGTCTTTCGAGCATGCCTTGTTTAGATCAGTTAAATTTACGCACCTCCTTCATTTGTCATTGGCCTTGCACACCATGACTAGATTTGCGAGCCACTTTGGATGAAAGACTTCCCTGATGAAACCGGCTTTGAGAAGTTTATCGAGTTCTTCTCGTATGGCCTCTTTGCGGTCTGGAACGAAACGACACAATTTTTGCTTGACAAGTTTTGCGTCGGGCTAGACCATCAATTTGTGCTCAATCACCTTCCTGGGGACCCCTGGCATGTTAGACGGTTGCCAAGCGAACACGTCTGCATTGTCGTGGAAAAAGGTGATGAGCTCGAGTTCCTATTTGCTATCGAGCTCGACCCCGATCTTGACCGTCTTGTCGAGGGTGCTACTGGTCAGTGAGATTATCTTTATCGCGTCGTCTGGCTTGGGCGCTGGATTGGACTTGGTCATTTTCCGAGAAGGTTCAGTTGGGGCGAGCGTGGTGGGAGTTTGTGCGACCATGTAGAGACTCCTCTTGTCACACTGCACGACCATCTTTGAATTCTCCAGTATTGTGATCGTCCCTTTGGGTCCTGGTATCTTGATCAGCTGATAAGCATAGTGCGATGCTGCCATAAACTTGGCCAGTGCTGTCTTTTTGATAATAGCGTTGTAGACTGTGTCGAACTCGACTACGTCGAACGTGATCTGCTCCGTTCAGAAGTTGTCAGCTTTGCCAAATGTCACCGGCAACGTGATTTTTCTTAGAGGTCTTGACGATGACTCTGGGGTAATGTCATGTAAGGGCTGTTCTGAAGGGACGAGCTCGCTTCTCGGGATCCCTATTGCGTCAAGCATGCTGGCGAAGAGAAAATTGATGGAGCTGCTACCGTCAACGAGGACTCAGACGACTTTGACGTTCCAAATAGTAGGTTCAACCACTATCGAAACTATAGCTACTTTTAGCTACCTTGTTTCAGAATGAAGCTATTTTTGAATCTATCGTTTTCTCTTAACCAATCACAGTCATTCTCTTTCACTTATTTTTTCTTTTTAACCAATTATAATCTTATTTCAATTATTCTTACATTTTTTTTAATATCCGTGCCAACTAAAAATCTTACATTTTTTAGACGGAGGAGGATATAATATGTACTGTATATCTCACGGGATCATCGGAAGCCAGCCATGAGCACAGTGACACGTGGAGCACATCCAGTGGCATATATGGACGTACGTACTTCACGTCAGCAAACTAATCGAACGTGGGGCCCATCACTTAACACGAGGCCTAGTAGGGCCAATCCTCCCAGCACGTGCGACCTACCATTTTCCTCACGGACCTCACCGTTCCGTATGTTTGTGTTGGACGACGTCTGGGCTGTCAAAAAAAAAGAAAAAGAAAAGCTCAGGGCTCGGAAGCTGTTTGAGCTCGACTCATCGAAGCTTAATTCGAACTCGGCTCGAGCCTATATCAAAACTCGTGAGTTTTATTAGGTTGAACTTGAGCTCCTATCGAGCCTAATAGTATGTAATTTTTATTATTTATTTTATAACTTAGTAGATCAAATATATTATCTATATATATTCACACAATAAAATAGCTCGTATTACTGTTAGTATATATTTATCTTATTTAGTTTTGTCTTTATTCATTAATATGATTAAATAGAAATTAGTTATTTTAATTGAGAGATTATCCTTAAAATATTTGTATGCTACTTATGAGTCAGCTCGAGCACGTGTCGAGCTCGTTGCCAGCCCAAACAAAACGGTGCGCGCCATCGCCTATAGAAACGCGCGCTCGCTCGTCATATATTAGCCAAGCTCCCTGTACTCAGTGTAGTTAAGCTTCCACACCTCTCCTTCCTTTCTCTCTCTCTCTGCTCGCCGGAGACAGACTAGCAAGCTAGTAGGAGAGGGGACTAATGGTCGCCGGAGACAAGGCCGGCGGCGACGCGGCGGCGGCGCCATTGCTGGTATCGGCGGCGGGGAGGCGGCGGTGGTGGAGGGAGGGGTGCCCCGGGTGCCGGACGGAGGAGAGGTGCAAGGCCGACGCCGGCATCCCCTACCTCAACTTCTTCTACATCTGGGTCGTCTGCCTCTGCGCCTGTAAGAGCTACAGCTAGCTAGCTAAGCTACCTCTTCTTTCTTTTTCTTTTTTATTTTGTCATAGCTTCATCCATTTTGCCAAGCATACGATCAGATACACTCTTAATTACTCCTTAATCTGCTGCTATTATTATCTTTTGAAAAAAAAAACTTTTTGATTAATCTACTTGCGTTCTGTTTTTGCTCTATTAGTTCTTGGAGAGTACGTACGTTCAAAGTGGCACCTTCTAGGCGCATGCTCACTTGGCCTTCGATAGGGTTTGTTTTTTTATCCATTTAACCAATATAAAATCAAAAGACTAAAATATTTTTGTTTTATCAAATTTTGATACAATTATTCTCTATTTCATTTATTCCTAATATATTTTTATTTTTTGTTTTCACAAACTTTGATATAGTGGTTATTTAAAAATAAATTTATTTTAAGATAAAATAAAGGAGGAGTCAAAGGTAAATTTATTTGAAGACCGAGGGAGTAATACACCCCGTGCTATGTTTACTTGGACTAAAATATCAAGTACTAGTACTTTCCACTAGTAGTATAACTACCTGATTTTGCTCCCTTCCCTTTGCCTGGCTAAAGCATCTGTTCATTAACCTTCTTCTTCTTCTTCCATGCTGATATACACCATGCATCCAGAACGAGCAGTTGAAAATACATGCAACTGGAGGAGTAATTTCTTTAGTTAACCGCCCAATTTACTGTGCAGTAAAAACGTGCCATTGCTTTAACCATGGGTGTTCAAAGAAGTTAAAGCAGAGCGAGTAACTACCCAGACACTCGTGAATAAACTAACCGTAGTTAATCAGGTCACAAGTAAACGGACAAACCAAAGTACGTCTATCGTTCAATCAAAATTTCTCATATTTTAAAATAAAAGAAATATATCTTAGTATAATATTTTTTTGTCCCATAAAAAATCAACCTATTTAAACCAATAAGATGAGGTTCAGATTAGTTACGACTAGTATGGGGTCGTATCTCTGTCTATCATAAAGTTTTTTTTTACGGCAGGAGTACAGTGCCACTGGAAAGGAGGAGTCATTTTCATCTGTCACGGTTCCAGAGAATGACTAGTGGGGCCCCATGGTCATGGTGGGGGTATTGCATGGAGATGTTTCAGTAGATGTAGAATGTCAGCATGTGGGCAGCGGGTGCGGTGTTGAAAGTCCATTCAAACATACGCCACCAAAGCGTCTGCATCCAATTCCGGCTCCAAATTAAGGCAAAGTTCTTTCCGTCTGGTTAGACGATATAGATGATAGAGTATCGGATTCTGTGAAAATATTTCAAGAGTACTGACGAATGATGAATTAATTATTGTAGAGTTAAAAGGTTATTTAAACTACTAAAAAACTTAATTGAATATATATGGAAAAATTTTATAAAAAAATTGCATGGTTTAGGATCTTGCAAGATGCACACGTAATAATCTATAATCTGTAAGGAAAAAAACGGAGCTTTAATGTCCACTATGAGAATAGAACAAGTCCACTAGGTCGTTCCTTTTCTCTCAACCTTTTTTCCTTGGACAATGGTTGTGATGCCAATATAAAGGTTCAACAAACACATCTATATCACAATATATCACAATATAGGTTGACGTGATATTTTGATACAGTCGGTTTGCTCTACTACCATATCAAAACTCTTATGAACGAAAACCAAATTTTAAATTTTTAGTAATATTGTATTTATTTATTTTGCATCCGTCATATAATAACACTGTATTCTTGATACAAACACATCTTTTTCATTTGTAAAAACTAAAAAAAATTGATAATGCCAAAACTCAGGCATTGTACGGAAATTTGCTAGAGCAACAGAGCATCACACTAAACCTACTCTTGGGAAGGAAAAAACAGAATTTTACACAGTGCTGCATATATGCTGCACAACACAAATACACAAAACTACTTCCTCCGTCTCATAATATAAATAATTATTTTTTTAATAAGATTAAAGATAGAAAAAAATACTAAAAATACCTCTATTAAATAAGATTTATTTATGGATGAGTGGATAGTTGAGAGTTAAAATAGAAAGAAATTTGAATTAGAGTCGATGGATATGACAAGTAATATATAAAAATCTTTTACATTATAAGATAACCAGAAGAACAAAATTTTTTATATTATGAAAAGTGATTATCAAAGTTGAGATGTGATTCCAGTCGAGGGAAATGCATTGCACCTCATCCACACGTGAATACATGCATGCGCTTTGTGGGAGCTATATATCTGGCACGCAGCTGGGCTTGCTTTCGCTACCGTGCGAAGCTTCCTGGAAGTTTACCTGCCTGTGGCCCTGACAGTCCCTCGTCGCTACCGCCCTGTAAAAAAATCTGCAATTTTGCAGTGAAAGCGATGGCTCATGGCCACCGACGGTAGTACTATTTCGGGTGTGTTTTTTTTGTTCGGGAAGAAATTACATGAAGGTGTTGGTTCTAATCATCCTCATCAACAACGTCGTTGACCCCAACTATTTTTTGCTTGCCCTCTTGTATGACGTGAAGCTTTTTGTTCGCAAGGGGGCCCAAAACCTTGGGCCCCAAAACGCATAAATTACAGCCTTCGGTCTAAAATTTCATGAGCATTTACCATGCAAACGTGAAACCCATTTTTGTTGTGAGGCGGGTCGAAATTCTACGCCAACACGCTTTTGGCACGCCTGGTGAGACTTCAAGAACACAAGCTTCACAACAACAAAAAGATCACTGCAAGATGTCGAAGCAGAACGAGATCTCGGAGGAAAACGTCAGCCTCTACATTCGGCCTTTGGACTGCGTCCTCAAAGATCTTGCCGCTTCCGGCCCGGCCCGCCACTTCCCTTGATACTTAACACTGACGGTTTTACCTCTGGCCCCACATGTCATAAGCATAGCCACGAATTCGAAACGAACCGTAAACCGCACCCGCGGACGTGACACAGCCACGCTGACTATTGTACCCCACAAGAAATCCGGGACGCTGTATCTCCAAAGCTTTTGACCGACGGGTGGGACCAATTTTAGGGGCCCTCAGGTCATTCAACAAGGAAGGTATATATAGCCATATCGCATAAAGTATTTTCCAGGCGCGGAACGACTCATTAGTACATGATTAATTAAATATTTATTTTTTTTTGAAAAATAGATTAATATGATTTTTTAAAATAATTTTTGTATAAAAAATTTTAGAAAAACACACTGTTTAGTAATTTAAAAAACATGCGCATAAAAAAAGAAAAAAAAGAGAGATATGAGTTAAAAACCCAGGGTGAAGAAATTATCCTTCGTTGCTTGCATGGGATTCTCGTACCAGATAACTTTGGCCTAGAGGCCTATAGGCCTATCCCCTCCCTGAAACAACAACCTAATCAAACAGTACTTTTTTCGTCTCATAGAAACGAAATTTTTAGATTTATCTTTTATAGAAAAGCATATGTTCAGATTTACTGATAGAATTATAATATTTTTATATAACATAAGATATAGATATCTACTTTCAAAACATGGTATTTTTGCTTTATTTGCATGGGGAATTAATTAAACCGTTAGAAACCGTATGTAAAAGTCTTTAAAATTTCCCTGCTTTTTAACCGAGTTTTCCGTGATGCACCATACAATTCCTCACGTTTTAGGACAAATTTTAATTGCTCCATCCTCCAAATTAATAATACTTGTTGTTTTTAACAAGAATATGATCTCTAAAGATAACTTTGACCACTATTTTTTATTATAATATATAAAAATATCAATTAATAAAATAATATATAATTTTATTGAAATATTTTTAAGACTAATCTATACATATCATGGTCTCTATTTTTATAAGACAAATATTTCAAACATTATTCATAATCAAAGGTATTAAAGTTTAACATCAGCCTTGCTCAAAACACAAGTAATATCAAACTGGACGAAGGGGGTGTTTAGATCAGTGTAAAAATTTTGCGTGTCACATCGGGTATTATACAGGGTGTTTCATAGATTATTTGGGCACTAATATAAAAACTAATTACAGAATCCGTTTGTAAACCGCGAGACGAATTTATTAAGCCTAATTAATTCATCATTAGCAAATGTTTACTGTAGCATCACATTGTCAAATCATTGCGAAACTAGACTCAAAAGATTCGTCTCACAAATTAGTCGTAAACTGTGCAATTAGTTATTTTTTTCACCCACATTTAATATTTCATGCAGACGTTCAAATGTTCAATGTGACAGGGTGTAAAAATTTGACGTGGAATTTAAACAGGCCGAAATACATTTTAGTACAAAGGAGTCTCGGATTTGACATAGATAGTTGCGAACTCCGTCAGTAAAGGACCATTACCGGTCTATTTGGCAGGAGAAAGCAAGGGGATTGAGAGTGTGGAGGAAAGAGTTGGTGGAGGGATTGATCACGTAAGTTTTATTTTTACTCTTCGTCTTTTATTTGGTAGTAAAGATGAGAGTTACAAAGAACATGGATGAAAATTGAATTTTAAGTGATAATATACGTCTCAGATTTATCTCTTTGTATTTAGAAAAAAAATCCTTCCAATTATTACCTGTTCCTATCCAGATATTAAAAATGTATAAATTTGCTCTTAAACTCTTCTTCTCAATTCCTCTTAAACCTTTCACGTCAATCAACCAAACAATAGATTTAACATCTCCATCTCTCTTTAACAATTTTCCCAATTAAACGCGCCGTTTCTGTGGCTAATATAACTCCGTCCAACGGTGATGTACATGCGTTTGATTCAAAAGTACGTTTTACCTAAACGGACACGTATTCAGCAAGTACAGTTTTTTAATTAGCGAGATCATGGGACCAGGTGCATGCAACGTAGACGTGGCTGTCAGTGTGTCACCCATGCGGAGGTCCATGGGGTCCCTACTCCCCAAGGATGGCCCATTGGGATTTAATTAAGAGTGCTCCTATAGCACATTCGACAGATTTTATGGAAAAAATTTCCCTCTAACTACAGTGTTTGTAATGTAAATACAATTACGGGATAGGTATGGTGTAAATTTGTTTTGGATATCAAAACTTGTGCTACCTCAGTGGTGCTTCCTCCCACTTGTGCCAGACTGTTGATATTTTTTTCCATCTTTGTATTCATGTATCTCGGAGCAGATCCAACGGCTAAAAATTATTTTTTTTTCTTCCAAAGGTTATTGTAAGTTTTCTAGCAATTTCATTAATCGATAGTAGTATGAACTAATATAGCTATTAGAAAATATATTATGTCAAAAAACCGTTGTAAGTTTTCTAGCAATTCCGTTAATCAACAGTAGTATATACTATATAATTAGAAAATATATTGTGGACAATCATACGGTATTTTGAGTGATGCGTCTCGACATGTCATGGGGATTTGATTCCAAGATTTGTAATACCGTTTGATTGTCGTGGTAACCACATGAGGCAATCTTCTCGGTTTTTTAAACCATCAGTTTTAAACTGTTGTAACCATGATATTGTCGGGCAACGATAACCCAAATCAAAACGGTAAGAGAAAAAGGCAATTGCAAATTTGTTATGGTTTGAATTGTTATTGTAAAACTGGCACTAAAAAATTACAAAAATACCATTAAAACTATCGTTTGAATGGCATCCTTACAAAATTGAAAAAATTAATGTCAAATTTGTAAATGCCGATAAGAAAAACCATGCCTACGTACTATCAACGGAGGAAGTACATTGTCTACAGCCATCTAGGAAGTACCATGCCCACATGCACGTTACTGTTGTGCAGTCCAGCTGCAGGAGACAGTCCCCGTCCATCGACAGGTTCTGAACTTCTAATATGTCTGCATCCAGCATCGTATGTGATCTTATTTCTTTCTCATTTTGCTCTTATGAAATGACATTCGTTATGAAGCGTGATATTTGACCATAAAAATCTTAAAGTATTGGCACTTACTCTCTTCGTCTCAAAATAAATTATTTTGTATTAGATTCACAATACTAAAAAAATAACATATCCTATATTAGGTTAATTTATTTTGGGACGAAAGAATTAAAACAAAAATTGATTGGAGAAAAGGACGTGTGAAAAGAAGGGATAATAACTTAGGCCAAAAAACCTACCGCGATGACGGGCTATTTTCTTTCTCTCTTTTAGTCCAAAGTCAAAAATAAATCATTGTCGAATTGGCAATTGTTTAAATAGCATAACGGTTTGTACATAATAATTTTTTAAAGTAAATTTCACAAATTACAAATATATTGATCAAACTATCACAAATTACGTATTTAACACTAAATTTATCACAAAACTAACTTAAGTAGAGTATCATAAAACTATAGATTTAGCAACAAAGTTTTCACAAAACCATAGTTTTAGCCTCAATTTTATCACAAAACTTGGATGTTTATTACTCAAACATAGCATTAGTGTTAAGGATTTAAACCCTAAATCTACCGTTTTTGTGATAATTTTATTGTTAAATCTATAATTTTGTGATATTTAGCCTTAAACCTGTAGTATTATGATAAACTTATTGTAAATCTGTAGTTTTGTGAAACATCACCTTAAATATATAGTTTTGCAATAATTTGATCAAAATATTTGTAGTTTTGTGAAATTTACTCATTCTTTTTTATGAAAGGACATGAGTTTATACTTCATAGGTCTATTACACTATAACTACTTCTCTTTATTATTTGAAACATTTTTGTAAAGTAAATTCCATAAAGCTACAACTATATATTTTGTCAAAAACTTTGGCTAAAATTTTAGAGAACTGCAACAACAATCTATAATTTCATTAGAAAGCTACAATTTTATATCTCTGACGAGATTTTGAGTCCACCTGTCATACATATATAAAATATGCTCATGTCGTTGCAAATTGAGCCCATGTGTCAAACATGCGTTGGTAATTTTTTTATATAAAATCGGTTGCTACTCTTGAAGTTTTGTGAAATACCTAGTTAAAGTTGTAGCAAAGCGATAGTGTTTACAAAATAATTGCAGTGTGAAATTTACTCCTTTTATAATATAATGTGACTACCATTGTGTTGATGTCCTCAATGGCTTGTAAAAAACAATAATGAAGTATGACATACGGATGGCCAGTATAATAATAAGAAGACATGGGAAATTAGTTTCTGGAAGATACAAAATATGTTTCCATAAAGTGATTAATGAATGCATAGGATGTGAGGCACCTTTCGATCCACTTAGGTGTCAATTAAAAACTTATACATCATTTTATTAGACCGAGATTTCAACCCATGTAGGTAACAACAACTTGTATAAAATTTTGTTTGACCAATTTCGTCAATTCCCTCGTCAAACAAATAGAGCATGCGATGTGAGACATTTTTCGACCTTGAGTAACATCCAAGACTTAGTATTTTAAAATCTATTAGGCTGGAAGTTCGTCACTTTCCTCCTTTTTTTCTGAAAGGTCAATCAAGGAGAAAGCAACCTTGAGAATATTATTTGGTTTCCATCCTACTTTGGAACATTTATAATTATTAGTATAAGAGTTCACATTACAGTTGAGTTGTATGTGTTTATAGAGATGAATCTGCGAGCGTGTATATGAGCATCTATGTTTGTACTGTGTTTTGAGAAAGAAAAATCATGTGTTCATCAGCTAACTGTTCATGTTTTTATTTTTAATATCATTATTACCATGTACTTCTTCCGTTCCATAAAAAACCAAATCCTAAGTATGAATCTGGACATCATACTTAGGATTTAATTTTTCATGGGATGGAGGAAGTATGTCACAAGCTAGAATCATCAAGAATATGATCAAGAATAATATTTTTCTCTCTCTACGTTCTTAATATAAGCAGTGTGCACACTTGTACTTGGCAGAGAAGCCGTTTCAAAGGAGAAATTTAAGCAGACCCTCTAATGCCACTGCCTAAACTTAGCCGGACAAAATTAACTAAGACAAAACACCCAAAAAAATCTAGTGATCTCAACGGTTTAGCAGATCAATGCTTGCAATAAACCCCCATTGCTTACTTGTTGGCGAAGGAGAGGAGAATGCCCGGACACTCTCACAAACCAAGCATCATCTTGATGTGGATTCAGACAGCTACACCTGCAAGGAGAAGAGGAGCAAATGTCCTTGCCCGCCATTGCGGCGATGACCGGAGGCGGTGATGCCGATGCGCCGTTGCTCGCCGGCGGCAGGAAGGTGTACTATGAACGCTGCCCCGGGTGCAGGCAGCAGAGGAAGGTGCAGGCCAATGACAGGCTTCCCTACCTGGATTTCCTCTACACCTGGATCGCGTGCTTGTGTGCCGGTATGGTATGCATGGTGTGTCATCTTTTGAGAGGAAGAGGTTTAGTTTAGGATGCAGATGTTGTTGATCTGATGTTCATCTTGTGGATCAGCTATTTGGCCGTCACAAGTTGTGGAATGTAGAAAATGGCCATTGCAATTGTTGAGATTGTGATAGTGATGTTATGATGATTCATCTAATATTTAGGAGTAGACGATGAATCGATGATCATCATGATATTGCGTATTTGCGGGTGTCGACAAACTGGTAGATCTTATCGGATTCAGTAATCTCATGCTTTTGTCAAATGAAAACGTACTTTTATTTGTTCCAATTCAGTTGTATAAAATCTTATGTTAGCTCTATTCCTGAAAAACAAAAAAAAAATCGCATTTTAGCTCTAGCTGACTAATACCATGGTCTGTTGCCTTTCCAGCTCTGCCGATTCAGTCATTGTTTCCATATCTGTACTTCATGGTAAGAAGATATGTTTTGAAGTTGAACTATTATCATGAAAAACATATAGAGATCAAATAGGTGAATTTCCATATAATATATGGTGATATATGTATTCAATTTTATTATGATGCCACAGATCAGGGACTTGAAAGTTGCAAAGGAAGAGCAAGACATTGGTTTCTATGCTGGTTTTGTCGGTGAGCATTGTCTCCTGTCATGGTTTGACAAAATCACTGAAAACATTATATGGGCAAAACTTGAACAGACGTCTTGTTGATTAATCTGAAGTTCTCTTCTACCATTGTCATAAAATACTTATGCTTTTGGTGTTAATATTTTTAGTCCACTATGATTATTGTCGGTTACTAGTTACTGACTAAACGGTAATTTCTCTGTTTAAGGGGCTACTTATTTCCTTGGAAGAACTATCAGTGCTGTGCCGTGGGGCATTTTTGCTGACAAATATGGGAGGAAGCCCTGCATTGTGATCAGTATCCTCTCAGTGTATGAAACACTCAGTTAGACTATCAAAATCATACTTGATTCCATTCAACTGGACTGAAGTAAATCTTGTTTTACCATTTCCAGGATTGTGTTTAACACGCTCTTTGGCCTCAGCACTACTTACTGGATGGCAATTGTTACCAGGGGATTGCTTGGATTACTCTGTGGTATACTAGGACCAATCAAGGTAAATTTACAGTTTCGATGGCTGATGCTAAGAACATGACGCTGAATTGTTGCATGCTCATGTTCAGCGTTATATATTGTCCAGGCTTATGCTTCAGAGGTCTGCAGGAAGGAGCACCAAGCTCTTGGAATTTCCCTTGTAAGAAGAGTTTCACCTTTGTTTTGCATTTCAAGCTTCTTTTTTATATCTATAGGAAAGTTTTTTTAAAAAAAAATCATGCTTATATTTACTACTGGGACTTATTGTTCGTATTATGTTATAGGTCACTTCTTCGCGAGCAATAGCTCTGGTTGTTGGGCCAGCTATTGGAGGATTTCTTTCACAGGTGAGCTTAAGTACACTTTGATGAAACAAGGTTAAAGTTTATAGAATTATTAAAATGCCATTGGTCATGCCTCTCTTCATCAGAGTTGACCTTCTTATGAGAGTAGAAGAAAAAAAGTGACATGTAATTCTGACAAAAAAAATTTCCAACAACCTTTTAGGTCCATCCTTCAAGTTCATGAAACCGATGCTAATGGAACAAATTTTAATTAAATATCACATGTTTCTAACTAACAGTGAAATAGTGAACCTATATAGACTGCTCTGAATACAACATTGTTGGCTAACACTCTGAATTTTCTATCTTGTATCAGCCTGCAAAGAAGTACCCAAATCTTTTCTCTGAAGAATCAATATTTGGGAGGTAAATCATCATTCGACTGTTTCTCATAAATAAATCTATGTTTATATTCTTTAAGAGCAGAAGATAAGCCTATCCAATGTACTTCTAATTTCAGGTTTCCCTACTTTCTCCCTTGCTTCGTCATATCGGTACTAGCAGCAGGAGCATGTGTTGCATGCATTTGGCTTCCGGTACACCATTCTCTCCATATCATTCTTTCTACGTGTAAAATAATACATACTACCTCCGATCTCAAAAGGATGACGTCCTAGAAAACATGCAATCAAATCTCGATCTCTTAAATCACTAATATATTAAAAAATATTATGATTTGATATGTGAAAATGGCATTAAGTTTGTCATGAAAAATACTTTCATATGGTTATATTTTTAATGAGTTTTGTAAATATATAATTAGAAAAAATAATGATGAGACATGTGTATTGGAGATTATGTCGATGTCCCAAATGATAAGTAAAAAAGAATAGAGGTAGTATTAATAAAGTATCTAGTGTAATGTGTGGAGAAAAAATGCTAAACATTAGCCCCTTGTTCTTAGGAAACTCTGCACATGCACCATGATGAGAAAGTAGAAGCCATTGATGCACTTGAGGCACAAGATGCTGATTCAGACTCGGAAGAAACAACTAAAGAATCAGGATCAGGGAGAATGGACCATACAAAGAGTCTGCTGAAGAACTGGCAGCTGATGTCAGCAATTACCCTCTACTGCGTCTTTTCTCTCCATGATACAGCTTATCTTGAGGTAATCTCTATATTCTGAAATATAGATGATCATGGTAATAACAGGGGCAGAAGCAGAAAATGAAGGGGCATTGCCCCAGCTTGGTGTAAAATCGACTAGGGGGCAAAGGCCCCACTCGGTATACTCTAAATCCGTCCCTGGGTAATAATTCATTGAGAAACAGTTTAGTTTGTTAAGATGTTGATATGCCATTATGTATCTCCTATAGAGAAGTTATATTAGCAAACAGGAGCAACTTAGAATGTTAATGTCCTATGTAAATTCTATCTTCAGATATTTTCGCTCTGGGCTGTGAGCAGCAGAAAATACCGGGGCCTGAGTTTTACATCCCAGGATGTTGGTACCGTGCTAGCTATTTCCGGTATGTGATGTTTTTTCAAGTTTTTATGCATGATCAATAGAGACAAGAAACCATATCTCAAAAACTTTTTTTTGAAAATTAATCTCCAAAACAAATTAAATCAGCAGCATACTTAGTATACCTCTTTACCTCTAATGGGCAGCTATCATTGCCTTCAAAATTCCTTTAGCTAATGACAATTTCGTCTGAATTTGTAGGTTTTGGTGTTTTGGTGTACCAACTTGCGATTTATCCACTTCTTGCTAAATATGTTGGGCCAATCAAGCCATTCCGTTATGCAGCGGTAGGGAGATGCATGTTTTGTCTTAAGATAATTCTTCTGAAAATTGAATCTTTTTTTAGTACCAATGCATGTTTGATTTGCAGGTCTTGTCTATACTTCTCCTTTCAACATATCCATTCATGATTAATATGTATGGTCTGGAGCTCAAAGTACTCATCAACATTGCTTCGCTTTTGAAAAATATGTTCGCTGTAAGCAATTTCTCTTTGCGATATATATTCTGCACTATAATAAGGAAAGTTGCATTTTTATTTGTATCAACATAAAAATCCATGTTCCTGATTCCAGCTTACCAGATTCAGTGATGTTGTTCCTTTTTGTATGCCTCCTACAGAGAAAAAGGATTACAAATTAAGAAGTTGACTGTATTCTTAGATAAAAGGAGCTTAATCGTTTTACAGGAATTTATCGTTTAAAGATTTGTAATGCTTCTTTTGAATGGTACAGGCTACAATTACTATTGCATGCAACATCCTGCAAAACACTGCAGTGGTATGTATCAGAATCAATAGGACATCTCTTTTTGCTTCAATGCATTTCTCTTTGTCATCATGTTGTTATGCCCTCTTTTTTCTTACTTAACTGTTGGAAGTTGGAACATGTAAAGACGCAAGAACAAAGAGGGGTTGCAAATGGAATCTCTGTCACTCTGATGTCAATCTTCAAAGCCGCAGCTCCAGCAGCAGCTGGAATTTGGTAAGTTCCTTTTGTGGTTAGAAGTCCATGCTTCTTCTATCTTCTTTTTCCTTCTTCCAAGAATAAAAAGGATATGACCAATCAATGAACTTCTATTTGCTTGATGCAGGTTTTCATGGGCTCAAAAGCACATTACTGGGTTGTTCTTACCAGGTAAAACACATGGCTCTTCCAAGCCATGATAATTACATTACTGTTGGTAGCTATGCCTTCCCCAGTAGTACACTATCAGGTGTGTTTAGTTACCTGACTCATCATGCTACATCCAGGTGATCAGATCCTGTTCCTGATGCTGAACATGGTGTCTGTGATTGGGTTCATCCTGACATTCAAGCCATTTTTCACCTTACCGGATATGCGATGATGCGTAGTTAGGTAATCAAAAAACCAGAACTTACCAGATTTCAGCCTGGATTCCAATCTGCAAGAATTCATGTACTGTACCGTGTTCTGTTCATTTGTGTATCTTTGATTTCGGTCTGTGAACCATTGAATGGTCGATGGATATGATAAACAGCTAACTGGATCTTGTTTCATCGATTCCTAACCAGCATAATCGTTTTTACATTAATCGGCTGAAGAAATATGACTGTCAAATTAAACATGCTCAAATTCCTTCCAAGAGTTAAGGAATCAAGAACATCGTATTTTCATATATAATGACACTAAAATATGTAAGAAAATATTTAAAGATCATGACCAAGCTCACAGTAAGACAAGAGAATTAAGTGTTCATCACATTGTCAATACAAGAATATGATAGTATATCACCCAAATTAATATTGGTAAAATGAAGATAGCACAAGCATGGACGGTTTTGATTAACAGAATTGGCCACACCCTTGAAAAGTTGAAACAAACAGAAAGGAGTAATTGAATAAACAAAATCACAAAGATCAAAGCCATTTTTCACAAACAGAAAAATCACAAACAAACAGAAAGCATTGTCTACAGCATAGGGTGTCTCTGAATATCAAGAATTCCGGTTTGAAACATATCTATCCCCACAAAATTACATCTGAACATAAAATTAATAAAGATAATTTTAGCCTCTGACAGTATGGCTACTGGAACTCCCCTGTGTTGATCCAAATAATGCTTCAACTTACTTGGCCATCATGACTTTAACGAATTCATCGTAGTTGATCTGCCCATCACCATCAACATCCGCCTCCCGGATCATCTCGTCAACCTCCTCATCTGTCAGCTTCTCACCAAGGTTAGTCATGACGTGACGCAATTCAGCAGCAGAGATAAAACCGTTTTGGTCCTTGTCGAACACACGGAACGCCTCCTTGAGCTCTTCCTCAGAATCAGTATCTTTCATCTTGCGGGCCATCAGGTTGAGGAATTCAGGGAAATCGATTGTTCCATTGCCGTCAGCATCCACCTCATTGATCATGTCTTGTAGCTCTGCCTCAGTCGGGTTCTGCCCCAGCGAACGCATGACAGTTCCCAACTCCTTAGTAGTAATACAACCTGGAAGGAAAGAACTTTATCTATGTCACTCAAAGTCTAGAAATTGTTCAACTCGAGGTGTCAGTGTATCACTTCATAGTATGCACAGTACTGCTTTAGATCATTAAGGCTTCTCGCTGTTTACAAACTGATAAAGCAAAAGGAGCAAGACCAAAAACTGAGCACTACTTGAAATGAACAGAATCAAAGTGTTATCTAAAATTGCTTAATTATTACTCCCCGATCGTATATGTAAAGATTATCGAAAACAATGGTAGCTCATTTTAGTGTTAATTGTAAACTTCTTATCCTCTACCACAGATCTGTAGAAATCAAAGAAAAACACCAGGAGAGTGTCATCGTATTATCATACGCGATGACTAACCCAATTACTCTATTGCAATGGGAATTAAAACGACACTCGTGGGAATTATTCCATCTAAACCTAATTAAGCACGAATCATTACGAACAGGCACTAGCCAGTGCCCAAGTCTTAGCACAAAAGGCCACAAAATTACGCTGGATCACGCGATTGACCGACCAGCATCTACTCCCAAACCGACCAGCAACGCCTATATTATCAAAAGATCCGGAGATTTCAGACCAGCTAAACGCATCTCATCAGACAGATTCGCGGGACTCCCAAACGGATCCCTACAGCAAACCAAGAACCGGGACACGGAGGCGGCGGATCAGGCGTCGATTAACCCCAAGAAAGATCGCCGATCTCGCTCGGACAGCCTATCGATCTGGTTCCCGCAACAAAATTACGAGGGAGAGAGGGACAGGAGTTACCGTCGCCGTCCTTGTCGAAGAGGCTGAAGGCCTCCTTGAACTCGGCGATCTGGTCGTCGGTGAGCTGGTCCGCCATTGGCGACGCGCGCGCGCGCGAGAGAGAGAGAGAGGAAGGAGAGGGAGTCGTGGGGGAAGAGGGCTTGACCGAGTTGCAGACTTGCGGTGGTCGCCACCTCCTCTTATTGCCGAGACAACTCACATTTTCTACTGTTTTTTCTTAGACTAGTGCAGTGCTAGGTTAGGTTAGCTGCTTAGGCTTACAACTTGGCACGAATGGTTACCGTTTGGTTTTGTTCCCTCCCTCGAGCGAATTGCCTAGGGAAAGCAGTGCAGCACATGCTTTAACTAGGTTTTAAAGTTAAATGATATGTAGCCATGTAGGTCTTAAGTACTACCTTCGTCCCAAAATACTCGTCGCTTTGTGTTTTTGTTTGTAAAGTTTGATCATTCGTCTTATTCAAAAAATTATGAAATTATTATTTATTTTTTTGCGACTTGCTTTATTATCAAAAAATACTTTAAGTATGTATAATTCTTTTTTATATTTACATTAATTTTTCAAATAAAACGAATGGTCAAACGTTACGAGAAAAAAGTCAAAGCGACCACTAATATGGGACGGAGGAAGTATCATATAGACCAACAATAAATAGACACAGATTTAAGTGGGACTCTTGCACAGTCAAGAAAAAATCCATAACGAAAATGACCTGATGTCTCAAGCATAATAGTATATCATAACAAAACTCATTAGTACTTAACATATCAAGCAATTTATATTTAATAGTGATTCGTAGGGCTTGTTTAGTTTAGAGCAAAATTTTGCTTGATAGTACTTGTTTATCTCAAGCATTCGGATTTGTATTTCCTCAAACTTTATCACTTGTTTATCGATTGCTTTCCATTGAATCGTCAAATTGAAAACCCTATATTTTTTGGAAAAACTGATTAAACGAAATCCCTAGTAAAAAAATTGAGATAAAAAGAGCTATTACAGATAGATTAAAAATACATTCAATCTGAATGCTTGAAACTTGTGGCCTAAGGAGTTTACCTAGGTTTTTCTTTGTATAAGAAATAGCTAGATGTTGTCGTCGACACAAAATATAGCGTGAGCTTGATAGCCAGGGTGAGAGGAGGGTGCTAGGGGTTTATGGGATCCTTTGCCAAGGTTGATCACGCTGTCACTGAGAGTGGCTACACTACACTAGATAAGGTCACCTGTGACGGGCCCAAACCCGCACCTTTGACGGATTTAGGCTTGGTCAGTGATCAGTGGTCACTGGTGAGTCCTGTCACCTTTGACGGCTGGCCGGCCGTCAGAGGTGACAAACATCTCTGACGGGAAAATAAATAGACGTCCGTCAGAGGTGTTGGCAAATGAGAATGCACATCTGAACTATCATGGAACATCTGTTCATTCTTACAGTCGTTACATGGACACAATATGTGCATGGCCATCCTGCTTTTTCTGTCATTGTCCGCAAATGTGACGAATTCAGTGACCCCCTCCCTATACTCTTTAGACGAACGATGAACATGGTACATCCAACTACGATTCATCTGCAATCAACGACATAGGAAAAAAACTATATGATGATCAATTGGGAATGAAGGGAGAATAATGTATTTTTTACCTTTAATTTCAGCACAAATTCGCCCCCCTTACCCTCCCAACCGAATTGTGAGCAGTGCACTGGTCGGGATGGAAAGCAGTTGGCAGTTAGATGGTATTTATAGAGATCCAACTCACCTCAAACGGGTTAAATAAATATAGCCCGTCAAAGATGTCGGCCAATACCTTTGACGGGTTTTAACTCTCTGGCCGTCACAGGTGAGGTGATACCTGTGACGGCCAGGTAGTTAGAAGCCGTCACTAGTATTTCAGTGACGGCTTACCGTTCCAAGCCGTCACAGGTGAGGTCATACCTGTGACGGGCCGCAGCCGGATGTCTCACCGATGACGGCAAACATAAGGACCCGTCAAAGGTGACGGTCATCTGTGACCAATCCGTAGGCCCGTCATTGGTATGCCGTCACAGATGTAGGGTTCTGGTGTAGTGCTAGATGTCAGACTGAGAGCTTGCTGGTCAGTGTGCGTGCTTGGCCATCCTAGACTGCCTGATGGGCTTTTCCTTTTTGTAGTCTAAGAGCACACAGTTTTCCTAACTGTTGGGTTAGAGGGTGTTCTCATTTTTTCTATATGGGCTTTAATAATTAAAAACAAAAATTAACCTGTGTTATGTCATCAGGCAAGCTCAACGTAGATTCGCCCCTGTACACAGTGTCCAAAGCAACTTAGGGCAAGAACAATGCAGGATATACTTTAGCTAAACCTCAAGTGTCATGTAGGACCAAGACATCAATCAACTGGACACATACTATATTCTGTATGTGGCTTGAAGTAGGGTCGATACGCAAACTTCAGAGCAACTTAAGACGAGTAGTGCAAGACATGCTCTAGCCAAACCTCAAGTGCCATGTAGGATCAAAACATTGAATAAACACATACTCCACACTATATGTGGCCTTAAATACGGCTTCAGAGCGAATCCCACTTGATGATTTGCCCCGGATGAGCCATGAAACGTGTAACACGGCTCCTCACCGAGTGCGAACGTTGGGGGGAGTAGTCCACCCTGGCACCGCGGGGATGGACGAAAAATCAGCCCACCGTGGATAGCCTTAAGAAGAAACTCTACTTTTGGTTCTACACATTGTCATCGGCAAACATAGATTTTACAGGACAGATATCATGGCCTGAGAAGGGGAGATATTGTTTGGATCTAAATTAATGCCTGAATTCAACTGCTTGTATACAAATTCAGAAGCTTTCCCCGATTCATCTGAAGATTCAAGCGTCCGATTACTTAATCGGACAACGTGCGAGCAGCATAGACAAGCAGAAGCAGTAGTGAAGTTTGATTTGAAAGTGATTGGTTCGCAACCCTATCAGAAGGCAACAGCACAATATTAGCAGTATTTTGTCTTGTACCTGGTGCATATTTTGCACGGAACCAAACATTTCCTCACTCTACCATACCAAAATTTGGTAGTGCGGCAATGCCAACAAACCCAAAAGTTTCGAGGCACTGACGCTACTATAGTTTCAGAGGGGTTGGAATTTGCAGGTAGATTCAGTTCAGGACAAAATCCCAGCATCTTCACATGGCGCGCAAAAGAGTACCATGTTTAATACACAAGACTGTTTTTTCTTTACCTATCCAGGAGCCTATCTCAAATGTAATGTACGCACCAAACATTCGCTGCATTTACCCACCACAACAAAACGTGCAAGCAGGTGCCAAGCGCAGTGCAGCCCAGGCATCCTGCTCTCTCTCTCACCCAACTCTGTTGGACACCGTTTGATAGATGTTCTTCAGCTGAGTATTCCACTTGTCTATGGCTTGGTATTTCCTCATTCCCTTCGACCTGCAAAATACGAATCAGATCACCTTCAGAAAAGCGATCGCATAGATAGAACAATGTGATGGAAAAAGCAGGGGAATACACACCTGTCACCGCGTTCTAGTAACTTGTTCACCTGATCTATGTGGCCCTGGATACGGTTATCCAGAATAAGCGAGACCAAGAGCTGCTCGACATCCTTTTCTGGGAAATTTAGCTCCTACATGCAAAACATTGACAGAACAATTGATGTTAAGACATCTGTACACTGTACAAAAGCATATTTCACAAAAACTAGACCACCATGAGGAACAGCATAGGGTCTGTACGATTAAGCGCACATGATTTCAATTGAATTGGAATCACCTAGTTTGGGCACAAGACAGAAAAAGATCAAGCTTCAAACTATATTTCTTGCAATTTCCTAAAATAGCACGAGTATATACCAAAGTTCCATGTTACTAATAATTTTCATGCAACATTTGTTATCACAAGAAATTGTCATATTCTTCTGGTATTGAGCAAATGCGCATTATCTGGTGTTGGACAAGAACAGATTATCTAGACAAAATACAAATCTTTAACTCACATCAATTTCTGTCAGCAAAGATTATCATGAACATTTAAGAGAGCGAATAATCACCTGTGAAATGAATGGAATCCTGATTCTAGTATATGGCTTAATAAGCTTGAGCAGAACTTGAGTTCTGATGTTCTTCAATAGGTCCTCAATATAATTACGGATGAAAGGGTCGTCCATTATTGTTCTTCTGTTGCTCTGATTTTTTTTTTGTAACAATCACATCAGAAAACAGAATAAATAGCTTAGAATTGCTGCAGAAAATAACAAGATGGATAATGTTCAATAACACTGACCTTTAGAATCTTTTCAAATTCCATGATGTCATTCTTCTGATATGCTGCGATCAAGTTTGTCATGGCGAGGATCTCAGGATCATTTTTGTACCTGAAAGCATCAAGGAGTTACAGGGTGGCATGAAATTAAGATACAAGATTCATGAGGGAGTCATCAAATGACTTACGGCTTAGCCTCTTGCCCATCGAAGGGATTCACTTCAGATTCCATCAACATATTTGCAAGAACAAGATATCTAATATGCAGTACAATAAAAAAGGATGAGGGAGTTCTAAATTTATCAATATATGAAATTAACATGGAAAAGAAATGCAGATGATTTGATTACTTCAGGCATTGAATTCTCCGCGGATTGCCAGCTTCATCATAGTTTTTGAATGCTTCAAAGAAATCAGTCGCAGCATCTGCCCATTGCCTCTCAGCCATGTGCATCTTTCCACCACATTCACGAATTATACCCATGATTCTTGGATGAGGTATCGCTGATTTGATGGAAAGAGCTTTCGTATATAGCTCCTGCAGCAGAGGTTCACTTCAGAAAGTGCATTTCATGCTTACTGCCTAAGGCGGGAGAATGGTAGAACCCAATATGGGTCAACATAGTACTATAAAAATAAAATAGGCTAAATATAGTCAATGTTCTTAAACATATAGTCCAAAATAGGTACAAAAGACAGGCATCAGCTTTGTAGGTTTTATTTTATAAAGCTGTAAAAAACCAATAATTTAGCAAGGAAGTTGTGTACTCACTATACCACCTGATTTCAGACAAGCATATTATTGCAAATGTATAATTGTATACTCAACGGCAAATATCCTGGTATCAGTAACATATTATGACCTATACAAATTATTGTCAAAGGAATAAACCAGCAAAACAGCAGAAGGATGAAAAGTTATCTTATATCTGCGTGCTGGGTGTAGTCAACTGTGTTTTTTTAACAAATATACAGCTAGAGTACTGCAATATTGAACAAGAAACTGACACAAAATCTTGAACAGTAGTAACCTGTAGTCCAAAAGAATCACATGTAAAAAGACTGACAAATATGTCTTACCTTCAATTTTTTGTTGTTCTTTGTTTCAGTGTACATTTGGATCTCAATAGCATAGACTTCCAAAAGTTGTGTGCCTTTCTTCTGATCATCAGAACCATCTTCCCTTTGACAAGATTTATGCAGCTCCTTCAGTATCTACAGGAAGAAGTTATGAGCAAAATAATTAGAGTAATGACTGCAGAATATGTAAAGAAAACCAATTGACTAGAGAAACTTGTATAAGCACCTTGCTCATCCGGCCATACTCCCCCATGTCAAACCAAATTTTGCAAAGCTTCAGGTTTGTCTTAAACCATAATCTCTGCGCAGCAAAGAATAACAAAGGTATAAAGAACAATCTTTTGGTACATAAAATTCTAGTTTGGATAAGGCAAGAAACTGAACCTCATTCTTTGCCTCTTCAAGTGCTTTCAGTGTTGTCTGGTAGAACTCTTGCAGAAGAGAGAAGTTTTGACTAGCTGATCCAGAGACAAAATCCATTATGTTGTTTATACATTTCTCACTGTAGTTACGTGTCACAGCAGATTTGATGTATGTCAACATCTCCCTATAGGCATCCATCATTTCTTTGTACTTCCCAAGCTTATAATACAGCTTCACTGTTTGTTTCAGAGCTTTGAAACCCCTACAAAGAAAAGAGTTACAGAACTGATGTCAGATCTCTAAAATATGAGTGGCTGTTGAATACAGATACACTTGATTTCACTGACAACTTATAACACATTACCATTGAAAAAAAAAAGGCTGTCCATCCAAATATGCAGCCCTCCAAAAAGGCCACTAATACTTCAGTTAGAATTCTATTTGTGGCTCAAGCATATTCTATATAGGGAATCTGGGGGAATTCCTGGTCAACATAATATGACCTGAGGTTTTAGGATCATCTTAGGTTCTGAACTTTGAGAAGGCTCGGGCTGATGGTTTTGTGATAAACAATTTGCATACATCTTTACTGCACAAAGAGTAGGTGGTAGTGATGTTGTGTTATATGTTAAATTGTTAATCTTCTGCGGATGGATCTACGTAAACAAGAATTTGTTGTTTGTAATTTTTTTCCTAATACTGCACCATGCACACATTCATTCAAATATATAAAAGACCAGTTCATGCAACCTTATTTAATTTTAAATTTTCATGGCAATTATCTTGGCATTTTGTAGGATCAGAATACACAATATATCTAATTGAAAGCCATCACAGAATACAGGCACTGTGCTACCATCAAAAACATACAAGTACATGAAGGTATGGAGTCCCCGAAGCTTAACGATAACAGGTAGCTCATATGGGCATGTTGACAGTCGAATGCCAATAGAATTTAGAGTTCATATGTCCTGGAACTTTATATTGTAGATGGACCTATACAGCAACTAAAATCGACATCATTATACCTATACAATTGATCCGCAGTAAATGTAGTTCTTACTAAATCTATCTTACCTGGTGAAAGCCACATCACCCCTCTTATTTTCTACCTTTGAATGAGTATGCGGTGGTATAGATGGATGTTTGATTCATTCTGCTGAGCCCAACACTTTAGGCAAGCCCACAAGCAAATAAAATCCCACATCTTTTGTGAACCGCCCAGAAGGCAAGGTTATGTCTTAACCAACAGGATGCATACAGACGTTCAAGAATGAAATAATAAATGTGAAAGTTAAAAATACAGCATCATCAGAAGAATGTTTTCAATAATATATTTTATTTCATTTTGCAACCATAGAATTTGTTCTAAATGACATCTTCCTTACTACATGCATAATAAGATATTTGAGCAGGGTATCAACTAGTAAAATGTTATATAAGGCTTACCATTCGGCCTTTTCAGGCTCCATACGCACTACTTGATCGAAGCCAGCAAGTGCGCCCTCAGGGTCTGTCTCAACCATACCTGTAATAAGATATTTGAGTAATATCATATCATAAAGCAGCATATGCATGAAGTAGCATTTGTAATTGTGTGGTAACAAAAGATAAACACAATTTATGCAAGAATCCCCATGCTCCCACCTCACAGACCATATGAACTAGCTTTCCATTTCAGAAACAAGAAATAGGAGTGGCCATAATTCATCTACCTCTGTTGGTATTTTAGGGCATATTTTATTTTGGAAAAAAACTTCAAGATTAAACATTGACCATTCATTTCTCATAAAATATAATCATAATAGCCATAAAACTAACATTTTTAAAATATTTTGAAACATGAACCTACTGGTGTTTTTTTACACTGATGATATTTGTATTTTGACTAATTGTTGACCAAAATCTACAAACTTTTACTTCTTGAAAGCGGGCATATGCCTAATAAAAATCAATAGAGGGAGTAATTTTTTTTCTACCAGATAACACTATTTGTGATCAATTTGGTTCCAAGGTCGTCATGGGACAAACCGACAACCACAGCACTTGAGGATGCAATGGCGTCCAAGCGGGCACCTTGGCATCCCAAGGCAAGGTAAGGTGAGCTAAAGCTCAGTAGAGGAGAATACATGAGCAAAGCTGAGCAGAAAGAAGAAAATCAAGCTTAGCAGAGCAAATGAGAAGCAGCAATGGAGAATTGGAGACATTGACGGCACTGCTGTGCCAACAACACCACCTTCCCTTCTTCGGTTCTTCCTTCTCTTAACCTTCTGTTCTCTATACCTACTCCGCCGTAGGCCATGCACACTTGTTAATGCCCCCTCCCTCACACAGTCACGTGACACTGCCAGATGCTCACCATGGACAGCTAGCATATCCTGGATGACCACTTATATGGCCAAGCCGAGGTAAGCCTCTGCCAGCATCCTCCCTGGGTCTCCTACTCTCCTAGATGCCACAGCCCTGCTATGACTTTTGATAAGTGAGAACCATCTTTCTTAAAAAGAAGGGGCACTCATGGAGTAAGGTAAGTGAATCATCGCTTTTGGCCATAGGCAGCCCTCTATTATAGATCCCAATTGACATCTCAGATACACTACTTTACAAGAATGAATCATCGCTACTGCATTTAATATACATCCATGGAAAAGAAGGATATCACAGAAATTTTTGTTTTCCTTTTTTTGGATCCCCATGCATTCCATTATTCACGAACTATGGATTAATTGTCCCTACCTATCTAAATGGTAGTTGTCTATGAGCGCAATTACTAGAGAAACTCTATTTTCCGTATCAGTAAATTGGAACAGTGTATGGATACTCTTCGAGAACTAGTCCTCGGGCCTCCTCTTCAGTTTTTCCCTTCCTTGACGGGCACCACCTGCCTGGCATTGTATGGGCATAGGTATGACGTGCAGGCCTCTTCAGTTTTTCCCTTCCTTGACGTGCACACCTGCCTGGCACTGGATGGGCATAGGTATGACGTGCAGGCCAGACTGGACCTAGGTTCTTAACTGCCAGAGTGAAGAAAAGGCCGGATGAAGAAAAGGGCATTGTCTAGGCGATGCCACAACCATGATTGGGTTTGTACAAACATGTCGGGGTTTTTTTCCTTTTTTGAGGAAAGGCACTGCATAATACTAAGTCTGCCTGTTAAGATTATGTGCACAAATTTGTAAAGCCCTCATGTACAAACATGTCGGGGTTTTTTTCCTTTTTTGAGGAAAGACACTGCATAATACTAAGTTTGCCTGTTAAGATTATGTGCACAAATTTGTAAAGCCCTCATGTGTATAACAACTGGTGGCATTAATTCAACCTCCTTAAATTAAAAGGCTAGATAATTCTACATTGATCTTTAGAGGAAAACGATGAATTCCAAGAAATTATCGATCCTCAAATTCATGTAGTCATGTAAAATTATAGCAGTGAAGATTATCTTTCATAAAAGTAGAAACTGAATTATATTTTTAAAAAAACTTCTTTCCAAAGGTTCCATACACAGAAAGGTAAAGGCAGTTCAATCAGATGTATTCAAAGAAAACAATGCACATGCCCAACGAAGTCTACGTATTTTAATAGCGGCATGATTTATAAGCTCATGAAGCAACAACTATCGGGTATTCAGTTTTCATACAAATTAAATGTCCCTTTTTTAGTTGGAAATTGGTTTTTTTTGCAGGGCCAAAATTTTGGTTCTTAATTACAAGGGGCACAATAGGACTAACCACACAGTCGTTGGAAATAAAGCAAAAGTAGTACTTGCACTTTCTTAATATTCCAATGTAGGGTATTCATGGTCAGGTTTAAAAAAATAAGTCTTAAGAAAATCAAGAAAAATATGAAAAATTTTCATATTTTCTCTTGTAACTGCACGCTAGTTGACATAAAAGGCAATTTTCTCAGCACAGTTCCTCCCACCACATAATAGGGCCCATCAACAAAGTCACAGTTAAACCAGCAATTACACGCAAAAGCAAAATCATAGTTCAGAAGGGATCCCTAGGAGGACCACTAAAAATCTGGGATTTGGCTGGTACACAATCCTGGCCGGCCTCTCTTCGAATACTACAATACCACACTAGTACACTACAATACCACACAGTAGGGCCGAGCCGAGAAACGCATCGCCGCCGAGGAAACACAAGAGTGGGATAGATTGGAACCGAACCTTTGGAGTTGTAGTACTGGTTCTCGATGTCTACGTCCTGCTCCTCCGGCTCGTCGTCGGAGTACTCGAACCCATAATCCTCCATGTCCGCATCTGAAAAAGGAACCGATCACACGGTACCAAAACCGGGATGAGAGAAGGGGGTGCGGAGAGCAATGGCTCGAATCGGGGAAATCGGGGATTACCGGAGCCCATGGCGGCGGCGGAGAGGAGGCGACCCGCGCGGCGACGGAGGGAGAGGGAGGGGAGGGGAGGGGGCGAGAGCTAGGGTTTCCGAGACCGCAGGGGTTTGCAGTTGCGGAGGCGGAGGCGGAGAGGGAGAGAGAGGAGAGGACGAAAGGAGGGGGCGACTTTTGCGTATAAGCCCCTGGGAGGCTGGAGATTTAAAACGGAGATGGAATACACCTGGAGGATATCTCTCTTTTTCTTTTCCACCTAAAAACAGGCAAATGTTTGGATTTCTGTCCGGGGATTTTTCATGTTGTGTTTTTAGGTTGATTGATTTTCATGTTGTGTTAATAAAGCAGAAATTGACAATTTTGATTTAAAAGTGAGTGACAATTGTAGTAGAAAAGAGAGAATGTCTATGCTTAAAATAGGGCATGCTCTTCACTGATGTAGGCAATTATTAGAGTTATTATTCGTTCTAATTGCTATACTCCAACATTTCATTTCTTTCACAACTCCCAAGTGACTAACATACTTCCGTATTTTATTAATTTTACAACTCCTAAAAATAACGTGATAATAACGATATGGTTTTATTATTATTGTTGGTGTGTTGGTCATTATGGATCAACACAAGTCTCGGAGGTCTAGTACGTACATGAGGCGCACAAACACAGGGGAGCCCACGTGCGATTCCAAACCCACGCATTTTCGACTCNATCTGTTCATTCTTACAGTCGTTACATGGACACAATATGTGCATGGCCATCCTGCTTTTTCTGTCATTGTCCGCAAATGTGACGAATTCAGTGACCCCCTCCCTATACTCTTTAGACGAACGATGAACATGGTACATCCAACTACGATTCATCTGCAATCAACGACATAGGAAAAAAACTATATGATGATCAATTGGGAATGAAGGGAGAATAATGTATTTTTTACCTTTAATTTCAGCACAAATTCGCCCCCCTTACCCTCCCAACCGAATTGTGAGCAGTGCACTGGTCGGGATGGAAAGCAGTTGGCAGTTAGATGGTATTTATAGAGATCCAACTCACCTCAAACGGGTTAAATAAATATAGCCCGTCAAAGATGTCGGCCAACTACCTTTGACGGGTTTTAACTCTCTGGCCGTCACAGGTGAGGTGATACCTGTGACGGCCAGGTAGTTAGAAGCCGTCACTAGTATTTCAGTGACGGCTTACCGTTCCAAGCCGTCACAGGTGAGGTCATACCTGTGACGGGCCGCAGCCGGATGTCTCACCGATGACGGCAAACATAAGGACCCGTCAAAGGTGACGGTCATCTGTGACCAATCCGTAGGCCCGTCATTGGTATGCCGTCACAGATGTAGGGTTCTGGTGTAGTGCTAGATGTCAGACTGAGAGCTTGCTGGTCAGTGTGCGTGCTTGGCCATCCTAGACTGCCTGATGGGCTTTTCCTTTTTGTAGTCTAAGAGCACACAGTTTTCCTAACTGTTGGGTTAGAGGGTGTTCTCATTTTTTCTATATGGGCTTTAATAATTAAAAACAAAAATTAACCTGTGTTATGTCATCAGGCAAGCTCAACGTAGATTCGCCCCTGTACACAGTGTCCAAAGCAACTTAGGGCAAGAACAATGCAGGATATACTTTAGCTAAACCTCAAGTGTCATGTAGGACCAAGACATCAATCAACTGGACACATACTATATTCTGTATGTGGCTTGAAGTAGGGTCGATACGCAAACTTCAGAGCAACTTAAGACGAGTAGTGCAAGACATGCTCTAGCCAAACCTCAAGTGCCATGTAGGATCAAAACATTGAATAAACACATACTCCACACTATATGTGGCCTTAAATACGGCTTCAGAGCGAATCCCACTTGATGATTTGCCCCGGATGAGCCATGAAACGTGTAACACGGCTCCTCACCGAGTGCGAACGTTGGGGGGAGTAGTCCACCCTGGCACCGCGGGGATGGACGAAAAATCAGCCCACCGTGGATAGCCTTAAGAAGAAACTCTACTTTTGGTTCTACACATTGTCATCGGCAAACATAGATTTTACAGGACAGATATCATGGCCTGAGAAGGGGAGATATTGTTTGGATCTAAATTAATGCCTGAATTCAACTGCTTGTATACAAATTCAGAAGCTTTCCCCGATTCATCTGAAGATTCAAGCGTCCGATTACTTAATCGGACAACGTGCGAGCAGCATAGACAAGCAGAAGCAGTAGTGAAGTTTGATTTGAAAGTGATTGGTTCGCAACCCTATCAGAAGGCAACAGCACAATATTAGCAGTATTTTGTCTTGTACCTGGTGCATATTTTGCACGGAACCAAACATTTCCTCACTCTACCATACCAAAATTTGGTAGTGCGGCAATGCCAACAAACCCAAAAGTTTCGAGGCACTGACGCTACTATAGTTTCAGAGGGGTTGGAATTTGCAGGTAGATTCAGTTCAGGACAAAATCCCAGCATCTTCACATGGCGCGCAAAAGAGTACCATGTTTAATACACAAGACTGTTTTTTCTTTACCTATCCAGGAGCCTATCTCAAATGTAATGTACGCACCAAACATTCGCTGCATTTACCCACCACAACAAAACGTGCAAGCAGGTGCCAAGCGCAGTGCAGCCCAGGCATCCTGCTCTCTCTCTCACCCAACTCTGTTGGACACCGTTTGATAGATGTTCTTCAGCTGAGTATTCCACTTGTCTATGGCTTGGTATTTCCTCATTCCCTTCGACCTGCAAAATACGAATCAGATCACCTTCAGAAAAGCGATCGCATAGATAGAACAATGTGATGGAAAAAGCAGGGGAATACACACCTGTCACCGCGTTCTAGTAACTTGTTCACCTGATCTATGTGGCCCTGGATACGGTTATCCAGAATAAGCGAGACCAAGAGCTGCTCGACATCCTTTTCTGGGAAATTTAGCTCCTACATGCAAAACATTGACAGAACAATTGATGTTAAGACATCTGTACACTGTACAAAAGCATATTTCACAAAAACTAGACCACCATGAGGAACAGCATAGGGTCTGTACGATTAAGCGCACATGATTTCAATTGAATTGGAATCACCTAGTTTGGGCACAAGACAGAAAAAGATCAAGCTTCAAACTATATTTCTTGCAATTTCCTAAAATAGCACGAGTATATACCAAAGTTCCATGTTACTAATAATTTTCATGCAACATTTGTTATCACAAGAAATTGTCATATTCTTCTGGTATTGAGCAAATGCGCATTATCTGGTGTTGGACAAGAACAGATTATCTAGACAAAATACAAATCTTTAACTCACATCAATTTCTGTCAGCAAAGATTATCATGAACATTTAAGAGAGCGAATAATCACCTGTGAAATGAATGGAATCCTGATTCTAGTATATGGCTTAATAAGCTTGAGCAGAACTTGAGTTCTGATGTTCTTCAATAGGTCCTCAATATAATTACGGATGAAAGGGTCGTCCATTATTGTTCTTCTGTTGCTCTGATTTTTTTTTTGTAACAATCACATCAGAAAACAGAATAAATAGCTTAGAATTGCTGCAGAAAATAACAAGATGGATAATGTTCAATAACACTGACCTTTAGAATCTTTTCAAATTCCATGATGTCATTCTTCTGATATGCTGCGATCAAGTTTGTCATGGCGAGGATCTCAGGATCATTTTTGTACCTGAAAGCATCAAGGAGTTACAGGGTGGCATGAAATTAAGATACAAGATTCATGAGGGAGTCATCAAATGACTTACGGCTTAGCCTCTTGCCCATCGAAGGGATTCACTTCAGATTCCATCAACATATTTGCAAGAACAAGATATCTAATATGCAGTACAATAAAAAAGGATGAGGGAGTTCTAAATTTATCAATATATGAAATTAACATGGAAAAGAAATGCAGATGATTTGATTACTTCAGGCATTGAATTCTCCGCGGATTGCCAGCTTCATCATAGTTTTTGAATGCTTCAAAGAAATCAGTCGCAGCATCTGCCCATTGCCTCTCAGCCATGTGCATCTTTCCACCACATTCACGAATTATACCCATGATTCTTGGATGAGGTATCGCTGATTTGATGGAAAGAGCTTTCGTATATAGCTCCTGCAGCAGAGGTTCACTTCAGAAAGTGCATTTCATGCTTACTGCCTAAGGCGGGAGAATGGTAGAACCCAATATGGGTCAACATAGTACTATAAAAATAAAATAGGCTAAATATAGTCAATGTTCTTAAACATATAGTCCAAAATAGGTACAAAAGACAGGCATCAGCTTTGTAGGTTTTATTTTATAAAGCTGTAAAAAACCAATAATTTAGCAAGGAAGTTGTGTACTCACTATACCACCTGATTTCAGACAAGCATATTATTGCAAATGTATAATTGTATACTCAACGGCAAATATCCTGGTATCAGTAACATATTATGACCTATACAAATTATTGTCAAAGGAATAAACCAGCAAAACAGCAGAAGGATGAAAAGTTATCTTATATCTGCGTGCTGGGTGTAGTCAACTGTGTTTTTTTAACAAATATACAGCTAGAGTACTGCAATATTGAACAAGAAACTGACACAAAATCTTGAACAGTAGTAACCTGTAGTCCAAAAGAATCACATGTAAAAAGACTGACAAATATGTCTTACCTTCAATTTTTTGTTGTTCTTTGTTTCAGTGTACATTTGGATCTCAATAGCATAGACTTCCAAAAGTTGTGTGCCTTTCTTCTGATCATCAGAACCATCTTCCCTTTGACAAGATTTATGCAGCTCCTTCAGTATCTACAGGAAGAAGTTATGAGCAAAATAATTAGAGTAATGACTGCAGAATATGTAAAGAAAACCAATTGACTAGAGAAACTTGTATAAGCACCTTGCTCATCCGGCCATACTCCCCCATGTCAAACCAAATTTTGCAAAGCTTCAGGTTTGTCTTAAACCATAATCTCTGCGCAGCAAAGAATAACAAAGGTATAAAGAACAATCTTTTGGTACATAAAATTCTAGTTTGGATAAGGCAAGAAACTGAACCTCATTCTTTGCCTCTTCAAGTGCTTTCAGTGTTGTCTGGTAGAACTCTTGCAGAAGAGAGAAGTTTTGACTAGCTGATCCAGAGACAAAATCCATTATGTTGTTTATACATTTCTCACTGTAGTTACGTGTCACAGCAGATTTGATGTATGTCAACATCTCCCTATAGGCATCCATCATTTCTTTGTACTTCCCAAGCTTATAATACAGCTTCACTGTTTGTTTCAGAGCTTTGAAACCCCTACAAAGAAAAGAGTTACAGAACTGATGTCAGATCTCTAAAATATGAGTGGCTGTTGAATACAGATACACTTGATTTCACTGACAACTTATAACACATTACCATTGAAAAAAAAAAGGCTGTCCATCCAAATATGCAGCCCTCCAAAAAGGCCACTAATACTTCAGTTAGAATTCTATTTGTGGCTCAAGCATATTCTATATAGGGAATCTGGGGGAATTCCTGGTCAACATAATATGACCTGAGGTTTTAGGATCATCTTAGGTTCTGAACTTTGAGAAGGCTCGGGCTGATGGTTTTGTGATAAACAATTTGCATACATCTTTACTGCACAAAGAGTAGGTGGTAGTGATGTTGTGTTATATGTTAAATTGTTAATCTTCTGCGGATGGATCTACGTAAACAAGAATTTGTTGTTTGTAATTTTTTTCCTAATACTGCACCATGCACACATTCATTCAAATATATAAAAGACCAGTTCATGCAACCTTATTTAATTTTAAATTTTCATGGCAATTATCTTGGCATTTTGTAGGATCAGAATACACAATATATCTAATTGAAAGCCATCACAGAATACAGGCACTGTGCTACCATCAAAAACATACAAGTACATGAAGGTATGGAGTCCCCGAAGCTTAACGATAACAGGTAGCTCATATGGGCATGTTGACAGTCGAATGCCAATAGAATTTAGAGTTCATATGTCCTGGAACTTTATATTGTAGATGGACCTATACAGCAACTAAAATCGACATCATTATACCTATACAATTGATCCGCAGTAAATGTAGTTCTTACTAAATCTATCTTACCTGGTGAAAGCCACATCACCCCTCTTATTTTCTACCTTTGAATGAGTATGCGGTGGTATAGATGGATGTTTGATTCATTCTGCTGAGCCCAACACTTTAGGCAAGCCCACAAGCAAATAAAATCCCACATCTTTTGTGAACCGCCCAGAAGGCAAGGTTATGTCTTAACCAACAGGATGCATACAGACGTTCAAGAATGAAATAATAAATGTGAAAGTTAAAAATACAGCATCATCAGAAGAATGTTTTCAATAATATATTTTATTTCATTTTGCAACCATAGAATTTGTTCTAAATGACATCTTCCTTACTACATGCATAATAAGATATTTGAGCAGGGTATCAACTAGTAAAATGTTATATAAGGCTTACCATTCGGCCTTTTCAGGCTCCATACGCACTACTTGATCGAAGCCAGCAAGTGCGCCCTCAGGGTCTGTCTCAACCATACCTGTAATAAGATATTTGAGTAATATCATATCATAAAGCAGCATATGCATGAAGTAGCATTTGTAATTGTGTGGTAACAAAAGATAAACACAATTTATGCAAGAATCCCCATGCTCCCACCTCACAGACCATATGAACTAGCTTTCCATTTCAGAAACAAGAAATAGGAGTGGCCATAATTCATCTACCTCTGTTGGTATTTTAGGGCATATTTTATTTTGGAAAAAAACTTCAAGATTAAACATTGACCATTCATTTCTCATAAAATATAATCATAATAGCCATAAAACTAACATTTTTAAAATATTTTGAAACATGAACCTACTGGTGTTTTTTTACACTGATGATATTTGTATTTTGACTAATTGTTGACCAAAATCTACAAACTTTTACTTCTTGAAAGCGGGCATATGCCTAATAAAAATCAATAGAGGGAGTAATTTTTTTTCTACCAGATAACACTATTTGTGATCAATTTGGTTCCAAGGTCGTCATGGGACAAACCGACAACCACAGCACTTGAGGATGCAATGGCGTCCAAGCGGGCACCTTGGCATCCCAAGGCAAGGTAAGGTGAGCTAAAGCTCAGTAGAGGAGAATACATGAGCAAAGCTGAGCAGAAAGAAGAAAATCAAGCTTAGCAGAGCAAATGAGAAGCAGCAATGGAGAATTGGAGACATTGACGGCACTGCTGTGCCAACAACACCACCTTCCCTTCTTCGGTTCTTCCTTCTCTTAACCTTCTGTTCTCTATACCTACTCCGCCGTAGGCCATGCACACTTGTTAATGCCCCCTCCCTCACACAGTCACGTGACACTGCCAGATGCTCACCATGGACAGCTAGCATATCCTGGATGACCACTTATATGGCCAAGCCGAGGTAAGCCTCTGCCAGCATCCTCCCTGGGTCTCCTACTCTCCTAGATGCCACAGCCCTGCTATGACTTTTGATAAGTGAGAACCATCTTTCTTAAAAAGAAGGGGCACTCATGGAGTAAGGTAAGTGAATCATCGCTTTTGGCCATAGGCAGCCCTCTATTATAGATCCCAATTGACATCTCAGATACACTACTTTACAAGAATGAATCATCGCTACTGCATTTAATATACATCCATGGAAAAGAAGGATATCACAGAAATTTTTGTTTTCCTTTTTTTGGATCCCCATGCATTCCATTATTCACGAACTATGGATTAATTGTCCCTACCTATCTAAATGGTAGTTGTCTATGAGCGCAATTACTAGAGAAACTCTATTTTCCGTATCAGTAAATTGGAACAGTGTATGGATACTCTTCGAGAACTAGTCCTCGGGCCTCCTCTTCAGTTTTTCCCTTCCTTGACGGGCACCACCTGCCTGGCATTGTATGGGCATAGGTATGACGTGCAGGCCTCTTCAGTTTTTCCCTTCCTTGACGTGCACACCTGCCTGGCACTGGATGGGCATAGGTATGACGTGCAGGCCAGACTGGACCTAGGTTCTTAACTGCCAGAGTGAAGAAAAGGCCGGATGAAGAAAAGGGCATTGTCTAGGCGATGCCACAACCATGATTGGGTTTGTACAAACATGTCGGGGTTTTTTTCCTTTTTTGAGGAAAGGCACTGCATAATACTAAGTCTGCCTGTTAAGATTATGTGCACAAATTTGTAAAGCCCTCATGTACAAACATGTCGGGGTTTTTTTCCTTTTTTGAGGAAAGACACTGCATAATACTAAGTTTGCCTGTTAAGATTATGTGCACAAATTTGTAAAGCCCTCATGTGTATAACAACTGGTGGCATTAATTCAACCTCCTTAAATTAAAAGGCTAGATAATTCTACATTGATCTTTAGAGGAAAACGATGAATTCCAAGAAATTATCGATCCTCAAATTCATGTAGTCATGTAAAATTATAGCAGTGAAGATTATCTTTCATAAAAGTAGAAACTGAATTATATTTTTAAAAAAACTTCTTTCCAAAGGTTCCATACACAGAAAGGTAAAGGCAGTTCAATCAGATGTATTCAAAGAAAACAATGCACATGCCCAACGAAGTCTACGTATTTTAATAGCGGCATGATTTATAAGCTCATGAAGCAACAACTATCGGGTATTCAGTTTTCATACAAATTAAATGTCCCTTTTTTAGTTGGAAATTGGTTTTTTTTGCAGGGCCAAAATTTTGGTTCTTAATTACAAGGGGCACAATAGGACTAACCACACAGTCGTTGGAAATAAAGCAAAAGTAGTACTTGCACTTTCTTAATATTCCAATGTAGGGTATTCATGGTCAGGTTTAAAAAAATAAGTCTTAAGAAAATCAAGAAAAATATGAAAAATTTTCATATTTTCTCTTGTAACTGCACGCTAGTTGACATAAAAGGCAATTTTCTCAGCACAGTTCCTCCCACCACATAATAGGGCCCATCAACAAAGTCACAGTTAAACCAGCAATTACACGCAAAAGCAAAATCATAGTTCAGAAGGGATCCCTAGGAGGACCACTAAAAATCTGGGATTTGGCTGGTACACAATCCTGGCCGGCCTCTCTTCGAATACTACAATACCACACTAGTACACTACAATACCACACAGTAGGGCCGAGCCGAGAAACGCATCGCCGCCGAGGAAACACAAGAGTGGGATAGATTGGAACCGAACCTTTGGAGTTGTAGTACTGGTTCTCGATGTCTACGTCCTGCTCCTCCGGCTCGTCGTCGGAGTACTCGAACCCATAATCCTCCATGTCCGCATCTGAAAAAGGAACCGATCACACGGTACCAAAACCGGGATGAGAGAAGGGGGTGCGGAGAGCAATGGCTCGAATCGGGGAAATCGGGGATTACCGGAGCCCATGGCGGCGGCGGAGAGGAGGCGACCCGCGCGGCGACGGAGGGAGAGGGAGGGGAGGGGAGGGGGCGAGAGCTAGGGTTTCCGAGACCGCAGGGGTTTGCAGTTGCGGAGGCGGAGGCGGAGAGGGAGAGAGAGGAGAGGACGAAAGGAGGGGGCGACTTTTGCGTATAAGCCCCTGGGAGGCTGGAGATTTAAAACGGAGATGGAATACACCTGGAGGATATCTCTCTTTTTCTTTTCCACCTAAAAACAGGCAAATGTTTGGATTTCTGTCCGGGGATTTTTCATGTTGTGTTTTTAGGTTGATTGATTTTCATGTTGTGTTAATAAAGCAGAAATTGACAATTTTGATTTAAAAGTGAGTGACAATTGTAGTAGAAAAGAGAGAATGTCTATGCTTAAAATAGGGCATGCTCTTCACTGATGTAGGCAATTATTAGAGTTATTATTCGTTCTAATTGCTATACTCCAACATTTCATTTCTTTCACAACTCCCAAGTGACTAACATACTTCCGTATTTTATTAATTTTACAACTCCTAAAAATAACGTGATAATAACGATATGGTTTTATTATTATTGTTGGTGTGTTGGTCATTATGGATCAACACAAGTCTCGGAGGTCTAGTACGTACATGAGGCGCACAAACACAGGGGAGCCCACGTGCGATTCCAAACCCACGCATTTTCGACTCAACAAAGAAACATGTTGGCCTAGAAACAAGTCTATGCGTATAACTGTATGCATAGAACTTCATATATAGAAACACTATACATAGTAATTTTACACATAAAATCTTATGGTATAGAAAACTTCATACATAGAAATTTTAGGCATGGTAACTTCCACATTGTCTAGCAATTGCCGCTAGATTCAAACCGGTCACATGAGGCTCACGTAGTCCAGCAACCGTGCAAGGGTGAAAAAGGAAAGAGCTTAGCCCGAAACGAGAACAACATGAGCAAAAAAAATAGAAGACAAGCAATTGCACACACACCTTTGCATGAAGAACTTTTTGACACAAGCCTGACTCTCAGAAATGCATTTATAAATTACACTATAGGCGCTGCTCTACATCTCCACTACTCTAAAAGGGGAGTTTCGTTCATCCGCCGCACATGAAGAAAACAATGTGGCTCCATTGCATCTCTAAAAACTGTGCACTTCCACCAGCATCCTCCACTCTAAAAGAAAAATCTTACAAAAATCTTACAGGACCATATATGCATTACAAGCAATCGATGTGATCTACTTTGTTGTTCCGTAGTAACGCATGGGTATTTAATCAATCTGTACAAGTTTGGCGTGTTGCCCAACGTCGTTCTGAAAGATGGAAAATTGTTTCTAGAATATAGCGACAAGATGGCATCATGTTTGATCTAACAATCCTTGGAATCTCGGATAATTAATTGTCCATAGCCGATTATAGATGTTGAGTGACTTTTACATATAAGCCCTTAGGAGGCTAGACTAGGTAGATGGGATAGGATGGCCCTAGGAGCCCTAGCTTGGGTGGCTAGGCCACCACCATTGAATTCATCATCAACCGAGGACTGTCTTTGCTGCTGGCTAGGGATGGGCACCTCATATTCTTTCGTGACGTCCTAAAAATCACCCTAACCAATGTATTTTTAGAAAATTTAAAAGCAAAAAAAGCCTCCAACAATTAAAACTCATCAAGATTGTACTCAAAATGGTTTGTGGGTATACTTTAATTTATGCAGCATCCTGAACAAAAGAGTTATAAAAAAATCTAAAGGAAAATAAATTCCCTTCCTCCTGATTTTTTTATTTTTATTTTTATTTTTTAAAAATAATATACTCCTCCCGTTTCAAAGTTTTGCAAAAATATACTCCTCCCGTGTCATGCCTCGATTTCCGTTCGGGATTTAAAATCGTTTAATAATCCATTTCTACAAATTAAATTAAAATTAAAAGCAATTTAACAAGTGAAATTAATGAGGGAATTAAAAATCATGGATGAGAATATTTTTTAATATTCTTCATGCCCTAAGGTACTCTCTAGAATTTCTCATGAATTTTAGGAGGTCAATAAATAATTTTAATAATACAAACATCATTTAATGAATTAAACAAAATAAAAACAAATTTAATTCCTCTTTTTGGCTCTGGGCCGTTTTCGGCATGTCCTCCTCCTGAAGTCCGTTTCCTTTCCCCGTGGCCGCCCTCTTCTCTCCTCCCTCCTTTCTGGGCCGTCAGCCCATTTTCCTTCCCTTTCATGCAAGTCAACCTTTCCTCCCTCTCCGGCCCAGCTCGCCTCGGCCCGCTCGCCCCTCCCCCTCGAAGTACACTATACCTCCCCAGCCAACCTCCTGTCTCTCCCTCTCGCCGACAGGTAGGACCATGGGCCCCACCTGTCAGCTTCTTCCCCTACCTCTAACCACCCCACTCCGCTGGCCATGCCCCCACGTCGTCGCCCTCCCGCGCGTTTCCCCGCCTCGTCCGCGCATGCATGGGACGCGGTCGTCGGTCGCCTCTACTCCCCGTACCCGTTGCCCCCATCATCCCCCAAAATCCAGCACGGATTTGCCATCACTTCGCTCCACACCGCCTCCCACTCCCTGCCGGTCGATCCCGCCACCTCGGCCACGATCTCCATCTCTGAGCCCCTATAAATCCTCCCCGTCCTCCTCTCTCACTTTTCCTGCTCACCCGAGCTCGTCGCGCCCCTAGAGCCCTCCCCACATCACACTGTCACTCTCCGTTGCTCGTCGCCGTGCTCCAACCGCATGCCGTCGCTGCGCCGTGCGATCACCACCGCCAGCTTCCACACGTCAAGCCGCGCCCCACCCACCGCCTCGCTCCTTCAATCCGCCGCCGAGCCGCCACCTCCACCACCTACCCGAGCCGCTTCCATCCGCCACCACTTCGGCCACCGCTTCCGGCCGCCCACGCCGTCGATAGGCACGTCGATGCCGCCGCCTTTAGCAACACCACCGCAAGGGCGAGCTCGGCCTCTACTTCCCCACCGCTTGGAGCCGCCGAAACCCTCTGCCCCTCCCTCCCTGGTGAGGTCCGCCGCGAACTCTATCTCCAACCGATGATTCCCGCCGCCTCGTGCCTCCTCCTCCTCACCCAACGCCTTCTCCATCTTCCCAAGGTCACGGAGCTCCTCGGCCGCCTCTCCACCGATGCCTTCGATCAGCGGAACTCCACAGCCGTCGTCACCTCCGCACCGACCGCCGCCCACGTCCTCGTCGGCGAGTTCCCGCGCCACCTCCTTCCACGCGTGCGCCCTCGGTGAGCATCCCCTTTTCCTTCCCCGCTCTCCTCCGCGCTTCCCGCGCCACCACACCGTTGACCACCGCCGGCAACCTTTTAGTCGCGCGCCGCCGCTTTACAGCTGACCGGCCAACGAGCCCCGCTCCTGCCTGCCCCAGCCGCTGGATTCACCCTGGCTGTTCGCGTGGCGCCGTGGCGCCGTCCCTTGTCGGCGCCACCTCACCCTCCCCGTCCGCCGTGGCCACCACGTGGCTGCAACGTGGTGCACCCGCGAACCGGTGCACACGTGGACTCAGTGCACCATGGACCGGCCTCCCCTATCACTGACATGCGGGGCCCACATGTTAGTGGCTCGGCCCTCTCTCCCCCGGCTGACGTCATAAAGTTCAAATAATTAATAATTGCGTCATAAATTGAGTAAATTTCCAAAAATTCATTTAAATAACTCAAAACTTCTAAAATTCATAACTAATTCATACGAACTTTAAATTGAGCCATTCAACTTGCAAAATTCATCTACAATTCAGCTCTACATGTTTGTTTACTTTTTATGTACTTTTTTTGTTAGGGTTTTTTCTCGTTTTGCGTGTTGGCGTGTAGAATCCGTCGTTTCGGAAGATCGCGTTCGCGAGGAAGAGAGTTTGAAAGATTGTTTGAAGAAGCAAGGCACACATTCCCTTGAAGCATGTTGAAGTAAATTTATTAAATGTTTTATCGTTTACAATTAAATTGCATGTTTTGCTAATTACTGGGATAGGAATTACCTATCTACTGGTTATCCATTCCTTTGTCAAACTTGGATGATAATTTGACTAGCTTGTGTCACTTATGTTGACTTTGCTAGAATCATGTTATGCTTAGCCATGCTTAATTACCACTAGCTCACTTAATGAGATAATTACACTTTCTACATTATCTTGGTGAGCTATAAGCTCGAGATATCTTGCCATGTTTAATTGATCGTAATTATTTAACTAAAATATGGTTTAATGGTGGGCTATGGGTGTATGGTTTTGCTAGTTGCACCCATAGCAATTAAGGATCGGTTCATGGGAAACCCTAGAAGAATTACCGTGCTTACCACAAATAAGAATAGGCAACTGCTGAACTTGTAGTGTAGCTCTTTCCTTTCTGACGTACCAGGTAAGGGTGGGCGTGATGGAGTTTGGATGGACCCTGTGACGATTTATGCGGCTTTCGGATTCACCTAGGCACAAGGGGTTGCCTACCTTGCATTTAAGGGTAGGGGCGAAACCTGCAATGTGGTGCGTTTGGTCAGGGAGAGTTATGAGAAGGGTCTTGTCACAATCACTCGCATAGTAACATGTCAGGCATGGCACGGTAACATGACGAGGGATTGTGTCTTGTGGGTACAATTGTACATCTCTAGCCAGAGTAAAACTATTCGAATAGCCGTGTCGCGGTTATGGGTGATCGACCAGCTTCACCGTGATTAGTCTCACACAATTATTTAACTTGACGTAATGAATTGGTGTAGTTTAGGTAGTATGGTTGGACCTGTTCAACGTGGTTTAGCGTTGTTCAGTGAAGATTTAATCTTGCCTTAATTAATCAACTGTTTTACTGGTTTCAACTATAAATGTTTACAACTGCCTTTATGAAAATAGTCACAAACCTTCTTTTGTCTTCCCTTGTACGTCTGCATTGTTGATGTGGCTTGCTGGGTACGATGGTTGTACTCAGTCTTGCTATTTTTTCCTTTTCAGAAGTGTAGTGCTTCTGAGTTGAAGACGAAGTTAGAGGACCAATGTTTATACCCCAGTTGAGTTTTTGCCCGTGGAGTAGAGCTGAAGCCCTTCTAGGATCGTCCCTTTTTTCGCTGCTGCTGCTTTCTTTTCAGTGTGAGAACTAAGTGTCTCTTTTGTAAGTATTTACGTTTTATTTATATTTGGATCTGTATATTAATTTGTCATTTCGTATACCCTGGCTTGATTTCTGGACAGAGATTTATACACAAAATAGTTTGAAAATTTGGCTAAAATTTCTATGCGTGATATCCCGCCCTACCGTAGGACGGGACATATAAATCGCTCTACAGTAGAGCAATCTATGTGATGTGGCATCCCGCGGGAGGGGTATGTCGTGGCAATTTTGCAGGTAGCCCTCTCTTAAGGATAAATTGATGATTTATCGTTAGGAGAGGGCCACCTGTAAAATTATCATGTCGCAAAGTTTGATGATGCATGAAACACGCAATGACAGTTTTACAGGTGTCCTCCTCGGCGATAAATCATCCTCAGGGCGATTATCGCTCTGAGAGGGCCACCTGTAAAATTGCCATGACACATCTCTCTCACAAAATGTCATGTCACATAGATTACACGCAATGACAGTTTTACAGGTGTCCTCCTCGGTGATAAATCATCCTCAGGGCGATTATCGCTCTGAGAGGGCCACCTGTAAAATTGCCATGGCACATCTCTCTCACAAAATGTCATGTCACATAGATTGTCCTACCGTAAGACGATTTATATATAAAGATGAAATCGAAATGGCTAATGAGCAATTGATCGCTCACGCTCGCCACGGGCGATTAGATTTGAGGTTCCTTTCTTTCGCCCGACAAAGTATGTATATGTTTGTTTAGTTTTTTTTTTAGCAAATACGTAAAACAACTTGATTAATCACGTGCTCTTTCTAGTTATTCCTGGTTAGCGTTCTCTCTCTTTTGCTTGCGCGTATTCCACGGAAGGCCCATCGAGCAGGCATGATATGTGGTCTGCCCCTAGGCCCATCTGAACGTTTTGTTTTTTATTTGTGTTAATATTCATTTGCATATTTTGCCACGTAATATTTCTATGAAAAGTTTTTATCTATAAGTTTACATGTATAAAATTGCTATGTATAAAGTCGAAACACATGGATTTTGAATGGCTGGAAAAATAAAAATTGGTTATGCAGATAAATTTTTTCTAAGCCACAAAGTACTGCAGAAAATTCTTAAGAAATAAAAATGGGCTAACACGTGGGCCGTTACATAGGAATGTCAAAATCGGAGTCCAATAGATACGCACTGCGCGTGGGTCATGGGATTGTGCGATTGCGGAAATTTTTTTATTTTTAGATTATTTTTTTTAATATTTATAGAAATATTATAACAGCAAAAATATTAGCAGAAATAGACCCTGCCGTCCTAGTGGAGAATGGGAAGCTGACGTGGCAGACGCGTGCGGGATGACCGTTTAGTGGAATTGAAAAAATTGCACGTGGCCCCCTTGCCGCCTTGACAGAGGGCAGCAAGGGGCCGCTTGCAAATTTCCCTGCTCCTCGGTCAACGGCGTGGGGGGCTGTTATTTTGCAAGAGGCGGCTGGCAGTGGAGAGTTAGGACCTTGCCGTCCTCTGGGCAAAACGCAAAATAGCCACCTTGCAGCCCTTACAGAGGGCGATAAGAACCTAGATGTAAAATACGCACCCGGCGCTGTGTGGGCGTTGTGAAGACGCACACGGCACCGTATGCCACGTCAGCTTGTCGCTCTCTGCAAGGGCGGCAGGGTCTATTTCTGTAAATTTTTTGCCGCTATAATATTTCTGTAAATATTAAAAAAATAATCTAAAAATACAAAAAATTCGTGATTGCGCGGGATGTTCGCCTAGCGATCGATCGAGCAGTAAATTAGCAGGGGAAGAATATTTCTGTAAAACTTTAAAACGATAATTTATTTTATTTTTTTTAAAAAAATAAATATAGAAATAAAAAAATTCCTTCCATCTAGCCCTCGTCGGCCCAGATCGGCAGCCTCCTGGCTCGGCCCATCCGAGCGGCCGGCGTCGATCTAACGCCGATTCTCCCTGCCCTCCGCACGCCGCTCGAACGCCCCCGCCGTCGTGTCACTCCGGCCGCCTCTCGCCGGCGGCCGGGACGCCCTCAAGCCTCGGCGCGGCCACCGCATTCGGCGGTCGAGCCTTCCTTCCCCCGACGAGCGCCCGCAAGCTCCAACCTCGACGACGCCCCGTCGGCTCCGCGCGGATCTCGTCTCCACCTCTGACCCCACACGGCTTCCTCGTCGTCAACCACGCCAAGGGGCCTCGCCCGCTCGATGGGCGCCGCCGTGTGGATTTCCGTGGACCCGCTTCCCCGCCTTGACCTCCAATATAATCTCCTCCGCCAGGTGCGCCGCCGGCCGTCTACCATCCGAAGCCGGAGTTACAGGCCTGCGCTACGCCCGGCGATAGACGGGGACGCCACGCGCTTTATCGGCCGCGGTTTCCGCACGAAATGGCGATGTGGGACTAAAAGAATCGGGAGTACGTAGTAAGCTTCAGCCCGGCGTCCCCTTCGTCCATGGCCGGTCGAGCACTCGAGCCTGACCAGTGACTGCGTGCGTGCGTGCGCGCGGCCGGCATGCGAGCATCGCCGCCGCTCGCCGTCTGCATGCCGAGAGGCTCCTCCGTCCCCCTGCCGCTTCTATCACCCGCGACGCCGCGTCGCAGCTGGGTTCGCCGCCCCACAGGATCTATGATGCTGTGGTGATGCCATTCTTGCTACAAACTTTTGAACTTATCCCCAAAGATTTGTTTGAATTACTCTGAGTATCTTTTCATGGCTTCATAGCAAAACTCATGAAAAGCTGCTACTACTATTGCATCGAAACTCCCTGAAACTGCTTGAAAAAACAGTTTGTCTATCACTTAAACATGCTATCACGTCGGGAATGTTCCCGGCACCATATCGCATTGTAACGGCGTTCTCCCTCGGTTGTGATAGTAAAGATTAATACTCTTTTCCTTTTCCGAGAAAAATAGTCAAATACACTCATAAGTAAATGCGTTGAGGATTGAGGGTGATGCTAAACGTAAGTGTTTGTATGAAGAAAGAAGAGATCAAGAAAGTAATTAATCTATCATCACCACAATCAATTGCATCTTCTATAAGAGCAGAGATTATGGCTCACAAACTATAGCAACAATAGGTGTGTGTCATGTGAGATCCAACATTTACAACATCTTCCAACACTTACATTGTCCAGGTTTTCAGTAGTTGGCGCCACTATTCACCTTCACCAAGACCAAACATTATGCCATAATGCACAGCACAGCTAAGAGATATACTTAGGATGCCAAGGAACTTAAGTATGAAGTATCAACAACCTCAAAACATCAAATAATTACCCTTCTGTTGGAAAACTGTAACCCCCACTGTGATGCAGTTCACTGCCACTTACATGGAGATCATAACAAAAGCTTTGCCAAATGGTACATTGTTGAAGTCTCAATACTTCACAAAGGAACACACGAGGTGCAGATTCTGCTAACCACCCATCATCTCATCGTTCGAAGCCCCTCAGGCAGAAAGTATCAGCATTCCTTTCTGAAGGAAAAAAAGCTGGAGATGATCTTCCTACAGAATCAGTAAACAAGCTGGGGCTCGAATTCAGCGAAATCAACAGAGCCAGACTCGATCGGGGGCATGAGGTACGCAGCAATGATCTCAGACACCAGCGCGGCAACATGGGGAATCCTCTTTAGGTTCTTCACCAGGGCGATATCGTCAGACTCGCCTATGGCAATGATCTTTTTGTTGATCTCCACCATCCTGTCTAACTTCCTCTTGAATTCAGGGTTCTCGACGTCAAGAACAGCGGGGAAAATCCTTGCTGTTGTGCGGTTGGTCTGCCAAAAAAATGCACCGATTGTATCAACAATGTGGTCCTTTCAGTATACAAAAATTAAAAACATTATCCTAAGCATATAAGTAAAGCATAAAATGGTCTGCGCCCATTTGCATAATGACATTGTTTTAATGTTCAGCAATTCTTCTGAAACTGTCTGGACTACAGTAAAGTAGGGCACATAATTAATTTTGTAAACAAGAAAAGGAAGTTGATTTTCTTACCTCAATTATCACATGCATGTCGAATTCCTTGGTGTCCAGACCAATCCCTTCATAGAATGTAGTACGTTGGCAATCATTTAGGTACATGGTCACATACACCTGCAAAAGGTCACACACAAAAATACGACTGTTAGAAGAGGAACACAGTAACAATCTTCAGTGTGAACTGTTGGTCCATGCAAACAATGGAATAGCTCGGAGATTACCGAGAGGCAGAAGAACCGTGACCAGAGCTTGGCCTTCCAGTCGTTGAGGAACTGCGGCTGTGCCTTGAGCAGCGCGGAGAAGAAATCACCGTGACGGTTCTCATCCTGGCACCAGTTCTCAAAGTACTTGAAGATGGGGTACACCTGGTACTCCGGGTTCGCCTTGAGGTGCCTGAAGATGGTGATGTACCTCCAGTACCCAATCTTCTCCGACAGGTAGGTCGCGTAGAAAATGAACTTGGGCTTGAAGAAGGTGTATTTCCTAGCCTTGGTCAAGAACCCGAGGTCCAACGCCAAGTTGAAATCAGACAGGCCCTTGTTCAAGAACCTGAACAGCATAAATCATGCAGACAATTCAGTTGAATTGCTTACTCAATTGAGTTGAAATGGACGCCCTAAAACTGAAGCATCTCTAAATATTTTCTCTAGTCATGGTACAGTTCAATTTGAGTTGTAATGGCTGCTTGCAATCACATTGTGTGAGGAAATAATTTAGAGTTTGTTACTATTACTTACCCAGCGTGCCGGGCCTCATCCCTGGACATGAGCGAGAAGATCTCAGCCACCACCGGGTTTGTTTTCTGCAAAAAAATAAAAATAAAAATGGAGCATTAGCACGCGCCCACCAGGTGCTCGGTGAAATGCAAAGCAAGAAGCTAGATTGCAACTACGAACCTTGAGCCTGCGGCCGAGCTCCTTGTAGAGGAGGAAACCGGAGAACTCCGCTGTGCAGGAGCGCTCGAGGAACTCGACGAAGATCTGGCGGAGAGGCCCCTCCATCTTGTCGGCGGCGGCCTTGAACTCCGGGTTGCGGACGAAGTGTGTCTGGTTGTAGTCCGTCTTGAACTCCTGCAGCAGCGCGTCGAACTCCTCCTGGTTGAGCTGCTTGTTGATCTCAGCGTTGAACAGGCGCTCCATCTCGTCGAAGTCCGTGGTGTAGAACCGCGGCGTCAGCAGCGTCTCCTGGATCTCCGTCTTCCCGCGCTTCTTGGGCGACCCAGGCTTCGCCGCGGGCGGCGCCGCGGCCCCCGCCGACGCCGCCACGCGGAACCGCACGACGCGCCTAGAGGACACAACGCGGGGCTTGGCGGCAGCGGAGGCGGCGAGGCCGCGCATTGCCGCCGGGTTGAGGAGGGAGAGCTCCATGGCGGAGGAGGCCATTTCGTCGAACACCTGGCGGGGGCGGGAGGGGGAGAAGAGTTTGGGGGAGGGGAGGTGGTGGGCGGGTATACATGGTGGCACGGATGGATGAGATAAGGTGGCGATAGATGAGGTGTAATCTACGGCTATCTAATGGGGGTTCGCCATGTGTAGCAGAGGCCAATCTAACCGCTAGCTCATCTCCTTCCTTTTTCATTATTATTGCCTCCATTTAAAATATTATTTCTTCTTGTTTCTTTTACAAGTTGTAGTGTTTTTTTTGGCAAAACAAGTTGTTGTTGTGTTTGCTGGTTTTTTGAGGATGCTTTTTTTGCCTTTTTTATTATTTGTTTCGGAGAAAATCTTAATGTTTTTTTTTGGCACATAGCAATTGGATAGCAATTCTTGAAAGCTCATCTATGGAGAGACTATATCAAAATCTTGAGAAGTTGGCGAGTTATGCAAACAATATACACTGGGGCTGTTCACTGCGCTGCATCTGTTGAGTGTTGGTGTCTTCAGCTTTGGGAACCCCTCTTCTCCGCACGCAAAACAGAACAACGGATTAACACATGATTTAAGTATTAGCTTAAAAATTAAAAAAATGATTAATATGATTTTTTTACAACAACTTTTCTATGGAAAATTTTTTAAAAAATACACCGTTTAGTAATTCGGAAAACGTGTGCGTGAAAAACGAGAGAGTGGAGGTTGGAAAGCTTGAGTTAAGAACACAACCAAAATGATTACTGTACAGAGAGAATCCATTATATGCCACCGAATTTGTCATAGGTCTTTGATTTGTCACTGACTTTGTTACGTTCTACAATATGCCATCGACTTTTGCTTAACTTATATGATTTACGATCATCGTCCAGTTAACCTCCGTTAGCAATGTACAATTTTATCCAAATGACCAAAATACCCCTAGTAGGACAAAAACTTTCAAAATTTGGATAAAAATTACGTACAATTTTGTTCAAATGACCAAAATACCCCTAGGACAAAAACTTCTAAAATTTGGATAAAAACTCTGAAATATCATATTTAAGTTTTTGGCCAAAATTTGGATGTTTACAATCTTATGTTTATAATATGATATTTCAAAATTTTTGTCCAAAATTTGAAAGTTTTTATCCTAAGGGTATTTTGGTCATTTGAAAAAAATTGTACAGTACTAACGGAGGCTAACCGGATAGCGATGGTAAATCATAGAAGTTAAGCAAAAGTCAATGACATATTATACAACGTGACAAAGTCAATGATAAATCATAGACCTATGACAAACTTAGTGACATATAATGGATTCTCTTCCTATATATGGCATAGCTATAGCTAGCGCTGCTGCAGTCAGCACTGTCGAATAACCGTATTACATGGATTTCAAAATTTTGCATACATTTTTATTTTGTCAGATGAGGTGCTCCATCGGATGGAACTAAGAAAGTGCCATCAACCATAACCGAAAAGAATGAATGTTATCGGAGGAAAAAGTGGGGAGAAATCCTACCAGAGCAATTGAATTTGTTCTGTTAAATTCACGCTTAAGGCTGTGTTCTTGTGTTAAAGTTTCCAACTCATCTTTCTTATTTTCCACGCGTAAACTTCTCAAACTGCTAAACAGTATATTTTTTGAAAAAAAATTATAAGAAAGTTGCTTTAAAAAATCATATTAATTCTTTTTTAAAAAAATAGCTAATACTTAATTAATCATGCGTTAATGAATCGCTCCGTTTTACGTGGGGTTTAAGGTTTAGGGTTTAGGGTTAATGCGCAGATGATTAGTTCCGAACTGTAAAGAATGAACGCAGCCTAAACTCACTTTAAACATGTAGGTAGGTACACGTAGAAGAAAAGAAAGAGCATTGCCATTCTCCATGAAAACGCCAAGTACTCTCCAGAATTATAAACGAGATATATTTTATTTTTTGATTACACATTAAACGCGCGCGCACACACCACTACACAAGCAACATCACATTTTATAAGCCTGTGAATGTGTTCCCTAACACACACTTAAAAGAAAACCAACGGCACATCACTGATCTCATTAAAGACCTATTTAAAACCCACTGCATGTGTGTAATATTCGTGAACACCAGAATTTAAACACCAGAATTTAAACTCCAGTACATAAAGTCATGTACTCACGACACGACACCAAAAAATAAAAAATATAAGTAACACAAACCAAATAAACCCTTCCCTAGAATTCCTTTTAACCCACAATGTGATACACCCTTCGAGCAATAAAAGTAACCAAACTGCCTGGTTTGTAGTTTAGTGAAAAGGACTAAGATGTGATGTCGAAAATGAGAGAAACAAGAGGCGCACAAGCTTCCTATGTGCTAATGTTCACAAGCTTTCTATGTGCGCAAACAACGAATCTCTTTTGTTTTTTCCTCGCATAAATAATTGAAAAAATCGATCAAGATTTTGGCAGATATCTCCAACGGGTTTCTTCAAGGTTCAAGTACTGGCTAGGACGGAGCCAAGTGTCTGGCCAGAAATATAACATGTCGTGGCAAGAGAAAATGGGGAGAAAACCTATCTAGTGGATGACATATCACATGCATAGTCTAAAAAGAAATATGTGCATGCATGATGGACCACATTTGTTGTAACTTGTAAATATCACTGGACTCAGCAAAAAAAATATCTTCGGAGTTCTCCTTGCGAAGATCAAAATTTCAGTTTTATAACATCAAAAGTTACAGGTTAACTTTCTCGGCAATAAAAAACTTAATATTTATAGCGATTGTTTATATTTTGCTAGAAATCATTTCCATCACCTTAATATTATGGGTGGATTCGGTTAAAATAGGTCAAAAACAGTAAAAATTGTTGGCCACGGGAACGAAAGCACTAAAAATAATTAAAAAAAGGTGAATTTTAGGTGCTAACAAATTTAATCGATACTCCCTCCGTTACATATTATAACTCCGTTACATATTATTAATCGTTTTACTATTTTTTTCAAATTTTTTTAGTTTGACCAAGTTTGTAAAAAAATATACTAATATTTTTAATAAAAAATATTATTAAAATATATTTAATGTTAAATTTAATGAAACTAATTTTGTATTATAAATGTTGCTAATTTTTTTATAAACTTTGACTAAGAAAAAAATCAAACGATTTATATAGTATGAAACAGCAGGAGTATCTTTTAGAGCTATAAATCTAAAAATCACAGACTTGGTTGGTTTGGTTATCGGTCATAGTTTGTCACCGTTTACCAACATTTACTTAAAGGTGTAGGTGCTCAAAATCTTTGCATGCCTTAGCAAGTCTATGCGAATTTTACCTCTAAGCTATTGACGTGTAAGATCTAATTTATTGAAAGAGAATCTTACCACAAGTCCATAATTGTGACTGCAACCAAATAATCATCTAAGTTATGTCAAACTTGTCTAATATTAAGCGTGAAAAAGCCTGACCGGTAACCAAACAACCTTAATGCTAAGAAATCAACCAATGTTCCCATGGTGCCCGCGCGTTGGTATTCTCCAATGAAAACAAATGAACAATCTCAGGTATTCAACATAACCATCGGAAATGTGTAGCTAATTTACACCTACATATTTTTTATTTCTCCAACTTGCTTAAGAGACAAAACACCCAAACAAAAAATTAAAGTCCAAATACCCCCCTAAATCTTTGGATGAAATTTCGTCTAGCACCTTAAACTTTAAAACCGGACATTCAACCGTTCAATCTTTACAATACCATTTATATAACCCTCCAATGTGGTTTTGTATAGTGGTTTTTATCTAATTTATATATAAATTGGATGAGTTGATCACGTGACATACACATTTGACATATATATATATATATATATATATATATATATATATATATATATATATATATATCTCCATTTAAATCTTTGTTTTGACCCTTTGTTATCTCTTACTTACAAACAAGTGCCAACATAATAACTGTATAAGTATAAATTGGTGACTTACATCCAATGATATGCAAATGTGGTATATCAGCTAATCAAAGTTGTTCTCTAAGCTTTCAAAATATGCAAAATCACCTTGGGGGATAATATGAACGTTATTGTAAAGTTGAGGGGCTGGATGTCCGGTTTTAAAGTTCAGTGCGTTATACGAATTTTCATCCAAAGTTTGGGAGGGGGGGTATTTGGACTTTTTCCAAAAGAAAAATTGCAACAACTAGACGCATCCGGGGTCATATCATAATCGTTCTGAATTTACATGGTGGCTCACCGACGTTGGAGTTCTCTCACAGTCCTTGTCGTGCCGCCGGCCAGCCATGAACGGGTCCGGCGCCGCCGGTGCCGCTCCCCGGTCCTTGATATGCACATTGACATTGTTTTTCTCCATCTCGTCGTAGTCCAGCCCCCGCAAGATCGCTGGGATGATGCCGCCGTTGCGGCCCATCTCCAGGTCCACCTTCTCCTTCACGCTGCCAGTGAGATCAGCCCCATTCCTCGGCGGAAGCTGCCCGCCGATGTTGTCCGGCTCCTCCAGTGTTGGTGGCACCACCCATGACCGGAAGTTGTTCATCGACGGCGGGATCCCGGCGCAGAACACCTCGGCGATGTTCAATAGAGCACCCCTGTTGTACGGGTTCTCCTTCTTGTCGTATCTATACCTGAAGTTCTCGTACGTCGTCTGCAGCAGAGAAGCATCACATCAGTGATCATAAATATTTTTTCAGAACAAATTCAGTATCGATTTCAAGTAAATCAATCCTAGATCAGAATTTACTTGAAATCAAAATGTGTAGTTTATGTTCATTAAAATCACGATCCTAGATCAGAATCGGAAGTTGTAAGTTTCTTTTAAAAAATATAACAAAAATGATTTATATCTCTAAATATAATAAAATCGTAAATAATCATAAATTCAAGCCTTCGATCTTAAAGTCGTAAAACGTACAATAGAATCTATCGAGATTTTGACAACCTGATCACTAAGTAGTGATGAGCATGATAATTTTGTCGCGAAATCGGACATATCTGTGACAGTTCTTGCGTGCATTTTCTTTATGAAAGAATTCAACAAACATTTAACACGTGGCTTGATGCGGCCTACCTGATTTGTGCTCATGAGGTAGAGGTGGAACACGGTGAGACCACCAACAAACCACACCGAGAAGAAGGTGTACACGATCAGCACGACGGACAACGGCTCGCCGGCCATGGATTTCAGCAGGGAGCTGCCGTTGCTGTCCTTCTGCGTCACGATGTTCAGCCAGGACACCGCGAAGACGTAGACGCAGAGGAGGGTCGACGTCGAGATGAACAGGAAGAAGAACCGGTAATTCCGCTGCGCAAAATGCGAAAACAATCCTCGGTCTCATCGTATCATCATCCATATAGTTTCAATTTCAGCTCATCTTATACGCGAGAGCAAAATATGCCATAATATGTAGTAGCTTTCTAAAATAGATGTCAAGAGATATCAAAATGACCTTTTCTTCACGGTCTTTCGATGACATGAAATGTGCCGATACTAATCCGTGATACAAAATCATCCTACCCTCTCTAAGAATTATAAAAGAACTTCATTGAGTGGATTATCTACTTGACTACAGAGACAAATTAAATATTTAGAAACATAAATTTAACAAATAGTTTTAAACAATTTAGTAAAAGAAGTTTTTTCTTAAGAAAACTGATTTTTTAAAGCGTGAAGTAAATAATTTTTTTCAATAATTCAATGAAATAGCTGAAAATAACATGTCTATATCTCGTTTTTTCATTATCAGTCATTCATTATATCAGCTTACTAATGTGCATTAAACTCAGTTGCAGTACGGTGCTCACCAGGCCGATGCACTGGCCGACCCAGGGGCAGTGGTGATCGAACTTGCGGACGCAGTTGTTGCAGATGGAGCAGTGGGAGGCACGTGGCGGCCTGTACAGTAGGCACGTGTCGCAGTACTTCACCTTGACGACGCACCCGTTGACGACCACGTCCTTGCTGCGCGGCAGCCGGAGGTGAGGGCTCGCCGCCGTCACCCACTCCGCCGACGGCGTCGTCACATCTCCGACGACCCCCTGCTCGTCGTCGCTGCCGCCGCATTCCGGTGGCCGCGTCTTCCTCGGCACGATCCCCGGGTCCCTGCTCGATGTCATCAGCAGGAATGCCAAATCCTGCACACGCAATTAACCGATTCAGAAATTAAAAAAAAAGAAAGAAAGAACATGAGCAGTTGTGTGACAGATTATTTAGACAAGGAAAAACATGAGCAGTTGTGACAGATTATTCAGACAAGAAAAACAGCTTTAGGTGGTGATGATTGCTGGGTTTGTGACTCACTGCTAGGCCAAGAACGATGGTGGCAATGAGGACAGGGAAGCCAAGAAATTGCTTCTCTGAACCGCTGGAGCTGTTCATCTTTGTGATGCATTGGCTGCACAGGCTAACCAGAGGAGCTGCTATTAGAACAGTCGATAAGAACAGAGACCCCGCATCCGGACCGAAAATCAGCCGCCCGCTGCACAGAAATTTCTGGGGAAAAAAAGAAGTATTGGAGAAAGTGTCATCTCAAAACTCAAAGTGCAACGAAAATTTTTGATCTGATTTCCATGAGAATGATCAGAAAATGCAGGTTGCAAGAAAGATTTTAGCAAAGAGAAGTAATGGAAGGAAGAGAGGCGAGATGATCGTACATTGCTTCCTTGCCAGACTTGGTACAGCCTCCTCTGGTTTGGCTCCCCCATTATAGTTATCTTATCTGCCCTTGATTTCCTTGAAACCGCAGTAACTAACCTCTCTTCCAAGATCAATTGAAACCGGCGAACACCCAGTCGAGATCGCCTAGCTTCGTCCCGTCCTCCGCCGGCCACCACCGCCCAACGCCGCCATGAGAGGAGAGACCGACGACGAGGCTGTCCCGGCCGGCGGCTAAATAATACTATTCACGTAGCTTTTGCTCTCTTTCCTTTCTCATCGCCGACCTGCCATGGCGATGGCCTTCTTCTCCAGCTCCCTCTCTTGTCTCGGCGAGGAGGAGGAGGAGGAGGCGACGTGTAGTTTTCTTTTTTTTTTCCCCGCGGGAAAGTGGAAGCGAGACGAGGCTTAACGACCGGGCTACCTGCCGGCTACGCGGCTACACACCCAACGTGGCCGCCTGCACTGGCGCAATGACAGGGTGGATCCATTTGGCCGGCGCGGGTAGATTGTGGCCCACCTGTCGGTCGGTGCACTAGCCTTCCTTCACGTTCTAATATTCTCTCCCCACCTAGCCAATCATCAAAGCTTATTATCTCCCCCCCCCCCCCCCCCCAAAATGATCAGAGATAATTAATGAGTTTATTAATTTTGGTTCACAAAGAAAAATTGCAATCTCCTTTTTTTTTTCAGGAAATGTGATATCGTTTACTATGCTAGTACTATCTTTTTTTCTCTCTCTGAGAGGGCTCGGAAAAATAAAATTCGTCAAATATTGCAATGTTGGGAGAGCAGGTCATGGTCTGCACGTATGTGACTTAGTTTGCATCTACAAAATAATCAAAACAAAATTGAAGCAGAGCCACTAAAGCAGAGGCCACGGTAGTACGTGCCAACAACTAACGTTTAATCTTTTCCATTTTTTGGAGATCATGATCTTGATTTTGATCTTGGATTGATGCTTTGGGCAGTACTATCTTTGCCCAAGTGATCGATCCTACAATTGCAGGACTTGCAGGACCAGGTCTAATTTAAATATTTAAACTCTTCACAAAACTAGTACTCGCTCATATGTAAATGGAGCCCTACTTCTAATTACTCCGTTCATTTGCAGGCAAAGCAATTAAGCACACTTTGGCTGTGTTGGTCACTGCTTTTTGACAACTAATTTTTAGCACACGCAAAATGAAACGACTGATTAGCATATAATTAATTAAGTATTAGTTTTTTTAAAAAAATAGATTAATATGATTTTTTTAAAAATTTTCTCATAGAAAACTTTTGTAAAAAATGCACCGTTTAAGTTTGAAAAACGTGCATGCGAGAAATAATGAAGATGAGTTGGGAAATGAGGGAGAAAAACACAACTTTTATATATATTGATGTTGTTTTCCATGCTTTTAGCCCATGTGATTTGAGCTTAATTTGGACACGGGTGGTGGGCAATTTAGGCTGAGGACAAACGGCCCTAGTTTTGATCGAAGAGATCAACTGCAACTAATTAATCCTCTGTGGGCAAAATTTCTTGGGATATATTCAATCAGTAGCCTCCACTTGTAATCTTGTATAGCTCCGGTTGATTACCCAATCACCTGGCAAGTGGCATCAACTTGGGTTTCAAGTTTGTTGATTTTTTATCTGGTAGGTTTAGAGGATTGTGCTCTAAGATTGGTGGAGATTATTATATGCTAGATGGTAGCCTTAGGTTGTCCAAACTTAGGTTTCTTCTTCCTTCAACAGTTGCTTCTCAAAATGCCTTTATCACTTAAATCTAATGCAAATGGTTATAATTTATTTTTAAGGAATTTGATAATAGTGTAGAGTATAACGACATCTATCACTCTACCAAAAATCAAATTTAATGTTCTTATTATGAAAATGATTAGTAAACAACGTCTTATATACTTCGACGTATCTTGGGCTTGAAACTAGTCAGAGAGGTTGCTCCAAGACTTGTTAGGGTGAAGTGTAAAGGGAAAAATAGAGGTATTTGCTACGGAATCCAGGGCTTGTTTAGTTTATTGTCAAAACTAGGTGTTACCAATTTTGGTAGTATTAGATATGTTTGGTTTAGAGCTCACCAAATGTTAGTAGTGTTTTTATGAAAGAATTCCTCGGAAATACCAATTTTTGATAGAATGACATTGCCAAGGATATGTACCACTAAAATTTGGTAGGATTAAAAGTGATAACAAACTGTACATGCCCCTAATTTTTTAATCTCTCCTTTCCGATTTATCATAGGCAAAATAAGAGAGCTCTCGTTTTTGCTACTAATTGTCACAGGAAAAAGACTATTTGGTCTGAAATTTTGTTCCTACTTAGATTAAATTGAGATGCAGAGTTAAATATTTGTTTTTAAAGTTTTATTGCCTAAATCGTTTGAATTGTATGCTTGCAATACAAGCGCTACCGTCCTGTATATATTCCCAGTTTTTTTTAGGAGATTGACTGATTGAGTGTCATATGATATGATAGCAGCTGCTAGCAATTGTGAATGGTTAATTAAAAATCTGTAAATACACTCAAAATCTGAATTATTCCTTGCTTTTCCAAAAAGGGACGGACACTCAAACACCATACTTCGAGATCCAAGACTGACCCTAAAACCATACACTCACAAAAGCCAAGAAAAGAAATGGAATTCAGCAAGCAAAAATAAAAGGAAAATGAAACAAAAAGAGAGAGAGACCAATCAGATGACATTAACCGCGAACGGCGTCCGGACGGAGTGCGCGCCGTCGGACCAGGTGACGGCGCCGTGCACGTAACCCTTGCTCGCCCCGCCGGCGGCGCCGGCGCCGGCGCTCGCGATCGCGAAGCTCACCTGGTACGCCGCCGTCGTCCACCTCCTCGAGAATACCAGCCGCTCCGGTGACACCTTCACCGCCAGCCCCGGCGGCGCCTCGACGGCAGAGGCGTACGTCGCGTTCGATGGCCCCACGTTCATGGCGACGCGCGACACGGTGACCGTCCTCCCGGCGAGGAGCCGCGGCACGGAGATGGACGGGTAGTTGACGCCCGCTGCGATGAGGTCCGGCGACGGCGCGCCGCGCGGGCAGGCGAAGGCGGTGCCGGCGGCGCCGCCAGAGAGCTTGCGGACGAGCTGCTCCTTGTAACCGTAGTAGCAGAGGAAGTTGAGGTAGTCGCGCGTGGTGGTGTCGAACACCAGCCCGGGGCTGAGCGCCCGCAGCGGGCTGATCTCCCCGGCGCCCATGTCGTGCCCCGTCGCCGCCGCGCCCGTGCTGCTCGCCACCGCCTGCCCGAGGTTGTTCCTCGTCGTCGCTGCCAAAATCGATCAATCAATCGCGCGGATCAATCAGAAACGCTCTGCTTTGCGCTGCTCTCATCGCGTTCTTGATTCGGCTACTTACCAGTGGTCATGAGAGCTGATCTGATCATGGACGGCGACCACCCCGGGTGGGCCGACTTGACGAAGGCGGCAGCGCCGGCGACGTGCGGGCAGGCCATCGACGTGCCGGACTTGATGGCGAACGGCGACGGGTTCTTGCCGGCGGGCACATCCTCCTTGTCGGCGGTGGGTATCGTCGCGGCGAGGATGCTCACCCCCGGCGCCATCAGATCAGGCTGTCACACCCCAACCAAAAACCAGCACGCAGTCAAAATGGAAGTTACCGCCATTTATCCTTCGAGAATTTTACCACGCTAGTTAATCTTAGTAATCATTAGCGATAATCTAAAAATATCGTTTACAAGCATCCTAATTAAAAAAATGTTATCGACGAACTCAACTTCCTTAAAAAAATACTAAGCGTCTTTATCTGAAAATACTATCGTCGTTAGGTTTTCGTTAACAGCACTCTGTTTAAGTACTATAAAAAAACCATTTTATCTCTTACGAATTGTTGTAAGCTAACGAAAAGAGCGAGAATTTGAATTAGCTTTCAACAATTTGTAGGAGGTAAAATTGTCTTTTTAACCCCTACGAAATAGGTCACCTTGAGGATGGCTTCGGTGAGGCCGCCGGGGCCGCGCGCCGAGAAGCTGGCCACCACCGGCGCAGGCTTGTCGTCCTTGGCGTCCTCGGTCGGGAGGATCACAGCCGTGGGATTCCTGCACCGGGGCAAGATCAACCGTCGGATCACGTAACAAAATTTGGTTTGTTGATGACGACGACTCACTTGGTGGAGTTGATGTACTCGAGGATCTGGGCGCCGGCGTCGGTGGCGACCTGGGAGAAGGGGAAGCCGCCGGCGACGAAGGGGACGGCCTTCTCGGCGTCGTCGATGAGCACGAGCCCACTCGCGCCGGCGCCCTCGGCGACCAGCTTCTTCACCCGCCGCGACACCATCGGGTCCGTGCCCACGCACACCACGATCTTCCCCGCCGCCTTCTGCGCGTCCAGCGATCCAGGGTAGCAGTTGCTGCATATGTGACAGGTGAGCACTGAGCACGCAGCTGAACTGCTCGGCGATTTGCCTCCATGGAAAATAAGGTTTGGTACTACCTTGCCTCCGACACCGGCGTGTACCGGCCGGCCACCTGTGGCCCGAACACCAGCGGGTACTGGCCTCCGGTGATGCTCTGGTTGGAGAAGTTGACGGCGATTCCCTGCCATTGACGAGGAGAAGGGAGAGGTCTCATTCATGGCCAAGAAGTGAAGCATGGCGATGGCAGCGGTGCAGTGGTTTAATTACCTTGACGACGGTGCCGTTGCCGAGGACGATGGTGGAGTGGAAGGAGCGGTCGATGCTGGAGGCGGCGACGGTGAGGATCCAGGGGGCGGAGTTGACGACGGTGTAGGGGTTGGGCCCGTCGTTGCCGCCGGAGCAGACGACGAGGACGCCCTTCTGGTGGGCGTGGAAGGCGCCGAGCGCGATGGGGTCGGTGAGGAAGTCGGACTGGAAGGCGGAGCTCATGCCGATGGAGATGGACACCACGTCCACGCCGTCGCCCACCGCGTCGTCGATGGCCTTCAGCACGGCCGAGCTCGCGCACCCGCCCAGCGAGCACGCCTTGTACACGGCAACGCGGCTCGCCGGCGCGCCGCCCTTCGCCGCGCCACGGGCCAGGCCGTAGTAGTCCGCGCCAGGCACCACCGCGCCCGCCGCCGTCGACGCGGTGTGCGTGCCGTGCCCGACGGCGTCCCGCGGCGAGCCGCCTGTCGCCGTCACTGACCCCGCCCCGCCGACGGAGGCGTTCGACGCCGCCGCCGCCGAGCCGGGCTGGCTGCTGTAGTACCGCGCGCCGATGAGCTTCTTGTTGCAGCTGCTCTTCTTGAAGTCAGGGCCTTCCATGCACACGCCGCGCCACCGCGCCGGCACCGTCCCCATCCCGGCGTCGCTGAAGCTCGCCGACTCCGGCCACACACCTGTCACCGTCCAAAGTGACATCACACACAACGTCAGAGCTCTGAACACACGCAGGCCGGTGTCACCATGTCAAGAGGACACGTGCCACGTGTCGCTCACCGGTGTCGACGATGCCGATGATGACGTCGCCGGAGGCGCGGTGGCCGAGGCGGTCAGAGCGGAGGCCGGACTGCACGTCGAGGAAGTCCCACGACCGCGTCGTGTGCAGCTCCAGCGCGCGGTCTCTGAACACGGACACTACCCTCTCGTGCCCTGCAAAAAAAAAAAAGATCACCATCGCCGAGGCGGCTCGATCACGGCGATCGCCGGGAAGAAATCAATCAAGAACAATGTGGATCGGATGGTGGTTGGTGGTGGCCGGACCGGACAGTGCGGCGGCCTCCGACTCGGTGAGCTCGGCGGCGAAGCCCTCGAACGCGTGGTGGTAGCTCTGCGTCAGCGCCACCGCCGCCGCCCTCCCCTGCTCGTCGCCGGCCGGCAAGACGGACGTCAACATCTCCACGTGCATCGCCCGCGCCGCCTCCTCCTCCGCGACGCCGCCGCCGCCTCCGCCGCCCATGTAGACGACATAAGACTGCAACAAATTCATCCAACATTGATTGATCACAATGACCACTATGGTAATTCATGCAAATTATGCAATTAACAATCTGCTCCAACTCTTGCAGGTGCAATCTAACAGTGATCATGATCAAAATCTACCTCTCTGGTCTGGTCTGGCTCGGCTGAGAGAGGTACCAGGAGGCGGTAGGCGAGGACGAGGATGACGAAATGTGCGCGGTTCACCATGGATGGAACTTCTCAAAGATCACGAGGTTCAGTGAAGCAGGTTGCAGTAAGGACACACACCACACTAGCTTCCTCTACTAATATATGGCTAAATATTTTGCTCGTGCAAAAATAATCTGAAGTGAGATGATATGATATGGAACTCGCAGCATGGGCCCCAATTTGTAGCTGGAATTCTGCCTTGCTTTTTTGATGGCTGCAGAATCAGATTCATCTGAACTCTGACTGGTCTCTTTATGTACCCTTCTCTCTTTTGCTCATTCTTTAATTAGCTCTTCTCTTTCCATGGGAGCATGGCAGATAGAAACTTCTCATAGTGATCCGCTTGTCGCCGTCGTTCTCATCGTCGTCGTCTTCGCCGTCACCTGACCGGCCACATGGCTGGTTGAGATCAAAATTAATTCTGCCCAAATGATTGTTTTCTGAGGAGATTGCTTGGCTGTGAGGAATGGAATATGTGCGGTCTGACACTGTCTCTACTTGGTGGAGATGAAGCCTTGCTTTGCTTTGCTTGCCTTTGCCTTTTTCTCTTGCACTTAAATTAGGTTTATCATTTCATTGATCTCATTCTGAAGCTTTAGTTAGCGAGCAATGAGCAGTCTGCATTTGGTGTCCTACAATTGCATTGTTTCTTGGTTAACGATCTGAATATCTCCAGGTGGTTGCTGATCTGAAAGGCAACTAGATGTTAGTACTGAATAAATTACTACAAGGGAAGTGATGGATGATCACAAAGTCAGTTAAGAGTGTGTGATGTGTTGTTACCTGTTTTAACCACACAAATTCTCGTCAATAGATGGGGAACCAGAGTTAATCATGTCGGTGCGTTATGACAATTGTTGACAAAGCTGAGGCAGGCTGTTTTTGGGCACCTGGTTGTTTTCTTTTGAAAGAAGAATTCCATGGAGCACATATATCATCTTGCCTTTAGCTAGTGTCAGTCGCTTTCTGGTAGTTGAGCTCTCATCTCAATTCTCAGGCCTCATCAGAACACATTTTTTGCAACAGATTTGCTTCTTTCTTCTTCTGATCAGTGCCCCTTTTCTCTCTATCTTTCTTTCGTTCTTTCATATCAATTGCGATTGTAATATCCAAATAATCCAATAGTGGGATCGATCATCGACAACCGATGATTGTTTTTTCATGAGGCTGAAGATCCAAGGTGATGATCAGATCATACTGATCGTGATCAAAGATGTTGGGAGTAAAGTGAGAAAGTAAACAAGAGATGTGAGTTATACTGACCATCAGTACCGGCACATGAGAAAAAAGTGTCTTCACAGCACACACCGGTTGCTTTTGCTCCTTCAGAAGGCAGCGTACCAACGGAGTGTTCTTGCTTGATATCTATTTGCTACCGATCAGGCCATGATCCGGTGATCTTGCAAAGAAGAAAGCCCGAATTGTTTGTCGGCTCAAACGGTTGCAGTTCATTCATCCAGACAGAAAATCTGGCTCTCTTCCATCCAAAATTCAGGCCAGCTGTTACCTGAACAAATTTGAACCATGAGTAATTCAAGTCCATTTGTACTACCATCTTCTTTATAGTTCTTTCAGCAGAAAACATCAAAATATTTATAACAAAAACTAAAAATGGTTAGTTATTCTTACACACAAAAAAAACTAACAACTGAAAAGGAGTTTTGTGAGGTTTGTGGTGATTGTTCCTTCCTTGAGCATCAAAGCATCAAGGGCCCTAAAGAGAGAAGCGTGGGGGCAGTAGAACACATGTAGACAACAACACCATGTAGCCAAGCAAGTAAGGCAAGCAAACAAAGATTCTTTCCAGCAACTTAGGAAACTAGGAATCCACCTTATGAGACTGTCAGACTGACGCTGAAAAAGGTCAAAAATATGGTCAGATAAGGCCATATTCAGTTCCTACGATAGAGAGATTACAAATTTTGTTTCCACAAATAACATCGTTGTTAACATTTCAAGAACTGGTAACGGTACACCAGTCACAAAGATGGCTCAAGAAGGCTAAATTTCAGACAAAATTTACAACCACATCAACAAGAAGGACAACAGAAGAAATCGAAATGGCACTCTTCAGATTGTTCCCATCGTGCCTGCAAAGTGCCAAACAACAAAAAACCCAAATTTGCTCCAGTTATTTCCTGGTCCAGGTTGATCCCTTGTGCTTTAATCAACATCAGATCAGACGAAGAGTTGTGAGAGGCCCTAACAAAAGAAAATCATGGAAGTGTGTATACAGGCTAATACCCCACAAATATACCGTGCAGCACAGCAGGCTTCTTGAAATTTGCTATGATTTTGACAGGCACAAAAGGCATCAAGGTGCATCTGAAATTTCCACTATGGGAGAACACATTAGATTTAGTGGTACTTCTGTAGGACAGCTAAAGCACAAAGGAGAAAAAGGAGGGGCATGTTAGAAGAAAATTTGTACAACACTGGGCTTTATGTGTTTTTAATGGTCACCGGTTTATCCATTATCTAAAAAAGACAAGATGAAATTTCATCGGGAAATAAATAATCACATTTTACAAACACTGTGTTTCATATTTTGAACAGCAAAATTCGCTGGCGCATCAGCTTAGGAAATACAGAGATGGATGAACAGAACACAGAGGTGTACAGAAGAACGGCGACCAACATCACTGCTTGTTAGACGTTCTTGAGCTTCTTCCTCTTGGATGGTGGCCATCTACCTTTCTTCCTCAGCCGCCTCTTCTGGACAAGCCTCCTGCGCCGCTGCCTCAGCTTCTTGGCCAGCTTCATTTTCGCCCTCTGTTCCATGATCATCTTCTGCTTAGTTTCGAGCGGCATTGTCTCGATCGTAACTGCCGGTTTTGGCTCCTCTGGTTGATCTGTGCCAGCTTCTTCTGCGCCAGCCTCTGCCGAGGCATGGACAGAAACTAGCCTCTTCTTGGTGAAAGAAGCATTGAGAGGGCTCTGCAGGGAGGAGAGATTCTTGCACTGGAGCCTTGAGGCTGTAGCATCAGAAAGGACAAATGGCAAGCCTCAATGTGCATCATTTTAGACATAGAATTCAGAGTTCATGCATGCTACTTTCAAAATTTTGATAAAATCTCCGTCACATAAGAAACTTGAAAGCTAATAAGTCTGGCTCATGTATGCCACTTCATGGATAGCATCCAGTACAATAAGTCAATAACTAGTAGCATTCCTAGTGTTCTCACTTACATATTATGATGAATCTTAGCAGAGCACAGATATGTAAAATCTACTCGTCTATTAACAAGCAGGCTCCAAATGTAGGGTGTGCTACGAATGTCACCCTCTGCCAGTGACCGGTGCTTACAAAGCATCTGATATTATCATTTAAGCACGAAAGAATCAAAGCTTCGAGAATCTGCAGAGTTCTCTGAGCTGAATTATACCTAGCCTTGTACAGAGATGATAAATACACGGAATCTCCCAAGAATTACTGCATCTGCATACGACGTGTTTGAAGAAATTCCCTAACGAGCCAACCGCGTCTCAGAGAATCAGAAACGCCACGAATCTAACCAACGTCAAATATCTAGACCAATCCTCCCACCAAATTACAAATAACAGCTCACAACAACGGATAGCCTTGTACCCACTCAGCATAATCCAATCCAAGAACCAACAACCCCCAGCCCAAGTAACTTATACGCAAAACTCCCGGTACGGAGGAGGCGTTCACGGAGGTTACCGGGGATGGTGGAGGCGACATTGGCGGCGGCGGCGGCGGCGGTGGAGGGGCGGGCTGTGGCGCGAGGCGGGGAGGCGGAGGAGAAGGCGAGGAAGGAGACGGTCGGGGAGAGGAGCAGTCGCCATGGCCCATGGCCATGGGCAGTGTGGATTTGGCTTCTTGGCCCGTCAGCCCTATCCACCCATCAGCCCGGAGGGAAGTAAGCCTGTGCTGCTGTGAGCGCTCCACCGTCGGATGAAGAATCAACGGCCAGATTTAATCTCCCTCAATTAAGGCTGCGTGGCCCACATGTCATAGGTGGAGAGAAATTTTGATTTTGATAAAAAAAAATCTCCTCTCGCCGCCGCCGCCGCCGTCGCCGCGCGCGCGGGTGGCGGCGACAATCCGCATCGGCGGCGTCCCCTCCGCCTGCGCCACGCCGCGAGGCTCAGGATCCGTCGCGACGACGACGCAGAGCACGGCATGTCCTTCGTCGCCGTGGGCACCATGGATCGTGGGCGTCGGGGGGCCACTCCGGGCGCACCGTCCTCTACCGCCCCGACACGTCGGAGGTGATTCGGAGCCCCGAGCTCCTGGCCTCCAAGTGGGAGCCCGTCCTGATCGCTCCCGGCGGCGGTGCCGGCGGCGCCGGCAAGGTCTACGCCATCGCGCGCCGGCCGTTCGTGACGCCGCATCTCAACTTCGAGCCGTGGTTCGAGGTGCTCGACCTCAATAGAGGCAGGCGCCGGCTGCTCCGCTGGAGGGAGCTGCGGCCGCCGCCCGCCCTTCTTCCCGTGCTACATCAGCCCTCTCGATTACCTCGACCCGCCCGTGCTCGCCGTACGTCACGTCCTACGCCGCCGCCGGTCGCCACAACCTCCTCTCCCTCCGGCTTCCGGGAGGAGGACAAGGGCACCTACGCGTTCGACATGGATACCAAGAGGTGGGAGCACGCCGCGCCGACGACAAGAACCTCCCCTTCGACGGCCAAGCGGTGCCCAGCGGTGATGACAAGAACAGCGACAACCTCTTCGTCTCCCACTCCAAGCCGAAGCACGCCGCCGCCGTGTACCGCATCAAGAATGTCTCCTCGCCTCCTCGTCGTCGCCGGCCAGAGCAGTTTCAGCATCGAGGAGGTGTCTGTACTGGAGCTGCTGCCAATGGTACGTTGATCCGGGTCGTCAGCTCTCCTGCGCCATTGGGGCTCCTTCAGCTCGCGGACAACCATCAAGATTTTGGAGCGTGCAGAGATCCTCCAGCCGAGCGTAGCTTCGAAATGGACATCAATGCTGCCGGGAAGGAGGATGAGAGCCTTCGTTGTATCAGTATCAGAGAAGGTTTACAGAATCTACGACAAGTCTCGCAGGCTGGCTCGCCCAGCGCCACTGGTTGCTGCTTTGTTCATCTAAGAAAGCTTGGATGGGGTCGGAGACGCCTTGCGACGACATCGACAAACTCCTCTTTGCAGCGACGACAATGATAGCAGTTGGAGATGGTACAAAAGTGGAATTCTGGGACTCCGCCTAGCTGCAGGGGAGAAGGCTTAAGGATGTGGCCCCCCTGGTCTACGCGGCTTCCAGGAAGAAAAACAGAACTCTACAGCAGGCCACCCAATCTGGCCAATGGCTACTCGACATCGACCTGTCGGCGATTGCCGTTTGGACGACCGAACTAATCAGTCAGCTCGTCACTGTCTAGAAACTAGAATGCAGTCCAGGAAGCAACCAGCCATGGCGAGTACACGGCGGCATCGGTCTACAAAGAGCAACTCCTAGGCACAACAAAGTCAGACTTAGATACCCTCATTTGGAAGCAATGGGATCCGCGAAAGAGCAAGTTTTTTTTTGCATGGTTGATGATCCAGAACAGAGTTTGGATCTCAGGTAGATTGGCAACACGGGTTGGCAAAACAACTACATATGCCCCCTATGTCGCCGGACGTAGGAGATGACCCTCTACCTCTTGGCAGAATGTAGATATACAAGGAGAATTTGGAGAACCATATCAGAGTGGACGTCTTGCGACAAGCTAATGACCACCTTGTGGGAACCAACCACGAGGATGCAGGAATGGTGGAAGACAATCGCTAACATGAGGGGAGTGCAAAGCAGGCGGTTTGCACCTTGGTGTTGCTAGTCTCCTAGGAGTAGGGATGAGAACGGTTCGGAAAGTTTTCGGATTCTGGAGGTGTTTTCAAAAACGAAAAGTGTCAGTCGGATTTTTTTCGGAAACTTTCAAAAATAGAAACGAATTTGGTTTTTTTTCTTGGAAAAGGAAACAAATATGATAAGGCTACTATTCGTCAGAAACTGAAATCCGTCGGAAACTTTCCGGAAACGAATTCGGAAACTTTCTGGAAACGAATTCAAATTTTTCCTCGGAATCGGAAACGGAGTATTTCTCATATACAGTTGATTAGTTTCAGCCTTCTCTACTTTAATGTTTAGATTTATACTATTTATTGAGGTGCTTAATTAAATGGAGACATTTTTTAGGCACTACTTTAGATTTTTTTTGAAAATGACTAATTTTTATTTTTATTAGGCTATGCCATACTACTTCAATTATGGTTATAGATGAATATAGTTCTTTTTCTCCAAGAAAGTAAAGTGTACAACTAATTGTATTATTATTAATTGATAAAAATTAGAAATATTGATTTATTGTTTTAAAAAAATATTGAGCTACATCTCTTCGTTGATTTGAGAAGTTCAGTTTAAGGGCTTTTTATATTCCGATAAAATATCCGTTATCGTATTCGTTCTGATTTGTATTCGCTCCGTTTTCTTATTCGATAATATTCGATTCCGTTTTCGTATCCGAGGTTTCCGATTCCGATTCCGATTCCGAAAAAATATAAAAATAAAAACGATAAATGTGGTTTCCCTCCATTTCCGAACAGTTTTCATCCCTATCTGGAAGATATAGAAAGAAAGGAACCAAAGGATCTTTCAACGCAAAAAACTCTTGCACCAAGCCTAGTCAGCAACATTAAAGAGGAGGCCATAACATGGGCCCGAGCGGGGGCTAGTAAGCTTGTCGTGTGGCTGCCTTAGCCATCAGCACGTCTTAAGGGCCAAACATGTACTTTGTACATATTTTTCTTGTTGTATAGTTTTTTTTTTTCTCTATTCAATGAAATTGGCGCTTGTCAATTCGTTCGGAAAAAAAGGAACTACAGTTTGCAATTTATGAATATATAAATTGATTGTTTGTTCGCTTATTTGGTACTAACAATATACGCCTCTATGCAATTGCTTCTCATTCTTCAAGTACCAATCAAATAGCTATAGAAAAATCAACAAAAATTTGATGATGTTTAAATAATATATAGTCTAACTTGAAAATTTTCAAGTACAAATTCATGCAGTGAGGCAAAATAAGTAAATTCAATTATGGATAGTATTAACACGGCTGATAGCCAAATTTCTTTATGTTTCTTTCTTGTTATTTTTTGCAAGATGTGTATATTGAATTTAATGTTTCATGTTGGTGAAGTGACATATGCCATTGTTGCAATCCATGCATATTAATGTTCTTTTTTTAAAAAAATATTCCAACGGGCATGAGTTTATTTGGTTTCTCTTTGTTTGGATTTATATTTTGCATGAAGGCAGCTACACCTATTATATAAATTCTTTTAACTATCTGATTAATGTTTAAGTAGTGAACAGTTGAGTCGTTAAATTGAGCTCCTAATTTCTTTTACCTCGAGAGGATATCTTCTTATTCTTATGTGTCACTCGAATAGTTCATTTGTAGACCTCACCACTCGTCTTGTTCCCCGACAGCTTCGTAATGCTACGACAAGCTTAATGATTTTGCCCCACTTTGGCAAGATATTATGGCCACTACATGTTCTTCTTTGTTATTCGTGAGTGAGTTGCTGCAATCTATTGTGGTATGTTTTTTTTTTAACTAGGAAAGCAACGCTTCCCCATTTCTATATATCAGAAACGACAATTGTAGCAGATCCTGACAAAAAAACAGACTACCACTGAAAGGCTACTTCCTTTACACCGAGCTTCATACACAAAGTTTTAGGAAGAGCTAGGTAAAACGCTAGTCAAGGTGACCCATTTCACCTTTTCAGAAAACATTGCACCCACTGATCGGGCAACTCAAATATAACATTTTAGCTAACAGAACTACAAAGACCTGAAACTGAAACTTCTCTAAAGTAGCTAAGAAAGAACAGCAATGGCTGGCTAAGGCAGGATTTTAGTACCGATTAAGTTATCTTTTGTAATATGACAGGAAGCCTACGTCAAGTCCGGCTGGTTTTTCTGTTTGTATCTCTGCCCATTGATTTATATAAAGGGGTAGAGAGCCCTTTAAGGGCATAGACCACAACACAATCGTCTAATCATCTTAATACACTCGGTGGAGGATACAATACTCAAAACAGAAATAGAATATTACTTCTCGTCGAGAAGACATGAACCTGGTCTAAACTCTAAACTCTTGTTCCCATCAATTCATTCATTTTTTGAGCTCATGCGCTACCCCTTTAATTATTATCGATATAAAACAATGACACCTATAATCTCCATCTTGTCTTTGATACTAGAGCTATCGTCATAGTATATCCAACAGGTAACAGCTCTACGCTGAGAACGGTCGTGTAGCTGCGCTGGAGCATCTCGATCCATGTCTGTCTCGCCATTGTGATTTGTGTTGCCGGTGTAGTCACGCTCACGCAGTTGCACGTTGCTCCCCATTGTCATCTGCCTCACTTCGCCGTAGTAGCCTCTTAGGCTCTTAGGCTGTGTTATTCATCCTACCTTTTCAACTCATCTTTATCTTTTTTCACGCGCACGTTTTTCAAACTGCTAAACGATACGTTATTTGTAAAAAGTTTCTATACGAAAGTTGCTTTAAAAAATCATATTAATCTATTTTTCAAAAAAAGCAAATACTTAATTAATCATAAGAAAATACGTCGCTCCGTTTTGCGTGCACAGGAGGTGAGTTCCCAACCTCACCTCCCGAACACAACCTTAGAGCATCTGTAATGTAAGGGCACTAAAGGAGAGAGAAAAACAAAAAACTAGCTCTACACATTGTAGGGACCTTTTGCATAGGTACTAGCCTAAAGGAGAGAGAAGAAATGGTCTCAAGCCAAGCATCAGGTAGCAAGGGTATCTTTGGTACCCACAAGAGACAACAGCCAATAGAAAGCAGTTTTGAGAGAGAAGATGCTATAGTTTTTCTTAGTTTCATATTTCAAGATGATGTAAGAGAGGTACTACATACTGTGAAATTTTTTTCAATGTGATGTTTGCACATGTGGCAGAGCTTAGGACCCCTAAGTAAATTATACATTGTGATGCTCTTACCACACACCGCTGAGCGTTAGTGCCAGCCGCCACTCCAACTCAATCGTCTCGTGTGCTGGAAGTCGATGTGTCTATTCCCCTATCATTAACAGCGTTAAGTGTACTACTGAAAGATGAATTTTGATACTGTGTTTGTAAAGATGTCATATGAGGGACAGAGTTCTTCCTATAAGCCTAGGATGGAAAACTTTTGTTCTAGTATAAAATTTTCTTTCGTTCCAACTGCTGAAAATCGCCTAATGGTTATGACTTGCTGTCGGAAACTGTCGGAGCAAGTTAGTGATGTCCCACTAGCTGGGCCCCATGGCGTTTCGAACTTGGTCCCTGTCTCTGTGGAGGTCAGTGCACAATCTATCTACTCTCTCCATCCCATATAATATAAGACATGGTCAAACTCGGTACGATCTCTAAAACTAATCTTTTTCTTATAATTTCTCCTATGCTATAAGGTTTGTAGCACTAAAATTATAACCATATGAAAATAAATTCAAATGTCAATCCAATTATATTATTTTCAGCAAATAAAATTCAATGCATACTATACTAATTGTTGGTAATGTTGTAAGAGATGAATATTAAAATCCGTGCATGCCTTATATTATTGGATGGCTAGAGTATATAGTTACTATATAATTATGACCAATAGCTTAATAAGAGCCACATCATTTAGAAAAAAGAGCCATTAGATTATTTTCATGTTTAATCACAACCATTCATTTTGTAGCTACTATTCCACATAAATTAGTATATAAACCAGCATTGAGTGATTCACTTAGCGTAAAATGTTATTACCATAAAGAAGTTACACCATCATCATTTTTGACACAATTGGATAACACTTTTATAGTTCATATCAGCATATATATAATCTTTCTCATATCTATGTTTTGAAATTTTACAACTGTATTGCACACACTAATATTCTGGTGCATCGTGAGGGGTATTATCTAGTTTTCAGATATTGACAATTCATTTTCCATTTGCATTTCATTTCTCAGTCTCCAACATCGTCTATCACTTTCTGTTTGCTGAAGTGTTCCTTTGTTGTGCTTTCATCGTTGGATGCATCAAATTCCTTCTTTTACGTGTTGCCACTTGCCAGCTGAACGGCAGATCAGAAGGTGACGGCATGTCGCAGGGCCCAGCTTCTTGTTTATGGTTGTGCTCGTATAAGTATGTTACCAACCATGTGTTGGGATCATCATTGTTAGGCTCAACAATCTTCCTTGCCATGCACCCCGTGGAGTGCTTCTGGTTGCATCTGTACCATGATCTGAAATGTTGCCGAAAAATCCAGCTTAAATATTGAGTCTTATAATGTGATCATAGAATTCTTTGCTAGATGACATGCTTAATACTCCTTCCATCCCACTGAAGAAGGTGCATACATATTTTAAGATTCAACTCTTTGTTTATCTAATAATTATTTTATTATAAATTTAATTTTATTTGATAAAAATAATATCATTAGATTATCATTTGAATTTACTTTCATATGATTATGATTTTGTTACTATAAATATCATATAATATGAGAAATTTAAAGTTAAAGATTAGTTTTGGAGAAATTGTGCCAAGTTTGACCACGCCTTATTCAATGAGACGGAGAGAGTATACTAATCTATGAGTTTGTTCACTTTATTGCTAAAATCAACCTTATCAAAATTTTGTAACACGTTTTGGAGATATCAAATTTTGGTAATATTGGAGGTGTTCAGTTTGATGCCATTCCATAATTTGGTGCTACCTTACATTTGTTTCATATTATAAGTTGTTTTGATTTTTTTTCTAAGTGAAATTTCTTCAAGTTTGACCAAGTTTTTAAAAAAATATAGCAATATTTTCAATACAAAACAAAAAAAACTATCAAAATATGTTAAATGTTAGATGTAATGAAACTAATTTGATGCTATAAGTATTGCTATATTTTTCTATAAACTGATCAAATTTTCAAAAAGTTTGACTTAAAAAAATTAAAACGACTTATAATGTGAAACAGATGAAATAGTGTTTTTATAAGAGTAAACTTATGAAAATACTAAATTTTGATATGATTGTATTGGTGAAGATCATGTTTAGTTTGTATCATACCAGATTTTGGTGGGTTGAAAGTGGCAATAAAGTGAACTAGTATCTGATCACAAAAGCATGTTGTTTTAGGATGTGGGCAGTCAACCCAAGTTAACTTTTACCATAATCCTGTTCAGAACATAGTATATGAAAATGATGTACAATAGCTTTATTTTACGCAAAATAATTTAAGTTGTTATGTCCTGCTAAATTTGGAAAGTCCAAAAAACTCTCCTTTCTGACTGGGTAGTACATATACATTTAGAGATATATGCATGTTCTCACCTTTTGTACTTGGAGCCAAGTATATCCTTTTCACTATACTTTCTCCAATTCCAGCCATCATCTGTCATAGTCATCTTAAGGAGAGATTTTATTGTGTATTTGCCCCTATTTATTAGGAAAATTAAAACAAAGAACAATAAGAATCCATATGCATCTTTTGTAGGCACAAAGAACACTAACATGGATGGTACTTGTAGATTCGCCTCATAGTTGATTGCAATTGTAAAAATGATGTGTCACCATCCAACTTTATGGCACGTGAGCAAGTGTCCATAATGTTCAGGCTTGTATGTTCATATTTTACATGGAGCGAATAAAAATTACTGACAGAATTTTTTTCTGGTCTCGTCATTTTGTTACTAGGCTACCTTTGATAAGTCGACCAAATATTTGTACTGAACTTAAAATATGCAAACTTATATTTGTTTACCTTTGAAGCTTTTCCCACATGAGGCAGCTTTCAAGTGAACTGCTTCCAAAACGAAGTTTTGGGCACCTGACAACTTTTAAATTTGAAATAGACAACAAAGGACCATCTACTGATAATAACTCTTTGCAATCACTGATTTCCAGGTTCTGTAACATTGGCATTTCAGGACAGAATCTGACAGACTTGAGCTTCTGGAAGCTTTCAATCTTCAGTGACTTTAGTGATGGCAATTCTGAGTAAGCTGGAAGTTGATCACCACAGTGAAATGACAAATATAATAGCGAAATCAGGGGCGGCAAATTAGTTAGTTTTGGGCATCTGCTGATAGAGAGATGGGAAAGTCGTGGGAAATCCCCATTGTTCGTTCCATTCCAGAATTGCAGAGAGTACATCTCCCACAGATTCAGTATCTCCAGTGATGGGAATATAGGGGCATGTTTTCCTTCAGTAGTCAAAGGGTTACTTCTTTGTCCAAAGCTTTCTACAGCATACATTTTATGTATGAGGAGATATTTAAGAAATGGCAGGTCACCAAGATATGGGATCTCATTACAGTCTTGGCAGTCATTGATAGTAATCGAGACAAGCATGGAAAGTGAAGAATCCTGAATCCAATTGGGGAATAAATTCCCAGGATAATTTCGAATGGAGAGCTCCTGAAGTCTAGTGTTTGGCTGAAGATTATAAAGGACCTGGTTAGCAATTTCTTTATCACTGTCATCTTCCTTGTCCTGACTGCTCCAACACCATTCCAGTGTCAAAGATCCTAGGAATTGCTTACCTACTAGATTTGCTTCTTTGGCATCATCACCTGCAGTAATATTCTGAAGACCTGTTATATGAACATGTCCCCTTAGTCCACTGAGATTCTTCAGGTCCCCTATCGAACAATGTGATAAATCATCCCCCGTATTAAATACTGTTAATGTTTGCAGATCAGTTAGTTGCCCGATCCCATAAGGCATTCTAACATGAACATTTCCTGGTTCCTTTTGGACATCAAGGTGCCGCAACTTTGTCAAATTCTTTGTGCTTTCCGGTAACTCAATGAGACAGCAACAATCCTTGAGTTCTAATGTCTGAAGGGTTTCTAACTGACCTATTTCAGCTGGGAGACTCTGGATCTTTGTATTGTTCAGAGCCAAGAATTGCAAGTGTTTCATCTTCCCAATAGAACTGGGCAACTCTCGTATTGTTGTACAGCTCAAATTCAACGCTCTTAAAAATATACATTTCATGAGAATATCATTCAGACCCAGTATTTTCAAAAGTGGCACAAATGAACCTGAGTATTCTGATGCAGATCTCTTGACAACCATCAGGGATTGCAGATGTCTTTTTACTTTAGTCAGCACAACTGACTTAGAATCTGGAAGAACAACTGAAAGGTGGCAAATATTTTCTGGAAGGATGCAAAATTCTTCCCCTGAACTGAAGCATTCATCCTTTGAGATGGAGCACGCCAAATCATGAAATAACTCATGCATAACAAACTTATCCTTGTGATCGTCATCACGAGAGGTACAGTTTTGAAAAAATGATCTGCAGAACAACTCATTAAAATACTGCAGACCAGTGTCTTCTGGTTGACTGTCTTCTTCAGGGTAGATAAAACCTTGAGAAATCCATAACTGGACGAGGTGATGCTTGACAAAAACATAGTTTCTTGGAAATAAGGAACAAAATTTGACGCACTGTTTCAGACGTGATGGCAAAAGATCATAACAAAGTCTTAGTGCTGGTAAGATACCATCACCAAGGGAACTGACATCAAACAAACCAGTTTCTGAATGACATAATAACCCGCTTAGAGCCTTCATACACAACGGATTACCACCACATTTCTTGACAATCATCCAGCCAAAGTTTGTGAACTGAGGGTAATTATTAATATGAAAACCACCAACAATGGCATGTTCCTGGAAGACCATAAAACATTCTTCGCTGGATAGGGAACGCAAGTAATAGGTTTGCATTGCTCCAAATAGCTTAGCCACTTCTTTGCTCCTTGTGGTTACAATAAGAGCGCTTCCTATAGCACCAAGATTTGCTAGTTTCCACAAATCACTCCAGAAACATCGGTTTTCTATATTTGCATCATCCAGTACAAGTAAGAACCGTTTGCCATTAAGCTCTTCTCTTACAATTTCTTCAAGAATGCTCGATGGGGCGTCATAGCAATAGGCACAAGTTATAAACTCTATGATCTTCTCCAATAGCCTTTTTTTGTCACACATATTTATCCATATTCTCAAATGAAAGCCCTGCAATATCATTTCATCGTTGTAAATTTCGCGGAGTAGCTCAGTCTTGCCCATGCCGCTTTCACCAACTATACAAATAGATGTGAGACTCTTTTCACTAGTAATGTCATCCTCACCAGAAGCAGAGCCATATGACAGTAAGCTGTTAATTATACTTTGGTGGTGACACCTGTAGGATTGCAAAAGGGTCGCCTGATTGATTGAGGATTGCAAAATTAGTACTTTTTCTAAAAATAAATCAACAGAGTTGGGAACTAAAACTAGTCTGTGGAGGAAGAAGAAATTCGACACTGTAAAGCACAGTAAAGAAATGTTTGAAAATTGAAACCATCACTACTCCACTAGTGAGTAGTGACAGGGCATGTTATTTTGAGCGTGTACGAAAGCACTACATTGAAATTTATAAACTAGTAGCAAGAAACCTTTGGGTTGCATTGGGGATGGACCCAGTTGTTCTTCCACCATCTTGACAGGTCTAGACAGTCTGCAAGATGTTGGTAGCAATAGGGAAATTCTTTGATATCAGTGTGGTGTGACAGAGTTAGGCACTTGAGATTGACAAGCTTGAGTAGGCAGCCAACATTCAGGTCCATTCTGTGGCAACCTGAGAAATTCAAGTATTCCAGTTTTCGAAGATTGCCAAACGGATGTGGAACATCCTTCAGCCTTATACACTCAGATAAGATCAAGTTCTCTAAATTGCCAAGATTGACAAAAGAATCAGGCAACATTTCAAGACTGCAACAGCCGGATAAATCCAACAGCCTAAGATTAGAAAGGTGACCAAATGACACTGGAAGGTTGTGCAGTTTGTGACAGAAGGAAAGAAGAAGAATCTGCAAGTCGTGGAGGTGTCCTAGTGACTCTGGTAAAGCACGCAGAGAATAGCAGCAAGAGAGGTTCAGTGCAGAGAGATTATCAAGTGATCCCAGGGGAGCAGGCAGTTGTACAAGGTTACTACAATTTGAGAGGTCCAAATAAAGCAGGTTCCTGATTGCTGTGGGCAACAGATAAATGGGGTCATGCAGTTGTACAAGGTTACTGCAATTTGAGAGGTCCAAATACAGCAGGTTCCTGATTGCTGTGGGCAACAGATAAGCCAGACATGACTGCATTGCCGTCTGTCCGTTCATCCTTGTAACCTTGTCATGCCAAGAGTAATTCAAATCATCAACGGCATGCACAGGAAGTTTCCGGTGCTCCTCCTCCATATTCTCATTGCCGAGCAGCACGCCCATGATACCCAAAACACCACGGCGCAAGAGGATGCAACGCGCCACCGAGGAATCTACCGCTAACACTATACTGTAATTCTGAAGGATCGAACCAGACGATTGACGGCTTCGGAGCTGTACCAATGCATCCAGCGTGGGGATCATATTACGGAAGGAGGTTGTACTCATCGACGATGTTGTCTGTTTGTTGCGATTTCTCCCAATCATGGCCAGGAGGCTCTGGTAGTGCCGATCTTGGAGGCAATCTTGAGTTGATCTGATCTTAATCAGGTGCCGAGAGAGCAGATTGATGGAGCTTGGAATGACCGAGGACAGCGGGGAAGGATGATCCGCCGCAGCCTTGATAAGGGCCACACGAGCCTGGATCGTACCCTCGGAACTCAAGGGGACGATGATCTGGGAATCGCCGGGCAGCCTTGATGCAGTATCGGAGAGTTCATCTGAAAAAGGAGCCCCTTCGATATCGGTCGTTGATGAGGATTCAGCTACCTCTGCCACGTCCAACTTATCCAACCAATCTTGCACAGCTTGGTTACTCGCTACGTTTAGTGCATCGCTGACACGGATAACTGCATATATGTAGTAATAATATATAAGAAGATAATCGTCACAAACTAACTCGCCAGCAAACAAACGGATGAACACTAAGCTAGATGTTCTTACTTATCCCAGGAAGTCATCAAATTTACCTCGAAGAATTGTTCCACACCCGCCGCACTCGTAGACACTAACTTTGGGAGGTTCTCGGAGAAGATGAAAACACTTTGGGCATCTCACCAGGCGTGAAGTTTTTGCACTTGCCATGAAGCAAGAAATTCCTAGAAAATCACAAAGCACACTTATTAGGCCGGCCGGGATGCCTTCGCTTGCTAGTACTACTTGCTTTTCTTTCTTTCTTCTTGCTGCCTCATGTATATATATCTCTGTGTGGCCTTTCTTTTTTACTCTATTTAACAGGAGAATATATCTTGTGAAAATGAGTGTAGAAACTCGTAAAAATCATACATAAAAGTTTTGTAAATTAATAAAAAAATTAGTAGAGATAGGGGTAGATATAAAATACACTATCACCAAATCTCATGTTTAAACTCAATTTTCTTTGGGAGTAAAAAAAAAGACAAATTTTGGATGAATAGTAACAGGACACTATTCATCTGAAATTTGTTATTTTTGTTTCTCTCAAATGAAGTTGAGTTTGGACTTGATATTTGGGGAGAATGTATTTGGTATCTACACCTATCTTTAGTAATTTTTTCATGAATTTATAAAACTTTTAGATATAATTTTTATGAGTTTCTAACACTTAACTTGTTTTCATCGGATATGTCATCATTTAACAAATCTGAGTTGGAAGTGGAGCGAGAAGATAAGAGTGAGAGAGCCGAGGAAAGAGACTTCCAGCGAAAAAGTGTGGTCCTCGTTGCTCGTTGGTAGAAACTATAAAATTTTTTATAAATTTGTCCGACAACACTTTAAAAATATAATAATTTGTCATAAAATATTAAGTCATGTACAAATAAAGTTAGATATGAGCACTATGTCATCTAGAGACTAACGTCATATAACAGTTGAGACAATATGGTCTCTAACCATTAATGTATCAAAATATTTTTTCTTACTCTTCTTTCCTTTCATTCACTCTAATGCAACAAACCTTTTTTTAATAAATGCTAAAAGTCGGCTTTGAGCTCTAACAACCATCTTTTTTTCTCCTATCTTTTTTTCACGTTAAATTTATTTGTATGACAATAGAGAGAGTCTACTGGTAAAGACCGTTGTACATGTCTTTATACATGTCCTTATACATATTAATTAAAATATAATATTTATCCCATTAATAAAAGAGAAATATCATTTTAGCCTCATCTTCCCTCACTTCTCCCGGGCCCGACTAGTCCGATCTTTTTTTGCCTGTGATCCGCGAGAGGGGGTGGCCGGCGCACATCTCCACAGCCGTCGCGGAGCAGCCGCGGGGGCGCCCGGCCGGGGACTCGATCGGCAGGCAAGGGACGGTGCGGACGGGGCGCTATCGCTGGAGAAAGGAGGTGGGTCCGGTGGGCGGTGGGACGTAGAGCAGGGCGTCGTCGATGAGTTCGACCCATTCCACGTCGCGCTTGAGCGCTTCGGCCATTTGCCGCCGTCGGTATGTGCAAGACTGGAGCTTTCCCTTTGTGTCTGCTTCGTTCACAGCCATTGGCGACGACGAGCGGTGGAACGTGGCGCACTGGGCGTAGCTGCCACGTGGAGATTAGAGGATTTTTTTGGTTGTGCCGATTACAACGTGTTGTTCAATCTATTCTCACGTGCGATGCAATGATCAATATATATCAGTTCTTTTTTTCGGGACATATCGGTTCAGCAAATCGCCTTTGAGGCCGATGGAGAGAGGGGCAGGCTTGTATTTTCTTCGCCTTTGTTTCTCTTTTCATTTTCTTTGAATATAATAAAATATAATTTTGTTATATATTTGTTAATAAATTTTTTTCTAAAAATTTGAAAGATATAATTTGTCGATGGGTTATATCCATAGACCATATTTTGAGAGTATTGGGGTACGTTGGAGCAAGGATCTATACAAAACGATACCAAGCACACAAAAGATAAGGATTATACTGGTTCGGGCCTCTCGTAAGGTAATAGTCATACTTTAGTTTATATGAAATTATAACGAGAACCACAGAGATTACAATAAAGAACAACAGAAAGTATCAAGTACCGACAAGATTCTTGATGAGAACGTCTCGGCGATATCCAACCAACGGGTTGTCTTCAAAGTCCTCCGGATTGCTTCTGCTATAGCGATGGCTTGCGCTATGATTCGATAATCCCGTACCCCGTGAGGGCTTTGTATTTATACCTCAGACTGCCTTGGCCTTCAAGTAGAATTCGAAGAGTATTTCTGGTATGCGAGATCACAGAGATTGTATCTTTTCCGAATATGACTCTAACACCTTCTATTCAGGATACAATTTTTCTGAATATTAGCCGAATTCTATAATATTAAGGTAATCTTCCCGTATACTAAGGTTATGTCGTATCCGTATACTTCATAACCCCAAGGATAAGAGATATGTCTTATCCGTAACCCTAACATAATTATAGTATAATTATAGTGTATTTACATTGTAACTTGCATGTAACTATAAATATAACTTATATGTAACTTTTACACAACTATGAATTGTTAGATTTGCTTCAAAATTCATGCAAGTGAGGAAGAAAAAAATCACAACACACGCATAAGTGAAAGGATTTAGTCACACAACTTCTGTTTCACGAAAATAGCATGTTATGGAGAAATTTTTGAAAGTTACATACGAATTACATTGTAGTTACATATAAATTATAATATAATTACATCATGATTGTACTATAATTACATCTGTCAAATTTCTGAAAGAAAATTTATCGACATATGTATAGGTAGTTTTAATAAAATAATGTCTTGGATATCCAGCGACTAATTACCATTTTTTACGGTGTCCTATAGCAGAAATACATTCTTGCGGTGTACTTGAGCATAGAGCACAAACTTTAGATGTCATGTAGCAAATTTTGCCTTCCAGCTACTACCTGTCCACCTCCGCACCATATTAAAGCAATAAAAGTCAAGATGCTGCCTACTGCCCCTAGAATAAAAAATGATAATGAGACTTTTTTAAGATAATAGATATAAACCCGGTATCTATATCACAAGTGAATATACATAGCCAAATGTTACAAATAGAATACTTAGACTCCAAGCCTCAAAATTGAGTTAAAAAACAAAAAAAAAGCAGAAGACTAAGGCTGCGTTCCGCAGCTGAGGATTGAGAGAAGATTTCACTCGTTCTCTACGCGCATGTTTCCCGAGCTATTAAACGGTGTGTTTTTTGCAAAAAAATTTTATAGAAAAGTTATTTTTAAAAAATATATTAATTTATTTTTCAAAGTTAAAATAGTTAATACTCAATTAATCATGCATTAATGGCTCATCTCGTTTTACGTTTCTTCTCAATTTTCTCTTTTCCTCTCGTCTCGAATGCACAAAGGCAGCCTAAGAAACAAAGTTAAAAGACTAGGCTTCAAAACTTTTTTAAGTCATTGCTTTAACCTTGCTTTATCTTGTTGGCTGCTTAGAAACTCTAATATCAGAATCGTTCTGGAAAAAAAGTCTTCAGTTGCAACCCGAACCCTATCATGCAAAAACCGCATCGCACTGAGACGGTCATTGTCACGTCATGAAATTACCCTAAAATGCATCCTTTAAATTATTATTAGAAAATATAAAAATATCAGTTTAAAGCCTCAAACAATTAAAATGTGCAAGCTATACAAGTCAAATGGGGCTAAGACAGGATACAAAAGTGAGCAACAAAATGACATCCAAAGCAAGCGTTGTTTCTCATTTTTCAGATTGACCAAAGCACAGCAGCAACCCCTACTACCACAAGCTTTTTTTGTCCTTTTAATGAACTTATTATTCAGCCATTCTCACATTAAGTTTTGCATCCCTCTTGCAAGGGGCTGCTAATTCGCGTGCACACGTCGCTACAGTAACTCGTGCGCACTGTCACCCATCACTAATCACAGCGATTAGCATTAATTACAACGATTAGAGTTAATCACGTAGCTACCATAATTTCTCAATAAAATCATAAAAATAATTGATTTCAAAAATTCCTCCCACGCACTTTTTTTTATTTTTTCTACTGAAACAAACTTTTAACTCATATTTAAAAATTTTTAAATCAAATTTGAAATCTTTTCAAGTCTAGATTTAAAAATTTAAATTTATATTTTAAAACTTTCAACTTAGATTTGAAAATTTGTAAATTAATATTTGAAATCTTTTCAACTCAAATTTAAAAACTTTTCAACTCAGATTTGAAAACTTTCAAGTCCAGATTTAAAACTTTAAACTTAGATTTGAAAATTTTTAGCTCGGATTTGAAATTTTTCTAATTAAGATTTGAAAACTTTCAACTGAAAATTTGAAACTTTCAACTCAAATTTAAACATTTTCATCTTAAAATTTAAAACATTCAACTTAAATTTAAAAAACATTCAAAACTCAAAATTTAAAACTTTTTAACTAAAATTTTAAAATCTTTTGACTCAACATTCACACGGGATTAAAAAAATCATGAAAAAAAGTCAGCGAAAAAAAGAAAAAAAAGGACGTGATGCGCAGACGCGCCAGCCATGACGTGCGCGTCAGCAAGCGAGCTGGCACGTCTACGCCCATTAGCCTTTCCGCTCTTGCAATGCCACACAAAAAAAATACAGTTTGCTATCGTGATACGTTAAGGAAGTGAAGAAGAGAGAGAGAACGAGCGATGCGGCAAGCTAAGGCGAAACAAGAGGATCTTCCATCTGGGTGGCGCCGGTGCCGCGGCCGTTTCCCGAGACAGAGGAGGAGGAGTCGTGTCGTCGGCCACGCGCCGCGATAGTGGTGACGATGGTTTCGACGTCAGCGGCAAGGACAGCTCGAATCGGTGCTTCTACTTCGCCATGCACCACCACTCCGACCGCGTCCCCCTTCACCGGTTCTTCTACTTCGCCATGCACCACCACTCCGACCGCGTCCCCCTTCACCCTGTACAAGGTGGATTCTCCATTTGGTCCCTCGACGACGACCTCGCCGCCGTGGCGTTCACCGCCCCTATCTCCACCGTAGTCGCTGTCGTCGCTGGGCTCCTTGATCGTCGGAGTGGGAGACTATTCCGATGGTTCTGGAGGCGACACCATCCTGTAACACCTTAGGCCGGCCCTAACACCTCTAACACACCTTCCAATAGTATCTCGTCTGACCCTATAGCTGGGGATCAGTGTAGGCCACCTGTATAGACAAAGAAAAGGGTTGAAAGTAAAGGAAAACAGAATTTTATCAACAACAAACAAAATACTCCTACATCTCCAAGAGTAAGGAAAAAGGAAGTCACCTGTTATAGTTAAACTCTTCTATCAAGCCAGCAGATATAGTTTTCTCTATCGTGCTTCCATCTTTTTCTCGCTTTATAACAATCTAGTAGAAATTTCCATAATTGTGAAAACAATTTTACTGATTATTAACAAGCACAACATATGACCGATAATTCTAACATGTAGAACGATATGACATAATGAGCTACCTCAACTGTTATCCTTTTCGCTGAAAATTCACCGTCGGTTTCTTGGTCATACTCTTCCATAGTTTCCTTGCATTTATCCAGCAACATTGCACCGAACTGATTGATGTCATTACAAATATGGTTATAAACAAGCATGATTCTAATCAAAAGTTCACAAAATAAATAAACAAAAAAAGCAGTAACTGACGGTGGAAATTATTAAAACAAAAAGTCACCTCAGGGGCAGTAGAGAGGAATTTTCCACCACATTTGATGAGAATATCACCCTTACATATTCCAGTAATATCACCTGGTGATCCCTCAGCCACCTAATTGTCATTTTTTTCAGTTCATCTTGTATATACATTAAGCAGAGAAACATTAAAATGGCAACTATAGATAAAAGAATAACACTGCTATAAACATTCTGAAGACCATAAAATTTAGATAATGTTAAAAGTAATAATTAGGAGAAAGATGACGAATTAGCAGCATGTATTAAAAAATGCACTTGAATATAAGCTATTGTAAAAAATGGCAGCCATAACATGTGCAGAAGCTTGTTAAAAATCTATGTTTCTGGTACCCAAAGTATAAACAAATGTTATAGAGTTCTCATCCAAATGTTAATTAGCCTCTAAACATAATTTACAAGGACTAACAAAATATAAATTTTTAATACCTATCCTAGAAGTTCACAAATCTAGGGCAAAGTATCACAAAATAAACATAGGATAGAGGAGGTTCACACATTTGAAATATATAGGCCATTATCAACATCCGAGAATTTTCTGTATATGTGAATAGAGGTGAACCAGAATCCAATCCAAGGTCGAATTATTCTTCTGCAAAAATTAAAGAAGAACGTTATTATAATGCAGCAGTAAACAAAAACTAGGCAATTGTATAATAATGTATAGAAACTAACAATCAAGTTTTTAACCTTCACAGGTAATAAAGTAAAAATAATATCAGAAAAAAATGTTCATCACCAATCACCATGAGGACTGGACCTACCCAAATATCTGGTAATGTTCCAAGCATTTGAAAACAATTGCCATTGAAAGAAATGGAGGTTTGGTTCTCTTCAAAGAAGTTAAGACCTACAACGTGGCCATTATAATTTACAAGGGGTCCCCCGATGGCAGCCTAGAAAAAAGAAATCACAATAAATTGTCAAGATATGTACATGAATAGCAAGAGGTAAAAAGGGAGAAGTCCATGAAAAATGAATCAAAGAACATGCAAAAACACGTAGAGTTGAGAAGGTCAACAAAAGAAACATTTTAAACAAAAATATGGATTACATCTTCACGAAAGATTAAGTGTTCACACAATTTACTCAGTTAATAAAGTTGTGCTATCCTGGCCCTAATTATTAATTAATCTCAGTAGCTGAGTTTGCTTCAGTAGATCAATTCGGTATTAATTTTTAGAGTCCAAAGAACAAGAAAACAAGCTTTGACAAACCAACAACAAAATTATCCTATCAGAATGGAGATATTTAATTTGAACAAGAGGAAAAGAACACTACAAAAACTATATCACACTGTTGGATGATGCTTACATGGAAAAACACTGGTGCATCCGGCAAGAGTGGGATTCTTAAGCAAGTTAACTAGAGAATAGTGTATTCTAACTATAGGCTAGAATATCTTTGCAAACAGAATAACATTGCATACTAAAACCTTTGACAAAATGATATTCATCTATGGAATAATCCAGCTATAGGCTGTTTGGTTTTTTTAAAAAAAGATGTTGAAGGATCCACCCAATCCTACTCTCTACTTAACGAGTTGTTTGGTCTTGGAAATGTAATGGGTCAATCACCAAACATGCCTCAAAATCCGATGTTTTGTGGAAAACAAGAAATTGGTGGGTTGTCCCACCAAAATCACGGGATCATCTTATGATCAAGCAATCTCATCCACCAGCACAAGAATGATTTGCTCGCTCAAAACAAACATCCCACTAGTAACTGCTGGTAAAATGATCTTAAGTGACACAGGTCAATCATGCTTAGCAACTATTCACACAGATTGATGTGATGGACAATGCCTCATCAGGTTCCAAGTGTTTAAACTACTAAAAGAAGATGATAATTAAACACTCACATAGACCAAGCAGCTCTATGATGGACACATAAGCAAAAATGAAACCTGATTTGTTCAGTACTGAAAGATAAAGAGAAGCATATAACATCGTCTCGGTATTGACAGAATCTCTAAATTGAGAACAAAAACTATGTCACAAAATGAAACTACAGAAACAGCTGATGATTTCTGTTTGGCTCTTTTATATGTGATTAAATTTGTTCTGGTCATTTTTGGATGCCCTGTGCATGTTCTGATGTTCAAGTTTAGATGAGTTTTGTAAATGTGCCTTAGTAGTAAAATTTGAATAGATAAGGAATTAAAAGAGTCTCAATTAATTTGAATCACTAGTATGCATAACCAACTAATGAATTAAGCAATAAAAAAAAGGCATGCATCATATCGGCAACAAAGAGCAAATTATGTTCAGATATTCTTTACCATTGTTATCTTGCAACTTGATACTAACAGCTCTGAACACTCAAATATGTTGGCTCTGTTGCTTATTTCTCCCCTTGAGCACATCAGAAGACCACCTTCATAAGCACGGTCAAGGGCTAAAACATCTCCCTTGTCAATAATATCCGGATAACCGCCTCTTGAAGCTTGAAATTGGATGTAACTTCAACTAAGGCTATGTTATGATGGAAATCTACCATGGAATTCTGGCAATGGGATATATCCCCACTAGGTAGAAGGACCTCCACCTAAGTAAGTAATAAAAAATCAGGACAAAAAAATTGTGGGTGGTAACATATTTCAACAAAAAAAATGAAGAGTAAACTTCATAAAACGCCATGTTTGGGGCCCATTGGTAACAAAAAAAACGCAATTTTGTAATTTTTATCACTAAACCACGTTTTATGGCATATTTCACAAAACCCAGGGCCCATCCTAGTCAACTATTGCAATATATTAGGCCCACCTGCAGGTGCCACCACAATAGCCAGCCTGGCAACCTCTGGAAAGGAACCATCTGGCCAGCTACCACTCCACACCTCCCACCACAGTGTCATTTGCTGTCAACGCCGATTGTTGTGGCTCCGCCTTGCCACTGCAGTGTTATACTGCCTGTTGCTTGACAACTTCCCCTACATCACCAGCACAAGCTCAAGCTCTGGCTCTGCTTGTTTGCTTTGTTGATGATCTTTTTCTGTTCGATGATGGTTAATGTTTTTCAAGACTCTTGGGAGTGTGGACTCGGGGATGTTAAGAACAATGTCGCTGCTATTGACGGTCGTTAAGTACCAATTTCGACCGTCAACTATCACAATGAATAAAGAGAAAATTAGCATTTCTTACACATATACTAATAATAAATAATGTAGTTGTATTAGGATTAAGGAATTAACATGGATGCAGAGATTATACACCAAAGTGAAGGAGAAATGAAGCTGGCATGCAAAGAAACACATTTCCGACGAATTACGTATGAGCACACGGATTGAGGAGCCCACAAGTCAGCTCAAACCGACTCAAAGTGGGGCCAACCACCCGGAACCGACCAAGGGGCCCACCTGGCAGCCACTCACCAAAGGCTCCACTTGTTGACTCCCCATTGGCTCCTAATGGCGGTTGTGGGTGTTTAACTGTCACGTCCCAAACTAGCTCAAAAGGAAACTAGAGTAAGGCGATCCAAATTAACCTGTAATCCTGTACCAGTCCTAGGAAACAGTGCTGGTACAGTAGAAAGAATGAGTATCACAGCGACAAAGGTCTCTTTATTAAGAGTAGAGCTACAACCATTGTTGGAACTACGAACAGACCTCGAGTTCGCAACTACATTAGAAAAAGGCGAAAGCGAAGACTAGCCCAAAGCCACAAGCATGACTTGGGAACTAAGCCGAAACCCTATTATTGCTCGAAGTCAGCTTGCTCCTGGAAGAACTCCTCGTCAGCTGGGTCCATCTCTTCTTCTTTGAGAACTGGGGGGTTAATTATATAGAGCAAGGGTGAGTACGGGAGTACTCAGCAAGCCAAGAAAAATTAAGTATTTAATGCAAGTTTCAAGGAAGGCTAGTTTCTTTCTCATTCAATTTTAGTTTAAAACTTTCGGAAGCAACTAAATGAGTGCTTCTCAACGGCACGGATGAGGAAGTGCATCTCATCTGGCCGGAGTAGTGAAATGTATAGATTGAATTCATCTGCATGAGTAGCTCTCTGCCAATAGTTATACGGACTCCCTGAGTCCGGCTATTCCCGACAGCCACAAGACAATCATTTGAAAGGATTCCCTTACACCAACAGCAGTTTATAAAGCAGTAGTCAAACAAAACGACGCTAAGGAATCACCTCACATCCGCTCATGACCGTGAGCATGGTTGTTCGAACAGTTTGTTAACCTCTGCAAAGGGGGTACACTTTACCCACACGACGTTACTAACCCGGGTCACCCAGCCCGTGCAGAACAGCCACATCTGGCGACTTTGAGGTTTTCACGACAAGGCATTTCGAAAGCCGACTCAGGGTCACCTTATGCCAACGGGAGGGGTCCCACGGACCAACACCAGGTTAGGTCCCAGACCATACTATGCCAGGAAGCCCAGGGGTCCTCCCCGATACCACCCCGGCGAATCCACTTGTCCCTTAGCATCAAGATTTCCCTGGCCTAGCTAGTTACTCAGCCAGGGGTGTCCCATTTCACCCATGTGGTCGCACATGTTATGTTTGGATGTAATTCCCAAGGAGTCGGTCCTTAAGGCGAGTACGGGAAAATCGTACCTCTGGTACGTCCCCCGCACCGCGAGTTTTGAAAACTCATTTTAATTTCAAGGCACCGACCTAAGTGTCGGGTTTTTCAAAGATTTTGTAAACCCAAGTTTTACCCAGTTGATCATTTTAAATTTTGAGGAGTGCCACGGTACTTGTAATTGGGGTACGAATATCAAGGCTTAATCGTAACAGGCGACAAGGGATGTTTAGGTCATTCAATAATCAAGGAGGTCAAATGCATTAAGTAGGTCAGGCTTGCCGGCTATATTGCAAACCGCGGCCCATTTGCCATGTGTGACCTAGGGAATGCATAATTTGAGAAATGAAGTACTTAATTTCAAGTTATGGGCTCAATTAATCAAAGGTGACTTGCCTTGCTCGAGATCTTGAGCTTCCTCCTCGAAATCCGCGTACTGCGAGTCTTCTGGCTCCAAAGCTACACGCGAAACGAGGCGACTCAACACAATGGTCAAAAAGAAAGCCCTATTAATGACCACTAATTGTGCTATTAGATAGATCTCAATTTTTGAGGAATTTTGGAAGTTGAATGGAGTCAATCGGATGAACACTTGAGAAGATATGGATTTTCTAAGATTAATTGATTTTCTGGCTAATGGAAAAAGAATTATTAAATCCTTTGGAAAAAGAAATGGAGGTGGGACGCAAATTGGACTTTGTTTTGGATGGATGGGTGCGGCCCAATGCAAAGAACGAGCGCGGCCGAGCAACGCGGGCCGGCGCGCACACGAGGGCAGCCCACGGCCGAACGAGGCTCGTGCGGCAGTATAGGGCCGGTCGCGAGGCGCGGCCCAAAGAGTTGGGCGAGCGCGGCCGAGCGAAGTGGGCCGGCACGCGGGGAAGACGGCCCACGCGGCGAGACGCGCGCAAGAGGGGGCCGACTGGGCCAGATCGTGGCGCCGCCCATGCAGACGCGGCGCGAGAGAGCAGATCGGTGGGCCATGGTCCACCGTGCGGGGTCCCAAGCGGGCCCGCCTGTCACGCTCGGAAATTTTCCCAAATTTCCAGACCATTTTGTGTATTAAGTCCCTGTCCAGGCATCAACTAGGGTATACAAAACGACAAATCAATAAACAGACCGAAACGTAAATAAAGCGATAAATACTTACAACAGAGGCACTTAGTCCTCACACCGAAAAGAAAACAGCAGCGGAAAAAGACGATCCTAGCGGGGCTTCAGCTCCACTCCACAGGCAAACTCAACTGGGGTCTGAGCCTTGGTCCTCTAACTTCATCTTCAACTCAGAAGTACTAGACTTCTGAAAAGGGGAAAAAATAGCAAGATTGAGTACAACCACCGTACTCAACGAGCCACACCAAAGATGCAGACGTGCAAAAGGGAGACAGAGGGAGGCTTGTGGCTGTTTGCAGAAAAGCGGTTGCAAATCTTTATATTTTAAAACAGTAAACAGTTGTTAATTATTACATGATTAAATCTCCACTGAACAACGCTACAACCACGTTAAACAGGCCCAACCATTCCACCTGAACTACACCAGTTCATTAAGTCAGATTAATTAAGCATGTGGGACTAATCACGGTGAATCTGGTTGATCGCCCATAACCGCGGGCACGGCTATTCGAATAGTTTTACTCTGATTAGAGGTGCGCAACTGTACCCACAAGACACGATTCCACACATGTTACCATGCCCCGAAGTATCACCACGATACTGCAAAGGGGGAAATCGTGACAAGACCTTTCGCATAACTCCCCCTAACCAAGCGCTCCACACTGCAGGTTTCGCCCCCGCTCCCTTACCAGCAGCAGACAGCCCCCCTCGTGCCACGGTGAATCCAGCAGCCGATCAACCGGTATATCCCCGGCCGACCCAACTCCATCACGCCCACCCTTGCCGGGGAGCGTCGGCTAGGAAAGAGCTATACAACGGATCCAGCAGTTGCCCATTCTTGCTTGTGGTAAGCACTGTTATTCTTCCAGGGTTTCCCATGAACCGGTCCTTAATTGCCATGGGTGCGACCAGCAAAACCATGCACCCACAGCCCACCATTAGGTCATATTTTAGTTGGATAATTACAACCAATAAAACATGGTCGGGTGTCTCGAGCGAACTGCTCGTTAGAAGCTAATTGTAAACAGTGTAATTATCCCATTAAATGAGCTAGTGGTAATTAAGCATGGCTAAGCATATATAATTCTAGCAAAGTTAACATAAATGACTTACGCTAGTCAAATTATCACCCATAGTTAACAAAGGACGGTTTAACAAGTAAATATGGCACAAGCGGACGGATAGGTAAACCCTATTCCCATGTAATTAGCAAAACATGCACTTTATTTGCAAACGTAAAACATTTCGTAAAGTAGGTACAACATGCTTAAGGGGAATGTGTGACTTGCCTTGCTTCTTCAAACAATCTTCCGAACTTCTTTCCTCGCGAGCGCGAACTTCCGAAACAGCGGAATCTACACGCTGGCACGCAAAATGAGGAAAAAACTCTAATAAAAACCAAGTGAACAGTACATAAAAAGTAAACAAACATGTAGAGCTCAATTTTAGATAAATTTTGCAACTTGAATGGCTCAATTTGGAGTTCGTATGAATTAGATATGAATTTTAGAAGTTTTGAGCCATTTAAATGAATTTCTGGAAATTAAATCGATTTATTGCGCAATTATTAATTAATTGGGCTAAGGAAAGGACTACGCTGACATCATCAAAGGGAATCGGCGCCGGAACGGCGGGTCCCACGTGTCAACGGGTCAAGGGGCGGACAGTCTACGGTGGACCAAGTCCACGCACGCACGGGTGCGGACGCACCATGTGGCACTGACATGGCGGCCACTTCGGACGGAAGGGAGAAGGTAGCGCCGACGTGGACGCCAACGTGGCGAAGCCGCGGGCGGCCACGTGGTCTGGGTGTGGACCGGATTAAACAAAGGGGGCCCACGTGTCGGCGACATAAAAGTCGGCGAACCTGGAGAGAAAAAGGAGGTGAAATGGACTTTGTAGGGGAAAGGGAAAAAATTGGGCTAAGAGGGAGGCAAAATGGTCTTGTGCAAAAAGGGAAATGGAAATGAGCGAAGGGAGGTAATTTGGACTTGAGGAGGTGAACTGGACTTCCTCGGAAAAGTTAATGGGCCGATGGGCCGAAAAGGGAAGGAGGCCAACGAGGGACCAAGATTGGACTTTCGCGAGAAGATGCGCCAACGGGCCGAGCAGCGTGATGGGCCGGCCTGAGAAAAAGGGGGGGCGGCCTCTAGGTTGGTCCGACCGAATGCGGTCTGGTTCGACCGGGCACGGGAAGGCGGCGAGGCCGCTGGCCTGAGAAAAGGGGGCCAGCCTCTAGGCCGATCTGACCGGGCGGCCTGATCTGGCCTCGCGGCCGAGGGGGAGGGCACGGCGGCCGGTTGGCCGGCTGGCGGCAACGCCCAACCGCGGGCGCGCGGTCTCCGGCAGCGGCCGGCGGCGCGAAGAGCGGCAGTGCGAGAGGCGGCGGAAGGGGGGGAAAAAGGGGAGTGCTCATCGAGCGGCAACGGCGACAGAGACCGGCAGGCGGCCGAAGGTTGCGGCGGTTGGGGCTCGCAGGGAACGGGCGGCTCCGGCGACGAACGACGGAGGCGGGGGCACGGCCGATGTGCGGCACCGCACGGCGAAGCCGAAGGGGGCGGCAGATTTTAGCGGCGACGGCTGGGGCGGCGGGAAACGGCGGCTGGAACATCCCGGCGAGCGGCGACGGTTCGGGTTCGCGAGGGGAGCGCGGGAGAGGGCACGGCGAGCCCGCGGGAGTGGGGGAAAAGGGAGAGGGGAGCTCCGGGGCGCTTTTTATAGAGGAGGGAGAGCGCGGGGTGGCCGAGGGCGCCCGGAATCGCCGGCGGAGTTGGGGAAGAGAGTGGGGGCGCGGAGGCGGCGGCCTGGGACGCGTGGGCGCCGGATTCCGCGGGGAGGTGGGGGAAGTGAGGCGCGGGCGCGGGCGGGAGCCGGTCCACGCGCGAAGGAGGCGGGAAGACCGCGAGGGAGGCGGCGACGTGGGCGGCCATGGCGGCGGTTGACCCGATGGAGAGAGGGGAGGCCGGAGGTTGAAGAAGGGAGGGAATCCGGACTTCGGCGGGAAGGGGGCGCAAACGGGCCGAGACGGCCTTGGGCCGAGGGAGAGAGGAAGAAAGGAGGGACGTGGCCCGAGGAGGGAGGAGGGACGCGGGCCACACGGGAAGGAGGGCGTGGGCCGCGGAGAGGAGAAGACGGTTTTGGGCCGGAAACGGCCCAAAATAAAAAAGAGGGTTTTTAAATTGTTTTTCTATTAATTTAATTGATTAAATGATCTTTGTGACTTTAAAATTACTTCTTTAGCTCCAAAAATTCACGAAAAATTTTGGAGAGTACTTTAGGGCACAGAGAATATACAAAAATATTTCCGGCCATGATTTTTAAAGGAAAATTTTAATTTCCTTGCTAAATTCATTTGATTAATTACTCTTAATTTTTATTAAATTTCTGGAAAATATATTATTAGACAATTTTTAATCCCGATCGAAAATCGGGGCGTGACAAATCTACCCCCCTTACAGGAATCTCGTCCTGAGATTCGGGGATGGTTAGAAAGAAAGCTAGATGGGTGGTGCTGGATTGGACTGCTGACTTCTGCGGTTTCCTTCTGACTCACACCGGTTGATTGGTTGACCAAACTTGCATAACTGAACCTGCTGGCATCGAGCTCGGTGTTCTGTTTCTTTGCCAAAACTGCACTGGTTGGTTCTGTTTGTTCTGACCCTGATCTAGGTTGCCGTTGTTCATAGAGCTTACTTTGGACTACGAAGGTCTTTAGTTGTTTCTTTTCTAAGCTGAACTGTTGACCGGTATTACGGGTGTAACTTGGAACTCAACCTGTTAGAGATTGATGCAGCTTTACTTAAACCTTGCAATTGACTGCTTTGATTACAACTCACTTTGTTTCTCTTGGTTGAACTTTCAAACGAAACGGTTATGAGGTAAACCAAACTTGACCTCAAGCTTACTTTACCGAGGTAGTTGAGCTTTTGCCTGACTGTGGACAATGCAACTACCATCCTTCAGAATAGTCACTTCTCTGATTGCCATGGAACTCTGATCTGTGTATTTGATTCTTTGTCAGTCAATCGCAATGAAGAACTGACTGTGTACTTATATTCTAGGAAAGCTTAGAATATAACATCCAATTGACGATGAGTAATTCCACATAAAAGTGACTCGCTCACCTTGACATTCTGGGCCTCTTTTAACTTTCCCATCAGATCTAATTGCTGACATGACTGTTCTGCTTCTGGCCTGGCTGTGATGGTCAACTGCCTGAACGGGTTGCTTAGTTGATGTCCTTGGAATAAGCATTGATCATTTAACCGATCATACCCGAGAGGTTAACTCCTTGATACAACATTTCACTACGTCACTTATCCTTTGTTGGTTCTTCCGGGTTGATAAGTTATAAGCTATACTATATTATAGGTGCCGGTTAAAAAAAAACCGGCACCTATAATATATTATAGGTATCGGTTCTTTTAAAAAACCGGCACCTATACTAAACCGAGCCGACACAGCCGAGCCGAGCTGGCCAGCTGCCTATATCGCGTGCATTCCCCTCCCTCCCCATCGATCCGATCCTTATCCATCCATCCGGTCGCCCTCTCCTCCCCCTCCCCCTTGCCTCCTCCTCCGCCGCGCCCTCCCCTCCCCCTCCCCCTCGCCTCCTCCGCCGCGCCCTCCCCTCCTCCTCTGCCGCGCCCTCTCCTCCCCCTCCCCCTTGCCTCCTCCGCGAGGCTCGGGAAGTTGAGGTGCGCGGTGCGGCCCTTGATGGCGAGCGCGGCCCCCTCGGCACGGAGAGGGAGGCGGCGGGATGGGAGGCCGCGGCGGCCTCCGGCGATGGCGCCGATGGCGCCCGCACCCTCCCCTCCGCCAGATCTGGTGGGAGGGGAGGTGGCGCACCTCAGCGGCGGCGGCGCACCCATGCGGCGGCGGCGGTGGCGTACCCATGCGGCGGTGGTGCACCTCAGCGGCGGCGGCGGTGGTGCACCCATGCGGCGACGACGACAGGGGTGATGAGTTCGGCTCGATTCGAGCCGGCTCTCTTTTTTTTTGGCTCAAGCAAAGGTAAAGGTGCCGGTTCTATTTTCTACATAGGTGTCGGTTGTCACATTGGTGCCGACCAATAGGTGCCGGTTTCCAACCGGCACCTATGATGCTTTCTGTAGTAGTGACGGTAGGTGATGACAACCATATTCATCCTTTATATTCCTCCACGTTCGGGTATGACGTAAGAGTGCGTAAATACCATAACCACGTTGATAGACTAGCAGGAAGTGGTTCTTTGATAGTATCTGGGTGCTTAGAACTAAGTTGTATGTTGTAAGCATGTATATGTTGAGTGTATACTAGACATGATTAGATTAGGAGTAGAGTTGTTCCATAGATTTCTTATGCTATTTTCTACTATACATATACATTATTATAGAGATGAATTTCCTGTGTATCCACTATCTTATTATTATATCATCTTAATCCCTGTTTAAACTATGATGAATTAATTATAGATTGATTAAAGAGATACAAACTATATCCTATACCGCGCCTTCCCTACAGAATATAAATACGATATCCTTGGGAATACTCATAGGTGAAGTGCTATATCGATATTCGTACACTTGCATATTTGTCTGTGAACTAAGAAATTCCAATAGCTGCTAGGCTAGAGGATTGCAGAATTGCATTGGTTTTAACATCTTTTATTCCAAACGAAAATGGTTATCCGGTTTGAAATGGTTCAATTGCTTTTGCTACAGCTCGATTCCACAGTAAGGATATGCATGGTTCATGGCAGGAGGTTGCAAGCATTGAGCTGGGTTCTGTGATTTTGTGAAAGACTGCCTCAAAATATGTGGTGGTTTTATGTTACCAGTGCCCCAAACCTGGTATTTTGTGAAATTTACCCCCCCCCCCCCCCCCAAAAGAAACTTATCACTTACCCTGACATCATCTCCACATGGAGGTCTAAGAAGTGCCGCTGAGATTAAATATTGTAGCAATGCTGGTACTATATATCATTCCACCGTATCACAAATCCTAAGCAAACATGTATCCTTTTTCGACCTGAATTACATAACAAAGTCAGTGGAGGTATAAGAAGTACTCCCTCTGCTCCATAAGGTATGGTCAAATTTACACGGTCTCCAAAACTAATCTTTGGTTTATAATTTCTCATATAGTTTGTAGCAACAAAATTATAACGGTACGAAAGTATATTGAAATATCAATCCAATGATATTATTTTTAGCAAATAAAATTCAATTTATATTATACTAATCGTTAATCAAATATTTTTAAAGTTAAATCTTGAAATGTGTGTGCATCTTATATTATGGAATGGAGGGATTATGTTAGAAAGATTTTTGTTTCTAGAAACAAAAATACCTGCAAAGGAAGATAAACTGACAATTGACCGTGAAACACCCAAAGCAACCTTTTGAGCAACTTGGCTTTTAGCACTACCATCATCAATGTCTCAAAATGTATCCTCCAGAGTGAGAATTGGACCCTCAGCCTGAACTCCAACTAGAATAAAACATTACTACCATTAGTTACTCAGACAGAAATAGAATATCAATAACTTTACTTGCATATAATTTTCATGCACAAATTGGATTCCAGTAGAAACATGAGTTCAATTGTGCCTCCCTCTATACATCAAAATATGCATATGCTTTCATGGTACTTGAAATCATGAAAAGCTTCAAAAGGCACTGCAAGTCATACATACAGAAATGATCTTCCATGTCTAGCATATAAGCAAGAAAATCCCAGCAATATATTCATCGATAAACCGGAAATCCTGAACTAGAGAACATATAGAACAATAAGAGGAGCAAGCTGGTTAATCTGTATAGCCGATACTCCATTATATGAAGAGTAAATTAATTTGACAAGGTACATTCATGCTCCGGTATTTGTGCAAGCAGTGATTTCCCTATAGACTTTGTTCATCAAAATTCAAATTTCTTAGCATTTTATCACAGTTTTTAGTGCTGACTATATATCTGGAGTTCGACGACAAATCCTAATAATATTTAAAAGTAGATCAGGGTAGGCAGAGATGGGCATATATACTTCGTTCAGCGATTCGGCCCCTTCTCTCTGCCTCGAGAGCAAGCATACGGCGAATGTTTATGGCCAGCTGAGCCCTGGCCTCCTCCCCAGCAGCGAGGGTGGTGAGGGTGGGGTGCCTCTGGGACGAGGCGGCGGCGGGGAGAGAGCGCGGTCTGGTCTCCGGCTCGGAGGAGGAGGGCGCCGTCTCCATTCCCTCCCTCCCACTCCCCTTCTCTCCCTCCTCCTCCTGCAGCCTCGTCTCGCGGGAGATGACGTGCCGGCGCTTCCCCTGCCCCGGCTCCTCCTCGGCATGCGCCATCTGGGGAGGCGGCGTTGCTTCTCCCGTGCACAGCGTCATCTGGGGAGGACGCGGATTCTCTGCGATGATTTGGAGGCGGCGACCGGCGGCGGCGAGCGTGAGCACGCGCTGTTCGGCCGGCGGAGAGTACGGCACAGACGGCAAGAGCAGACCGCGGGGTGGCGATCGGAATTCTGGTCGGAGAACGGGGGGACGTATGCAGTTCGGTGCATTTGGGCCAAGTCGTAGGCGTTTTTTTCCTAATTGAATCCGTACAATTAATACTCTGGTTTCAAAAAATACCACTACTATTATACAATTCACAACGATAGTGAAACCGCTTCCACGTCAATCTATATGTCCGAATCACGTTTGTACTCGTTTTTTTTATTGTATTTTCATATGGATTGAAATGCCCCTGCGTCGGTTGAAAAATAGACCAAATCAGTTTGGCCAGCCCTAGGCTGCCACATTCCCCCACCTCTTTTCTAACCCTAGCCGACGAAAGCGCTATGACGGCTGCATTCTCGAACTGTACAACAGCTTCGAGTGGCTCCAGCCTTCATCGCTCCTAGCTAGAGATGGCAATGAGGCCCCGTTCCCTATCTCCTATGGGGAATTCTCCTATTAAAAAGACGACGATAGTTAGAATTGATTTTTTTATGAGGAATTAAATAGGAGGGACCATGTCCTCGTCGGACAGCAAGAGTATGCAAGACCATCGTGCCCGGATGAACGATGCAAGCACCACAACTAAGTTGAGTCCAACCCGTCCTATGTGTTCTCCACACAACGACACAGCGGCCCACTGTCATCGAGCCCCCTCCCACCCCTCCTCCCCCAGGAAAAAAAATCTAGAGGGCCGCAGCTCCTACCCTATGAGGCCCCGTTGTAGATTTTTGTCACGTGGATGAGCACGAATCTTGGAACAGTTTCATCTTCTTCCTCTTCTCCCCTCATCTCCCGTATTCCCATCCTTTGAGCCCCTCCCGGCGGCGTCGACGCTACTTTCCGCCACGGTCGCCGAGTTGCTTCCGTCGTTTGCTCACCTTTCTCTGCCGCCTCCCATTTCGTCACAGGAATATATAGGCATCGCCACCACTAGCCTGCTCTAGTGTTGCTGGGATTTGAGGATCGCGTTGTTGCTCCGGACTACTGCACTGCCGGTGCGTGATCAGATCGATCTATGGGCTTGGAAATGTGCGACCAGGGATGCATCGCGTCTGTGCTGCTCCTAGCCTCGTACCTCAAAAATGCATGCATCAAATATGAACGTTGAGAAAAGTCCTGCCTGTATGGCTCCGTTGATACGGCTGTGCATGTGCATGATGCTGGTCGCTGAGATATTGGCCTTATTAGCTACCGGGTTTCCTTTACCACGATAAACAGCGCGGTTACCGTGGTTACCGCGCTTACCGCGGGATACGGTAAAAGGAAAACCGCGGTAACCGTTTTAAATTCAAATAAATTTAAAAAATAATTTGAAATTTTGATAAATTTTATACGGTTTCGTACGGTTTGCCACGGTTACCGCGCGGTAACCGTGCTTACCGCCGTGGCAAACCCTGATTAGCTATGGCTAGTGAGATTCCGTGCATTAGAGAAATGGAGAGAGGGAAGTAGCAGAGCAGCCAGTAATGGAGATCGATCACCACAATGAAGAAGGATGCAAGTAATAGATTTACTCTGTCTTAAGATTGGTGTTGCCGTGCGGGAGGAGGTCGAAGGACGGGAATACGGAAGGTGGAGGATGAAGAGAAAAAAGATGAAACTGTTCCAAGATTCGTGCTCATCCGCGTGGTTAACATCTACAGTGGGGCCTCATGGGGTGAGAGGCTGCGGTCCTGCCCCAGAGAATTCCCTCTACACTAGCTTCAACGAAAAAGCAGGTTGCAGTAAGGACACACACCACACTAGCTTCCCTTCCTACTAATATATATGGCTTAATATTTACTCGTGCAAAATTCCTCTGAAGTGCAAGTGCTAAGTAGGAGATGATATGATATGAAACTCTTCAGAATGGGGCCCAATTTGTAGCTGGAATTCTGCCTTGCTTTTTTTACGGCTGCAGAATCAGATTCATTTGAACTCTGACTAGCCTCTTTATGTACCCTTCTATCTCTTTTGATGATTCTTTAGCTCCTCTCTTTCCATGGGAGCATGGCAGATAGAAACTTCTCATGGTGATCCGCTTGTCGTCGTCGTCGCCGTCACCTGACCGGCCACATGGCTGGTTGAGATTGAGAAAACGAGATAAAACTAATTCTGCCCAAATGATTATTTTCTGACGAGATTGCTTGGCTGTGAGGAATGGAATATGTGCGGTCTGACACTGTCTCTACTTACTGGTGGAGATGAAGCCCTTTGCTTTGCTTGCCTTTGCCTTTTTCTCTTGCAATTAATTTATCCTTATCGTTTCAGCGATCTTTTTATGCACTTGGAAATGCTTCTGATGTTTCATTCTGAAAGCTTTAGTTAGTGAGCAATTAGCAGTAAGCATTTGGAGCCCTACAATTGCATTGTTTCTTGGTTAATGAGCTGAAAATTCTCCAGGTGGTTGCTGATCTGAAAGGCAACTAGATGTTAGTACTGAATAAATTACTACAAGGAAAGTGATGGATGATCACAAAGTCAGTTAAAGAGTGTATGCTATGTTGTTACCTGTTTTAACCACACAAATTCTCGTCAATAGATTGGGAACCAGAGTTAATCATGTCGGTGCGTTATGACAATTGTTGACAAAGCTGAGGCAGGCTGTTTTTGGTCACCTGGCTGTCTTCTTTTGAGTGAAGAATTCCATGGAGCACATATATCAGCTTGCCTTTAGTTAGTGTCAGTCGTTTTCTGGTAGTTGAGCTCTCTTCTCAATTCTCAGGCATCATCAGAACACATTTTTTTGCAACAGATTTGCTTCTTTCTTCTTCTGATCAGTGCCCCTTTTCTCTCTATCTTTCTTTCGTTCTTTCATATCGATTGCGATTGTGATATCCAAATAATCCAATAGTGGGATCGATCATCGACAACCGATGATTGTTTTTTCATGGGGCTGAAGATCCAAGGTGATGATCAGATCATACTGATCGTGATCAAAGATGTTGGGAGTAAAGTGAGAAAGTAAACAAGAGATGTGAGTTATACTGACCATCAGTACCGGCGCATGAGAAAAAAGTGTCTTCACAGCACACACCGGTTGTTTTTGCTCCTTCAGAAGGCGGCGTGCCAACGGAACGTTCTTGCTTGATATCTATTTGCTACCGATCAGGCCATGATCCGGTGATCTTGCAAAGAAGAAAGCCCGAATTGTTTGTCAGTGCAAACGGTTGCAGTTCATTCATCCAGACAGAAAATCTGGCTCTCTTCCGTCCAAAATTCAGACCAGCTGTTACCTGAACAAATTTGAACCATGAGTCATTCAAGTCCATTTGTACTACCATCTTCTTTGTAGTTCTTTCAGCAGAAAACATCAAAATATTTATAACAAAAACTAAAAATGGTTAGTTATTCTTACACACAAAAATAACTAATAACTGAAAAGGAGTTTTGTGAGGTTTGTGGTGATTGTTCCTTCCTTGAGCATCAAAGCATCAAGGGCCCTAAAGAGAGAAGCGTGGGGGCAGTAGATAAGGCCATGTCCAGTTCCTACGATAGAGAGATTACAAATTTTGTTTCCACCAATAACATCGTTGTTAACATTTCAAGAACTGGTGACGGTACACCAACAAGTCACAAAGATGGCTCAAGAAGGCTAAATTTCAGACAAAATTTACAACCACATCAACAAGAAGGGCAACAGAAGAAATCAAAAACGGCACTCTTCAGATTGTTCCCATCGTGCCTGCAAAGTGCCAAACAACAAAAAACCCAAATTTGCTCCAGTTATTTCCTGGTCCGGGTTGATCCCTTGTGCTTTAATCAACATCAGATCAGACGAAGAGTTGAGAGGCCCTAACAAAACACATCATGGAAGTGTGTATACAGGCTAATACCCCACAAATATACTGTGCAGCACAGCAGGCTTCTTGAGATTTGCTATGATTTTGACAAGCACAGAAGGCATCAAGGTGCATCTGAAATTTCCACTATGGGAGAACACATTAGATTTAGTGGTACTTCTGTACGACAGCTAAAGCACAAAGGAGAAAAAGGAGGGGCATGTTAGAAGAAAATTTGTACAACACTGGGCTTTGTGTGTTTTTAATGGTCACCGGTTTATCCATTATCTAAAAAATACAAGATGAAATTTCATCGGGAAATAAATAATCACATTCTACAAACATTGTGTTTCATATTTTGAACAGCAAAATTCGCTGGTGCATCAGCTTAGGAAATACAGAGATGGATGAACAGAACACAGAGGTGTACAGAAGAACGGCGACCAACATCACTGGTTAGACGTTCTTGAGCTTCTTCATCTTGGATGGTGGCCATCTACCTTTCTTCCTCAGCCGCCTCTTCTGGACAAGCCTCCTGCGCCGCTGCCTCAGCTTCTTGGCCAGCTTCATTTTCGCCCTCTGTTCCATGATCATCTTCTGCTTAGTTTCGAGCGGCATTGTCTCGATCGTAACTGCCGGTTTTGGCTCCTCTGGTTGATCTGTGCCAGCTTCTTCTGCGCCAGCCTCTGCCGAGGCATGGACAGAAACTAGCCTCTTCTTGGTGAAAGAAGCATTGAGAGGGCTCTGCAGGGAGGAGAGATTCTTGCACTGGAGCCTTGAGGCTGTAGCATCAGAAAGGACAAATGGCAAGCCTCAATGTGCATCATTTTAGACATAGAATTCAGAGTTCATGCATGCTACTTTCAAAATTTTGATAAAATCTCCGTCACATAAGAAACTTGAAAGCTAATAAGTCTGGCTCATGTATGCCACTTCATGGATAGCATCCAGTACAATAAGTCAATAACTAGTAGCATTCCTAGTGTTCTCACTTACATATTATGATGAATCTTAGCAGAGCACAGATATGTAAAATCTACTCGTCTATTAACAAGCAGGCTCCAAATGTAGGGTGTGCTACGAATGTCACCCTCTGCCAGTGACCGGTGCTTACAAAGCATCTGATATTATCATTTAAGCACGAAAGAATCAAAGCTTCGAGAATCTGCAGAGTTCTCTGAGCTGAATTATACCTAGCCTTGTACAGAGATGATAAATACACGGAATCTCCCAAGAATTACTGCATCTGCATACGACGTGTTTGAAGAAATTCCCTAACGAGCCAACCGCGTCTCAGAGAATCAGAAACGCCACGAATCTAACCAACGTCAAATATCTAGACCAATCCTCCCACCAAATTACAAATAACAGCTCACAACAACGGATAGCCTTGTACCCACTCAGCATAATCCAATCCAAGAACCAACAACCCCCAGCCCAAGTAACTTATACGCAAAACTCCCGGTACGGAGGAGGCGTTCACGGAGGTTACCGGGGATGGTGGAGGCGACATTGGCGGCGGCGGCGGAGGGGAGGGCTCTGGCGCGAGGCCGGGAGGCGGAGGAGGAGGCGAGGAAGGAGACGGTCGGGGAGAGGAGCAGCGCCATGGCCATGGGCAGTGTGGATTTGGCTTCTTGGCCCGCCAGTCTATCCACCCATCAGCCCGGAGGGAGATAAGCCTGTGCTGCTGTGAGCGGTCCACCGTCGGATGAAGAATCAAGTAATGCTGCGTGCCCACATCTGCTACAAGGTACTCCTCCCTCCTCTTAATATTATATTACAAGTCGTTTTAATATTATATTACAAGTCGTTTTGATTTCTGTGAAGTCAAATTTATAACAAAATATAATAATATTTATAGCATCATATTAATTTTATTACATCTAACATTGATATATTTTGATAGTTTTTTTTGTTAAAAATATTACTATATTTTCATATAAATTTGGTTAAACCAAAAGAAATTTAACTTGAAAAAAAATCAAACAACCTATAATATGAAATGAAAATACGAAAATAGTAGCTGCTATATAATGATATGTTGCATATATTTAGTTGAAGTGGTATACCGATATGCATGTATGTTGTGATACATGTATGTATCACAAGATATTTGTGATACATGTATGTTGCATATTTCTTAAGTTCCTTTAAAAAATCAGTGCACATTGTGAATATATATAAGTAAGCGAATTTTAGAAGTTCTTCTTAGTTGTGGACATTATGGATTTATACATCAATATAAATGTATGTTCCATATTTTTTAACTAACTGAATTTTACAAGTTCTTCGTAGTTGCCGACAATTTCGATATACATAATGATATAAACCCTAAACCCTAAAGTCTAAACCCGACCTAACCCTAATCCCTAAATCCTAAAGTCTAAACCCTAAACCCGACGATATAAACCCTAAACTCTAAACCCTAAACCCTTAACACTATTTAATATCATTTTCTTCGTAGTTGCCGACAATGTGGATAGTAATATCATTTTTTGTACTATTTAATGTTACGAACAGATGACAAATTGCGATGATGAACAATTTCTATTGGACGAGATTAATGAGGGTAGTAGCTAGTACTGGGTGGACAAGGAGGAGAACAAGGACCATAACCAGTATTTAAATGAGGAGGGGAATGAGGAGAGGAATGAGAAAGGGAATGAGGATAAGAACCAAGATGAGCAACAGGCCAACCAACCGAGCGTTGGTACAAAGAGGGCACGCGGACAAGAGGTGTCGCGAGGAAGGTGGAGGAGCGACACATCATAACTGGAGTGAACCCAGACGACGAACCAGTGGCCCTCACCGATGCAACAAGAAAATTTGTGTCACACAGCGGTTGGGTCGTGAGGGATCACGTGCCAATTAGCATACAAAACTGGCGCCAAACAAGGTCACGAGGAGATGTTGAACAAACATATCTCCTAACTACACAGAATGACATGCTGTGGACCACAATGCTCGAGACCTCCACTATTCCTGAGGCAAATCACGTCAAAGTGAAGGATTGGACGCTGAAAAAGATGGCTTAACAATTCCAAGGCTACAAGAAAGATTTGTACAACAGATATGTCGTGAAGGATCTGACACCGGACTTCGACGCATTCCCCAAACTGAAGGATCATTGGAATGCATTTGTGGCTGTTAACGATAGATTTTCGTAATCTATTCGGAGAGGAAAGAGAAAACCGATGCAGAGAGAAAGGGTTAAGTTGGAGTCGGACCAAGTCTTGTATCGGACTCGGCAAGCGTATCGGACTGGAAGCTGTGTTAGTAGGAAGGGCGTATCGGCCGATACGGATTCAACGTGGTTGTTGGCCGACAGAGATAGAGGGTTGATAGAGTTAGCATGGGCTTGGTTTGGGCTCAAAATAAGCTTCAAGGAGGTTGCCAAATAGAGATAAGGCTCAGTTTTAGGCAATTGTATATTGTAAATCAAGTAGGTTTAGATCTAATCTATGGCAAGAGTTTGCCGCAAAGACTTGTTTGTTAAGTTGTAGATAAGATCGTGTCCTATCTGGACAATGTTGTAATCTCGGGTATAAATATCCCGGTAGTTTGTACATAGAAACTCTCTCACAATCAATCTAACACAAATCAATCTATTTTCGGCGCATCGCCAACCCTCACAAGAGGTTAGCTTCCGGCGAGTTCTTGCTTCCCTAGAGCAGAGGTAAGAACTCGTACCCGACGATCTACATTGTCGGGGCTAGCGTGTCGCTTTAGACATGTTAAGCCTCGATGATGTGATCGTCGTTTATCATGTTTTAGCTAATCTCGATGTGGTTTTCTAATTCTATCTCGCCAGCGGTCAACTCGTTTTAGGGTTTATGGCCGACGTTGATCAAATTAGTTTCTCATCTAGATTATCTAAGGCATCTACCATCCCTAAAAGCGATCAACAGCTTGATTTTCTTTGCGTTAATTCTCGATCTACACTCTGAGTTGCTATCGACCTTAGTCGTGTTTCGAGGTTTAACTCAAAGCCTGTTTTTGATCGTAATTAAGGATAGCACTGGGGTTTCAGCCGGTCTTATTTAATGTATGTGATCATTTAGGTTTTTGCATGTATTTGCCACTTGTACAAGCAAATCATTAAGTAAAAGTATATTTATTACAGGGTATTCTTAGGATTTCTCTGTGATTAATATATCTATATTGACTGATTGGCTTGTATAAGTTTGCACTAGAGTATTAGCTAGTGTATTTATCTTCATGCAACCCTCATCGGCCGATCTCATTAAAATTGTCATAAACACATTAACATAGGCCGATGAGATTAGATCTGCTTACCAATCCCATTATGTTGTAACTTCAAGTAAGCCGATATAACCTTGCCCTATCGGCTGGGCTCCCACGATGCAACATCGGCCTATTGGCCGATCGGCCATCGTTTCTAATGTGGTTTACTTGTTTGATCTTGTTGATTGCAGATCAAATCAACTGGCACGCCCTACACACACCTAGGCAAGCCTTTGGACCTGCACTAAAGTAAAGCAAACCTCCCAGGCCGCCGTGGAAACGTGGAACCCGTTTTGTTGTGAGGCGGGTCGAAATTCTACGCCAACAGTGGCCTACAAAACAGGAGAGCAAGGGTAAGTCAGAATAGCGAAGAACAAAGCCAATGCCTCCAAGAAGAAGTACTTTCATCAGTTAGGGTTGGGCGGCTACAAGAAGGCAGTGCCCAAGTGGCAGAAAATGGAGGATGCTCTAGGCAGAAGAGGAATCGTTCCGGCCACAGTTGATTGGCCTGAACGATCAAACATTGGTACTACACTTATCGGGGGACACTAAATCCCAGTGATGTCTCGTTGATCTTTGGCGATGACATACGCCAAGTAGCTCAGCGTCTTGTGGATGCCCTAGAGGCGTCTTCTGAGGAAAGATTCCATCCGAATAGAGAGAAGGACGAGCTTACGCTCGCATTGGAAAATCCAAAGCACCCAGGATGAACGCGCGGAAAAGGCGTGGTTTCATGAAAGTATGGGTTTAAAGAGGACATCCACATGTACCGGAGTCGCATGAGGAGCAAGAGAGATACAGAGGCGAAATTGACATATCTTGAATTGAGGATGTTCGGTTGCAAGAGGAGGTGGCAAGACAAGTGGACCAACACTTAAGTGAACAGCGGAGCCAGCAGACTCAGCCGGCTGTTCCTCATGTCATAGTGAGCCCCTCAGGCAATCGAAGCAGCTGCGCTTCTACAGGGCAAGTAGGGGAACATAACATCGACACTGTAGCAGTGCCAGCTGTCGACGAACCACCCTGCCCCGTGGATGAAATCACAGAGCGGACACCGTGTGAGCTGCATATTCCGTTCAGGAACATATCAATCAAGGTATGCTCGTAGTTTTATGATATCTGGCTTTTAAATTGCGAATGGTTGTGCATATGTTAATTACTAATTAACCTCGATTGTCGTGAAGGTGGTAGAGGGCATAGCCATACAAGTGTAGCAAGATGGGACGTATCATTGTAGACCGATTCCACCTCGGTACTCAAAGGTCGAAGTTGAGATGGTGGTCCCAGGCTTCGAGGATCTCGACCTGGAAATCCCCGAAGGAGACGGGGAGACGAAACTAAGAGAGACAGCCCACGCCATTATACTGTGGTGCAAGCGCTACATTGTGCTTCCCAGGCGAGTAGCGGCATTCGTTCCTAAATCTCCACCACCGCAGTCTCAGTCTCCTCCATCGGCACCGTCTCCTCCACAACCGCGGTCTCCGCCGCCCGCACCGTCTCCGCCGTCTGCACAGTCTCCTCCATCTTCAATGCCGGAAGCAGCTACAAGTACCAAGCAGTCTTGGCCACCTCATGCAGCGCCGTCAAAGTCCACACAACAAAAGAAGAAGCAAAGACTTGACGAGCCAGAACTAGCAGCTCTGGAGAAAAGAACGTATGATACGACAGACGAGGAGATTGACGAGATCATCAGAAAGCAAGTAGAAGATCACTTTAGGCCACGGGTTTCAAAAAAGAAGATTCCGATAGACCCGATGACTAAGGCCTTCTTTCAGAAAATGAGCGAACCTACGAGAGAAAACTTGCTATCAGACTGAGACCGCTCGGTTCAAAAGTCCTTTGGAAAAAGAAAGACAAAGGCAAAGTCTGTCCCTAAGCTCGGAACGTAAAAGAAACAAAGTGTTGAGCAGATGCCATCGGACTACGACTTCAGTATACAACAATTTATGGCTGATACAAATCTGATCAAGGAGCAACTGCTGGGGAAGGCCCCTATAGAGAGCACAGAACATAAACACAAGTGCGTGCACGACAAACCACTTGTCAAAGCCAGAGTTAGTCTCCAAGCTCTCTACACAGATGTACCGATTCCATGAATGGTACATGGATCAATGAGCTAAGGGTAGGATGATGTTTGCGGAAAGGGTTAGAAATGAACATTTCTTCCGTGAAACATACAATATATGGATACACTGAGACGATTGCCACGACGTATACCATCAAGATGCCCTTGACGTCTCTCTTATGAGTTGTTGGGTTCTGTAAGTGTCGTTTAATTGAATGTCGTTCATTTGCCGCTCGTATGTGACACAAAAAATTTAACATCTGTTTTTCACCGTAAAATGGAGATTCAAATATGCCAGAAAGAAGGATACTTCAAGCGCTGTTTCATGGAACTGTACGTAATCAACGAGAAGACCTTACAAAGCTGGCCAATGGAAACCGAGAATAACATTTACAAATTCCTAGTGCCGCAACATTTCAAGGAGTACATACTATTGCCATACAACACAAAGTGATTTTTTATCGGTTGTTGTAGCAACTTCCTTCTTGTTTTCATAAATTGGTATGTATATCATATTTTACGAATTCTGCATATTCCACTGGGTCCTCTTTCTCATAGAGATAACCAAAGGCCAGATTATTGTCATGGACTCTATGCGCAAAGATAGGGATGTTTTCGACGATATCATTGACATGATTAACAGGTAATGTGATCCACTACTACTCTCGTTATAATTGCTGCTATCGCTACTATGTGGATCAAAGCGTCATTAATTCATTTGCAATTGCAGGGTGTGGGCAAGATTCCATGCAAATGTCCGCGGGGAGTTCAAGAAAGAATTGTCAGTGCAGATGAACTTTCCGGTATGTACATGGTCCAAAATTATAAATCTCATTTATTCGATATTATAAATATTTCATAAGTTCGTTTCTCCTTTAGTGTTTACGACAGGAACAGGGGACCAACCTATGCGGCTACTTTATTCACCGCATGGCACACGCCATTAACAATGATAAGGATATCGATGTACGTAAACACCTGCATGTACATTACTTACACTCTTCTCATTGATTTAATATATTCATATCTCATTTTTTGAAAACGATAGATTATATGGATGAAGGACCAACTCCTCCATGAGGATTACACCAAGGCTATTCAAGAACAACTCATGGGATTTGTTATGGATGAAATTATTAATCCAGCGAAAGAATTTCACGATGACGGAAGACCCATTCCTCGAGATGAATTGTCCTAGTTTGTAATATATAATGGAACATTAGAAATTAACAACGATGGTACATATTTGGAAGTAAATTCCCATTATACATAAGTAATATATACCAGCAATTATATATACGTGATGCTATACAAATATATATTACTCTTATGTGTATGTATTTACTTATATATATATATATATATATATATATATAAAGACATATATATATATACATGAATATATATAAATATATATGCATTTATACATATATATATATATGCATATATAGCAGCAAGCAATATAAAGCATTTAAAAAATAAAAATAATCTTTAGCACCGATTGGTGTTACCAACCGGTGCTAAAGATGGATCTTTAGTCCCGGTTAAAATAACCGGGACTAAAGATACTCATTTTTAGTCCCGGATTGTTAATCCCGGTTGCATACCCGGGACTAAAAGGGGTTACAAACCGGGACTAAAGATGAGTTCGCTAGCAGATATTTGTTGACAAATTTTCTCCAAAAAATTTGACGAATGTAATTACAGTACAATCGTAGCGTAACTTGTATGTAACTATAATGTAACTTTCACATAATTTTAAACCGTTAGATTTGTCTCAAGATTTATGCAAGAGAGGAAGGAAAAAAAGTACAGCGCACGTACATATGAGAGGAATCGGTCCCACGATCTCCATTTCATAAAAATAACATGTTATGAAGAGATTTTTGAAAGTTACAGTGTAATTACACCATAATTATACTATAATTATATTTGTTAAATTTTTAGTAAAAAGTTTGTCGACAAATGTACAGGTAGGTCCCCTTCATTTCTCCAACTATAGTTAGATGAAAATTTGGATACTCATGGCACGTTTTTCAAACTGCTAAACGGTGTGTTTCGTGCAAAAACTTTTTATATGAAGGTTGTTAGAGTTTATGTCGAATATGTGTACAAAGTCAGTTACAGTTTAGGACTTAGAGTTGTAATAGGTGTAAGATAGAGTTAGAGTCGAACTCTATCCTAGGCTCTCTCTTAAATAGAGGGGCACACCGGTTGTAACCGCAAGACGACAGTAGCATAGGTGTGGGTATAGATACCTGGATACATTGTAATATGCTGGATCGGGGAGGAGCGCCCGTAATCATTGCCCCGGGGATGTAGGCTTTGGTTAAACCTCGTTAACAAATATCGTACCTCGGTGTCGTCTTCAGTATTGGATCTTCTATGATGTTTCTTTCGCGTTCGGTTATCGATGTACTATCGGGGCCAGTTTTATAACAAGTGGTATCAGAGCCTGCAGGAGGTCCATGGTAGAGGCGCAATGGAGGTGCTTCACACCGCGCCGCTTGCGGTTTATGTCCAGGGAGGGACATGTGCGCAAGGTGGAGCACGGCGGCAATCAGCAGAATTTGATCAGTGGATCGAACACGTCAGGCGGCGGCCTGAACCGTTTGATGGCTACTTTCAACAGGGAGACGACCAGACGTGGTGCTCGGGTTGATGGCGGCTAAAGCGATTGGCGATCCAATCGGTGGGTCGGACACTTAGAGCGGGTGGTCCGGACTTTTTGATGAGCTACTCTCAACAGGGAGAAGTGCGATCGCACGTTCGGGTCGATTGAAGCTGGAGGAGATTGGCATTCTCGGTCGGTGGATCGAACGCTTTGGGCAGGGTGACCTGGGCCTTTCAATGAGCTGCGTTTGACAGGGAGACAGCTAGACGTAGCGCTCGGGTCGTTCGATGGCTGGGAAGACAGCATGGCAATTTGTCGGCTTCGGCTCGTGGCTGGAGATGGGTAGTCAATCGGAAGTCGGAGCGGATGGATTGATGGGTGGATCCTTGGCGCTGATGGAAAGGTGTTGACGATGAGGTGGTGCGTGATAGATTGCTACAGTGGTGATGTACGCATGACAAGCATTGCACGGTGGCAGGCACTAGTTATTGATCAGCAGCGTTCGTTGTCGATGGAGTTGACCCAAAGCATTTGGTGGCGGTGCAGGAAGTTGTGGAGGCGTACGTGAAGCTTGGAGATGGTCAGGGCCGTGGCGGTGTGCTTCGTGTCGTGGCTAGGCTGGCGGCGGAAACCAGAGCGGTGTCATTGGTAGCGGGCTCGGATGGAGCTGGTCAAGCAGTATCGTTTCTGGTAGGGGGTTTGCGGTGCAGAAGAGAATGCGAACTCGAAGTCCGGTCACAGCGCGCGCGGCAATTGTAGAAGAGACGAGATGGAAACCAAGTCAGACACCAGGGCGATGCGGACTCTGATTTGATAAGAAATCAGATGTAATTGTCCTTGTAGAATCAGCAAAGAGGATTTCCACAGGGTTGTGCAAGCAATCGGTACAAATCGACCAAATCACGGTTGCGGTGGTTTGGGGGCGTCAAGCTCCGGGCGGCAGGGCATGGCCTCGGTGCGAGCGGCGTGCAAGCAGTGGTACTCGACGTGGGCCAGCTTCTTGGAGAAGGAGACGGTGGCTTCCCTTGGAGGAAGTGGTGGCGGAGACCCGGCGCGGCGCGAGCGGTGTGTATGTGCGCTGAAAACCGAATCACTCACTCGTGGCAACGCTCGCGATGGTCTTCAGCAAGGAAATCGAATATGGTTTTTAGAAAGAAAACTGGTTCGGTTGCTGGCATAGGATTTGTCTCAGGCAGTTGGTGACTGAGGGGGTGTTTGGATTATGGACTTAAATTTTAGTCCATGTCACATCGGATGTTTGAGTGCTAATTAAGAGTATTAAACATAGACCAATAATAAAACTAATTGCATAAATGAGTGCTAATTCGCGAGGCAAATTTTTTAAGCCTAACTAATTCATAATTAGCACATGTTTACTGTAGCATCACATAGGCTAATCATGGATTAATTAGACTCAATAGATTCGTCTCGCAAATTAATCCAGGGTTATAAAATGGGTTTTATTTTTGATCTACGTTTAATACTTCTAATTAGTGTACAAACATTCGATGTAACAGTAAAACTTTCTAGTCCCATCCAAACGGGTCTGAGTCATGGTGGCTTAAAGTGGACACTTCATGCAACGTTATTGACTTGGGCGTTGGAACTTGGTCAAGGAGACTTGTGAACATGTGATGTTGGATGGTTATTGGGTTAGCTGGTTAATGCATGTCTACTGCATGCACGAGAAGCCACCTGGAGTAGGATCCATGCATATGCATGCTCTGGCTACAGTCTGATGGGCCATTGGTATACGCAGAAGAGGATGGATGCATGTAAAGGTGATTTTAAGTCAAGGTTTGATTCGGCAGAAGTAGCGAGTGAAATGTTAAGTTATCCCGGCGACGGCGGGTGAAAATTGTTGAGGACGTCAATGGATTGTTTGGCAGTGCAGGATATATTCAGGATCTATGGGATTTGTATGATGAAGATATATGAAATCTGTGTCACTGAAGAGAAAGAGCAAGCACTATGGTGGTAATTTCTTCGGGTGATTAAGGCAACAGTGATTTTTCTCAAATTATCATGAATTCAGTCTACGGATGCGAAAAAGTGTGAATGTTGGATTTATTAGCTTGGTTTATAAGATGGAGAAACACAATCTTTGTGAAGTCTAGTATGTGTCGGTTAAGGAGGAATCCAATTTTGCTTGGCAAGAAGACTGAGATGACAGGTGAGAAGGTGGAGCACTATTGAAGATGGAGTCAAGAGGAAGAAGTTACAGAGATAGCGAGGGTCTCTTGTTACGATGAGCCTAGTGAAGGCTTGTTGGGGCGATTCGGCATGAGCGGCGGAGGAACCAACTCAAGTCCTAGTACACGGAGGTTCGCACATGGGACAAATTCATATTGACGTGGCATATTTGCCAAGGTGGAGTTTGTTAGAATTTGTGTCGAATATGTGTACAAAGTCGATTACAGTTTAGGACTTGAAGTTGTAATAGGTGTAAGATAGAGTTAGAGTCGGACTCTGTCCTATACTCTCTTTTAAACAGAAGGGCACATCGGTTGTAACCGCAAGACGACAGTAGCATAGGTGTGGGTATGGATACCCGGATACATTGTAATATACTGGATCGGGGAGGAGCGCCCGTAATCATTGTCCCAGGATGTAGGCTTTGGCTGAATCTCGTTAATAAATATCGTGTCTTGGTGTCGTCTTCAGTATTGGATCTTCTATGATGTTTTTTTCGCGTTCAGTTATCGATGTACTATCGGGGCCAGTTTTATAACAAAAGTTGCTCTAAAATATCAGATTAATTTATTTTCCAAGTTTATAATAATTAAAACTCAATTAATCATACATTAATACCATCTCATTTTACGTAAAACACTTAGGCTGTGTTCGTTTGCCTGTGTTCCCAGCGCACACAGTACGCACGGAAAACGGAATGGTCCATTAGCGCGTGATTAATTAAATATTAGCTAATTTTTTTAAAAAATAAATTAATTTGATTTTTTAAGCAACTTTTGTATAGAAATTTTTTGCAAAAAACACACCGTTTAATAATTTGAAAAAAGCATGCGAAAAAGTGATAAGTTGAAAAGATAAAGTGAAGAACAAAACCTTAATCTTCAACTTCATTTTTATCTTCATCTTCACTTTAGAACACCACTGTAGTCCCTCTTTGGATACGCGCTGCGCTGCTGTGCCGGAGCTCCGCCATCGGATGGAGGGAATCAACGGACGGACGGGGTTTGGTTTGGTAGAGTGGCCCACATGTCATAGGTGAAGGGAATGTCCGGAGGAAACTTTGGTCATTTATCCTCCTCCGCCTCCGCGTGGTTTTGGCCTCGACTCGAATCCGAAGCGATCGGCCGCCTCTCTCCTCTCCGTCTCCGGCCGATTCCTTCTGGTTCCGGCCATCTCTCGCCGATCGGCCGACGGGCTGAGCACCCGAGGTCACCCTCGCCGCGGCGCCCTCCTCCTCTCGCCGCCAGCGCCGGCCGCGGCTACCGCCGGTTCTTGCGACGACGTCACGCCGAGCGCGCGCCACCCGCACCGCGGCCTCCTCCTCCTCGTCGTCCACTCGCCGCCGCCCGTGCTGTCTCGCGGCGTTCCACCTGAGAGCCAGGTTTGCCCTAGAGAGCTTGATTGCTCGTTTACCCGGCCGCGATTATTATTCGGAGTTTCGTTTTCGGAGAAAATCCCGTAGAATCGTTTTGTTCAAAGATTGATTTTATTTGTTTGCTGAGATTGATTTGTTGGTTGGTTTGTTCATGATCAGAATTGAAGACTCCCCGGTGCTCACCGACCGTCCATGGCCCGTTTTAATGGTCCGATTTCCCCTTGTAATAGGGGTCACAAAAGATTTGGGTTGCACAGAATTGCAAGAATTCCAAGATACCGAAAGAAATTCTCAAGAACATCGCGAGCCAGCTGTTTTATCTGGAACAATGTTGTTTTTAGATTCGCGTTTGAGTGACCTGATCCCAATGATCTTTTCTTGGAGTAAACCAGATATCAGAATGATGTAATAACTATATACATTGCATTGTAGTATGAGATTTTCCCAAACAATTTAGGATCCCAACCAGATATATATGTGATAAAGTGGATCCCATGAGGAGTTAAACAACTTCCACCTTCTCGAGGATGTGTTAATACAAAAGTTTCCTTACATAAACAAATGCCATTTTCATGCCCCATTTTCTAGCTTCCTACTTCCTGTACAACCAACTCTCTGGCTAGCTAGTTAAGTAACCTGTTTTAACATTCGAGTAATTTACTATGAGTTGTGGAGTCATGAAAATGAATGGAGAATCGAGATGGCTATTTATGGAATTTCTTTTTGTATGGTGAGGCTCCTACACATACATATGCACACACTATCCTTTTTACCTGTCCATTCTACTTATTGCCCTTAGCTCAAATATGCAGTTGGGAGTCTACTTTTGCTGAGCCACGTGTGCATCAGGTGGTTGCATCCCATCCTTTGGATATTGGCACATCATTTACACCGTGAGGTATGCAATCCTTCCTTTTCCTCCCTGAAATGGTACGTTTGTGTACGCAATTTGTTGGCTTATTAGCTACTTTGCTATCATGCTTATTAGTAGCAACGGAAGGTATTCTTCCTCTGATTCCTATTCTTCTCATGTTGAATGCATGCGTTTTGCATGTTATGGAAGTTTGTGCATTGTAAATAGTAGAATAGGTTCAACTAATGAAGTATAATCTACAACACTCCTCTTTTCTTGTTTCGCCTTCTTGCTTTTATCTGCAATTCTTGATTTCATCAAAACTGAATTCTGAATTATATGTACATATGAAACTCTGGATCAATTTGACTAGGAGCTGACGCTTACTAAAACCAATGACATTGAAGAGAATTATCATCAAGTCGATCTTTTTGGCCACTTGAAGTAGGTTCCTTGGTGGACTGCATGCCAAAACTTGTTAGTATGTAACTGAAAATAATGGTGTGGCATATTCCCCCAATTGATTTTACCTTTGTAAAGTTGATCACTTATTGCTCACGGAACATAATCAAGTCATGTGTGGTCAGAGGGCATGCATCAACCACCTTACCTATTTAGGCTCAACTTATGGTGCAAGACAGAGCTCCTATCCTAGCTATATTTTTCTTTCCTAAAAGAACACAGAAACTAGTTGAAGTAGGATCTGTTTCCTTTAGCTCTACTAGTCCATCAAGCATTTTGGTTATCTAGAATTGACATAGTAGGACTAGGTGGTTATAGTCATAGATGTCCGAGACTAGAGGGGGAACTGCCATAGCCATGCCTTTAATTGACCAGAGACCACCAGGAAGTTTGATAGTCATACCATGAATCTTATATACATTTGTTAGTTGCATATTGAGGCTCACAAGTTACCGTATAATGGTTCTCATTGATATATTGTTACAATTGTAAATGTTTGATGTTTTAGAATTCATGAAGTCAACTTGTTTAACTTTGACTAATATAATATAAAAAAAGTCTATTAAGATCGATCATGCAACATAGAAACAATTAGATTTCCGATGAAAAGAATTTTCATGCAATAGTAGTCTAATAATTTTTTTGCTAGTATATTCATCCTAATAGTAGTGGTCAAAGTTGCATTGTGGACACCACACCAATGTTCAACACGTCATACATTTACAAACAGGAAGAATTAACATGTGGCCTAACAGTTTATTTGAAGTTACATTTGTTTGATGACCTTACGCAGGTGTATATTAAGTAGTTTGATGAATTTTCAGTTTGTATTAAGAAATGTACTTATTTAGGACCGCATGCATGTTCATACCTACCATGTTGGAACTTTCTTTTTGTAAAGACTATCGTTTTGGAACTATATATGGTGCATCAGTTACTGTACGTCATATCTTGACTAGTCCAATTACTTAATTGTACATCAGATGGATTCCAAATACATGGAGAGCCATGAAATCTGTCAGCTTGTGGAAGATTACCTTGAATCAGTTGTGAGCATAAGGGTGCACTGGAAGTCCAATAAGGGTTTAAATGTGGGGACATCAGAATGCAGTAGGAAAGACAAAGAGATCCAGCATCGAAGCAAATCAGCAGCTTCTCCACTTACTTCTTTTGGGACTGGATTTATCATCTACTCTTGTAACAAGTTTGCTATTATTCTCAGCTGTGCTCATGTTTTCAGTGCATTCTGTCCTTCTCATGGTACTGGACATTGTGGTGTGCCTTATATGAATGGAAACACTGATACAAGTGTTGATCTTTTTGATGGCCACACAACCAGAGCATATCTTAAGGGCATTGATTGGTCTTGTGATCTGTCCATTATGTTGATATTCTTTTACGATGATGACAAGTGGAATTATCGCCCTGTCAAGTTTGTTGACCATAACAGTCCCCTGGATGGGATATCTGCATATCAAAGAGAATCAACCATATATTCTATCTGCTGCTTCCCAGCTGAGCAGGGACAGCAGTTGTTTGGCACTGCTGTCCGTGGAAAAATATGGTGAGATTTCATTATCACATCATGTCTGCATACATACTTAAAATTTTATATGCCGCCAGCCCCATATAAGGTTTTAAAGTAGCATGTTATGTTTAATGCTTAGTTAATGCTTTATCATCTACCTAGATTACATAACCAAAAATACAGATGCAACTATTCTTTCTCACATAACATATAGCTGCCAAGGTTGATATAGCTGATTGTGTGTACCATTGTCTTCTATAGTGCTCCTCAACGGTTAGGTGAAGATATTGATTCTAAGCTAGATGGTGCTCTCAAGATGTTTCAGTTCTGCATACCCGGCTCAGATGGATGCTCTGGTGCTCCTTTGTTTAGTATGACTCAGCATGTCATTGGTATTTGGATTTCTCGTGTTGGGGATTTCAAGTTTGGTGTGCAGATCGAGTCAGTTTGCAACTGGATACGAGCTTTGTATGGCATCACGAAAGTGAGTAACTGAGTATTTTCTAACTTTCGAACATTTTACCCTACTGAATTGTTTGTGTTTCTTCCCCATCAGGAAACTATGAATGATGTGATAGCTCAGTTGGCGCTGATGGTGTCCAAGAGTGTGCTGGCAGTTGATCTAGATGAGAAATCAGGTCTGTTTTTTAACTAAATAATAAACCATGGGTTTATCTTGGTCATATGCAAACTGATATTGCAATTTTGTTCCATGTACTTCACACACTTGTCAGTGAGTGCAAATCACACTGTAATAGGTCATAAGATAATATGCTAAATCTTTACTAACTATTATATCGACCATTGTCTTTTACAGGAGCTTGCTGAGGCATTTCAGAATGTGGCTCAAATCTAGAAAAAAACAATTTCAGCAAGTGTTTGTCTCTTTGATTAATTCGCTGCTAAATGACCACTAGGTGTCTAGAGTTTTTGGAAATCAGTCACATGATACAAATTGTTACGTTTCCCTGCCAGTATCAATACAATTATAGGACCCTAGAAAATTGTATTTAGTTAGTCAACATCCTTGCACCTAGAAAATTTAGTTTTACGCTGGATAAATTATAGGACCCTAAAAATCTGTGAAGGATGGATTTAATCATTTAACGTAATTCATAGATAGATGTTTTATATTGGAATAAACATAAAGTATAATACTCCATTTCAACGGAGTATGAAAGTTCTCAAGACTGCAATTTGCAGAAAATTGAAATGTCAGTTTATCTTACGAAAAGATGGAATGCTTTTGTGCCCTGTTACACTTGTATTTTCTTAATGCATTTCGCTCTTAACAGAATAACATGAGGAGGAATATTTCACAAGTAGACTAGTGGTGGTTCCCTCTTTGTCGCTGACAGAGTATTCCCAGGATTTGACAGTTTTCAGGGAAGACAATTCCATGTTCTATCTGTAGTCATCATGTAGTTTCTTTCAGTTCAGCCGATTCTTGGTGTTGGAATTTTGGAACATCTTGGAGTTGTATACCGAGTAGTATTTTAGCAAAGCTAGGGTATCCATGGGGGCAATTTGTGTGCAACAATTCTGCTGGTTTGCAGTTGTTTGTTGTATTGTCTAACACTAACAGGAGTTACAGGACGAGCAAACGCTTCTCCCCCGTCATGCTCTTTCTTTCTCTCATGCATCAACACGAATACCTAACATGTATATGCCTAACACTGCCGAGAATGTTTGCATCACTTGTGGAGTGCAACACTTGAATGGTACTAGAATATAGTAACCTAGGAAGTTGGTATATTTTAGGATGGAAGGAGTACATGTATTGGCAGATCAAATTTGAATTTGGATCTTTATTCAAAGTTAAACGTATGATATGCATCGCATGTAAATGAGCAGATAATAATACCTATGTTTAACGAAACAAAACTTGAAAGCGTCTTGCTCCCCAAAGACATCCAAGACAATGATTACAACAACATTCAAATGAAAGAGTGAACACGATACCACAATACCACATTTACAGAACCACACGATTCGCGTACTTTACATGCCCTAACAGTCAGTTGATGATAGTAGAGCATCTGGAAGTCTTTTTTTTATATATATAAAGAGAGGGATCCCACTTTCATATATTGAAACCAAAACAAAATAAACAGGGCTTAACACAAAATGCGCCTCAAAGAAGACAGGAGAGCAGAAAAAGAAAGAACAGGTCATTTTCCCTGTGGTGGCCATGATCATGAGGCTTCCTGGCAGTGGAAGACAGATGGTATATAGAGCTAAGCTACATATGAGACCTTCAAGAAGCAAAGGGATAACCGAGCAGAAGAAATAGCATAAGCAAACAACAGGATGATCATTCCAACTACCGCACCCCAGGCATCCGACTTCACTGCTACCTGCTGCAATCTTTAGATTCCTAATAACAGTGCCTCCCGGCCCACTCTTTTCCCTGCAAGAAAAGACCAAAAAAACACATTAGGATCAGAGAACTCGAAATCATCCAAATTTCACATTTCCAAAATTTACTAGCACACTCCAGCGCAGCCTGCAGTTAAGGAATTGACCTAACCACCCATGTTTTGTCTAAGATCAATCACACAGTCCACAACTCTCCATACATATTTAGCAACGGGGCATTTGAATAGTAAATAATCCACTGATGCCCTCAGTCCACGAAAAGCACAAATTTGTGCAATGCCAACTCCTTTTCAACAGATTGTCTATTGCTAAAATACTATTGCTGATAACCAACCAAAGAAAAACTGTAGCTATATAGCTGTTTCACTTTCCAGATAAATTTGTAAAGGAAGACATGTACTCTCAAAGCAATGTACAGAGAGTTCTGAAGCCTTTCAAACCTAAGGTTAGGGGTGAAAACGAGCGGACACGGTCGGATTAAGGCACTCCCATATCCTAACCCATATTTTTCTTTAAACTCGGAGCCAGCTACGGGTAGTGCCGGATAACATATCACTCATCCCGTATCCTATCCAATATTATTTCCTCCGAATTGGATTCGGGAACGGGTATATATTTGTATCTCTGACTCATAGATATTAAATACAAGAAGGCAATTAAAGTATTAAAAAAGATACATCAACAGAAAAATTATATAATATTATATGTGAGCTCATAAAATAGCGATTAACCAATCTTTTATCATGTTTGTAGGTGGATTTATAATAGATTTTCATACATCTCTATCTCTATCCCTACTATTATAAAGATTGAAGATGTTTTCACCCGAAATTTGGTACGTCATCCATGTTTGAGTTGGTTGTATGTATCCCGTATCTGATTCGATGTGAGTCTAGAATAACTATTATACACCCTCTCTCCCTCCCCTCTTCCACCCAACCCAATCAGCCCACACCATCCTGCCACTCCGTCCCGCGCGCCTCCACTCGGCGCCGCGCGTGTCCCTCTCCCGATCGGTGTTCTTTTTTCTTTCCCTTTTTCTTTCCCTTTTTCGTTTCCTTTTTCTCCTCTTCTTTTCTCCCGATCATCCTAATCATCTCCCTCTCCTTCCAATCTCCTCTCTTTTCTCCTCATTTTCTCTTTTTTCCTCCTTTTTTTCTCATCTAAATTTTTTCCTCATAAATATTTTTCTTTTGAAATTATCATTGTTTAAGATATGTATGCGACAAGTTTGTTACTTTGCAAATGCTTTTCATGTTCAGTAAAAAATTTCACTAATTGAATAATCAAAATTTCAATCTTTGGTTGATGAGCTATAGCAAAATACACGTGCATTGACTTATGGAATAGCCACCTGATTGATTTCTAAAGCTATGGAAAGGAATATATAAGGAACTCTTTGTGTGATAACGCATGAAGCTAGCGCAACCGAGTTGACTTTGTTTTGCCATTGTTTTGTTTGTCTGGTTTCAGTTTATCGTTTAAATTGACAGATCTTTTATCAATCGTAAAAATTGTCTTCACCTGTTGCAATACACATACATTTTTGCTAGTATTTTATAATATGGGACATATAGGCGGATACAAGTCTTCCTGTATCCTAACCTTTTTTAACGGATTCGGATTCGAACTCGGATAGTATCAGGTATCCCATTTTCTCTCCAAGTCTTCCTGTATCCTAACCTTTTTTAACGGATTCGGGTTCAAACTCGGATAGTATCGGGTATCCCATTTTCTCTCCAAGTTTTCCTGTATCCTAACCTTTTTTAACGGATTCGGATTCAAACTCGGATAGTATCGGTTATCCCATTTTCTCTCCATATTCTTCCCACAAGCCTCTGGTCGGGCGAGAGGTCGGGAAATACCCGTCCCATTTTCACCCCTACCTAAGGTCCAAATTACTATGTCAGGTTCCTCAGATATTGAAGAGCATTTGATCCTCAGTTGCTGCCACATGTACATATTTATCAAATTTACTTACTTTACAAATAATGGAGCCTTTTGAGTCATGTCCATCGCATTCTATCCATGCCATATAGTAACAGATATGGGTAGGACATTTCTGTTGTTCAATAAAATTTGTATGATATGGTATATTCACCATAGAAAGGGCGTAGAGAGGGCAGTATACCCACCTCCCATCAATCCATCATCCCGTGTTCACAAAATTTCCTAACTCACTACTCAGCCAGCTAGCTGCTGAAACATAACACTGTCAGTGGCAAAGTACCGTTTTATAGCTGGCATCATAACAGTCCTAACAATCCTCATGTGACCCGTGGCCACAAGATGACGTTTCACTTGCACAACGAAGGATACATAATGCATTGCATGAGGAAGTTCCATTGAAACCATGAAGGTGCATTGTGGAGTCCCACATCCAGCGGGTAGCACAGATGCACAACTAGCAATAAGGTTGCCATGGAAGCTAGAATATATCACAGTCAAGCAAGGACAGAACATTGGTGGATTTAGGAGATTCAAGGAGTGTATGTAATATGCCCTAATACCCTGGAAAAGCACAAAATCTTTCATTTGGTTCTATTCAACTTACTTTTATGTAATTAAAAAAATAGAAGAAATAGTAGAATGCCAAACCAAAAAGGATATTTTCCAGGTATCAAAGTGAGTGGATGATGCATGCTAGAAATCAACTTATTGCCCACAGAATGTTTACACAAACGGAAAGCTAATTAGAACCGTACCTCTAACACCTTCCAATAGTATCTCGTCTAGCCTTGTAGCTGGGGATTGGTGTAGGCCAACTGTAGGCAAATAAAGGGTTGAATGTAAAGGAAAACAAAAGTTAATCAACAATAAACAAAACACATATACAACCAAGGAAAAAGGAAGTCACCTGTTATAGTTAAACTCTTCTATCAAGCCAGCAGATAAAGTTTTCTCTACCATGCTTCCATCTTTTTGTCGCTTTATAACAATCTGGTAGATATTTTTCCATAATAGTGAAAACAAGTTTATTGATCATCAACAAGCACAAACATATGATACATAATTCTAATATGTAGAACAATATGACATTATTAGGTACCTCAACTGTTATCCTTTTCTCAGAAAAATCACCAACGGTTTCTTGGTCATATGCTTCCATATGTTCCTTGCATATATCCATCAACATTGCACCAAACTGATGCCATTACAAAGATGGTTATAAACAAGCATGTAATCAAAAGTTCACAACACAAACAAAAAAAAGGCAGTAACTGATGACAGAAATTATTAAAACAAGACGTCACCTCTGGGGCAGTAGAGAGAAAATTTCCACCACATTTTATGAGAATATCACCCTTGCATATTCCAGCAATATCAGCAGGTGATCCCTCAGCCACCTAATTGGCATTTTGTTAGTACATGTTGTATGTACATTAAGCAAAGAATGCTAAAGATGACAATGACAGCTAAAACAATAGCACTGCTATAAACATTCTGCAGACCATAAAATTTGGATAATGCTAAAAGTAATAATTAGGAGAAAGATGACGAATTAACAGCATGTATTAAAAATGCAGTTGACTTATAAGCTACAATGGATATGTATAGTCGTATACAATTACTACATTGTAAAATATGACAGCCATAACATGTATAAAAACTTTACAAAATTCTATACAGATACCCAAAGATAAACAAATGTTACAGAATTCTCATTCAAAAGTTAATGAGCCTCTTAAACGTAATCTACAAGGATCAACAATATACAAATTTTAAATAACCATTCCAATTTTTTTGCAAATTAAGGGCAAGTATCGCAAATAGACAGATGATAGAGGAGGTTCACACATTTGAAATATATAGGCCATCATCAACATCTGAGAATTTTTTGTATATGTGTTCAAGATGACTAAGCGGAACCACTTGAATAGAGGTGAACCAGAATCCAAGCCAAGGTCGAATTATTCTTCTGTAAATGTAAAAAAGAAAAATGTGATTATAATGCAGCAGTAAAATAAAAGGCAACTGTATTATTAGAAACAAACAATCAAGTTTTTGACCATCACGGGTAATAAATGTTTAGTAGAATCACCATGTATGAGGAATGGACCTACCCAAATCTCTGATGATGTTCCAAGCATTTTGAAACAATTGCCATTGAAAGAAATGGTGTTTGGTCCTCTTCAAAGAAGTTAAGACCTACAACGTGGCCATCAAAATTTACAAGGGGTCCCCCGGTGCCAGCCTAGAAAAAGGAATCACAATAAATTGTCAAGATATGTACCTAAATGACATCAATTGAAAAAAAGGGAAAATTCCATGGAAAAATGCACTAAAGGACAGATAGAAACACCCAGAGTGTAAAGTCAACAAAAAATGTTTCAAACAAAAATATGTATTGCACCTCCATGTAATATTAATTGTTAGCACAATTTGCTCAGTTAATAAGGTGCTATCCTGGCTCTACTTATTAATTATTTAATTAATTAATTAATCTCAGTGGCAGAGTTTGCTTCAGTGGGTCAATTCAGTATTAACTCTTAGTGTCCAAAGAACAAGAAAACAGGCTTTGACAAATCATTAACAAAATTACACATCAACAATTCTGTCCTGTCAGAAAAGAGAAAAAATAGATATTTAATTCGAACAAGAGGGAAAAAACACTTTAGAGAAATTAGATCACACTGTTGGGATGATGCTCGCATGGCAAAACACTGATTGTTATGGAAACGCTGGTGAATCTGGCAAGAGGGAGATTTTTTATGCCACTACACTAGAGAATAGTAATCTGCTAAACCTGCAATACCCACTTACCCACTAAAAGACAAGAAAAACGTGCCCTTTTTTTTTTCATAGTGCAAGACAGCATATCGCAGGACAAGACCTTTCACCAAGCAGGACCGTGTTGACTTTCAGAAAATAACATTGCAGACACAACTTTTGACAAAATGATTCATCTATAAAATAATCTATAGGCTATTTGGTATTTTGGTTGGAAAAATAAGATGTTGAATGATCCATCCGATCCTGCTCTCGACCTAACCAGTTGTTTGGTCTTTGGAAATGCAATGGGTCTGTCACTGAACATGCCTCAAAACCACAATACTTAGTGGGAAAACGAGGAATTGGGTTGTCCCACCAAAATCACGAGATCATCCTATGATCAACCGACTCAGCCACAAGCTCACAAATGATTTGATTCCTCAAAACAAACATCCCACTAGTTACTGCTGGCTTTTATTAGATCTTAAGTGGTTAATTTCTGCACAGAGAACAATATATCAGACCTTTATTCCATTACACAGGTCAATCATGCTTCGCAACCATTTGCACGGATTGATATGCTGAACGATGGATCATGTTCCAAGTGTTTCAACTATTTAAATAAGATGATAATTAAACATTCACACAGATCAACCAGCTAAGCAAGCAATATCTTTAGCTCTGATATTTTTTTCTACCAGCATGCAAATTATGGACACATCAGCAAAAATGATATTTATATAATATCAGTACTGAAAGAGATACAGAAGCATATAACATTGTCTCAGTATTGACAGAATCTCTACTTTGGTAACAAAAACTATATCACAAAATTAAACAACAGAATCAACTTATGATTTCTGTTTGGCTCTTTATATGTGATTAAATTAGATCTGGTCATTTTTGGATGCCCTATGCATGTTCAAATTTGCATACATGAGTCGTGTAAAGATTGTGTGCTTTAGTAGTAGTAAAGTCGGTATGAGGAAGGAATTGGCAGAAACCCACTAATTTGAATCAATAGTTTGCATACCCCAACTAACGAATTAGGCAAGAAAAAAGGCATATAATCTATCGGCAATAAAGAGCAAATTATGTTAAGATATTCTTTACCATTGTAATCTTGCAACTTGACACTAATAGCTCTGAACACTCAAATATGTTGGCTCTGTTGTTTATTTTGCCCCTTGAGCACATCAGAAGACCACCTTCATAAGCACGACCAAGTGCTAAAACATCTCCTTTCTCAATAATATCCTTTAGGATAACAGCCTCTTGAAGCTTGAAATTGGATGTAACTTCAACTAAGCCTATGTTATGATGGAAATCTACCATGGAAACCTGACCATGGGATATATCCCCACTAGGTAGAAGGACCTCCACCTAAGTAATAAAAAATCAGGACAAAATAAATTGTGGATGGTAACATATTTCAACAAAAAAGGAAGAGTAAATTTCATAAAACGCCATGTTTGGGGCCAATTTGTAACAAAAAAAATGCAGATTTGTGATTTTTATCACTAAACCACATGTATTGAGGCAGATATTTCACAAAATCTAGGGTCCATCCTGGTCAGCCATTGCAACATATTAGGCCCACCTGCAGGTGCCACCTCAACCTCTGGAAAGGAACCACCTGGCCAGCCACCACTCCACACATCCTCCCACTGCAGTGCCATTTGCTGCCAACACCGATTGCTGTGGCTCCGCCATGCTGCTCTCTCCAGCTAGGATGTGCCGCCGCAGTGTTGTACTGCCTGTTGGTTGACAACTTCTTCCCCTACACCACCAGCACAAGCTCAAGCTCTGTTTGTTTGCTTCGTTGATGATCTTTTCCTGTTCGATGATGGTTTATACTTTTCAAGACTCTTAGGAGTGTGGACTGAGGGATGTTAAGAACTATTCCGCTGCCAGGACGGAAAGCTGCAGAATTGCATTACATCTTTTATTCATAAGAAATATGGTTATCCAGTTTGAGATGGCTCAATTGCTTTTTTGCTACTGCTTGATTCCATAGGAAGGATATGCATGGTTCATGGCAGGAGGTTGCAAGGACTGAGCTGGTTTCTGTGATTTTGTGAAAGACTGCCTCAAAATCTGTGGTGGTTATATGTTACCAAGGCCCCCAAACCCTGGTATTTTCTGAAATTTACCCCCCAAAAGAAACTTGTCACTTACCCGGACATCATCTCGACATGGAGGTCTAACAAGGGCTGCTGAGGTTAATATTGTACCAGTGCTGGTACTATCATTCCACCATATCACAAATCCTGAGCAAACGCGTATCCTTTTTCGACCTGAATTACATAACAAAGTCAGTGGAGGTATAAGAAGTATGTTAGAAAGGGATTTGTTTCTAGAAACAAAAATACCTGCAAAGGAAGATAAGCTGACAATTGATTGTGAAACACCCAAAGCAACCTTTCGAGCAACTTGGCTTTTAGCACTACTATCATCTATGTCACAAAATGTATCCTCTACAGTGAGAATTGGACCCTCAGCCTGAATTTGAACTAGAGTAAGACATTATTACCATTAGTTACTCAGACAGAACAAGAATATTACTAGCTTCACTTGCATAAAATTTCATGCGGAAATTGGACTCCAGTAGAAACATGAGTCCAAATGTGCCCCTATACATCAAAGTATGCATGCTTTTATGGACTTGAAATCATGGAAAGCTTCAAAAGGCACTACAAAGTCATAGAAACATGATCCTTCATGTCTAAATGTCAGAAATATATCCATTGATAAAACAAAAATCCTGAACGAGAGAACATATAGAACGATAAGAGCAAGATAGTTAATCAGTCTAGCGGATACTCCATTATATGAAGAATACATTTGACAAGGTACATTCATGCTACGGTATTTACGCAAGGCGTGATTTATTCATCAAAATTCAAATTTGTTGGGTATTTTATCACGGTTTGTAGTGATGACTATATATCTTCATATATATCTGGAGTGTTTTTAATATGGTTCTATCAACATGATGTAATCTTTTAAGATCAATAAAAGTTTCCTTTTATATATATATATATATATATATATATATATATATAAACTAATTTAAAAGTAGAGCAGGGTAGGCAGAGATGGGCATATATACTTTGTTCAGCGATTCGGCCCCTTCTTTCTTTCTCGAGAGCGAACATACGGCGGATATTTATGGCCAGCTGAGCCCTAGCCTCCTCCCCAGCGGCGGTGGCGGCGGGTTCCTCCTCAGCGGCAGCGGGGTGAGGGCGCGGTCTGGTCTCCGACTCGGAGCCGGAGGAGGAGGGCGGTGTCTCCGTTCCCACCCACCAACTCCTCCTCCCCTTGTCACCCTCCACCTTGTGCGGCCTCGTCTCGCGGGCGACGACGCGCCGGCGCTTCCCCCGCCCCGGCTCCTCCTCGTCGTCGACCTCCACCTGCGCGGCCCGGGGCGTTGCTTCTGCCGTGCACTGCATCTGGGGAGGACGGGGGATCTCGCCGACAACCTGGAGAGGATGGCGATTCTCGGCGACAATCTGGGGGCGGCGATCGGTGAGCATGATTGCGGCCGGCGAGGGCAAGACCGGCTCGGACACGCGGTGGACGATCGGAATTGAATTCGGGTTTTGGAGTTGGGACCTTCCTTGGAGGGGCTCTTCTGGTTTCCGCGGCCGGGGGGCCGGGGGTGGCGACGTCCGTTGCGTTGCGGTTGGGGTCCAGGCGCAGCGTAGGTACACACTTGAGTCGATAATGTTACCACATAATTCCTCCCTGCTGCCATTTTAAAAAATATTACTACTCCTACAAAAATTAATCTTTATCATTATCTTTATCTTTATTTTTTCTCTACCTACTTAAAACATTGATAGTGTTTTTATCGTCCATCAATCAAATGGTCGTGACCCTTTGTCCAGCAAATCCAACGGCCAGATCACTACTCCTCGGCTCCTCTCCCTCGCCTTCCACCTTCGCTCCCACCTTCGCGAGTTAGAGTCAGAGTTGATGAGCAGGAAGAAAGCCATGTCAGACACGAAAAGGAAAAGAGGAGGACTGCTTTGTTGATAAATCGGACTCCAATCACCCCAAACAAAATCAGTATTACCAAAGACCAAAGAAAAAAAGAAGAGATCGATCGGTTGGAATTTGTCTATCTAATAGAACAATGGAACTCTCGCGCGGTTGTGGTTGTACCTGTACTGTAGGAATAGGAAAATTCGCTATTCACTCAGTTTATTTCTTGGGCTAAGGTGATTTGGATGCGATGGGCAGGGGCGCGACGTGCGGCAGCAAGAGAGCTCTCGGCCAACACAGGTTGCTTTGTGAGGAGACGGTGGAGGGGAGGTCCGGTGACAGCTTCCTTGGACACCCTTGTCGTCAACCACTACGGATCGGGGCCAACGGGGAAGCTCCCATCAGATACGCCAGAGGCTTGTGTCTGGCTTAAGCATGGAAGGCAACGGCCACGATTATATATGAGGAGGGATCGGCAGGTAGGTGGGGTTGGTGGAGGCGATGCACCGGTGAGCAGCGTAGCTTTGATCAATCGATGTCTCGGCGTGTGGTGTGCAAGACAGACAAGCCAATGTGTTGATCCATATGGGCTACATCTATGTTGAGTCTAATATGGTTGTGAGACTGAGGCAAATTCGCACGAAGCAGTATTTGAACGGGTTAGAGTGGCTAAGGTGACTTAACACACAAAGCTGCATGCAGTATTGATGCATTGCGACTTGGTCAAAGACTAACATAACTATGTGGTGCTGGTTATGCAAGTCTATGTGTGTGCGTGCTTACACGTGCATGCAGGGAAAGGATATGCAGGTGAATGCATGCACATGTTGTGCTACAGTAGTATTGTGGCATTGGTTTTTTAAGAGATTATCGATTCATGTAGGACACCGAGTACACAGAGGTTCGTGCAAAGGATAAATTTAGGTTGGTGTGACATATTCGTCAAGGTAGAGTTTGTGTCGAATATGTGTACGTAGTCGATTACAATTTAGGACTTGAAGTTGTAATAGGTGTAGGGGTAGAGTTAGAGAGGTTAGAGAGGTTCTCTCTAACTCTACCTTCAGGTCGGTTACAATTTAGCCTCTCTCTTAAATAGAGAGGCACACATGTTATAATTGTATGACGACTTAGAATAGGTGAAAGGTAGCAACTACCAACGGCGTTCAGCCGAGGGTTGTTGTAACTCTGATATGTTGTATGCTAGATTGAGGAGTAGTGTCTATAATCAGGGCCTCAGGGATGTAGGCTTCAACTAAACCTCGTTAACAAATATTGAGTCTCGGTATCGTCATCAATTTGGATCTTCGATAGTGTTTCTTCCGCGTTCAGTTACCGATGTGATCTCGTGGTGAGTTTTATAACAGCCCTCACACCCAAAAGAAAAAAAATAATTTGGCTTATTTTACATTACATTTCACATTCTTGAGGTTGATTACTTTCACTCGATCGGACACTTTTTTTACCTGTTTATATCTCCGAATGAGGAGAGGAATGTCTTCTATGTTGCCACTGGCTTGCTGCTAGAGCACCCACTGACTTCACCTTTTCTGGAAGCCATGGTGAGCCTTTTTCTTACATTTTCTGCTTCTTGATTGAGCAATAAAAATATAAATCTTTTACACATGATATATCCCTAACATTTGGAGAACTCTATGAAGGTTGGTACTATTGACAGTGTTATGTAACTTTCAGAAACCGCTCATGGAGAAGTTGATCAAGGAGTCTAGCCAGGAGCCATAACTATAATTTTTTCATAGATAATTGACTGCTCATGCTATAGTTCATAATTTTATATGTTATTTTGGCTCATTTCCGTCCCAACTTGATCATCCACTCTATTTTATGATGGAGATGTGTCTTATCGATGTTGCATCTTTACAATGATAAGCTACATCATGTTATTGTCATTATTGTTGTAAAATCCTAAGATAATATGTGGTTTAATATGTTTGCATTCACCCGTTACAACACACGAGCATTCTTGCTAGTAAATGAAAAATAAACTAGTATAAAAGTTTCGACAAGACTACGGGTTGGATGATGCTTGCTGCGTTAGCCTGTACTCCCCTACCAATTGCGCTGGTGCGCTTGTATGTATTACTCTCACGGGATGGATGAGCATGCATACCTAATATTTTTATCTCTGTTTTTTCTTGCACGCATGTAACCATAACTCAATATATCTCTTTAGTTGCATGCAAGTAGAATACATTTTCCCTAAACTATTTCATTGTATTTGTTACAATTAAATCATTAGAACAAAATCTCATGTGATTATATTTCAATAAAAAAACATTTTATCTTTTTTTCAATAGTTCCCTTTTTTATGTTGCATACTATATTCGTTAGATATTTTAATAAGTATTTTTTTTATATTTCACTAGGACATTTGTAGATGTTGTATGTGATATTCTTTTGAATGTTTGGTAACTATTTCTTACAATTAAATATTTCATGCATAATATGAAAATGTTTCAATAAAATTATGTATATGAATATAGTTTGTTCCATATAAGATCACGAGCCATTTTTTCTTTTGCCACGTCGGTTCTAAACAATAACTTCGCTACAGGGAACATCCCACTACTGCCTAGAAATATCTTGGCTGTTAATTTCCAATCTAAAAGTGCCGCGGTCATCTCTAATCCAGCCTTATCCATGCAACCAAACATATCTAAGTTACAGTTTCATACATGTGGGGTCTGTGTTTTTTTTGTTATGTGCATTCTATTGCAGACGCTCGATGTTATGGATCACGTCGGGTGTCCGATACAAAACATTCAAACCAATATATAAAAGATAAATTAGTATTCATATAAAAGTTAATGGGTGAATAATCTTGAGATCATATAATCGGACAAACTTTAATGGGTGAATAATCTTGAGATCATTGAGATCACATAATTCACATGTGAACAGGCAGATCGCCAGGATTAATTACTAAATTACCTTTCTTCTACAAAATGTTTAAACCATAATGACACCGATAAATAAACTATTCAATTCTCTTCATTTTAAAATATAGCTACCTTTAACATTTATATTTTATCCTAAAATACAATTATCGCTCCACTGCTTCCTCATCTCAACGAATCATAACTATATCTCTTATCTAATTGTTTTACATATTTTCTCATCTCAACCAATCACAACCATCCTTTATTTAAATTACACCTTAACCTTAATCCCTCCAAAAAATCCAAAATTAGCACTATTAGAACAAAGAAAGTAGTACAGTGTAACACATGATCAGCAAAAATATGAGACTCAATTCGTCTCATGAGTGACACATGTTTAAAGCTGTGTTTGGGAGAAGGGGTGAAGGAGGGGTGGGAAACACTCTCACCGACACGCAAAATAGTGCAGTGAATTAGCATATAATTAATTAAGTATTAGCTTAAAAAACTTGGATTAATATGATTTTGTAAAGTAATTTTTCTATAGAGTTTTTTTAAAAAAATACAAATGTTTATCTGTTCAGGAAACGTGTGCGTGAAAAATAAGAGAGGTAGAAGTTGAGAAAGCGCAGTATAAAACACATCCTTATGAAGCAGTTCTCAAAAAAGAGAAAAAACAATGCCATTGCTGCTAGCAGCCTTCTACATTCACTGGTCCTATGAGTACGCTTGATTCGCACATTAGTGTAAGTGTAGCCTAACTGCGGATCATTAACCGACTCTCTTGATGAATAGCCTCGGCAGCAGCAATTCTTGTGGGCAAAAAATCCTGGTTGTGAAAATCTTCACGAGGTGCCTATATACTCCCGGTTCCTTAGGTCCTTCCTCCAAAACCCACAAGATGCAACTTGCAAGTCATGGTGCCTGGACGAGTAGATGCATGCAAGGGTACATTAGTTAAAACGACGGTACATATAATTGGACTCAGTTTTGTGACAAGGAAAGAGCTAAAGATAGCTTGCCTCAGATTGTTCATCACTGTCCTTGTGTTTGCAACTAGAGCTATACATCACAGACCTCAGATTCGCAACAGGGAGTAAAGAGATATCCTAATATTTGCAGCAAGGAGATAAGGTTGTTGGCTTCATTTTAACATCGATCACTTGCACCCAGAAGAGAAATTTAGAACCAAATCAAGCATCTATTCTTACCAACAAAAAATAGAAGATGGAAATGTAGCAAGTACAAGCAAAATCAGCACACTGCAAGCCATTGTACAACAACCAACATCTTCTATGCAGCTGCATGACCATGACATGGCTGTCATGCAGGAATAATATATTTCGTAATAGCTTACTTGCACGCAACGAAAAGAATGATGCAAGAAATGAGCAAGCAGTATTTTGAAGTTAGTATGGAAACGAAATCAAGTAATATTTGAGTTAAGCATCAGTACCTATGATCCGTGAGAAACCAAACAAAATGTAGCATCAATCTCTTGATCTGAACAATTGATTAACATTAGCATAAAAATTTCAATCATCATGCCAAACATCATGCATGCCTACCAGATCTAGCCAAGATTTTACATAGATTCAACCCAAAATAAACAAGGAAAATCAACCCCACTACATATGCTTGGTTCAAACCGGATAAGGCAAATCAGAGGCTAGAGCAAAGCACCATAGCAACGAACTCATGAGAGGCGAGGAAAACCACAAGGGATGGAGGCTACACACCTTGAAATGCCGGGAACCTCACTAGGCCATCATCCATTGGTTCTGCGGATGTAAGTTACCATAAACGACTGCTTCTGCATGAGCGGAGGCAGCATGGTTGCTACCCCTGCAGCATTGAGCAGGCCAGGCTAAGAAGTGAAAAGGCCAACTCGCGCTTCCCTCAGGCCTAGCTTGATAGTTGATAGAGATCTTTGCATGAGTGCACGCAACCAGGCTCGAGTGGCTGGACATGTGAGCAACTAAACAGCACAACGCCTGAAGCACCCGCCATGCAATCACCCATGTGGCAACCAAACAGCCCTTAGCAACCGAGCAGTGCAAAGTGTTGTTTGGCACAGCAGTGCCCAGAATGAGTTGAGAAATCGAGTTCGCAACTCAGTGCAGTTAACAGGTTCTTATCTAAAATCTAAAACCTTAGTACGGGCTGATTTCTCTATACATAGAGTATGTTGCTCATTTGTATGTACAAAAACTCATGCGTGTGATTGTTCAATGACCCCTGGATATCCCTCATATCGCACACTGGTATGGCTGTGTAACACAGCATCAACATGTACTCCGAATTTCACCAGGCATACGGTGAATTTCTTGACATTAATGTTGAACGCTAGCATTTTCCAAGAATGTATTGTGTTTTCCAAATTCTTTTTGCACTCTAGATATTCTTTATTAACTGTTTTACAACTCATATGTGCAAAACATGATGCAAAATTCGTGAGATCATGAGACTTCCTTGTTAGTGCACAATGTTTGAAACATATCATTATATCAACCGGATACAAGGAACGCATAAGGAGTACTACACATGTTGGGAATTTATTAGATGAATCATGATTTCAAGAGTAAAAGGTTAACATGTTATGTTAGCATATTACTACGCTAAACAAGGTAATCATGATTTCGGACATTCAGCTAAAAAACAAGGGGGTAAGTTCATTAGAACTCACTTGTTTAGCGTTTTCCTCACAGCTTAGTTTAGCGCTTTCAAGTTTCAACGAATCGCTCACTTGTTTACAAACTCAGCTTAGTTTATAAATATAGATGTTCCATTGTTATGAGCTATCATATAAGCATAACAGGTGGCTATCAGGGATTGACATGCTCAGAGTCATGAAGAACCCATCCTTGCTTTCAAAATCACTTCACCCCCTCCCTGTCTTGCTCAACAATATCCATATCCCTATATATGAGAGGTGACACCTAGTAAGGTACAGCTTCATTTCTAAAGCTCAGGGAACAGCTCCACCTTGCTGGTACTAATGTGAGAACATGTGTTGGAGGATCAACTTCGTACTGTGATAGATATCATTTTGTGGACAGAAAACCAGAACAGCAGAAAGAGCTTAACCCAAAGCTCTTAGAGAAGATATCCAAGATCTAAAAAGAACAGCAATCTTAGATTATGAGTCTTTCAAAGTTGAAGTTTTCAACTCTATATATCCTCACAACTATACCACAACTTATAGACAGCAAGAAATATGATAGCATACTCGAACTGTGCGAGTAAAGGTAACAACATCAAGTTAGCTTTTTAATCTAATAGCTGTGCCCTCGTTATGTGGCACACTGGCACTAAGTAAGCTTAATACTACTACAAAAATTATTGCATGTCATTTGTCACAAAAAAGCACATGCACATATAAAGCTGATGCATCATCAATGTGGAACAAAACTCAGTTCATAGAAACTGATACACATATAAAGATTATGTCTTATCATATATCAAGTGCACAAGAAAATTTATCCGCTTACAAAGCAAAATATAGACAGCAAGAAGTCACTAAGTGGTTAAACAACTAAAGTCAAAAGAGTCAGAAGAAGGGAGTCATAATTTGCTAATCCACACAAAGAGCAATGTTTCTTATCAAAGATAGGCATGTTGATATGGTGTGACATTACCCAGGCAACCCATGTTTGCATACCCAGGCAACCCATGTTTGCATAAGAGAAAGCCATCTAGATGCAAATAAAAGGGAAACATATTAAACCAAACAAGGAATTGCCTAACTATGGTCTAAACAACTTTGACAAAAAAAAAGGAAAATTTTACCATCTTTAAGAAAGTACCTCAAGATACCAACATTTACACTAAAACTTTTAGTACCTCAAGATACCTAGTACCTAGAGGTACCACATTTTTACACTAGAAAATGCGGTACCTCACGGTACCTTCTCAAGGATGGTAAAATTGCTCAAAAAAAATTTCTGAACTTTACCTTCCTTGTACGCTTTTTTTCCCCACTTACAACTCCCATTTGTCGGATGAGTAATGGATGGTGGGTTGTGTATGTGAAGTGCATAAATACTAACAGGTTCCAGAGTCGCTCCTAAACTTATATTAAAACATTTGTAGAGAAAAAAGAGATGTTGCCTGTTATCATGAAACTCTTTGACCAATATGCAATTATACTTTTGGACATTGTGCCACAATCTCCTTGTTGCTTTATGACAACCTAGTGGAGATCTGGATTAAAGTGTAAAGAGACATTTTATTTGAAATTTTGAAATAGAAGAGAAGATGAACAATGCAGATAAAGAACATTTATGATATAAAGCACCTCCACTGTTATGTTTTATCTGGCACAATCTCCAGTGATTTCCCAATCATGATGCTCCAAATGTTCCTTTGCATGCATCCAGAAACGTTGCACCAAACTGATACCATGTCTATGTAAGTAATTTTATTACTAAGTGCCCTAAGACACAGAATAAAGTCGTAAAGGCAAACCGTAGAAAACAAAATTACCGCTGGGGCAGTTGAGGGGGCTTTTCAATCACATTTGACAATAATTTCACCAACATATAACCCAGCCACATCAGCTAGTGATCCCTCAACAGCCTAATCAGCACTTTATTTAAGTTCAGCTTATATGTGAATGCTAGTGAAGCAAAAGCACAAGAGTCTTCATTTTTTTCTTTAAAAAAACAAAAAAATAGTCTTGCTATCGCATGCTGGAAATGTTGACATCTGATCGAAATACTTAATTAGGTCATCACTTCAATAATGAATCATGAGAATACTACACTAAAAAAATGTCCATGAATAAATGTACTACACCCTGCAGTAATGGCACAAAGGAAAGAATATCTATTATACTACACAGTGTATAATAATATTACTCATGTTAGGTTATGTTATGTTATGTTATGTTATCTTATCTTATATTGTATTCTATTGTATAATGTGACAAAGTAACTCAGTTGCAAATTGTAGCAGGCAAATTAGTTAGTAAGGAAATCCTAAGTGGACGAGCAACAACGTGTTAGTTCAACTGCCTAATGTAAGGAGACATTTCCTAAACAGCAGCTTTTTTAGCCTGGGAACTATAGGACTAGAAATCACAACATATGAAAATCTGAACTTCAAAAAAGAACCATACATTTGAGGTGTATAAACCATTGTCAACATCAGAGAGTTCCTGAGGTAGCTCCAATGATACAGCTTGAAGAGAAGTGTACCTCAATCCATGCCATGGACAGATTATTTCTCTACAGTATAAAATAGGCTGTTGTTATGGTGCATCGATACTAAGCTAAAAAGAAATGAAAACATTACAGGAGCACAGTAAAGATCAGGGATCCATTTTCCCTATTAAGAGTAAATGAGTACTCTAAGGGAAAAAAACGAAAAGGGCACTTTTAGCAGAATCATTGAGAGAGTATAATACTTACTCAAAGCTCTGATGCTATTCCATTTCCAGGATTCTTCAAATAATTGACATTGAAAGATATGATGTTTTAATCTTTTCATAGTAGTTGAAACCAAGAACATGACCATTGTAATTGAAAAGAGGTCGCCCAAGGCCCCAACACCAGACTGGCAAAGTTATTGGAAAAAGATTGTCAGCCTTAGTCCAGTGATTATAATTTGCAAGTATGAAAAAATGACATCATGGGAGTTAGGAACAGTTCCATGCCAAGCTAAAAAGGACACCAGATGATACAAGAGCATTCATAGGCTATACCAAGTGTATTTATATGATTCACTCCTAAAGAAGGATTGAGGGTGTGTGTGGTTTGTTCCCAAAACAAACCTCACCAAATTTTGGTAATTCTAGAAATATTGCCCAAAATTGCCTCCACTGCCAAGATTTGGTAATTCTAGAAATTTCCTATCACAAAAGGTTGGCAAAGGCAACAAACCAAAATTTGGTAGGGTTGATTTGGGCATCAAACCAAACAGCCCCTAAAACAAATAATTCACAAGAATTTAATATTACTTACCATAGTAGATCAGATCTAACATGTTCCATGTAGATTGAAGACATGCTATCCCGATAAGGTTGTACTTGTGGTAGGAACATAAAAGATGGATTCCATTGGTTGAGGGAAAAAAATTATTGAGGTTAGAAGCACAGAAAGACACTAATTTACTTGGTTAGTTTGCTCAAGATAATTAGGTTTGCTTTTTGTTCACTTGTTTCATGTTTCCACCAGAAGTACTAACAATTGTGTTTGTATGTGTAGGGTTGTAAGATCAGTCTGTTGAGTAAGTTAGTTTCTGCTGTTATGATTTTAGCTCACTCCCATATCTGGTATCCTGCCAGCACCAGGCAACCACCACAGAGCCACCAAGGTGCTACTCTGCTTGATTTACATAGCAAGGGTTGGGTACTTGACTAGGATTGGATGGGTGATTTGGTTGATTTCACTAATTGCGGCCATGGTCTGTGGTAATTTAAGTTGGTTTGGTATGAGAAATGAAAAACAAAATGCACCAATTATTACACGTTGACACTATTAGAGAATTGAAAAAAAAAAAGCAAACCCATTAACTAAAAACACAAATACCCACCCCCAGATGTTGCAAATACAGAACAGAATTGTCTATTTTTACATGTGGAAACTACTAGGAAAATAGAGGTCAAAATTGGCAGTAAAGTGAGACAAAACCTGGACAAATATGAAAAACATTGGCAATTTTCAGTCGGACTCACACATCCCCCTCCACATTTAGGCCAAACCACACTCCATGGTTTAGGCCCATTAGCACAATTGTAGAGCCCCATGCCTCCAGTCACAAACACCAACAATCACTCCCTATCTCTGACCCTCGCAATCAGCAATGATTAACCTCTTCAAACTAATACACTTACTATTCAGTCCCTCTCCCTCTCCTTTTGACCCTCTCATGAGGCAGCACGGTCATGACCCTCTCATGAGCAGGACGGGCATGGATGTGTGAAGCGGAAGCTTGTTTAGTTTGAGTCCCTTCCAAAATAATTCCCATAGCAACTTTTTAAAAAATATATTTCATGATTTTCTACATTATTTTGAGATGACGCCTTAAGTAGGAATTGTCAAATGGACTGTATTTTTTTTCTGTTAAGGATCTCAGTTTTGTCGGTTGAGCAATAGTATTTTATTAACTCTAAACACCCATGCTAAAATATTGCAAGTAAACCACTGTCAATGGTTGATCTAGAACTGCAACCAAGTGACAAAACCAACTTACACATGTTGAGATCCAAAACAAATTTGAATAAAAAATGTATTGAAAAAATCATACTGAAATTGAAACTTTAGTTGATTTTCTACTCAAGACAGATGAATAAACTAAGTGAATGAATATATGAATATTAAACTAAACAACAATCCAATAAAATCTTAAGCCCAGGCCCCAGCATACTAGAGAAATTGGTTCAACTACTGTAAAAACTGAAGGCCTTAGGTTTGGACTTGTGTGTGAAGTGAAAAATTGCAACTGCAGAAGATATATAATATCATCTATTGTCGTCAGTACCTAGGTATCACTACATGCATAAACGAACTAACAAAGCAGTATCAGTTAGTAAGCACACAACTTGAACCATGCCGGTGAAAATATCGAGGAGATCTAACAAAAGAAAAGGAAATTCCCCCCTACCCCCTCCTCCAGGGGTATCGAGAGCCGCGCGGCAGCGCTTCCCCCCTCGCCGTCGTGGACCATCGCGCCGCAAGCAAGGGGCGGGTAAGCGCTGGCGGCATGGGCTACTAGCTAGGGTTTCAACTGCCCCCGCGGGGAGCGTACGTGAGGTGCGGGCGGCCGGCAAGACAGGGCGCGGGAGGCGAGTCCGTGGGCGGTGGAGAGAGCGGGGCGAGGGCCGAAGCGGTGGCGCGGCCACGGCGATCACCGTGCCGCGCAAGTGCGCAACCTAAGTTTTACTAGCTTTCTCCCCGGTCGTGTGCCTGGATTTTGTGGGAGCCCCTGCGGCCGCGGTGGTCGAATCCGCGATGGGGCTGGTTGGGTTTGTGCTGCTTCTCCTCCACCTTTGCGCCCCTACCCCTGGCACTGCAACTCTGCAAGAAAATGCCACCAGAGCGCGGCCAGGCATCTCGTTCATTTCTTGACTCCTAGTACTCCTTCTTAGGTTAAAAAAAGTTATTTTATTATAATACGAGTTAGAGCAAGTCTAATAAAAAAATAAGACATCACGTCTAATTTTATGGGTTAATTAGATCCATGTCATTATAAATTCTTCAGTTTTAAAATATATCACAACTATTCAACTATAAAATTGCTATACATACGACCAGTGCATACAACCCACATCCGACTCAACTAGTACATACAGTTGCTATTTTTTAAGCCCACATGAAAAAAAGCTAAGTGTAAAAATTGATAAATGAGACATGGTCGAATGCTAGTTGTAGGCACTGGTCGTATGTATAGGATGACTCATTTATTTAACTATCTAGAAGACATGCCACTATAATTATAACTTTTCAGGTATTGAATATATACCACTACATAGCTCTTGAATGTGTTTAATAAAAAATTTGAACCAAATTGCCCACGTCTTTTTCCTTTGTCCCCTCTCATCTTTCCTGTTCATCCGCTTTCTTTCATTTCTCTCTTTTGAATCTGGCAGCTTGTATTCTTCCTTCCCATCGTCTTTCTCGGCCATGACACCGGCGTTGTGCTGCACCACCAGTTCCCTTTCTTCTCTTCGCTGGCCCCATCGCGACAACCAAGGTGCGCAGTGCGTCGTTGCTAACTGTCCAGCTCCCGCACGCCAAGGACGTACTCCTGTCGGTGCAGCAGGAGTCATTCGCCTAAGGCAGCTTCACCGTGGCGTGGTCAGTGCATGATCTTGACAAAGTGACCTGTTACTGTATACTCTTAATCTCAAACTGAAAATCCCTTTTTTTAGTGCCTAATCGAGTTACTCAAATATCCAAAATACATTCCACTAGCTTCTGCCCAGCAGCAACCAACCAACCACCGGTACATCCTCCAGCAGCAAGAAATGGAAGGAAGAAGATGAAACAGAAGAGATGAGAGGAGACAAAAAAGAAGATGAGGACAATTTGGTCCAAAAATTTTGTTAAACACCTCCAAAGAGTATGTAGTGGTACATTTTCAATACCTGAAAAATTATAATTGCATGATTCCAAATAGTTAAATAGTAATGGTATATTTTAAAACTAAAGAATTTATAATGATATGGATCCAATTAACCTTAATTTGATACATGTAGACTATTCATCAATGAAAGGTAACATGTATAATAAATCACATCTATGCTAATTTTAGTGCATTAATCTCAATAGTTTTATTTTATTTGTTTACTCAATCTTCTCTTTTTCTTTTTTTTTAGAATTTGTGTAGAGTTTGCTTTTTATATGAGGGATTAAAGGGTGACTCCTCTCTTCTCTTCTCTTCTTTTTTCCATGTCATCGTATGTGTCTATGTGACATGATACGCATAGTACTTACCCTTTGATATATGCACACGCCAAACTTGCATATGTCCACGGCTGGGGCTTGAGATTAATGCAAGTGACGCTGACGCCAGCTTCAATCCCATTATCCATAGCACGTGGGCGCGAGGCGGGGCACCAGTCTCCGGTTAGGCAAGTAGCACATGACAGCTGGCAACAGTCAACAGGCAGAACGACTGCACGAGACCACGAGGATGAGCGAGGTGTGATGGTGGTGGAAACAAACAGGCAAGGCAGGAGGCAGGCGGGCGGGACACGAATCTCGAAGCGCTTCGTGCGGCGGAGATTGTTTCTGCTTTACTGCCTGGGCGTCGCTCGGACTCGGAGCATCCTCGAGCCTTGAGCCGCCGAGGCTTGAAGCGAGCGAGAGTGAGGAGCTCGAGTTCGTGTCACGCGAGGCGCGGAGGGAGCAAACCCTAGGTCGTCGGAGCGGTTCTCCTCCCGGCCTCGTCGTCTTCACCGCAGTGCGCTGTCCTCCATCCAGGCCGCATCGATATCGTCGCCACCGTAGCATGCTCCTCTCCTACCGGGTCGGCCGCTTCGTCCCCGCAACAGTTGTGCCTGCGCGCTCTCCTCCTGGCCACGCGTCGCCGCCGCAGGGCGCTCTCCCTCCTGGCCACGCGTCGCCTCGTAGCAACTCCACCTATGGTCGCTCTCGGTCTCTTGCTCCTTGCGGCCGTCTTTCTCTCTCAGCCGATCACCTTAGCGGCATAGCGCGCTCCGCCGTCAGCTCCGCGTCGTCACACTGCCTGACAATCTGAGCAGGATTCAAGCCCGCATGTCGCAGGACAACAGTTCAGGTACAACCTCATCCCAAATTGTTGCCTGATTGCTTGATATTGTCGAGAAAAGATCAAATCTTTTAACCTCTTGCCTGATTAATTTCTCAAGCAGTGCTCCCCATCCAGGCTCAGCTCAACATGGAGGCGCACCAAAAGGTGATGAAGAAGCTCACAAGCAAGCACTTCAGTCAATAGTGAGCATAAGAGCTTCGTTTACTAGTCGAGGGAGAGTCGAGCTGAGGAGAAGCTCAACTCAACGGGTCCGAAGTACCAATGTGCAATTGGATGCATCATCCATTCGTCCAAGAATCTAGTTCTAGTGCTTACCTCTTCACATATCTTGAAGCCATTCTGGCTCGCCGACGGACCTGCTTTTTGTCGACCCCTGTTTTTGCAACAGGAATCATTCGTGTATACTATACCATTTTCCTGGATCAAGTAGTCTGGTACACACGAACTCATAGTTGAAATATCAATTACGCATACACAAGCGTCGAGTACGAATTATTACAACAATAGGCCCGAAGGCACAGTCTTAGAACAAGGGACCAAACGGTCCGAAATACATCCAAAAGCAGAAATAGATAAGACAGCGGATTAGAGGCGGTGGCAACACCATTGCCACAGGCAACGACCGTAATTAAGACCTACCGAGCGCCATTGTCATCGGCAACCTCCTGATAGTAAGCATAGGGATCCTCCGAAGCGTCATCTCCGACTTCTGGTTGAGTTGTAAATTGCAAGGGTGAGTACCAACCGTACTCAGCAAGCCACCACAACAATAATGCATATGATAGAGGGTATTCCAAGGAATGGCTTCAGGTTCTTTTGCGTAAAGCAAGTTTTGTAAATCTTTTCGTAAGTCTAAGACCTAGCATAGACTGATCAAGTTTTAATACCATAGTTCATTAATCAATTACGGTTCTGTCCACCATCTATTGTGATCCCAAGGATGGCTTCCCGCCATTGGGTCGTCATGGTTTTCTGGGGCCTACCCCTTCTCGCCTCCCGAGAAGTGCATCCACCAGCATAAAATCATCATGCAATATCCCATCTCAATCATTTTAAGAATTTAGAGTCTAGCCAAGTGTAATACACGTCCCGATGCTCAATAACCGTGAGCATGACTATTCGAATAGATTTGATTTACTCACACTGCAGTGGATGTACACTTTACCCGTACTCCGCGACTATCCAACGCATGAGCCTCGTCCCAACACATGAGACGCATCACGACAAAGCATTTCAATAACCTCACATTGGCAGTACCCGCTCCATGAACTTGCATCCTCATGCACTCTAGGCGTTACGAGTTTCTAACAGTGAGAGGAGTTCTGGCGCTCCCGGGGAGGAAAGACTTACACATGCATTAAGTTATAATTAAGTTTAGGTTTACACATGGCGGTCCTACCGGTGGCGACCCCACCGTAGGCCTCCGCCTCTCATACACATCAAGAAGACCACTATGCATGGATACTGCCTTCTCTCGGCTATTTACTCCGCTAGGTCTATACCCATTCGAGAAGTACGGTTGTACGGGGGTCGTTTCATGCTTAGCTTCATGGCTCGGTCCTTAACTGACTAGGGTCGACACTTGCCTTTACCGGACACCACCCAAGTCCTCCAGCCGCCCCGGTCGAAAACAGTTATTTAGTTTTATTTTTCCTTTCGCAAACCATGTCATCAATGTCATGACAATGTAGCGCTCATGTCTTCACATGCCGCATCTCAACCACCTTCCCAAGGGTAGTTGCCCGTGCATAAAGCGTTTTGATAAATATGAATGTGCATGATTTAAAGTAGCATGGCTAAGCATTGACAAGTATCAACTAAAAATACACGATATTATGAATGATAAAGATTTGCATGGATAATCAATATCAAAGGCATGGCATATAGCAAGGTAGGGCATTCACATATATTCATATAGCATGCAAACTTCATTTTAAATCCAAAATAAGTTCGCAATTGGTTCAACATTCTCAAGGTTTAGTGATGACTTGTCTTACTCAAAGTCCTGCGGGTCTTGATCCTCGTTCGGAATCGCAACTCCCTCAGGGTCTAGAATTACGTGCGAAAGAAATTGATTTGAATTCAATTAGAATTCAAATAAATTCAAATTAAAAAAATCGAGCGCGAGTGTCGAATTTCGTTATCAATCCTAATATTTGCAAAATAGTACTGTTCCGATTTTAATCCATTTTGTCCTAAAGTATTGGCGTTAATCGATTAAAGTATTTTACCCAATTTAATTTACGCGATTCCTAATAAATCCGCTCTCTAATTAGATTCCTATAATAATTAGCCCGCAATTTCTACCATACTTTTATCATTCACAAAATTAATTAATTAATTAATTAATAACCAATTAAATAAATAACCTCAATTTATTTTCTAGGAATTTTCAAAAATAATCTACGATTACTTCCCCTACTATTATATACATATATATATATATATAAATTAATTTTCCCCTCTATTTTCCTAAACTTTCTCTTTTATTTTATTTTTTTTTCTTTTTTCCTTTTATTTTCTTTTCTTTCTTCTTCTTTTCTTTTTTTCCCTTTTTTCCTTTCTCTCTTTGCCTCTCTGCCTCTCTTTTCTTTTTCTCTCCCTCACTCTTCCTCTCTTCTCTCCTCTCTCTTTTCTTTCTGTCTCTCCCTCTCTCTCTCTCATGCAGGCGGCGGCTGACGGGGAAGGAGAGGGGGGGCTTACGAACAGCGGGGCGTCGGCACAGCGGCAGCGGTGCAACGTGGCGGTGGCGGCACAAGGCAAAGAGAGGGAAATTGGAAGGAGAGGGTGGGGAAGATGGGATGGAGAGAGAGGGAGAAATGGGGGTGTTATACAGCGGGGAGGGTGGCTGATGGCCGACGCGGGGTCGGATGGGACGACGCGTAGCGTGGCAGCGGCATGGGGTGCGAGGCGACGCGCAACGCGACGACGCGGCAGCGCGCGGGGTGGGGCTCAAGGCGGCGTAGCAGCGGCGGGCGGCAATGGGACGGCGTGGCANGCCGAGCGTTCGGCGACGGCGCGGCGCGGCGCGGGGCTCGGTGCGGCGCAGGCGGCGTCGGGACAGCTAGGGTCTAGATCGAACACCTAGGGGGCAACGAACAGTGCAGTTTTCCTATTTTTACTTATTTGATTGATTTCCTATGTAAAACTTGCCTCAAAAATTCTAATTTCCACACAAATGAATTTTACTCAATATTTGTGTTATTCCAAATTAAAGATTCACCCAAGATTTTATATCACCCATATTTATCTATATACATTTATATATTTATATATGTAGAGATATATATATATATAATTTCCTATTTTAAGGTATAAACTATACTATCCAAAATAGAAAACTCGCTTATGATATTCATGTAGAATATTTTATTTATTACAAATTTTGCCTACATCTTATTTCAATTTATTTTCTTAATTATTTATTTAGCCATTTTCCCCTTTTAGGATTTATTCCTAATTAATTCTTTATACAATGATTAATTAGACTTCGCAAATAAAGACCCGAATAAAAGAGCAATTAAATTCGGCATGATGCAAATTAATCAAAAGTTTTCGAGATTACGCGTTTTAGGGTTTCGTTTTTGTCGGTCAAATTTTCAGGGTGTTACACTTTTGACTCTGATCAACTCCTTCGTGAGAATGTATGTCTGCTTGTCGGTTTCTACGATGGGTGTACATCTGTTGGACTTGTGCTTTCAATTGGTATTATGATATGTGCCTCTTCATGGTAAAACCATACAAATGATCCGAATTTAGGCCTACAACATATTCGAATTAGGATTCCAAGTCGTTTTCTATTAGGAGTCTTTCCTTTTATCTCCTATATATACTCTGGTAAACCGTACGGGATGGAAAGACGTTCTCATTGTTATTTCCCTACGTTTGTAATAAACTCCTTAATAGTAATCATTGCCGGTTGACGCCCGTGGTTTTTTCCCGAGGGTTTTCCACGTAAACATCGTGTCTCCGTTGTATATCTATTTTATTAACAAGTGGTATCAGAGTATTGGAGACCGATCCATGGTTCTCGGCCGCTGGCGTGTTTCTTCAAGTGAAGGTTGATCTGATCAGCGGTGCAAATTCAAGATTAATTCTCATGGCGAGTTTGAAGTATGATCTACCGCTCCTGGACTGAGATACAAGATTCTCACTATGACAAATGAAGATGCGAGCCGTTCTTGCACAGCAAGACCTTGATGATGCGCTATCTGGATTTGATAAGAGTACTCAAGATTGGTCCAACGATGACAAGAAAAGAGATCGTAAGGCTATGGCGTATATTCATCTTCATCTATCTAACAATATTTTGCAGGAGATGCTTAAGGAGAAGACAGCTGTTGCGTTGTGGTTGAAGCTGGAACAGATTTGCATGACAAAGAATCTGACCAGTAAGATGTACCTGAAGCAAAAGTTATTTTTACACAAGTTACAAGATGATGAGTCTGTGATGGATCATCTCTCCACTTTCAAGGAAATTGTTGCTGACCTTGAGTCTATGGAGGTAAAGTATGATGAAGAGGATTTAGGCCTTATTCTATTGTGTTCGTTGCCTCTCTCATATGCAAATTTCAGAGATATTATTCTTTATAGTCGTGATACTTTAACTTTAAAAGAAGTTTATAAAGCTTTGCATGTCAAAGAAAATATGAAGAAGATGGTAGCCTCTGAAAGTTCAAGTTTACAAGCAGAAGACTTGGTAGTTCGGGGCAGGCAACAGGAGAAGAACACAAAGAATCAATCAAGAGATAAAAGTTCAAGTAGCTACCGTGGAAGATCAAAGTCCAAAGGCAGTTATAAGTCATGCAAATACTGCAAGAGAGATGGACATGATATCTCTGAGTGTTGGAGCTACAGAACAAAGACAAGAGAACCAGAAGTTATAGACCGAAAGGTAATAAGGAAGAGGAAAGTAAAGCCGCAATTGTTACTGATGATAAATCTGGTGCAGAATTACTTGTTGCTTATGTTGGTTGTGCATAAACTAGTGACATGTGGATTCTTGATACTGCTTGCACGTATCACATGTGCTCAAATAGAGATTGGTTTGCCACCTATGAGTCTGTGCAAGGTGGTACTGTGTTGATGGGTGATAATACGCCATACAAGGTTGCAGGTATTGGAACAATTTAGATCAAGATGTTTGATGGTTGTGTTAGAACATTGTCAGATGTACGGCATATTCCAAATTTAAAAAGAAGTCTTATCTCTTTAAGTACTCTTGATCACAAAGGGTACAAATATTCCGGTGGAGACGAAATTTTAAAGGTAACCAAGGGCTCTCTTGTTGTGATGAAAGCTGACATTAAAACTGCTGACTTGTATTATCTGCGAGGTACAACTATATTAGGTAATGTTGCTGCAGTTGTAGATTCATTATCTAATTCTGATGCTACTAATCTTTGGCATATGCGTCTTGGGAATATGAGTGAAATTGGTTTGGCAGAATTGAGCAAGCGAGGATTGCTAGATGTACAAGGCATCGAGAAGCTCAAATTTTATGAGCATTGCATCTTTGGCAAGCATAAGAGAGTGAAGTTCAACACATCTACACATACTACAGAAGGTATTCTTGATTATGTGCATTCTGATTTATGGGGGCCTGCTCATAAGACATCCTTTGGAGGTGCTCGTTATATGATGACTATCGTTGATGATTTTTCGTGAAAAGTTTGGCCTTATTTCTTGAAGCACAAATGTCAAGCTTTTGATGCATTTAAAGAGTGGAAGACTATGGTTGAAAGACAAACTGAAAGAAAGGTGAAAATACTTCGTACCTACAATGAGATGAGGTTCTATTCTAAGATATTTAAATCATATTGCAAGTCTGAGGCATTGTGCGTCACTACATTGTTCCTCATACACCTCAACAAAACAGCGTAGCTAAGCGTATGAACAGGACAATTATGTCAAAGGCCCATTGTATGTTATCTAATGCAGGTTTGTCTAAACAGTTTTGGGTGAAAGCCGTTTCCGCTGCTTGTTATCTTATTAATCAATCACCCAGTTATGCCATTGATAAGAAGACTCCAATTGAGGTATGGTCAGGTTCCCCAGCAAATTATTCAAACTTAGAGTATTTGGTTGTACTATTTATGCTCATGTTGATAATGGTAAATTGGAGCCTAGAGCTATTAAGTGTATTTTTCTTGGTTATCCGTCTGGTGTGAAAGGCTATAAGTTATGGTGTCCTGAAACTAAAAAGGTTGTGATTAGTAGAAATGTTATTTTTCATGCATCAGTTATGTTACATGACAAACCTTCTACTAATGTTCCTGTTGAGAGTCAACAGAAAACAAGTGTGCAGGTGGAGCATTTGATCAGTTTAGGGCATGCACCAGAAAAAGAAGATGTTACTATTAACCAAGATGCACCTGTTAGTGAAGATTCAAATTCTTCTACTGTTGAGCAGTCGCCCAAACATTCTATTGCAAAAGATAAGCCCAAAAGAAATATTAAACCAACTAAAAGATATATTGAAGAAGCAAACATAGTTGCTTATGCTTTGAGTGTGGTAGAGGAAATTGAAGGTAATGCAGAACCTTATTTATATTCTGATGCTATTGTTTCTGATGATTGCAATAGATGGATAACTGCTATGCATGATGAGATGGAGTCACTTGAAAAGAATCGTACTTGGGAATTGATGAAATTACCAAAGGAGAAGAAACCTATCCGTTGCAAGTGGATCTTCAAAAGAAAAGAAGGTATATCTCCAACTGATGAGGTAAGGTACAAAGCAAGGTTAGTTGTTAAAAGTTATAGCCAGATTTCAGGTATTGATTTCAATGATGTCTTTTCCCCTGTTGTGAAGCGTAGTTCAATTCGCGTTTTACTCAGTATTGTTGCAATGGATGATTATGAACTAAAACAAATGGATGTTAAAACTGTATTTTTACATGGGGAGTTAGAAGAGGATATTTATATGGAGCAATCTGAAGATTTTGTTGTTCCTGAAAAAGAGAACCTAGTCTGTTCGTTGAAAAAATATCTTTATGGATTGAAGCAGTCACCTAGATAGTGGTATTCATGCTTTCTCAGAAGTTTAGAAGATCCAATTTTGATAGCTGTGTTTATCTTAAATTTGTTGATGGTTCAGCTATATATTTGCTTCTTTATGTCGATGATATGTATTGCTACAAAAGACAAATCAGAGATAGCAAATTTGAATACATAATTGAGTAGTGAGTTTGAGATGAAGGATTTGGGTGCAGCGAAGAAAATTCTCGGTATGAAAATCACTAAAGAAAGACAGTCTGGCAAGTTATATCTTAGTTAGAAAGGTTATATTGAAAAAGTTCTTTGTCATTTTAATATACATGATGCAAAACCAATGAGTATTCCTTTAGCTGCACATTTCAGATTATCTTCAGATTTATGTCTACAGTCAGATTATGATATTGAGTACATGTCTAGAGTTCCATATTCAAGTGCAGTTAGTTCACTTATGTATAACATGGTATGTTCTCGTCCTGACTTATCTCATGCATTGAGTGTTGTTAGTAGATACATGGTTAATCCTGGCAAAGAGCATTGGAAATCAGTTCAGTGGATTTTCAGATACCTACGTGGTACTTGTAGTGCTTGTTTGTAGTTTGGGAGATCTAGAGATGGACTTGTTGGTTATGTGGATTCATATTTTGCTGGAGATTTGGACAGGAGAAGATTGCTCACAGATTATGTTTTCACTATTGGAAGTTGTGATGTTAGTTGGAAGGCAAGTTTGCAAGCAACTGTTGCTGATCTACTACTAAAGCAGAGTATATGGCTATTTCTGAAACTTGTAAAGAAGCTATTTGGCTTAGAGGTTTGTACACTAAGCTTTGTGGAGTTACGTATTGCATTAATATATTTTGTGATAGTCAAAGTGCAATATGCCTTACAAAGTATCAGATATTCCATGAGAGAACAAAACACATTGATGTAAGATATCACTTTATTCGAGGTGTGATTGCTGAAGGTGATCTGAAGGTATGCAATATAAATACTCATGATAACCTAGCTGATATGATGACAAAGCCAGTTCCTGCTACTAAGTTTGAGCTTTGCTCAAGTTTGGTTGGTGTTACAATATAGTCCTAGAGACTATTTGGCGCGCGGTGATTTTATCTATATTCTTGGTGATTGATTTTTTTATGCTACAAGAGAAAATTCGTCTCAAGGTGGAGATTATTAAATATATGATCCGAATTTAGTCCTACAACATATTCGGATTAGTTTTCTAGTAGGATTGCAAGTCGTTTCCTATTAAGAGTCTTTCCTTTTATCTCATATATATATATTCTTGTAAGTCGTACGGGAAGGGAAGACGTTCTCATTGTTATTCCCCTACGTTTGTAATCAACTCTTTAATAGTGATCATTGCCGATCGGCGCCCATGGTTTTTTCCCGCAAGAGTTTTCCACGTAAACATCGTGGCACCATACCGCCATTAATGCAAGGGAGTGGTTGAAGCAACCCTCTGGTCTTGTCAGCTTTTACTTAAAGCAGTTGTGTTTCCTCAAAGAGTGCCTAGGGCAAGGAACGCACTCGGGCCCCACCTTGGGCATGTAGAGTGCCTAGGACCCGAAGATGGTTGGGCTTTGCTTCCGGATGGCCATTGCGCCCACGGCACATGGGCACGCGGGTCGTCCTCATTTGAAGATGTAGATCTTGTATGTCTTGATTGAAAGTGCATTTAGACCCCTAATTATTTTGGTGATTAATGACAATCCGATTAGTGAAGACTAATGTTTGAAATTGAGTTTAAGTGAAGGAACATTAGTCCGGATATGTGGATAACTCGATGCAACACCCATGTGAATGAAGATGTATGGAAAAACGACAATGAAAATCTTGGGTAAATTGTAAATGTTAATTTACTTGCATTGATAGGAAAGCCGTACTATTAAGGGGATGATGGATTGATCATGAGAAATGAGTTGAGTGCTCAAAAATCCTTTTGAAAAAGTGGTTCTTAACTCATTTGGTGTGTTTCTGAGGTTTTCGGAATTTTCGAAAGCAATTTTCGGAATTTTTGAAAAAGTCTGAGAGCTGGAAGTCGGTACTAGTCATTTTTGGACATGTCCGAAAATCACTTTCGGAATTTTCGAAAATGACCATGAAGCCCAAAACCGTTCTGGACATTTTTGGAATTTCCAAAAAATGAGATTTGGTTCTGGATCTTCTCGGAGTTTCCGAAAACTATTTTTGGAATTTTCGAAAATTCTGTCCGATCAAATTTGGTTTTGAAAATTTTTGGAGTTGTCCGAAAATGATTTTTGGAATTTCTGAAAATTGCTGAGTGGCCATTTTTGGTTCTAGATATTTTCGGACTTGTCCGAAATTGACTTTTGAAATTTCCGAAAAGTACAATTATTGTTCTCAACGGCCAGATCTGAGAGGGGGCTATAAATACGCCTCATCCTCTTCAAGCCCAAGTTGCTGGTTAACTTGAATATTTTCGTGCCCTTGGCTTGCTACTTTTGAGATTCACTTTTGAGTCTTGCTTGCTTGATTCACTTCTCCATTGGTCTTTGATTTGGATTTCGTGTGTGTTTGAGAGTTGTGGATTCGAGTTTGTGTGAGTGCTTGGGTTGACTTCGTGAGAATTTGTGAGCACTCATTTCACTTCCCAAGAGATATTTGCATCATTTTTACTCTTGAAGGTTGAGAACTCCTAGACAGTTAGGTGTCACTTTTGAGCCACCGATCTACTTGTGGTTGGCCGAGAGAAGTTTGTGAAGATCGGATCTCACCTTCGAAAGGGAAGGGATACCACTAATAAAAGGAGGAGTACTCTGTGCAACCTCTTGAGGGAAAGGTTAGTAAAGACCCGGCTCTTTGTGAGCTCCTCAACGGAGACTAGAATCCCCTCAAGGATTTGAACTTTGGGAACATCTCACTGTGCAAGATCTTCGGTGAAACCTCTTTCTCCCTCCTTTAGCTTTACTTGTTTGTGCTGCTATAAGTTTAGTTGTTGTTTGTGCTAGTTTCTCTTTGTTGTAGGCAGCTAGATTAAGCATATCTTTACATTTGTGCTTTGTCTGTAATTTTTGGAAATTCCGAAAATGGTTTTTTGGAATTTCCGAAAAAGGTATGCTTTCGCTTTTACTTAAATTTTAAATTAGCCTATTTACCTCCCTCTAGGCCTAATTGACCCTTTCAATATATTCTTGAAATCTTGAATATGTAGATCTTGTATGCGGCGATGTGTTCCACAGCGCCTTGGTGACCGGAGGGGAAGGGGACCCTGGTTCGTATTTCTTCGACAACTCCGTTTTAAAAGTATTAAAGAAAACAAGTATATAACACAACATATATATCACAATCTAATTGCTAATTCCTTGCATGCATGATGTTCTGTATTGATACGTCGTTTCTCTCCAAATACCCAACAGTGAAACTGTGGAAGTAAGAACAATGCCTGCAAGTGCTCCCTATTAGGACATCGTTCTCGATAAGTTGAATCAAAGCCTGACTGTTTCTATACAACCAATGATACCATCCGAATTAGTAAGCATCTTATTATCCTTTAAGAAAAGAGAGATTAAGCATCTTGCCATGATGTTTTGGATAATATGTAATTAAACTTTTAAACTTCTACTACCGGTAAATTCTCAAATGTTTAGGTTTAAATTAAATAAATCATATGTGCATATTTGCCATTAAAAGTACTATCATAATCTTATTGTATTTTATACTTGGAGCAAGAATAATAATGAGCTATATATAAACCAACTAAGCTTATGTGGAGGAGAGAGACAAAGAAAAATAGTGTTGGCTCTCATGCATTAGTTAGCTCTTTATATACTCTAGATAGATTCATTAAATATATGAGTTAGATAGATAAGAGAGAAAAATAGAGACAATCTAAGCTATTATACGTATTAGTTCTAATGTGAACTTATAACTAGTAGTGAGCTCTATTATTAAACTTGCTTTTATTCTATATAATCAAAAAAGTTTTCAAAGTTTGATCGAATTTTGTTCTAAACATTAAATATACATGACCGAAGGAAGTATTAATTATTCTGTGATAACTTCATTAATAGCACATGTCATATATTTTGGTATCATTGAAATCGTCACATGTGTGATTAGTTTTCTTCACTTTGTCTGAATTACTAAAAGTTACTTAATTTGTTCAAAATACTAAACCACTATGCCAACCCAATAAAAGATAATATAGTAAACCCAATCTAGATGTCTAAATATTTTTCTCATAACATTAAACCTTGTTGCTTCTTTTGTAACTAGCAAAATACCTGTATATTGTAGCGGGCTCTTATTATATTAGATAAGCTGATTAAAACTAAATCATCACTCTCAAACTCTGATTAACAATAATAGGATAAGAAAACCTAGATAGACTTAGTGTGTTGTACAGTGTACATGAAGAAAATAGAGCTTCCCCATCAAGTAAACCAACGTTACCCCTTAGGTGTTGCAGTGTAGGACAACCATTTCCTTAGCACAAATGTGGTTGGGTTAGTCAGCGATGATGGGCTCACAAGATAAGTGGCGCCCCACTTGTCAGATTGGTGGTGTTGGCACCACTAGCCTCTTTTAATATATATATATATATATATATATATATATATATATATATATATATATATATATATGTGAGGGTAAGATTAGCAGAGTAAGATCATAATGAGCTTGAAAAATAAAAAGGGCATTAGGCCATGTTTGTGATGGTAGGGAGTACAATATTAACAACCTTTGTTATTTGCATGATAAAGTATTTAATAAAATTTTACATAAATCAAACAAATATTACTCCCCCCACCCCCACTCCCACCCCTAAAAAAAGTAAATTCTATAATCTTTTATTGTTGTACGAGGCTCTTGTTTGGCACAACTTTGACTCTTTTTTTTTTCACGGTTGGAGCCATAATTTAAGGTCACTAGGGTGAGGTCTTCTTTGAAACACATGATTTTCAATACACATGAATATGATGAATGTGTAAAATGCACTATTAGAGTGTTATAGCATCTCAAACCCTATGGATTGAAAAAACACAAGAAAACTACAATAAAGATCGTTTGTATAGAGCATTGAAAAAAAACAAAGAAGTCAGAAGAGAGATAGACACAAATAATTTTCTCCAAGAGGTGAGGCCTTACGTTAAAATTCCTCCAAAATTCATATGTTTTGAACTAATCGAAAGAAACTTTATATTATTTTTGATAGTTGTTTTGGTCTAAAGGATCACATGGAAAAAAATCTATACGATTGGATTCCCCCAAGAACTATTTGTTCGAAAGGAGCCATGAAACATTTTATTTACACCTCATACGGAATCTAAAAGATTAACCTCAAGACATTTTAATTCAATCTACAGACTCTATTTCCTATAATAGTTTAGGAGTTGAAGTTTATCAAACAAGACACGCTTTATTTTTCTTTATATGACGTTGGTTAGTTAAGAAAAAAAACAGAGGTAGTATCTTTTAACTGAGAAAATACACTTGCATTCTCTGCTAAAAAGAAATTGCAGCAGCACTTACTGTTTTTACCAAGGACAACCTCAAAACATGCCCAGCAAGTGCTATCGTGCCCGGATGAACGGGTGCCGGTACCACAGCTAAGCTAAGAGAAATCTCCAGACGATGATTTAGATTGTGCGTGCTTCTGCACATACTGTTATCTTATCAACAGCTTTCTGTCGAAGCACTTCATATGTATTGTATAAATTTTAAACCCCCCTTTAATATTAAGATTCGGTCAACCCGGCTGAAAAAATTAGACTTACAAACTGCAGCAACAGTCGCTGTTTTTACCATGGACAACTGGACAAACACGCAGGCAGGGCAGCAAGACTGTCGTGCGTGCCCGGATGAACGGTGAGTTACCACTTACCACAGCTTAGCTGGGAGAAATCTCCAAGACGCAAAGTCCAACCCGTCGTCCCGTCCCATGTGTTCTCCCACCACCACCGCAGCACACAAACGACACAGCGGCACACCGTCATCGCGCCCCCGCACCGCTGCCTCTGCCGCTGGCAGCACAAGCACAAGACACCCGCACACGCGCACACGCTCCCCACCCCACACACACCCCGTCCCCCCCCTATTTAGCCTCCCTCCCCCGTTTCCGTCCCCCACACACCACCGCCACCACCTCCGATCCTCTCGCCTTAGACCTAGCACCCGCCGCCGCCGCCGCCTCCGCCTCCGCCTCCGCCTCCGCCGGAAAGGGAACCCCCCGTCGCACACCCCTCCCGATTCCGGTGGGCGCGCGGGGGAGACACCAAGGTATACTTGGGCTGGCCTCCCCCTCCCCACGATCGCCCTTCGGGAAGGTTTGGGGTGGGGGGTGGGGGCCGACGCCGTCATCCGTTCCGGGCGTTGGTAGAGCCGGCGATTCGCCGCTGGCGGCGTTGATCGGGCCCCGGGCGGAGGCTCCGGGCGCCTTCGCTGGGGTTTTAGGATCGGAATGCCGTGGAATTGTCCCGGTTTGGTTGCTCGTGGATGGTGGGGGGATTGGAGGGATCTCGCGGTGGCGCTCTGCTCGTCGGATCTCTCGACGGTGTTGGGTTTGGTTTGTGGGGCGCTTTGGGGGTAGACGGCAGCTTGGTTTGGTTCGCCCGATTGTCGTCGGATCTTGTGCTTGCTGTCTGATGGGAGTTTGCGTGCCTAGATCTTGGAGGGGTGGTTGCGATAGAGCGATTTCGCTGTACGGATGCTTTTGCTGCGCAATTGGATTGGTGATTTGGTGATTAGGGGTTTGGAACCGTAGGGTTATATCCGTGTGATGCTTCTGCTGATGTGCATGCATGCGGATAGCACGTTTATGTCGTTTTTGCGATTGGATTGCGTGACAAATGCGGCATGTATTTTCTTCTTACATGATTCTCCTTTTTCATCTTGTCTTTGCGTGCTACGCCTACGGCCCAGATTTAATATAGGTGCATGTTTGCGCGCGCTATACCATGAAATGGCTTACCAAATGTAGCATGAAGCTCTTTGTTACTCTCGTATTCTTCCGTTACGCTGTGCTTTAACTGTTGCATATGTTTGTGTTAGTGCCCATTTAACCGTGTTATGAACTAGAAATGCTTAGTCAATGCCAACATAAAGTTCTTCTTAGATGATTATTCTGCCATTGTGCTGCTTTAGCTGTCACTGAGTTTGGCATTTCCACTCTTGCAGATAAACTCAACCCAGGCTGAGTTGTGGCTGGTATTGGCGATATAAGCTTGTTAGCTGTTTTCTCTTGTGTCTTTGGTCTTCATCTTTGATTACGCGTCATTGAAAAGACTGTACATGAGAAAACTATTTTGTTGAAACATTTCTCTTGTAATATGAATGTATTGAGTTTGTGACTATCCTTCTCCTGTGCTAGAATCATATATTTCAGCTTCAAAGCTCTTATGGTACTTTTCAAGTTTCCTGTTGAACCGAATACCTAGTGCATTAACTCTAAGCTTGTGACAAACATTCATGCAAATTCGTGGATATTAATCCAGAACCTGGTGGCATATTAACATTGGATACTTGGTCAACTGGAAAATTGGAGCTCCTTATTCATGTCATCAATGGAGAGCCTAGCACAGTTAGAGCTGTTGTGTGAAAAGCTTTACAATTCTAGAGACTCCGCTGAGCGAGCACACGCAGAAAGCACCCTCAAGTGCTTCTCGGAGAACAGTGACTACATTTCACAGTGCCAATATATATTGGACAATGCCTCAACACCATATGCCCTGATGCTGGCCAGTTCAAGCTTGTTGAACCAAGTCAATGACCGCAGTCTTTCGTTGCAATTGCGCCTTGATATCCGTAATGTTCCTTTCCAAAAGTCTATCATGAAATCAGTTATTCAGCTGTTTTTGCTTTTCTATTGCATCTGCATGGCATGTTTTCATTTACGTCTCTACCAATTTATTCAGTTATGATTAGTTCTGCGTTGCAAGTTACCACAGAAAGCAGTAGGCACTCGTTTGTAGTGCCATTTAGTATAAGTGGCCATATTTAAATCTTTGTTGTTCCTTCCTTGACTCAACTTATTTCTGTTGCCTTTGATGTCTTATGCTTATTTAATATGGCTTGAGTTGAATGGACAAATATTTATTCTTTACATTCTATCCTTGAGTTCATTTATGCCTCTGCAGCACATTAGAATGGCCAAATATTTATTTCCATTTATCCACTGTTGTTTTATGCATTGGTAATGTAGCTAAATTGCAAAAATACATGCCTATAAACAATGCTTAAATCTATTTTGTGTACTTTTGTGCCCTTGTCTACTGCTAATTTTAAACCAATATATTGTGATCTGTTTGAAGGGAATTATGTCATAAACTATCTTGCTACGAGGGGACCTAAACTGCAGACGTTTGTGATTAAATCCCTAATTCAGCTTGTCTGTCGAATTACAAAATTTGGATGGTTCGATGATGATAAATTCAGAGATATTGTCAAGGAGGCAGCCGATTTCTTATCTCTTGTAAGTTTGTTATCTGTTTTGTTGGCATTTAGTTGAGAGCTTTTTAACTGTTGATGACATATTTAAGGACTATATACCTTTGATTTGAGTGGAGCTGTATACCTTGGTACATAAATCCTTGGCAATTTCTATTACCAATGCCCGTTCTTTAGAACTAAGTAATATGACAAAGGATAACCAGCCTACCAGATAACTCTACATAAGAACCTGACTAATATTAAAGAATCCATATGAGGAACAGTTATAGGTTTTATTCCATGCTCTATTGCGGGTTAATTGATGCATACTAAAGTTGCTGCTTATGCTTTTCATTTCAGGCATCCCAGGATCATTATTTCATAGGATTGAAGATACTATATCATCTTGTAGGAGAAATGAACCAGGTGCCACCTAGAAACTTCTTTATTATTATAATTGTTCAATAACTGGTTTGATCCTAATCAATATGATAATGCAATTTGGCAATATGTAGATTAATTTAAAAGTTGAAAAATATTTCAACAGTGTTATTGTTTTGATGTTTAGAACTGCACAACGTGCATGGTGTTGTTGGCACTTATAAATCCCACATGCACATACATTGATAAAACATCGGATGAGACACAGTACTTATGGTATGAATCAATTCATACCATAAGGAAAAGTTGTTCTTTATTTTCCTTTGCGACACTTAAACAAAGAGTTATAAACATGCAGATAGACATATATAGGCATAGTATTATCGATCGAAATATTAATGGTTAATCCAACCAATGTTAACTAGCCAAAGTTAAACATTGACACTGATGGTTAGTATATTAATATCCATTTATTTTAAAGAGTATTGGCGGCAATATGATATGTGGTACCTTACTAAATTGTGTTGTGGTAGTATTGGTAGCATTCTTTTTTACCTGCTTGGAGCTGTGGTGCACATTTCAGCCTTTTTACTGTCCCACCTTTCTGTTAGCATGTCACTTCTTTTTATGCCTTCCTTCTTTGTCCTCTTAAATTTTTTCTGGTATAGTTTCTTGAATATGATTGCATGTCACTGTATTTCTTGTAATGTTAGAGTTTCATTTTATTTAACATGAAATAACACAGATTGCTTGCTTAGTACAAGAAAGGGTTCTAGTTGTTCTACAAATATCTTCTGTGAACCGTATCTCTTTTTTCCGTTAACAATTCTTTCAATGAATAGTTGGATTGGACCATTAAGCTTTCTCAGTATGTACTTGGCTTCTTCATACTTTTTGCATGCTGTCTTCTGCTTATGAATTATAGTGTTCGTCAATATCTTCACTTCTGATTGGGTTATGTACTTATGTTGTTGCTTATATCTTTTCAATATAGTTTATAATGTTGTGCCCATTTTTATCCACTCTTGTTCAATTTCCTTTGTCAGGTGGACTGTAATGTATTTAACTGACTTTTTGTGTCTGTGTATGCATGCAGGCAAACGCGATGCCTTTAACACTTCACAGAAAAATTGCTTGTTCGTTCAAGGACCAGTTTCTTCTACAGATCTTCCAAATTTCTTTAACCTCATTACACCAACTGAAGAGTGAAGGTAAAGTTCAAGGACCAGTCTCGTCCATTTTGTAAAAAGTAGTGTGTATCGGAATGCCCACACTTTCTCACTTCCATCTTCTGATACAATATGTAATTAAACTGCAGTACCTGATGACTTTAGGCGTGATCCTCTCTCGCTTGCATTAAGGTGCTTGTCATATGACTTTGTTGGTTGTCCTGTGGATGAAAGCTCTGAGGAATTTGGTACAGTGCAGGTATGTTAGTTTGCACAATGTTATCTTCTGTAAAACAATTGACCTATCCCAGTTGGTCTATTTCTTATAATTTATGTAATTTTTATCGATGCAGCTTCCTGCATCTTGGAGGCCTCTCCTTCAAGATCCTTCTACTGTTCAGATCTTCTTCGATTACTATAAAGTCAACGATACATGTGTTTCAAAAGAGGTATACTTTGATTGGGTGATTTGAATAATATCGATAATATAATCTCTGATTATTTTTACCGAGTGCTTTGTCCATTACTCCATTAACACAAAAGAGGTATATTTTGCTTCATAGTTCCTCATGTTTAGAACGTACACTTTGATTGCATGATTTTTCATTAATACATTTTACAAACTTATTGCTAGTTAGCTACCACTACAGTTCTACAAATATTTTGATTGACTTCCATTCAGCAGCAATATTTTCCCAATGTTGTTTTTTAAAAGCATGACTTCCTCCCCTCTGTGAAGCAGCAATATTTTCCTAATGTATGGATCTCTAAGAGGCATGCTTTATTCCTTTCAAGAATCTCTAGGAAGCAATATTTTCCTTGTGAATTTTTCTTACAAACAGCTGTTATGTTTTTCTTTCTTTATAAGTAATGTGCCATGTTCAGTGGATTAGCTCTTTTCTTGACTCTTCCCCGCCTCCATATCTCCTATGCACTTCTTTATGTGTCCTAGCCCTTCATTTCTGCAGGCTTTGGAATGTCTTGTGAGACTTGCTTCTGTCAGGCGCAGTATTTTTGTTGAGGACCCTTCAAGGACCCAGTTTCTTTCTCATCTGATGTCAGGCACAAAGGAGATACTCCAAACTGGCCAAGGTATAACACTTTGCCCTTTTGTTGCCAAGTGCTGTTCTATTTTAGTCCTGTTACAAATTTCAGTAATTAGGACCAGCGGTTTCAATTGCAATCCTCTTACATAGAGTGAAAAGCCTCCTTTATGTAAAGTTAAGAAGCATTTACTCTAAACATGAGTTGAATGACTCATGCCTAGTCATGCTATGTGGTGCACTGTAGAAACCAGACTTGCTTTTTTATAAGTAAAAGCACACCTTGGTTTATTATAAATGCAATAGTAATCTTTAAAATTAGATACTTGTCTGTCAAATTAGCTCCATGCAGGAACAAAAATAAATGCTCCATATCTTTACGTAATTTATTCTGGTGTGTGATCTGCTCATCTGCAGGTCTTGCTGATCATGGAAATTACCATGAGTTCTGCCGTCTTCTTGGACGTTTCAAAGTGAATTTCCAGGTTGGAATCCTGTTACTTAAAATGAAGTATGAAGCTAACTTTTCTTGTTTGTTTTGTGTCAAGGATTTGCTCTTTGTTCTTTCACTTTGCATTCTTTTACAGAATTAGTGACTTGCTAGTTTTTGCTACGTAACAACCGATGAATTAGTTGGCAACAGTAGTGATGCATTAATTATGAAGTATGCATTTGAGTTCTTTTAGGCCTTGTTTGGGTTGCCCAATTCTGGTTGGTATCCTGACTGAAATGAATTGGGATGGCGGGGATTTTGTGGGATTCCAAACATGCCTTACTGATGTTATTTTACCCTGATTTGTGGTTTTGTACTATTGCTTTGAAGGAACAGTAATAAGTAATTCCAATGGTTTGTAGGTTCTAGTCTTTTGGCTTTACTGGGAGCACTAACTCGTCATACTGATATACAGTTCAAGGTTCTAAATAGTGGATTGCATTTTTACAGTGCATTGGTTTTGATGTAGAGCATATCGTAATGATGAAGTGCATGTTGTCGTGAACAGTTGATGAAATAGTTAATTTGTATTATATTTATAATCCTACGTAGTGAACTGTTGTGTTTATGATGTTTTAATGTATTTTTGGTAATGTTTGCAACTTGCAAGTGCTATTTTTGTTGGCAATCTTTTTTTTTTGCCTTACTGACATTTGGTACCAATTTATTAGCTTTCAAAGTTTCAATAAACAACGGAGTTCTCTGTTCAGAAAGCATTTAATACCTGTGTAATAGTGTTGTCAACTGAAGATGGCCATTGTTCCAAACTTTCTTCTACCAATTTTCTATATGCATTCCTTGTCCCAATTGCCTATTACTAACTTACTGTTTGTTAAGTTGTATCTATTGTATATGTTCTTGAACAAAAAGCATGGTTCAATATTTTCTTACCACATTCAAAATTTGCCATGAATGACCATTCCTTCTTATTTAGAACTTTGATAATAATGTAATTATGTAAATTAGTCTATGTTGATCATGAAAACAAAATTGAACTGTATTATGTCTGTTTGCTGTTGGCATGTCTTCATTGTGTCATTCGGAATACTCCTGGCATTGACTACCAAATGATTTGGTTGGTTGATTGTTATCAGTGTTACTAGATTATGTTGGCTGCACTGGTTTATGATCCTTTATCAAGTTCTCTGTTATTATCATAGTAATATTCAAGCTATGAATGGACCTCTTTGTGATTAAGTGTGGACTCTTGCATTGTTGTACTTCGCAGTTGTCAGAGCTTCTGAGTATTGAGTTTTATGGTGAATGGATTGGTTTAGTAGCAGAATTCACAACTAAATCCTTGTTGTCATGGCAGGTCTGTTTCCCTTTTTTTTGACTCATTGTCCTAGCACTGGATTATTCAATAATCAATTTCCATAGTTTTAACTGTCGAATATTTGCAGTGGGCCAGCAATAGTGTGTACTATCTTTTGAGTCTTTGGTCAAGGCTGGTGACATCTGTTCCTTACTTGAAAGGCGACACACCAAGTATGCTTGATGAGACTGTTCCCAAAATCACGGAGGGTTTTATCACCTCTAGAATTAATTCTGTTCAGGTACTGATCTCTATGAGATGATGGAGCTGCTTTCTATCTGAGTTGAAGGGGTAACATTTGTTATATTCTATTGTTTCTATCCATCTCAGGCCAGCTTTGCAAACGACTCATCTGATGATACTTTGGATAATGTGGATGTTCTTCAGGAGCAGTTGGAGTCTCTTCCTTACCTTTGTAGATTCCAGGTTGCTATTTCCTGTCAAGTTCTGGTTTCCAATTTAAGAGACAATTTTCTGTTAAACTTTTGCTTGGATCCATCTTTGTAAACATGTCCACCTGTAGATAAGATATCTTGCATAATCAATTGAATGTTTTCTTTTATGGAGATTAACCCTGTTCCAGCTTTTCAGATAACAGGATTCAGAGCTTTATGTAATTGATTTTTTTGTTGAACATATGCATTGGTTTTATCTACTTGCAGTTTACTGCATGCACTTAGTAATTTCTTGTATATGGCACTAGAATTTCTTTCTTTAAATTATGGAGAACTAATAGAATGATACAACAACAGTAGATGCATCAAATTTAAGTAGCATTATGCTATTCATTTTTTATCATATTTAATTATATGCTTCTAAAACAAGAATAACCAGAGTAATTTTTTGGCCAACTTAAGTGCTTTGTTCAACTTCATATTGTGGACGGGTGCAGAAAATATAGTAAATAAGATAAAAAAATATGACAAATTTAGAAATGCTGTTGGATCAAAAGGCAAGATACCAGTTTCTCTCTGCATTTTCCTTTTTTTTTTGGGGGGGTGGGGGTGGTCAATGGCTTTGATCAGATGCTCATGTTCCAGTATAATAGTAGCTATTTGTTTTATTATGTGAGACTGGCTGAGTGAAATTTTCTAAGCACTTCATGTGTTCATCAACCCTTCCCGATTGACATGGTCAAGAATAGAGGCAACTGTGGATAGACATGCAACTTAGCAAATTTGAGCCTTCGCAATAGTGTTATGTAGACATCCTATGTTATTATGTATGTGCTTGCCACCATGTGAGTTTAGCTATCTACATTGTGCCTCAAACAGATGAAGATCTCTTATTATCATTTTTGTCGTTTTCAGCTAATTTATTATGCCACTTCATTATATATATCTGTTACTTTTTGTATAATTATTTTGAGTCACTACTAACCTCCTTGCCAGTTACCAATAGTATGAAGAAGCTAGATGGAATGCCCTTATTATTCTTAGGCTCTTTTTTTGAGAGAGAGTTGCATTATATGACATGCCCATATTATGATTTTCTTTTGCTGATTTGCAGTACCAAAACAGTAGCATTTACATCATAAATATTATGGAGCCTCTTCTACAAGCTTATACGGTATGTTAGTGTTATTTCACAGGCCTCTTTTTTGGGCACAAAGAATGCGAATGCCTTTTCAAAATCAAATACTTTTTACAGGAAAGGTCAAGATTACCAGCTCCTGGAGATGCAAATGAGCTCTCTGTCATTGAAGGACAACTCACTTGGCTAGTCCACATAATTGCAGCCATTCTCAAGATTAGGCAGACCATTGGTTGTAGGTGAGAAATTGACATTCCTTGCTTCCTTCCTTATATTCTGTTTGATTTCCTTCTCTTTTCGCTTACAATGTTCATTTTTTTATGCAGCCAAGAATCACAGGAGTTAATTGATGCAGAACTTGCAGCCCGTGTGTTACAGTTGATAAACGTTACTGACACAGGGGTGCACGCACAGGTTAGATGAAAATGATTTGGTCATCTAACATGAATGCTGAGTGCTGAGCTAGTGTACTTGTAGCAACAACAATTTTCCTTTCTAGTATTGTCTGCAAATTATTGAATATAATTGCATATGTAGGTAGGACTGGTTTTGTTTTTTCACAAGCATTTAGTTTTTTTTAAGAAGTTGCACGGGTCAGCTGTTCTTTAAAATGTGCAGTATCAAATTAACTAAGGAATAACTTAGATATTTTCTAATACTGTAATGCAAATAACTTACAACTTTATTTTTATTGCCTATACTGTAACATAGATAACCAATTACTCGTTTCTCCGTTCATCATGAAGCTTGGAGTCACAGCAGCACATGTGGTTGTTGATGGTGTTTTGGTGTTTCTTACAGCTATCATGAGAATGCTACCACATACTGTCCCCATAAACCAAATCTGTTTCTGTGTTGCGACACTACGGTTTACGGGATGCTCTCCAATTTGTTCTTTACTTTCATTAACCTGTTTTAGCTGCTCTTATAACCATTCACAGCTTCACAGATTTGTGAATGATGACTTGCGGTGCATTCTTTGCAGAGATATCGAGTATTAAGTAAGCAAAGACTTGATCGTGCTATTCTTATCTTTGTGCAAAATTTCAGAAGGTCATATGTAGGAGATCAAGCCATGCATTCTTCAAAGGTTAGAAGAAACCGGATAATAGAACATAACAATTATAATTTTTCTTTTTATCTTGATGTACCTTTTTCTGTCAATCCCCATCAAGTTTTACTTCTTTGCTGCAGCAGTTGTATGCAAGATTATCTGAGCTTCTTGGACTGAATGACCATTTAGTTTTACTCAATGTCATTGTTGGGAAAATAGCTACTAATCTAAAGTGCTATGCTGAGGTACCTACTGTTTAGACGTTTACTGATTTTAGGCACACTTTGATCTATATGCTGTGGCTGATCCTTTGTGTGGTTACAGTGCGAGGATGTTATTGATCATACTCTGTCCCTCTTCCTTGAACTTGCATCTGGGTAAAGTTGTAGCAAGCGTATTCACTTTACATTTCTCATGTTTATTATGATAACAATTCTTCATATGTATTTTCGTAGCAGCTATATGACTGGAAAACTGCTTCTCAAGCTGGAGAGTACAAAATTTATAATTGCAAATCATTCTGTACAGTCTTCTTACTAGCTTCTGTTTCATATTATCCCTGTGCTATTCCTGGTCTTAAAAGCGATTCTATTTTCATTATTGATCTTTTCAGAGGGAGACTTTTCCATTTCTTGAAGAATACAGATGTGCCCGCAGTAGAACAACCTTCTACTACATCCTTGGCTGCTTGGTTTTCATGGAAGACACCCCAGTTAAATTCAGGAGTTTCATGGAGCCACTCCTACAGGTGCATTGCTACTTGTATTCATACTCCCTCTGTCCCAAAATGTAGCTATATCTGGCCCTCTCCAGATCTTAGGTAGAAATAGCTACATTTTGGGGTGTAGGGAGTACTAGTTAAGTTTTTTCTCCATTCTTATATGGTTTTCTTCTTTGTATTCTCTATAGGTTGCAGTTAATTTGGAGGCAACCGCTGATGCTGCTTTCCGGACTGATATTGTGAAGTACGCATTTATTGGTTTGATGAGAGACTTACGAGGCATTGCTATGGCCACAAACAGGTGCACAATTTGATTATATATAGTATATGTGTACATCAACTCTTCTTTTGGAATCTAACTACTTTTGTTGGTCTTATCCAGCCGCAGGACCTATGGCCTCCTATTTGATTGGCTGTATCCATCTCGCATGCCACTTTTATTGAAAGCCATCTCACTCTGTGCTGATGAACCAGAGGTAACTACCAAATCGCAATGCTTTCCTTGCATGGCTGTTCTTGCTGAAAAAGTTTGAACTGTTTTTAAAAAATATCTAGAGCCTTATGTTTCTAAATCTTTTGTTCAGCAGCTACAAAATCACCACTTTGTGTTCATGCAGGTTACCACACCCTTGCTCAAGTTTATGTGCGAGTTTGTTTTGAACAAAGCTCAGAGATTGACATTTGATTCATCATCACCAAATGGGATCCTTTTATTCCGGGAGGTTAGCAAGCTGATTGTGGCTTATGGATCACGTATTCTGTTGCTTCCAAACGGCACCGATATTTATGGAAGTAAATACAAAGGCATATGGATATCACTTGCTGTTCTTTCAAGAGGTGAGTTCAGAAAATATGTTTTGAAAACACCTGTATGCTCTGCAATTTTATTACAGTTTCAGTAAGTCTACCTGCTTTTATTCACTGTTTTCTAATGCTTGATTTTTCTAATGAATTTCATCCTTTCCAATTTTATGTGCGATTCTCATTGCACAATTTTTTTTGTTTGAAAAAAGTGTGCTTTGGGTTACACTTTTGCTGTGAAATGTTATTTGCATTCCAATATGTCTCTACGAAATTTCAAGACCAAAACCTTGTTTTTGCACCCCATTGAGATCATTGTTTTCCAACAGACAATATTAGCTTATCCCCATGGGCCATATAATGGACCTGGATTGTGAAAGCTTGTTCATTTTTGTTAATCATTTAACTCCTTACTGATCTGTGATATTTGAGTTGAATTGTAGCCTCATAGGGCTTGGCAGATGGTAAATATTTAAATTGCATAAGATTTGCAGTAGTTGAGGATGGGTTTATGATGATTTTGGCTAAACTGAAATTTAACTGCAACTATGGTTAAATTCTGTTGCAAACATGGTAAACATTCTATACTTTTTCGGTTTCATGTGTGGTACGATCTATGGATTTCCTTATTCAAGAGGATACTGATTTACTTGAATTTGGTATGAGATGTTCCTTGGAGTTTTCGGTTAGGGTGACAGCTTAGTTCCACCGTCTCTGATTCAAACCTTTTGTTGTGCTTTTAATGTTAAAGAACAAAATTGGCTGAGTTCTACTCAACTCCGAGCCCAACTATTTGTTCTTGAACTGTATCTTCTGGGAACCTCATCTCCCATTGCAGACTAAAGATTTGTATTTTTTTTTCTTTTGCTGTTATTCTGAATGGAACCATTGCAGCTTTATGTGGAAACTATGTCAATTTTGGTGTATTTGAGCTGTATGGTGACAGAGCACTTGCTGATGCCCTTGATATATCTTTAAAGATGAGCCTCTCAGTTCCATTGTCTGACATATTGGCGTTCAAAAAGGTATTCCTAGCAACTTTAGTCCTTTACTATTGTTTTGCTGTGTAGTTCTATTGCTTGTATTGATATGGTTATTAAGATCTCAAAAATATTCATGCTAAGTTTTATAACATTGAAGATGTAAAGTTCTCATTATATCACAATGAAAGTGAATTGAATGATATGTAAATCAATTAAGCAGAGGTAATTACTTGTGTATCAGGAACTGGACTGAGTGATTTTAGTGCCAATCTTCTAATCTAACTGAGAACCCTGCATTTACGCACTTGGTATGTTGATACGTTTAGTTGCATGAATTGATCAGATCCTAGTATCCTAGCCTGTCTAGAAAGATTTGTATATTCTGTCATAACAGCAGTGTCATTTTTTTTATTTGAAAATATACACAGTAAAATTACAGGAGAAAACATGAAATGAGTACTGCCAACAGTAGGCTCCAGAGTCCTATCGGGAAACTTTTTCTTTGGAACATGGGATGCTCCAGTTATTTTTTATTTTTATGCCAGACATTTTCAAACATTTTTTCAAGAGCATACTCCAACCCCTAGAACTGTAGTTGACAACAAATAGGCAGCAGCACAGTGTGTTTGAACTTTACTTATATTTTTTTTCAACATTTTGTTTGTAGTCTCCTTGGCATTTTACCAGCAGGTACCCTGCATGCGAGCTTAATATATTTATTTAGGTGATCTCCTTGCAATTGCCCACTGGTAACATGCGTACAGGTTTAGTGCTATGTTTTCCAACTTATGTGCTTTTACTGTCTTGATCACAGACAAATAAACAGCCTAGACACCATTTCAGGTCTTGCGTTGTCCCACATTCATTTATGGTTTACCAGATGATTGGGATATTCTCGTTTCATCCGTGTAAGCATTCATACTAGGCTCTTTCTTTATTTCAGCTGTCGAAAGCATTCTATGGATATATTGAAGTTCTGTTCAGCAACCATATCACTTTTGTTCTCAATTTGGATACAAATACCTTCGTGCATATTGTCAGCGCTCTTGAATCTGGCTTAAAAGGTCTAGATACAGGGATATCAACACAGGTATGTGACATGATGCTTTTTACTCTTCGAAAAATGTTCCTCGCTTCTTGTTACAACAGCATCGGTGAATGAGTGCTTAAACTGTGTCCTATCGGGGAAGACAACAGTACCAATCTGTGGTCGCTGGTAGATAATAATTGATGCCTTCATAATACTCTATTCTCTTTTATGTGTTTTCCCCTATTAGTTTCTTCTCTTGGATCTGGATGTCATGTGCAACCTGGTTAGGGTCCACATAGAAGCAGTAGTCAACTTCTCTAGGCCTGCAACACTGTGCACGTGAACAGTAATGGGAACAACATCTGCCTATGATTACTGTTAAATCATTTCCATGTTCTTTGATACGGGGTATATAGTAAAGGATTGGGTTGTATCCCTATTTATTAAGGAAGCAATACACAAGCTTTTATTAGTCTCTCCGTTTTATCTCCTTCCCTTGTGCAGCTGCCTCCATGGTGCTGTTGCACTGCTTGGTTCCATGGACTATTAAGCCCAAGGGCCCTTAACTATGCTCATCACATTGGAATCCATCATTGTTCTTTAGTGCTTTCTGTTTGGACTAATCTGTAAATTGTTGGTTCCTTTTGGCAGTGTGCCTCCGCCATTGATAGCTTGGCAGCCTTTTATTTCAACAATATCACAGCTGCTGATGGCCCTCCTTCACCAGCTGCACTAAATCTTGCTAGGCATATCGGAGAGTTCCCCACTTTGTTTCCTCAGGTTTGTGTTAGTAATCTCCTCTACCATATGCAGAAAGATCTGGGTGTAATTACATTTTGGTTTTTTGTGACAGATACTGAAGACGCTTTTTGAGATCATCATCTTTGAGGATGCGGGTAATCAATGGAGTCTTAGTAGACCAATATTGAGTCTGATAATGATCAGTGAACAGGTGCTTGTCTTTTGAAAATTTTTAAATCATGTTTCTTAGCATTTCTTTTGCACTCTTTTCCCAGTTTGTATTGTCTTTATCTTTTTTTTTTTGCGAGGGTCTTTAGATCTTTTCTAATCAGTTGTTTTTCTTTGTGCAGATGTTTAGTAATTTGAGAGCACAGATATTAGCATCACAGGTTAGGGAACTCTTGTCTGATGTTCCACTATGCAGTCCTGTCTTTCTTATTTTATTTTTCTTCTCTGCTTGAAGCTTTCTAGTGTCAAGTTATCAACAATGTTTCCAGTCATGTAGGCCTTTTATTTAATTTGCTTAAATAAAATGGATTTTTTTTGAACGGAAATGAAATGGATATTACATTTGAACGTATACATGGTTTTAAGTTCTTGTATGGAATGGTGTGGACAGATCCCCTGAAATGGTGCTGCAGTAAAACACAAGTGCTTGATATATTCCAGACGTACAGGATTTCAAACTTTATTTGTTTTAGGCGACTAGTTTATATTTCAGAGTCATGCTGGATACTTTAATTACATTATGTGGATATCATCAAATCTTTCAACAACATTGGGCTTGATATGGTGCATTATACAGTGTTGAATTGTTCTGTCATTTTCAGTTTAAGAGTGCTGATGCTTTGGTCTCATATATACCTAAGTTTTGTTAATTTATGTCTGCAAATAACAGCATTAGTAATCATCATTGAAGAACTAATGTATATCACTAATGTATGTCTTGCTTGCAGCCTGTAGACCAGCAACAACGCCTTTCGCAATGCTTCGACAAGCTGATGGCTGATGTTGCTGGGAACTTGGAACCAAAGAACAGAGATAAATTCACTCAAAATCTTACAACATTCAGGCATGATTTCCGTGTGAAGAACATTCAGGCATGACAGCTGTTCAGGACCATCTACCAGCTTTAAGGAGGTGCACTCATGTGCTGTAAATACTTAGCTTAGCTTCGTTTTAGGAACCACCATTCCCGTTGGGNAGTTATGGTTTTAACTCAGTTTGGTTTGGATTGGCTGGAAGATGAAGGGTTCTCCTGCTGCATGTGGCGGCGAAATGCAGTTGTTGATCTCTTACCTTGTCGTGTACTAGAATGGCGAGTGCGGGAGATTGACTTTTCTTCTTCTTCTCTTTTATACTTTAGTGTTAATTCCTTCTCTTTTTGCTTGTACAGCAATATTCATGTGAAAGCCTGTGATAGCTGTTTCCCCAAGTTGTTAGGGGGAAAGCAGCCATCGCTCAAAATATAATTCATTCGTTAACAGGTTAGAAGAAGGAAAAAAAGTTGTAAATGGTTGTGCTTCCTGTTGCTGTGAATGCTCAAATTGAAAGTGAGGAGATGGTAAATTTGCTCCTTGTGTTTCAATACAGGTTTTTATTCAGCTAACGTCTTTTTTACAGCTCTCCATACATCGATTCATTATAACCCCGGATTACTGTTGTGCACAGCAATTTTCTTTTGGAAGTGCTGTGCAGGGTTTGGAGCTCGACGGCGCCTTTTGCCTATGGACCTATGGAAGGTAGTTCTTCAGTCTTGTCCACAGTATTTGTTGATTAATCTTGTTCGTCAGTCTTCTTCAGAGTTTATATTGTCTGATTGAGTATATTTTCCCCTTACTCTTAAGGTGTAGGTTAATGTAGCTAGTTCTGTTTCTGTTCAGGTTTCCTTGGTTTGACACTATTCAGGTTACTATTCTTGCTTGGTTTCAGACTTCCCATATCCTGTAAAATTCGGTAGCTTGTTTTGTCGGTGCTAGAAGTGTAGGATCAACTACCTTATATTTTGTCGCTGCACGGCCGATGACAAGTATGAAAGTATGAATTATTCATTTAAAATACGTCTTAATAATTAATTAAAATAAAAGCACAGAATTTTTCCGGCACTATTGCTTAGCTTACTCACATAATTTCATTTAAGAAAATACCTTCTAAATGCTGCACTTGTAAACCAGCAAAAATCTAAAAACAAGTAAACATCTGAACAATGGATAAATTGGGGATTCATTTCACATCTTTGTGACTGTGTCACTGTCCTCTATTCTCTATCAGCTGTATTGGCAGTGGCCCATCACTCTCCAGTTTAAGCTCTTCCGATTACATGCTTTTCAAAGGATTTCTGGAGGAATACTGTTCATAGGAATTTTTTTTCCTGCCATTCGGATCGCGCAAACAAGTAGTAGGAAAATCGAAGGAAAGATTCCTTTGCTACTGATTTCACGGAAAAAACACTTGAAATTTTTCATCCACTCCAACCTCATTTTATTTTCCTTCGCACAAGATCGAGGCAATTAAGCAATATGCATATGCTATCAAGCAAGAACTTCTACGAACACAAGCAGAGCAAGAACTATAGACGGGACAACATGAATAAGAGCATCTCCGAAAAAGGCCTAAACAGGTTCCTAAAACATAAATTTTGGGAATTTGGTCAAAAAAAACCCTCCAACAGACTTTAACATGGTTTCAAAATTTACCCACATCCAATATGAACCAGATATTGAGCAACTTGACGCGCTCCCAATCGCAGCAATCGTGCGTGGCCACGTCAATTTTTCTTTCCGTCGCGCCAAAATTTTTTCCTCCCCGCGCTTTCCCCCAACCGCGACAGTCTATTTCCCGTCTCTTCCATCGCCGCTCGCTAGGTCAGGAGGAGCCGCGCCCTCTTCGCACCAGCTCCGTCCAGGGCGTCGTCAGTCGCCCATCCAGGTCGCTGCCGGCCCTCCGTCCAGGGCGCCACCGTCCGTCGATCCAGGGCACCGTCGGCCGCCCATCCAAGTCGCCGTCGGGGCCGTCGTCGTCCACTTCGTCGGCACTGTCGGCAGTCTTTGCCCCTTCGTCCATCTCGCCGCCTCGACGACGTGTGTGAATTTGTTTGGGGTAATTTCTTCGGAAAGGGAGGACTTCTGACGCCGTGCTCAGCTGCCCCGCGTGTTTCACTACCTTTGTGCCTGGATTGCCAGAGGTAATATTTCCTTACTGCTTCGGACTCTGTGAGTCAAGGAGGAGGTTTCTGGATTCCAATATGCATGCTATTAAGCAGTCACTAGTTTTTTTTAGATTAGTAGTATTTTTAGTTCTTGGATTGGCACGATGCTTTTCCTGATGATGAAGAAACCATATGTTACCATTTACCCATATCATAGTTGTGGTGCTGCTGCTGCCTGTATAGGGCAATTGCTATCAATAATTTTGTTTGGAGAAGTTGGTGTATGCTAGACTATGAGGAGTATACCTATACATGTGAGTAAATCTTTTCCATACAATCCACATCCATGCTCACAATGATCAAATTGGTTGAACCATTTCGAAATTTTCTAAGACACCTGAACCACTGTGACAATCTTGAAACATGCTTGAACATTCATGATGACTTATTTGGAACCTGCTTTGACAATTGAAATATCCACCTTGAATGTCTGAAATCTTCATGGAACTTAGGTGCTAAAAAGAAGTAATGAGAAATCATTTGTTCTTAATCTGCACCCTAAAGTTTTATTCAAGTCCACTAAATTGTACTGAAACTATTTTATTCAAGTAGACAAATGGTACATGCTAGTTTCCTACTGTACTGGAGATTTTATTTCTTTCTGTACTGGTATAGTTGAGATTTTTTTTCCCTGAACTGGTATACTTAAGTTTTTTTTCCCTGAACTGCTATAGTTAGGTGGGCATTGTATGGACTTCACAATTCATTATAAATGGTACATTCTAGTTGATTTTTTTTTGTGAATGGCTATAGTTGAGATTAAATCTTCAGAACAATGAGTTGTGTTAGGTTCATACTGTTTATTCTCTGATGTTTATTTTCGCCACATTGCAATGTCATATTTGGTTGTGCTGTCATGATGGGAGAGTTGTTTGTAGGTCCTGTTGATAATGGAAGAAGAAGGATACTTCACTAATTTGATGAATGAGGGCAGCAATTCCTTGTATTGGGATGGTTTGAGTAGCCAGATGGTGGACGATGTTGTGAGTAGCCAGCCTATGGAGGATGTTATGAGTAACCAGCTTATTGAGAATGGTATGAGTAGCAAGCTCGTCACGCAACAGTTTCCCACTGTTGAGAGGACTACCGTGACTAGACCAAATCAAAAAAGATCAAAGAATTTTAGCGAACAAGAAGATAAGCTACTTGTGTCGGCATTCTAATATTTAATATTTGGTTTAAACAACTGATAACATATTTAATGAAAAACATATTTTATCTATGGCATATTGTAATAGTTCTTATCCATAGCAAAGAGTGGGCATTTACATAATCATTCTAAAATCGTGAATGCGAATGTAAATATATACGAGGTCCTGTCCATTATTGTATCAGGATGTATGGCGATTTTATATCTATTGTGCGGCAGTTTGCATAAATTCTAGATTCTTTTCAAGCAGATTCCGCACCATGCTTTCATATATCATGTTTTGATCAAATTTTGGTCAAACTGTTGACTATAATTTGTTTTGTCTTGCCTATGTATATGCTTATTTGTACGGCTTATTTGTAATTAAAAAATATTTTTTGATAAAATTTTATATGAGTGTCCTTAGCGATTCAAATACAAATGCTGTAAAATAAACCATGGTGGAAAGAAACCACAAAATCAAAAGTTTTAAAATTCAAACTTAATCTTAGAAGTATAAGCATAAGCGGAAATATGAGGTCGAATGAATTTTGAAATGCATAGTCCTTTCATGATCAAATAGGCTTATTATATCTTTAAGGTGCCTTATGCCTACATATATTATGTATAGTGTGAAATTGGATCTTTGCTTTCATCTACCCCATCTGTTCTGTATGCTGTCCTTTTTCTTACTAAAGCTTCAAGCTTCAAACATTGATATTCTTTTGTGATTGTGATGGAGGTTTCATCGAACATGCCCTATCTGAGATACAAGAATCAGATTTGATAAAAGTCAGTTTGTGTTTACTTGATTTTCAGTGTTCCACAACTGGTGAGTGCATTGGCAATTTTGGCTCCATGAAGCTCATTCGCAATAACGTCCACATCAAAAATCGATTGAAGTCGGTGCTTTACTTTTTGTTTAAAGTAGAATGTACAGTTTGACTATTACATCAGATTGTCATCCAACTAATTCCATTTAGATTGTTCAAACTCACAATTGTGCTTTGTGCTTTTAGCATTTCTCTGCTTTTTTTCTTACTTAAAATCAGTTAACCACTTCAAAATTATTTAAGTTGATTACTATAGGTATCATCTAGTTATCTCTCTATCTTCATGTACTTGATGTTGGAAATATAAGCAATTCATCGTAATATTTAATCCAGATTGCAAATCATGACAATGTAAGGAAAAACCATAGAAATATTATTCTCAACCATAGGGATACGCAAAATAGACATGCTATAGGTGTAAACCATAGAAACAAGCATGTCTAAATTATTTGCGCATATAAATGGAATCAAACAGAAAAGAGAAGGAGAGGAGAATAACATACGGTGCTGCAACAGTGGTTGTGATGGTAGCGGAAGGAGAACCGTTGTCGTTCCCGCCATTGTCGTTCTCGTTCTCACCACCAGCCATGATGAGGAGGAAGTAGTCGACGTAGTCGTACTCAAGCACCAGTGAGCAGTCCCGCGATGCGCTCTTAAAAACCTGATTCGCCTCCTCTTGGTGCAAGATCAGGAAGGCGGAGGTTCCGGAGGCCTGCTCTCCCAACGCGTGTGCACGCACTCGCCAGAATAGGATCATCGTAGCAGCAACAGAAGTGGAAACGGATGAAAATGTGTGTGTTCTCACACGCAGGAGATTAAATCCATTCTTCTTTTATAGGAGAAAAGAAAGATGAAGGGGAAATGACTCATGTAAGATGGAGAGAAAGATAGTAACTGATTGTCATTAATCAGCCATCAATCATCCTGCACTACGCCACCATGAAACAACCATCAATTTGATATAATTGACATTGGTTGCCATTCCATTAATTAATCATTGGATTAATTCTCAAAAACCTCTTTATCTTTACTATTGATAACTCATGAGAAGATGAATACACATAACTCGTAGCATAATGAGCCTTGAAATTTAATTGATTTAAATGGATGAGTTAGCTAATTAAATCTAACACTTGACTAATGAGTTCTATTTATATTGTAGTGAAACGAGTATGGATTATTATTTGGTAATTTGAATCAAACAGGGGGTTCTGCAGTGAGTCTTGGGCTCTCGGTGCGTTCTTTCTCACTCTCATCTCTCCAGTCAACAATTAACTCTGTTCAGTGTCAAAAGAAAAACAATTAACTCTGGGTTGTCTTGGTTTGACATTACCAGTGTTATTACATGCTAACATGTGAATCCACTTATAGATTATAATAAACTGTTTATTTTGATATATAAGTGGATTCTTGGATTAGTTACTTACATTCCTAGTTGGCCTGTCAATCCACAAATAAAGGTAGGAGATGAACCGGATCCATGTATTATATAATAGAGTAGGACTCAGTCGTCGTGTTGCCTTATATCTTAAGGCAGGGTATAGAGCTCTAGTTGAATACTATCATTTAATAGATTAGAAAACTAATGTCGTGTTCGGCTAAGTTTTTCTCTTTGTAACTTCGCCCATAACTTATATAAGATGGGCAGAGAGCTCTCCAAGAGTATAACCACAACTCGATCATCAGATCAATACAACATCCGGCAGATTCAATCCCCAAACAGAAGTAGGGTATTACCTCTCGTCGAGAGGGACTAAATCTGTCTAAACCATTGACTCCTTTACTCATCCACTTTTAGTTCTTATGCGCTATCTCCTTTTCTTGTTACCAACCTGTAGAACATCGACACCCTCTATCTAAAATATAAGGCACAACCATCACAAACGTAAAGATCAAAAAATAATTTAATTTAACTAGATTGTATCACCTCGATATATGCATGCGATATGATTAGGGGCTTGATAGTAAATGATTAAAATAAACCAAATTTAGAGGAGGAAGATGTACTAATTAATATATGCATACATAAACACCTTATAGTATGAGACATGAAATAAAAAAAAGGTTGTATTTTATATTATATTTTGGGATAAAGGGAGTAATAATCTAACTTGGTTTAGATTTCCTATGTTTCCTGACAAATTATGTATAGAAGGGCTGATTCAGAATAATGTTAGAGAGAAAACTCATCTTTTTTTTTTCTTCAGCTCCTCTGCTCTTCCTCCTCTCCCTCTTCTCCCTTTCTTCTTTCTTTTTATAAATGGTGATTCAATGAAAAGGCGGGCTCGAGTTTTCTCGATACCCACGCTGAATCCGCTCGTAGATGTTGACAAACGAAGATTGAAGTTAGGTGATACCACACACCGATAAGCCACAGATAGCGTCCGTACATGCACCAGTGACGTGGCGCTGACGCGAGCATGACGTAGGCCGTGGACCGTCAATGAATCAGTCGCCTAGGTATACGAACGGCCGGGCCTGGACAGTGGGGACGGATCAACCATCACGTTTTGTCAATCAACGGCCGACGGACGGCGGCATTGCCATGCAAGTATGCAGAACGACACAACCAAGGAAGGACATGTTGACTGTTCGGTACTTCAATGCTCCTACGCTGCTGCTCTATGTACTAGCGCCAACCAACTGATACTCTGTTTTTTTTTATCTTAACTGATACTCTGTTAAAAGGTGATTATTACTGCGCATTCCCTCTGTCAAAAAAAATTCACATACGAGAACAAATATGAACATAGACGGAGGGTGTAGTACTGTAGTGTACAACTCATCGACCACTTGTTATAAACAGAGTATTTAATAAACATGTATCATGATTTAGATTATTGGACCGAGTATTATTATTATAGATTATCTACTTAATTATAGGGTTATATTAGATATTCTGAGAAATAAACTTAATAATAGTATTCTTAGTAGCTTAAAACAAGTGGTTAAAAATGCAGCAGAAGAAAGTTTTCTTCTTGAGAAAAACATATTTTTAATTAAAATAATCCGTTTTAACAGTCTGGAGTATTAAACGTAGACTAAAAATAAAACTCATTTCATAACCTTGGACTAATTCGCGAGACGAATCTATTGAGTCTAATTAATTCATGATTAGCCTATGTGATGCTACAGTAAACATGTGCTGATTATGAATTAATTAAGCTTAATAGGTTCATCTCGTGAATTAGCCTCTAGCTGTGTAATTAGTTTTGTAATTAACCTATGTTTAATACTCCAAATTAATATCCGTATATCCGATATGACATGGACTAAAAAATAATAAATCCCTCAAACAAACACCCCCTTAATATAGCATCCCTGTAGAGTTTTCTAGCTGTAAAAGATGATGGATATGCTTTTGTTTGATATCACTACTGTCTAGTGGTTGTAACTATAAGAAGTCAATCAGATATCAGATAGCTACACAAACCTGTCAAAAAGTATTCAGATTGAAGCACAGGTGCCGTACCATATAGCATTACTGTAGCTCCATATAGTATTTTTCTTGTTCTACACTGGAGTACATATTTTCAAAGTATAATATTGTAAGCAGCTTGATACGAGTAGGTGGTACTAGTATTGTTATATATTCTCCACTGTTAGGTCACAGGTACACACGGAACACTGTACGAACTCCGCGTGCAGCATGCATATGTGTACGGCCCTAGCTAGCCCCTAGTCGATTAATTTGTTAATACATTTAAGCAACTAATAAGTTAAATTAACGAAATTTACAATAACAAGTTCAGACTTCATAGGGTTATTCGTAATCCGATCGGTCAACGCGTAAGCGTGTCGCCGGTCGTCGGTCGATCGACCCCATGTCCACGTGCCTGGATGGTCGCACATACTGTTAATTACTAGGATGAATTTAATCCATACCATAAAAACTTGCTATTTTAAAAATTATCATTACTATTTACGATATTTACGATATCGATTAAGTACCACTACAATTTTATAAAATTAAGACTACGTCATTACTATCATATTTTTTTTCTTCTTTGTGCTTGCTTCTCTTTTTTTTTTTCTCTCCCTGTCAGCAAGCTCCGGGAAGGCTATAGCCACGCTCACTGCTCTTCCCCACCTCCTCGTCCACCTCCCTCGCTCCCATGCATCCACCTCCCCCGCTCCCATGCTCATGCTCGGTGAGGATGGGGTGTGCGCTTGAGAACGGCGACAACGAGGTCCACAGGGGTGCAATGACTATGTCGAGTGGCGCCGCTCCGCTGCCTCACACACGACGACGGCGAGGGGCTCCCGCTCTGCTGCCATGCGCAGGAGGACAACGACGATGAGATGCTTGTACACTACGGCCGTATGGACGAGAACGACGAGGGCCTGTGGGTGCTCCATGCCTCCATGCATGGCCACGAGAACGAGGACGAGGACGAGGACGAGGACGAGGACTCTGAGAGAACACTGTGTCCTCGTGCAAATCACTTGTGCATGCATACATCCCCATTTTTTGAGTAAATCGATCTTGATGACGTAAACGATGTTGCAGCTAGTACGTTTTCTCGAGGTTGAACATACTCTACTCTTTAATATTTGTCCTTTGTGTAGTGTATTATATACTTAAATTAAGCCTATACTAATGACTTGAAAACTATGTTTTAGATCATTAAATAGCATGAGCGTTGGTGGTATATATCTAGGGAGTATCTCCTACCAAAGCAATATTAATTGTCGATGGTTTGCATGCTTAAAACGCAGGGATATATATAGTTTGACAACGTTTATTTTAAGGTGAAAATGGTTTGTGGTCATTTGTTATATTACTGTTAGGTATTATATACGGTCAATCAGCGTTGTCACGTGTTAAGCATGTGCCAAATAGGCATCAATTATTTGTGTTATATATAAATGACGGGGACATACTTAGCAAGGAACGTATCATACGTACATAAATTCGAGAAAAAATTATACATATACTACTAATAGCATTGCATATATCTATAAAGTACCAACTTCAAATTTATTATATTTTAGCTATAAAAAAATAAAAATAACAGTTTTAAGAGTATATACGTGTAAGGATTTTGTCTTTTTAAGTATAAAATATAATAAATTTTAAGATGATACTTTGCATATAGGTGTAATACTATTAAAAGTACACACATAATTTTTTTTAGAAATTTTGATGAAATTTGTTAGTTGTTGGTGTACATGGAGTGTGCACTGTAAACTTGTGTGTATAGGATACGTTCTTTACTTACCTGTTGTGTAGAGAGAAAAGCAAGGCTAAGGTATATAAATCTCTCCGTCCCCAAACAAGTTTATGTTTAACCTCTACCATTTTTCTCAAAATAACTACACTTCTTTATCTATACGTATGTCCAGTCCGCAAATCGAGGAGTTTTACTCGTTCAATACCCCTTAGCTACCCCATCAATACTATAATTTTCTATTAATCGAGGATACTTTGGTCTCTTTTACTCCACATTAATTTGCGTTACAAACTTACAATGGCTAAAGATGAATTTATTTGAGGACAGAAATAGTACTAATAATTGTCCTATTTGTACGCAATATGTACATACATGTATATATACGTACAAGAAAAAAGGTCCATTTTATTCCCTAAATTATTTCATTGGAATACTTAACCGCTACAATATTTTTTTCTAGTTTTACCCTAAACTACTAAAAATAGTTCACTTTGGTACTGAATATTATTTCTTTCCTTTTCTCTTTATATGAGTCCTATTTTAAGCTAAAATTTTTTAAGACATAAATGACACCCTATCAAAGTTCCCGGATATTTTTATTACTATTTGCTTTAAATTTAAAACCTTGATATTTATGATAATAGAAACTCTAAAAAAAGTTAAAAGGTATATGCTATAATGCATCTATTAAGCCCAAAATTTCAGAGCAAAATAAGACTTTACATATAGAGAGAGAAAAATATATTGTTAGGGAGTAAGATGAATCGTTTTTTATATGAAGTAAGATGGAGTGGTTTTGATAGTTCAGGGTGCAAAATGAGCAAAAAAAATTGTTTACGGGTTAAATGCTGCAGCGAAATAGTTTGAAAGAGTAAAATGAATTTCTTTTTTTCTAGAATTCCTATTTGGCGCACGTGCGTTAGGAACCGAACTGACAGACACTTTGTCCACTTATCCATTCATTCGGTTCCCCTTCCATCCGATTCCCTTGGTTTCACCCCCCAGCCTCGACTCTTCGTTCCACCATAGGCGAGACGCCGCTCCAAGCTCCTCTTGACACCGGCATGCAAGGTTGCTTTCTTCCTCCTTCCCCGGCACCCTGCTTACCTTGCCCCTTTTTTTCCCTCTTAAACGATTCCAAGTTCCCCTTCCTCCTCATCCATGGCGAGACATTGGTGGTGCCGGACGGACCTCGACACCTCGCTATCAACTTCCACATGACGCAACATGTGAGTCTCCACTGCCCTAGACACTAGGGCGCTGTTGTCATCCATCTCACATATGTCTCTTCTTCGTTGGGGAGCCTCAATTCCCCTTCTTCCTCCTCTCAGTGAAATATCAGTGTTATGAGTAAAGCCAGAGGAATGGGATATAAGTGAGCTGCCCTCGGTTGAAAATTTGAGATTTTCAGAATTTGGAAGTTTGTTATGTGAGTTAAAAGTTTTGAGGTTATGAGTTAGAAACTTTTCAGAAATTCGGATATAAAGTTTCAGTTTATAGTTGAAAGTTTTCAGTATGAATTGAAAGTTTTAGACATCGAATTAAAAGTGTTATGAATTGAAGATTTTATAGACTGGGTTGAAAATTTTAGACCATAAGTAGAACTTTTGGGATCTCGATCCTCTGCTGTAATTCAGAGGAACATTGTGTCAACAGTGCATTGTGTCTACCGCTACAGTGAAGTACCGTAACATCGTAGCAAAAGCACGGTATAAACATTAATCGTTTTACTGTTTGAGTGATTACTGTTTACATTTTACTGTTCATATCTGCTGTATAACTTTGTTTTGGACCGTTGGATGTGGATCCAACAGCAAAAAATATATCCTAATGCCTTGCACTGTAGCTCCTCTGCAGTTTGTTCCTCAATGCAGAGGATCCCGATCCGAATTTTTGAGAGGTTCTGGTAAAAGTTTGAGATTGAGGAAATTGATTAGGAGATGTATTCCTAATCCAAATCCGAAATAGGGAGAGAAAGCTAACAAGACTCGCCACGCAGCTGTGCTAATTAGCAGCCCTTTCTTTTTCTGCCTAGTAGTTCCGTACAAAATAACAAAAATACTATTTCTTCTATGCAGCTCAGCCGCGTCAGCGTCACCCTCATCTGCTGCTATTCAATCGTTACCAGTACGTACTATCCGTCGAGGTAGAGCGGTGGCCGGTTCGATCTAGTCCGTCCATCCGTAGATCCGACGGTTGCGAGCCTGCGAAGCGCTATCCGGCGGCCAGGTGGAGGCCAGCTAGCCTAGCTGGCTAATCCGCGGCTCCGCCGCGTGGGTCCCACCTGGCAGCCTCCACTCCAGAGATAATAATCCCTTGCCAATTGCCGTGCGCAGGCGGCAGGCGCAGCCAAACCGTCGCGATCGCATATTCGCAATCACGGGGTGGGGGCCCGCAGCGGGCGGCCTCTGACAACGCGGCTTCTCGGTTTGTCGCCTGCCTCTCTGACTGACTGACAGCTGCTTGACCCACCCACGACCACCACACCACCGCCGCGACTTTCTTCCCTTCCCCTTGAAGCAACAGCTGCAACAACCACCCCGGTCAAGCCGTCTGCGTCGACGCCCATTGCACAGTCAAATTGGGTTCACACTTGGCTGGCTGACGCGTCCTCCATCGTACTACTATCCTAGTTGTGGTAGTATGGCTGACCATCTTTTGATGATCTGGCGGTGCATGCTGCTTTTTTTTTTTCTCATAGTACTCTCAGTCGTTTTTTCCCTTGGAATATTTATATGTATTTTTTATGATATGAAAAGAATGAGGTATACTAGCTAAAGCAGCATCTTGTTCTTTCTAAAATAACCTTATGACATTCCAAGGATAATATACCTGGCTAGGATCCTACAGTAATGACTTGGTAATTATGGACACTACTAGTGATCAACCCGTGCATTATGTGGGCTTATATTATTAGGTTGCTTTCTTCAATTGAGGTTGAGAAACGCAAAACAAAACGATTCATTAATTAGTATATAATTAATTAAGTATTAACTAAAATAAATTTAAAAATAAATTAATATGATTTTTTAAATCAACTTTCGTATAAATTTTTTTTTGTAAAAAGCATACCATTTAGTAGTTTGAAAAATGTGCACGTGAAAAAAAGATAGGTAAATTGAAAACTTCGACAAAAGAACTCGCTAATACTGAAGTGCACGAGCGGTCCCTAAACTTATGCAAGTATGTCATTTAAGACCCTGAATTCTTAAAATGTATTTTTTGATCCCTGAACTTGTCTTAGGGCAACAACAATGTATATAGCAAAAGTAGTCCATATAGATGGGACTCACATATATGGGCTTTAACTATTGTAACATTCACAATGTATATATATAGCAAGTAGTATTAGGAGAAGAGAGTAAGTAGAGATAAATAACATATTTTATTCTATATGAGCAATCCATATGCTTATGGGTGACTTTTGCTATTTTCTTGCTATGGACTAGTTCCACAATGTTGTTAGGTGGTTGAATGCAATATTGTATTGCTTATAGATTAATTTTACATTACATTGTGGATATCCTTATGGTGTCATATAGGTCCAAACGGGCTCCAACTCGCTTCTTGCGCTGATGTGACATACCACCGTGGCGTCTATGTGTCAATCACATATAAAAAAATAAAATTTAAAAAACGTATTTTCTCCTCTCTACATTAGGATTATTTTTTTTAATTTTATCTTTTTTTCTCTTTACCTAAAAGGAGAAAATATGGTTTTTAATTTTATTTTTTATATATGAGTAACATATGGCCCCGTTGACACATAGGCACCACCGTGATATGCCACGTCAGCGCATGAAGCGGGTTAGAACCCGTTTGGACCTATATGACATCCAAGACAAATTTAGAGATCCAAAAATGCATTTTGGAAGTTCAGATACTTAGATGACACACCCACATAAGTTTAGGAAATATAGTAGTAGAGTAAAATGCATGGCCAGTGCCTAAACATAAGTTGTTAGCTTGTGTCATCCAGGTTCTGAACACTCAAAATGCAATTTTAAGTTATCAAACTTGTTAAAGTATATCATCCTAGTCCCAAATTGTCATGACTCCACCAGGATCCTATGTGGCATGACACACGGGCGTTGACTCTTTTTCTTATTCTTTTTTCTCCTCTTTCCCTTCTCGTCTGCCTTCTTGATCGTCTGAAGAAAAAAAAAAGAAAAAAAAGAAAGAAAAAAGAAAAAAATGGGACCTGAATATCTGTGTGGCAAGCCACATTAGTGTCCATGTGGTATGCTACGGAGCACCACGTAGGATCCTAGAGTGATCGTGGCTAGGAATGGAATAACACACATTAACAGTTTTGAGGATCTGAAAAATGTATTTGGAGAGTTCGAGAAACTAGATGACACGTATGAATAAGTTTAAGAACATGTTGTGCACTTTACTCTAAAACATAAGAGTCGAAGATGGATATAGCTTCACAACTTATCCTATCTTGATTTTATAAATATAAAATCTGAGAAAAAAAATGAAAAGAGTCCATATTTGAAATTGCATATTTTATCTAACATGTATTAGTAATTCGGTTCACGATTACGATAATATGATCTATTTAGGTTGTGTTCGTTCCTTTAGTTTGGAGGAAGATTTTTAGCGCATATATAACGAGACTCATTACCACATAATTAATTAAGTATTGACTATTATAAACATGAAAAATAAATTTATTTGACTTTCTTAAAACAACTTTTATATATAATTTTTTTTAAAAAAAGTGTATCATTTTACATTTTGAAAAGCGCTAACAGAAAACGAGAAATTTGAAATTTGAAGTTAAAGAGAAGAATAGGACCTTAATCAACAAAGGTTAGCTCTTTTCAGTTCATGTGGGAGTTCTCTCGCATTACCCAATTAATATATGTATATGTTGTATAGAACGTGATGAGTAGATTGATAGACAGACATAGGTGGTGTTTGAAAGTCCTGAAGATAAAGATAAAGATGAAGATAAAGTGTTTCACGCAAAACGAGGTGACAATAACGTGCGATTAATTGAGTTTTAATTATTACAAACTTGAAAAATGGATTAATCTAACATTTTAGAGCAACTTTCATATTAAAATTTTTCGCACGAAACGCACCGTTTGGGAGTTTGAAAAGCGTGCCACGAAAGTTTATTTTTTATCTTTACTGTTTTAGAAGATTAGAACACAGCCATACGGCATAACAGAATGGTCTATCTTGGAGTATATATGGTGTTATTGAAAGAGCTTTAGCACGTTACTATGTTCTTTGACTAACAAGTACGGAGAGAATTGAAAAGGAACATGTAGTTGTGAACTTATATAATGTAAAATTAGCTATTATTTTCTCAGTTTTATATTATAAGTCATTTTAACTTTTTTTTAGTCAATTTCTTTTAGTTTGATCAAGCTTATAAAAAAATATAGCAATATTTCTAACATAAAATAAACATGTTATTAAACTATATTCAATGTTATATTTAATTAAACTAATTTACTATTATAGATGGTGTTATCATCTTCACTTAGTTGAAGTTAAAGTTTTTTACGGTTGTCCAGCGGTAATAGTTCTAATGAAACATGTTATTACTACTAGTAGTACATGATCAACAAGGTAACCAGCGTGGCATGGCTTTGGCCGCAAGACGAGTTGACTGCCCAGTTGACCGACACATGCCACAGTTGTACTCCCACCTTGTGCTATGTGCTCATGTGAAAATAAAATACTCATATACTTCTTCCGAAACGGAGTAGCTTCCTGAGCAAGGAGAGGAGGAGCACAGGGCACATGCGGCGGTGTGGTAGCCAAGCCAACAGGAGGATTAGGTGGGCCCCACACACGGTAGCAACGGCTTCAGCAGCAGCCGCCGCCGCCGCCCGAGCATACGTGCGAGGCAATGGCGCCCCCGCCGCGCGGCAGCGGCAGTGCTCCACGCGGTTTCTCTCCAGCTCTCCTTCACACTCACATGACACCGCTCCACCCCGCACACGTACACCACTCGCCGGCCACGCTTTTCTCCACCTGCCGCCCGTGGTTCTAGTAGTACTACTAGTATAGTTTTTTGGAAACAAAGTACAACAAACACGTCCTCCCTCCCTTATGAACATCTTCGAAAGACTTCAAAAATATAAGTTTTTCAAAAATACAGGCACATTGTTTGCCTTAAATTTCTCGTACTACTCCCTCCGTTTCAAAATATAATAAATTTTAGATGGATGTGACACATCATGATACTATGAATCTGGACATGATAGTTCAGATTCATAATAATATTATGTGTCATATCCATCCAGAATTTCTTATATTTTGGGACGATGAGAGTACAATTTTCTTTGAAAAGAAATTCTCTAAGTTATTTATAAACTGAAATATACTACGTACTTACCATCATTTGCCACAATCATATACTCCTACTAGTTCTACAAAATCTCAGACGACCTTATAATCTGGCGACAACTCTGGGTGCATTCCGCTGGGTACACCCACCCATTTTTGGCTCAAATGCCTTCCCCTCGCCTATAAATCCCACCGCCCTCGCACCCTGCCCTCCTCCCTCCCCTCACCCATCCCAACCAAACCCACCCATTCATTACACAATCCATCCACCAAGCAAAGCGCACAAGATGGCGAACCGCTGCGTCAGCCTCGACGCCACCTGGGCCCACCTCCCCGCGCCGCCGCCGCCGCACCACCACACCTGGCTATCCCCCGCCGTCGGCTTCGGCGACGACGCGCTCACCGCCGCGCTCTGGGCCTCCATGGCGCCGTCGTCCGCGGGCGCCGCGTCCTCGTACAGTGGCTCCGCCGCCTCGCCGACGCCGTCGACATCCACCACCACCACCACCTCCTCCGCCGCCTCGGCAGAGATCCTCGCGGGGGAAGCAGCGGGCGGCGGAGCGCGGGGGCAGGCGCGGGCGGCGGCGGCGGCGGCGGCGACGCGGGCGAGCGGGCGCGTGTCGAAGCGGAAGCCCCGCCCGTCGCGGCGCGCGCACACCACCTACATCAGCGCCGACCCGGCCGACTTCCGCCGCATGGTGCAGGAGATCACCGGCTTCCCCGTCTCCGGCGCCCACACCACCTACCCCTCCTCCGCCTCCGCCTCGTCGACCCCGGCGGCCCCGCACGCCGCCGCGGCTCTCGCGTGCGTGCTCCCGACGCTGGACACGTCCGCCTTCCTGCTCGACCGTGCTTCACCTCCGCCGGCGCCGCCACAGCCGGAGCGGAAGAACAAGACCACCACCACCACCACAATGGCCTCTACGCCGGCGGCGGTGGCGGCGGACGAGGCGGCGGCGTCGTCGCAGCTGCTGCAAGAGCTGGAGGAGATGATCAGCGCGTCGGCCTTCCCGACATTGGAGAGCTGGGGGATGATCTGATTCTGACCTCGATTGCTCCTCTTTTTTTTCCAAAAAAATTTTAAGGGTTTTTTTGGTCCGTCCGATGCTAGGATCGGACGGCTTTGGGTTGTCCTCCCCTTAGCCAGACGATGATGATGTTGTAGCCTGTAGCGTAGCACTAGAAATCAAACCAGTCTCTCTCTCTTTTCTCATGGTGTAATTATTACCTCCTTTCTGTTTGTTCATCATGCCTTCATTTAGTTAACGAGTTAATGATGTTTAATTAGTTCTAATCACTAGCATACCACTGTGTCTTGATTCATCCGCTAATTTGAGCTACCCCACTGATGGTGGCACCACGTAATGATGTAGTGTGAACGCCTTTAATGTGGTGGGGTTTTCGTCGCTGGCTCGGCTCGTGCGTGCCCACAAATAAACTTATTATAAAAGCGCAGGGAAAGTGACGTGTACAGTGTTATCCTCCTACGTGATGAAAGTAACTGGAGGATGAAAATAGCTGGAAAGGGTTAATGTGAAAAGCCTGCAAAGGGTAATGTGAAACCCGGCTTTGGCCGTGCTACCTGAGTTCTTTACCCAGCTTTTTTTTAGCTCACATGATTCTTTTTTCACGTGCACGTTTTTCAAACTGATAAATAGTATGTTTTTTTTAAAAAAGTTTCTATACGAAAGTTGCTTTAAAAAAATCAAATTAATCCATTTTTGAAAAAAAATTAGCTAATACTTAATTAATCATGTGCTAATGGACCGTTTCGTTTTTCGTGCGCTTTGCCTGTGCTGGGAGTTCTTTACCCAACTTTTCAAACTCATATCTCTTTTTCCACGCGCACGCTGTTTTAAATTGTTAAACGGTATGTTTTTTACAAAAAGTTTCTATACAAAAGTTGCTTTAAAAAATCAAATTAATCCATTTTTTTTAAAAAATTAACTAATACTCAATTAATCACACGTTAATGAACTATTTCATTTTTCGTAAGCTTTGCTGCTTTGCCTACGAGAGAGCCCCAACAAACTAACAAAGCCCAGTAACTGTAGTACGGACAGCTTTGACCCCACCACTGGACCTGCGACCCGACGACCTTGATCAGCCATAATCTCGTGGGAATATTTGCTCTATCTTTTTCACCTTATTATTGTTCAGAATTATTTGCTCCACGCTTACTATTCTTTAACGAACTTTTGTCCACTTCTATTAATTGCTTAGACATTTTATTTCAACTAGATACATTTCTTAAAGTATTTAATTTATCATATAATCAATCCGTGATAATAAATAATGTACTACCTCTGTCTGAACATGAACTGAATGGAGACACATCATAATTAAGTATACTTCATGTATAAATTCGTAATATTATGATATATCAAATAGATTATAGTACAATGATACGTGTCATTTGATTCTAGCCTTTTATATTTTGAGATGAAAAAATATTAAGGAATAATCTTTTTTCGCACGTTTGCTATTAAAGGCCGTTTGTATAGTGATACTGATAGTTAAGTCAGCGTGTGTAGCTATAGAAGAAAATTACTGAGACGGACATTGCCGTGAATCGAACTGCCGCACCACTCACCACTCGAACACGATGATTGGGCTGGGTACGACTGTACTCCCCTCCGTCCTGTCAACTATTAGGCTGCGTTCTTTTGTTGGAACCCGAACTAATACCTCCGATGAAACGATTTATTATCGCATGATTAATTAAATATTAATTTATTTTTTTTTTAAAAATAAGTTAATATGATTTTTTAAAACAACTTGTCAGCGGATTATACGTTGACCAAGGTATTTATAGAGTATGAGGATTATTGGAATCAAAGTATACGCAAGAGTCAATCAAACAAATAAATAATAGAGATTTATATTAGTTCAGGCTCTCAAAGTGAGTAATAACTCTACTCCGGTTTATATGGATTAATATCAGAAAATATATTTAGAATACAATAAAAGACAGATCAGCTGACTGGTTTCGTTGACTAGAAACTGCCGATAATGATCCGACGAGATTTATTCGGCGAATATGACGAAGACTTCCTCCGAATTGCTTCTAAGTGTAGGTTTTTGGTTTGGTTTTTCACCAATCTCCCTCTTGGACTATGGAGGCCTTGTTCATATAGCGTAGATCACCTTATTTTTCAAGTAGAACTCGTGAAAATAAAACGAAACATGGCTCAAGAAAACCTTATATTTCTCGACTAGAACTTTGACACCTTCTATTCCAGAAAGATAATTTCCTTCTCTTTTAACCGTATTTCTTTGATTAAAGGATACCTTATCGTATACTATCGGGGATATGGTTTTACCGAATTTCGTTAACTTGTGTATAAGAGGTATGTCTTATCCTTGACTCTGACAGTAGCCTCCGACTTCAATGCAAATGATTCTACTGATATCCTTCAACCGTTTTTCTAAAAACAACCATTGTCGAACTCATCAAACCATTCTCGGACGCTGAGAAGGTATAGAGCTGACGACATGGTTGTCCCACATCCGAGGATTTGACGTAGGCCAGCCATTTGGATTGAAGTCAGAAAATCCTAACGGTTATAAACAAATTAGCTAAAATCGCAGCAATGATCTCTTCGCTTTCTTCGAAATTCGAATCGTCAGATGAGACCTATAAATTGTACTTCTGAGATTTATTTGGGTTCTGTTTGCCAAAGCAAGAAACCCCAAACTTCTCCCTAGTGTCTCCAAACTTCGCCGCCTCATTTTGCAAAAACCCTAAACCATAGTCTCTCCCCGCCCCTTTTACCGATTCTCCATGGATCTTCTGGAGTCCATCATCGGTCAGGTTGAGATGAGGGAGCTGCAGCAAGATGGTGCTCTGCCGAGCGCAAAAGTGGTGGCGTGCTCAGAAGAAGGTACAGATCCTTTGAACAATCTTGGGCAAATGATTACATTAGTCTCTTTCGTCCAATGCAGTTTTATTGTTCCTCCTTTCGAGTTTCTTTCTTTGCGTTTTGATTTCTATGGCATCCACCTCCTCCACCTCAACCTGAATTCCATTGCCTTCTTAAGCATCTTTACCCATCTATGCGAGGCATACCTTGGGGTACAGCCTTTTCTAGATTTGTTCAGATACTTCTACGAGGTTAGATGGATGAAGGCCTCCAAAATCTCAGGATGTTGTGGCCTCCGTCTTTGGGATGGGATGAAAGACGAGCACATCCCCTTTAACTGTCCGTCTTCAAGGAAAGATTAGCAGAAAAGCTGGTTCTAACTTCACATCGAGAACAAATCTCCTATGCTTGAAGTCTGCGATGAAAAGCCCACACACCTAGGGACATGGACTTTCAAGCCTTTGATGACCCCGCCCTAGCGAGTTTCATAGAGAAAATCCATGACCTCCGTGGATGTGGTCTGACCGAATATGAAGTCGTTCAAGACTTTATCCATCGTCGGATCCAGTCTCTCCAAGCACGTTTTCACCTCGCGTACTTGTACACGGGGAAACATGACGAGACACGGCTTTCGTATCAGGGTACAACTTGTTCTTTTATTGTTGATGTAGAGAACCATAGTTGCTTTTCTGCTGATAACCTTGTTATTTTTATGTCAATTGCTGAGCTCCTTGAGAACATTGTGGCCGAGTGAGTTGGCAAGGTGGTAGTCGACCCGTCGAGTGAGTTGCTTATTCATCTTGTTCTTGCTAGTTCTCGATTGCTTGCAGAAACAAATACCCTTGTGGTTAGGCTGACCGTGCATCCGTCGAGATTCACGACTGCCTCTGTAGTTGGTGTAACGATTGCTAAGGCGCAACATCCCTGGACAGTTGAAGTCGGATCATCAACGTCGCTTCATCCAATCGACTTATCCTCTCATCGAAAGATCGGGACACCCTTGCGTACATCAGGTGGTATCAGAGCTTTTAGGTTGTTCGGTGAGAGATTTATTGTTTCGTAATTTTCTTATACCTATAGTCTAGAAAAATTCATATATATATATATATATATATATATATATATATATATATTAGTAGATTAGTTTTTCCATAATCCTAGAAACCCTTGAGCCTTTCTGCTAGTACTGCTTAGTTAGGGCTTGTTGAGTTTTCTATTACATTGTTGTGTCGAGTTGCTGGTCTTAGTGTTACGTCGTTTAGAGTTTCGAGTTCTTGCCACGCATATCGCCATCACCATCTTTGCCGCCATCACCACTTTTGTCATCATCTCCATCATCGCTGCCATCCACCAAATTGCTTTTCGTTTGTGTTAGATCTATTCCTTTCCTTGAATCTGATTACTTTTGAGTCTGCCACCACCAGAAAAGAAAATAGAACCCTGTTTCGAGTGACCTTCCATAAAACAGCCATATCTTTTACGTGCGAACTCGGAATCAGGCTTACAATATATCCACGGACATCTACAAAAAAAATTTACATCCGATTTTGACTGATGTTGTCAGTTTCGCCAAATTTAAAATCGCCAAATTCCGCTTGCAAAATTCTGTTTTCGAGGCGACAAGCTTCGGGACTGATATTTTTTGTCCGTTCGATCTAAAAATTTCTGTGGTTGGTTTATGTGTGCTCCTCGTCGTGAAAAAAAAAGCGCAAAAAAAAAGTGCAAAAAAAGGTGATTTGAGATCTTTTAATATATCCTGTCTTCTTTGTTTGTCACCTCCTGTCATCGTTCCTGGTTTTTGTCTTGTGGCGTCCTTTGTGGTTAGACTCGCGTTTCTACTACGTCTAGCCTAGGACCAGCACGGTACCAACCTTGAACGATTATTCAGCTTGCTTTTGACTAATGTGGCTTCTAGTTTTTCTTTGTCTCATTACCAGCCGACCCAAAGCTCCACCGGTTCGACTAATACTTGACAGGGATTAAACGACCAAAGCATCGATACACCTTTCTCCAGAGGTTTGTCTAGTCCGACGGTTGTCATCACCTCCTGTTTAGCGTGGTGAGAATTGGTAAGAGCTTGTTGGATAGGTTGAGAGTGAGTGACTTGATAGGACCACATCCAAGTAGTTTTGTAGATTTTTTCCCTTCTTTCTTGTCATATAGTATTTGTTTTTGTTTGTTTGTTTTCTTTCTAACCACGTCAGGTGAAGACCATTTCAATTAGGGTGTTCCCCACTCACCGCGAACAAGAGGAATCATTCAACATTTTGATAGATTAGTGAGGGACCGCACCCAAGGACTCGAGGAGAATGTTCGTGTCACCAACGAACAGCTTGGTCATGTGGAGCACACGCAAATTGATACCAACACCAAGCTTACAACCTTGGGGAGTAGTAATCTTGATTCTCTTAGGTACTACCATTGACAGATGTGATCGGTCCGCTCGTTGACCACCAAGCATCTGCTTCCTTGAAGGAGCAGATGGTTTTTGAATAGGCAGCCACGACCCTCGCCCCTGGAGGTAGTGGGACCAAGAGGAAACGTTGGCCGACTCTGCCAACGTTGGCCGCCTTCGCGCTGGAGGTTGTCTGCGGAAAAGAAGGGATGAGGACGGAGACGACTACCACAAGTTCACTGCGAACCTGAGTTTAGGGTCTCACCTCAACACCACCAGTTCGCAGTGAACTTGTGGTAGTCGTCTCCGTCCTCATCCCTTCTTTTCCGCAGACAACCTCCAGCGCGAAGGCGGCCCCCGTTAAGAAGACACAGTTGCTGAAGTTGCTGAAGAAGCAGAAAATTGGGTAAGTGATATCCTGTGCTGTCGAGATCCATCCTTCTCCATCCTCCGTAGTAACGAGATTCCTTTGATTGCAGCTCTTTCCCTTCCAACTTAGGCCAAAGCACCGGTGCCCAAGAAGAGGCGAGCTCCAAATTGCCTTTCTCGACCACTGTTTTGCCCCCGCATCCTCCCTCAGCAGGCGCCCTCACGGTCTCGGGGCCATCTTCGTCTGCCGATAAGCTTTTACACGCTTGTCGGTTGATTGAGACGAGTGCCCGAGATCTCATCGCCGAGTTTGATCGGCTTGGAAAAGTCGGGTCTACAGCCGACGATCATGTTGCTGCGCTGGAAGCCCAACTTATAGAAGCACGGGCCAACAACGCCAAGCTGCGGGAGATGGTGGCAGGAAACGACCACCAGCGTCGGGGCCTCGAGCATGAGCTTTCGGAGATGAGGGACAACCTGTCCTCCCTCCATCAGGCCCTGCACGAGAACTATGGGCGTCTCGACGTGATGGTCAAGGGGTTGGGGAAGCACATTGAGCACCCAGCCTTCCCTGACGAGACGACGATGATGGGATCCCTTGGGACCCTCATCACGGTGCTAGAGATCGCCGCCAATGACCATGCCGAGCAGGTAGCGGATGGGGTGTGCACCGGGCTTAAGTCTGGAGCTTGTCACGTCCTTGCGTGCCTCAGGCTCACCCACCTCGAGGTCAACCTGGAGAAGACCTTGACGAAGGGAGAAGTCGACGAGCGTCGCGACGACATGATGTCGGAGGTGGAGGAGCTCGGGGATTCGGTTATCCCCTTTTTTGAAGAGTAAATTTTCATTTTCATCTTTGTTGTAACAAAGATGGACAAGTATTGGGCTTGATGTTTAGAGAACATTTCCCGTTTGCAATATTCGTTTCTGAGTTTTTGTATGTTCGATATTTCTATATTGTAGATTTCTCGAAGTCGTGAACGAGGACGTCCAGCAAGGCGGACACCCGTCACACATAGTTCCTGAACCCAGTACGCCCTATGGCTCCTCGACGCCAAGTGACAGAGAACGTGCCCTAGTTGCCGTCACTTCCGACAACACCTTGGCCTCCGAAGAGGACCAGGTGACGTCGCTGCGAACAATGCTATAGTAAGAAAATTGTGATATTGTAGCATACTGTCTTTGTACTCAGACCAAAGATTTACTAACGATGTCATTTTCTAGACCTTGGACATTCTCTTGCAAAGATGGAAGGGTGAGCCGAGTACTTGAAGACAATGCACGAGAAGGAAGAACTAGAGAGGGCCGCCGACAACATCACGAAAGATCAGGGCACGGAGCTTCTGAAGGGCAGGGAGATATGGATCTCAGCGCACCTTGAGAACTACTGCTCCGTTCTACAGCAGTTATGCACAGCATTGTGCGTGGCTCGTCCTCCTCCCGAGAAGTCGGTCTCTAGGTACCTAGAATGGATATGGGTTACATGCAGCGCGCTTCTCGGCATTGATCAGTAGATCGACGATAGCCTGAAACAAGAATGTCATCGGGCTAGCCGATACGCCAGAGGACACGTGCTTACTTGCATCCGCGAATCTCATCCCCAATTGGACTTGGGCTTCCTTCGGGAGGGATTTATGCGTTCTCGGAGGACTGCCGCCAAAATCAACCAGCTTGCACAATCTCTCGCTCCTTTAGCTGTAGATATCTTTTCCACGATGAACTAGCAATGGCCTTCCTGGTAGTTTTAGTCGTCGTATTGCCCTGTAAAGTAATCTAGACAAGATATTAGTAGAAACTGAAACTTGATCAATTTTTATAAGCTATTAAAGCATACGACGATTGTAAAGTACTCTTAGCCCCCAGCTAGTTTTATGGAAAGCATGTTTCGATAAAAGTAGCTTAAATTTTCAAATTTGACCGAATTGAAGCAGCGAGTTTTTAGCCCCTAGCTATGAAGTTGGGAAAAACCAATTCCCGATTACACGGCTAGTTAATACGTTACAGTGGGTACTCTGACATGGCCGTTTGATCCTTAACGTCCGACTAGCTCATAGTGCCAGACGTCCCCGGCCAAGGTGCTAAGACCCGATAATTAGTCAGCATTAATGTAATAGATCGATAGGAATTGACTTCGATTTGCGGCAATATGAAGCAAAAGGGGTTCATAGAATTAAACTTTGAAATAAATAAGACTATATATATATATATATATATATATATATATATATATAAATTTACAGGTTAACATCTAGTCTTATACATAGAATTTTCATAGTTGATCAATGTTTCAAGAATTGGATAACTCACGGCCTTCGTCGTCGGCGATTTTGTATGCACCTGGTCGTAACATTTGTACCACCGTGTATGGTTCCTCCCACTTTGGTGAGAGCTTGTTGCGTCCTGCCTGGTTCTGTACTCGTCGGAGGACGTAATCGCCGATGTTAAGCGTATGACCTTGAATGCGCTTCTCGTAATAGCGACATAGGGCTTGCTGATATCCGGCTGCTCGGATGGCAACTCGTTCTCGGTGTTCTTCCAGTAGGTTGACGTCGTCTGCTCGCCTGTTGTCCTGGTCCTCATCTGAGTACTCTCGAACTCGTGTCGATCGATACCGTAGCTCAGTAGGGAGCATGGCTTCAGATCCGTACACGAGGAAGAACGGTGTCTCTTTGGTTGGTGTAGTCGACGTGGTACGGATGACCCATAGAACAAAAGGGAGCTCCTCAACCCATCGTGAGTCGTAGGCCAAAAGCCTATCGTATACACGTGTTTTGATCCCTTGGAGCACGATCCCGTTTGCCCGCTCAACTTGTTCGTTACTCTGAGGATGAGACACTGATGCAAAGCAAATCTTGACCCTGTGTTCCGAGCAGTAGCCCTGGAAGGCAGCACTGGTCAACTGGTGTACAATCGAGATGTCGACTAGAGGGAGGTGAATATACGATTATTAAAATAAATGACACCTAATCAAAACTAACCTAAGTTGCTAGGCTTAGTGAGGGATGAAACTAACTAAGCAACTAGATTATATTTTGCAATCCTAGGGTGATATGGGGTCAAATATGTCTCTACGAATGTAAATTGCACAAATGTAAATGCAATAAGTAAATGAGACAAGAGACAAGGAATTTTTCATCTGAGGTTCGAAAACTCGTCGGTTTCTTACGTCTCCGTTGAGGCGAGCCCAACTTCACCACTCAAACTACAAAGCCACCGCAAGCCCCCTTCGTCAAGGGGTGAGCAAGGTGGGAGCCGGCCCATGAAGCGGACTACCCAAGCCTTGATCACTAGGGTAGTTCTTCGTTCACTCCGAAGGTGGTGAACTACAAATCACTCACAAACTAGCACTGGGCCTTCTCCACAATCTCCTTGAAGAGGTCACCGGGCAACACCTCCACAAGCCGTCTAGGAGGCGGCAACCTCCAAGAGTAACAAGTAGTGACCCAGGTCGGAAATGATCAAGTGCCACACTAGCTCTACAATGAAGCAATGCACTTGTTCTTGGCCCAATCTACTCTCCAACACACCAAATGGATGAACACAAACTCAAGAAGGTGTGAGAGTAAATGCAAGTGGTGTATGCAAGTGAAGCAAGTGCCAAAAGAGCCCACTTGCTGCTTGTGGAGGAGTATTTATACCCTCACCTACCAAAATTAGTCGTTGGGGGGTCAAAATCCCCAACCTCTGTTGCCTACCAGTCAGACCGCCATGGGGTGGCCGGTCAGACCGCCAACGATTGTAACGGCTTGAAAGTAATCGTTATAGTGCATTTAATGCACTTGGGCTGGCAAGCCGGTTAGATCACCGATAGCCAGTCGGTCATACCATCATTAGCTCTGGTCAGACCACCGTCGGCCCGGTCAAACCGGAATCGGCTCTGGTAGCTCTGGATCACCAAGCTGAGGGCAGCCTTCTGGCTCCCCGGTCGCCCGGTCAGACCGACCAGGGCATGCCGGTCAGACCGATGGTCGACATATGATCAAAGGTAATTTTGTCGAAACAAGTGTTGATATAAATGACCTAATGTGGCATTTTGATCAACTCTAAGTTTAGGTTATTACTTCTCTTGATAGTGCGGCAAAGCTATAAATAAATCTAGAGAATTTGATCGCCCAACGCCTCGATCAATTTAAAATTAAAATGCTAATTTACCATCTTCATTCCATCGCTTTGCGCCATCAATTTTAATCCTTGATGATCATCCATGGCATATGTATCATGTGGTCCTAACGCAAAATATATAACTGAAATACAAATGTTAATCCACAAATAGTGCTTGTCATTAATTATCACACTTAATAACAGAGGCCTAGATGCTTCAACTGGGAGCCGTTGTCCGTCAATATCCGGTTTGGAAGCCCGTATCAACATAATATCCCTTTGATGAACTTGACTGTGTTTTCGGCTTTGATTTCTCTTGTTGGTTTCGTTTCAATCCACTTAGTGAATTTATCAAGAGCCATGAACAAGATTTTGTATCCATCTTGTCCGAGGATGTCCAGCCTTTAGCATGAGAATGACCAGGACAAAGAGATAGTTTGGAGGGCTTAAGCTGGTAACTTGGTTTGCTTGCTGTGAAATTGACAGGCTTCGTACCGCTGTACCATGTTGAAAGCATCTTGAAGGGCCGATGGCCAATAAAAACCTTGTCAGAAGACCTTGCCGACCAACTTTCTTGCTCCGGCGTGTGATCTGCAAATTCCTTTGTGAATGTAAAAGCCTGTAAAACTTGGGCACAGTGGCTGGGAAGAGGAGAGAGTGTGTGTGTGAAAGCTACGGAAGAGATCGACAGCGGCTGAAGCCCCCACTCCGCTCTGCCGCTGGGGAGCCCCTTGACTAGCGGAAGTCGGTGGAGAAGCGAAGAAGCTTGCTGGCCCGATATGCTCGCCGCTAGACATAAAGAATCGAAGAGCAGCTAGATCCACTTGGCGCCGGAGCGCGTCGACCCAACCTCGTTATGGAGAGGGAAAGAGTGGAGAGGCGAGGAAGACGAGGACGGATCCGTCGTCGAGCCACTTCGATTCGCCGCCGAGCCATCTCAAGCACCACCTCGTCCCGTCCACCTCATTCTAGGCCAATAAGGAGCCGAGCACCGAGGCGGCGACCAACAGAGGAGAAGAGAAGGGGACGGCGACGGCCGCTGCAAGCTCGATTCGCCGTGCAAACTCGATCCACAGCGGTCGAGGTTGATTCGGAGCTGGTGAGCTCGATCCACCCCGCCGATGTCGTTTCACCACCACGAGCCCGATAGCCGCTGGAGGGAAGGAGAGGGAGGGGGAGGGGGAGGGGGAGCAGACCGAGGGAGGTGAGGATGTCGATCCATGCCACCAGAGCTTCGAAGGAGGAGGCGCGATAAACGAAGGAGACATGCAGCTAGTGGAGGGGATTGCACGGTTTCTCGAGCTGAGGGAGAGGATAAGGGGAAGAGAGGGGGAGGGGATTTTTTTTACACTTTTTCTATATTTTAGGGTTTCGGTGTAAATTTTAGACCTCCACACAAATTGAAAAAAATATAAGAACTAAAACAAAAAATGTCAAGGGCTGAAATTTAAAATTAAAGCCACTCTTAGAGTCACTTGTACTGTGAATAACTCATATTTTGGACCCGTAACCCAAGCCATTTGTACTGTGAATAACCCACATTTTGAACCCGTAACCCTAGCTTACATGGCACTCCAAGATTCCTCAAATGATTAGAACGCACTGTGAATGCCCTAAGGCAGAGGGTGTACGAGATACTAGCCCACTCTGATGGATCAGTCCTCCATTGCTGAATCGGAGTACGTACTACAAGTTGAAGTCTACAACTATTTTACTCCCAGTAGTAAATTCAAGAGGATAATATACCCAACATCCATCTATTCAAAGTTCTGGACCAAAACACCACAGGCTGTATAAGGCAAGATAAAAGTAAAAGACTTGCAAACTTAAGTCCGCAACACTATTTCAGTCACCCATGGCTTGAGCCTCTTTGACATTTCTCTTTCCGTATACTGCAAGTCCTGTAACCGGCACTCTTTTGCATTTGAAGAACATAAGCATATACTACAACTTAATGAGTACTCCTCCATGAGATACTCATTTTTCTATAGCAGAGAATACTGATCAATGTGATTACAAGGATCAATCATGACTTCGTGAGAAACAAATTATTCAGAACACAAGCATTACAACACATCACCACCTGAACAACAGTATATGCACATTGGTTTTATATATATATATATATATATATATATATATATATATATATATATATATATATAAAATACGGAAAGTCGATATAACTTCTACCTATTTCCCTTCTGTATTTTGACCTTCTCTATTGATTCCATCGCATCCTCAAATGATTTCTGCACATTATTTATCACACGGCTAATTACATTACATCAGTAATAACAAACAATTAAGCAAACATTTGGCAGGAAGAATATGGTTCAAATGGCTTGGACTGATTTCTCGCCATCGTGTGTAATCTCCTTCTCCTATGCTTCTAATCAATCAAGTGTTCAACAACATATCAAGCAGACAGCTCACCACAACCCAACAGTACTCCAACATCCCTAGGATGCTTGATAGAAACAGGTTATCTATGACAGGATATAGCATCCCACGTTTGCACCGAACATTTCAGACATTCTAGAATTCCAGTCATTAGTGCAACTGGACAAAATGCACATTGTTGTAATTTTAAAAAGTAAGGCATGGACATATTAAAAATGCAATGCCATGGTTTCGTATGAAAAATGGCATATATACTAGAGCATAAGATGGGAGAATAACCTGAATCTACTATACAAGGGTCACCATTTACTTTCTACTAGCACACAATACAAGAAAGTGCACTCTCATAGTAGGTGCTATATGAGAAAAACAATACAGTTTGTAATCCACGTGAAATCAAACATTATATATGCAGATTAGATAATTTTCAACATACAAAACAGAAACAATGCTAATAAAGAAACAGACATTATCTTCTCTCCGGCATTGTTAAGTTAAATACATGGATGATTTAATTTCCTAAAAGAAAACTTTTGCTCTTTCTGTAAAACAAATGAAAACCCCATGCTGAGACCCTAAACTCTTCCGTAGTGTCCAATGATATACAATTACAATGAAAGGTTCTAGCAATCAAATCTAAATGCCATAGATTTTAATTAAGTGTCCTAATCATTCAGTCCTTGCAAATTGCAAGGTTCAATAGTAAACAACCAATAGGGAAAAAGGCAAAGCTGTTTCTGCTGTTTGAAATTTTATATATGAACAAGTCATCTAAGTGATGCCGCTTTTACTTGGTAAACACATTTATCTCCATTTTTTCTAGACCTTTCAGAGTACACTAATGAAAGTTTCCAATTAACTCCCTCCTCACTTGCTTTTATTCAGCTCAAATTTCGTAATTAACAATGAAATGAACAAACTAATTGCATGCCTAAAAATGTGCTATCACATCCTTATGGACGACAATGTGCAAAGTAGCCACTCAATTCAATAACCAGTGGGTATTTGATCAATACATCAATAAAGTTCAAAAGTGTAGAGGGTCAATTGAATGAGCTAAGGAATAACTCACATGGATGCAAGGAAAAAAAAGGTATTGAAGAAACAAGATGCAGGGTGGCCCAAATAAAATGAGAAGCTAACAAGGTGTATACTTACCCCAGAATTATTCATCTTCCAGATTTCTAAAATACTTCCATCAAGAAAAGCTGCTCCAGTCAGCAGTACACTGCAGTACAGAGTTGTCAACATGAGCTAACAATCTCGAACTCTAAAATGCTGTTACATTTCAAATACTAAATACTTCCAGCAGTAGAATACACAGAACTGCTGCAAAAAAATAGTGCGTGGAATGACATGAGTCTCCAACATCAGGTCATGTTATTTGACAGATTTTGACCAATACACAGCATTTTATTCTTCCTGTCGCCTTGCTCAAAATCTATGTATAGTACCAGATCTGGCTGGTGCCTGGTACCAACAATAGCCACTCTAATTTTATATTGGTAGTTGCTATCTTGCTGGTTTAACTGTCTCAGCAGTCGTTAAAATACAAACTGAATTGATGAGCTTCCTTTTTACGAAGAACCATTGGAACATCAATGGTCATAAAGATTTGATCCTTTTCTTATGAAACAGCAATGTTAATACTTTTTTATGGAACCGTTCAATCCACACCAAGTGAATTCGTGACACAACAGCAATAGTCATAAAGACTTAAATCCTCTTCTTTCGTAGGTCATAAATTGGCATGCGATTTCTAACGGTGTTCGATTTATCTGTACTCGGCAACATTTGCAGGTTTGGTTCTATTTTGATCTCGGTCAGATATTCATGAACATCCTATTTTGTAGTATTCATGAACTTGGCAATTGCTTTTCCACAACGATTCCCTCGAGAACCCGCAAAAAAAATTCCCTCGAGAAAAGCCAGCAATATGACGGATCAGCACAACAATCACGCAATGGCGGCATAAGAAATCAACCCAATGAAGAAAAGCATCAGCGCATATGAGCAGCTTTACCTGGCAAAACCCAGATTGATAAGGAACCCTCGCCGCGTGACCGACTTCAGCAACAAGTCCCAATCGAATCCGGCCGAGGCGGCACTCCCTCCACCCGGAGGCGTCCGGCGCCAGGAACCACCGCCTCCCTGTCTGTGGCCGTAGCCGTAGCCGTAACCATACGAGGCCGACGAGGAGGAGGAGGAGGCCCCGGCGGAGGAGGCGGCGGCGCGGCCGTAGAAGGAGGAGGACGAGCGGAGGCGGAGGTCGTAGTCGGCGCGGAGGCGGTCGTCGGAGAGGACCCTGTAGGCGTCGGAGGCGAGGCGGAAGCGGCGCGCGGCGTCGGCGCGCGCGGCCACGTCGGGGGAGTGGGCGTGGCGGTCCGGGTGGTCGCGGAGCGCGCGGCGGCGGAACGCGGCCTTCACGTCGGCCTTGGTGGCGTCGCGCCGTAGCCCCAGCGTCTGGTAGTGGTCGCCGCCCATCGCCGGCGACACCGCCGCCTCGACCGCGGCGGCCGGGAGAGGATTTCGCCGGCCGGTGGATCGCGACTTCGGCGAGGAGGGAAGGAGGGAGGCGGCGATGGAGCGGAGCGCGATGACGGCAGCGTGGCGTGGCCTTTCTCCCAGCCGCGGGTTTCCTCGGGCCTTCTAAGCCCGGCCCAGTTAGCCAGATCAGAACTTTGTAGGGACATGTTTGGGTGAGGTGACAGATGCGGCTTCTCTCATAATAAAAAAAATTCTATCAAACGGTCTAACCTTTCATCTAAATTTTAAAAAGTTACATTTATAAAATCTTGAAAATAAACTGTTTATTTTCTGGCTACCAACCAGCCTAAATCAGTTGGATACAAAATCCAGAAAATAAACTATAGTTACCTACTATATTATATTCACCATTTTATATATTTTATTTGGAAACCAAGCGCTAAGAATATGATCAAAAGTTGGACTCGAGTTTAACCCTAAATTTTTTGCGCAAAGATGAAAACTACCGTGGATGAGATTTGACCGAGTCATCCATAACCATGAACACAGCTATCTAAATAGTTCTAAACCGTCCAAAGTGTACGTAGCTTTACACACGATGTGTCAAATTTGAGCTACTACAGTATATGCACGCAGATTATCTGGAAATGTCTCACCATTTGGTGGGAATTTGTTTCCATTTGCAGATATGCATGCCACAAAAACATCAATTATTCAATATATATGCAAAGAACTGTACGTGCGTGAATCAAGCACAACTAGGTATAACGGAAATAACAAATATTGTGGAACCATCTCTAAAAAGGAAACAGATTTGCATGGCAAGATTTCGAAGATAAAGACTTAAAAGGTTACAGAATCATCATATTTGCTAATATACTTATATGCCAAGTTATATATATCACCATAATTACACAGATTTGATTTCCCCATCTCACAGTTTAGTTATAGCAATTGCTCGAACTCGAAGATTCGAGAACGAGATAGACTGGCTTCCAAAAGCTAAATCCGGTCGTCAAATTGATGTATACAGCATCAAGAGATTCGCCAAAATATTTTAATTAAGCAAGAAGGCCAGCCGCCAGCCTCACTTGCCATGCATGCATGATGCATACCATATTAAACATCACAAAGCTAAGGAAAAAAAATAAAAAAAAGGCAAGTCAAGAAATAAAATGGCAAGTTCTCCATCATTAGGTGTGATCTGTGAAGACCCTGCATCTGATCCGACGGCTAAAATTTGCCCCTGAATTCTATATAAACCTATCAACCCCTAAACAACTCTTCTATTTGAAACTCGTGTGTAGGCACACAAGAATTCATCATTAATTTAGTCAACTTTGTCACCTCTTTATTTAGGAAACGACTACAAATCGGGCACCCGACTTTTCTCAAAAAAACCGGACGCTGTTTCATTACTTGTGAAACAATGTTTCAGCATTTAGTGAAAGAATGTTTTAGTTCTTGAAAATAGTGAAACACAATCGAATCGCTAGATGAAACAATTTGGTTCAACATATGAAACAAGTGATTTAAAGCCATTGAAACATCAAGAAGATCCGAATAAAATCAAAGACAAAATGCAACACCAGTTTTTCCCCAAAAAATGAGCAATGTTTCACCCCTTGTGAAACAATGTTTCAGCACTTAGTGAAAGAATATTTCAGTTCTTGAAATAGTGAAACACAATTGGATCGCCAGATGAAACAATTTGGTTCAACATATGAAACAAATGATTTAAAACCATTGAAACATCAAGAAGAACCAAATGAAATCAAAGACAAAATGCAACATCATCAAAAATCCCACTGAAACATTTCGATCTGACTAATGAAACATCCATATACATAGTCTGAAACATCAAAAAAATCACCCCCCCAAAATAATACCAGCTAGATCCACTGTAGAGGAGACGTGACAATGACGTGTAGCTGCCGAAGATAGCGATATGGCGTTGCCGCTGTTGCCCCACCGTGCCCCCGCACGGTCAACGGCATTGCATCCGCTCGCCCCGCGGTCGTTGGTGATGGATCCGCTCGCCCCACGGTCATTGGCAACGGTCCACCGGTCCGTTGTCGTCAGTGCTAGATCCACCCGACGGTCGGCACGGGCGCACGACGTCTTCCTCAAGAGGGACGACGCAGGGTTCAAGTCATCAGAGTCAACCCCCCTCCCCCCCCACCTCGTCANAACCCCCCGCCTCCCCCGTTGCTGCCGCGACCATTGCTGGCCTACCGACGACCCTCGTGCCCTGCCACCCTTTCCAGTGCCCCGCCACCATTCCCCATCCCCGTCGCTTGCAGCAGCAGGTCCTCACCTCGAGACAAAAAATAGGGAGGCACTGGGATCAATGGCTGGAGGTGACGAAGACGGCAGTCGTAGGGACGAAGAAGGAGGGGAAGAGGAGAATGAGCATGGTGGGGAGAGAGCAAAGGCAGTGGAGCGCCCAATTTTTTTTCGTCCGTCGGGCTCTCAGATATAAGGGTTTTCACTTTTTTCATGTGTACTTTGTCTGTTTTTTTTTTGGCGTTTGATAAGTAGAATATTGATGATATCTTGATGTGATGGGAAGCAGAGAAGAAGAAGAAGACAAACTCCTTGTCGATCCAATTCAGGAGAGGAAGTGGTAGGACGCAGCTGTCAGTTCATGGATACCGCTGCAATGCATGATATGTCGTAGGCCTGCACTCGCATGGGTTTGCATGACCTGGGAGATGAACCAACGCCATTGTCTTCCTCTATTGATTGGATTGAAGGGAGCTCCTCTACCTACACATCTATCTCTCTCTCTGATCTGATATTATCATCATCATATGTATATTAAGTTTGTACTTGTTCTTATAATTAATTTGTTGTTTTATAAAACCGGCCCCAATAGCACATCGAAAACCAAACACGGAAGAAACGCCATAGGAGATCCAAACACGATGACGACACCGAGGCACGATATTTGTTAACGAGGTTTAGCCGAAACCTACATCCCCGGGGCACTGATTACGGGTGCTCCTTCCTGTTCTGGCATATTACAGCATATCAGAATTACAATGACTCACAGTCGAACGCCACCGGCAGCCGCTCCCTCTCGCTATGCTAAGTCGTCATGCGGTTACAACAGGTCCGCCTCTCTATTTATGCGAGAGCAAAGGATAGAGTCCGACTCTTACTCTAATCCTAACACCTAGTATAACTCCAAGTCCTAAACTGTAACCGACTTTGTACACATATTTGACACAAACTCTAACAAACTTCATCTTGGCGAATATGCCGCACCAACCTGAATCTGTTACTTTCTCAAACCTCCGTGTACCAGGACTTAAGTTGGTTCCTCCGCCTCTCACGCCGAGCCACCTGACGAGCCTATGCTAGACTCGCCGTCTTCAGGATCGTGCACAACAACACTAGCATACCCATCTTCCATGACTCCACCTGCAACAGCACTCCCTTGTAGTTTGTACAAACATGAGCTTGTCCTCTCACCAGTCATAACAGTCTTCCCGTCCTTCATGATATTCATGCTCTTCCTATCAGAATCTGCCTGATACAACCACCCTGTCTCATGTAGTCTCCCAAACGAAATCAGACTCCTCCTTAGTCCTGACAAGTGTCTCACATCCGAAAGTAGCACCTCGTTTCCATCATACATCTTGAACTTGACATCGCCCACTCTAACAACACGGTAACTCATGTCATCGCCCAAGTAAACAACATCAAAGTCACCAGCTTTGTATGAAAAGAACCACTTTTGTTTTGATCTCACATGTTAGGAACTAGCCGAGTCCAACATCCACACTTCATCAGACTTCTCGTTAGATACTGTGAGAATCTCACAACTGCTGCTGTCTGAGTCATCACCATGAGCTGCTAAACTTGCACTTGCATCTTTCCTCTTCTTTAGCAATGGACAATTCCTCCTTATATGCCCAAAGTCATGACACTTATAGCAACGTACCCCCTTCTTCTTTCCCTTCAACGTCCCCGCCTCATGCGTCTCATGGTCATGCCTTACCTTGACCAGCAAACTCTCAACCTGAGAAGCCTTCGTTGCCTCATTTTTCTTTGATCCTCTTAAATCCTGCGCAAGTGACGCTGAAATAATCTCCTCAGTCCTGACAGTATCCTTGCTGTACGTTAGGGTAGTCACCACATGCTCATAAGAGGGTGGAAGTGAGCTCAGAAGAATTATGGCCTTGTCTTTATCATCCAGTTTCACATCTAGCTTGCTTAGATCTATGACCAACTGATTGAAGACATCCACATGCTTCCTAAGATATGACTCCTCTTGCATCTGCAAACCATACAGCTCTGTTGTTTGAGATACAACTTATTAGTCAGCGACTTGGACATATACAGGCTTGTCAACCTGTCCTAAATTTTCTTTGGTGATTTTTCCTCCATGACCTAGTACATGACAAAATCTGAGAGACTCAACCAAATTGTCGTAGCTGTCTGCACCTTCATTACCTCTCACTTGTCAACGTCCATCTTTTCCGATATAGCCCCAAGAGCCTTGGATATCCCCTACTGAGCCAACAGATCCTTCAGCCTTGTTTGCCAGATGTTGATGAGAAAACATGACGGCCTGGGAGTTCTACTTAGCTTCAGTGCAGGTCCAAATCTTGCTTTCGGGTTCAGGGCGTGCCAGTTGGTTTGATCCTGCAACCAACAAGATATACAAGAAAGCAATGTTAGTGAACGATAGCCGATCGGCTGATGGGCCGATGACATATCGTAGAAACCTAGCCGATGCAAACGAGTCGAATCGCTTGTAAGGTAGAAGATGCCACTCATAAACTAGATTTAGGTTAAATATAATCATAAACAACTTTTGTTTAATAGAATCAATCCTATAGGTCGAACTCAATCGATGCAGCATGAGATTGATATCCTATAAAGTCAATTGTCATACAATTATATGGCCTAAATGACCAACCGACGAGTAGATGTTGTAGCTAAAACCCAAAACAATCATGATCGATGGTACAGAGAAGTAGCAGGCAATTACTCATTTAATCCTTCTATTAGATACAAGCAATTGTGATGGATCGGACCCAACCGAGACAGTATTAATTGCTTATAACCAAGGTTAGATAAATCAATAATTACATGAACTTATATCATAGCCGATAAAATTTTTAGGGTATTTCAGATAATGTATCAGCTAAAACTGCGATACGGTCTTATATAAGAGTATCAATCTTAATTAAATATACTAAACAAGTTTCAATCTCAACGAATCAGACCTATCCGATGGCAGTGTGAGGTTTGAAACAAGCTTAATATATTTAAAGGATTGATATACTTGTATAAGATGATAGATATAACACATCAAACAAATTAAAGCATGTAAACTTAAATGCAAAACAATTATATCAGGTAAGATCGGCTGAAACCCCGATTCTACCCTTATTGGCAGTTAATAAGCAAGTTAGTTTTTATTATTCTAAACACGACTTAGTAGGTCAAACCCAATTGATGCAATACTAAGTATAAAAAGAAGCATAAAATCTAAACAATCAAGCTTTGACTGACATTCAGGGTGGTAGATACCTTAGCTAATCCAAACTTGATAAAATGATTTAGCCGATACCGACAAAACCCTAGAAAAGGCCTGGCCGATACAAGTAAATTGAGTCATCGAGTTAGATTAACTAAGATATATGATAGCCAGCAGCTGTACAAGATAGATTAAAACATCTAAAACGATGTCCTAATTCACCAACACAAGCCACTGTGACAAGCCATACCTTTTGCTGGAGATCGAAGCCGATGCAGCCCAACTCGAAATAAGAACTCGTCGAAAAGTAAGAGTAGAGGGTGGCGATGCATTGAGAGTATATAGTGAACTATTGTTGTTTTTTAAAGACCGTAGGCATATATTTATACCCGAACATACAAACCTTGTCCATATCTGACATAACTCAAACTTGCCTAAGTACAAAATAAGCAAACAAGTCCCTAGGCGGACTCTTACCACAAATTCTTTAAAGGAAATACCTAACTTTTATCCCCAATTAATAGATACAATTGCTTTTTTTGGACTCAATCCTTGTTTGGCAATACCTTCAAATCTTCTCTCCGAACCCGATATGAACTCACACTGTCTGTATCGGCTACCCGAGTCTGATTTGTATCGGTCAATACCGCTTTCAACGATGCGCTACTCTGTTTTTGGAAACAACCCAATCTCCTCCGAATCCACTTTGAATCTATCTATACCCTTGCGTATCCTTGCCAAAATTTGCTGTCAATACCAAAGAACAAAATTTCCGGTGCCATCAAACTTCACCAAATCAAACTTGGAAACCATCGTCGCTGCCATCGATGATGATGGAGTGTTAACTCCTCAATGGGGAACAGAGAGGGCCCCCCTTTGTGAGTTCGGTCGGGGACGCAGGGTGAAATTCCTTCTCCACTGATCGAGAGAGAGAGAGAGAGACGCAGGCGTTTATACAGGTTCGGGCCGCTAAGAAGCATAACACCCTACTCCTGTGTGTGGTGGATCTGTGACTGAAATATCAGGGAATCCAAGTGCTTGCCCTCCCTTTCTCTCCTATCTATTTTTCGTCTTCCCCCTTCTCCTCAGGCCTAGGCCTCCTTTTATATCTCAAGGGGCTACCACATGGGACAAAAGACTGCCTAAGGTAAAAGGAAAACATTCTTTTACATTTAATGGCCGTCTTGTTGCTTGACTCAGAAGCCATACGCACAGCCGCTGCAGCATGGTCCTCATCCGGTCAAGTGGCTGACACGGGGGACACCCGCGTCAAACTCCATTAAATGGGCGAAGACTTATGTGTTCCGTTCGCATCGGAAAACGGAAACCATCTGGCCAGAGTTGGCATACCAACTCCGGCCGTGAGGGACAAGAGGCAAAAAGTTCTCATCATTCTGATGGGACGGGGCAAGGCTAGCTGCGCGCCGCCTGACGTGCGGTAGTGCGCAGGCGCTCTGCTGCCGTCTCACCTGTGATTTAATCGGTCGCGACTAGTCAATCACCGTGACCGGTCGTAGACTGGTTACGCACGCCACATGTCGCATTAAATGTGGCGTGGTGCACTCGCCTGAGCCACCATCAATGCGGTTAGGTGGGCGTCCACCTAACCTCGCGCACGCGGCGCAAGCGCAGAGGGGGTCGGGGCGATCCGACCCTCGGGGAGGGAGTGGGAGCGTCCCGACCCTCGGGGGGACTGGGGAGGGCAGCCGCCACCTTACCCTCGGGCCCGACCCCTCCCCAGGGGCGCGCCACGTGGATGCAGGGGACGGCCATTCCTTTAGTCTTGGTACACCCAGGCCCGTATCACCGACAGTAGCCCCTGGCGTCATGCCTGGCCGGCCCCCTCAATGGGCGACCAGGTTTGATGCCATTCTTCCGGTCTGGTGACACATGGGCCTGGGTCCCCGTGGTAAAACCCCAACGGTCGTGACCCCACGCGCAACAAAGAACCGCCTCTCGGCAGTAATGGGCAGTCACCTTGTAATCGCCACATCATTCAGGGCGGCCCGCGGACCGGGGCACGTTGGTCCACTTTGGCAGGGAAATGTTGGCGTTTTTTACGGTAACTGTGCACCATTAACACGAACACGATCTGCCCTGCCTCAACCGCAACGGCTACACGACTGCCGCGCGTACCGGAAGTGGGCTCAACAAACGAGGGGGCGAGTTAGTGGGCGTGGGAAACGAGGAGCCGGGCACAGCCGAGGCAAGGGTATAAAGGGCGTCGAGGAAGGGATTCATTTCCTTCCTCTCGCCACTTTTCACTCAACTCAGTCAACCGTACCCTAACTCTCTCGTCTTCCTCGCTCCCTTCTCGCTGCTCACACCTGTCTTCGCATCCCCACTTCACCGGTGACATGACGTGGAGCTTCGTGCCGCTGGACGGCAGCATGCTACCGCCCTCCCGCATCACCAGCGAGAAGCAGGCCGGGCTGCCACGCCGATTCATGCCGGCGTCGACCGGCCGGGAGGTGGTCGTGCTGGGTGAAGGGCGCCCGGCACCGCGCCACCCAGACCGGTCGATCTTCTTCCTCTCTTTCGCTATGGCAGGGCTGATCCCGCCATTTTCCTCCTTCGTCATGGATGTTCTGGAGTTCTACGGGATCCAGATGGCGCACCTCACCCCAAACGCCATGATGATGCTGGCCATCTTCGCGCACCTATGCGAGATGTTCGTCGGGGTGCGCCCGTCCCTTCGGCTGTTCCGGTGGTTCTTTACCATGCAGCCGGTGTCGCCGTCGACGGAGGTCGGGGGTTGTTATTTTCAGCCATGTGGGCAGGTGGCGAATCGCTACATTACCTGCATCCTGTGCAAGAAGTGGGACGACTAGAAGAGCAACTGGTTCTACACCCTTCTCCCAGACGAATCGCGTCTCCGACTCCCAAGCCGGCCGCCGGTGCAGGCGCCGAGCTGGCGGGCCACGGTGGAACTGGGGGACTCCTACGACGCTGTCCTGGATCGCCTGGCCGGACTATGAATCCAGGGGCTCATAGGCGCCATGGTGTTCGACGACTACCTTCGTCGTCGGATCGCGTCGCTCCGGCAACGCGCCCGGGGTGCTTGGGAGTACGCCGGCGACAACGACCTCCTGAGGACGCACCAAGGCCGCAAGTGGGATTGGGACCCCGAGGACCTCAGGATGGTGATCCAGCGCGTGCTGAATCTCAGCGCCGTGGAGTCATCCCTTATCCCTCCGGGGATCCTCCCCCTTTGCAGCGACCCAGACCGCGCCAACATTCTGGCCATCATGCAGACGGTCGGTGCCTCGGGGACCGGGCCCGTCGTGGCAGCGATAGCGCAAGCGGCAGCCACGGAGGAGGAGAGGAGCGACCTCCCCCGGGGGGGCCACGCCCTACCGACGCCAAGGGGAAAAGGAAGCAAAGGGAGACCCCTCCTCCGTCTCCGCCCCATGGGGGCGGGGCGGAGAGCACCGCTAGCAGGCGCTTGGCGAACGCCGTGCCGACGTCCCCGCCCGAGGCCAAGAGGAAGAAGAAGCGGCTCCGCCGGATGGGGGAGACCGAACCATGCAGGGGGAGCTTCATCAAGCCCCCAGAGTGGTCTTTCAATCGCCCTCCCCGTAGGTACAATCTCGCGTCCAAGGCAAACGATCTTCCATTCCCCCAGCCCCTTATTCTGTTTTGTTTGTCTTTTGTGCTTCAGCAAAATCCCGTCCCGCGGCGCCCGCGGCGGTGACCCCTCCCGCCAGTCCAAGGCCGGTCGGCCTGTGAGCGGCAGAGCCGAGGAGCCGACGGCCGAAGAGGCGCGGCGTCGGGAGGCCGACCGGCGGGAGGCCGAGGCGCGCCTACGGGATGCCGAGGAGGCCTCCTGGGAAGCGACGCGCGCGTCAAGCGAGGCAGCCGCACAGGAGGCCAAGGCAGCACTTGCACGTGAGGCTGAGGTGGCAGCACGGGTGGCCGAGGCGGCCACGTGGGAGGCCGAGGCCGCCTGTGCGCGGGAACCCGAGGTGGCCACCGGGAGGCTGAGGCAGCCGCGGGGTCGACTGGTGACGGTGGGGAGACGGCGCGCACGGGGCCCGACGCCACGGCGGAGGCCGAGGCGGAACAGGCCCTAGGGGGAGGCCCCGAGGCTCACACGCCCACCGTCGGGCCGAGCCGAACTCCGCCACCGCTGGGACGACAGTCCCCCTTTTCCGTCTCCACTCCGCTGAACGCGGAACCCCTCCTGCAGGCCCTACCCACGGAAAATAACACCGTGCTGGACGGGCTGAACGCCCAGATGCAGGCTCTGCTGGGGGAGCGGGCCAAGCTTGAGGCGGTGTGGGAACGCGTCACCGAAGGACGGCGCTCGGTGGAGGCGATGGTGGAGGCCGACCGCACGGCGCATGGTAGGCACCTCGCGGAGCTCGAGGCTCGCGGCGAGGCCCTGGCCGAGGTGGCCCGCGAGGTGGAGGAGGAGAGGATGACGGCCCTCGTCGCCACCGCTGTCATGGACGAGGCGCTGGGCGATCTCCGCCTCCAGCACGGGGCCTATACAGCGGAGTTGGAGTAGAGGCTCGACGCTGCGCACGGGGTGCTCGACGTTGCCGCGGCCCGGGAGCGGAGGGTAGCGGAGGCCGAGGCAGCGATGCGCCAACGCGAGGAGGCCCTGAGGGCCCGCACCAAGGCACTGGAGGAGCGCATTGTCACGCTTGAGGAGCGAGCCTCGCACCTGCAGGCGGAGGAGGTCGCCGTGCGCCAGCGGGCCAAAGTCCTCGACCAGCGCTGGAGGCGCTGAAGGAGCGTGCTCGAGCCTTGGACGCGCGGGAGGCAACGCTGGTGGCGCATGAGGCCACTGCTGCGGAGGTGGAGTGTGCACTCCGCCTCCATGAGGACGACCCCACCGAGCAGGGGCGCGCCCTCGAGGAGTCCGAGACCGCGGCACGGCGCTTCGCGGAAGATCAGTGCCTCCGCGAGGAGGCATGGCAGGAGCGCGACGGGAGGATCGCCGAATGCGAATCCGACATCTCCCGTCGCGAGGCGACGGCACGCCGACGCGAGGACCAACTCGCCAAGCGCGAGGAGGCCGTTGCGGCGCGCGAACGCCGCCATCTGGAGAGTGCCCGCGCCGAGAGGACCGTGCTGGAGCAGCGCGCTTCCGAGCTCGAGGCGCGGGCAAAGGAGCCGGCGCCGAGTGCTTGTCGATCTTAAAGACGGGGTAAGCCTTGAGCCACTTGGTGAATTTGTCGATGGCGACGTACAGGTACTCGTACCTGCCCGGGGCCTTCCCGAAGGGATCCAGGATGTCCAGCCCCCAGACCACGAACAGCCATGAAAGCGGGATGGTCTGCAGGGCCTAGGCTGGCTGATGCGTCTGCTTGGCGTGGAACTGGCACGCCCTGCATCACTGGACCAGGTCGACTGCGTCGTGGAGCGCCGTCGACTAGTAGAAACCTTGGCGAAAGGTCTTGCCAACCAAGGTGCACGTGGCAGAGTGAGCTCTGCACTCACCTTCATGGACATCGGCGAGGAGCTTGATGCCCTGCTCCCGAGGGATGCATTTCAGGAGGACTTCGTTGGCTCCGCGTCGGTAGAGGGCCCCCTCTACCAACACGTACCGTTTGGAGACGCGAGCGACGCGCTCACACCCGGGTAGAGTCTCATCTTTGAGGAACGTCTGGATCTCAGTCATCCAGGCGATCTGTCTTGGGGGGTCGGGCTCAACCCCCTTGGGCCCCGAGGCCTGGACTCCGTCAAACTCCATTAAATGGGCGAAGACTTCTGTGTTCCATTCGCATCGGGAAACGGAAACCATCTGGCCTGAGTTGGTACGAGAGGCAAAAAGCTCTCATCATTCTGATCGGACGGGGCAAGGCGAGCTGCACGCCGCCTGACGTACGGTAGTGCGCAGGCGCTCTGCTGCTGTCTCACCCATGATTTAACTGGTCGCGACCGGTCAATCACCGTGACCGGTCGTAGACTGGTTACGCACGCCACATGTTGCATTAAATGCAGCATGGTGCGCTCGCCTGAGCCGCCATCAATGCGGTTAGGTGGGCGCTGGCAACGCCCACCTAACCTCGCGCACGCGGCGCAAGCGCAGAGGGGGTCGGGGCGATCCGACCCTCGGGAAGGGAGTGGGAGCGGCCCGACCCTCGGGGGGACTGGGAAGGGCAGCCGCCACCTTACCCTCAAGCCCGACACCTCCCCAGGGGTGCGCCACGTGGATGCAGGGGGCCGCCCATCCCTTCAGTCTTGGTTCCCCCGAGACCATATCACCGACAGACGATAATCAACTTGATCAGCCGTCACCTTGTCAAATTGATCTACCCTAGTTTTTGAACAACAAACTATAACCAAGCTGGACCGAACCGGTTTTTTCTCCAAAAAACCGGACCGGCTTCCTTTGCAGCCAAAAATCAGTCAACCAGCAATCAAGGGAATCAAGCAGATCGATCCCCTCTTTCTCGCCTCCTCTCGCTCGCCTTTCTCGACCCAAGCGCGTTGCCGTCCTGCTACGCCGCACCGCTTCCTGCCGACCGTCGAGCATCAGCGCCAGCGCCCTTCGCCTCACTGCCTCCTCCGTGCCGCCACCAAAGACGCTGCCGTCCACCCTGGAGTTTCTCGCACACAGGAGCACCTCCTGCCGCGTCGCCTCCTGGGGTCCGCCAATGAGGGCTGACTACCGCTGCCATGGGCTTTCCGCCGGTAAGGATGCCGACGCTCACGGGCCGTCCCCGACGCAGAGAAAACCGCCGCCCCTACCTTCGAAATCAATCGTCTCCTCCTGGAGCCGCCATCGCGCCAAGCCTCTCTGCTGCACCGCCGCTCACTGAAGTCGTGCACCGTCACCTCGAGCTTGTTGCCAAAACCATAGCCGCCTCAAGGTTAGAACTTGCTTCCGCTTCTGTGATTTTGTTCGATTGCTTTTTGATTGCAACCCCATGGTCCTCTACTGCTTTTATTTGGGGAAAATTCAAGTCCGATTCTTGAACGAATCCTAGTCTTCATCCAGTCCCCTCCCATGTGGAACTCGGTACTCTACTTATCTTTGGTCGTGTCCATGCCGTGTACGACTCATGGATGACACCATGTCCCCGTCTTATGCACCACAAACCCTCAAGACCAAGCCCTGCACGACTAAGCTGCCGCAGCCAACCCCTTCTCGGCACCGCCCTGACCTCCGTCGTCGGCTCGGCTTCGACGCAAGACGCACACACCGCCGTGACCCTGACCTTCCTGGGCCTCCATGTACCTTCAGTGACATCTAGCACCAACGCCAAGCACCACCGACGACTCCACCAACAACTATTGTCATTAATTTACAGCCCTTGTGATTTTTTTCTTGTCTGCTAGAAAGAATCCACCGTAAATACGCCGTCTTTAGAGCAATTCCATCGTGCAAATACCTCGTCATCAACACCTCCATAACAGCCTCTAGAAACCATCTGCTCCGACTTCCGATTGAAAGCCACAATCCAGTCGCAAGCCGAAGCCGACAAGTCGCATGCCGTCTTCCCAGCCATCGAATGACCCAAGCACTACGTCTAGCTGTCTCCTTGTCGAACGCAGCTCATCTAAAAGCTCGGGTCACCCCGCCCAGAGTGTTCGATCCACCGACCAAGAATGCCGATCACCTCCAGCTTCAATCAACTTGAGCGTACAGCCGTACGTTTCCCTGTTGAGAGTAGCTCACCAGAAAATCCGGGCCACTTGCCCGAAGTGTCCGACCCACCGATTGGATCGCCAATCGCTTCTGCCGCCATCAACTCGAGCACCATGTATGGTCGTCTCCTTGTTGAAAGCAGCCATCGAACGGTTCAGACCTCTGTCCGAAGTGTTCGATCCACCGATCAAATTTCATTAATCGCCGCCATGCTCCACCTTGCGCACATGTCCCTCCCTGGACATAAACCGTGAGCGACGCAGTGTGAAGCATCTCCATCGCGTCTTTGCCATGGATCTCCCACAGGCTCTTATACCACTTGTTATAAAACTGGCCCCGATAGCACAACGAAAACCAAACGCGAAAGAAACGTTATACGAGATCCAAACACGACGACGACACCGAGGCACGATATTTGTTAACGAGGTTCAGTCAAAGCCTACATCACAGGGCACTGATTATTGACGCTCCTTCCCGTTCTAGCATATTACAGCATATCAGAATTACAATGACTCATGGCCGGACACCACCGTCAGCTGCTCCCTCTCGCTATACTAAGTCACCATGTGGTTACAACAGGTCCGTCTCTTTATTTATGAGAGAGCCTAGGATAAAATCCGATTCTTACTCTAATCCTCACACCTAATACAACTCTAAGTTCTAAACTATAATCGACTTTGTACATATATTTGATACAAACTTTAACATTTTTTTTTCTCACTGCAGGAGTGTACTATATATGACGGGAAAGCAGAAGATCAGGTAGAGGCAGGTTGATCAGATTCAGTGGCTATCGATCAATCACCAGCAAACTAGTTTGTAATGTATACCGTACTGTTTCTCATCCTTGTCAAGGAACCATGTAATTAGGAACATGCTGCGTTCTGGTTTTCCACATTAACGAACGATCATGCATGTGTTTTTCATCTCCTTTTTAAGCTTTATATCACTGTAATGTGTGTACATATATATACACATATTTTATTCTTCGAAAAAAACTCCCCTGTTACTTTAATTTGTACCTTGGTGCCCATCTATGTCAAGAATTAATGCATCCTATATATATATATATAGGACTAAGCCTAATTAAGAATCTGATTAACCTCCTTGTCAGCACGCAGTTTAATGCTGTACGGTATCGTGAGTAATGTTCCAAAAAGACATCGTTTCAGGCACTCACACAAGAGTGTGCTCTGGCATAGGCTCCGGAAGCACGCAAAATAACTTAGTGTTAACGTTAAAATTTCATAAGATTTTTTAGACGATCAACCGAGGAAAAGTTTATCTAGAATAGACTGAGTTTAAAAAATAATTCTGAAGACCACAGCATGACAGTTTAATTTATCTATTAATTAGACAAGTTTTGTATTTAATAAAACTTGTGTCATGTCCGATAAGGACTTTATGTTTTTCTTTTTACCATTAAAAAAGTTTGTGTCGTGTACAATTAATACTCTTATCAGCCTATGGGTATAAATATATACACCTGGGGTCTTTGTAATTTATCTCTGAGATCAATACAACTTTCGGCGCATCGCCACCTTTTTTTTCAAGATTTCTTTTACTATGGGTGAAACTTAGCACCTGACGCGGGGCTGCATCAGCTTCGATCTCCGACGAAGGGGTAAGTCCAAGGTTCCACCAGCCCTGACAATTGTACGGCTACATTGATGTTGTTTAAGGCTGCATCGCTTCGACCTCTTGGATCATTCTGGTTTGGTTGATATATTTTTCCTACATGATGTTTTAGTTCTATCTTTAATAGCATTGTGTTTAGAGAGGTATCGATTTAGTTGGAACTGTCTCGGTTAGATCTGATCTTCTATCTTATCCGATATATCTCTACAATCACAATGATACTTTAAATAGATTTGTTATATCCATCACATTAGACAGTTTTATTGGTTCATTGAGTATTAAATTATTATATACAATCTCATGCTGCATCAGTTAGGTTCGACCTACTAGATTGTTGTTGATAATATAAATCTTGTTAAGTCGATAGGTTCATGCTAGTGTTTCATCGGAGTGTTAGCCGATCTTATCTGATGTATTAAATTTTGCTTTAATGGTTTTACTGTCTTAGTTAAATTTAATGCATGACCACTTTAATCGGCATCATATCGGCTTGCTTAAATCTATCATGTAATTATTAACCTTATGTTGTATTGATTGGGTTCGACCTATAGGATTATGGTTGTAAGCTAGATTTATTTAAGTCAGTAGACATCAATCATTGTTTCATCGAGGTTTCAGCCTGTCGGTGACATGAGACCGGGGGTGTCGTGACTAGAGGCTTGGGTAGCCGCGGTCCCCCACGTGTCCCGACCCCCTCGGGGGGGTCGGGCCCGAGGGTGATGTGGCCACCCCTTCCTCTGTCTCCCCGAGGGGTCGGGCCGCCCCCGTTTCGGCCCCGAGGGCTGGGGCGCCCCGACCCCCTGTGATTTTGGCGCCACGTGTGTGGGTTAGGTGAGCACAGCAGGACTCACCTAACCGTATTTATGGCGGATCAGGCGAGCGCACTACGCCGCATTTAATGCGGCGCAGCGCGCTCGCTTATCCGGTCCGTGACCGATCGCGGTGTGTGACCGGTCACAGACCGGTCAGATCGCGGGTTAGGTGGCGACAGGCGGCCGATGGCACGCCTAGCCCCGTCCCGTCGGAATGATGAGAGCCTCCTGGCTCTCGTCCCTAGCCGGAGCCGGCGTGCTAACTCCTGGAGTTGGTATGTCAGCCCCGGTCAGATCCAATCCAGATTTCAGCGCAGGCGTGGCAAGAAAGTCGCCGGCCATTGAATGAAGGTTGAAACGGGCGTCCACCGGGAGAGCTGGCGAGCGGGGCAGAAGGCGTGCACCATGCTTGTCAGAAGTCACTTCCGGCTGTAGATTAGCCCTGTTTGTAAAAAGAATGTTTCTTTTCTTAGGCAGCTTGAGGCCCATGTGGTGACCCCTGATCGGATAAAAGGAGGCCCAGGCCTAGGAAAGAGGGGGGCTCCGACGGAGACGTTGGAGAGAGAGAATTCCCTTTGTATTGTTGGAGACCCTCAAATCCACCAGAACACAGGAGTAGGGTGTTACGCTTCTCAGCGGCCCGAACCTGTCTACGTCGCCCGCGTCTTGCGTGTTTCCACTCTCGCTGACGTTCTTTAGATCGAGGGCGAAGAACCTCACTTAGCGCCCCCGGCCGAACCGGCAAAGGGGGGCCCGCGCGGTCTCCCGGTGAGGAGTTTCACGCTCCGTCACAGCCGATAAGTTATCTAAATGTTGCATTAGCTTATAAGGATTATGTACAAGTTGGTTATAGCAGATTGCAACAGAGATTTTATTGATTACTTAATCATTTGGATTTAATAATATCGGACTTTCAACCAATGTATGCTTTAACCATCGGATCATCTAATATTCTACGTCATATCAGCCGATTGACTAGTTGGATATTTGTTTCGTTATATCCATATTGGCTAAATGGTTCATTAGATTTCTATTTTGTTACATTTATATCGGCCGATTGCCTTTATTATCTTATTATATTACCGTCAGTCGATTGCCTTTATATCATTTTCTATCCAAGTGTCAAAATCTACATCAAACATATAGTCAATTGTTCAAAATCCTATCGACATCGGCTAGTATCGCGACATAGGCTTGTTAGCCGATCGGCTGTTTGATCATCAATTTATATTTCTTATCAGTTGCAGGATCAAACTGACTGGCACATCCGCATCTTATTAATATTTTAAAACCTACATTGGAGCTAAGCCGATCTCCTAGGTCTTCATGTGTCACACACAAAATCTACGTCAATATATTTTTTTGCACACCTAACAGAACAGATTTTGCATCAACACTTAGGCTGTGTTCTTGACTGTCAGTTTCCAACTTCATCTCTCTTTTTCGCACGCATGTTTTCTAAATCGCTAAACAGTGCATTTTTTTGCATAAATTTTTTATACGAAAGTTATTTTAAAAAATTATATTAATCCATTTTTTTAAAAAATAGCTAATACTTAATTAATTATGTATTAATCCACTGTTTTGTTTTTCATACATTGACAAGGATTACTTTTCAACTCATTCAAACTAACGCTGCCTTAGATTTGTAGATAGAAGCTTGCCAAGTCAATTACGTCTATAGGTGTGTCCACGTGTTAGAGAAACAAGAGAAAACAAGAGACCTACCCGGCTAAACAGTAAGGCTGTATTCTTTTCCTTGTTTTCCTAACTCATCATTTTCGTTTTTCACACTCATCATTTTCGTTTTTCCCATGTATGTTTTTCAAACCATTAAACGAGATGTTTTTTATAAAAGAAAATTATACGAATTTAAAGTTACTTTAAAAAATCATATTAATCTATTTTTTAAAAAAACTATACTTTATTAATCATGCGCTAATGAATTATACCGTTTTACGTTCTGAAGGATTAATTTTCAATCCCAGGGAACAACACAGTCTAAGTCAGTAACCAGGGTTTTTGAATTTTTGGCCAAGGAAACGGGACAAATTGACCAAAACGTTCTGAATTCTGGCAGATAGGCCTCTGACATGATAAGGATGTTTTAGAAACTTATGTAGATGTTTAAGTGAGGTTGAAAATTAAAGATAGGTTGGGGGGAGAAACAGTTTTCATAATACGCGCGAAGAATTTCCTGTTTGAACCCATCATATTCAACAAACATCTCAGAATGTGTTAATTAAGTATTAGCTAATTTTTTTTCTGAAAAATGAATTAACATGATTTTTTAAAGCAACTTTCGTATAAAATTTTTTTAAAAAAAAGTACCGTTTAGCAGTTTGAGAAGCATGCGCGTGAAAACGAACAGGGCTGTAGTTGCCGAACGCAGCATCCTTTTCGAAACAAATGATATCCTAAGATGAGTCGAAGCAAACCACAAAATCAAAATTCATTAATATCTGTACTACTAACGATGGTAGTGATGGTGATGTCATCACCACCACTATCATGTGGGCCAATGATGTCAACGTTCACTATACAAATCAAATATAATATGATTAATTTATATCAATAGTTTCGCTATGCGCAATTATGTAGCTCAACATATATGTATTTTTGGGGTTTTATCGTAACTCCTGTTACAACGCACTGTTATTTACTTAGTATAAAAAATATAAATAGTTTCTAACAAGTAAAATATTAAATTAATTAAAACCGTAAAAATGCTTACATGCAATTAATTATTTTCAATAATTTTTACAAATACATATTTTAAAATAATAATAAAGGTGTGTGTATTGAAGAATGTGTCGATGTGCCAAATAACAATTATGAAAACAAAGTAAATATCTATTGCTTTCTTTATTTTTCATTTTCTTACGTTTCAATTACTCACCCCTTTTATCTTCTTAATATTAAGAGAATGGATACACGGTGTACAAAAGAGATACATGAGCTGTGTGTATCAACCCAATTCACACCAGTTGTACAGAAAACTAATTAAGAGGCACTAGCAAGAGAATTTCACAAATTAAGAGAAGCTAGCTAGCATGAGAATCCACCAGAATTAATTGGTTTAATTCTTTGCTTCAACGGACTGCCTCTAGTATAGAAATGATTTCTTTACGAGAAGCCCTATAAGTTACAGGCGGACCGTAAATGGTCGCATTTGTAAAAATCAATCTCTATTTTCGCATACGGCTACTTAAGAGGCTCGCATGTAAAACTCTATTTTGATAGACAGACCATTTAAGAGGTCGCATGAAAAAAAGGTATATTTTTCCATGCGATCCTCTTAAGGAGCCGCATGCAAAAATAAACATATTTTTTCATGCGATCCTCTTAAGGAGCTGCATACAAAAATAGATTTTCTTATGCGAGCATCTTAAGTGGTTCGCATGCGAAAATACTTCCTCTTCTTCGCAGATATTTTCTCCCCTCCTCTCTCTTTTCCCTCTCCACTTCAATTTTTTTTCACCTCCTCTCCCCTCTCTCTTCCTATCCTTTTTCTCTTTCTCTCCTTTTTTCCTCTCCTCTCCACTTTCTCTTTCTCTCCTTTTTTTTTTCTCTCCTCACCGAGCCGGAGCGGGCGACGCCGCCACCGACGCGGACGAGGCGGCCGGGAGTGAGAGGCGCTGCCAACGACTACGAGGAGTTGGCCAGGAGCAGCACCGCCCTACGTGGATCTAGCACCGGGGGCCCTCCCTCGCATGGATCCGGCGCCGATGAGGTGGCCGGGAGCGGACGACGCCCTCGCCGACGACAACCTCGCCGACGACAAGGCGGCTGCCGAGAGCAGCACCGCCCCGCATGGATCCGGTGCCGGCGGCTCGTCCCCGCGCGGATTTGACACCAGGGGCCTTCACTAGCGTGGATTCGGCACCGGCGACGACGGCAGGCGATGGGGGCAGTGGATCCAACGGCGACGACAACGGCGGGCTCAGGCGGCGGATCCGGCATCGACCCGCATGGATCCGAGGTCGGCGGGCGATGGGGCTGGCAAATCCTACAGCGACGACGATGACAGCGGGCAGCGGATCCAATGAGGAGGACGGCGGGCTCGGGCGGCGGCAGCGGCTGCCGCCCCGCACGGATCCGACCGACGACAATAGCGGGCTAGGGTTCGGCTGACGACGCGCTAGGCTCCAACCAATTTGGGTTTTTTTATTTTTATTTTTTTCGCTGAAATAATTTTCGCATGCGACTGGTATAGGTGACCACACATGCAATTGCGCTGGCCGCATGTAAAAATCCAATTTTCACATATCTTTTGACGTAAACGGTTGCGCTGACCGCATGCAAAAATAAATTTTGGCTGTACGTAAAAACGATTCTTTAGTAGTGTGCTTCAGCTTAGGCCTTGATCAATACATCAATTTCCCTACCGTCTTTGCTCCCTGGAGAATTAATTTAACACAGACACCGTATGTTTTAGTTAGAGCATGTGGATATCATATTCGCAAAGGAAAAAAAAAGATATCTACGTATGCATATGCTTGGCAAACATTGGCCCCTATTTTGAATTTTAGTTTACTCTTATTTGGAAGACTATATTTTTCATAATTTTGTGCAAAATAAAGCTAGTTCAAATTTCTCATAAATTTGATCGATAAATCGTCGCATCTATAACAAAATCAAAAATTGAGATTTTTACAGCATCACTATTAATTTTCTTAAGGTCCACGAGAACGCAATAATGTGCACTCAGCTACACTAACATATATGCGTAGATGTGTTAGTCATCCTTACCTCATTTGCTAGTCTTCTTAAATCTCGTTAATGCTTCACGCAGGACGCTGCAATTGAAATTTATCATTGTGAGCCATTAATATCAGATACTATGGTGGTGTTTGAATATCCTGGAGATAGATTAAGTGTTTCACGTAAAACGAGGTGACATTAACGTGTGATTAATTGAGTTTTAATTATTACAAACTTGAAAAATGAATTTATTTAATATTTTAGAACAACTTTTATATAGAAAATTTTTGCACGAAACGCACTGTTTAGCCGTTTGAAAAGCGTGCCACGAATATCAAAGTTTTATCCAACTTTTGTTGGAGATTCGAACGCTGCCTATTACTGTATATATGTACAATTTTGTCATGACTTAGGGCCTGTTTGGATGAAACTAAAGTTTTTTTAAGTCCATGTGTCATCGAATGTTTCTACACTAATTAGAAGTATTAAACGTAAACTAAAAATAAAACCCATTTCATAATCCTAGACTAATTTGCGAGACGAATATATTGAGCCTAATTAATTCATGATTAGCCGATGTGATGCCACAGTAAACATGTGCTAATTATGGATTAATTAGGCTTAAAAAATTTGTGTCCAAACATTCGATGTGACAGGGACTAAAATTTAGTTCTGGATCCAAACACCCCCTTAGAACAATTAACAAAAAATGTATGTTCTTGTAATTAATACTCCACAATTTGACATTGTTCTAAGTAAAACGTCATTAAGTTTTACCGCACGAGTTTATAGGAAAATAAAGCATTTTTAAGCACAAAATAATATATATACTATCAGAATATATTAAATGTTGGGTTTAATAAAACTAATATGGTGTAGTAGATATTTCTCCATTTTTTTAATAAACTCAGCAAACTAAAGTTTAACATAGAAAATAAGTTAAATCATACGGAGGGGGAGAGTACTATGAGTTGAGCTTAATTAATTACTCCACGGCCACTGGGATCCAAAAGATCGCTGGGAACCAAATGATGGAGAATAAGGAGAGCTTCGTCGACGACGGTTGTTGACGACGAGATGTTCGCGACGAGTGGGTGTCGTAGTTATAGGAGTAGGAGCCAGTAGTGGCGCCGCCGTGCGTGTGGCCACCGCTCGAGTACGAGGAGGAGGCACCAGCACCGGCGCCGTATGTGTGGCCGTAGGCGCCGCCGCCGACGCCGCTCGAGGAGGAGGAGCAGAGGCGGAGGTCGTACGCGGCGCGGGCAGGGCGGCGTAGACCGCACGGAAGCGGCTCGCGGCGGCGTCGCGGGCGGCGGCGGCGGAGGTGGCGTGGCGGTCGGGGTGGTGCAGCTGGGCGAGGCGGGAGAAGGAGGCCTTCACCTCCGCCTTGCTGGCGCCGCGCCCGATTCCCAGCGTCCGGTAGTGGTCGCCATCGTCTCCGGCCATGGCCGACGAACCAGTAATGTCGGCTTCTCTTCGATCTCTTCGATCGCGATGCAGCAATTAGGGTTTTCTTTTGCTACCTTAATTTCGTATCCAAACTGTGAAAGCAATAATCCAATTCGATCATTATTAACAGCTTCTAGCCTTTCTTTTTTATTTCACCCGAATTAACACTGAGTCTGAGTTGGAGCCCATCATGTCTTATCGGTGACGGCGTCTAGTACTCTCCCTCTCTGGTAGACTTTGATTTGCAGTTTATTTACTTTTTCGACGATATCTTCTGCAGTTCTGCTTCGGCTCGAGAGCAATCATTAGCGGTGATATGCACGTGATCTGATCGGCTGAACGATAGACCGTAGATTTCATGAGCCTTTGTTGCTTAGGTGACGATGTATCCTATTTATTGACTTTAGGATCTTGCTACAAAGGTTTAAGGGGATAAGGACTACATATATATTATGCAGATTTGCGCCAACCTTGAATGGAGATTTAGCAATAATAGATCGTTATCATTGTCTTTAGGTTTTTGTTGTAATTAGTTTTCTTGTTTTGTATCAACATGTATTTTGTATTTCGCAGTCGTTTTGACTGTAAACTTTAGAATAACTAGAAAAATTATCCGTGTGTTGTCACGGGAGGATTACTCGTTTGAAATTATGTCACCTGCATGTGTAATGAATAGTATTTAGGCAGTACGGGTTGTGACGTAGGCTTGCGTGGCTGGCTGTCGTGTCACACTCAGCTTCTTAATTGTGAAAATTGCTTCACAGTAAATGGCGGAAGACAATAATACATTGAAACCAAAGGAACGGATGTGGTTTCATAAAAAAAAACATGATAAACAAAATATGTTATGCGAGAAGCTTAAACGGAATAGGATTTTCATATTTGTAAATAATAATACTAAGCGAGAGATAGCCACATGCCCACATGTAGGTGTTTATCAGTATTCGAATTGCATTTCTATGGACTTATAGCTATATCATCTAATTCTTCCATATGTATAAAAAGAATAGCCAACATAGAAAGACCATGATTCAGAGTTTCAGACACATTTTCAGTGACTCACTTCACCGGTTGGCCGCTGCCCTCCCCACTCTGCTAGTGCTGGTTGCTGCTGCCCGTCCAGCGCTGGCATCCGGCGGTCTTGTCTCCTGCCTCCAATTGCCTGGCGGTAGGCGTCTGGCGACCCGCCTACTCCGCCTCTCCGCGCGCGGCGCGTCACCTACCTCCGCCTGCCTGGCCTCCTTCACGTGCTCGTCGTCGGACGCCGCCGCGCGCCGTTCCGCCTCGCCTCACTCCTTGCCTGCTCGGGCACCACAATGGCAGTCGGCCGGCCCTAGCCCTAACCTGCGCAAGTGTGGAAGGGGCTGCGCCAATACTGCCCAAGTGCCGATTCTTCAGCGTGTATACCGCTTCGCTTTGGCCTTCTTTCTCACCAAGCAGCGACGCTAGGTCGCTAGCTGTTCATCTTCTTACCTGAGAAGCAGTCACCATGAACGGGAGCGATGCCGATCGACCGATGCTTGGAGATATCTAGTTGAAACTTTTTTGCAAAAATTGGAGGTAGCCTAGAGCGATCCCTTGTGCCCCGGCCAGTCTCGTGCCCTCGCCTTCTCCACGGCCTCCATGGACACCACCAGTACTTAGCCGCATGCACCCTTAATTATTGTGTCAAGGGTGGATGCCAATGTGGGGGTTTCCTTTGAGGAATTGGCGTGTTCATCTCTCGGTTAGTTTCTCATCTGAGATCGATATGATCAATCTGCCGGGACAGCTAAATACGTAAAGAATAGGATTGTGTGAAGGAAATAGAAAACGATCGAACTTTGCACTGGACCGATGCGGCCTCCATCTTGGTGCGTGCGAACATGCGACGCGACCTGGTATCGAGCGGAAGGACTCGAACGATAGCGTGGGATGACGTAGCGACATATGGGTGATGACGCGAGCGACGGACGAAGCACATAGGGGCCCCGAAGGCGGATCGCGACGGACGAACGTATTTTTTAATTGGTTAAGATAAGATTGGTTGTACCTTCTTTGAAACAAAAGTCCCACTACAATGTTTTTTATTGGTAGTAGAAAGCAATCTAAACTATTGATTTTTTTAGAAACACAGTACAAACATAAGCGTTCATAATACACGCACACTTCAAATCTATTTATACTATCATCCTAGTTAACAGTAGTAGAAACGTGGAGGAGCATTATTGTCCAAAAAATAAGTGCGGAGGGATGTAATTGTCATTTAGCAGTGACTCAACCTTTTTTCTTCTCTTTTGGCTTTTCTAATGAAATATGAGCAATGCCAGCACAATGGATGATCACATATCAATCTAGCCAAGGAAAAAAAACATAAATAACAAAGTTACTCCTAATCAACGTATTAGTAAATTACTGATTTACCTTTAATAATGAACAATTCAGATCATTTAATACTATCAGTAGAGAGCACCAAGCATCGCTCATTTTTCATTAAAAAATACTCTGTGTAGGGCAAGAGAATGGTATACATGGTGTACGCGAGATATACATGAGCTGTGTGTATCAACCAAATTCACATTAGGTGTATAAAAAACTAATTCGCAGAGGCATTAGTCATGAGCATTTTCACAATTAAGAGACAAGCTAGCATGATGAATCCACCAAATTAATTGGTTTCTTTCCTTAACAGACTGCTTCAGCTTCTTAATCGACGTCTATCAAGGCCTTCATCAATCCATCAATTTGCCATCGTTGCTCCCTGAAGAACAAATTTAACAACAACCGAATGTTTAGTTACAGTGTGTAGATATCATGTTCGCAAAGAAAAGAAAAAGGTAATCTATGTATGCATATGCTTGGCAACGGTGGCCTCAATTTTGAATTTTAGTTTATTCTCTGCTTTTAAAAAAAACAACTCTTGTTTGGAAGACTATATTTTGCAGACTTTTGTGAAAAAAAAAAAGCTAGTTCAGTTTTCTCATGAATTTGGTAAATTCTCACATTTATAACAAAATTAAATTATGAGATTTTACAGCATCAGTATTAATTTTCTGAAGGTCCACTAGAACACAAGAATGCGCAGTCAACTGACATATAAAGAATCCTTACCTCATTTGCTGCTTTCTTTCTTCCTCTTGACAATGCCACTAGCAGGGCGCTGCAATACGAATATATCATGCCTTAGAACAATTTATAAAAATGCATGTTCTTCTACATAATTTACTCCCTCCTAAATTAGTACTCCCACTTAATCTCCCATAGTCAAGTAGCCGTATCAGAAAAGAATAATTAATGCTCCCTCCGATTTATATATATATATATATATATATATATATATATATATATATATATATAATAAGATGTTTTGAGTTTTTGGTTGTCAAATTTTATTAAGTCTGGCTAAGATTATAAAAAAAAAATAAAGCAACATTTTCAGAAAAAAATATAATAAATTTAGTTTTAATAAAAACTAATTTGATGTTGTTAATGGTGCTATTTTTTTCTAAACTTCGTCAAACTTTGACTTTAGAAAAATTTAAAACATCTTATTACAATGTAAAACACAAAAACGGAGAGAAACTGTGAGTTGAGCTTAAATTACCTTGCCGTTGCGAGCGAAAAGAATAAGAACACGGGGAGCTTCATCGACGGCGGCTGAGGCCGAGAGAAGCCGCCGTAGCGGCTCCAACCCGAGGTGGCGGCGCCGCCGTGTCCGTATCCGCCGCCGCCGCTCCTCCCGCTCGTGGCCGACGAGGTGGTGGTGCGAGGGATGTGGTCGTACGCGGCGCGGGTGGCGTCGCTGTGGAGGACGGTGTAGGCGTCGTACACCCGGCGGAAGCGGCCGCCGGCGGCGGCGCGGTGGGCGGCGTCGGAGGCCGCGTGGCGGTCGGGGTGGTGCAGCGGCGCGAGGCGGTAGAAGGCGGCCTTCACCTCGGCCTTGCTGGCGCCGCGCTCGATTCCCAGCGTCCGGTAGTAGTCGCCGTCGCCGCCGACCATTGATGTCGTCGACGAAGCTGCAGTGGTGTCGGGCTTCTCTTCGCGCGCGATGCAGTAATCAGGGTTTTGTTTTGCTAGCTTAATTTCTGATCCAAATTAACTGTATACAAAGCAATCCAATCTAGAACACTATTAATAGGGGCTTGTACTGTTTTGATTTCACCTGCACGTCGGAATTGAAACTGAGTCGGAGTTGGAGTAATATATTTCAATAGAATTCGATCGAGTTTAATTTGTTGTACAGGTCAGTCAAATCCGACTCTCTTTTGCCGGAAGCCCCTGTTTTACACGCGCGTGATTCAACGTTCGATCAGCTTCTTGATCGACTCCAATTAGGAGGTGTTTCGCGCTATCAAGTCCTTCATCAGTTAATCTATTCATTTCCCTGCCGTTTTTTCACATTTTTTATCAGCTTCTTTGCCTTCGGATTTTTTTTATAATTTGTCCCTTTTAAAAACTTACTTTACAAATACACCTAAAAATCTTATTCAGAAATATATCACTTTTTCTGCGCCAACATCGTTGATGCCAAAATCCAACATCTGATAGTTAGAAAAAAAAAACTTAGCCAAGAGAATGGAACTCGGGATGACAGAGAAGCAAGCGCAAATGTTTTACCACTATACACCACACATGCGTACGGCTTGGATTTCTCTGTCGCGTCTGAGATTTACGAGTTCATATATAGTGGAATCCAATTTCTGGATTTGAATATTTACTTAGGTCATCTCCATTACCGAGTTTGAATTAATTTAGGGTAAGGTCCGGTTCTAATTAATTAAACTCTTACTATTTGCTGACAATTAATTGGACATGTTCTCGGCCTTGATCAGTATTCGGTACAGTAGATACAGATCTGATCAAACTTCAAAGTCGCAAACAAAGTTGAAAAGGAAACAAACACTGATGAAGTAACAATCTCAATCCATTACCCAACTAATACAATTAATCACTCACAATAATCAAATCTGATTTCCAGTTCTGCATTACCACCAAATACTCCAAATTCAGCGGACGAGGTTCAAGTATTTTTCCCATTTGCAAGTAGTATTCAGATTTTGGGGGTGCATAAGCAAACGATAAAATACCTCTATGTACAGGTAACTACAACACAAGTCAGCACAACCTTGCATTGCCAGAAAACCGGCTAGCTGACTTCAGATGGATTAATAATCAGATCTGTATACAGCAAACCCGTTACAGCGGTTAGGGAACAACACAATTTTCTCTCGCAAGTGTAGGAAAGTTTCATCCACAATCTTATACTACTCTAAAGACCCACAAGTTTCCGGTGCACGTGTTCGTGGAGAGAGTGTTCGTCGCCGTCATGGTGATGGAATACGTATGTCAAAACCCCAACAAGGCACAGGACAGAGCCGACAAGGATCTTGTCGTAACGTTCCACCCAGTGGAACTTAATCTGGCTAGCACCGTAAAATGAGAGGGCCACCAAGGACGTCATCACTGTGATGGTACTGCAGGTGGGGAAAATACAAATCAAACAGAAGAATTGGTAAAGATTTTGGTAAACATCTGATCTATTCACATGCCAATTACATATAACACAAAGCACAAAAGGGAAATCTTGAATCACAAAAACACTCAATCCAACTATTCTAGTGTTCAGCAATCTTACTGATCATACATTGCACTGCACAAGGTATCTTTATTATGTTCAATCCAGCTATTCTTGTGTTCAAGATGACTGACCGGAATGCCCAATGGCGTGCACAGCAATACGAGATGGACCTATAGTTCACAACTGAGGTGTTGCTAAGACCCACCCTTAAAGGTTCATAACAGTGCCAGAGTCGCAGGAGATTCAAAGGGTTATAATGTAAGTGGTTCTTCAGAATCTATTAATCTTGTCAGGCACACTGTTGAAGACTAAATATTTATCAAATACCACCATTTAATTCCATACATGTAAAAGCAGTCAGTTTGTGGGAACATTTCACATCAACTAAAGGGTATATTGAGACATAACTTATCTTAAGATGTTACACCTCATATAGGTTACAGAATATGCCATATTGAGCAAATTCATTGTGAATTAAATGCTAAAACTCTTGTAGAATCCATAGTTATATATGCAACCGTAGCAAGTTGGTAAACGAGGAAAAAGAAAAGAAACATCTCAAAAGGAAAGGTTACACATGGAATTATATGAGTATCTCTTTCTACTTTACCACAACATACAGTCTACTGAGAATAATATGATGTTCATTTTGTCCCAGCTCAATGCGCCTTTGTATATCTATGGTAGGTGATACCTTGATGATTTGACCCAATGAAAAAAAGGGTTTTCAATACAAGGAGATTCCTAGAAGCCTAGAGTACGGTACTCCTAACAAGCGCTTAGAAAAACTTCTCAACAAGACAATCCCATTATTTTAGTGGAAGTATAAACTATTATTGTTCCCCCTTTCATAATGTGTTGCGGCTACAAAAAAAAAAGTAGGAAACAACGGTAGCAATCTATTGTTCGGTAGAAAACAAGCAATGCAACTGAAAACAGTGGAAAGGGGTACCTACCTAAAGAGGAGCACAATGATCGCAAGGATCATCATGGAGGATGAGTTGCCAACAGCAAGAAACACTGGAAGAGTTGTTGCACAGGGTGATAATGCAGGTACAAGTACAAGACCTGCAACTGCCATCTTCTCCATTGGATGATTATGAGCATGGCCATGACCACCTTTTCCTAGTGCAAACAGCAGGATATAACTTCCTCCAAGAACAATCAGCAACAGTGAGGCAAGTTTATGCACTGTTTCCTCGCCTGCTATAGTATTTGCCATAGTAACAGCAGTTATCCCAAGAAGAGCAGTGGAAACAACATGAAGGACGCCTCCAAATGCAGCTGCGGAAGTTAGGATATTTTATTAGTAGTGATATATAGAATAAGAACATGGAAAAGCAATAAATTATTCATCACTAACTTATGTAGAAAATACTAGGCGGTAGGGTACAGTATGAAATTACGAAATACAAGTAACCTTCTAAACATGTATCATGGCTGAGGCTAACAGACAATAGTAACATATGAACAAGGAATCAAACAGAAATAAAAGGTTTATTTTATAAGATTTAGAAGTTAGAACTTTTTTAATAAAAAATTATACAGTACGCTTTGGAGGTTCGCAGACAATAAATGCAACATAGGATGGAAAAATAACTAGAAAGTTAGGACTCTGGTCATTCAAATGCACTTTTTGTTATCCAAGTGACAATGCACAGTTGAACAGAAAAAAAGAAGTGATTGTGCTTAATTTACTGAAATCACAACAATCGTGCAAGATTAAGGGATAACAGGTTGCTAAGCTGCATCTACCACCAGATTAAGTACAAAAGTAAGCCTGATAAAGGAACACCAATGCCGATGATCAATCTACACAAATATAAACAGCAATAGACCTCGATCAAAAAATTTCCGTGTGTTCTGATTTTTTTAAAAAAATCCCTGCACTTGAAACAAAATACACATATCCCTGAAATTATGTCAAAATAACATATTCACAGCATAATCAAACAGAAAGATGGAAGATTGATTTAGTTTTGCATTCTTTTGCCCAGGCATTTATCATTGATCAGCATCCCAACTAGGAGTATTATGCAACTCCAAGATGGGTCAATCAAATAGTTGCAGTGTATAAATCGAACTCCATGCTGTCACATATGGTACACATCTCACAATCATAATAACTGCAAAGCAGCACCTTATAGTGTATACTACACAACATAGATGTAGCCAACCCATGTCGTCACACACTGAAAACTCCTCTACGCCCTGTATTGCCTGAAACTACCATTATTTACAAAAATAAAAGGTACATAGAAAATTCGACAGAAATACATTCAGTGGAACAGAGATCCCCACTGAAAGGATCAGAGTACAAGACTCCACAGTTCACCTAGCAAATTATGAGCAGATTACTCGATTGTCACCTATTCGTCAGTAACAGCTCAAGATTTTGGGTGAAACTTACTAATCGGTGCATGAAGCCCACCACATCAAAGCAGTTGCCCACAATCCAAATACAAAAACTTCAGTATTCGGATATAATATTGCTTTTTTTAGACCAAACTGATAGAATACAACAAATTCGTCAGCACAAGCACACCGAACCAGAAGCATCATTGCAAGAACAAGGCCACATGTGGTGCGTGCCCCCTCGCACCACTGGCCCCGAAGATCTGGGACGCGCGCGGTAGTAGTGTAGCGTGGAGCAAACAGTAACCGGAGCGGCAGCAGAAGCAAGGGAGAAGGGGGGGGGGGGGGTAGGCGGGGAATTTGGGGGTACTGACTGACGAGGAGGGTGCGGGAGAGCGGCCATCGCTGGGCGCGGGCGACGATGGAGAAGGGGAGCCAGTGCGTGGGGATGAAGGAGTGCAGCAGCGACACCGTCGCGATGCCCCCGATCGTCGACGCCTCCTCCGCCGTCCACTGGAGCCCGCCCAATCCGAACCCGCCGCCGCCGCCGCCGCCGCCGTCCATGCCCTGATCCCGCCGCTCCGCCTCCGCGCCGCGCCTTGCTTCGCCTCGCTCGCGTGGCCCGGCCGGCGGCGCGCGGCGGTGGGTGGGAGAGAGATCTGGGAGGAGAGGACAGAGGAGAGAGAGAGAGAGAGAGAGAGCCAGAGAGGAGTGCGAAGCGGGCGAGAGGGCTTCTGGTACAGTGGGGCCCACCTGGCCTCGCTTAGGGCAAATTACCGTTGCAGTGGGAATCAATTGTCTCCGATGAAAAAATAATTGACAATAGTTAAAAGGGTGAATTGTACTTCAAGCCATCTTTTGTTGATGTGGTTTTAAATGTTTAGATTCAGGGGTATAAAATTTTGGCGTGTCACATCGAATATACGGACACACATTTGAAGTATTAAACGTACTCTAATAACAAAACAAATTACAGAATCCGCCTGTAAACAGCGAGATGAATTTATTAAGCCTAATTAATCTATCATTAGCAAATGTTTACTGTAGCACCACATTGTCAAAACAGGGGGCAATTAGGCTTAAAAGATTCGTCTCGCAAATTAGTCGCAATCTGTGTAATTAGTTATTTTTTTCATTTATATTTAGTACTCCATGTATGTGTCCAAATATTCGATATGACGGGGTGTAAAAATTTGGCGGAGGATCTAAACAGGGCCTTAAAAATAATTTTAGCTTAATCTTTTCATTTTTGACTAGTTATATTTACGTTTGTTTCACTTTAAAGCACCCAAAACCACTTCTTTAGCATATGAATGACGTCGATTCCAGTACACCGACGAAATCCTCCACCTATGAGTAGACTATACATTTGTCGGAATATATAGTAACATGGCTAAAAAAGATAGTCGAGGAGGTCTAAAGTGCAACAAATGTAAGTTAGCTAGTCCAAAGTGAAAAAAATAAATAGGGGTATTACAAAGTGAGACTACAGTAATAATAGGTGGCCCATAATACAATTCACTCTTAGTTATGGCCCTTTTGAATCAAAGAAGTTATGGAGGAATTTTTCAAAGGAGTTATGGAGGAATTTTATAGGATTGAAATCTTATAGGAAATTTTTTTTATTTGGCCTTTTGATTTAAAGGATTGGAGTTTTTCAAATCCTATAAAATTCCTATGAAATGGCACATTGCATGTAGGTTTTGGAGAAAATTTAGCAAGAGGTCTAACCTCTTGAAAAAAATTCTTTGAGTCTGTCTCTCATCCGATTCCTACTTTTTTTGTGGTCCAATCATGATTCTTCTTGTTGTGTTTTTCCTGTGTTTTGTAATTTTTTATTTTACACTTATATTCCTGTCAAAATCTTGTGTTTTTTTATTTCTTTATTTTTTTTTCATTCCTATGATTCGACCCTTAAATTTGAATCCAAACAAGAAAAGTTGTGATATTTGGAGTTTTTATGTTTGGTGACAGGTTTTGAGTCAACCATGCTAGAAAAGGTACTTCATCATGAATATCCTTTATTTTATTTTAGTTGAACTGATCCATGATCTATATATGCTATGTTTTTATTAAACGAATTAATTGACCTTAAAATTATAAAAAAGAGTTTTGAAAAACACTCTTTCCAAAGACTGTTTAGATAATATGGGGAACTGCACCTTTCATTTGCGCTATAAATGGCCTGATAATTTAGGAAACAAACATATTTATGTACATCTTCTTTATTTTATACTAAAACTTTAAATAGAAATTGAGATGTCACTCCTTGAGCATTTATTACATTAACCTTTAAAAAAATTATTGAGTTATACTTATATAGAACACTCTTCGTCTTAAAAAAAACTAACTTGTACCTATATATTCAGAAATAGTCCATGTCTAAAAATATAGATAAAAGTTGATTTTTTTTAAGAGGATGAAGTATTTCCGGAGTCATGGAGAGCGTGAATTATCCATCAAGCAGGGCCGCTAAAGTAAGGTCAACAAACTTGAAAGGACACGCCACCTATTTGCCTGCTCCTATCCACCGAAATATACTTCTATTTACTTTCACTGCTTCAGAATGTCAATCGAGAAAAGCTGACAATGAAAGGACAAGTTAATAAAACATCAACTTGGCTTGGTTTAGTTACAAAATTTTTTTTGGCAAAAACATCATATCAGATATACGGACACACATTTGAAGTATTAAACGTCAACTAATAACAAAACAAATTACAGATTCCGATTGTAAACTGCGAGATGAATCTTTTGAGCCTAATTAAGCCATCATTAGCACATGTGGATTACTGTAGCACTTATGGCTAATCATGGCGTAATTAGGCTCAAAAGATTCATCTCGCAATTTACAGTCGAACTGTGCAATTGGTTTTTTTTTCACATTTGATGCTCCATATATATGTCCAAACATTTGATGTGACGGAAAAGTTGGAAGTTTGAAAAAAAATTTTGGGACCTAAACACAGCCTTAGCTTCTTCCATTTGAAAGGAGTACATGATAGTAACTCATCAAAATATGTTAACGATATCAAGTTGCCTCAATGTATTTTTCTTGCTATTACTTTCTGTCTTTTTCCCCTCTGATCAACAAAATCTAAGAAGACCAATGGTCTTTTTGAACAAGAAAAGGAAGGGAACGCTGCTGGACTACCACTATTGATATGTACCATGAAAAAACCCATTCATACGTCTAAACTTTGCACAATATTATTGGCTAAAAGCTCATATAATCTCACTATCAACAAAGGAAAAAAGTTACTAAGAGATAGATAACTTTAGAGGAATTTTTCATGCCTTGGATAGTTATAGGTCTAGGTGAACAATCATGTCATTTTGGACCATCAAAAAGACCCATAACAACAATGAATTTTGGTCCATCAAAAAGACCCATGACAACAATGATCAAATGGACGAGCGAAATAGATGATGCATGGTACTCACCAGTCACCGCTGACGTATTCATGCATGCACAAGTGATTTTGCCCAAGTAATTGCACTTATACCTTCAAGAAAAAAACAACTTTAAGGCCATTTGAGTTATAAAATCATATTTCAAATTTATGAGTTTGTATCTATTATATAATAAAATCATATTTCAAATTTATGAGTTTTTATCTATTATATAAATGTTATATCTTTTTTAAAAATTTTAATATAGAGGTATGTCAAAAACAGTTAACATGTAGTTTTGTAAGAACTTTAGGACCACAATAACAATGGTTATGGCATCTTCAATGTGTATGTAAAGGTGACCATAAGCAATAAATTAATATTTATAGTACAACTTTATGTATAGGGTGATGTGTTCGAAAAAAATATTGCTATAGTTAACCTTAAGTTTAGAGCTAGCCATAAAAAAAATAAAATTACTTTATATCTTTTCAATATGTATGTTGATTTGAATCCTTCGTACTAAAAGAATTAATAGATATTGTTTTTTCTAATAAGTCCCGGCTTAAGGTGAAGAGATCTTAAACATTGCACTGAATATAAGTAAAAAGACATATATGAGTCACATCTTATTTTTGTTGTGTGACTCAACGTTGAGGTTACCCTTACGTGTCACATGCCAAAATGCCAGTGATTTTGTACAACTCAAATCATAATATAATAAATGAGATTTTATAAAATCTACTCGATTTTGTAAGGACGGGGGGAGTACATAAACAAGTGGAGTATCGTGTTTGATATGTGGCCTAAATCTCAGCCGTTGATGTCCATCAGAAGATGAATCAATCCCACATTATATGCATCAGATGTTTCCTTCTGACCATGCCACTTGTGAAGACCATTCCACGGAAGAGGGAAGAGACGAGGAAAAACTGAAGATTCTTCCAACCCAATTGGATATGCTGCCGCTGCTACTACCGATTTGGTAGACCCAGCCGTCATCTGATCCGGCCACCAACTCACCCAGCCTCAGGAAGTCAAATCATGTTCGTTTTCCCGTCGGAAATCTCTGAAATCCAATCACAAAACGGAGCAGCAAACAGCTGAGCAATGGCCTGGGGGAGGGTCACTGTTTTTTGCCCCATGGACCCCTGCAAGAACACTACTCTTCCATGCGTAGGTAGAGACATTGACATAATGGCTATATATAATCATGTTCCTTCATGTTGAAGGAAGATTTGGAAGCCAAATAGTTTAATGAGTTGCTTTCGTGATTTATGCTTGTCCAAAATTTTGTTAGATGAAATTTATAAATGGTACGGTAGGGATAAAAATGATATGAAAATTCCTGACTGCATCAAAACTGTTTTCTTTTCTAGTTTAACTTTTTTTATTTTTGTCTGCGTCGTATTGGAGGTTGTCTTCAAATAATTAAATTTATATGTATGGTACCGATTCTATTTTTATAAAAATAATAAAATAATGGTATTGTTTCAAACATTTTCATCTCCAGCCGCATGGACTTCTCCGATGTTAGAAGTATGTGTGGCTTTAACGGCTATTATAGATAACTAACGATGATATGTATTGAGCATAACCAGCTGTTATAAAAATTTGATTATTATTTTTTACTCATGTGGATGTTTCCTTGTAAATTGGAGAAATTTTATTGCAGTTTTTTCATCTTTGCAAATGGTATAAAATATTCGACGAACGTGGGTACAGTCACAGATGCCCTTTGTACTGAGTTGCTACGAAAATCAATATGACATCACCCACATAGAAAAACTTAACGGCAAAACATACAAAAAGCATAGCAAAGGAAAGCAAATGATTCCAACGATACTACTACTACTACTTCCTCCCTAAGACACCCTTTTCAAATACATGAAAATTTTATCCTGGGATATCTAAATTAAATTAATTCACTTACTTTTTTTTCAAGCAAGGGTCCAAAAATCTGAACGACGTTTGTAGTTTGTATTATGTCCGCTAAAAAAACACCATGAATTCAAAAGACAGGAGTCTTCCATCCGCTGACCAAACTTTGCAGTAAACCCCCTACTGTCTTCAAAAATCACGCTCCAACCCCCCAAACGCCACCTTCCCTTTCCTCTCTCTGCTTCGCTTCTCTTCTCTTCTTCCCCAAAAATTCCAAACCGATACCTCTCGCCACCGCCTCCTCCATTGACCTCGCCGCCGGCGTACTCCCGCCCAAATCCGCCGCGCGCGCCATGCCTCCGGTGGTGACACACTAGCCCTGCTCGCTCCCCTCCCCTCCTCACTCCATGGCTTCCGAGCGCCCGCTGCTCGACGCCTGCCCCTCGCCGCAGCCGCCGGCGTCGTCGCTGCTGCCGCCGCCGCAGCCGGAGCCGCCCCTCCGCGCCGACCGCCTCGCGTTCTCCCTCGAGGTGCCCGACCCCTTCCGCCGGGAGCCCGACCCGTCGGCCGCGTCGCAGCGGGAGGTGGAGGTGGGCGAGGAGGAGTCCCGCGCGGTTGTTGTCGGGGAGCCCTCCTCCTCATCGGCGGCGGCGCCGGCGGCGGGGGGGTTCTCCGGGAACGCCATCCGGACGGCGAAGTACTCGGTGCTGACGTTCCTGCCGCGGAACCTGTTCGAGCAGTTCCGGCGGCTGTCGTACGTCTACTTCCTCGCCATCACCGTGCTCAACCAGCTCCCCCAGGTCGCCGTCTTCGGCCGCGGCGCCTCCGTGCTCCCGCTCGCCTTCGTCCTCTTCGTCACCGCCGTCAAGGACGCCTACGAGGACCTCCGCCGCCACCGCTCCGACCGTCAGGAGAACAACCGCCTCGCCAGGGTGCTCCTCGCGCCGGCCGCCGCGGGGGAGTTCGCGCCCAAGAAATGGAAGCACATACGCGTCGGGGACGTCGTGCGCGTCGCCTCCAGCGAGACGCTGCCCGCCGACATGGTGCTGCTCGCCACCAGCGACTCCTCCGGCGTCGCGCACGTCCAGACCGTGAATCTTGACGGGGAGACCAATCTCAAGACGAGGTATGCTAAGCAGGAGACGCAACTGAGGTTCTCGCAGAACGGCAGCGTCGGTGGTGTTCTTCATTGTGAGCGGCCAAACAGGAACATCTATGGATTTCAGGCAAATTTGGAGATTGATGGCAAGCGTGTCTCGCTAGGGCCATCCAACATTGTGCTCCGTGGATGTGAGCTCAAGAATACCACCTGGGCGATAGGGGTTGTTGTGTATGCTGGAAAGGAGACCAAGGTCATGCTTAATAGTTCCGGGGCGCCGTCAAAACGGAGCCGATTGGAGACACAGTTGAACCGGGAGACAGTCATATTGTCCATTATGCTCATTGGGATGTGCACGACAGCTAGTGTGCTTGCAGGGATTTGGATACTGAATCACCGTGGGGATTTGGAATTCACCCAGTTCTTTAGGCAGAAGGATTACACGACAGGGAAGAACTACAATTACTATGGCATGGGGATGCAGATATTCATTACATTCCTCATGGCGGTGATTGTATATCAGGTCATCATTCCGATCTCTTTGTATATATCAATGGAGTTGGTACGGCTTGGGCAGGCATATTTCATGGGTGCTGACAGAGATTTGTATGATGAGTCATCAAGGTCAAAGTTCCAATGCAGGGCCCTGAATATAAACGAGGATCTAGGACAGATTAAGTATGTATTTTCTGATAAGACAGGGACGCTGACAGAGAACAAGATGGAGTTCCAGTGTGCATCAATTCGGGGGGTTGATTACAGTTCTGGCCAAGATTCATGCGGATACTCAGTTGTAGGTATGACGTCTTTAATGTATATTTCTGGTTTTCATGTTGAGCTTTCCTAATAAGGCTGCTTATTTGTTGGTTTTGGACAGTCGATGATCTCCTATGGACACCCAAGATGGCAGTCAAGACTGATCCTCAGCTTTTGAAGTTACTGAGGAGTGGTGGCACAGATGAGGAAACAAAGCTTGTCCTCGAATTCTTCCTTGCTCTTGCTGCATGCAATACCATTGTGCCACTTGTCATAGATACTCGTGATTCTAAGCAAAAATTGATTGATTATCAGGGCGAGTCCCCTGATGAGCAGGCACTAGTGTATGCTGCGGCATCTTATGGCATTGTGCTTGTTGAGCGAACATCTGGTTATGTGGTGATTGATGTCCTTGGTGACAGACAGAGGTAAGAGAGTCTTTCGTCATTTGCTTTATGGACATGCTAATTTTCAACTCCGCATGAGTATGTTTTTATAATAATTAGTGGCATTTATGCAATTTAGCTAATACCAATTTGGTGTATCAACATCATTATGTGACTAGGAGTGGATGTCTGTTACCTGATCCATGATGTTCACATCTCTGGAAAACTATAGCTAGAAAAACTCTATTCAACTGCAATGTTATATAGTCAGCGACAGTTGGTAGCATAACCTATTCAATAATAATTTTCACAAGTGTTTTATGCATTTTGCTTTATGGTGTTTAGTGGCGTCATTCTTTTGTCTTATCTTATTGGTTCGCTGGTGTGAATGCTAACTTTGAGTGGTGTCTTGCTAATTATCTTCCTATTCCTATTTTTAGCTTACTTATTAAAAATAAAAAATAATAATTTAGAATATTTTGGGATGCAACGTGCCAACTCCAAGTGATTTGTGGCATTACTCCACATGAGCAAAATTTCAGTACTTAATGTATCAGGCTTACCTCTCGAAGATATGTTACAGCTCTCCAAGTGCATGTATTGACTTTTCCCTGTGTTTATAGACATGCTTGCATGACCTATTATCGAAAGCTAGTTTGTGGAGCCAATACTGTAATATATTGGTTGAGATGTTTGATGGATGGAGCTCTTTTTATTGGTTAATCACCAACCGTATAGAGTTAAATGTGTTTGCTGTAAGTCCACGTCAAACACCTGGGCTGTAGGCAAAACCAAGTGAATTAGCACTTTGAACCCAGTTATTGTGATGAGCAAACATCTGCACTAGGACCATAAATTTGTAAGGAGCTGCATTGAGCAGGCTGGCATTTATAAACAAAGCAAATTTAGGATGTGTCCGGATTTGCAGTTGAATTTCTGGATAATTTGGATAAAACCATATCCTTTTTCACCAAAGCAAATGTTTATCTAACATTGTTAATAACATCATTCCAAAAGGCATTCTTAGTTACCTCATATGTGCGAAGTACAGGTTGGACACCACCTTCCTGGACAGATCATTTTGTTGCTACTTTGCTTAAGTAACCAACTAATGTTCATATTATGTTTTCTCTTATTAGGCCAGATATGTATTGTGTTCTGTAGAATTTACTTTTTCCTTTTTCCCCCTCTCTCTTATGCTAGTTTACATGGCTAGCATATTCCATTATGGTAATTAGCTTGCTTTTATGGTACTGCTATACTACTACATTGACTACTCTGCTCCATTCTTCCAGTTCATTGTTCTTTATGTTTAAATTTTATTTTTCAATATCTTGTTAATAAGAATGGCTTAATAGTTCCAATTTATCTTCTGGTATCGGATGTGCAGATTTGATATATTAGGACTTCATGAGTTTGATAGTGATCGTAAGAGGATGTCTGTCATAGTTGGCTGCCCTGATAAGACTGTTAAGCTATATGTGAAAGGTGCAGACAGTTCATTGTTTGGAATTACCAAAAATTCATTAGATCTGGACATTGTTCGTGCTACAGAGTCACACCTCCACAAATATTCATCATTTGGTCTAAGAACTCTTGTTATTGGCATGCGCGAATTGAGTCAACCTGAGTTTGAGGAGTGGCAATTGGCATATGAGAATGCTAGCACATCAGTACTTGGAAGGGGAAATTTACTCCGATCAGTTGCCGCCAATATAGAGAACAATATCCGCATATTGGGGGCCACTGGGATAGAAGATAAGCTTCAAGATGGGGTTCCAGAAGCAATAGAATCTCTTCGACAAGCAGACATAAAGGTTTGGATTTTAACAGGAGATAAGCAGGAGACAGCAATTTCTATTGGCTACTCTTGTAAGCTGCTGACCAATGACATGACACAAATTGTGATAAACAACAACTCAAAGGAGTCTTGTAAGAGGAGTCTCGAGGAAGCACTTGCAATGATTAAGAAGCTCAGAATTGCTTCAATTGGCACACAGAGTCCAGAATTAACATCAGAATCTACTGGTGTAACTCTTGCGCTAATTGTAGACGGTAACAGCCTGGTTTACATACTTGAGACGGAGTTGCAAGAAGAGGTACTCATCTAAATTTGATTCTTTTTTTATTTCCTTTTGTCCTTGGTATAAAATCATAGTTGATGCGTGGACTTTCTTCTTTTGTTTGTGTAGCTTTTCAAAGTGGCAAGAGAATGTAGTGTTGTATTGTGTTGTCGGGTAGCCCCGTTACAAAAGGCAGGGATAGTTGCACTTATCAAAAACCGAACGGATGACATGACCTTAGCGATTGGTGATGGTATTATTCCCTCCTGGTTCTGCTATTATGGCATATGATATTCTGTGAGAACCAATTTATGTACATGTGATATATGCTAGTTAACCTTTTGTTCAGGTGCAAATGATGTTTCAATGATTCAAATGGCTGATGTTGGTGTTGGCATCAGTGGCCAAGAAGGACGGCAAGCTGTCATGGCATCAGATTTTGCGATGGGCCAATTCAGATTCTTGGTCCCTCTTCTTTTAGTTCATGGCCATTGGAATTATCAAAGAATGTCCTATATGATCCTTTACAACTTTTACAAGAATGCGACATTTGTCTTGGTTCTTTTCTGGTAAGAACCCTTTCGCATCGAAGTTGTTTTCACACTTTATGAAAAAAAATACTGTTTTTTATGTAGAAAATTATCTAAATGTTACTGCGGAAACCCCCCATGTTAGTAAGACCTAGTGAAAAGAAGTGGACTTACTCATTTTACTACTAGCTATTTATGTTCAGTTGAATTACCAAAGTTGTTGCTTTCTTAATTTTTGCAATATTCAGATACTTTCTCCAAAATATAACACTTATTTTTTGTGATCTCAGGTATGTACTTTATACAGCATTCACTCTGACAACTGCTATCACAGAATGGAGTAGCCTACTGTATACTGTGCTATATACATCCCTTCCAACAATTGTTGTTGGTATTCTTGACAAGGATCTTAGTAAGGAAACACTGCTAGCTTATCCAAAGCTTTATGGATCTGGCCAAAGGGATGAGAAGTATAATGTAAATTTGTTTGTCCTCAATATGCTCGAAGCGCTATGGCAAAGTCTGGTTGTTTTCTACATGCCATATTTTGCATATAGACAAAGTACGATAGATATGTCTAGTCTGGGAGATCTGTGGGCACTTGCCCCTGTCATTGTTGTAAATATGCTACTAGCCATGGACATCTTTCGGTGGAATTGGATCGTACATGCTTTTGTGTGGGGAACAATAGCAGCAACAACCATTTGCCTCTTTGTGATCGACTCGATTTGGTTTCTTCCTGGATATGGGTAAGTTACTTCATTTCCAGCCTGCTTTTATTTATAGGCGAACCCTCTAATTTTTTTTAAATATTTTGGTGCTAAAAGTGTAGTAACCAACCTGATGTTTGGAACTGGCAATGGCTTTTCAAATTATTTCCTGCAAGGCATTTTGTAAATGTCTTAAAATATGTGTTAATATCAGTTGTCCTAGGAAGTAAAATGTCTTTTGAGCTTATGCAACTGTTATGGGAGAAGCTCCTGAGTATGTGGTCTCTATTTTCTCATGTGCAGTATTTTGTGTTGCCTTGTTGCTTTTCACATTAATCCTTGTAGAGTTCTTTTATTCCTAGGAGGATATTGAGAGTGGAGATATATTCAAGTGGTAACGATGATTTATTGAGAGGGATAAGTGTTGAGATTAAGATATATAGAAAATTAACATAGATGCCGCTGCCTCTCAATATCTCCTATGTAATAGGGGAAAAAGTTGTCCTGTTACATAGTTAGATTAAATGCTTCTTTCTTTGCAAGCATGTTTGTGCTACATCCATCCATGTAATGTGAGCACCATGATCATGTTTTCTTGAATAGATCTCCTAAAGAAATAGGAGTTCTTTTTGCAATTTCTTGATTGATTGCATACTGACTCAATATAACTATTTCAGGGCCATCTTTCATATAATGGGGACAGGTTTGTTTTGGTTACTGCTGCTTATCATTGTTGTTGCAGCAATGGTACCACATTTTGTAATCAAGGCCTTTACAGAGTATTTTACCCCCAGTGATATTCAAGTTGCCCGAGAGATAGAAAAATTCGAGAATGTAAATCAGGTGAACCGTTCAGAAGTTTCAATGACACGTCTGCATGACCCAAGGAGATAGCTATAGAAAATTCTCCTTTACAGAAATTTCATTTTCTTTCTGTTGTTGTTCGCCTCTTTGGTGTGTATACGAGTAAATGCATTTAGCACTAAGGTGATAGGTTTAGCCTCCAAGATGTATGTATGTAGGCATGTGTTCATCTAACATTTACTGAAAAGGAAATATAAATTGTTTGATGTATGCAAGTTCTCATCCTTGTGTCGACCAACACAACTGTAAGGTGAAAAGTGTTATATTATGTCTTACTCTATCACTACGATGATCATGTCCTGTTGCATAAGCTGATTTATTTTTGCATTTTTCGTTTCTTAGCTTCAGTTTGTTCATGCTATCTGTCACCTCCACACAACAGAGGGTTTTTACACCCTTTGATTCAGTGAGGGAAATGATTTTTATCATTTAGAAATGCGTGTTCATTTTGACCCAATGGTATTGACAGGTATGGTGTTAGTTTGGGGTAAATTTCCATACTGCAAATGAGATAACTAGGCTGGTTTGCTTATGTCCAAACGGAGATTATCCCCATCCAGTCACAAAATTATGCATTTTCTGCAGGTTAACATACATGAACTTTGAGAAGCTATATACAAACGTCAGAATGCCAGTCTAAAGATTGAAAGAAAGAAAGAAAAAAGAGACTTCACAGTTGTCCTTTTCACCTCCATCACAGCAAGAGCTATCGACCAATGATTTTAGATGGAGCACATTTTGGGCAACAAAACTCACAATTCTCTGTCAGCAGAGACTTCTGAGCAACAAAAACATCACCACAGGATCAAGTTCAGCACTGGCAAACTCTACCAGATTTGAGCTCAAGCAACATACGAGCTCAACACTGGGTAGAAACACTGTGACCATTCTGTGGCGGTAGCGGTATGATCCTTGTGTTAGAAACCAAACAGAAAGCTAACTCAAGTAGTCTCTTGAAATGATTGAGAACGCGAAAATGCTGCTGGATTGGCCTGCAGGGCCTGAGGCGATTCCGGTGCCGTGCCATTTTTCGGAACATTTGGCTGGAAAGACTTGAATATGCCTTTATCGTCAGGCTTGATTCCAAGGGTCGCCCAGATTGAACTCTTTGCAGCCTCAGCTGGATCATCAATCCTAAGAGTTTTAGGTACCCATAAGTTATTTCTCGTCTTCTCTTCTTCCTGCAAGCTTTCTTCTCTTGAATGCTTTCCCAACCCTAGAGAACTGCTTCCTGAACAATAAATTTTGTTTGGAGCGGTTGGCGGCACCGCGGTACTATTACCTCCCGGACATTGTGCATTCCACATTCCATTAGGCCAGCCAGGGAAGCAACTCCACAAAGGCGGCACAAGAGGAATTGGAACAACAGGTGTACAGATTCCTGGGGCCGGCACCATCAGTTGCGGTGGCCATGAAGGTGGGCAGGGTGTACCATCTTTTAACCCAAGAACGGGCTGCGTCGAGCACTGGGTAGCTGCCATGACAGCAACACTGTTCCATCCAAGCCTCCAGGGAAGCACCAAAGCAGGTCCAGCAGGGTAAGGCAATGCCACACCATTACAACATCCTGACCTGTTGCTTGGCTCTTTCACAACTGCATTACCTGGCATCAGATTCTCTGAACAGCTGGATACTACCACAGAAGATGCACATGATTTTTCTTCCTTGTTATCACCAGAGGCCAAGGGAACAAGGTCAGTGTTATTCGGCTCTGCAATATCAAGGATTGAAGCAGAAGACTTACATGGTGGTACTTCTGGTCTGAACTTTGTAGCTGTTTCATTTTCATTTAGTGTTGCCGGAGGGAGAGAAGATCCATGTGTAGTAACCTGATGGTGAACCACATCAGAAACATCTCCAGGAGCTACAGTATTATTGCATGTAATCATAGCCTGATGGTATTGAGACGCATGCTTATTTCTGCGTCTCCCAGCACCAACTGGGACATTCCTCATAGCTCCACCGGCGGTCCAATATCTTTGGCAATTCCTGCAGAAGTGCCTGGGCTGGTGAACATTGTAATTGTTGAAGTAGCAGAACTTTGTTTCCATGCTATTGCAGCGTGGGCATGGCAGAATCTTATCTGGCTTCTTGAGTGTTTTCTCAGGGACAGATCCATCAGGCTCAGTCTTAACATCCTCAGTCATGGAATCTGTTTCTATTCTTCCATCCTGTGTGCTGATACCTTGTAAAGCATTCTTCTTACTATTGTTGGGACAAAAAGGAATATCTTCGACAATCAAAAGCTTGCCCGGGACTAACGGTATGTCATTATTGGTTTTTACATCATTTCCTAAATTAGTCATGGCCTGAAACGGATTACATAAGAGGTAAGGAAGAAAATAAAATATCGAGCAGAGATTTTGGATCATTTAGCTAAAAAAACAACAAAATGTTAAAACTGTGATAGTGTCAAGTATTCAATTATTATGAGGCATATAGCCATGTTATATTCAAAATGATGCAGGTGCTACTGGCATAAATTGTCATGAAAATCTTTCTACAGCTTCAGCTGAATCATGTGGGGTCACGGAAACTACCTGATGGCACAACTGATACATCGCCATACAATGTTCTGTTGCAGTTTCAATGTCCTTCTGTTAAATATAAATCATTTTAATGTTATCGCTGAATAATAAGAGTCACCATGTTTGTGCGATAAGTCATTGCCTAATGTTACTAAGAATTTCTCCCCATTGGGGTCTTTTTTTTATTATACTCAGTAGCCACTTGCACTTGTAAAACTCTAGTTCATACTTGGGGTTGCTAAGTATCCCATATGTTAACATTTCAAGTTATCACTGTGTGGCTATGCAACTGTATTCTGGCGCACTTGTGTTTAAGCCTAAAGCAGCACTTTGAGCAAAACATGACTTCAGTTTCATAGCTCATACTTCACATGTTAGTACCAGAGCTACTCAGTATCAAACTTGTTACGTAGCTACAATACAATGCGCATATGTACATAAGTAATGAGTGGGCATCTTATTTTTTAAGGCAGGTAGTAAAATCATCTTTGGAGTCAGTTTGACATGCGAAATTGTTTGATGGACGGTAAATTTGCTCTGTAGCAAATAGCAATCGACATATACGATATATGACACATTTTCAGTTCCTTCTTGCAGAGAGGTGATCAGAATCCATTCTCCGGTGTTTTGAAACCAAATTGCAAACCAATACTGTTTTCAGAGGTACGTACAACTACTGTTTGAAAACTAAGGCTCAGTCTAATTCCACTATCATAGATATACCACTACTTTTCCGAACTCCAATTTAGCACTTAGACTCTGTTTTTTCTTTTTTCCAGAACTGCTTGCTGGACTAACTCATATACTAGTACGTAAAAGTACGTAAAAGTACTCTTCCCGTTTCATGTCGTTTGATTTTTTTCCTAGTCAAACTTTGTTAAGTTTGACCAAGTTTATAAAAAAATTTAGCAACATTTAAAATATCAATTATCAAAATTAGTTTTATTAAATCTAACATTGAATATATTTTGATAATATGTTTGTTTTGTGTTGAAAATACTACTATGTTTTTTTATAACTTGGTCAAACTTGAAGTTTCAGGAAAAAAGTCAAACGACTTATAATATGAAATGGAGGGAGTATTTCTTTTGGCAACAAAGAGGTTAACCGATAGAGTGCAAGTGCACTGAAATCAAGTCCTGATAAACATTTCAGGGGTTCTTTTTTTCCTTTTCGAAACAATTTTAAAGAGTTAAATGTTGTGTATTGTTCAAAGGCACGGACTATCCAGTCTATCAGGTTTCAGGACAAACATGCTTAGCATCTATTCTAGGTTCTGCATATGGTTATCGAACAAGAAGGTTCTTTGCACAAAGAAAGCTAAGATAAGCCAATGAAACTCCCAGAATCTCACCCCAAATGTTGCCAAGAAATCAAGAAAGGATAGAACAGAATTTTCCTACCCACAAACATGAGGTTGGGGATTAGCATGGATCACTCCGTGTATACCGTTGACCCACTCTAGTTGTTCAAATAAATGAGCTAAAACTGAAAAATGTTTTTTTAGTTTATATTATAAAGATATCTTATTTGGTTGGAGCACCAATCCCAACATGAGATGCAAACATAGCCTCAACAAGGAATGAGGTTCTAGAACTAACACAGAATTCCCCAAAAGGAACAGCGAGGGGGGAAAATGCGGTATTTGAATTCTCTGGAGAGAGAAAAAAAAAGAAGACTGTGGTTGAGAATTTGCATCGAACACCATGGCGGCAAAGAATTAATCCCTTTTTAAACTCATTTCTCAATCTCCCAAGAGGCGGAGAGGAACTAGAAGAACACAGTGGACCGAGACGAGAATCCCCCGCAAAGACAAGCCCAAAGCATCGACACCGCAAAAGCAGCCAGGAAAAGAGAGAGAAAGATAGAAAGAAAGCGAGGCGCGTCGCATCTCGTCCAAAGCGGGGAGGGAGTTAGATTCCTCTCTCTCTCTCTCTCTCGTACTACTTCCCCATTGGCATTGGATGAATCGATGGCTCACCTCGTCGTCGGCTGCGGCGGGGTCGAGGAGGAGAGGGATGGTGCGGCCGAAGAGCTTGATGGCGGGGTCGTCGCGCTCCCGCTCCCGCTCCCGGCCCTGCCTAAGCGCGGCCATGGCGGCGCCCCGATCTCGGCCGCGCTGCTGCCACCACCGGCACCGGCTCCGCCTCCTCGTCCTCCTCCTCGGGCGCAGCACGACGGCGACGACGAGCGGGGATGATGCCAGCGGCGGCGGCGGCGCGGGCGGATGGCATGTCACTGGCCGGTGGAGAAGGCGGCAGCTCGCGGCGTAGGATACTTGTTTTGCGGCCTTTCTGATTGATTTGCTGCAGCCTGCAGGGTATGGGAGACCGGTTCAACCGGTCAACTCTAAAAAGAAATGTTTCTCTTTTTCTTTTACCTTTGTTTAACATGTTTTGGTAGGAGTATGTTTCTCTGTTTCTTTTTTCTTTTTTGTTTCCGTTTTCGACCTGCATGTAGTACTGTACTACTTGGAAGTCTCATGAAATTCAAATGTTGTAGACCATGTTTTACTGCTCCCGTCGTTTCAAAATGTAACCATTTTTAGTTTAAAATTTGCATCACGGTATGAACATTTCAGAGGAATTCATACTAGTTTTTTTAAGCCAATCAGATGCTTGGAGAAAAAAAATCTAAGCAATTCAAAATTTAAATTTTAACCACTGAGATGACTAAAGAACTATTTTCCCTTAACCTTAGTATATACTAAACAACTTATAAAATGTTTATATCTTCTAACGGATGGAGTAGTAAAACAGATTTCACTTTAGTCTTATTTGAAAGTTTGAATACTACCAGTGGAGAGAATTCTAGGATGTCTTGCATTCAAATCATAAAGTTTGATGTGTATGTGATGTAGGTGCGTAATTATGTGTATGCATGAGGATCTTTTTCAAGTAACTAGCATGGTGGCCTACGTAGATTGAGCGGCCAACATCACTATAATTTTTTCTCACATAATAGCATATATTCTTTCACATTTTATTATAAAAATATATTAAAATAGTAATATAAGTTTAAATTCTGACCAAGCCAAGCAATGTCCGATATAGTAATTCCTACTTACATAGAGCAAACGTGATGGATCATCTAGTATATATATATTTGTTTGTTTTGTCCCTCTATCTTTATCTTTATACTCTTTAGACTATTAGTGGCATTTTCTTATTATCTCTAATGACATTATTCTGCCTAATAAACTTGGCCTATTTTATTGTATATTCGGGATAGTTTATAACCCGTTTCAAATAAGAAATATCCATTGCCACCATCAACACTTATTTGTTTTCTTATATTTTTTTTCATTGTTGTTGCTTACGGTTTGGATGCTAGGAATTCCATTATGTCTGAGGATCCGATCTCATCTGCTAGTTGTATTTTTTAAATGTAGATTAGGCGGTTAACTTATTTTCTTTTTCTTACATTAATGTGTGAATTCTAAAAATTTCAAATAAACGTGTGAATTTATTAGTTATTTTCACCTTGTAGGATTAATGTGGGATCCTACGTATGATTATGTATTTATTGACATGGCATGCACTATTGTACAATTAGAAACGGACAAATAAATTGCCGACATGGTTGCCACGGCCATGCATGAGTATAGCTAGTTACGATTAGTTTCTCTTACAGATTTTCAAACTTGGTGTTTCATACTGTTTCTAAATAATCCCTTATCTGTTTGCACATACTCCTAATTTTTCTCTGTTTTTCTTGTCCGTTTCCACATATTCTTATCCTAATACGATTCTTTTTTTATTTTTGGTATTTTCTTTTAATTAATATGGGATTTTCTAGACCATGGGAGCAAACGTGGAGGCTATTTTTTCTATTACTTTATTACGTTAATAGATAGGTAAATGGTACTTCCTCGGTACTCCATACACAGCTAAAGGTGCTTATATTTTAAAATGAAAACAATACATTTTAACTATTAGATGTTATAAGTATACAAAATCATAAGGAATCTAGCACGTAATCATAGGTATCATGGACTTCTAGTTTTACAAGACCACTTTGTTGATTTATTCTTCTTTGATTCCTAATACTTACAAATTATAGAATCATATTATAAATTTATGAACTCGTCTATAAGTCTACATGTTTTCTTCTAAAAAAAAGTTTGCTAAATTACCATGTTTTTGGTTAAAATTGATTCCCATTGAGGTTTTGTAAATGTGTCGCATACTATAACTCCTATGATTTTACGTAAGTTAAACTATAATATAGTAATGAAGATTTTATAAAATTTACTCTAAACAATTAAATTTCCCGAATTTTGCGTTGTCCTTTGGAAAACCAGGCCCGAATTGACGACGGGCAGCGACCTGCTGCAGCCGGTCCCGCGAAGCCGCTGGCGGATCCACGTCACTGGGGCGCTTTTGACGAGGCAGTTTCAGAGCATGAACTTTTCGGCAGGCAGGTGGGCCCTACTCGAACTAATTGCGTTTGCGTTGCTCTCCTCCCACACCCCACACCTCGACTTGCCTTTCAGGCTCTAGTAAAAAAAAATTGTGCTACTTTCAAATTTCAATGGGGTTCCACTTTTTAATTCATTATTGCACTTCAAATTATGATACTCTAAATGTACTTTTCTGAATTTTCTAAGGAAGCATATTTAGTATGTATACAATCAGAGCACTTGTGGTAAACTGATGCTCAACTTTTGAAATGCAGACAGTTGCAAATGGAAAAGATAGATAGTAGTAGTAGCGACGAACATAAAATTACACCAATACGAAATGCCGTATGCGACTGCGACATATTTTCCTGTGTCTTCCAATTTCTGCATATACTCCTCACCTATATTTGGAGTTTTTTTTGCTACACCTAATATTTGGAGCAGAGCCTAATATCAGGAGCGGAGCTACACGTATTCAGGAGATGTCCAACAACCCGAGAGCCAAATATTTTTTTTAACTTTAGTTTATTTATTTTCATCATATATGTACTTCTTAAAGTAACCTCTCTATTTTTTCGTTCTAGCTCTGCTGCCACTATAGTTTTGTGTAGGGGTTACGTGTGGCCGTAGCATTTTTTTTTGGCGTTGCTCACATCTGATCTGCTCGCCCTTTTCACGTTCAGCGGTGGGGCCCACACCCAAAAAGCGAGGATAAAGCGACAGCGACGGCCGTGAGGGAAGAAAACAACGGAGAGCCCGGGAAAGTAGCCTCGCCTCGCCTCGCCGCCGTCAGCTTTTCACGCCCACGTGCCACCCCGGTCCCGCGCCGTGGGCCCCACCGTTATCCGGGCCCACACGCAGCGCTGGCCGGGTGGGTCCCACGCGGGCATGGCGAGGCATCCGCACGTGGGGCGCGGGCGCGCGGCTGCCTTGTCCTGGATTGGGTTCGGGGGAGAGCCGAGCGACCGAAAAGGGAAAATAATTTCGTGGGTTTTTTTGGTTTTCGAGAGAGGGTTAGGAACAACATTATGCGAGGCCCGGGGACAGCATAATGTGGTTTCTTTTAATGGTGAGAGAAAATGATGTTATATGGATGCTACTAAGTGTATTTTTTTAAAATAAATTTATTTTTTATCCATCACACATATATCAATATAAAAAAAATTAGAATACTTTTATTTTATTCAATTTTAATATAATTATTCTTTACTTTATTACTCTCAATGCATTTATCTTTTATTTTCACAAACTGCAATATAATGATTACGCAAAAATACATTTATTTTGGAACAAACGGAATGAGGCCAAAATTGAATTTATTCTGGGACGGAGTGATAACTGACAAGAGTCATGTGGTTTTAATCTAAGATCTGTATGTCAATTCTCAATATACTCAAGATTGTTTTTTAATTATTTGACAACCAGCTTATGTAAGCTCTTAATTATTATTCAACAAGTGAAAATTTATATGATAAGAAGAAGAAAAGGGAGAAGGACAAACCTCTTGAATAAGCTCATATGGGAGATGGAGAAAGGGCAACCTCTTGGAGAAATTTACTGTTGCACCGCTTATATTCCTTCTCTCCTCTTTTCATACCATTTCATAGAAAAACGAAACTACATCAAAACTTCATGGAAATTTTCCGGTACGGACAAGAGAGAAAGCAGGTGGTGCTTCGGTACTTCTCCAATCAGATGCAGAGACCAAGTCCCTTTCTTCCAAACAACTACTATATATATATCTTTATATTTTCTGTTTTACACCCGTATTCATGTATTGTTTTCTTATTCTCCTGGGTTTCAAATGAGGCCTACATATCAACATATGAGAACCATAGTCCATATTAGGTATGTTTGATTCAAAAAGAAAGTTAGTTTGCCTTGCTTCCTTATAAAAACCAATTTCACACTACACTATAAATAATATACTGTACCAATTCTATTTAGAAGGAAAAGCTACTCCATCTGTCCCTAAATAAGTATAGTGTTAGTTAACGAAAGCACATTTATAAAGATGTTAAAAGACTACTATGTCTTTTATTAATATAGAGAGAAATCGCAGAGGAGAGAAAATGGCAAGGATGAGGGAGTATTATTGATTTAATGACTACAAATGAGAGAAAAAAGATGTAGTAGTATTAAAGAGGTCTAGTGGACCACTCTAAAACTACACATTTTTAAGAACGAATGCTATGGCTAAAACTTCACTTAAAAGATGAAGGGAGTAGTGCATAATCTCTCTATCCCAAAAATATCTATTTCTAGGTTTTTAGAGGGAATAAGGAATAAGGATAAAAATACCGCAATGCCCTTCTTTAAAGCACAAAGGACATGAAGGAATATATTGGTTGGTGGGTGTGAGGAGGTTCAGAGGGGTGGGTCTAATGGGGGAGGGGGGCATTCGTGGACCGTGAACACGTCCCGTCAACCCAACCCATTATCCCCCTCCACCCCTTAACCCTAACCTCTTGTTGTTATGCGGTCAGAAAGTGTTTGCGAGATGGCGGTCATGCGCACATTCGCGAATTAGGCTCGGGTTCATAGGGTTATAATTGGCATAATAGCACTAAGAGCCGGAAATAGCTATATTCTAGAACATGTTTAAATTTTAGAAATAGTTATATTTTAAGACATGCTTAAATTTTAGAAATAATTATATTTTAAAATGGATGAAGTATTAAAGATCAAGGAAAAAAGAAATGTCCCAGAAAATTTATTAAGGAGAAGTGTTCAATGCTCAGCATAAATAAGCCAAAGCGATAGGCTTATCTCTTAAGTGTCACGTCATTAATAGGAGAACCTCACATCAGTAATCAGTACACATCTGCATCGATCTACAGCTCTGCACCACCACAAGCTAAAGCCGATCGAAATGATCCTTCAACCAAATGGGCCACCTAGATCCAGAAAAAAACATGGTTGCACCTTTCAACCACAAGAAAAACAACTCTATTTTCCATGATCTTTTTTTAAGATAATAAAATAACATTTCGGTCTTTACTCAACGAGATACAACCAATTATTACAAAATTCACATAAGAACAATCTTAGCACACACTGACGTAACATAAAGCAAACACAAACTAATAATCACCAACACAAGATAAAGAACCCACAATTACTGAATTCTATTTGTGAATCTCTAGCCGAAATTGGCAAAAAGGTAACTCCAGTTTACGACATGCATCATTTATTAGCTTGATTTCATCATCATACATTTGTAATTGAGTCCAATCCCAGAGCCAATAAGTTGCCCTGAAAAGAACCTACAAATAAGATTTTGATGGTGATTTATCAAAAATCATATCATTTCTATTAAATCAAAGAGCCCAACATATAGCGGAAACCCCTACAAGAATAAGTTTCTTGATTTTTTTATTAACACCCACTAGCCAATTCCCAAACATATGAAATATACTACGTGGAGGGTATAATCCAAATGAGAATTGAATAGATCTCCAAAAAAATCTAGAAAAATGACAATCCAGGAAAAGATGGTAAATTGATTCATTCTTCATACAAAAACAACATCTCAAACTACCATTCCAATTTCTCTTAGCCAAATTATCTTTTGTTAACACAGTTCCTTTAAGGAGATACCATATGATCTGGAACTTAGTTTTAAAAAGAAAATAGCAATTTGGTTATGGATGAAATTAGAGCTAATTGAAGAGGCTCTCAGAAGTCACAACTGAAGAACAAGCATGCATGTCCTATGATGCTCCTTGATTTTAATTACTCCATTCGTTTCGAATTATTTGTTGTTTTAGTTTTATCCGAAGTTTAACGATCAATTTTTAAAATTTGTGTGGTTTAACAGCATGTTTTTGATGAAAATGTTTAACAACATGTTAATTACTCCTTCCGTCCTAAAATATAGTAACTTATGACGATAATCTGGACATACTTTTGTCCAGATTTGTAATTAAAAATTGTTATATTTTGGGACGGATGTAGTATATATTATGAAATTATTTCTCATGGTGAATCTAAAAATTTAAATCTTTGTGAGGTTAAATTATATGAATGTCTATAAATTGATGATAAAAATACATATAAATCTAAAATGACAAGTAATTTTAAATGGAGGGAGTAGATCAGCAGAATTAATAAACACACTGGATTAAAAGTTTTCTCAAGTGCATCTATTAATCTATATAGTGTTGTACAGAATCACACAGCAAATGCTCTGAGTAATTTGTACAGGAAATGCTCTGAGTAATTAGTACAGAATGATCATGTGATATGTGGCCCTACTCAACCCTGGCCTTTTTCTCTTTGCTAAGCTGGGTCCTTTGCTTTACATAGGTCATTGCTGCATGCATGGATCTGCATTTAAGCTCTGTACTTTGGCCTTGAGATTTTGCAAGATGTGGCCTTTTCTCAAGAAGCTTTGCAGCTCAGCTAAGTAAAGTTGATGCTGGGGAAATTAAAGGTTGTGCAAGCCTTTACTCAACTTTGCACAGTGAAAATATGTACAATTTCAGGATGGCTACCATCAGATGATTTAATAAATTTCCATTTCAGAGGTTCTGCTACTGATGTATGATAAAGATTTGTGGGGTTTATATGGATTTGGGTTTTTAAGTGTAACCACTGCAACAGGTCAAACTGAACAAAGGGAGTGCCTGTCTGTCAAGTGTCTGAAACTGTGGAGTAGTAGACCAAGATTTCAGATTTTTCAGGTGAGTAATCTAGATGCACTGTGCCTTGGCAGCGACTCTGAATTTCTGTTTGATTTGCATCTGGTTTGCAATATCCATTCAAGAGACTGAATCTTTGAGCCCTTCACCTGCTGTCCACATGCCCTAGACCATAGTAGTTACCAAAGCATTCATAATTAACCATGGGTTCAGTGGCTAAGCTAGTCCAATTCTTATGCTAATTGAAGCATTCAGTAGGCCATGGTAATTTGAATGACTGGGAAGATGCAAGGATTGAAAGCACCGTCTGAAAATTGAATGTTGCCATGTGAAGCATTTACTTGTGCAGAGAGAATCTTTTTTTTTTAACCAAGTGCAGAGAGAATCTTGATGCAAAGGCAGAACTTCTCAATCACCAGTTGAACATGTTAGGCGGCCATGTTAAGTTAAGTTCCTTCTCAGCTAGATCATAAAGAAATTTTGTCAGAACCATCACAGTTCATAGAAGAAAAGAATTTTCAGCATGTGACGGCTCAGCTAGATATTCAGAGGCAGCATTGCTTTTGTTTTTAACATGTTAGCAAACCAGACAATAATCCTAAATAATGCAAAATCAGAAGACAGACAGTGTCTCTGAGAACCAAAAGAACGCGTAGAGACAGCATGCTCAGAACCATGTTCTAAACTTAGCTTCATAACCCACAATTTCTCCTGGCAATTAATAGATGTATCGTCCGGAAACAGGGCAAGAGATGCCAAGATTTAGCTCCAACTAGATGCTAGCAAAAACTTCTGAAATATCTGAAGGTATAAACAGTTTAAGCAATGACTCCCAACAAATGAGCACCTGCAGGCTGCAATTCTGAACTTGTCCATCAGGTTCAGGCATTCAGACAATCAGATCCATGACTGACAGAATCAGCAGGAATGAGATTTCAGGAACTATACATATTTCAGTAGATTTTTTTTTGGACAATGGACATGATGCATATTTTATCAATGTAAATTTGTATCATGAAAATGGAGAGGAGCACCGTTTTATCCTACTCTGAAGCAACTTCTGAAATCTGAACGATCCTCGGCAACACATATTTTTGGGGCTTTTTTAATGGAAACAAAAGGCGATTTCTCTATTATCTTGCCGTGTTTTTATGAAGAACGAGTCATGCAGTAGTTAATTGATGCATCATCCGGATAGACGAAAGGATGATGTTCAGAATTACTCCAACTCCCACTAGATGCAAGCTGAAAACACTGCTGAGATATCCAAAAAAAACAGCAATGTACACTTGCCAGTTCTGAAGTTGTCGTCAGATTTAGGAATTCGGAATTCCATTTGACAAAGACTAACATGATGATTCTTTCAAAAAAGAACAACAGAGAGAGAAAATGACTGACATAATAAGTTGCAGATAACTGCATATGAGCAGAATTTTCTCTGGACAACAGACGTCTTTGCTGAAAGCCTGAAACTCATTAATAAATATGGAAGAAATTTTCTTTTGGTATAAGCTTGATGTGATCAATGCAACAAGCTGAACAAAGGGAGTGTCTCTAGTGCATGCTCAATGGTGATCTTTGCTTCTCATTTGCTGATTTGCACTCCTCATTATTCAAGATTTTTTTATGCGACAATTTGTTCAAGATATTAAATGAGTTAGTCCATCAAGAGATGATGATGAATTCGGGGCCTATAGTTTTCTGTACTTGTAAGGTTGCAATAAGCCGATAATGAGATTGATCTATGGATTTGTGGCCATCAATTTGATCTGTGTACGCACCGATTATTCAATGTATAATAACTCTGGTCCAGAACTTTGGTCTGGACTAAATGAGGCCTTAATGGTGCCACATAATTTAATTAGCATAAAAGTTGGCCTGGATTTATTTCCTACCAAAATGCTGCATAAGTTATTTGACTTATTTCCAACCTGAAAGTCTGTTCGGAATTAAAGAGCCAGCAGCCCTTACGTCCAAGCTCTGAAAGCATTTGGGCCCAACACAGCCCAATGCGTAAGGGAAAGAGGGAGGATATGTGGAGGAAGTGACTTTACGGTTCAGGAAACACTATTTAGTTCGTTGTTAATTTATCATCCAAACAATATTTATTAGTTCATTGTTAATTTTTAATATATCATCTAACGTTTAAAAATATAAATAATTAGTTATAAATATGAGTACATGAATAAAAAACTTAAGTTGAGATAAGTGGCGGGGCTTCTTCCTTCACCCCCACCTTATGTCCTATTCTTCTTCTCTTCCTCTTCTTCCTCCTCTCTCCTTTCGCCCATGAAGATTCAAGCCCTGAGACCCATACTGAATCAGCCCCTGACCGAGATTGATAGGTTCCAACCTAAAAAACTAACCAGCTGAACTATAATCAATTTGCTATAATATCTTAATCCGGCGTCTATTAACATTGTTGTAATCCCCCTGGCCACCACCAAGCTAATGATATACTCTCTCCATTCTAAAGTAGACTAACTTCTTGTTTTAAAATAAACTAACTTCTATATTCTTATTTGCCATTGGTCCGTAAATTAAAAAAAATCCCTTATGTAACCCTCATCTACATATCATCCAATATAATTTTACTATTAGTTATGAGTATTTTGATAATTTATGTTCCTCCTCTTGAAAAGCTAGTATTAGAGTTTCTGTGGGACAGAGAGTAAGTGTGATCCGTCATTTATATCGTCCAACAAATCTGGAAGCTTCCTCTCATCCTCACCTTACAATCTCACTCGCACATATATGACCTCATGCAGCTGTGGCTCTGTGCATCACCAAAACCCACTAGCTAGCTAGCTGGAATATTTCGGTCACAAACAAACATGCATGTGTACTGGTAGAGTAGTAGTACGTACTCGGAAAAGGACCTTCTAAGTTATTTCTCTCAAACTTTATATAACTTTAGTCAATGATATATAAATTCATGGAATAAAGGATCCATACGTCAATGACCCACGTTAAAAAAAATAAGTCAGAAAATCTTAACGCCTCATACTTTCTCTATTTTAAAATATAAAAAATTTTGATTGAATGAAATATATCCTAATACTACAGATCTGTATATCTGTCATCTGTTTAGATTCATGGTACTATAATATATCATATTTAACTAAAATTTTTTATATTTTGGGACAAAAAGAATACGTGTTTTTTCTGTGTGACCAAAGAAATGGGCACTGTTGTTGGTAAGAGCATAAACAGATTGAAGCCACAGCATTTTAATTTTGTGGCGACACCTGTGAGATGCACATCAGCTAGGTTGTAGCCACATTCCGTTGTGCACAGCACATACAGTGCATGTAGGGAGGAATATACATGAACACTGATGATGATATCATGGTACAAAAGAATCCACTACCGGGGTTCTGAGGTTGATCTCACATAAGCCCCCATATATTTGCCTTTTCCCTTGGCTGGTTTTGTTTGGTCGATTAGGTCATGTGGGGCTAGTGAAATTTAGTAATATCAAAATTCAAGTACTAAACTAAATGTACTTTATTAATTATCGAAATATATAGTTTAAGATAATGAATAAAATCTAGTCTTTGCATTCAACAGAAGCTACGGTCACTTATTATTGGAGTACTAATCTATGAGATTTTATTTGATCTGTATATGTTCATCTCACGGTGACATAATTTTGAAATTAGGGAGATGATTTAATCATAGCGGCCCGGGTTTTCCAACAAATCTTACAAGGACCTCTAGGAATTCTAAATTATTGTTTGAATACCAAGTTGCCTATCCCTATGCTTCGTACTAATATTTTGGCATTCTCGAGGGCCTCAACTCAACCAAAATTTGTAGGTCATTGCGAAGTAAGCGTAGTTCAATTGGTTAGTTTTCTTTTTTCATATGGATCTGGAAGACTAAATGTGTAAAAAAGATTAAAGTGTTTATGTGGTTATTTCTATGGGACAAACTAAAAACTAGAGATATGCTAGATAGAAAGTGTTGTGCTCCTGAAGATGCTGATTTATCTTGTGCATTATGTGGTGGTCCAAGAGAAACGATGATGCATTTATTCTTCATGTGTCTATTTAGTAAGAGCTGTTGGGATCGTCTAAATATTAGATGGAATACTAATTTGGAAATTTGTCAAATGTTGACATTGGCAAGATTTTAGTTTAGGAGGAAAGGTTTCTTAGAGATCATGTTCTTTGCATGTTTGTATATATGGAAGCAACGAAATGGGAAAGTTTTAACAATGTTATGTCAAACGAAAATAGTTGGTTCACCGTCTTTAGGAATGAAATTCTTCTACATGTTTGTAGGATGAATGAGTTTCCCAATTCTTCTATTCTTAATTGGTTATAAATCTTATAATTTCTAAGTATGTTTTGTAAATATCAATTTCTATATATATATATATATATATATATATATATATATATATATATATATATATATATATATATATATATATATAACTATTGGGCTAAGTCCTGGTAGTAGTTTAAATAAAAAAAAGTTTGGTTAGTTTTCTTATGGTGGAATCAGTCCATCAGGATTTAAGTCCTATGGTTGACATGAGTGCTCTCGTTTACGGCTAATTATTCTTTCATGGTAAGCGATGTACTCGTTGATAGCGAGTCGCTCGTGATGACTGTCATGAATCTCCACATATACCGGCCCAGTCTTCCGAAGGTGCTCATAGAAATAAGATATGTGTGTGTACGTTGATAGGGGTGAGTGTACATGTTATGAGCATTTGCTTTTGTATTGTGTTTCTAAAAAAATTAGGTCATTAAACCAAGTTAAACCAGCCCTCGATTTGCCAATCAAAAGCGTTCGATCCGAATTTGCATGCTACATCAAACACACCATCCTTTTCTATGGCTTTTGATGGTGGCAGGTGGGCCTTCATTCCATCCCTGAGAGCATCCCCAATAGATACTTCATCCTAAAAATAGCGTATCTGAGAAGAAATTGATGCTCCAAAGATCTTCCATCTAGCCATCCAAAAATAGCATGTGCTCCATATCGGAGAGAGAAATGCCAAATTTGGTGTTTCTCTCTCCTCACTCCATATCTCAACCACCACATCGGTCGCGAGCTCTCGCCCTCCTTCGGAACGAGAAGGCGACATCGTGGTACACCGGCTGGTGGAGCGAGTAGTGAAGGTGCGGAAGAATGGGCGTAACAGATCTGGAGGTTCCGCCGTCGGCCACCCGCGCCCGCGCCCAGCTTCTCCTCCCAGTCCCACCATCGCCCGATGCGCCCCCTAATAGGGATGAAAACGAAGCGGATAGTTTTCGTCCGCTCCAGAATAAAACAAATATGGATACTGTTCGGAGTGGATAATTCTCGAATAGTCCAGATACGAATAATAATACGAATATGGTACGAAAGTTTTCGTCGGATACGGATATCCGGTGAACAGTGCTATTCGGATATCTGCAGAAGACATGAAACATGCTTTTTTTTTCTAACTCTAGACCATTAACCTACCTCTTAGGTTTTAATAGTAGCCGATCTTACAACACTAGTCCATACTATTAAAATTATTTAAATTTTAAATATTTTCTAAATTATTATATATATATATATATTTATACTAACAAATATTGTACATGTCAAATATAATTAGCATTATTTAGTCTATGATTAAACTTTTTATATAAAATGAACTAATTATGTGTGATGGTATTTGTTTCTATTAAAAGTTTAGGTGGTTTTCGTGTTCCCAGAAATGTTTGTTTCTGTATTCGTGTCCGATCATATTCGATCCTTATCTGTATTCGAGATAATCCGTATTTATTTTCGTATCCGAGCTATTCGTATTCGTTTTCATATCCAGCAAAAAATATGAAAACAAATATGGTACAAGCATTATCCGTCCGTATCCGCTCCGTTTTCACCCCTACCTCCGAGTTCCCGCCATCGGCCAGCCGCGCCACTCACGCCCGCTCCTTCCCCCGCTGCCCACACCCGAGGTTTTTGTCCCTCGCCGCCCATGCCGCCTCTCCGCCCGGTTGCCCGCGTCGCTCCTCTGCCTGCGCCGCCAAGCCGCTTCTTCCCACACCGCCCGTCGGCTCTCGTCCTCCCTGTCCTCTTGGGCTCTCGGCAGTGGACATAGAAGACAGAAAGAGAAATGTGAAAAATTAATATAAATGTATGGTAGTTGAAAGATATTAGTAAAATATAGGAGGGTGTGATATAGAAGATGTATATGGATGATCTGTTGGAGTGGGAAGGGATATGAAGGAGGAATCTTTTTTGGATGACAATCTATATAAAGATATGGAGGATCAAATTTGGATGAGTTATTGGGGATGCTCTGACTCATGCATGTTCCATGTACACATTCTGTAGCTTACTCTATTCAGATTTAATTGGATTTGTTGGAGTGTAAAAGAGACAATAATGATACTGCTCCCGAAGCCTGGCGGATGCGCCCTTCCTAGGGCTGGTGGTGGCGCTCCCGTGTCCTGCGTCGTCGGATCTACTCTCACACGACTTGTCGTGGTGGTCGTCGTTGTTGCCTTAGCCGTCGTCGTTGTTGTCATCATCGTCACTAGCTCACTGCCAAGGTCGGCGGAGGCGGATCCACCACTCCTGAGGCCGGTGGCAGCAGATCCACCCCTCTTAGGGCCAGGGCAGCGGATCCGCTACCGTGTGGCTTGCCGCCGTCGTCGTGGTTGCCCTGTCAACTAGCATCGGATCCGCTCGCCGTGGGGCCATTCCTGTCTCCACTGTCATCACAGCCGTTGCCATCGCTCCTCAAGACAGGCGATGGAGGAAGGGGTGAGAAAGGGGATGGGCGCTGGAGGAGGGGGTGAGGAGAGGAGAAGAAAGTGTGGAGTAAGGAGATATTTTTAAGAGAGGAGGGAAAAGAAGACGGCGAGGGACGGGGCAGCTGGCCTGGTGTCAAACGGGCCTCTTAACAGGCTCGCCTGTGAAAATAGGTTTATTTTTGCAGACGAACCTGTTAGGAGGCCCACCTGTAAAAATTGATTTTTGCATACGAGCCTTGTCCTCCTCCCAGGTCGACATTATCGCCGACGAATGATATTACGGTTCGTCTGTAAGCTAGAGGAAGGTGAAAGTGCATCTAGCCCCCTAAGTGGGTTTTGGTGATTAGTGATAAAATGGTTAAGGGACTAATGTGTTTTATGGAGATAAATACAGGTGTTTTAGTCCCAAGGTGCTTAGGTGTGTGCTATGATGCTTGGAGACCCCAACAACAAATTTCAAAGCTCAGAGAAGACTCGGAGTCCTTTTAGAATAGTTTATTCTTCACTCTTGAGTTTAGGAAAAACTATACTATTAAGAGGGGTTCCAAGTGATGTCCTGAGGTTATCTAAGTGCTCTTAGTCATATTCCACTAAAGAAATATTTTTAGGAGCTATTTTTTTTAAATGGCTCTTTTAAGGCAGCAAGCCTTGGCCGGAACTTTTGGGCACTTTGGGCCGGAACTTCCGGGCACTGGAAAGTTGAGAATTTTTCCTAAGTGTTGGCTGGAAGTTCCTGGCGTCCTGGACCGGAACATCCTGGCCCTTTTTTAGTTCAAAATTGCGAGTAATGACTACATGACGTCATCTAGCCATTATATATACCCAACTCAATTCCAGCTCACTTTTTGGCCATTTCACTTTTGTTTTCCTGTTCCCAAGCTTTCTCTAGCCTCTCCCATGATGTTCTTGCTTCCTCCACCAAAATTTTGAGCCCTTCTTGAGTGATTAAGTGAGTTGAGGGTGGTGGTGAAGTTTGGAGATGGTGTTGAAGGTTATGATGGCTTGAACACTTGGTGAACCTCATTGGGCTGTCAGTTGGTGCTTATTACTCTTGGAGGGTGTCCTCCTAGACGGTTAGGCGTCGCCCGCGAGTATCCGTTAAGTCATGGATTGACCCGGGCAAGTTTGTAAAGGGTTTCCTGACCACCGCAAGGAAACGAGGTAAGTGAGTAAAAGATCCATGTTGAGCTCTTGGAGGTTGTCTTGGTAAAGCAATTCTCACTTGTGGTCTTTTCTAGGAATTCAAGTTGGGATCTTTGTGGTCACTTGAGTTCTAGAGAACGACCTAGGGGTGTTGAATTGAAGGCCAGAGACTTCTTCCGGAAGCTTTGCTTGGTGAGGCAAGGTGTTAATCAAGACCCAGCTCTTCGGAGTTCCTCAACGGAGAGTAGGATCTGTGTGATCCGAACTTGGGAAAAAAATCCTCTTGTCTCTATTGTACATGTTTTGAGCTTGCCCTTGTGTTGTTCAATACTCTGCTTGAATTACTGTGTGGATTGTTGATTGGATAGGCCTAAAGCTTCATCAGATTTGAAGTAGTTTTCATATTGGCTTGAACATCGGAAGTTCCTGTCAAAGAACTCCGGAAGTTCCGGGCTGCCTGAGCTGCCCGGAAGTTCCGGTGATCTTTACCAGGAAGTTTTGGGCCCTGTTGAATTTGACCGCTGCGATTATTTTTAGTGATTTTCAGGAACACCTATTCACCCCCCTCTAGGCGACATCTATGAGTTCTCAATTGGTATCATAGCCTTGTGCTCCTGATAAGCTTCACTGTTTGGAGTTGATTTAAGATGTCACATGAGGATACCGAGGAAGTGAATGCAAATGGTGTCGGATCTACAAGCCGGGAGACTCCAACTACACAGGGAGTCATTATACCTTTTGATTACAACAAGCTTAACATTCCTCCTCACAACTTCGTCTCCGTGCCTTCCAGGCGGGTTCCTCACTTTGATGGGACTCACTATGTCGCTTGGAAACACAAGATGAAGTTGCATCTAATATCTTTGCATCCTAGTATTTGGAAGGTTATTTGCACAGGAAGTGATGTTCCCACTGAAGACATCAACCTCACAACGGTGCAAGAACAATCTATCCACCGCAATGCTCAAGTCGCAAATGCAATTCTCTCTGCCTAGAGCCCGAAAGAGTTCAACAAGGTTGATGGGCTTGAGGAGGCCAAGGAGATTTGGGACACATTGCAACTTGCTCATGAAGGTTCACCCGCTGTAAGAGAATCAAAGATTGAGCTTTTGGAAGGAAGGCTTGGGAGATTTGTGATGGAAGATAAAGAAACTCCTCAAAAGATGTATGATCGGATGATGATTCTTGTGAACAAGATTCATGAGCTTGGAAGTGAAGACATGACAGACCACTTTGTTGTCAAGAGGCTACTTCGTGCTTTTGGACCTAGAAATCCGGTTTTGGTCTCCATGATCTGTGAGAAAAAATATTTCAAGAGGCTCACACCAAGTGACATCCTTGGGAGGATTGTGTCTCATGAAATGCTTGAAGAGGAAGCCCGTGAGGTCAAGCAAATGGCCAAGAATGCCTCTATGATTAAGAATCAAGAGATTGCCTTAAAGGCCAACAAGGAAGAAAACTCAAGTGGAGGCGAAAGTGATGATGAAGAGATGGTTTTCATAGTCAAGAGGTTCAAGCACTTTCTTCGTCGAAGTGGCTATGACAATGGCAAGAGGGATGATGACAAGGGAAAGAGGCAATCTAAGAGAGCATGTTTTCAATGTGGTGAATATGGTCACTTCATTGCCGATTGCCCTAAGACCAATGATGCCAAGCCCAAGGTTGTTAAGAAGAAAACCGATCATGCTCACATGGCAGAAGTTTGGTATTCCGGTGATGAAGCTTCACCAAAGGCCAAGGAGAAGGAAGATGGAGAAGGTGATGTTGCTACCGTCGCCATCAAGTCGTCATCACCAAGTAAGGAGCGTCTCTTCGACAACTTGAGCGACTACGACGATGACTCCTTCCACTACTCATGCTTCATGACTCAAGGGCGCAAGGTAATCCTACCTCAAAAGCCCTCGCTAGATGATGAATGCACTAGTAAGGAGAAAAGTGATAATGAAGTTGATGAAATGCTTAAAAGCTTTAGCAAACCCGCTATGCAACACTTAGCTAAGCTAATGATGGTCTTGGGTAGCAAGGAAAAATCTCTTGAAAGGCAAGAAGAATTTCTCATTCTTGAAAAGAAGAGAAGCCTTGCCTTAGAGGATGACTTGGTTAAGGAACGTGAGAGGGTTAAAAAATTGACGGATGAACTCTCTTTGGTCAATGGTTCAATTGCTAGCCTAATGGATGTGAATGACACACTTCAAGAAAAGCTTGCAGTTTTGAATCAAAACCACAAGGCTCTTGAAGTGCAATTTGACACTCTTTGGACTAGCTCCTCTCCATCCAATGAGGCCCCTAAGCTATCCAATCCCTCCACTGGCAATGGTTGTGCTAGATGCTATCATTATGATTTGTATTCCTATGCCACTAACCTTGAAGCTATGGAGTCTCTCAAAAAGGAGAATGAAAGATTGAGCACCTTGGTGAATTATGGGTGTATGAAGTCCTATCACACCAAAGATGCTCTCTACAAGACCATGACCACACACCCTAGCAAGGATGGGCATGGATTTGGTTTTTCTGAGGAAAACCAGTTGTCCAAGCGAGTTGTGGTGAATGAAAAAGAATGCTTAAATGTTTGTAAGGAAAGGAACAGCTCCACAAGCAAGCAAGGTGACTTTTCCCTCGGCTGGCCAGGGACCCTGAAGTTCCAGACAAATAGCCAGGAAGTTCCGGGCGAGAGTTTCTGTTGATCAGAAAAATCCGCCAGGAAGTTTCGGTCGGTTTGACCGGAAGTTCTGGACCATTGGTAGGACAAGAGGGCTGGCAGGAAGTTCTGGCCCACTGGTCTTTTCTATGAGTCATATATGATAGCCAAAAATCATGAGGGTAAAGTGGTTACCTACTTCAATGGTGGTTACAATGATGAGTACTAAGCTTGTGTGTCAGTGCCCAAGGCACTGGTGACTAACATTCAAGGACCCAAACTTCGCCAAGTTTGGGTGCCTAAATCCCAAGCTTGACTTCTTTTTGTAGGCATACTTCTCTAGTGGATCAAGTTGGGTGGTGGACAGTGGTTGCACCAATCACATGACAGGGGAGAGGAGTATGTTTACAAGTCTTGAAGAGGAGGAAGGAAATCAAGAGAACATTGTTTTTGGAGATGATGGCAAAGAAAAGGTAATTGGTTTAGGTAAAATTGTTATCTCCAATAATCAATCCCTCTCTAATGTACTCCTTGTCAATTCATTAAGCTATAATCTTTTATCCGTTTCTCAATTGTGTAAGTTGGGATACAATCGCTTGTTTACCGACGAGGATGTGACCGTTTTTAGGAGAGATGACTCATCCGTTGCATTCAAAGGAAAGTTGAAGGGTGATCTCTATCTTGTTGATTTCAACATAGATAGGGTGAATCTGGAAGCTTGTTTGATTACTAAATCATGGGTTGGCTATGTCACCGTAGGCTAGCCCAAGTAGGAATGCAGCTTAAAAGGGGAACACATCCTCGGGCTTACTAATGTCACATTCGAGAAAGATCGTATGTGTAGTGCATGTCAAGCCAGGAAGCAAGTTGGGAATCCGCATCCTATCAAGAACATCATGACAACTTCAAGGCCACTCGAGCTTCTTCATATGGATCTCTTTGGACCCATAGCCTATCTAAGTATTGGAGATAACAAGTATGGTTTCGTCATTGTTGATGATTATTCCCGTTTCACTTGGGTATATTTTCTCCATGATAAAAGTGAAGCTCAAGAGGTCTTCAAGCACTTCACAAGACAAGCACAAAATCTCTATGATCTCACCATCAAGAGGGTGCGAAGCGACAATGGAGGAGAATTCAAAAACACCAAAGTGAAAGAGTTCCTTGACGAAGAAGGCATCAAGCATGAGTTCTCTGCCCCATATGATCCTCCCCAAAATGGCATCGTTGAAAGGAAGAACCGAGCACTCATTGAAGCGGCAAGGACGATACTAGATGAGTACAAGACCTCGGACATATTTTAGACAGAGGCCATGAGCACCGCTTGCCATGCCATCAATCGACTCTACCTCCACAAGATCTTAAAGAAGACATCCTATGAACTCTTGAGTGGTAAAAAGCCTAATGTCTCTTACTTTTGTGTCTTTGGGAGCAAGTGCTATATTTTGAGTAAGAGGCCTCGTACATCCAAGTTTTCACCTAAGGTGGATGAGGGTTTCTTGCTTGGTTATGAATCAAGTGCACATGCCTATCGTGTCTTCAACAAAATCTCAGGTATTGTTGAAGTCACTAGGGATGTGACATTTGATGAATCTAATGGCTCCCAAGGAGAGCAAGTTGTGGTTCATGTTATAGATGATGCGGATCCTAGCAAGGCAATTAGAACTAAGGCTATTGGAGAGATACGACCTGTCGAGATGCAGGATAATCAAAATAATAGTGATCAACCTCCGTCATCGACAACCAATAGCCCTACATCAAGTCAACCTTCAGGTGGGCCGGAAGTTCCGGGCTCATCTGCCAGGAACCTCCAGGCATCAGGTGGGCCGGAAGCTCCGGGCTCCTCTGCCAGGAACTTTCGGGCTGATGAGACTGAATATGTGCCATTGGCACAAGTGGATGGGATTGATGCCGTGGGCACTCTAGAGCAACCTGAACAGGCTCAAGTCCCCCGGTGCACCATCCAAGGATTCATCACAATGTACAAAGGGATTACCTTGTCGACAACATCCTTGGAGATATTCAAATGGGGGTAACTACTCGTTTTCGAGTCGTTAGCTTTTGTGAAAATTACTCTTTTGTTTCTTCTTTGAACTAGTCAGAGTGGAAGAAACACTTGGTGATCCAGATTGGGTAACGGCTATGCAAGAGGAATTAAACAACTTCACCCGCAATGAAGTATGGTCCTTAGTGGAGCGACCAAATCAAAATGTGATCGGCACCAAGTGGATCTTCCGCAACAAGCAAGATGAAAATAGAGTGGTTACTCGTAACAAAGCCTGGTTAGTGGCACAAGGATTCACCCAAGTCGAGGGTCTTAACTTTGGTGAAACCTTTGTGTCGGTTGCTCGTCTTGAGTCCATTCGCATTTTATTAGCCTATGCCGCTAATCATGATTTCAGCTTATATCAAATGGATGTCAAGAGTGCTTTCTTGAATGGACCAATCTCGGAATTGGTATATGTTGAGCAACCACCCGGTTTTGAAGACCCCAGTCTACCTAACCACGTGTACAAGCTTCACAAGGCGCTCTATGGGCTTAAGCAAGCACCTAGAGTATGGTATGAATGCTTTCGTGACTTTCTCATCAAAAATGGTTTTCAAATAGGCAAAGCCGACACTACTCTCTTCACTAAAAAAATTCAAGAATGATTTATTTGTGTGCCAAATTTATGTCGATGATATAATTTTTGGCTCTACTAATGTCTCATTTAGTGAAGAGTTTAGTAGGATCATGACCAAAAGGTTCGAGATGTCCATGATGGGTGAGCTCACTTTTCTCCTCGGGCTTCAAATCAAGCAACTCAAGGAAGAAACATTCATCTCTCAAACCAAGTACTTGAAGAATGTTCTCAAAAAGTTTGGGATGGAGGATGCAAAGCCCATCAAGACTCCAATACCTTCCAATGGACACATTGACCTTGATAAAAATGGTAAAAGCGTGGATCAAAAGGTATATCACTCCATGATTGGTTCTCTTCTTTATCTTTGTGCATCTAGGCCCGATATCATGCTTAGTGTGTGCATGTGTGCTCGCTTTTAAGCGGCACCAAAAAAATGTCATTTGATTGCCGTCAAAAGAATCTTAAGATGTTTGGTGTATACTCCTAATCTTGGCTTGTAGTATCTTAAAGGTTGTGCTTTTGAGCTTGTTGGCTATTCCGATTCGGACTATGCCGGGTGTAAGGTTGATCACAAGAGTACTACCAGGACTTGTCAATTTCTTGGACGATCCCTTGTTTCTTGGTCCTTCAAGAAGCAAAATTCCATTACCTTATCCACTGCTGAGGCCGAATACATAGCCGTCGGATCTTGTTGTGACCAACTCCTTTGGATGAAACAAACTCTACAAGACTTTGGCTATACCTTTACAAAGATCCCACTCCTATGTGATAATGAGAGTGCCATCAAGATAACCAACAATACCATCCAACACTCAAGAACACATTGACATACGTCACCACTTCTTGAGAGATCGTGAGACTAAAGGAGACATTTCCATTACCATTGTGAGAACTAAAAGCCAACTAGCCGACATCTTCACCAAGCAATTAGATGAGAAGAGATTTTGCGAGCTTAGGAGTGAGCTCAATATCTTGGATTCTCGAAACATTTGTTGAGGAATGATTGGCTAATCAATAGCCAAGCATGAATCAAAAATAAAATGAAAAATAAAAATATAAATGAACTTTTGTGTCTTGAGATCATTTCTTGTGTAGAAGTTGGTCTTGATACCAGGAATAAAGTTCAAACATTCCCGCTTTAAGTTCAAAAACCTTTTTGTGAACTTTTTGCAAAAATCTTGTGTGCTCTTTTTATTGCGAAATCTTGGTTTTTACTCTCCCTCTTGCGATGCATTGTGACCATTGTTATGTATTGACTGCTTGTGTGATGGTCACGTGTATTTCAAGCCGTTTACATGTCCATTCCAAATCCTTCATTTCCTTTTCTTCGGTTTCTGAACTGCCAGCAAGCTCCTGTCCCCCCAGCCAGGAAGTTCCGGGCAGCTCTCTCTGCCCTATTTTCCAGCCAGGCCGGAAGTTCGGGGCCTCCTTGACCGGAACTTCCGGGTGTCGGGGGTCTAAAGCCCCAGGGGGAGTCCAAAACCCTGTTTTTCTCCTCTCTCTCTCTCTCTCTCTCTCTCTAAAACCCTAACCGCCGTCGGTGCCCTCTCTGTGGCGATTTTGTGTTTCCACCGTCACTTTCTGATTCTTTCTCCACACTCTCTTCACATTTGTGGCAAGGAACTCCGTCCCGCGATCGAATCGTGATTCCGTGAACTCGAGGTATCCTTTTCCATCTCTTCTCTAGGTTCATTCTTATTTTGGCCCGATCTCTAAATCTGTGAACCTAGGAAGACAATTTTTTGGATAGAATCTTTCCTGTTACCTTGTAGATCACCGATCTATAGGATTCACTCACGTGCACTGGCTATTTTGTTTTACCCTATCCTTATCCTTTGTCGGCCGGAAGTTCCGGTGTTCTTGTCCCGGAACTTTCGACCGATGATTCGTCAGTCAGCTTGCCTCCTTGGTTCTTCCAATTTTTTTTAATCTTTGCACTCCTTTTTGTTGTCTCCTGTGGCAGTGGGTAGTATGCATCGTGAAAAGCGTCGGAAAGCTAGCCAGGAGGTCTCTGTAGATGATAGTCCTCCTCCTCGCTTTCCTCAGGGTCGGTTGGGCAAGGAGAAAGTTGTGAAAGGTGCTGGCAGCCGTGCCTCTCTTCGCTTAGCCAAGCAATCCAGCAGTCGTGCCCTAGTGATCAGAGATCATGACAGTGCACAGGGAGGCTCTTCTGGTGGGAGAGGTCGAGATGGAGGTGGTGGGAGAGGACGTGCCTCTGCTAGGTAGTCTCAGGATTTTCTCCTCGGTTCTTTTGAGAATCCCATTCGCCTTTATAAGTGTTGATGCAAAAAACACACACTGGCCTGGGAGATCTGCTTAGCTCCAGTGCAGGTCCAAATCTTGGTGAGATGCGGGCGTGCCAGTCAGTTTGATCCTACAACTGACAAGATATACAAATAGCAGATCAGAGAACCGATCGGCCAACATAGCCGATATAGCTCCAGCCGATCCTGATGACAGCATATACAAACGACAGATAAAACAATCGATCGGCCAACATAGCCGATATAGTACTTCTAGCCAATCCTGATAACAGCCGATAGCGATAGGGTTTTGAGCTATCGGCTATGTGTTCAATGTAGATTCTGACACTTGATGTAAATAATGACAAAGAGACAATCGGCTGATGATAATATGCATTAGATCGGCAATGACTTGATAAAGTGAAACGAAAGTTAAACGTACTCGATCGGCTGTAGATATCAATGATACATAATCCAAATCTCAAAATATATTTAAACCAAGTGATTGGGATAGATCGGACAGGGCGCCGAGACAGTATAAATCACTTATGTCTAAAGACATCTCAAGAGAGAGATTATATATATTCATAGCATAGCCGATGAAGCGAATCTAACATAGATCCAATGCCATAAAATCCACAAGATTAGATTAAATAGTGAAACCTTTATTGTCATCGGCTAAATTCAACTTATATGCAATCCTTATAAGCCGATGCAACGTCCAGATAACTCATCGGCTGAAACCCCGATGAAACCCTTATCGGCAATCAAAAAGCAGGCTAGAGATTCATGGTTCTAAGCACGACTTAGTAGGTCAAACTCAACTGATGCAACACTAAGTATGTAAAGAAACACGGTATCTAGATGATCAAGCCCTTGACTGATTTTCAGGGTGGTAGATGCCTAGGCTAATCTAATCTAGCAAAACGATTTAGCCGATACCGCAGAAACCCTAAAACGAGAAGCAGCCGATAAAACTAAATCGAGATGCTAATACTAGATTAACACAAGACATATGATAAATAGCCAGACAAATATATTATCCAAACCAGAGCAATCCAAGAGGTCGAATGTACTGATGCAGCCTTGAACGACGCCGACGTAGATGATACAATTGCCTGAACCGATGGAACATTGGACTTACCCCTTCGCCGGAGATCGACAGCCGATGCAGCCCCGCGTCAGGTGCCAAATTCCGCCGGTTGATAAATAAACCGTAACAGAGTAAAAGGTGGCGATGCGCCGAATTGTATTGATCGAGAGTTGATAGATTACAATAACCCCGGGTGTACATATTTATACCCATGGGGAGATACTAGTCCTTGTAGGACAAGAAAGAAACTTTCCTAAAGATAAAAGAAAAACATAAAGTCCTTAAGGGACACTAAACACACTTTCCTAAAGATAAAAGGAAACTAACAAATATTCTAATTAATAGATACAATTGCCTTCTTCGGACTCAATCCGCACGTGGCAATCCTCATGAAGCACATCAACCGAACCCGACAATGATCCTGCCATCTCCTTATCGGAATCGGCTACATCGGCTATCCTTGTCCGATTCTGTTTCAGCCGATGCACACCGTAGCCGATTTGGCTTGCAGCCGATTCATACTCTGTTTCTGTAATCGCTTATCTCCTCCAATCGGCTTCGGCTTTAACTCTGAATCCAATGCATGATTTACCAAATTTCGTCGTTAACAATAAGTCCAAGGGGTTTGATTCAGTCCCTCAACATCACACTGGTAGACAAAGAGCCAACTATCTCAAGCAGCTTGCCAAGTGTGGGAAAGATCGCTTGGTGGATCCTGACACTCAGCCTCAGGAATCTCAGGACCCTAGATTCAGAACTCTTGTGTAGTTGAATTGGTACAATTCGTTGTTCATGGCGAGAACCAATCCAGTGGTTAAGATGAAGTGGGCCGACTAGCTCTATATGAAGCATAAGAACAACCAAGTCTTCAATGAAGTGATGCAAGTGTGTCACCACAAGAATCTTGAAGACATATTGAGCCTTGAGTATGATTGGAATGTGGAGGTGATTGGTCAGTTCTATGCTACAGCCTTCTTTGGCACGGCCAAGAAGGATACTTCTTACATCAAGTGGATGACAGAAAGAGTGAATCATAAGATCTCCATGGCTCAATTTGCTAACATTCTGGACTTGGATGAGGAAGATTTGAATAGGCCAAACATTCACAGTGAGGAGACCTTGCCTATGATTAGCACCAAGTTCATGTATGGTCCAAATGCTTCTAATACTTGCATGGGAACCACTCAGGGATTGCTTTCAAACTACAAGCTTCTCTACTCCATCTTTCGTTGGTCATTGCTTCCTAAGGTTGGTGATGCCACAGCTCTTCCTACCAAGCATGCCCATCTCCTCAGTCGCATGCGCTACAACCAACCTCCCTTCAGTGTAACGAAGTTGATTTGGTTTGAGATCTTCAACGCTATCTGTGAGCCAAAGAGGGGTTGTATCTATGCTCCATTCATAATGAAAATGATTGAGCACGTGACCGGAGTCTATTATATCAAGGATGGCAACCATGCTCCTTTTCGCCCTCATGCACCTTCCTCTACTCCTTCTGTGCCCTGGTCAGTTCCATATTCTTCAACAGCAACCCCCTCTGCTCCTCAGGGTTCCTCAAGCTCCACTTCTCCTATCAAGAAAGCTCTTCAATCCATCTTCTGTCTATGTGCCAAGACTGCCAAAAAAGTAAAAAAGATGAAAAGGAGACAAGAGGAGTTCTTAAGAAAGGCTTGGAAAGCCGTGTAAGATGATTTTGAGGATGAGACTTTTGTTGATCCATTTGCTGCTTATGAGGCTCCTCACAACATTGCCGCTGGAGAGGAGACCTCAGCTACTCCTCAATCTTTTGCCGAGCAGTCTTCTCACTCTGATGATGATGATAAAGATGACGATGATGAGACAGCTGTCGAGTCTGAGGCTTAGGGTGAAGAAGAAGAAGAAGAAGAAGAGGAGGAGGAGGAGAAGGAGGAGGAGGAGGAGGAGAAGAAGGAGATTCAGGCCACTGCTACTGCTACTACTGCCAAGTCCGATGCCTAGAGCGGAGACACGGAGATCGTTGAGCACAGCGACAATTCCGATGGCGAGTGACTCCCTACTTCCCCTGTTTCTACTCTCTTTTTGGTGCCTTGATGCCAAAGGGGGAGAATATTACAGAATGAAGGGGGTCACAAACTCCTTTTTTTTGCTCTTTTTGCTGCTCCTGTCAGTCGGCCGGAAGTTCCGGGTCCCTTGACTCAGAAGTTTCGGCTGGGCAGATCTGTTCCCAAACTCGATTAATTCATATGGACATGTAAAAATATTCTATGTGCTGAGATGTAATGACTGTTAGTTTTAATGTCTATTTCCTTAGTCTCTTATTGATTTGTGTGATTTTTACTTGGCTTTATGGTGTATTGTTATTTTTCTCTTTTTGAGTGCTTGTCATGTCATGTCTTATGCATTTCATGCCTATTCCATCACAGTACAACACCCCACGAATAGGAAGGGTTGACTAAAACTCTCCATACTTATCCCTTCAATATATGCATATGAGATTCACTCATATTTCCTATATGCATACATTAAGGGGGAGTTTTACTCATCTCTTTCCATTCAAAAATCAAATTTATATTCATTCTCTTGTAAGCTTTAACCGTGTTGTCATCAATCACCAAAAAGGGAGAGATTGAAAGTGCATCTAGCCCCCTAAGTGGGTTTTGGTGATTAGTGACAAAACGGTTAAGGGATTAATGTGTTTTATGGAGATAAATACAGGTGTTTTAATCCCAAGGTGCTTAGGTGTGTGCTATGATGCTTGGAGACCCCCCAACAACAAATTTCAAAACGAAGAGAAGACTTGAAGTCCTTTTAGAATAGTTTATTCTTCACTCTTGAGTTTAGAAAAAACCATACTATTAAGAGGGGTTCCAAGTGATGTCTTGAGGTTATTAAGTGCTCTTAGTCATATTCTACTGAAGAAATATTTTTAGGAGCTATTTTTTTAAAAATGGCTCTTTCAAGGCAGCAAGCCTTGGCCGGAACTTCTGGGCACTGGAAAGTTGAGAATTTTTCCTAAGTGTTGGCCGGAAGTTCCTAGCGTCCTGGACCGGATCTTCTTGGCACTTTTCTAGTTCAAAATTAAGAGTAATGAGTACATGGCGTCATCTAGCCATTATATATACCCAACTCGATTCCAGCTCACTTTTTGGCTATTCTACTTTTGTTTTTCTGTTCCCAAGCTTTCTCTAGCCTCTCTCATGATGTTCTTGCTTCCTCTACCAAGATCTTGAGCCCTTCTTGAGTGATTAAGTGAGTTGAGGGTGGTGGTGAAGTTTGAAGATGGTGTTGAAGGTTATGATGGCTTGAGCACTTGGTAAACCTCGTTGGGCTGTCAGTTGGTGCTTATTACTCTTGGAGGGTGTCCTCCTAAACGGTTAGGCATCGCCCACGAGTATCCGTTAAGTCGTGGATTGACCCAGGCAAGTTTGTAAAGGGTTTCCTCACCTCTACAAGGAAACGAGGTAAGTGAGTAAAAGATTTGTGCTGAGCTCTCGGAGGTTGTCTTGGTAGAGCAATTCTCACTTGTGGTCTTTTCTAGGAATTCAAGTTGGGATCTTTGTGGTCATTTGAGTTCTAGAGAACGACCTAGGGGTGTTGAATTGAAGGCCAGAGATTTCTTCCAGAAGCTTTGCTTGGTGAGGCAAGGTGTTAATCAAGACCCAGCTCTTCGGAGTTCCTCAACAGAGAGTAGGAACCGTGTGATCCGAACTTCGGGAAAAAATCCTCTTGTCTCTATTGTGCATGTTTTGAGCTTGCCCTTGTGTTGTTCAATACTCTGCTTGAATTACTGTGTAGATTGTTGATTGGATAGGCCTAAAGCTTCATCAGATTTGAAGTAGTTTTCATATTGGCTTGAACACTGAAAGTTTCTATCAAAGAACTCCGGAAGTTCCGGGGCTGCCTGAGCTGCCCAGAAGTTCCAGTGATCTTCACCAGGAAGTTCTGGGCCCTGTTAAATTTAACCGCTGCGATTATTTTTAGTGATTTTCAAGAATGCCTATTCACCCCACCCCCCCTCTAGGCGACATCTACGAGCTTTCAGAAGGCTCGTCTGCAAAAATCGTTTTTCGTGCGTATCTGAGCATGCAACATGTACATGTCATCCAAGTTCGTTATCCTCCTAGGTAGGTCATCATACTGTATACTAATATACATGTAGCATTTCCTTGTTCAAGCTAACTAGCTCATATATATGTAACATTTCCTTGTTCAAGCTAGCTAGCTCAATTATATCGGGCATATTTCTTTCTATGGCCTATTTGATTTGAGGAGTGGGATGATATAAGTTCACCACTTTAAATCGACAAGTTGGTTGGTTTGAGGATTAGAATGAGTTTCTGGATACATCACTGTCTTATTCTTCAAAAGCACATGCTAACTTGTTAGATGAATGAGAGAGTCATCATTTCTTAAATTTTATGAAATGATTCACACGAAAGATCACACATATATTTTCTTAGTCTCAAAATAAATCAATCTAAAATAAAATGTGACAAGGAGCAATGTCTAATACAACTAGGTAATATATCTCATCATAGTTTAGTTTGGTTTATTTTGAGACGGAAGGAATATACTCTTAGCCACCAGAGTATACTAGACCATATTAATTATTACCCAATGAATCGGCCATACTAGCTACTTCCCCGTCCCAAAATATGATAATTTAGTATAAAGTGAGACATTAGATTCGTAGTATTAGGATGAGTTGTATGATCAAATAGTACTTCTTACATCCTGTATAGATCGATCCGTGTAAAAAAATGATTTATCTTGAGACGGAGGATTGACAATGTTTAAATTAATATATAAAAGTTTGTTTATTTTAAAATAAAAAATAACGAACAATATTTTAAAGTTAATTTATTTTGAAACGGATGAAGCAGCTACCTGCAGCGCTGGGACATACGCAGTGGAGTGGACTATTGCGTGTATCAAAACTAACTTTCCAAGATGCATGATGTGGTGAGAGACTACTTTGTGTGGGGTTGGGCATGCATGCATGTGGCTAACAGTGCGAGTGATTAGCTTAGCTCACGCACCACCAGCACTAGCGTCACTAGCTTGATCACTGCCACCGATCGATATATACTGTGTCTATACGTGCGTGACAAGTACTTCCTCTGTTTTATTATATAATAAGTCATTTAATTTTTTTAATTAAATTTATTTAAGTTTGATTAAATTTATAGTAAAATATAATAACAACTTCAAACATTGTATCAAAATATATTCAATGCTAAATTTAATAAAGCTAATTTGATATCATGAATATAGTTAATTTTTTCTATAAATCTAATCAAACCTAAAAAAATTTGATTAAAAAAATTAAACGACTTATAATATAAAATATTATAAAACAAAGAGTAGCAGCAAAAATTAAAGGTGGCGCCTAGCTCTCTCTTGTCAAATACCCGAATCCTCGCATATATCTATTCGAATTGACGACACGACTTGCAAGTTGCCCATTTCTACGGTTGCTCAGTACTTGTAGCACGCATTTTCAGTGTGGACTAAGCATGGACGACTATGTATATATGTTTATCTGGCATGTCTAAGCTAGCGTTTTTTTATGAAAAGTTCGATCACATCTACTTAATTATAGAGAATATTTTTTTTCTATAATGAAATAAAATCTCTGATCTTTGCTTTAACAAAAGCTTATATATAGCCACGTATTACGGGGGTCTTGGGCTCTTGGACAAGTACGAATGGCACTAACACAAAAGATAGCGGAAAGTTAAGTTTGGAATACACCAACATAAAGAGATATATCTTATTCAATTAATCAATAATAAATCTAACAGCATAATTAGAACCTGTTGTACGTCGTTTAAGTTATGTATATATATAGTAGAAGAAAGTTTTTAAAAAAATCGTATCTTTAAAAGTGTGTTGCAGATTAATCCGATGACTACTTAATTAATTCTAGATTGGATAAGTATATATATATCGTCGCCGTCTCTTCGATCGTCTCAATCCAAACATGATATGTGTCGATCTAGCTTTATCGTCTTTTTCTTTCCATGCTGACTTTGCAAGTGGGTTGACTCTCAAGCGAGAAATTAATTTAACCATCTCGATCTCTTACCTGATATGTATTAAAGGTAGATCCGTGTTTGGTAGTAACGGTTCTAGCTATATAGCTCTAGCTTGCTGGCTGTCGATCGTATGAACAGCTAATTGCCACACGTGTTTAGCCGTATGAACGGCTTAGATAAAAATTCAGTGGCCGAAAGAAATTAGGTCATGTCCAATTAATGATGTGATATATCTTTTTTTTCTTTTGAAGACTATGATGTGATATATCGACACACGGCCGGGGTGCGTCTCCTTGAATTAATTTTCATGGAGCTAGCCCGGATATATCGACGAAACAGCAGTACTGCTGCCTAAATTTCTTTGCAGCTGCGAGCGAAAACTTTTAATTTCGTTGTCAGGGAAGATCGAAGAGACGATATCTTGCAGAGATTTCTTCTCATTTTTTTCGGGGTTGCAGAGATTTCTTCAAAAGAAAGAAATATTCACTCTGAAATTATTTCTTTCGTTCAAACTTTGTTTCGAAGTGAAGCTATTTCTTCATCTAAACTCTCATCTTAAACAATTATAATTATTTTTATTTAATTTTTTTACCTAATTAATTTGTCTTCGAGATCGATCACAATCTTTCTTCAATCATTTTTATATATTTTCTTAATAGTCGTGTATCATGTTTTAAAAATACTTACATTTTAAAATGAAGAGAATTAAAACTATTCATGCCAAATTGCCAAACAGCTGGATCTTGGTCGTAAACTACTTATAAGGTTGTACTTGCCCGTCAATCGATCGAGCATAAAGTGTGATCATGTGCAGGTCAATGCTTATGTCTGTGTCATCAGATCATCATGCTTATTTCTCATGGAGATCTCAACATGCCTAATATCACACACACACACACACACAGAGATCGATCCACTGCCACTAATATAATACATGTCAGATTGATCGAGAATGTTCGACGTTGAAAACGTGTGATCCCTCCATTATATTTAGTCGATATTTTCTCTCACTTCCATTTCGATCGATTTCCATGGCCAAACTAAAGCTCGTTGACTTTTCGATCGATGAAATTCCAGCCAAGATAGATAGATAATCACGGCGCAATTAACAGTTCGTAGTGGATGCCAGTGAAATGCAACGACGCATGTATATGCATGGTCGTATATACGTGGCCGTAATCCCGCCCATTTCTAGTGCGCGTGACCTACTGATCGACCCCTGTGTTAGTGGAGCGCACGCCCACGACCCCACCTTTTCGCGCCAAAAAGACCAATGATTTTACACCTAAGCCTAAGCTAGCTAGTAGCAGTCTACTACCAGCTATACTCCAACTTAATAGTAGAACACATCTAAATCCTATGATTCTCGATATATCTTATATTAGAATGATACTACGTGTCTCGTTCCGTATTAGGAGTATAATGTTGAAAAACTTTTTTTATTCCATAAGAAGATTCCCCTCTCGTTTTTATGTCAATCAAATTGTCATAAATATTTTTTTATTTTTTTAAAAAAATGATATGACAGATCTATATAAATGAGAAATGTCATTGTACGAACATACAATTCAACATATACAAATAGTACTATTCACAATTAAATTTATTGTTATACCTGTTTGTCCAAGTTGAATTTGTATGTTTGTGCAATAACATTTTACATATTGATTTAGTTTATCTTTTTTCATTTTTTTTGATAATGCAGCATGCATAAAATAAGAGGATATTCTTTCGAGAAATGAAATCCACGTCCGTACATATTGTTTGCTGGTAAACCCTAAACAATTACTCTAACTACACATAGTAGTGTCAGTGGGATCTAGTGTGTGTGTGTGCGCTCGTTTGACCTCCATTTGATGTAACCCTTCTTCTTCCTCCCGACCTCTCATCGATCGATCTTTGCATATATATCTACCTCACCCATGGCTGCTTCCTAGCCACAGCAACCCATATATTCCTTTACTTCTTCGGCTATATAAAGGCGAGCAACCAATCTGCTCGTCGTCACTGCGCATAGTACTCTGGCTAACTAGCTAGTGAGCAGCTGCTAGCTCTAGCTTCTTCTTCCTCCAGCTGCAAGCTGCTTGGATTGGATTGGTGGCTGGCCGGCGATGAGGACGACGTACAAGGCGTGGTGCTCGGTGCCCTTCATCCTTGCGGCGCTGGCTGCCCTCTCCTGCGTCTTCATCGTCCACGGTTTGTACGGCTTGATCGAGCTCTTCGGCTCGCCGGACCTCTCGCCGGAGGCCATGCTCCTCATCTTTGCCTTGTGTTTTCTCCTCCTTGCAGCGGCGGCGGCGACGGCTACCACAACCACCAGTGTCGTCGGCTACCGGAGGGCTCTGCTTCCCAGGGAGGCGGCCGTGATGCCGACGACGGCGGAGGCGGCGGCGGTGGGGATGGCCGGAGGAGAGGGAGAGCTGCCGGTGGTCGCCGACGAGGCCGCCGGGTCGGCGGCGGCGGCGGAGGAGGAGGAGACGACGACGGTGAGGCGGATGGAGATGCAGACGACGCAGGATTACCCGGGTTCCGGCGCCAACAGCCGCCACGATCCGAGGAACCCGCATTGAGATTCGTGCGGAGAGCTATATCTACCGTTCGATTCCGTGGGATGGAGGATTGGAGATGCGTCTCTGGTCGAGCTTGATTATACCTGTACAAGAGTGTACACATGCAGCAAAATTAATTAATTTTGCACACAGTATTAGTACTGCATGTATAACTAGTATTACATGTAACTATCGTATACAGATCAAATTAAACGTTATCTTAACGGAATTTTTTTTTACAAATATATCCGTTTTGGGGTTGTTCGATGTGTTCTGAGATTGGTGCTACACGGGAAAAGAATCCACGCACCGCGATTGCTGGCAATCTAACCCGATGCAAGGATATATAAAGCGTACTGTAATAGCACATGTTAGATCACAAGTATAATTACATTGCCGTTTAAATTCACAGTTAAAAATTATTATATTTTAGAACGAAAATAATATATTACAATTACACTATAATTATATTATAGTTATATTTGATAGAACTTTAAAGATATCTTCTGTCGAATAAATAGATATATAGATAGGGAAGTCATCTAACTTCTGGAGGCAACTAGATGTCAATTGTCAAAACCCCAAAGTTCCTCTGCGGTGCCTGTGCGTACAACGTAGTTACACCTGAGATCTGTTCATGAACTTAATTAATCTGCACTTTTAGACTGCTGGTCTGATGCTGTTACTGGATGGAGGCCTTAATCTGCACATGACTCGGGTGAAGGCCCACCCAAGTACTTGCACATTGATGTGAAGGGCATAGTGGGCCGGGCTTCTGGGTAGGCCTTAATCTTCATGAGCTTCGGGAAGGCCCACTTAAATGGCCTACGTGAGGTTACGGAATCATGGACCAGCCCGCTTGCATCCCTGTTCCCTGCCTTGTTTGAAAGTCATCTGATAATTAGCTGATTTCTCCCATCTCATTTTTCTTTAGGATTTAAGGTTTTCTTTATAAACTGGGGATTTAGGGTTTTCTTTATAAAGTGGACTAATGACTTTTTAGAGATATGTGTTTTTGTAAATAGTCACAAAGTTTAATTTGTCGCGACCCTTTCTTAATTGATTAAATTTTTATGGTAAATTTCCACTATCTATGATGCTGACATAAAAAAAAGTATGCATTAGAAACAATAAGGACATAAAGATTATTTGTCTACAACTACAAAAATATGTAGACGTCCACACACACAAACAAGTGCCGATCATGGATATCACATAAGCATAAATACGAACACTGATACTTACTTCGGCGAATAATACAACTCCAACACACCACACAAATAAAAAGTAATAGATGATGCCGTTGACTTCTTACATGGTATTTGACCATTCATCCTATTAAAAACAATATATAAAAACAATTTATTTTGTCATGACATTTTTACAATTAAAGTAACTTTAAGTATGACTTATACTTTAGCATATTTACAATGATTTTTGAATAATATGAATGATAGAATGTTATTTCAAAAGTTAAATGTGTCATTTATTAAAAGCCAGAGGTAGTATATATATCGTGCTTTCTACCTCATTAGTTGGTTAAGTAGGCTAGATCTACAATATTGGCTATTTTTTATTACCTTAACGTGCTCTTTATTAACACATTGGTTCAGTGTAATCACGAACCATAAGGGACTTTACATACTCTGGGACGGGGTCAGCCCAAATGGACATCTGACCTGGGTCCCAACTCACCCCTTGACGAGCTAAATCATGAGCACAATTATTACAAGAGCGACACACAAAGGACACATCGATCGACCTTCACGAAAACCACATGGATCATCGTTTTTATCTCCCTAAAGATGACGCCCGCAGGAGCATGATCATAATCAGTTGATTTCATTCCATGATTTGCTGCAGCCCACGAAGCATTTAGGCAAGCTTCAGCTTCGGCACTCGACCAGTGCATCATGCACTGACTCAATTTTCCATGTGCCCTGGCCTTCATGGTTCAACAAAATCACAAATCCATAGAAAGCACCATCAATGTTTAATTTCAGCTCACCCTGATGTGGAGGTTCTCAGGTTCCCCTCGAACGAGGACTTGGTTGGATTTTATCATGTCAGTCACCATCTTCATGACTCTATGTGTTACCTCCTCGGGGTCCTTCTTTAATTTCTTCCGCAGCGTTCACCTTACTTCGTGCATCTCACCAGTTCCAAAGTAAAACTAGAGTGGTCAGCATAATATGATCCCCAAATTCAAAATGTGTTTGCAGACCTCAATGGCCAAGCTGAGTTGGGACAGCTCGAGCCTAAAGTGCTCCATGTTCAGTATTCGCCAGCAGGTTTTAGCATATTTGCACTTGAAAAAACAGTGGCCTCCATCCTCATCCAGCCTAAGACAAACTGAGCATCTTGTATCCACATCCATACCCCTTCTACTGATGTTCTTTCGCAGGGGCAGGCTGCCATGGGCAAGCTGCCAGAGAAAATGCCTCACCTTTGGAATGTAATGCAATCTCCACAACTTCCCCCATTCAAGAGTGGCCACTCATGCTTCTCCCAACGAGGTTTCTCCCACTTGCCGAGTTGACAAGCGCTCGCGCTGATCTTCCAGAGTGTGATATGCTGATTTAGCAGTGAATAAGCCTCTTGGGTCGAAATGCCAAGCAGTTGCCCTGGTATAGCTAATATATTCTTCACATCTTCTTTCCAGAAAATGTCTTGAATTAAACCTCTATCCCATTCCCCAGTTGTCGAGTCAATTAAATCAACCACCTTGTTAAGTATGATCCCCCTCCTTAGTAAAGTGCTGGGTCGACGAGTGACACCTATTAGGATCCTGTTGATGAGAAAACACGACGGCCTGGCAGTTCTGCTTAGCTCCAGTACAGGTCCAAATCTTGTTTTCGGGTTCAGGACGTGCCAGTTCGTTTAATCTTGCAACCAACAAGATATACAAGAAAAACGATGTTAGCAAACGATAGTCGATCGGCCGGTGGGCCAATGACGTATCGTAGAAACCTACCCGATGCATAAGCTGAATCGGCTGTAAGATGAAGGATGCTACTCATAAGCTAGATTTAGATTAAATATAATCATAAACAACTTTTTCTTAACAGAAACAATCCTATAGGTCGAACCCAATCGATACAGCATAAGATTGATGTCTTTTAAAGTCAATTGTCATATGATTATATAACCTAAATAACTAGCCGATGGGTAGATATTGTAGATTAAACCCAAAACAATCATGATCGGCTATAGAGAGAAGTAACAGATAATTACTTATTTAATATTTCTCTTAGATGCAAACAATTATAGATCGGATCCAACCGAGACAGTATTGATTATTTATAACCAAGATTAGATAAATCAATTATTATATGAACTTATTTTATAGCCGATAAGATGTTTTAGGATATTTTAGATAACGTATCGGCTAGGACTTCGATGCAACCTTATAGAAGAATATCAATCTTGATCAAATACACTGTTTCAATCTCGACAAGTCAGACCTAACCGATGGCAGCGTGAGGTTTGAAACAAACTTAATATATTTAAAGTATTAATACACTTGTATAAGATGATAGATATAACACATTAAGCAAATTAAAACATATAAACTTAAATGCGAAATAGTTATACCAGGTAAGATCGACTGAAACCTCGATGCTACCCTTATTGGTAATCAAAAGGCATGTTAGTTTTTATGATTTCAATTACGACTTAGTAGGTCAAACCCAATTGATGCAACACTAAGTATGAGAGGAAGCATAAAATCTAAACAATCAAGCCCTTGACTGATTTTCAGAGTGCTGGATACCTTAGCTAAGATGATAGATATAACACATTAAGCAAATTAAAACATATAAACTTAAATGCGAAATAGTTATACCAGGTAAGATCGACTGAAATCCCGATGCTACCCTTATTGGCAATCAAAAAGCATGTTAGTTTTTATGATTTCAATTACGACTTAGTAGGTCAAACCCAATTAATGCAACACTAAGTATGAGAGGAAGCATAAAGTCTAAACAATCAAGCCCTTGACTGATTTTCAGGGTGGTGGATACCTTAGCTAATCTAAACCGACGAACCGATTTAGCTGATACCTGTAAAACCCTAGAAAAGTTTGGTTGATACAAGTAAATTGAGTCATCGATCTAGATTAACTAAGATATATGATAGCCAGCAGTTGTATAAGATAGATTAAAACATCTAAAACGATGCGCTAATCTGTCGATACAAACCGTTGTGACAAGTCATACCTCTTATTGGAGATCGAAGCCGATGCAGCCCAACTCGAAACAACTACTCGTCGAAAAGTAAAAATAAAAGGGTGGCGATGCACCGAGAGTGTGTATTGAACTGTTGTTATTTTTTTACAAGACCCTAGACATATATTTATACCCGAACATACAAACCTTGTCCATATCGGACATGACTCAAACTTGCCTAGTTACAAAATAAGCAAACAAGTCCTTAGGTGAACTCTTGCCACGAATTCCTTTAAAGGAAACAACTAACTTTTATTTCTAATTAATAGATACAATTGCTTCTTCTAGATTCAATCCTTATTTGGCAATATCTTCAGATCTTCTCTCAAGTCCGATATAAACTCGCATTGCCTATATCGGCTGACCAAGTCCGACTCTGTATCGGCTGATACGGCTTCCAGCCGATGCGTTGCTCTGTTTTTGGAAACAATCTTATCTCCTCGAATCCGCTTCGAACCCATCTTTATCCTTGTGTATTTTTACGAAATTTTGTTGTTAACAGATCCACGGATCATTCCATATGTCAATCTTTGTGCCATCACCAACTCTCTAGATTAGCCTAGATTTCAGAGCTTGCACACCACAAACGATGCTCCTCCATGAGTAAGAAATGCCAAGACCCTCCTACACCTCCATTAGCTTACCATCAAGGAAATATTTTGCTCTTAATACTCGTGCACAAAGCGACTCTGGGTAGTTCAGTAGCCTCTAGCCCCTGACATGCTAATATGGCTAGATTAAAAAGGTGTAGATCTCTATACCCCATCCCTCCTTTTTCTTTTCAACTGCATAGACACTCCCAGGCAAGCTAGTGCATCTTGTTTTCCTAGTCCTGTTGTGCCCAAAAGAAGCGGCATATCAAGGTACTAATCTCATCACATAGGGTCTTTGTCAGATCAAAACATGGCATCGCGAAGGTTGGGATTGCTTGCGCCACAGCTTTGATTAGGATATCCTTTCTTGCTTGCGACAAAAGCTTTTCTTTCCAGCCTTGTATTTTCTTCCAAACTCTCTCCTTCAGGGAGTTGAAAGTTTTCACTTTTAATCTACCCATATACACTGGTAGCCCAAGGTATTTCTCATTTCAGGCACACTGGTAGCCCAAGGTATTTCTCATTTCAGGCCTCTACTCCAATATCCAGAGCCACCCTAAAGGACGCTTTCTCATTCTCCTCGGTGTTACTGCTAAACATTACCGAGGATTTCTCCTTGTTAATGGTTTGCCCTGAGCATCTTTCATATAAAGTTAGCTCATTCTGCAGACACTTTGCACTCTACTCATCTGTTTTTAGGAGTAACAATGAGTCGTCCGTAAACAATAAGTGATTGATACTTGGTGTTTGTTGGCATACCTTCACCCCCCCAATAGATCACCCCGTTCTTCTGCAGCATTTAACAGAGGGGAGAAACCTTCTGCACAAATTAGAAACAAGTACGGCGAGGTAGGATCCCCCTGGCTCAATCCCCTAGTCGAAATAATTTAATCTATTAGCTCACCATGCACTTTGATGCGATAGGCCACTGTAGTCACACAGCTCATCACAATTGAGACTCATCTCCTATGAAAACCCATTTTCAGCATCGTTTTCACCAAAAAGGTCCATTCCACCAGACCATAGGCTTTGCTCGTGTCTAACTTCACTACAGCATAACCAACAGAACCACTTCTCTTAGTTTTCAAGAAAATGTTAATTCATAAGCATTCAATATATTATTCGTTATTAGACGTTGTGGCATAAACGCACTTTGGTTTGGAGAAATAATTTCAGGTAGAATGAACTTCAGACGGCTAGATAGTACCTTCGATGCAATTTTATAGATCACATTACAAATGCTTATGGGTCTAAGATCCTTTATTCGTTCTAGATTGGAAACCTTTGGTATTAGCACCACCACTTTATTCGTTCTAGATTGGAATCCCCTTCGGTATTTCACCTCCACCTAGAAACCTCTCGACCTCTCTAACAATATCCTCTCCCACACACTCCCAATATTGCTTATAGAACATGGCTGACATGTCGTCCGACCCTGATGCTTTGAGATCCCCAAGTATATTGGTTGTTGATTATTCAACGAGTGCGTGCCATGATGGAGTAAGAACAAAGTGTTGAATGCACTATTACTCTGAGCATTAATCCCACACCCCCACTCCGACTCTCTGGTGATGGTAAGCAAATGGTTCGTCACGTTGTAGCATCTACGCAACAATCTATTTGCATCATATTCATCTATTACAATAGATCCTAAATTATATATTATAAATTCAAAATCTGAAAAATTACACTCAAGATTCTTGTAAAAAACTATTAATTGAGCCGAACACATAAGTAGAACTTGAGTGAATCTACTAGAGCTAAAAAGACTTTATAGCCAATTTCCTAGTTTGCAAGAATAAATTCTAATACGAAGGATAGACAATGAAGCTAGCTACAAGAAGTTACATGTCTCAAAAACCCTAATCGAAAAACACCTTGAGAAATCCGTTTGAACCGAACAATCTCGCACCACATATCTTAACCACATAATTTAATGTCAATTTTCTACGAACTCCAAACCACATATTTATGAATCAAAACACACATTCAAATCTCAGATCCTGAAAACTGTATTGGACTGACATGCGTATCAGGAAACTTGTGCAACCTCGTGTTGAATTGAAGAACTGCACCGGTATACGTGTACAGTACACACGGGGCAGGGGCACACTGACCCTGCTACTTCCCGTTTCCCCTGGGAGGCGGAGGAGAGACGCCGTCGCCCACCCCATCCCCCTGCCGCCGCGCCGCGCGGCCATGACGCTCCACGCGCTCCTCCTCCTCCTCCTATGGATCTCCGCCTCCGCCGCGGCATCCTCCCGGCCGCCGCTCGACACCCTCGGCATCCCGCCGCAAGGTTCTANNNNCCGGATCTGCCTGTATCTCTCTCTCGGTGTGTGTTGGATTGGGTAGATGCGGTTCTTGATTTGGTGTCTGTGGGGGTGGCTGGCTGCACTGCAGACGAGGCGTACTTCAGGGGCGGCGTGATCAGGTGCAGGGACGGATCGGGCAAGTTCACCAGGGACAAGCTCAACGACGACTTCTGCGACTGCCCCGACGGCACCGACGAGCCAGGTGCTGCCTTGCTCTCGCCTAAAAAGATGATCTTTGTTTCTTTTTTGTTCTTAGTTTCTTGGGGAGTCAGGTGATCTCCCTGCGGGGTTTGCTGCGGAGGCGTGCTGGTTTAGGTTCTCGTGTTTGTGCTAGTAGCTCGAATCTACTACTGTAGCAATCTAGCAGAGCTGTTAATCGAACTGTGTTTACCTTTTCCTTGGCACAGGGACATCGGCGTGCCCGGAGGGGAAGTTCTACTGCCAGAATTCTGGACATTCTCCCATCACGATCTTTTCGTCGCGAGTGAATGACGGTATCTGCGGTAAGAGGCTCATAATCGATGGCGGTCCCTGTTTCGTTCCTTGTTATTACTAAATGTACTCAAATCAATTGAAAGGCTAGAGATTAGGAAGCTCGTGGGTGCTTTTGTTCTGTAAACATAGTGCTCATTGGAATTCCCGCTATATTTTGTCTAATTACCCATATGTGATTGTCGCTGCCTCTTAGATTGCTGTGACGGGAGTGATGAGTATGATAGCAATGTCACTTGCAAGAATACGTGCTGGGAGGCTGGTAAAGCGGCAAGGGAGAAATTGAAGAAAAAAGTAACTACGTATAAAAGCGGAGTCGTTATTCGAAACCAGGAAGTTCAAAAGGCAAAAGTGGCATTTGCTAAAGACGAAGCAGAGCTAGCAAAACTGAAGGGTGAAGAGAAAATATTACAAGGCCTTGTTGACAAGCTCAAAGGTTTGTTTTTCGTGGCAATTCGTCTTGGGTCATTTACCAAAGAATGCTATGTTGGGAAATGCTGTTGGCGCTGCTAATTTTCAATGGATAGTTTTTGTGTTAAGCTATGACTTCTCATGTTGTGCAGAACAAAAGAAATTGATAGAGAAGGCAGAGGAAGAGGAACGCTTAAGAAAAGAAAAGGAAGAAAAGAGGATGAAGGAAGAAGCTGAAAAGCAAGCTGCTGATGAAAAGAAAGCGTCAGATGCCTCTCAGGAGGTTGGTTCTCAGGAAAATCATGAAAATGTGCAAGAAGATGAGAGCAAGGTTTGCATTCTTTCTATATATTTGTTAGATTGCCATATGTACCTTGGTCTGATGAACTCATCATCCTCACCATTAATATCTTAAATTGAGTTAATTTGGTGTTAGCATGTTGACACGTCTAATAGGGTGCAGCTATGTGTTGTATACTCATGAAATGGTTTGAATGCATTTTTATCACAAAATGATTCACACAAGAAGATAAATCAATGTTCTACAGAGTTCTGTAATAATGGTTTATCGAAAAGTACAGAATTTATGACATCAGTGTGCAGAACCTTATGTTTCTTGGTGGCACTTAAAGGCTTAAATTGCTGGCTTCATTTTACGTTTTGGGCTAGACGATCTGAACCATTAACTCCCTTCTTATCAGAGATACCATATGCATATATACATCAAGAATGGATAGTCCCCATGTATCCTAGCAACTGGATGTTCCATCAATGCTGTTTATAATTTTTTTAACCACAATTTACCAGGAATGGTTAGTCATAAAGAACATAAAAATGATCATCACTGTGGTAACATATGCTACTATTCTGTACTAATCCTCACTTATGAATTGTAGGAACTGCAGAACTAGGTAGCTCACTCACTGCCACAAAGAGATATTTATATTATTTTGTTTTTAATGATGAATACAGGTAGCTGCACATCATGATGGACATGCCACGAGCCATGACAATCACACACCAGAAAGCGAGTCATCTGTTGAGCAGGTATAATTTAGCTTCATTATTATAAAATACTAACAATTCTACTGCTACATATCACATTAAAGGATTTTTCCATTTATAATTGGGTTTGTATGTCAGCATGATCCTGAAAGCCAAGATGACATTATCACAAAAGCCGCACCTGCTGATGAATCACCACCAGAGGAGACATCTGCAGCACCTACTAAAGAGCAGGTGACTTAGTAACTGCTTTGCATCTGAGTCATTCTTTGGGCCCTTTTAATAGATGTTTTCTCTGTTCTTTAGAGGCAATAGTAGAGATAAATTTGATTATATTAATAATAGGCATATTCCTTCCAGGGATTGAACCTGTTTTTAAAAAGTATTGTGCATTTCTCTCTCTATTATAACTCAAAAACTGATATCCTACATACCCTCTTTAAATATATATAACTCTGTACCATTTAGTGCCCCTCCATGTAAACATTCCTCCAATAGGCTAATCTAACAGCCTTCAAATCTAATTGGCTGTTGTGAGTTGAGCTACATGATGGAATCTGAGCCACTCATTTGCATATTAAGGCTGAGTTCTTTTTTTCACTTTCCCAACTCATCTCTCTCGTCTTCCACGCGCACACTTTTCAAACTGTTAAACGGTGTGTTTTTTGCAAAAAAAAATTTATACAAAAGTTGCTTTAAAAAATCATATTAATTCATTTTTCAAAAAAAAAGCTAAACTTAATTAATCATGCGTTAATGCATACATCGTTTTGCGTGCTGGAGAGGAGGGTTCCCAACCCCTCCTCCCGAACACAGCCTAATGACAGTTACTGAAATCTAATTTTGTAATGTTGTTTACTTATTCTTTGATATGTGACTGTTTTGGTGTCCCAAGAACCGGTACTTCCATAGCAAATTTGCCATGTTACGGTGTTTGAAACATTCAAACAAGCCATGTGTGTAGCATGTTGCGTGCAGAAAATTAAGTAAATATACAAAAATATCAGTTAACTTGTCCTCAATGGCATCGATAAACAAAAATGACAAGAAATCAATCTGGCATTGGATCTTAATACAAGGGATTTTGAAATTGAAATTTTGCAGGTTTAGATAATTTTATGTGCACTGCATTCATGTTTGTTTTTGGAATTTTTTGGAACATCAAAATGTGTTGGATCCATCGTATTTTCACTAACAGGGATGCAGGTTCCCCTGTTTCCCTGTGCACCAAGCCATTTTCCTTCTAATAAATGTTTTCAAGTCTGAGGATGTCATAACAACCCATTTATGACTCTCTCTTTGGGTTAGTCCAACTGATGATCTCTGCAATGTGTAATAAACCAACATTCATAGCTAGATGTCTAATGCCCCATAAGCCATGTCACCACCAGCACTTGCTAGTTGTACAGCACTTGTGCATCATTCCCGTCTTATGTTCAATTGTACTTGGTTGAATACAGTTAAAAAATTTTCCAGGGGTTGTTACATTACAAATATCAGTACAAGCAGTAATTTTTCATGGTTTTCCCGATGCACTGCAAGGATTGAAGCAATGTGGATTTGTGTGGATAAATTTTGCAGGAATCCACTCCTGCTGACTCAGAAGGTTTATCAAGGGAGGAGTTAGGTCGTCTGGTTGCTTCCAGATGGACCGGAGAAAAGGTTGATGAGGTCAGTAAAGATGATAAAAAGGAGCATGAAACTGAGCATGATATGCCAGAACATTCAGAAGAAACACATGAAGATGAATCAGATGTACCAGAACCTGCTGAAGACAGCTATGCTGGTTACCATTCAGAAGTTGAGGATGACAGACATAAATATGATGATGAAGACTTCTCGCATGAATCAGATGATGAATATGTCAATGATCATGATGAGCATGTTACGTCATATAAGTCTGATGATGATCATCATAGAAGTGATAACCATTCAGGTATATGGTTCATGTAACTTGGCCACTATCTCTCTCCTTTGACTCCTTTCTATATTTGGTTATCATTTTTTCTTTTTCTTTTGTTCTGTCAGATTTAACTGCCTCTGGGCAAGCATCATGGCTGGACAAAATTCAGCAAACTGTACAAAATGTTTTACAAGCATTCAACTTTTTCAAGACCCCTGTGGATTTATCTGGTAAGTTGTGTATTCTACCTGCTATGATCCTTCAAAAATCATGTGAGATGCTGTATCACTTATAGATCTCCTTTTTAGAGGCGTCTCGTGTTCGGAAGGAGTATGATGATGCAAGCTCAAAGCTGTCCAAGATTCAGTCTAGGATATCCACTCTGACCGATAAGCTAAAACACGACTTTGGTAAGTTAGTTGAAAGTTTGTTAACTTGGTGATTGAATGCACAAGTCACTTGTATATTCTTGCTAGCTATAATGGCCTTGCAAGTTTATATATTGCAGCGCCTTGCCACCATTGAAATTACTGCCTAAGCCATCCAGTTGTTCTTTTACTATTAATATTGATGGTACTTAGCAAAAATCACCCAGTTAGCATGATTTGACTTATCCCAGAATGATAACTTGTGCATTGAAAAACCTGTCTTCAAACTGGAAATAAATACTCAAGTCATAGAAGCACTTGCGGGAATGTGCACTTTCAAGTCACCTCTCATGCAGGCAAGGCATGTTGAGGGTGTTCTTCCTTTCTCCTATTTTTCTGTCATTACCATCACCAATTTCAGCAGTAACACCTTTGTGGTGGACACTACTAGACAGCGTGTGTTTCATTAATACCTGTAAAAAAAAAGCTTGAGTATATTTTTACCATTGAGCCTTCATTACTGTAGAAAAATGCATTTTTAAGAATTATATGAGTTGATAGGTATTCTAGATGTTGACTTCATCAGAGTTATTGGTCTAATTCATATATTATTTGATATGCCTATAATATTGAAATTAATTGAAGGAATACATTCTTATTAGGTAAGGAGAAGGAGTTCTATTACTTTTATGACCAGTGCTTTGAGAGCAAGGAGGGCAAGTACGTATATTAGTCATCCAACCTCACATGCTCTCTCTCTCTCTCTCTCTCTCTCTCTCGTAAAATTATATATATATATATATATATATATATATATATATATATATATATATAATTTTACTATATATATATATATATTGTAAATATTTCCATGGTTTACTTTATTACCATTCTATATTTTGTTAATTCCTCGTTTATTGTGATTCTTATTGATAGGTATGTTTACAAGGTATGTCCATTCAAGAAAGCTTCACAGGTTGAAGGACATAGTACCACCAGCCTGGGGTATGTTTGTTAGCCTCCTTTCAGGTGTACTAAGTTTTCATTATTATTGCTCCGCAGATGTCTAGTTCAGTTTTTCCTAATAATGGGTAATACCACTTTGCAAATAGTCATAGAGTTCAGAATAACTCTCCTGCACACTTTTAGCAAGCAGGCCACCAACTAGCTTTCAATACTGCGAAAGGTTTTGAATGCAATTTTTTGTTTTCTTGTTTTCTTATGCCGTCCTCTATAAGTAGACTGTATGGCTCCAAAACTCCAACTCTGTGCATGCATCATACAAGTATACAACCATTATGTTAAGCAACACTTTATTACTCAGAATAGTGTTTTGCAGTTGTTTTGTGTGATGACATAAAATTTTCTGCTGTCAGGCGCTGGGACAAATTTGAAGAATCCTACAGAGTAATGCAATTTTCGAATGGAGACAGATGCTGGAATGGCCCTGACCGAAGTTTGAAGGTGCTTCTCCTTTTTATGCCCGCATGCCCGTTATCATAACATGCATTGTCTGTTTCTGTTTGCAGGTCTTGAAACATAACCCTTTGTATGGCTTGCCTTATGATACAGGTTAGGCTTCGATGTGGGCTGAACAATGAACTTAATGGCGTCGATGAGCCTAGTAGATGCGAGTATGTTTATTTCTCTACATACGCCTTCCGCCTTTTCCTGAAAATGCACGTTACTCTTTAACTTACATGCCTATTTCATGTGACAGGTATGTGGCTGTATTATCGACTCCAGCGCTTTGCGATGAACAAAAACTGAAGGTCCTTTCTCACCCTCTGGCTAATTTCTTCTGTTCTTTCTTTCTCCCAATATAGATCGAAGCTTATGGAATTGTGCTAATGTAACAGGAATTGGAACAGAAGCTCGAGGCATCTTCGAACCAGCGTGGCCATGATGAACTCTAAATTATGGGGTGAGACAATAATGAACTTGCTACCAGGAAACAACTCTCACCATTACAGCCATACTCATAAGAGAGGTTTAACAGGTTATACGAATAGAATAGCATGAAACCGGAATTCTTGGAGTTCGGCACTCAGATTGCCACCGAAGCAGCGCTAGTTTGGCAAGAAAATTTTTTGAACAAAAGCTGTAGGATATCACGAAATTCCTCGCCCTGATTTGTCGGTAGATTTTCTTTTGCCACTCTTCCCTGTAAACGTTTTGCTCAATTTTTCTAGGCCACCCCAAAGATGCTAGACTGTTGTTTGTAACAATCTGAGTGTTTTCGAGTTATGCATAGTATATTTATGAACTACATCCTGGATATTCACTCTGGATGTAGCATCTGTCGGCTGCTGTTTCTGATCAAAATTCTCTATGATGGCTGGGCAAGCCTATGTCTTTTTTACCACTGCTCCAGAATGTTTTGGTTTGTGGTTGTTGCCAGGGGTGGACCTAGAACGATGATGAAGGGGGTGCTACTCCTTGTTTTACTTTGTTTTGACTTAGTTTAGGCTGATGTGGGTGCCTGAGTTATGAACTTTGGAGGGTACATATGGTGAAAATAGATAAACTAAAAGCTTTATTAAAAGAATTCTGGACTAAGTGCCTTCTTGCAGTGTGCTTGGCTCATTGTTGGATTATTTCGTGAATTGAAATTTTGTAATTTAATTTAAAATTTTAGGGGTTTTTTGGTCGTTTTCATGATTGTTGGTAGGACAAATGAAAAAAACACATAAAATTATTTTTTGAAAAAAACTTCAAATTTAATAAAACCGCTTTGGATTAATAATCCAACCTTTACCAACAAACTGTAAAAGTTGTGCTGAAAAGCAGCCGTGTATCAGTTGGGGACAAGTGTGGTACTAGTAGCAGCAGCAGCTTGTTTTTTTTTTCTTATTTCGTTCTAAAATAAATTAATTTAACATAAAATATGATATATTCTAGTTCAGATTTTTTTTCTCGAGCACTTCCAACTCGTTAAAAAAAGATACCGCTCTAACTTTTTATATTTTTGTTTCAGAATAAATTAATATAGTTTTTATGTCATATTCTGTTCTAGATTTGATTAACTTTAAGAAGTTGGAGCGTTAGCTCTTCTTTGATGAGTTGGGAATGTTACGTGTAGACTGATTCGGTGGAAAGAGCATAAATTAAAGGGAGAATGCACGAGAAGAGAATCTGAACAGATGGTTTAGTTTAAGAGAATAATACTTGATCTCGGCCAGCAGGTGGGACGCTGATGTTGGCCAGTGATGTTTTGTGGGGGCATATTATTTAATAGCTTTGTCTTAAAATAAATTTATCTTTTACACATCTCACACATCTCAATACAAATTTAAAAAATTAAAATATCTCTATTTTATCAAATTTTAATACAACTATTTTTTACTTTATCTATTTTTAATATAATTATTTTTTTACTTTCATAAATTTTGATGTAATGATTACTTTTAAAAATAAGTTTATTTTGAGACAAATAAAAGTAAGGGGACAGAGGTAATATTATATTAACTTTAAACGGCTATACCACTGCTATTGAACACAAGAGAAAACGAAATGCTACACCGATTAAAAAAAGGCTATTTTTTTTGGCAAAATTGCAAAAACCATCCCATAAACCACTTAAAGTTTGATAGTTTATCTCTTAAGTTATTTTTTTAATATCCACTCACCTACTCGGTTTTATTGAAAAACCATCCCAGTAAACACATGTTTAAGTGAATCAATATGTTTTCATAGAATGTGAGCCGTCAATGTGGTCTTTATCAAAATTCAATACTTCGAGAGTATAGTCTTGATATTTTTTGGTGAGATTTCACAAATAAAATTGTTGTTGTCGTACTGAGTTTCGCTATATGCAAATAAAAAGTTCAATTGAATATGAAAAATAAGTCACTTGAACAAGATTGACTTAACTAGCTAGCTTGTGGTAATTCTGATGAACTAATTCGGTTAAGCACATGTGTATTGGGATGTTTTTTCAACAAAACTAAGTATTGATGGGTATTTACAAAAAAAAAGATGATTTATAGGATGAAATTTCAAATTTCAAGTGATTTATGAGGTGATTTTATAATTTTTTCAAATTATTTTTTCAAACTATCAACAGAAGCACTAAATTGACTCCCACTACATATTCACAAAATACAAAACGGTTGCAACATCATGGAGTCAAACTTGACATTTGTATGATGGAGATTAGATTAAAAAGAGTCCCTTTTTTTTCAATCATATGGAAATGCAGAAGTCATTGCGATTTGGTTCTCCCACTGACTGTTTTTTGTTCAAAGTTTCCAACGAAAAGGAAGAAATTCCCCCCGTGATCTTCTAGAACAAGACGCATTTCGAACTATGCTTTTTTTGTGTGTGTGGGTGTGTCGTGCGACGCGTCCGGTCAATTCCTGCGTGCGATGGCTTCGCTCCCAAGGCGCGCGTGCACGGTTTACAGGAGACAGCCAACGGAAACCAGCAGTGCAAAGCTACTCCGAGTTTGTTTGAAGAGCTTTATGTGCTAGTCTGTTGCTAGTCTGTCTCAGTATGCATATAACCTAACAAATTGTAAGATATGACATGTTCTAACGTTACTAATTTGATAGCAATTTATATTCGTAGTCCTAAAATATGTTACATTTATACTAGATTATATTTATATTAAGACGAAAAGAGTAAGAAACAACTTATTAGTAGTTAGTTTATAAGAATATTTTTTAGCTTATGATCTTCGGTTTAATTCTATAATTATAATTACAGCTTCTTAAAATTTAAAATTTAGACAAAAAGCTAATTTTTGAAAAGCTTTTAATTCTAAAAGAGACTGCAGTTGTCTGAACTCTTCAAACAAGGCTGTAACTTATGATGGATTAGCCTTTTTTTTATGGATACTACTGGGAGTGCCCTTAGTATATTGATACTTTCTCCTTATCAAATTAAGTTTATCTAATACGTGATATGACGTATACTAGTAATATGAATTTGGACAGCATCTAAGATATATCACATCTTGTATTAGAGTAACTTAATTTGGGATGGAGAAAGTAACCAATGTGCATAGAGTCGTATAATATTTTTTTAAAAACACGATATAAATATAGACGCTCATAACACATAACACATCTGATCAATATATTCTGAAATCGATAAAGTTATCGTATGTGTCTCGTTCTTCTATCCAGCATTCATATTTCTGCCTTTGAGACGGAGGGAATATGTTGGATGCCCCCAACTTACCCTGATTAATCTAGTGCCACCAGTTTAGTCTTATTTTACCTACTAAAAACTTAGACATTAGTATGTTTAAACATCCTAATTATCAAACAAGATCACACAACTGGGCATGGATGGACAACGGGGCAAATATGCCCCCCATCAAAAACATCCTGGAGGGGCCCACTTGTCAGTCCCCCAGGCCCACCTCCCACGGTTTTGACCGACATTTCGGTGGAGGCCTTTTCCGTTGGAGCGGAGCCAACCCACCGCACCGCCGCATCCGCATCACACCCATTGGTTCCCTTCCAATTTCACCTCGCCCATTGCTATTATTTATTTATTTAACCCTTCCCCTCTCGCCTCCATTCTTGGAGACCAAGAAGAAAGAGAGGAAACCCACCACCTCCATCTCCACCTCCGCCGCCGCCGACCAAGTCGAGAGAGAGAGGCGGGTAGATCCAGCGAGCGAAGAGGAGAAGGAGGAGGAGGAGATGGCGGTGATGGAGGAGCAGGAGGTGGGCGCCGTCGGGGTGATGCGGCGGAGGCCCAAGACGAAGATCGTGTGCACGCTGGGGCCGGCGTCGAGGTCGGTGGAGATGATCGAGCGGCTGCTCCGCGCCGGGATGTGCGTCGCGCGCTTCAACTTCTCGCATGGCTCCCACGAGTACCACCAGGAGACGCTCGACAACCTCCGCGCCGCCATGGAAAGCACCGGCATCCTTTGCGCCGTCATGCTCGATACAAAGGTCGATCTTATCTCCATTTTTTCCCCTCCCTGCCTCCCTCCTTCCTCCGTCCCGATCTCTCTCGGTGGTGGTGATTGGCGGTCTATTGTTCTTGATCCGCAATTTAGGTTTTCAAAAAATATATTAAAAAAAGTTCCAATCTATGCGCTTGGGAACATCCTTGAAATCTGTTGTAGATGGAGATTAGGGTAGCAAGAGATTTGTTCCATGTTCGATCCGGTGATTCCGGTGTATTTTAGACGAACGAACGGTCGATCTATCTGTTCTTGCCAACTTTCAGGGCGTAATTTCGTTGTTGGGTGTGAATTTTGGCCACCTTTTTTCTTCAGACTTTTGTGCGGTCGTTTTCTCCATATATTGTTGCTTCTTCTTGATTCTTAGGTTCTCACCCCTGACTATTCCTGCTGGTCAAAAGACAATACAGTCATGTTTTGTTGGCTCGAATTCAGGTGTGTTTGGTTGTTTGTGGATGTTTGTACTTTTCGTACAGTTCATAGTTGATTGATTTGCCTGCCACTTACGCGCTCGAAGCCGCGAAATGCTGACGATGGATGAGGCGCTGCATACAAATTTCTCTAGATCTGGCTATTAAACTGTCTGCGTTTTGGCATGTACTAGATTGGATAGTTTGGATTGCGTGTGAATTCTGTGATTGGATGGAACAGAGCGTTGTAGTAGCCCCTTGAATTGGTACCTAGTTAGCGTGTTGTTTGTCCATTTGCTCCCACTGTTGGCTGTGGTCCTCATTCTTCTCGCCTTTATTCACTTGGTCCATTGTTAGTGATATTTATTTTTGTTCTGATCTGTTTTTCACTTAGGTGCTAAGTGGCCAGTTTTTTACTTAGCGGAGTTTAGCGCTCTGTTAATTTGGACCGTCTAATATAACTCTGGAAAATGGTCCTTAAGGGAGAATTAGTTCTATTGTTTTGAGGACTTCCAATCTCTAGCTTAGACGATGATAAGATTTCAGTGGTACATGACCAATTTTCTTAAGGACTTTGTTCAGGATTTCTCAATGGCATCAAACCTGTACGTTATTTTCCATATTATTCATATATTCCGGAACACGCAGTTGTGGTGCAGAATGCCCCTCCTGACTTTTCCAGAGTTGGGGTGAGTTCATTTAGGAAATGCAAATTAAATGATTTGGGCCCTGCTTACCTGCTGGGAAAGAAACTGCTTCTTATGGACTTGATGTTGTTATGATGTATAAATATTTCTGTTGTTATGCTATATCAAGGTGGTTGTTCCTTTAAGGCCATATTTGGATAAGTTGGCTTCTTTCAGTAGCTGATGAAAAGGGCTTCATCAACTTTGTAGAATCAGGTTTGAGCACTCTTAGAATTTAGAAGCTTAAAAGGTTAACCGTAGTTCAAGGAGAGCTACCAGAACCATTAAAAGGTTAGTATTGCATATGTTTGAATTAGAAGCATCACAACTGATTCTGCATTACCTGGGGTGACCAACTGAAAAACTACTTATATGCTATCAGCTATGCTAATTGCATTAGTTCTATGGACTTACGCTGACATGATAATTGCATTCTTTCTTGGATTTGAGGAACTCTTGTAGCTGTCCAGCTCTGCATGATTACCATGTTTTAGTTAAAATTGACAATCAATATTTTACTTGTGAAATGTTGATCTCATACTAACACATTTCCCCTTGTTCTTGTCTAGTTGAATTTATAGTTCTTATTTCTGCATACAATCCAGAGTTCAGTTGGGACAAGTTTCCCTTCAGTTTCCTCTTTATATACCAATAATAAGGGATTTTGTCCACCCTAGTTAACAATAGGCCGGAGACTAGTGCTGGTAAAATAAACAGGATGTTAATTATCAAATCCTACTAAAGAGGATGTTAATTATCAAAGGTAAAATAAACAGGATGTTAATTATCAAATCCTACTAAAGAGGATGTTAATTATCAAATCCTACCATGCCTTTTCTTCATAGATACTTGTAGGAAAATAATCATTTTCGTCCTGGGTAATGTGAGAATCTGTCGTTTTGGTTTCTAATTAATATGGGGGTCTTCTCAACATTAGCATGCGTGTATATTTTCGTGATGGCAGTGCATGTTGCATTTGAGACAATCTTTCTTGATGCACAATCCAATAACCATGTAAAAAGTCAAGCTGTGTTGATTGCGTTTAGTGAACAGCATTTATCTTGTGGATATTTCGTCTGAGCATATTCTCTTCTGCCAATATACCACTGTCAATTATGCTGCATAGTATAGCCCTTGAAAAATTCTTATTCCTTCCTGTGACTACCCTCAGGAATTCCATTTATTTTAACCTGTAGGACTATGACTACTGGCTTGTTTTGTGCTCACATTCTCTTTGCAGCATGACTTCCTGTCTTCCTGTTATATGGGTAACATTAGTCTGAAAAGAATGTAAAGTAAAAATACAATGCCATCAGTATAATCTTCAGTTGATCGACTCTGAACAGTATGAAACTATTAATTAAAGTTAAGACATGAGTTTGAATTGACATAGTATGGGATGCATTGGCAGGCATATTTCAATATTTTGGTTGCTTTGCCACTATCTGCCTTTTTTTGGATTTTTTTTCTTTTAGATGTAGTGTTCTTCTATGAATATGTACCATTTGGTTTTGTGGACTTGTACTTGGGGTTTATGATGTTGTAACAGCATTAGTTGGTGTTTACAAACAAATACCTTGAACACCAGTCCCTGTGCTTTGTGCAGATACCACAGTACATCCAAAATGATTATGTTTTTATCTGCATGAATCTTAGCATCACCTGCTTTTAACATATATAATTTCATGAGGGTAACAGTAATTAATTGTTTTTCCATGAGTCCTATGACTAATGAAACAACATTTTATCTCATGAATTCCTTTTCTAGATAGTATTGTTGGAATAATTGCTTGTTTTAGTGTATGGCTATTGTTGTATGAAAATGTGTACTTATTAGATATTGGTTTGCTTAAAATACAGGGACCAGAGATCCGAACTGGATTTCTGAAAGATGGAAAACCCATACAGTTGAAGAAGGGTCAAGAAATCACAGTTTCAACTGATTATAGCATAAAGGGTGATGACAACATGATATCAATGAGCTACAAGAAGCTAGCGGTGGATCTGAAGCCAAGCAGTGTAATATTATGTGCTGATGGCACCATCACTCTTACTGTCCTTCACTGTGATAAAGAGCAAGGCTTGGTTCGCTGCCGTTGTGAGAACACTGCTATGCTTGGTGAGAGGAAGAATGTTAACCTTCCAGGAGTTATTGTTGATCTCCCGACACTTACTGAGAAGGACAAGGAGGATATTCTTAAATGGGGGGTCCCAAACAAGATTGACATGATTGCTCTGTCTTTTGTTCGCAAAGGCTCAGACCTTGTAGAGGTCAGGAAGGTGCTTGGGAAGCATGCAAAGTCAATAATGCTGATGTCAAAGGTATAACATTCTCTTTTGAGTATTGCACTTCTAAGCTGCACTTTGCAAATATTTTAATCCATTGAATTTTTAGGTTGAGAATCAAGAGGGAGTGGCTAACTTTGATGATATCCTGGCACAGTCCGATGCTTTTATGGTTGCAAGAGGTGATTTGGGAATGGAAATTCCGATAGAGAAGATCTTCTATGCACAGAAGGTGATGATTTTCAAGTGCAATATTCAGGGCAAGCCAGTTGTGACTGCAACCCAGATGTTGGAATCGATGATCAAGTCTCCTCGCCCTACTAGAGCAGAAGCGACTGATGTTGCCAATGCAGTTCTTGATGGCACCGACTGTGTCATGCTCAGTGGCGAGACAGCTGCTGGGGCTTACCCAGAATTGGCAGTGCGGACCATGGCCAAGATCTGCCTGCAAGCAGAGTCATGCGTCGACCATGCCGCTGTTTTCAAGTCCATTACTGCATCAGCTCCAATTCCCATGAGCCCATTGGAGAGCCTTGCATCATCAGCTGTGCGTACAGCGAACTCTGCCAAGGCGGCGCTCATCTTGGTCCTGACTAGGGGAGGAACAACTGCTAGGCTGGTGGCCAAGTACAGGCCATCCATGCCGATTCTGTCCGTCGTGGTTCCTGAGCTGAAGACCGACTCATTCGACTGGACCTGCAGCGACGAAGCGCCTGCGAGGCACAGCCTCATCGTCAGGGGAGTGATCCCGATGCTGAGTGCAGCCACTGCCAAGGCCTTCGACAACGAAGCCACTGAAGAAGCTCTCGGGTTCGCCATCAGCAACGCCAAGGCGATGGGGCTCTGCAACTCCGGTGAGTCCGTCGTCGCCCTCCACCGGATCGGAACTGCATCTGTCATTAAGCTCCTGACAGCGAACTAGTGGCAGACGGGCGGTTAAACCACACACCATTTTGCTCGGAGGAAAATTTTTGCTGGGGAATTCTTACTTACCACGCATATCTATAGCTTTTGTTGCCATGATAGTGGCATTTGCATTCTGGTGCACCTTCGGTGTTTGCTGTTCATGGGTTAACCATTGAAACAGTTAAATTCGTTATTGCTACAGCAGCTTATTTTGCTGCCTCTGCTGCTACTAGTATTAAACTTGACAGCCGTTACGTAATTTGTTCGTTCTATTCTGTTCTGTTTTCTTGGCTGAAATGCATCTGTTGAATTCGTTTCGTTATGATGAATATGATTCGGGGTTCTGAGTTCTGAATTAGGGTCCTTTGATCTGGAGAAAAAACATGGGGGTTTTGGAGGATTTTAACCCTACAGAAAAATTTCTTATGAAAATATTTGAAACAAAGGATTGAATCCTATCCTATCTTTCTAATTCGTATGGAATGATTATATAGAGATTTTAGAGAAAACTTAGCAAGAGCTTTAACCGCTTAGAGTGGATAATTCTCGGATAGTCTAGACATGGATACGGATAAAAAAAAAATTTCAGATACGAATACAAATATGGTACCCAGATACGAATACAAATATGATATTCCCCGTATACAAATACAAATATGGTATTGAAGTTTATAATTTTTTTTCTCTGATATGAATATAGATATGGTATCGAAGTTTTTAACGGATAGGGACAAGAATATAGATATTTGGGGCAAAGTGCTATTTGGCATGAAACATCTCATTTTTGTACATGTTGAACTTAATTAGGAATTGTTTAGTCTATGATCAAACTTTTTATATAAAACAAGCTACTTATAAGCATATTGTGGGTTTATGTGTGATGGTATTTGTTTTTATTAGAAGTTCAGGTGATTTTCATGTTCCAAGAAATATTTGTTTCGTTATTCGTGTGCGATCATATTTGATTCTTATGTGTATTCGAGATAATTTGTATTTGTTTTCGTATCCAAGCTATTCGTATTCATTTTTTAATCCAGCAAAAAAAATATAAAAATGAGTGTGGTATAAATATTATCCGTTCGTATTTGCTCAGTTGTTATCCCCAGTTACTGCAATCGGACTGAGATGATGTTCTAATCTCGTTAAGATGAAGATAAGATCAAATGTTTTACGCAAAATGAGGTGGTATTAACATATGATTAATTGAGTTTTAATTATTACAAATTTTTAAAAATAGATTAATTTGATACTTTAGAGCAACTTTCATATTGAAAGTTTTCACACAAAACGCATCGTTTAGCAGTTTAAAAAGTGTGCCACGGAAATCTTCATCTTCATCCAACCGTAGCTGGAGAAAAGAACGGGACCTGAGGCCCCTTTTTTTCTCCAACTGAAGTTCCAGATTTTCGTGGCACATTTTTCAAACCGCTAAACGGTGCGTTTCGTGCGAAAATTTTCTATATGAAAGTTGTTTAAAAATATCAAATAAATCTATTTTTAAGTTTGTAATAATTAAAACTCAATTAATCACACGTTAATGTCATCAAGTTTTACGTAAAACACTTAATTTTTATCTTTCAAACACCACCTGAATTGGGGAGTTAAAAGATCTCCACAGAAAAGTGAGGCAACTGGGAAGTAGAATGCATGCCTCATACTCCCATAGGATGAATTGGGTTGTTGACAAAATGAACCAGTATACAGGTGGAGTTGAATACTATGCTAGTAAATTGCTTCTGGATTATTTTGGCTGCCTAGGACTTCGTTTGTTTTTGTTTGTTTGCCATCCTCTGTCTATGGATGTAGTCCGTATAAAGTTTGTTGAAATTAGTGACATTCATATTTCTAACTGAATTACAGTATAGCATAGCACAGCATCAAATGAGCATTTCAAACAACATTCTCCCTCGTAAGCTGAAACTACTACGGTACTAGTATTTGTGTTCATGACACCAGGTGCAACCTTGCATGATAGCATCATGCAGAGCTCATAATACACGCCACTAATATATTTTAGCCGAACGCAATTGTATATTAAATTATGGAATATATCACAAGATGAACGCTAAAGAAAGGAGACAGGAAAAATGAAATTCCATGGCACCAAAGCCAGTCACAGCGACAAACTCTGGATTATGTACATTGTCAAGTCAGCAACGCCGGCGCCATCGCCATCGCCGACGACCATCCTGAGTCGCCATCATCATCAGTCATCGCTATGCTGCTGCGAGTGCGAGCTGCTGCCGGAAGTCGACGCCGTCGTCGGCGCTGGTGCGGACGACGACGGCGACGGCCCTGGCTGGGAGAGGATGCTTCTCAGCTCCTGCATCACGGCCGGCAACCGGCCCAATCCTCCCCCGTCAACCCGCGGCGCCGGCTGGGATAACCGCCGGCTGCTGACGCCGCCGCGGGCGGACTTGGGGTCGTCGTCGTCGTCGTCGGTGGGGAGCTGGAAGCGGCAGACGGGGCACGAGCTGTGCATCTTCAGCCACGGCACGATGCACTTGGCGTGGAACCTGTGCCTGCATGGCATCTCCGTGGCGCGCTCGCCGGCGGCGTAGTCCTCGAGGCAGACGGCGCAGGCAGCCGCGGAGGCGGACGCGGAGTCGCCGGCGGTCACTTCCACCGTCGGCATCGCCTCCACGGCCTCCTTCTTGGCGGGAAGCGTGCCCTGCCGCCCCGCGTCGCCGTCGCCCAGCCGCTGCATCAGGGCGTCCAGGCCTGGGCCGAGGAAGTAGTCGGCCAGCGCCACGCCCTCCACGTCTCCCGAGCTCCCGCCGCCGCCACCGACGACGACGCCGGCGGAGGCCGCGGCGGCGGAGATCGTGGCGGTGGCGGACTCGAGGCGCTGGAGCTGGCGCTCCCGGAACTCCTGCATGAGCAGCAGCAACGCGGCGGTGCGCCGCCGGCTCTCCGAGAAGTCGAGGAGGGCCAGGTCACGGTAGTAGCCGTCGTCCGTGCCGGCGTCCGCGAGGCGCCGGCTGCGGCGGTGGCGGCGGACGGGGTCGCCGCCAACCATGCCATCGATGATGGGGGCCCAGACGGAGGAGATCGCGCCGCCGCCGGATTCTGCGCCGCCGGCAGCGGCGGCCGTGGCGGCGCCGCGGGCGGACTCGATCTCCTCGACGAAGCCGCTGTGGCAGTTCGGGCACTTGATCTCCACCTCCCCCTCCGCCGCCGCGACGGCGCTCACCGTCGAAGCGCACATGTGGCAGTAGTACAGCCCGCCGGCCGCCGCCTCCGCCATTGCTCCCGATCTCCTCGCCGCCGCTGCCGCCGCCGCCGTCAATGCAGCAGCTTGGATTCCTCTGTTGGGCTGCGAGGAAGGATTCAACAAGGAAAAGACTGCAGCGTTAAACAAACCGAAGGATCAAAACCCAACGCAAGATTTTTTTTCTTTTTTGGTTTCCATCTTCGAAAGGCACTCAGATCCCCAAATCCAAGAACAAGTTCCATCAACAAGAAACAAAAACCACTTAGATCCAATCAGGAATAAAAAAAAAAGAACAACCACAAATTAACACCAAGAAACCAAGAACAAAAGATTCTAACAACATGTTCAACAAGGCTTCAACCAAAAAGAACAAAAATCAAGAAACAAACCGAGCTATCACAAATCTTTGCATCAAAACGAAGGGCGTCAACCCTAAATTCCTCCGCAAGATGAACAAGCTCTCGACAGAGCCAATCAAAGGAGAAGAGAACACAAATCAGAGGCTGAATCTTCTCTACCCTTGCTCCCGGATGGTGGAAGAGAAGCAAAGCATAGAGGAAATCATCAACCAATCAATCAATCAAAAATCAGTAGCTCACCTTGGGCAGGGCATGTGAGAGGGGGAGGAGATCAGGGCCAGAGAGGGGGCTCTCCACCAGCCTCCTCTTTATTACAGTGAAAACCTCCTAATCCAACACATTTTTTAGGCAGTTATTAAGAGGGCTTTGCCTGCATAATTATTGCCTAGGATGCTCTGTCATCCTAATTTTAAACTCCCCAACACTTTTTTTTCTTTGGTTTAAATCTATGTTCTTTTCTCCCGTGAAAAAAGTTCAGTGGTGGTGCCATTTCGCTTTCATCCAACCCAGAAATAGATCATGAAAAGGAACATAAAAGCGATGAAAGCAAATGTGCTTTTTTTAAAAGATTATTTTCCGTTTATTCTCTAATAGATTTAATCATGTGCCGATGACACCATTATGATTCCTTAAGAAGTAGTGTACTACTGTGTGCGCTCCGAGCCGGTTCACCTTCTTAATTGAAGTATTGGATCTCGATCTCGGCGGTACAGCGGTCTTCGCCGAATTCCGATCAAACTTATTGTTTTAGATTTGAATTCTTAAAACCATTAAATATTTCACTTCGAATTCACTTTCATTCCGCGTCGAAGTCTCAAAATTTTCACTTTTTCAATCGGTTTTCTTCAAAAGTGTGAACCCTCCTATGATGTCTACCACTAGCCATTGTATTAATCTACTAAATAAGATATATATTTTATCTCGGTTTTTATTAGCATGATTTTTAAAATGTTAAAGGTGTGTTTCCTACGAAAAATTTCTATATATAACTTGCTTTAAAATATAAAATAAATTTATTTTAATCAAAATTTAATTAAACATGCGCTAATAGATTTTTTTACTGCCCGGAAAACGGGCCAAAGCAATTAATCAATCATGGGTTAATAGCTAATGTGAAACGTATTACGGGCCGGTTTAGGGTGGGCCTATTGGGCTAGAGCTAGTGGGCCGGAATGTCGCCGTGACGCTGACGCATCCATCGCGCACGACACACGAGTACCCGACCCCCCTTCGCCGGTTCGCCCCGTCACCCTGCTCTCTGCGCTGCTTTCGCTTCCGATGGCGGCGGCTTCGCTTCCCCGCGCCCCCGTCTCCTCCTCCGCCGCTGCCTCGCCGGGGAGCCGCGCTCTCCTCCTCCGCCGACGCGGAGGAGGTCCTGGAAGATGCGCTGGCGTGGCGGCTGCCCCGGGGTGGCGGCGGAGCGGGGCGCGGCCGTTCCCGGCTGTCTCCGTCGCGGCGCGCTCGGCTGGTTCCACGCCGGGAGAGGTCGCCGTCGATCCTAAGGTCGGTTTCTGCACCAGTATCCTTATCTGTTCTCGGGCGAGAGGTCGCCGGAAGCGTTTCAGGGTGGATGTGGGCTACTGTGGAAAACCTTGCCCCTCCTTTTTAGTGCTCTAAAGACAGACGAGAATGACGGCCGCCACATGTTCGGCGGAATTCCTAGATGAGGGTTCACCGATGTAGTGTTGTGTTAGCGTGAGGATTTTATTCTTGTTCAGGTAGAGATAGAAGAATATGTCGGATTTCTTGTGCGGCGGAGTTGGGGATTTCTTGCTTTGAGCTAAGCTTACTTCGTTCCTGCAAATCTTTGCAGATGGTAGTATATCACGCTAGTTATTGATAGAAGGGCCAATTTCATATTTGCCACTAGATTGAACCGGTATTGTGAATATGCCATTAAAAAAATTGCAATTGCAAATTTGCCATTAAAAACGATTTGAACCCTTCCTACCTGCCATTGGACTGACGGCTTGAACTAACAGCGTTAGAAGGTTTGTTTTCATGAAAATTAGGACAAGGATACCCCTGTCATAAAATGCAAGAACAAGGCATAAACATTATAGCATCTGAGGCAGCAAACAAAGGATAAGAAACATTTGGCTACGGCTCCATAGCACATCAAATGGATGCTAACTGAATTTTCTTCTCGTTTCCCTTCCCTCTTATGCTGCTGTTGCTGTTGATGTACTGTAGTGTTGTTGCCTGCTGCTGCCGCCTGCGGTGCTGCATGTTGTCGCTGCCTGCTGCTGCTGCTGCTGCTGCTGCCTCCGCCGTCGCCACCGCTTGCTACTGCTGCCGTCCACACCTGCTGCTGCAGCGCATGCATACAAGCCATAGATTGTTTTGCTGCCATACTAGCCAAAATCAATCTCCAGGAACACTTTTGTTCCAATCTCCTACTTCTTCGGGACCGATTTTTGGTTAGTTTATTCTCGATTTGGAGGGGATGAGATTATTTGGGATCAAGGGTTCCTATAGAGAGAAGGGGAATGGTTTTTCACAGGCAATGCGGTTGAGATAGAGGAGCAGGGAAGAGATCAACTCTATCAAAGGGAAAAACGGTATTATTAAGTTGCCTTGTTTTTCAATTTATAGTTTTATGTTTTTTTTTGCCTCTTAATTGCACCAGTTAAAACGGCAATGGCATGTACTGGAAGCACGGTGGACCAACTTCAGTAGCAAATTTGCAGTTCTTGTTTTTTTAATGGCTATTCCAAGTTAGGGGTGGAAAGTAGTGGTATATTTGCAATTCTCCCTTGATAGAACGATGCTGTTAGTATAAGACCCGTGGGCAAGCTGATTAGAGGCACAATAGCACTTCATTTTAGATCGATGCGCAATTACAAACAAGTATTCAGCCCCTGAAGTGCATGCAATTCATCATCCTGAGCCCTTTTATCAACATGTACAGATGAACCATCGAATGGCCCTATTATGTCACTTAGGGCCTGTTTGGTTGGTGCCCTGAGTAGTATGCCTGAGAAAGTTGCACGCCTGAGACTTCCCTGATATTATCGTCGCTTTTGCCTGACCAGGCAAGCCTTCCGTGATGTTGTTTGGTTGGTGCTTGTGCCTGAGGAAACAAAATACGTGATTAGGCTTTGATGATTACTATGCTTATAACGGAAAATCAGTAAAAATTGAGAGGATTAGGCTTTGCTGATTGTTTAGAAAGGAAAATCAGTAAAGAATCAAGAGAAGGGTATCAAACTTCAACTCTTGGAAATCAGATAGGACCCAAATCTTGGAAATCATCCGCATATAGATGATTCGGTTGCTTAATTCCGGGACAGAGACAGACCAACAGACCAATTGCCAATTTCCGCTTCTACCTTTGCTTTCCGGGAAGATGACGGCGGAGCTCTGTTGTGATAAAAAACTTAAGCTGTTTCACCTGAAACTCAGGCGTCCGAATTCGGACGCCGGACTCAGGCTGATGACGCGCCGGAGCTACTCAGGCCAGGCGTCCACACAATTTGTCAGGCCTCCAACCAAACACCGTTCAGGCAAGTCTCGGGAAGGCTTCTTCCATCCAGTGTAGCAACCAAAGAGACCCTTAGTACCCATTCTATCAGAATCTTGATTAGTGGTGGCATCCACAACATTTCAGTGATTATATTAGCTGGTTTTTTAGCAGAGATTATTCTAAAATGCACAATCATCAGATGACTACTTCAGTACCTTCTATAGTTCTATGTGTTAAATATACTTTTGTATTTTGGGGGAACATGATGATGTGTTTCTTAGTTTGCAGTGCGCATTTGTTCTGTATTTTGATATTGGTACATCCTAGTTTCTTAACTATGTTCTTATACATATCTTAGTTGCCCTTGATGGGAGGCATGTACTTGAGTAAAGCAAATATTTGCCATTGTCTCATGAATTTAAACTACCTTCTAAATGAATTGACATAGATGCAATGATTTCTATTCTGTTACTGTTTGATGACTATCGGGTATTCTAGGAGAACTTCTGCAGCACTATGGAGCTACTTTATCCTAGGTTCTACCATTCTAGAGGAGCTAAGGCAGAATATGAGAGTGCCAGTTTTTGCATATCTGAAGAAACATTTTTCACAAATAAACTTTCTTAAGATGCAATACAATTTTAAACATCATGTACTGTATGTGATTGGTTTGCTTAGTTATATCTTACCTGAAATTTATTTTCATCCTGGACGAATTCTAGGTTGAAGCAATACTAGACAGTGTGAAGTGGGACAGTAAAGGATTGGCTGTTGCTATTGCCCAAAATGTGGATACTGGAGCCATTCTCATGCAGGGTTTTGCCAACAAAGAAGCCCTTGCAACAACTATATCAACCAGAAAAGCTACATTCTATAGCCGTTCGCGGTCTTCATTGTGGACAAAAGGGGAGACATCAATGAATTTCATCAACGTGCATGACATTTTCTTGGACTGTGACCATGATTCTGTAAGCCTTGTTCGTCACGATACTCACTTTTGCTTCAGTGGATACTAACTGCTAATTGGATTATTTGTTTTTTGTTTCCTGAAACATAGATAATATACCTTGGGAAGCCAGATGGGCCTACATGCCATACAGGGGCAGAGACTTGTTACTATACTTCAGTCTATGATGCTCTACAAGGTTCGAAGGTATCCGTTCTTGAGTTACTCTTTCTGTAATGGACCTTTACATGTAATTTAACTTTGAGATTCTTTCACAGCCCAATCAAGACAGGCAGGTTGCCACAACTCTATACTCACTTGAAGATACAATTAGTAGACGGAAGGAAGAGATAGTTAGTGAAGGAAGTGGCAAGCCATCATGGACAAAAAAACTAATGCTTGATAAGCAGCTGCTTTGCTCAAAAATAAGGTATGTGGTGTTATATTTCGAAAGTTGTCTATAAAAACCAATGGTTGAAACATCAAATAGATAAGCATACTATGCATAGCTCAGGAGAAAACCATGCATTATTTCTTGTCATGAATTAATTGGTGAGTTAATTGATGTGCAGTTATATATGCTTGTTCAAGATCCAAGACAGTTCACAGTTATTCTTTATCCATGATTTTTGTTAGACATCATGAGCTTGCAGAGTTGCAGGACATTATGTGATACTATTAATATTATATACTCCCTCTGGTCTTAAACTCGTTTTTTTAGTTCCTTGTCTTATGAGATAAAATCATGTCAGTTTCTGTGATATACTTTCAAGTTATCAACATAAAACATACTGGAACTCTGGAAGTAGTTGGTGAACATACTCATATGATCTTTACTTGGTCAATCCAGATGTTCAAGGAGACATTGTTCCTGGAAGCAAAAAGTTTTGATAACATGCACTATAGGGAGAAATTGACAAGCAATTTTCTGTGGCCTGCTAGAAGAATCTACTTTTTTGCAATAGCACAAAATGAAAATAGAACCATTCAAATATGTTATTGCAATGAAATCCTGTTTAAGGAGGGTGTTGCTCTACATCATATTGAGCGGAAAATAGTTTTAAAACATAACTTGCTTGGGTGAGATTATACTTGGTGAGGGCTAGCATATTCTTCTGGTTCCTTTTAAATTCTCCCTATTAATAGAACTAATGGTCTTGCTTGCCATTCACCTGTCAAGAAAGAACATCTTGTAAACAACAGAAGTTGATAAAAATTATTACCGATTGCACATTTTCTCAGATTTTTTCATCAGCATTTAAAAATGGTCAAATGGGAGACTAATACACAAAACTTGTTCTTAGGTTCTTGGATCATTATTGGATATTGAATTAGATCCTAATCCAGTAATACCGCAGTTTTGATTTAGTCTTAGGCTTGAACACCATCAGGGGATTCCATTTTAAGATTTCATTAATACGGATCAATAAAGGTTTAAAAGGCATTCGACTAGATAATAAAATTCGTCATCTTCAACCTGTTTGAAGTATTCAACACTTGATCAAGGTAAAGGAATCCTCTTAATTATCATATACCGAATGGACATATATTCTTATAGCCATTTATACATCATACACTATATATTGTGAATCGTTTGGCCTCACTGTCAAAATTTATCTGTTAGCATGTACTAGTATATGATGATCAATGGTGTGCGTGTGGAAGCAATTGTAATACATATTTCATACCTTGTACTATTATGTTGCTGTCATTCTTTCTTTGCCTTTTTCCTCTCTCTTTCTCTCTCTCTCTCTCTCTCAATGTGAATGTCCATATATTTGTCTCACGGAGCTGTTACTGATTTGATTTCATATTTTTCAGAGAAGAAGCTGGAGAGCTAAACCAAACACTGCTTGAGAACGAGGACGAGAGCCGCACAATGAATGAGATGGGCGATTTGCTGTACCATACAATGGTGCTGCTTAGAGTCAAGGGCGTGAAGATGGAACAGGTCTTGGAGGTCCTCAGGAAGCGATTTTCGCAGTCTGGTATCGAGGAGAAGGCCAGTCGCAACAAATCTTAGCATACTCAACAACTTGGATCAATTTGCGAGTTTGCTTATCTCGTATCGGCATTGGTGCCAAGTGTGTACCATGGAGTAGTTTGGTCTTCTTATTAGACCGACGGTTGTGAATTGTGATTATGCTTTAATTATTCTCTAATAAGACACTGAATAAATACAGTACATGTCTAGAATTTGCAGTGCTGTTCTTGCTGTCGCCAATAAAATAATAAAATCAGCTCATTAGTAAAGCATCTTTCTGATTTGATGATCTCTTTTTTAGCTATGTTGTGAAACCGTTGCTCTTATTTCAACGCCGTGCAAAGTTCAATCTCAACAGGAATTTGGGGAAAATGCTACACATACAAGTCGTTAGTGTACTACACTTTTTTATTAATTACTGTATTAGTTGAGCAGGGTTCACAAATTTGTTCGGATTTTGTCATCCAAAATCTGAAGCTCTTCCAAACAGATCGGTTTGCGCTGAATTTCATTTTGAATTTCAAATGAAATTCAATGAATTTGTTACCTCACCTCTGAGTCTGAGATGTTCACAGGCAAGTAGCAAATTAAAGGAAAAGGACAAAAAGAAAAAACAGCGTGCAAACAAATTCCCGGCCATAAGAAAATGCCCGTAAATTTGAGAAATTTCGCGCGAATTTACACGAAACGCGTGAGACGCCCGAAAAGACCCCGAGGCTCTGACCCTGGTCGGGACTCCCGACTCCGAGGCAGCGAAATCCCCAATCTCCCCGTCTCCTCCGCCGCCGCCGCCGCCGCATGGATCCCACCGCCGGGTCGCCGGATCCGGCGCCGGCGCCGGTGCCTGGGGCGACCTCCTCCACGGCGGCGACCGTCCTCGACGGCCTCGGCGCGGAGGTGCTCGCGGTGATGTCGCCGGTCTCCATCTGCATGGCGCTGGTCGTGCTCCTCATCTCCCTCCTCGCGCCGCCCTCCTCCCCGGGGTCCGCGGGTGCCGCGCCGCCGCCGCCGGTCACCGCCGCGACGCTCGTCTACCTCGAGAGCCCCACGGACACCCCGGGGCAGAAGCTCGTCGGCGCGCTCCTCGACGCCGCCGTCTTCGTCGCCCTCGTCGCCGTCGTCACCTTCGTCCTCGTCGCGCTCTACTACTACCGCTGCACGGGCTTCCTCAAGAACTACATGCGCTTCTCCGCCTTCTTCGTCCTCTTCTCCATGGGCGGCGCCATCGCCGCCGCCGTCCTCCGCCGCCTCGGCGCCCCGCTCGACGCCGCCACCGCGCTCGTGCTCCTCTTCAACGCCGCCGCCGTCGGCGTCCTCTCCGTCTTCGCCTCCGCGGTCCCCATCGTCGTGCGCCAGGGCTATATGGTCGCCCTCGCCGTCATCGTCGCCGCCTGGCTCTCCAGGCTGCCCGAGTGGACCACCTGGATCATGCTCATCGCGCTCGCCCTGTATGACCTCGTCGCCGTGCTCGCGCCGCGGGGTCCTCTCCGAATGCTTGTGGAGCTCGCCTCGTCCAGGGATGATGAGCTTCCTGCCCTCGTCTATGAGTCGAGACCTACGGTTGGACCGGCCTCCGGTTCTTCCTCCTATGCTTCGGCCATGGGATCAGTTGAGATGCAGCCAACGGGCGATCCTGGTCGATCAGGTGGCAATCAGTATGACAGAGTAGAGCAGGATGATGATTCGAGCCCCGCCGTGGTGGAAATGAGGGATCTTGGTGGTAGCCGAACACGCATTCATGAGAGGAACCTCGAAAGGGAGGTGCCGATGGTGGTATCAGGGCAGTCATCAAATCAGGGTGGGGGTTCACAGCATGCTGTGATTCAGATTGAGCAGCATGAGGAAGGAGAGACAGCGCCATTGGTGTCGGCGGCATCTGCCAACAATGCAGCCCCTAATGAGGAGCACAGAGAAAGTTCTTCAGACTCTGCTATGGAGTTTGAGATGTTTGAGTCCACCAGGGGCATCAAGCTGGGACTTGGTGATTTTATCTTCTACAGTGTGCTTGTGGGGAGGGCTGCGATGTATGATCTGATGACGGTGTATGCATGCTACCTTGCCATCATTGCTGGGCTTGGCTGCACCCTTATCTTGCTGTCAATATGCAAGCATGCATTGCCTGCACTCCCAATCTCCATCATGCTGGGTGTCACATTCTACTTCTTGACTCGGTTGCTTATGGAGCCATTCGTCGTTGGCTCTTCAACCAACTTGGTGATGTTCTGATTAATCTGCTATTGCCATTTTACATATGTGAAACAACAAAGGAAATGATCGGCATTTTTTTCAGTGACTGGTATTTTTGTTGGTCACTTCGTAGAGCAGTCATATGTATTTATCATTAGGAAATGTTGTTACAAGTTTAAGACCTTAGGCTCTTAAGCTAGTATCAGGGATCAACTAGTTACATGCCTTGTTGTATGGTTCTATCCAACATGATTTCAGTTTCATGTTCTCTTGATTACTTTTTGACTGATATTTCGGGTTGCTCTCACTAAGATCAGTCGTCAGGTCATCACTTATTTTTACCCTGAAGTCAAATTAGTATTCTTATTCCTCCCATAAGCTTAATTTAGTGAATCGAGAGCTAAAACTTAAGACTTGTATCGGAACTTTCTATTATTGTTATTACTCTTCAGTATTTCCAACGTACTCGAAAACTGAGCATATGCCACCATTAGTTTGACACTATAGGATCTGCCATCCTTTAGTAGATGTTGCTCTAGAATTTGCCACTTGGCCATACTTCAGTTTTACTTTTCACGTGGCCTACAATCAATTTGCGATTTTTGAAGCAAAAATAATTAGAAACCAGATGTTTCATGTGTATTTGATTTCAGAACCCAACATATTCTGTGTAGGTGAGCCTAAGCATTTTGACAACTTTATACTTCAGTGTTTAGCCTTTGCGAAGTTTTGAGTTGTGTAAAATTCATTTTAAGCTTCTCTGATAGAAGTAATCAGTACATGTGCAGAATGGCTAAGAAGATTCATCATTCATTGATGAAGCTCCTGAGTTCTATGAGCTTTTCGATGACTGCTAGATTAAGACCACTCTTTTTTTGTCATTCTGCTGAGAGTAACAATTCAGTCTCACTGTAATCATCAAAATTCAAACATGCGCATAAATATTCTGAATTTGCACTGAAATTTCGCCAAACTGCAAACCCACAAACATTGGGATTCCATACACGCTTGTGACTTGTCCAAACTAAATTCTCTGAACGATAAACTGATATACACGTGAGTGGGCCCACTTGTCAGTGACATAATGTTATCATCGTGTACCAATTTGGTGTGGGTGCGTAGTGGCAGTACAGGTTTCGTCTCCCTATTTTCCAGTTTCCCTTCCATTTCGTTCCCGCCATAGTTTTCCAGTGATACTTTCAGGGGAGGTATTACTGGCATGTTTACATCTTTGGAGCTTATATCTTCAGAAACTAGAAACTTTTGGAGCTCATGAAGAAATAGTCACCATCATAGCCATCTGTTCAACTGGAAGCTAAAGGTTCAGGAATGAGATCCATCCGATTATATCTTGGTACTACCTTCGTTCTAAAATATAAAAATTTTTAGGATTGAATATGGTTATTAAAAAAATAGGTAGAATTAAATGATGAACGTTGCAATTGGATGAGAAGTAGAGGTATGTTAAAAAATTAAATGGTGGATGATTACGATTGATTGAAAAGAAAATATTGATGAGGAAGTTATATTTTGGGACCAATTCTAAAGATTTATATTTTGGGAGAAAGGGGTAGCAGTTTTAGTGTTGCATACTGTTCTTTTTCTTGCATTGTACTCCATAAGTTTGCCTGCACAGCATTTTGTCAAAACTGAATGTCACTTGCTGCTGGGAAGTTTTAATATCAGCAAAACTGCTTGGTGCTTTTAATAGTTTTTGTTTCTTCTTTACAGATATGTTGATGCGTGACACTGGTACATAGGAGTAATCATAGAGATGGTATTTCTTTCACTGTTGAAAGAATTAATGCAGGTTCCGTCTCCAAGCCAAACCGATGAGTGGGTAAAATTGCTTGATGGTGCAGGGAGCTCCCTGGCAGAATTCTTCGCTTGATTCCATTTGATGTGGAGATGTCATCAGGTGTAACATTGATCAATTGTCAGGACGTGTTTATGTTTCTGCTTTGAGGCTCTGTGTAGATGTGCCTTGAATCTTGATGAACCTCTTTTTCTTTGCAGTTTAGCGGTCCATCTTTCAAGCCTTTTGGTACCGACACTTTGTGTGCCGTAGCATTATCTTAAAAGTTTCGACTAAATTTTACCCTAAGATGTCAAAATTTTGGTGAGCTTTTTAGTGCAAATGTCAAATATTTCTGAATCTTTAGGATAAAGATTTAAATATTTCTGAATCTTCATCTGAACGTAAAATATTTATGTTAAATACGTGTGAGAGTAGCAGCTTTGGTCAGGTGAATTAGCGGCTCTGGACAAGTGATCACAGCAGATACTTTCATCAGGTCTAATATCTTTCTACTTCTAACTGCCACATTACAGATTACAGATTACTGACATTAGTACAAAATAAAAACGCGAGGAGTAACAAACAACGCGGCTCCGGCGATCTCAGCGGCCGCGGCCACCATCTCCGTCTCCGGCCGCCATGCCGGTGCCCTCCTCCCCCATCATGCCCACGTCGTTGAACGCCTGCCCCGTCATCTGGTCCGCCGCCTTCACCCGCATCATCACGTCCTCCGCCGCCGCCTCCCCGCCGGTGTTCGTCGCCGTCGCGGCGGCGGTTCCGGCCGCCTCGGCGCGCTTCTGCTCCACCACGTCCTCCGGCATAGTCATCTTCTGCCTGAACGCCTCCGCCGCGCTCGCCGCCGACCCGTAGATGTTCTCCGTCGCCGACCTCCCCCTGCGCACGACACGTCCGGTCAGGTGAGCCGAGTAGAATAAGCTTTCAAGAACAGAGAATGCGCGGCGACGGCTACTTCTCCTCCGACGACGGCTCGTGCTGCGCGCTCCGCCGCCGCGCCTCCTCGGCCTTCTCCGCGGCGCGCCGCCGCACGTCCTCCCCCTGCTGCCACGCGGACTCGTTCGTCTCGCCTTTCCTCGCCGCCGCGGAGCCGGAGAGCGCCCGCCGCGCCCCGTCCTTCACGTCCGCCGCGTACTCCACGGCGCCCTCCGCCTTGTCCGCCGCGAAGCCCTTCGCCTCCGCGGCCTTCCCCGCCGCGGCGTTCGTCATCCCCTTCCCCTCCCAGGCCTTGTCCTCCCCGGCGGTTGCGCCGCAGCCGCTGCCGGGCCCGGAGATCTTGTCGCGGACGGCGCCGAGGAGGGACCGCGCGCTCTCCTGCACGGTGCCCAGCATGCCGCCGCCGCCTCCGCCTCCGCTAGGCACCGCGGCGGCGGGCTCCTGATGCAGGCCGTCCCGCCTGGCGGCGTGGAGCTCGTCGGCCGCCCTGTGCGCCGCCGCCTCCGCGCGCTCCTCGCGGCTCTTCTGCATGGACGCCATGATCTTGGCTTTGGTCCGCGTCAAGCTAAGCCTCTGCTGCTTGGAATTTGCTCTCTGCTGGTCTGAGGAGAGGAGGGTGGTGAGAGGTCTGAATAAAAGAGGGCGGCGAGAGGAGGAATCCTCTGGAGAGGATGAGACGGCGGCGGCGCGGCCGCCGATGCGCCGCGGCGTCACGCTGCCCGCCGCGTGTGGACGCCGGCGGACACGTACCACGCATACGTGTGCTGCGGCATGGAGTTGGGTGTTCGCTTCGGAAGAAAATTTGGTACGCTCATAGGAAGGACTTTGTCCCTGCACGTGACACGTGTCTAGCTACAAGCCGGCAAATCACAAGCCCGGCGATGACATCCAAGTGGGAAATCAATGTCCAAATCCGGCAACGAGCAGCAAATCAACATCTGAGTCCAGTTTATACTTGATTTTTTGTGATCGTCTACTCTTCGTCCTTCTCCCGCAAGTCATAATTAATCCCTTGTTTAATTCTCCATTTATTTAATGTCCTGTTTATCTAAATTGGAGGTAATCAGACCTATAAAATCCTCATATCCATCTGTTTCCGATACTAGCCAGAGCTATCGTCACAGTATATCCAGTAGGCATCAGCTCTAAGCTGAGAACGCTCGTGCGGCCGCACCGGAGCATCGCCATGTCTCTTCGCGATGCTGCCTCTGTGATTTGCGTTGCCGACGTACGGCTGCGTTCGGCGCCTCGAGTTCCAACTTCTTCGTTTCCGCGCATACGTTTCCCAAATTACTAAACGATATTTTTTTAAAAAAAATTTATATAAAAGTTGCTTTAAAAATTCATATTAATCTATTTTTTTAAAAAATAGCTAATACTTAATTAATCGCGAGCTAATAAACCGTATCGTTTCGCGCGTTCGAAGGAAGAGTTTCCAATTCTCCCTACCGAACACATTCGTAGTCATGCTCTTACCAAATTTTCTTCCATTCGCTTCTACGGATTAAGATCCTTGTCTTTGAACTCACGTGACTGAATTGATATGTCAAAGATAAAGGTACGATGACTTTAAATGCAGAGAATCTCAACCCTGCTTTTACCTCAATGACAAGCCAATGAAAAATTGTTGATATTCCTCAACATTTAGAAATTTTTCGTAATGCTGCTGGTATTATCTTTTGAAACATGACAATACGTAATGTTTAAGGAACATCCATCAGATGCCAATCCTCGACCTTGATTTTGAAATAAGTATTTTTATAATGTAAAAAATAAATTAGTAGCAGGAAGCTAAGAAATTCAGTCTTTTCATGTTGTTGTTACTAATTGGCAACTCCCTATCTACTTCTCAACATCTCAAACACCGTCTACGTAATGTTTCTCGTCTTGAGGATAAAAATGCACATTTCTAGGATAAACCAATGTGCGAGCTAGCTCCTCCTTTCTATCACATAATATTCAATGTTTGGGTAAGATCCAGTCAAAATTTTAAAACATAAAATATTATTAGTATATTTGTTTTAAAAAAACGTTCATAATCAATTATTTTTTATTAGACTTTATAAATCTAGTCGAATATAAAGTAACAAACACGCATCATCAAACAAAATGTGAAACGTCATCCTCCCTTCCTCTGGTGATCTATATATATATATAGCATTCTTGATAAAAATTTGATCAAACTACAATCGATAATTTCTCAAGTGCTTAGTTAAAAAAAGATACCGAGTGCTATTATTATATTATATCCTGATGGGGCTTCTCTAACGTATGTCAGAGGAACGTGTCTCTCTGACGTTTGGGCCCATAGAGGTGGGCCTCACTTGTCAGGAACTTAAGTCCCTCTGACTTTACATCAGAGTTGTTTTCGTTATATCCTAGGTGGAAGTAAGTACATTGTAAATGTTTTATGAAGGGTCGCAATAAACAAATTTTGGGTTTAGAAGACCAAGAATGGATTAATCAGCCTAGTTTTTTTTTACCCAACCATTTGGAATGGGTATCTCTTTGGACCACATGTAAAGACTACACACATCATGTGCACATTGATGAGTATGTTCCAATTAGCAACGTTTGAGAGGAACATCATCTATACATAGATCTACGGTCATCCAATTCATATACTGAAAGCTCTCTGATACATATTTATGAATATTTTTATATAAATACATGTCGAAACCAACTTGTAAGTATAAAAATGCAGTAAACACTTATGAACATTTTACTCCTCTTGCCATTTGCAATATAAAAACATGAACAAGACTGAGTGAAAAGTTAGGATAAAATAAGTTAGAAATAATAGATCGGTAGGATTAACTTTTATCTCTTATTAGGTGAAATTGTTTTCCTTTTAGCATGAAAAGGGCCATAAAAGTTTGGCATAATTAAACCATATATGTCAATAGCAAAACTTTATATGCACGGCCGTTACTTTTTAACACTTAGGATGACATGGCCTAATCCATGACTTCATAGCTAAATTACCACATATAGACCTATGCCTATTGCTTCATCAAGTGACTATTGTTGTCGGCATCTAAGCTAAGGAGTTCCGACTTGACCATCTTGCTAAGTTTAGAAGGCAAGCCATCAAAACTACGTGGATCATGGGCCAACGCCTCCCTGGATTAAACCAAAATCAAGGTCTTACAAGAAGGTCCACATGTCAATCATCCGTCTAGATATATGCTCAAGAAAGGCTAGACGTTCGAGACTCTGGTTGGGTCAACTAACCTCGGTCGAATTCGTTCCCAAAGCTGCTTGAAGACGACCACGTGTCCTTTTGTGCTGGAGCATGAGGCATGCTGGCTAGCCGCCTGGGAACCAAGTCATGGCATTTTTTATGCTAGGGTCCATGACTTTGGGTTGCTCGAGGACTACTACGTGTATCTTGGCTAGTGAGATCAAGTGGAATAGGTATGTCACCCCTTCCCGAAGTCCACCATGTAATTGCACCTGGGAAGGAAGGACAAACCCTGCACTCTAGGTGCCATATTGCAATCACACCTTGGCACCTCGTGAAAGGCCAAGTGGCGTTCTCGCTTGCCAAAGACGGGTTGATGTGTGTCCAACAGGGCACTATGTCGCCCTTGGGAGCGATGTACATGCTGCAGAGCCCGTCCATTGTGGTAACTACAATTCCCTCTAGTTGCCTATCAGTATTAATGCTAAGAGATACAACGTATCCAAGATTCAATCACTCCCGGGCCATCGGGCATGGCTTTTAAGATTCACGTAAAATATCGAGGAGATTGTAAGTGGGTCTAGCATGGAGTCCCACGGGAGGTCAGCTGCTACAGTAGATCCAATAGGGAGTCCAAGGAGTCAGCTCGGGCTTATGTGTGCACAATGTTTTGTGTTTCGTCGGAGAAAAAGAGACGGTGATGCCCATCTTAAACCCTGTAGGAGGGTTAGATACTAAAAATTAGCAAGAGTGTCTGGCATGCTAAGCTAGCTAGAGAGTTTCCTAGAACTTGGATGAACTACTTCAATAGTGACCAAGAACAAGAGTAGGGTATTCTTCGAGAGGCCTAAACCTGTATACGTGATAGTGTTATCTCTTGCTCTCGGGCATAGTCAGACATGTTGTTTGCATTTAAAGCCCCTAGTCAATCCCAAATATGTGATCTCACGTCTATCAGTGTTTGACACCAATAACTATCATTACATCATATCGTGTGACTACTACTTGCCATGTCAATCCTCGTTTATCCATCTTTTGTATCTGTCAAATCCTCTTGTATTATCGTTTCATTAGTTATGGTATAATAATACCCTTGAAAAACCATATTGTTAATATAGCTAGTTTTTTTTTAAGTTTACGAAGACTTTTATCCCTGAATTCTGGCCAAGAAAAACCGGCAACGTATACTTGAAGCACAAGAAGGAAGCTGACCTAATAAACAGACCGCACGAATCCCGATGCAGATCCAACGGATGTGAGGAGCCTACCAGCACCGAGCCCCGTCAACCGCGCGACACCAGAAAACCCTCCTAAAACCCCCCACACTTCCGCCGGCGCAGCCACAATAACACGCGCACCCGACCTACCTCCTCGCGCCGCCGCCGCCGCCTCCCCCAAATCGCAAGCGCGCGCCGCCACCGCCTACGCCGCCATGGGCGCGGTCGTCAGCCACGCCTCCGCCGATGCCACGCCTCCCCCTCCCACGGGCTACGCGCCCTTCGTGGACCCCGCGGCGGCGGCGGCGCCGGCGGAGAAGGAGGCGGCGGCCGACGAGGAGAAGGTGGACTACATGAACCTCCCCTGCCCCGTCTCCTACGAGGAGATCCAGCGCGAGGCCTTCAGTAAGCCGCCACCGCCTCCGCCTCCCTTTACCTCCCCCTTGATCTGGTGGTTGTTGATTCGGTGGTGACCCGTTTGATATCCTCCTCGTTGTCTCGCTGCAGTGTCGCTGAAGCCCGATGTCTTCGAGGGCTTGCGCTTCGATTTCACCAAGATGCTCAACCCGTTCTTCGGATTGAGCCACAGGTTCGACTTCCGGTTCCCCCATCTCGTCTCTTTTACTTTGTAAATTACAATACTAGCGGTTTGGCTGTATCGTGACGATTCTTGTGCGCCTTAGCGTGTCCATGGGATCCATGGAGCTCCCGTCGCAGGGGGCAGATGTGATCAAGGTCCCCACCTCCAACTACGAGTTCGGTGCAAACTTTATGGATCCCAAGGTTGCATCCTTTTCTGTGAAGGGGTTCACGTTTGGTGTTCTATATGGTCGGTTTCAATGCTGATCCGAGTGTGGTTCATTTGCCAGATGATGCTCATTGGGAGGGTTTCGCACGATGGGAGGGTGACCGCGCGCGTCAAGTGTGATCTATTGGAAAATCTTTGCCTCAAGATAAATGCTCAGGTGATTTGTTCGGAACCATGAGCCAAACCTTGTTCAGTATGAGATTAGCTCTATTTACTACCATCCTTTTTGTACTTACTAATTAATTAGCTTACTTTGTATCCTGGCAGTTGACGAACGAGCCCCATTACTCCCAAGGAATGTTTAGCTTTGATTATAAGGTCAGTCTTTCTGTACATTTGGGTTTGTGATGATGGGTTTTCCTAGTTTGGTAGTTTTATTTGATGGCAATGTCATTCCAGCGATACATTCTTTTTTTTCTTCAACAAGCTACTGTGTTTTGGTATCGCATCCTTCTCACTTAACGAAAGTGTGTCCTATATTGTTGCTAATTTATTATTAAAATGTTGGAATTATGGAAGATATTGATTTTTTTTTCGGCATATTTTATATTTCCACTTAGGACAACATAAAGCCTGTTATCTTGTCTTGCTGAACGATTTTAAGAAAGAGATGGCATCGAAACTTTCATAGAATTTTTATAATGCCTCTCATGAGTCCTGACAGATGACTTTTTAGCAGATGCCTGTGATGCACTGATATGCCTCTCAGCCGCCGTTCCCGTATTGGATACGTATCCGATACGGGGATACGTTTGATATGGCTGCAATACGGTATCGACAGAGTATCGATTATTTAAGAGCGAAAATAAATCAAAATAATTACCGATACGGCCCCGATACAGATAGGATACTTCTACTTCAATACGGGCGAGAGCGAGGTGCAGCGTCCCTGCATCCATTCCAGCTGCATCGCTAGTCTACTCTAGCCGCCTGTCACAAGCAGCGCCGTGGCGGAGGTGGAGCCCCCGCGCGCTGCCATGCACCCATGGCCATCAAGCCAGATTGAGAAGGACCATCAACTGGAGCCGGGAGGGGAGAAAGCACCTGGGAAAGAGGAGGCGCTGGTTAAGGAGTTGGAGCAGGGAGAGGAGTCCAGCCGGGATTGGCTTGTCGCCGGCAGACTCTCTCAGCGCTGCAGCGCCGAACTGCGTGCGGGAGAGGCCAGCGCTGCACGAGGGAAGGGATTTGATTTGGAGTTTCAGAGAGAGAGAGATTTTTGCTGGGGTCCCATGAAGCTGATTTATACGGGAGAAATCGATCTAGCTAGGTCTGTGCCTTCATGCCTTAATGTGCATAAAAAATTTGCAACAACCAATAGTTCAAGGAAGATATGTTTTTTCATCAAGGTATATATATATTTTTGACAGATATTTGATAAATTTGCAATTGCGTTTTTGACCTCGTTTGGAAGACGAACTACCAATTTGACCCTACTTTATCTAGTTTGCTCATTTGACCCACTTCTTTAAAAATGAAGATTACATCTGACCCTATTCTGTGTAGGCATCATAACGGTGTTAGCTTAGATAAAAAATGATGTTCATGCCCTTACTTATTTGACCCTCTCAAAGATGTTCATGCCCTTACTTATTTGACCCTCTCAAAGTTTTTGTTTATTTGACCCAATTTTATACTCATTTAAAATTTTGATTTATGTGATGAATTTGACATAAGTTTGACAAATTTGACTTAGGTTTGAATTTGACGAATTTTGAGAAATTTGACATATTTTTGACAAATTTAAATTAGATTTGATATATTTTTTTTACAGATTTGACTTAATTTGACAGATATTTGATAAATTTGACTTCGATTTAAAAAATATTTTACAGAACATACTCAAATTTTTGACAACAAACATCCCAACGACAATGCTAGGTTCAGGTGCAGACATACTCAATACTTACAGAAAAATGTTTAGTGACGAGCAGAAGACACAAAGCTGGGTTGGGGTGCATGGAGCTCACGGGCGCATACAACTTGCCGCTTGATGACGACTGTATCGCTGTCATCGCGCATGCCTTCCGTGTCCGGCGGCGGTGACCTCCGTGTCCCACGCCAGTGAGTCCCTACGCCATGCGCCTCCCTCTGTGCCCCGCGCCGGCTGCCGTGCGCCTCCGCGCACCACGCCGACGAGCCCCTCCGCGCCGCGTGCCGGCCGTCGCGCGCCTATGAGCCCCTGCGCCATGCGCCACCCTTCACACACACTGCACAACCTCCATGCACAGCGACCCAGCTGAGGTCCACGCACCTGGTCTCCCGTCGCCGAGCCACTTGCAGGGGTCGTCGAGTCTGTGCGTGGCAACGCGACCCAGCCGCACGCTATCGCTCCCTCCCTCTGTGCCGCCGCCACTCCTCCCTCTGCACACCGGCGCTGCCATTCCCTTTCTTTGCACGCCGCCGCTCCCTTCCTCCCTCCACGCGCGCCGCCACCGCCATCGCCTCGCCTAGCGCCAGCCTAGCTGCATCGAGAGAGATAAGGGTTGGGAGCGTATGGATAGTGTTAAAATGTCATTAAGGTATTTTGGTCAGTTTAACTTGTAAATTTTTTTTTTCTTTTTCATAAATGAAACCCTAACGGTGTATTGGAAATAGGGTCAGACGGTAACTTCAATTTTGAAAAACGGGGTCAAATAAACAAACTAAGAAAATTAAGGTCAGATTGGTAGTTGTGCTTCGAAACAGGGATCCCCGTTTCGACGTATCCTCATCGCTGTACGTGTATATATATATGCCGTTGATGTTTTTGAGAATTCCCATATCTCTGTATCGACATATCCGTATCGCTGTACCAGTATCGTGTATCCGTGCATCATAGGCAGATGCTGAACAATTTAGTTTCAGAGGAAAGTTATGGCTGGTTTAATGAAATGCATTATAGCTCATTTTCAGTCCGTTTCCTACAATTACTTTGCATTCCAAATAAATTCCTATTGTCATGTATCTGTAATTTCAATCGAAAACATCAAGAATTTGAAGATGGAATGTGAACTCTGAAACACGCCCCTAATTTTTACTTGTTTGTTAATTTGATAAACGTATTTGTTGATGTACCGATTTATTTCTTAGTTATGAGTTAGGATCTCAACAATACAAAATTTCCATAGTTTTCTTTTATTCCCTTTCCTCCCAGTTTTACATCTTCCTTTTCCATAATATCTAGTTCTGATTTCTGAAGAATACTGCTGGAAATGGTCAATGCAAGAAACTTTTTCTTTCTGTGAAACTGTGTTGTTTCCAGTTTAAATTTCTCGCAAGTGTAAAGGGGTGTATTTGAGATAAAGCGTATGCCAGATAGATATATCTTTTATTTAGTTTCTTCCTGTCAATTATCTATCTGAAGGTATACTTTATTTTATAACTTGTATTGCTCTTATATCCTTGATTGCAGGGCAACGATTTTAGATCGCAGTTCCAACTTGGGAATAATGCCTTCTATGGAGGGAACTACATCCAGGTATACGTTCATGTGTTTGCATATAATAACCATGCCCTTTGAGGATTTTCTACATTTTAGATTCTTGCATAAGTGCATAGACAGCTCATACTAAGCATACAGTTCTTGTTAATATGATGTAATGACTAGACAGTTTTTTTCCTTTTTCCTTTTCTCAACTTAAAATTTACCTAGAGGAAGTACTCCCTCTGTCCCAATCTACAGGGCGCATAAAATATTTCGCTAAGACTAAGGAACTTGCATGCAATATATTTTCTTCCTGATCTACCCCTATTAAGCAGACAATGCATGCAAACAAAGCATCAAAATCTAGTTAATTGAAGCGCTTCGTTTCCTCATGCATGAAACGGATAAGCCAATCAAAATGGCGCCAGACTGCATGTGCCAATGATGTGGCCAGCACCTCCTCGCTCGCATGCATGCATATAGCAGAGCACTCTCGGCTGAAAGCACAGTGTGCCTGTATTTTGGGACATCAACAAAAAAATTGTACGCCTTCTAAACTGGGACACGGAGTAATAATGCTAAGAGAAGCCAAACATGTTTCAAAGACAATGTGGCGTGGTAGCTTCTCTGTACAATAAGCATAAGAATATAACTACAGACATATCTTAAGTAACTTAGTGGTGTTTGCCATGTGATACTGTTGATTAAACTGGAGAATAAAAGTGATTAAACGGTTCAATTTTTTGTTAGGGTCATGATCCAAAAGAAAATGCCTGATTTACTTGTTACTACATGAATTGAGTTGCAGAGAATATGTTTTTATTCCATCATATATATTAAACTAATATCTTTGTGTGTTTCAGAGTGTAACTAAGAACCTATCCTTGGGAACTGAAGCCTTCTGGCTTGGGCAGCAAAGAAAATCAGGAGTTGGCTTTGTTGCTCGATATGACACAAAGAAAATGGTGAGTTAGTTTGCCTATCTTTAAGCTATTTAAGAATCATGATTACAGTGTCCACCCATGTGATGTTGTTAGGTTACCGTTCATAAGGTATACCATGTAACTAATGCCCATGGCCTCAATAGACCACGTTCAAGGTTTTATAGGATAGATTTCTAAGCGCTGTTCTAGCACTCAACCATTTATAGTTGTGGGGACGCATTTACTTAATTACTACTTTGGGGGGCTTAGTCATGGGAGTGCGTTTACAGTCACCGCAACAGGTCGATAATAGTGCTCTGGGGTGTGTGTTAGCACTTCTGGAATTGTTTGTATGGATATTTTGTACGCAATTAGTCACAGTAATGTGCACAAGTTCGTACATGTATATGAATCGGACTACTTTACTGATCAATTTAATCCTGACAGCCAGCTTTCCCTTCAAGTCTGCTGCCTCTCACGAACTCTTATTACTGCCATAGTGCCTCCCATTGTTGAATCTAAATAAACTGCAAGCATTGCCTTTTTAATTTCTTGTGCAATAAGCATGCATAGATAAATGTTCTGCCAGATTTAAATACAAACCATGAATTGTATTGGATGAGCTCAGATGGTTCTTTCATGTGATTAGTAAACTGGTAGGGGCTTTTTGAGACATTGTTGAAATATTGAATTGTAAGAGACATTAAAATTCATGTCGGTACTAATTAATAGCTGGATGGTCAAATTGACATTAAAGTTGAAAATCATAATTTTTAATCTGTATAATTAATGTAGACATGTGACATATATGTGCAGGTTGCAACTGGACAAATTGCAACCACTGGATTGGTTTCACTCAGTTACGTCCAAAAAGTATCAGAAAAGGTCGGTGTTCTGTAATGATGTTCTGAACACTTGCTTTTATTTTCTTTATACCATCTTACTCTATAAGTTTCTTCTTGCAGGTTTCCCTTGCATCTGATTTTATGTACAATCATATGGCGAAGGATGTAACAGCAAGTTTTGGCTATGATTATATGCTGAGACAGGTATATCTTGATTGTTTCCACCCTTTTTTTTGTGTTGGTCCAACATGGTATTTGGGATCTAAAAGTTGGTGCAACAACTTGAGCATATTTGCCTCTTCTATGGGACCTAATTTTTTTTCGAAAATGGAAAATTCTAAGTTTTTAGGGAATTTTGGTTGTTGAAGTTGTAACCACCTCATTAAATTAAAGTATATTTGTGTTTAACTTTGCAGTGTCGTCTGAGGGGGAAGATTGATACCAATGGCGTAGTTTCTGCTCTTTTGGAAGAGCGGTTGGCCCCTAGCGTGAATTTTGTTCTTTCTGCAGAGGTCAGCTTGCAGCCCTACTTATTCTATACACCAGGCTACCTATTGCTGATTCAATGCCCTCTATTTTTAACACGTTTATGTAAGTGGGAAGCCAAGTCTGGAACTTAGGTTTAATGAATCAGAAGGTCAAGTAGAAACGTAAATTAATGAAATATACCAAAATTTTGACAAAATGATCCTTTTAGAGAACTTATTTGGAGAATGAACCATGAAAAAAACTAATTGCGAAAATAAACCTTTAGCTCAACCTTGATGGTGCTGAGCTATAACGTCTCAGCGCCAGCAATCTCGGCGCTGAGCTCCTATCCGAGGTGGTGCCAGTTTGCTGACTCATTAGAGCTCAGCGCCATGCTCCTTGGTGCTGAGCTCTGCACTGTATAAAAGGGAGCGCATGCTTTTACTTTTAGGAGTGCTGGCCTAGCTCGGTCATGGATGTCATCAGCTGCAAGCATATCCCATTCCACACATCCTCTGCACCTTTTTTTAAAGGTTTTTTTGGTTTTCTCTTACTCTCCTAATATTCCTTCAATAAATGATATGTTTTACTCATAAATTTATTTATTTTGAATTTGAAAACTACGAAAGTAGTATATTATTGGGAAAATTTAGGAACTTCATTTTTTATAATATTTAGATTAGTATCTATAAATTGATGCCATAGGTGAAATTTGAAAAAGAGCATATAATATATACTTCTTTCGTATGAAAAGAACATACAATATATCTTTTCGCTTGATTTGAAATATTTGTTTACAATATGTTCAGATATTTTCACACGTAAAATGGCCTCAAGAACTGGTTGCTTGCAGTCACCATGCTCCTGTAGTCCTGTTACTGCTAGCCGGCCTAGCCTTCTATCTCCCGTGAAGAGAAAAAAAATACTGATGGTTGGGGAATGGAGATTCGAACCCAAAACCTTGAGGCGCACTGCACATAGTTTTTCGCCACCATGCTAGACTAGCTTTTCAGAAAATGAGCACCTGCCCGGTAATTATATCCGGAGCAGAGCTCAGCGCCAAGGAGCGTGGTGCTGAGCTCTGATGACTCAGCAAACCGGCACCACCTCGGACATGAGCTCAACGCCGAGGTTGCTGGCACTGAGTCGTTATAGCTCAGCGCCATTGAGGTTGGCACCGAGCTAAAGGTTTATTTCTGCAATTAGTTTTTGTCATGGTTCATTCTCCAAATAAGTTTTCTAAAAGGGTCATTTTGTCAAAAATTCGGTGAAATATAGATGTCTCCTTTGTGAGTTGTGCTGAATAATAAAGTAGTAGCAAAAGGCAAAGAAACATTACACATCTGCAAAATCCTAGCCATCTCAGATGCTTGAGATTCCAAGATATCAGCTTTTTTAGGCAGCAGAATTTAGCATGTGAGAAGCATTCCCATTTCCCAGTCATCGTAGGTGAACTTTATCGTGCCCTGCATGTAGTCGTATTTGGAGTACAATTTTGAATTGACATGATGTTGTTTCTACAATCTTGTGCAGCTTGATCACTGGAAGAAAGATTACAAATTTGGGTTTGGTATGGTTCTTGGAGAGTGAGGCAGTGTCGGCGGTTTCTTCGGAGACACATGTACGATTATAGCAGTTGGCATTTGTCGACAGAACTAAGACAATTTTAACTTTGCATTCATTTGTTTTCAGTTCTTCATGGGTTTGCTATTTTGCCTACGGCACCTTTTTTTTATTGTACTGGCCTCATTACTTAAAAGGCTCGATTAGGATAATGTAGTTATGCGATGGTGTTGGACTGGAGTAGCAAACCTGAATATAATTCAAACGCGTTGATCTTTTTTGTGCGATATCGCGTTGATCTTTTTTGTGCGGTATCGTTAGTTGTACTCGAATAACAAAAAACCCTCTTAAGGCCTCTATGTTTTGTGACAAGATTGAGAAGTATCTTGTCGCTTATATTGAATCTTGAATTGCATCACTATGGTCACTATCATCCGCAGCCAAAGTATGAATTTAAAAACTTAATTTTAAGTTGATTTTGATGTTTCTTTCTATCGTAGTTTATTTTCTAACATTGGAAAGTTGCTAAAAGCACATATACACAAGTTCTACCCACAAAATACTTCTCTAATATACGGAAATTTTACCCATAAATTAATTTTGTCATTAGACTATAAAATCTCTAATAACAAGAAACAATGACTGTTTTGGCACCCTGATTTGCAGAGAGCTGTTTGCGTTGCAACAAGGTGTTGATAGTGGTGTTGGAGCATACCTGGTGTTACGGTAGCACTAGGGTTTTGTCTGTAATGTACATAAAAAACGACTCAAATTTCAATGTGCATTCGGAGAAAAAAAAACAGATGTATCCTATGAATAGAGTAGTAAGCGTATTATTCTGAGACTGCACGAGAGATGCTGATCTTGTTGAAAAGAAGCGTAGCTCTCGTCTTATGTCCGGTAACTCCCACAGATGAGCCCGAGAATTTCAAACAATTGGAACACAAGGCGACCTCAAAAATTTATCTAGCAACGCACAAGCAACGGGATTCACCACCACATGTTTGATTCGATGGCCACATCGGTTATGGGCAGATGAAGGAGGTGGTGTAAACAATCACAGCACGAGCACGAGTTAAGCAAAAAAAAAAAAGACATTGAAGCTTGGCCCAGTAATTTGAAGAACTTGAATGAACAGATTCTATCTACTGCTATAATTTTGTCACTGATTATTACAGGCCATTCTCTGACTGGACTGCAATGTTGGAATGATTTTTTTCCAAGAGCAAGAATGCGACAAGATTATTAGGTGGTCTTAACCCATGCTGAAGCCCAAAGAAATTGAGGTGCCGCCAGTTAACCTCTTAAAGCTAAAAGCTCCTCTCCGCATATGCAACAAAAATTAGGGGGAAGGAAAACAATCAAGAGGACAGAATCACATCTGACGCTCAGATATGATCGCAGACTGCCTTCGTGAAGTCTGAAGTCGACGCCTTCCCGCCGAGATCAGCAGTCCTGAACTTCCCCTCGGAGATGGTCTGGAGGATGGCATTGTGGATCCGGTCTGCTTGGTTATTGAATTGCAAGTGGCGCAACATCATAACAGCACTCAGCATAAGAGCGGTCGGATTTGCAAGGTTCTGGGGGAAAAAATCATTCTGTTAAAGTGTTGTAGGAACAATCGACTGTAAACAGAAGTAAAATGGGATTGAGTTCGGTAATTCACATTGACAATTCTCCTATGTACATAACGAGAAATGTCATAAATTATCAAGTGATACAACTCAGACTACAAGTACTGGGAAATCTTAATAGGTTGAAACATCGATATCAAGCAATGGAGCAGGAACTGTTTTATGTAACTCACCTTGCCGGCAATATCAGGAGCAGAACCGTGAACAGCTTCTGCCAGACAGATGCCACCTTCACCAATGTTGCAGCTGGGCGAATGCAAAATAGTTAAGTGTTGTATTACCTGAATGTCAATTCATAGACAAACAATAACAAATTTACCTGGGTGTCAAGCCCAAGCCTCCAATCAGACCAGCACAAAGATCGCTAATAATATCACCATAAAGATTTGGCATCACCAGTACATCAAAAAGACCAGGATTCTTCACAAGCTGCAAGGGGACAATGTTCACAATCAATGGTGTCATTATTTAACTCTGTCCAGGATAGCAATAGAAATGGTTAGAATACAAATAGGATGATTTGCATTTCTCAGGTCGATCATAGATCATCACACCAGTGTGAAGAATGCTTCAACATTAACTCACAGATTTTGGTATCAGCAGAACAACATACCGTCATACAACAATTGTCAATGATGACCTCCTCATATACAATTTCAGGGTACTTCTCAGCCACTTCACGGCAGCACTGAAAGTAAAACAAAGAAAAAACAGAACATCAGCTCCCAGTGATATGAATTAAGGAATACATTTCATCAAGTTAGAAGAAGGAACAGGTAGCAATCAGACCATGAGGAAAAGACCATCTGTCTTCCTCATGATATTGGCTTTGTGTATCGCAGAGACCCTCTCCCGCCCATTGGTCTTGGCATAGTGGAAAGCATACTCTGCCACTCTTAAACTTGCTTGGCGAGTAATAATTTTTAAGCTTTCCACCACACCCCTCACAACCTGGAGAATAAATAGCCAACAATGACAAATGTTGCAAACAAAAATAAATAAAATGATGTTGCTTTTAAGAATGCTTACCTGATGCTCAAGGCCGCTATATTCTCCTTCAGTATTTTCACGAATAGTCACAAGGTTCACATCATCATATCGAGTCTTGTATCCTGGGAGGCTGTTGCAAGGTCTAACATTTGCATAAAGACCAAGCTCTTTCCTTAGTGTAAGATTCAATGAACGGTGGCCTTTTCCAATAGGTGTAGCCATAGGACCTTTCAGGCCAACTTTGTTTCTCCGCACCGACTCCAAGCTTTCCCAAGTCAGAAAACTCTCTGTTCTGGGATCAACTTCTGTACCAACATAATGTTCTTCCCATTCTATTGGTACCCCTGCAACATTGAATACCTGAAACACAAAAGGAAAAGTTCAAACTAAGATATAATAAATATATAATAGAACAAGCTACGTTGTCAGAAAGGCAGAACGCATGATCAGGGAACTTGGAACAACAGGGTGTGACTTCATTGCATCAATCGCCAGAAGAGTTATGTAAGGTTGTATCCTATTTTGCAAGAATGAGGATATTTGCATATAGAAGAGTTGACTAGCATGGTAGCATTGCTCGGTAAGTTTTGGATCCCATGCTATTCGACCAAAAAGGGATGCATGGAAAAAATATGTAATAATTAAACACCCAGTTTAAACATGAACTCTAATGTGCATTATGTCCACCAAAAAAACTAGGAAGATAATTAGCTCAGCAAAAGCATAAAATGTACTACCTCTGTCCAAAAAAGAATGCAATTCTAGCTATGCACATGGAGAACACTTGTCAAGGTGCATTGCTAGACTTGTATTTGTTTTGGGACGGATGTAGTACTATCTAAGCCAGCAACATCACATCAATACTAGCTCCAACATTCATGTTCCCAAGGAGATTGATTGCTGTTTGATTATTAGAGTATGACAGAGCAACCCGATGGTACACAGTTGGCAGCAGTTATTAAATCAGTTTGGTTGGAGGTAAATCAAATAGAGACATCAAAGGCATGTGCTTACAGCCAATTAACCAAACATGATTTCAGACGTGAAAAGAGAAAGAAATCAAAAGGAATCGGTTGATATGCCTAAATGAAACTCAATAGTGGAGCTGAGCTGAGTTAAACCCAAAGGCCTTCCTTTTTATTTACAAGCTAAACTAACTACGCACAGCAAAAGAAGAGAGATCAACAGCCGGTGGATATTCTACCTTTTCTCGATTATCACAGAAATATTATGGGGTTTAGATTTATTTATTTTGATGTTTTTGAGGAACACACTCTATCAGTACTTGTCTCAGAAAGCTTATAAACATAGTAGACCCACACACATTCAATCAATGATTGAATAATGGATATAATTTATTTAAAATAAAACACTGGACCAAGGTGCATATTGTAACCCATAAACTCTCTACTACATTGCATGTGACCTACATAAATGATGAGGATATATTGTGGAACAAAATCACAGATATCATTACTGCATAAAATTTCAAGGGGATTGAAACATCAAAACAGGAAGAAAACCTAGTTGCCCAACTGACACCAATAGCAAATTTTAGAAGAAATCAGCTAAATTCAGTTGCCTCTCCAACTAGACTTATAAACAACCAGAAGCTCTACTTTCAAGAATTGTACCATATATAATACATAGACTTGTCAGCAGAGTATGCTGTGTCAAATTTAAACTGAAATTACTTGAATGTACATGCACGCAATGGACTTCTAAAAATTCATGAGATCCAAACTGATGTATTTTAATTTTGTGCAACATTATTCAACATGATTTCTCCTCCCTAATTCAGGAACGTGATTTAATTTGAAGGATTCTAAATACTGTCTCTTGGGTAAGAGGTTAGCATAAATTTACAAGGCCCTTCTGCTTCTTTATTGACATCAATGTAATCCTCCAGTAAGCAGCATTCTAGGTGAAACGGAAAAACTAAGGTAAAATGTGCAAACTATTTATCCTCATTGTCATATCTATGTTTTCATGGAAAAGCAACAAAACAGGAATAAGCAATGTCCTCGTTATTTTCACTGTCATTTACAGGCGGTAGAGGTCATTATTATTTACAGGCAGTAGTGGTGTGGGCATAAGTTTACCAGTGTCATGTGTCATCATCATCATCAGTTATCAGATTGACGTAATTAAGAGTCATATTTGGACCTTGTAGACAGGGTAAATAAATCTGTGGGCAACAGAACAAAAAACTAAAAAGAGACGGAGATTAGTCATATCTAGTATTTCCCTGCACGTCATGACCAAAATAGTCTCAATGCAACAGCTTGAAAACAAGCTTGCTTTTTATCCTATCGGATCGGATCAAGGGAGGTCCACGTCGGACGAAGGCAGCCCAAGCTGATGGGAGTTGTGTGGTGATAGAAGGATAATAAAAATAAATTACGATACGAACCAAATTTCCGTACCTGCTTGACCGACTCGGCGATCTCCGGCCCGATGCCGTCGCCGGGGAAGAGCGTGGCGCGGACGGTCTCCCCGGACGCCGTGGAGAACGGCGCCGCCGCGGCGGCGCGGCCCGTCATCCGCGGCAGGACGCTCCCCTGGAGCAGCCTCCGTAGCGCCATGCCCTCCTCCCGCTTGCTGCTACCCTGCGCACCACAAACCCAACAAAAACACGTCAACCCTAGACTCCAACACGCGCGGAACGGAACGGGGCGGACTAGTCCAACCCCAACCCAAATTCATCAACCAAATCCAATCACACCCCCTCTCCGCTCGATCGAACGCGCGGGCACCCCCAATCCCCCGATCGAGCGCGCAACCGCACAATTCGATCGCCCCCACGACCTCCGATCGAATCGGAGGCGATCCGGGTCGAAGAGGGTAGTAACGGGACAGGGGCGGTGATATGGGAAGAGGGGAATGTACCGGACGGCGAAGACGACTCGCGGCGGCGGCGGCGGCGGCGGCGGTCGGCGGCGAGGAGGAGGAGAGAGAGATGGATGGGAAAAGGGAGGAGGAGAGGATGGTGGTGGATGGGAGACTTTTTCTCCTGCGTCCTCTCCAATTTATTCGGCCGTCGAACTGGATCGGACGGCTGGGATTTTCCGGGCCCACGCCCCGTTGACGGCGACGATATGCTCCCCGGGTTTCTTTCTTGCGGAAGAGAAAGATGAATAAAAATGGTGCTTCGAAGTGGGCCCGGGGATGTTCTTATTCCAAGTTGATTGAGGTACAACGAATTGAGATTGTTCTTATAATAAAAACAAATTGGGTTTCCTCCAAAAGAAATGCAGAACAGAAGTTGCTATCAGCTTGTCATCTAACAGCTCCAAGGAGATTCAGTCTCTTGTATTTTATTAATGGTAAAATTTGTTACAGGCCATGTCTTTGCTATTTGAAATCCAAAAAAACACATATTTCTTATAGGACATTGTGAAACACATGATAATTAGATGATACGCGTTACAAACAGGAAAACAAATAATGTGAAAAGTACCAATTTGCCTCGATGCCCATTGGCTTGTAAGACGATTTGGTCTGGTTCAATCCAATCCAGGCCCTAAAATCTAGGGTTCGAGAAGAAGGGATAGGGGAGTAAGAATGGACTAGGTCTAGTTCAAACCAGACCCGGTCGCCTGCCCCATACACCAGCTCCGTCATCCACTGGTGTCTCTCGGTCTAGGTAGAGCAAGTAGCGGGTGGTACAGCGCGACCAACAGCCTCGCCGCCCACGCCGTGTCCCTTGTTGACGCTGAGAAGAGGTACGTGAATGACACTAGGTACCCAAAAGTCGTCCTTTCCTCCCCTGCCAAGAATGATCAGTTATTGTACGCTGGACTGCTACTACCATGGCCGCTGGTCATCAGGAGTAGCGACAAGAGGGAGAGAATCGAGAAGACGTGCAGCTCCAGTGAAAACGCCGGATACCACCACCTCCCTATTGCTTGAGCTCAGTTTAGGGTTGCCAAGCCTGGCCTCCAAGCACGTGCACCGTCGTCGTTGCCACTTGTTGTCAAGGTGTATCTGCCTATCCATCCAACGGCTTTCCCCATCTCGTCAAACTTGGTTGAGGGCTAGGGAGCCTGGCCTCCAAGCATGTGCCCCGCTATCGCCGGTTGTCGCTCCACATCTTGTCCTCTATCGGCTATCGCCGCCTCCTTCGACCGCTGCCCCAACGCCATTCCCTTGCTTCCTTTGAGAGAGCAAGGAGGTCAGGAAGAGACTGAAGAAGGAGGAAGAAATAGACATTGATATGTGGGTCCCATAGTTGACTTTATTTTTTATTTTTGCTTCTTGTGTCACATAGGATGAAGATCAAAGTCAACAAGCATCATTTCAGCCAAAACCGCTTTTAATACGCCGAGGAACTCGATTTACACTGGTTTTACAAGTTAGAAGACACTCCATATCTAGTTTTATGGTTGAGTAATAAACTATTCTTCTACCATATAGTTCATCAACAACAGTCCTAAATCCTAAATCCTACATATTTCATACTTCATGAAACGATCAGGATCGCTCCATATTCACCTCACCTCCCTCCCCGCTAACGATCACCCCTTCCCTACCCAGACCCGCACCTCACACTGGCCTGCTGTTGACGAAAAATCTACGTCCGGCTAATGGTGCCAAATCTGTGTTGACGCGAACCGTGTCGAAACACATGAAGCCCTAGGAGATCTGCTTAGATCCAGTGTAGGCCCTAAACTTTGATAAGATGTGGGCGTGCTAGTCAATTTGATCATACAACTGACAAGATATATAAATTGACGAACAAATAGTTGATCGGCTGACAAGTCAATGGAGCAATACTAGCCGATGTCGATAGAAATTTGAGCAATCGGCTGTATGTCTGATGTAGATTCTGACACTTGGATAAATGATATAAAAGCAATCGGACAAGCAGTAAGAACTTGTAATAATACAACAATATAATCCAATACAAACCAATCGACCAAAAATGATATGATAGAATAAATATTGATCCGAAGATTAAAGCATACATCGGTTGAAAATCCGATGTCAATAAATCCAAATGATTAAATAATCAATAAAATATTTGCTGTCATCGGCTAAATCAACTTGTATGTAATCCTTATAAGCCGATGTAACGTCCAGATAACTCATCGACTGAAACATCGATGAAACCCTTATTGGCAATTAAAGGCAGGTTAACTTTTATGATTCTAAGCACAGCTTAGTAGGTCAAACCAATTGATGCAGCACTAAGTATGAAAAAAACGTAAGTCTAAACAATCAAGCCATTGGTTGATTTTCAGGGTGGCCATGTGTTAAATTTAACCAAGACAGTAAAACCATCAAAGAGAAATTTAACGCATCAGATAAGATCGGCTAACCCTCCAATGAAACATTAGCATGAACCTATCGGCTTAACAAGATTTAGATTATCAACAACAATCTAATAGGTCAAACTATATCAATGCAGCACGAGATTGTATATAATAATCTAATGCTCAATGAGCCGATAAATCTGTCTAATGTGATAGATATAACAAATTTATCTAAAGCATCATTGTGATTGTAGATAAATATTGGCTAAGACAGAAGATCAAACCTAACCGAGACAGTCTCAGCTAAACCGATGTGTCTCTAAACACAATGCTATTAAAGATATAATCGAAATATCAAGTAGGTAAATATATCAACCGAACCAGAGCGATTCAAGAGGTCGAAACAATGCAGCCTTGAACAACACCAATGTAACCGATACATTCACCAGGGCCGACGAAACGTAGGACTTACCCCTTCACCGGAGATCGAAAGCCGATGCAGCCCCGTGTCAAGTGCCAAGTTCCGCTGGTTGATAAGTAAAACCTCATAAAAGAGAGTGGCGATGCGTTGAGAGTAGTTGTATTAATCGTTGTGATAAATTACATGGACCCCGGGTGTACATATTTATACTCATTGGTAGAGTCTAAACACTTGCGCCTCCCTCCCAGCCCTAATGACTAATCTTCTCTCCCTCTCACGCGCTACCATCGATTTGTACCGATCTCCACCATCATGCCATCGTCGCGCCGCCATCATGCGGTCGTGATTGCACGCAGTCATGAGGGTGGCGGTGACGACACGTAGTTTCCCCCTGGTGACCCATATCTCTTGCATGCAATCGGACGTCCTAGATGGTTTCTCCCCGATGTTCTCGGCTCCTGCAGATACCTTTAATTTATATTTTCACGATGTGTTAGCAAATGTCACCCTAACATTAGCACGGGCAAGTTATTAATAATATTTTTAAAAAATATTTGTTGTTTTGGACAAGGACACAGTATTCAAAAAAACAACTTGGAGCACTATTTTTTATTACAATATATATATGATTTATCAAGTACTTTTAAAAAACAAAATATATACATATGGTTACCATATTTTTAAGACAAATATTTTAGATGTTATTTATAATCAAAGCTTTTAAAGTTTGACAATAGGCTGGTCCAAAACGACAACCGGAATAGTATTTCAGGGATACAAAGTGGACTTTCTCGGAAGAGAAAACCACATATCGTTAACCTGGTGGAAAAAGAAGCCCGCAACTGTGTCTTATCCAGCAAAACGAAGCCCAGGCCCAATAACTCCGTTAGCCCAGCGTGGTCAGGGGAACGAACCCTCCCATCCCCCGTGCCTATAAAACCGAGCAAACCCTAGAGCCCCCACTCTTCCACCTCCCAGACGCCACCCCGAGCAGAAGCCGCCGCCGCCCGAAACCCTCGCCGCCGTCGCTTCTCCTCGGGGCGCAACCATGGTGGCCGCAAAGAAGACGGTATCGACGGCGCCCTCCCCCCTCAACTTCCCGTCCATCCCTTGTTCTCGCGCGAGCGAGCTAGATCCTGCATTTCGCGCTGCGAGTCATGGCTGCTTTGCGCTCTAACACCTTCTTGCTGTTCATCGTGGTGATGGTGGTTGTTTGCAGAAGAAGTCCACGGACAACATCAACAACAAGCTGCAGCTCGTGATGAAGAGCGGCAAGTACACGCTCGGCTACAAGACCGTCCTCCGGACCCTCAGGAACTCCAAGGGTAAGATGGATCAATGCTCTCCTTGCCCTGTTAGATTACGCCAAAATTTTGTTTTAAGGTTCGCATCAGTGCTAGTGTTGCTGTCTTGCCCTGTTAGATTACGCCAAAATTTTGTTTTAAGGTTCTCATCAGTGCTAGTGTTGCTGTCCAATATTATGGATGGATGTTATATTGAGTTTGCGCATCGTAATAACTGATTACCGGTGGATCTCATCGCCACCGCGTATGAGTCGATGCCACAGTGATTGCCCCCACTCTCCGTTCTTCTGAATGTGCTCGATATTGCGGTTCAGTAGCTGATGGTGGTGTATATACGTAAGGAGGATTACATAGACTTACCCAAGACTTAAATATTCCCATCTCTTACATTCAATTTTATTACTCAATGAAACTTATATTCGCTCTCTTTTTTATTGCCTGTATGTTGTGTGCTGTTATCTACGTTTTAGTTTTGGCTGTATCCGTACCGGAGGATATGACGATCCTTTCCCCAGATGATCGACAATGAACATATTGTGCGATTGTTTTCTCTTAGGAGATAATCAAGCCAGAACTCTGATCCTCCAATTTTAATGCAGAGCCTCTTTTTCTGAAAGATTTGCTTTATCTGAAAATGAGTTGATTCTTGATTAGTTTCATTGTGCTTATTTACCATCATCCTTTGGATGGATGTTAGTGTGAGTGTGCGCATCGTAGAAACTGATTACTGGTGGATCTCATTGCTGCCGTGTATGAGTCGATGCCGTAGCCATTAGCCCCACTGTCTTTGTTCTTCTGAATGTGCTCGATGTTGTGGTTCAGTAGTTGGCAGTGGTGTATATACACTTTATGGTTTAGTATTAACATATTCCTGTATGTTCTTTGTTTTGTCTGTATTGTTCTCAAATGTGAATACGTTATCATGCTATTTCTAGATTTATATGTGTTTATCAGCTGTTTGTCCTAGCTGAGTAGCCTGTTTGTTGTAGTGTACTGTCTTCACTTAGTTTTGGTTGAATTGGTAGTGGAGGATATGACGATCCTTTCCCCAGATGATCGACGATGAACATAATGTGCGATATTGTTTTCTCTTAAGAGATAATCAAGCCAGAACTCTGATCCTCCAAATTTAATGCAGTGTCTTTTTCTGAAAGATTTCTTTTATCTGAAAATGTACTGATTCATGGTTAATTTGATTGTGCTGCCTATTTGCCATGATTCTTTAAGCATGTTTTGGTGAAATATTATTTGGTGCTGCTTAATATGGAGAATATGATGATCCTTTCCTCAGATGATCGACAATGAACATGCTGAGCGCTATTATTTCTCTTTTGAGAACCAAGCCAGTATTCTGATTCTCCAAATCTCATGCAGACATTTCCTTTTATTTTGAGGAACCAGTGCTTGTTTCCTATATTGTGATGGATGTATAGATGTGTTCAATTATTTAGCTTGGGTATGATCCCATAGATAATTGTCTATTATGATCTATGCAAATTTATTGCTCCAGGTTGAAACCTTTAGCGTTGAAAACTGATTACCAGTGGATCTAGTACCAATATGGTCATTGTGTATGAGTCAACGCCATAATAATTCTCTATATTCTGCATACAGTAACTGTGATATCTCTGTTTATTAGCAGAAGTGGGAATATGCTTTATGAAAAATGCTTGTTTTTACTACAAGTCTTTAGTATGATTGCAAAGAAAATTTTCTGTAACTGTAGGGAATTCAGCTTGCAGTGTGTCATTTTGTTCTCTCTGTACCATTTGCTTGTAATGTTTTACTTGCATCAGCTCTTTCTCATTGTGTAAACTATTCAGAGCATGACTGCATACTGCCCTACTTTGTTTTGTCATCATTGCTGGCAGACTGATATCTAATGTCCTTGCATGTCTTCATTACAGCGAAGCTAGTGATCATTTCTAACAACTGCCCTCCTCTTCGGAAGTCAGAAATTGAGTACTACGCTATGTTGGCCAAGGTCACCGTCCACCACTTCCACGGAAGTAAGTTGACATCCCTGCTTTTCCGCATCTCTTTACCCTGGCAAAAATTTAAACAGGGAGGCTTGCTTGGGACTAAATATCTAATGTGACATCAAATTATATCTTAGAAACACCATGCTAATTATTTTTATGCATTTTTTAAATGAAACTGAAATAAATTGCACAGTTCTATCTTCTCTTTCCATGGCAAAGCTGCATTGTGTTTGTAGCAACTGCAAAGTGGACTAAAGAAGACTTAAAATTCATAGCTAGGACAAATGAATTTTAAACTGTGCAGACATCAGTTTCCACCATATTTCTCGATTAGCCAGTCTTATTTCATTTGCTCTAGTCTGTCTCTGTTTGAAAAATAACAGCTATTTGTTTGTTTTCAGATAATGTCGATCTGGGGACAGCCTGTGGTAAATACTTCCGTGTTTGCTGCCTCAGCATTATTGATCCTGGTAACTTCCATACGTCTACTAGTATTTCAAAAAGAAATAAAAACTACATAATTCTTTGGTATTAATACTGTACAATGCGTTTGATTTGCAGGTGACTCGGATATCATCAAGACCACGGGTGAGCAGTAAGGAGGAGCGGTTCCAGTGGCGCGTCGGATGCTGTCACGCTGAGCTGTTCTAGACATTGTAGTTGTTGCTGGACTTGATTTGGTCACTTGTGTATCGAACAGCTTTTACCAGTCAACCAAAGTTTCGTGGGAACATTGTTTTTGGATTGGAAAATTTTGTTCCTGGCCCGAATCATGTTTTCAATTAAAACGCTTGGCTGTTTGTTCACTCAACTTCGCATTACACACGGTGGTTAAAGTGCCCTTTCGATGTTCTATTCAAATTTGGGCTGCTGCATGCTTGCACGATTCTCACCAACTTCGTTCACTGACCGACTATGCATTTTGGCGATTTGGTTTGAATTTATACATCTGAATCGATCGGAAACAGGACCTGCGAATTTTTTTCTTTTCTCTGTGATCGTGCTGATGCTATCTTTGGCAGTTGGCACAACTTCAGATCTATATATTCCTAACTTCATAAATCATTTTCTTTCTATTTTAGTTGAAATATAAAATTTTAGGACTATATAACTTAATATAGAGACTCCACAATCAGTATACATCAACACGACATTTAAGAGGGAACATATCAATTAACAAATTTTACCAAAAATTTTAAAAAAAATTATACATATATACAAAAATTATAGATATATACTTTTAGTAGTATTACATCTATGTGTAAAATCTTATCTTCAAATTCATTATATTAAAACTGTCAGAATTTTTATATTTTTTGTTATAGCTAAAATATAATAAATTTGATATTGAGGATTTTTTCACATATGTGTAATACTATTAAAAGTGTGTGTGCGTATATATATATATATAACTTTTTAAAAAAAAATTTAATGAAAATTATTAGTTGATGTGTACACGCATTTAAGAAGCACCGCCTCCTCAGCGGTCTAAAACAGGGAACACCTTCCACCTTTTCCCTAATCGACCTAACCTTGAAACCACCTTAATGACTTGTCGGTGTTTGAAGTGAGCATTCCAGTGCCAAATGGCGTGTACGCCGGATCAGAGCAAATTATAAGGTTAAAAATTTATATGATTTTTCCTAAATAATATATGGAGTGATGTATAGCATTTCTGAATCTAACAAGAGCTCTCGGACGAGCCTGGCCTTATCCACGGATTTATGTCCCAAGTTGGTCAGAAGTACTCAAATTACATCAGTGATCAAATTTTAGATTGCATCCTAAATCAAATTGTTTGTCGAGCGTGGCTCAATCGATTGGATTATCTTAGTTCAAATCCTAGACTTTGACATATGTGTTTGTATTTATGGTTTAATTATGCTTTTATCTATAAACGACATAAGCATCAAGAAAAAGATGCTCGTGATGACTTCGTTAATCTCATATACCGGCATAGTTTTTAAGAGGTGTTTATAGGGATAGAATGTGCGTGTATACGTTTATAAAGATAAATGTGTGCGCGTCGTGAGTACGTACGGTCGACTGTTTCTCAAAAAATATTTGTTTCCAACTACGTACTCCCTCCGTTCTCATTTAATCATCGTATTCCATGTGAACATCAAAGACTAAGAAGAGATTAACTCTTCACATGCACAAGTAACTAACCTCCTCGTTTTATGGGGAAGAAAGGGAGGAACAGCTAAACAAACGGCCGCATGCAACTAATCCTCTCACGCATAGGCTGATTATTTGTGAATTTTTGTTTAATTTGATTTTGTGCTGATCATTTAAGAATGGAGCTAAGTAATAATAAATCAATAGTTGGAACTGAGGGGGCAATATGTTTCATCGAGCATATATAGACTGGGCCAACTCGAGCTGTACCCAAAACGAGGCCCATCCACGACGGCCCACATTATACTGGGAATCAATCTGGGCCGCCCGTGCCTTCGTCACCGTGTGCGTCACGAGCCGTCGGATGGGAGGAAAACCCTAACAAACCCTAGCGTCTCCGTCCGCTCCCTCTCTCTATATAACCGCCGCCGCGCTCTCATCGCCTCCGCTCACTCGGTCCTCCTCTCATCTTCTCTCGTGTTGGCTTCTAGGGTTTGCACTCGCGGCCTCTTTCCTGACGGATTTGTGATGGCTGAAGACTTCTATTCTTTGCTGCTGTTGCGCTGCCTGCTCTTTCCATCGGTTTTGATTTGATTTGATGCATTATCGCTATCAAATCTGTCTTTTTTTTTCTTTGTTTGCTAGCTTTTTTGGGCTGTCTGGCGGTGGTATTTGTTTTGGCTTGTGGATGATGCAGATGAGGAGGCACAAGATTTAATGGGTAATTTGCGTCTGAGGCATCTCTGTGATGTCACACCCTTTTTCACCTTGGAGATCTGATGCATCTACAAATCTTCTGCCTTTTAATTTTTTTTATTCCATTAGTTTTTTTATAAAAAGTTTTCCTCCATTATCCCTTGTTTTTATATTTTTTTTTAGACAAAAAAAACGTCTTTCAGTACGCGGGGTTGGATGATATGATGATCAAATTTGTTTCCCTATTGGTTTGATTGGCTGCAATGATGGCCTCAAGTTGTATTAGCTCTATCTGATCATCTTCCCCATATCTATTTGTTTTTGCCTCCTGGATCCTTCTGCTATTTGTTTTCAAATTTTTATGTCCGGTTTTAATGGAGTGAATTCAGAATTCAGAAGTAAAATTGTTGAAACGTCCTAAATGTAAAATTATTAACCGTTATCAGCAATTCCTTATCTAAGAGTTTGGACCTATAAACGAAACATCGATTCATTCCCAGGAATTCCTGTCCACATTGAGGAAATAACTTCCAAATTGTTGGTTGAATGTGCTGGGATGACGTAGCCTCGTAGCCCAGCGCATTTAGAATCCCGGTCCATTTAGATCGAAAGAAAAGCCCATCCACATTTTATGCCGAACCTTGGCCCATTTAGTAAGGAAGAAAAGCCCATCCATATCTGTATTAGCCTAACGAAAAGCTTAATAATATAACCTGTACCTTCGAAACAGCGTTCCATCATCATCAGTCTTCACTGAGCCTTAGGCTGAGTTTTTTTTTTCACTTTTTCGTTTTTCGCAAACAGCTAAATGGTATTTTTTTAAAAAAAAATTGTACGAAAATTACTTTAAAAATTTTATTTATTTATTTTTTAAAAAAATTAACTAAAATTTAATTAATCATAGTTAATACATATGTCGATTTGCATATAGGAGAGAAGTGTTTCTAACCCCTTCTCTCGAACACCCCTTAACGATAGAATGAATACATTGGTCGACTAATTAAATACGCAATTACATCATCGCCTTATAACACCAGAAGTCGTTGCTGCGATGGCAACTTTGGAGGAATCTTACCTACATCGTGTTACCCAGCGAGGAATCTTAACTACATCGTGGGACCCAGCGGGACTGAAGATTCTCGCAATTCTAATCTCGCATTTATGAGATTCCCGTTCCGTATGCTGGCGTCCCGTCATCTCGGCCACATATATGCTGCTGGGCAACAAAAACTGGACCGCGACGTGCAGGTTACCATTCGCCAAAGAATTTGGCAGTTCTATTGACAGGTCAACTATAAGCATAGTTGCAACATAGGAATTTTGCATACTACGGAGTGATTTCGAAAGTAATTAAAAAAAATTCCCGCTCTTGAAGGAAGCCTAACTTTGGCGTGGAATGAACTGAAATGGAATAGTTACTAATCAAAGTCTTCCATTCCAACCCATCTCCATGGGATTAAGATTAGAAGAGAGTGCAGACCCCAAGTTGCATGTTTAGTTGGTATACGGTGTCTGAAGTTTTGTGATGCTTTAAGCAAAGAAAACACATGTACGTACTGCCTATGTATATGTTAAAAATATGTGTGTACTTCTATGAAATATATGTGTATAATTTTTAAGTTAAAATTATGTACGTACTGCCTATGTACAATTGTTGCTATCTGTTTGAATCAGCTGCTTACTGACCGGAACTTTTTTATATATAATTTCGACTTTGGTGGAGGTGATTCTTCATCTGTGGAAGGATTACTACCTTCGCATAATATCGAGTGATTTCTCAGTTCTCACACGATTTTGAAACTTCAGACCCATCCTTCAAAGCAACCTGCTTCACGCACATCTAAGAATATCCACACCTGGTAAACGCTACTACAGTTACAGTAAGTTCCATGCCAGAGGAGAGCTGCACGTCGCAAATGAAACTCTGAGTGCCGGACTGCCAGTGACAAACTGATAGCCATGGCCAGTAAATGGGAGCATATGTAGTTACTTGTCATCAGTAAATGAATTACTTTGCCTGCATGGCTTCGGACGAGCTGATCATCCAGCAGCAAAAGAAGTTGAGTGAAACAGGAGTTGGATTGCATCCTCATGCCTAGGCGCCGTGCTGTACCGCTTGGCTACAGCACCGGCAAGACACCTTTCTCGTTTTTGCCTGCACAGTGTTTCCAAAATTGTAGTTATGGCTGGTCATTGCTCAGAGAGGCTTCTACATATCAGGAAAGGAATCATTGTCAGTTAAGGTTTTGCAGCAAGGACTGTCTTTGCTTAGACCTCCCACAAGAACAGATAGACTTCATCTCTGATGAACTGAAAAATCTGAAATAGCAGTGTTGTTGCTACGATGCATGTAAAGTTGTCAGGCTCGGGCAAAGCACACAGGAGATGTGGCATTGAAAGCAGTGCAATTGAGCTAGTTTGGTGGTCGCCTTTAGTAGTTAGCTGTGCTACCACGAGTTAGGGACTTAGGGCCATGTGGGAAGCTCAATCATATGGCCTGTGGCTGTGACTGTGAAATACCAACAGAAATAAGCCAGGGTAATCATGTATTGTATCAACAATCGAGGATATTTTATATACTCTTTTGGGGAGGGGTCACTAGATTGACTACACAAATCACTAAACGCATAGTACTCTAAAAAGGATGCAGAACTTACTTGGCTGTTGATTATTGCAATTGGATTAAGAATTTCCATGCCACCAATAACGGATCGCGATAAAAGTCAAGAGAGAGTGACGCAGGGCTCACGTTGCACTTACCCCTCCCCAACCGCAAGCTTTAGCTGACTCGGGAGGATCAATCAACCGATCAGGTCTTGATATTCTTTTCAGCAAAGTGATGACAAACGGGTGTAAAAGAAATTCCCAGGTCTGATATCAGCAAACGGAGCTCCTTTTCCCTGTTTCTCAAGAACCTGCAGTCATCGGCAGTGGTTAGAGTTTGGCAACTTGCACATGGACATTTGAACTCTCAAGCAACCATCAACTTCAGGAATAGAAGGAGAAAAGGACGAATTAAGCACAGGTCATATAAAAGCAACAACTTTATTCGGTCCCAATGAATTTTAACATCAGGTTCCACAAAAAAACTTGTCCAATAGAAATATATCCAAGATTCTCATGCCTTTCCCCCTCCCTACCGTATAAGCATAAACTTATTCACTAGTATATAAGATTAGGACCATTATCTAACAGTACTGAAATGTGTATGTGAGATGCGAAGGTTGCAACAACTATCTCCTTAAAAAAATTTGATTGGAGAAATTAACAGCGACTGGTGAGAAAGTTGTAGGGAAAAGAAGCATTTGAAAAGGAAAGCAAACCACCCAGCTTCTGTGCTAATGACTTTATGGCCTTCATCAAATGACAGTTGATGTCTCACAGCGAGATATTGGTACTATCCTCCATACCTCCTCTCTCTTCCTCTTCTCTGCAACATTTATTTGCACTGCATACCTATTTGTTTTAAGCTGCAGGACAGCCAAGTACAAGGGGGGGTCCTTCCCATACTTCATTCTCCTGCAGAAAAAAAGCTCATGACATCTAGCTTCCAACCTTCCAGGTTCAAGGGCTGTCTCTGCAAGAACTGTGCTGCTATGGAGGACACCTTGGACGCCGGCATGCATCAACATCGAGGATAAGTTCTATAAGGTGGCCATGGATGATCCATCTTGCAGTTGCAGATTCCTGTTGTGGTTCTTATGTTTTGTAGCATGTGTTCTCCTGGATTCTGCTGCTTCTGTTCATTCATGGTGTCCCTTACATCCTAGCTCGAGGCAGGAAGCAAAGTTTAAGCAGAAGACAAACAAGTTCTGGGAGTACCAGGAACAGAGTAATACCTGGGTGGAAATAAGCATGCCTTTCAATTTGATGTCCTGCATCAACGATACCTGCACGAAGGTAGGATCAATCGAGCAACCGAAAAGGAGACATGGCCGTGCTTCAATTTCTAGTCAGGAGGAGAAGGATGCAGAGATCGATGACAATGATCAAGCAGATAGAAATGATCCAGTCCTGCCCATAAGAAAAAGGATTTCCTTGACAAGAATGTCAGAATCATCTGTGTGGGTAACAGGGCAAAGTGGATCAATTTATGAGAGATTCTGGAACGGGCTGGCATGGGTGATTGCTCCTCATGAACTACCAATTTCAGTTGGCTATGCTACAGCAACTTTTATAGTGAATACAACTATTCTTGCTCTCTCAGAGGCTGGAATCCTCTATCAGGTAAGTTGCATCTCTAGCTATATAACAGAACTATGCTCATATCGTAACTGTTACAATACCCTTCCTTGGTCATCTTTACCCTTTTTTATGTTTTTGTTCAACTGTTGAAATTCTGCAATAGAACAGTAGTTTTATCCCCTCCCCTCCCTTCTTTTCCCCTACCCAATCCCGTTATTTTGTTGCAGTACCTTACAAGTGTTCAAATTTTGAAACTGTTAAGCAAAGACCAACAGACATGTAGTCATGATTAATTAAGAGACGATAGGAAGTCTTACAGGAGGAGCAGAGGAATAAGAACTGTATGTAAATAACTAGGGAAGTAGATTCCTCTTATGAAATAATAAGATTCTGATGAATTCAATTGCAAAAAAAAAAGTCTCTATTATGCTAGATCTAATATTTCTACACCCTTTCAGCTACAGCTAAATGAACATGCACAGCCTATCTGGACAGAGGTGATATTCAACTCTGAACAACAATTCATAGACCTTGGAGAAAAAACACAAAGTCAAGCTATGCACATAAGAAACGGGATAGTATCCTATGATGGAAGGTGAGTCTGCTTTCTACCCTAATGCTTCCTTTCTAGTGCAGTTTGTGCATATAAGAAGATAATTTAGGTAATTATTGTTCCTCCCAAACAGGAAACTTTTCCTATCTATCACAAATGGATCCCTAGTGGAGGTCACAGAACTTCAGCCCCTAAGGTATGAAGCAGTATTACTGAAATTTGTATCAATTTGCATGGTTGCCATATCTTGGTCAATATTCAATGAAATAACTAGCATATGAATACGATGTTCTTTTACTGAAAAGAAAACAGTAGGGGAGAGCCCTACTGGAAAACATATGATGTCCTATTCAAATTTGACATGATAAATGAGTACAGTAAAGTCATGTTTTATGATATTTTCATTACTATATTATTGTGTGAGTGCATCTGATATATAAAGAAACACATGAGGTTGAAAACACCACATCTTTAATAATATTTAGAACTAAGTACAAAACAAAGTACATAAATGTGCCACATCATCATAAACGTTATTATCATTAGATGGAAATCCACCAAACTTCTCAAAAAAAATAATGATGGCATGCCACAATAAAGGGTTGACCTTTATATTTCTACTAATTAAAATACTGACAATACATATAAAATTCTGGACAGCTCCATGCCTACCAGGCTACCACTTGGTTAACTTGAGTGAATGCTGCTATTTTTTTTTCGGGAATTAAGAAATTGGCAGCTTATTTACACTGCTACCATGACCTACTCAACAAAATAATGGTCCGATACTACTGATGCACAGGTGGACTTACCATGGCCACCCACCAGGAGGAGATGTATCATATATATCTGATGCTGGAAATGCAAGACCAGGGACAGTGTTCACAGTAAGGTATGGTCATGTGTTCTTTAGGAGGTGATGGGTTGTGTCAATCCAAACTACTTTAGTGGAAAAAAACCGGTTCAATAGTCAGTTTTCTATTGTCCTTGTGAGTCTTGAATATCTGAAACAAAAGTCAACTTGTACAAATGGGGAGAGGGGAAGGTGAGAAAAATGACAATGTTTCTGCACTATCTTCTGCCCCTGCTCCATGTACACTAGAATTTAGACATTCGAGATATTTATGGTGCCTGAAAGAAACTAGAGGCACCTTTATTTTAAGAAATACCATGGTTGAGATGTTTTACAAGTACATGGAAGGCATTATATGTACCTTCACTTATAATTGATCAACGGTTGATATTTCTTTAAAGTGAAGGTATATCTAATGGAGTACCTTCCTAGAGTCATTGATATGTTATGCAGATGTATGATCCACCTATTAGACAAGTACAACATAAGAATATCTAGAACCATAAGGATTTCATTACAAAGAAGAAAGACAGCCAAATCCAAGGAATCTGGGTAGCAGGGTGTATACCTCCACCAAATAAGCCACTCTTAGATTTCAGATAAGGTCATTCAGACCTCCTGCTAGCTAAGCTATGCTCAGTTTTTCAAACAAGAAAAAGGCTATACTCATTTATATTTTTTTATCCCAAGATGTAGAATACCTTGTACAATTCCTGTATTTCAGTGCTAAGATGGGATAGTGCGGTGCAGTTCTATGGGAGACTTGTATGAGTTCGACAGAGAATCAAGACCATCATGGAAAAAACACCTATGGAGTGAAGAAACAGCAGAGAATGTCTCATTAAGCTCATCAGTTGGTTGTGCTTTACATGGCCTGCTAGGATCTAACTCAGTATCACTTTTCTTGATAACAAAGGTATGTAAGGATTTGCTTTTCAGAAATGACTTGCTGGATCCAAGCTAAGGCAGAAAGATTATAAATGTATACAGTCTAGCGATGCTGATTATTATAATATGAAAATAATCTCAGAAATATGTTATCTGTTCCTGATAGACTGACAGAGCTGATGAAGGTACTTACAAAAAGAATAGTATATTTCTTGAGATCACGCTTTTACACAAAGCTTTTACTACAAAATAATACTTTTTAAGACATGTTCCGTCTGTTTAAGGTACCTGATGTGGATATTTTGACCTCAATGGAATCTGCCCCCATGTCAAGTAAACAGGAAGGATGTGCCCTGTCTCTCTTTTATGTGGTCCAATGCGTCAGAAACCGTCTTGACTGAACAGCTCGTTTTCTGAGAAACGTTTTCACAAAGTTCATATGGTTCCTTAAAATCCTGTCTTAAAATCATGGTTTTGTGATAGTTTTGCAATAAGTATGATTTCAAGAAATGTATTAAAAGAAAAGGAAACATGTATATGGTTCCTTAGTTGGACATCTAGTAGCAGAAGCAGAACAACCAAAATAGGGTGTCAACAAGAACATTATGACCGATCATGTGCTATAGTACAATTCAAGAGAAATTGACAGCCTCTTCATGAACTCATTATAGATAAGTTCAGAGTAACATATATGTAATAATAGGAATTCTTGTTAACCAGTAAAGTAAGACTATGCCGTGGCTAGGACCTCTGTTTCCATTGTAAAACTGTATTTATCTGTTTGCTAAAGATATTTTATAGATTGGCAGGATGGTTTATTAGTGGAGCGGCGCTTGCATAGAAGGAAGTGGAAATGGTATAAACATGGAGCTCCTAAGAGTCAAAGACTTAGTTCGATCACAGAAGTGCAACAAGATGAATCTAATGATGCAACTTCAATGTATTTTACAACCACCACAGGAAAAGTATTCGAGTATCAGTTTCCAAAATATACAGGTATAAACTCCTTTGGAGATGTTGATTTCTTTATGTTCATTTGTCCAAGGTCAATCAAGTATTCCAGTAGAGTTCTCCCCTACTGTTCCCCTTAAAAAGGTCAATAAAAACAAACAAACAACAAAGATGAATTTGTGAATTGAAGAAATTTTTCATAGCAGGCCCATCTATTGATTTATTTCAATGTGTGGTTTCAGTTTGAAATATGATAATAAGAAAAAAAATAAGAAACTACTCTTCAACTGATATCTCCAGCGAAATACCTTTCATCTAAACCATCTGCTCCTGATTCAATGTTGTATGCACTGATTCTTTTCTTTAAAAAAAATGATGTTCTTAGTTCTTAGTTCTTGCTCTTGTTTTATCAACATAAAGTACTGTTCTATGAAAAAAACAATAATAAAACTAACAATAGAATCATGCATTCGAAGCAAAACAACTAGATTAATGCTTGTGTGAACTTTTTCTTTGAACAAATTGTCTCCATTCAATATTTAATTCTTATACTAGAGCAACAACTTATTATTAATATATCAAGCTGAAACAGAGTTGACATGATTTATATTTTCAATGGACAAGGTGGAGCTCAAAGTAATAAGATCATAGGACTATGGGTAAATCACATGTCTCCTGAGAATACAAAGGTAGCAAGAAATGTCCGAGGTGTACAGGTTCAAGTTGGCCGAGTAATATTCCCACTGGATGATGGTAGGCTTGGGGAGCTGCATTTGCCTGGTATGGGTGGTGACGATTTTGGTCCAAGTCAACACTATAGCATCAGAAGGAAAGTGCCAAACAAGTATGAATGGTCCATTCTAGATGCACCAGAAACAGAAGGTTGGAATGCAGAATATTGCACAGAAGAGCATGGTCCAACAAACTGTATTACTGGAGCAAAGAATGTAGCTACAGATACCAAATCAAATGACTTGAGCAATATCCCACCTTCCAGAAGGCGTAAAGAAGATAAGCAACAATACCTGTATGTTAATACCCATGAGAGGGATGAAATGGAATCATATAACTTTCTATCAAGAAGTATTGATATTAACTTCCATATGCGGGTGATGCATGCAGATAGATCACTTTTTCTCGTAACAGATAATGGCTTAACTTTTGAATATCTAAACAACAATGGTGTTTGGTTATGGCTAAGACATGAGCACACAACTTCCATGAAAGGTACAGTAGGAAGCTATAATGGCAGCTTGTATCTTGTCGATGTTCATGGGAACTTACATATTAGAGAAAGAAATGGAGATGACCTATTATGGATCAACTGCACAGCAATGAGGAAGGGAAGACAGGTCGCAAGTGGGTCTCCATGGGATGGCATCCCAGGTTTACCACGCAGAGTGACAACAGATGACGCACTCTTCTTTGTTAACAAGAGAGGCAGGCTACTACAGTTCATGGTAGAAGTTCAAACATGCTCTAATCTCATTCATGCTATCGTTAGCCTTATTAGAAACAAATATGATTTCGAATGTGCCCATTTTTAGTTGAGCTGTTGCTTTGCCCAAGATTTAAACATGTGCAAAATTTGGCAGGCAAAGTTGATTAGCTCTTGCTAAATAATGACTCAATGAACAAATGATGAATGCATTACTCAAGATAATGGCATGTCTATGCGTCATACTAATCTAGAATAGTTAGCAATGAGATTCACCGCTAAGAGTTTACAGGCAGAGAACAGAAACAGAGTGCTTGAAATAGGTCCATATTATGGCAAATGTAGCAAATCTCTCTGCTATTATATACTTTAGTAATCCAGGATAACCATACATCTTTCTACATTCTTAGCATATAGTATGAGCAATGCAGTATAAAATAAAAAGGAGTTCATATTTAGGGACATCTTGGAATTCTAAACAATAATTACTCATATTGCTTGCAGTTGAGACAAGATAGACAGTAGCTAAAGAGTTTGACATACTTTTTACTAATAATACGAACCATAAACAAAAGTACAATTAAATGGTAAGTATATCAAGTTAAACCTACATGACAATATTTAACACTCAAGATATGCTAACTTCTGTGCAGAACAGCACCATGTTGATGCCCTTCTAAACATTTGCAGGTTGCCTTACGGAAATTCAAGTGGAAGGACTGCCAGAGCCCTCCTGATACCAAAATTGCATTCATAGTGGATCAGGAAGTCTTCAGAAGAAACGTCATCTTCGCGGTTGGCCGCAACGGCCGCCTGTACCAGTACAACAGAATCACAGAGCTATGGCACAAGCACTACCAATCAACCCACCTCGTCCTCTCACGATCACCCGGGACAGCAATGAGGCCGTCCCATCTCTCCCTCACCGGCTCCATCTTCATGGTGTCAGAGCACGGAGGCCTAGTCGAGTACCATTTCAGCCCGCAGGACGGGTGGGAGTGGGTGGAGCACGGTACGCCCCACCGGGACGTGGCCATCGTCGGCGCCCCGGGGCCGTGCTTCGACGGTTCCCAGCTGTTCGTCATCGGGTCCGACGGCAACGTCTACCGGCGACACCTCGAGAACTGGACGTGGAGGTGGACGAGCCACGGGCACCCCTCGGCACCGTCCGCCGCGGCGCTGGACGCGGCCGGCGGCGACAAGAGCTGCGCCACGCCGGGCTCCGCCGCCGACGCGCACTACGCGGACGGCTTCGTGGGAAGCTGCGACGAGAAGGTCTGATGCACCGGCAACCCCAACCACCCCCCTCCCCTTCATTTCGCTCTTTCTTGGTAATAACTAGAGAGTCTAAAAAGCTGCTAATGGCGCTGGGGCATTTCGTCGAACAGGTGGCGGCCGCGCGGCCGGTGCCGTTCTCGGAGGACGCGGTGGTCTTCGAGCTACGGGACGGGAGGGTAAGCAAGCGACCGAGCTCGATTCCCCTCCTCCTCACCTCATCGCATCGCACGAAATCGCATCGCTCGATCGGGGAGGAAGAATGTCAGAAAGATAAGCTTGTCTAATTACCCGAGCTTTTTGTCGTGGTTGCAGCTGGCGGAGCTGCGGCGAGGAGCGAACGGGTGCGGCGGGTGGGAGTGGGCGCGGATCATCGGCACGCCGGCCAGCGCCTGCATGACCAGCTACTGGACGGCCGTCGCCACGTAGCCGCCGCCGCCCTCCCGCTTCGACGGCGCGGCGCTGAAATTTTGGTGTGTGCCGCGTCATGGCGGGAAAGGGGGACAGAAATAGCTGTACACTGTACCACAGTACCAGTAGACTAGCAAAAGTATAGGAGTGCAATACAAGTATACTAGTACACTAATAATACTAGTTGTATCTTGAAGGATTAATCTCGGAGTACAATGTTAACAAACACTTAGGGCTCCTGATGGGGCTTGTATCATGACACATTGACACTTAACTTACCAGAGCGTATGAAATTGCTTTTTGATTACTTTAGTTGAAAGAGGGATCAAGGCCGATCAAAAATTGATCAAACTATTTGGATGCAGCTCATAGTGTGTTAGTGACCGTTTCTTTTTACCAGAGGGTTGCATTGGTTGTCAAATAATTCAACTGCCAATATTTATTGGAATCTCATGATCACATGAAGGCGATTCTGCATGGCTTTTGTTTGGCTGGATATTTTGAATCACCTCGAAGGTTAGAGGAAAACATGACAAATACTAATGAGTTGTGATGCTAAAAACCTGTTCACTACAAAAGCAAGACATCGTTGAGTAGCAGGTGATTGGTACTTGGATCATGTCATTCTCAAACCATTCTTTTACAATCTATCGTATAAAAAAATAGGAAACTTTTTTTACATGTATAAACTTTTGCAAAAATCGACAACCATCCTAAACCTTTTTCAAACTATTCACTTTACAGCTCTTAACTTAACATGAGATAATTTTGGCCTACTAGCGTCCCGGTGAAAAAAATCAAAAAATTAATGTGGGAATGTGGAATCCACCTACCATTGTGTCTTCTTTTCTCCACATGGGCATTCTCTCTCTCCTCCCGTTCCATGGATAGGTGGGTGTTCTCTCTCGCCAATAGGTGGAATGTGCCCTTTAGGAGTCATGTTCCTCTGTAGACCGTAGCATCCTTTCTTGTCACCAATTCAGAATCACTATATCCAAATTGAAATCCCTCATCAAGGGCATGGATTTCCCTCAAGGGGTGCATGAAAAATACCAAAGAAAATGGTGCACCGTGATCATGCAAGCTCGGGATAAACTTTGTTGCCTCCATGCAATCCCCGTCATGACCTCCTCCTCCTTAGTATATATGTATATGCAGTGATCCAAGGTCCTCTCAATTTCATCCAATTGCTGCTCGAAGCTCTTGTGATCTCCTACTACCTTTGCACACGGTCTCTCTTCGCCACCACTGAGATAGTTCTTTTGACCTCTGCTCTTTGATGAATATCACCACGCCTTGTTGTCACCATATTTGGCTAAGTGCCTCATGCTCTATCTTGGTTGCTATTTTGTATCCACTGAACCACACTCTCAATGAAGACCTAAATTGCATTGTAGCTCCTTCATTTTTGTCTGTCTCCGTCTGTCACATTTACATAGATAAGTTCACGATGTTGTGGTGCATTCACCAGAGTTCGTTGGGCCCACCGTTAGTCGGCGACCATCACTTTCTCTACCCCCAACTGACGTTGAGCTAACATAGCAACTATGTCATTGTCAGCTGTCGTGGGATTACGACGTGGACTTGACATGCAAGTGGATGCATGTGCGCCAACTTGGTAGAAAAGAAAGATTGACAGTTAGCTACGTGAGATTTTGATAAGACGGACTAGGATTTTCCGTGTGTTAGTTTAGTTTATTTTAAAGATAGTATCATGATTGCATATTTTTCGCCGAGATCTCGGGGAAAAGAATGGAAGGGTTAAAATATTGAAAACAAATGCAACCTTGAAGGGCCCTTTGGATCCTATAAATCGGGATCAAAAACATCATTTCATGATCCTGTCTGTCTAAGAACTCTACTCCTTTTTCCACGCATTACGCAACCAGACTACTCTAACCTCTGTACCTCCTTAGGCTCCTCCAAATGCACGTCGTTGCCGACACAGTCTACTTCCCATGCACTACGCCTACGCCCTGTTAGCGTTCGGGCATCCTTCCCTCATGCAATTGTCTCTTGGAACTCGATTTCTTTATCAACGACCCTCTGCCCTCAAGTTCCGATGGCGCTCCACTGCCTTGGGCTTTGGCCATTGTGTTCTCCTAGAACTCTAGATCTATGGCATGACTTCAAAAAGGGACCTAAGGATCGAGGATGACATACCATGACATCCATTAAATGGCATGGTAGATCAGTCCCGCACCATGTAATAATGGAGAAGTTCTAAAAAAAACAATAGAGATGGATCGATGACATGAACCAAGACGGTGGAGGTGGTATGTCATGCTTGTCGCCCGCACTCACCTTACTCTATAATTGCCTCTATTCAAGTATGCTTAGGTTGATTATTTCTCTTGCAATCCTTTTTTTTGAGTGGTGTTGTTGTAATTTTAGATGACACCGAAAAATAGATTTTTACATTTGAACTAAACTTCATTAAAAAAATATTAGAAATAAAAATGAAATCCATTTCTCAAAATTTCAGATCCAAAATGGGCCTAAAAGACGATATTGGGCAAACACATACTAAATCTAATGTCGCCTTATGCACACATGATGATTAATTAACCTCTCTAATTTCTTCTTTTTTTTACTAAACGAGTTCTATCCACAAAAGTTAAGAACAAAAAAACTGAAATGCTAACATCAAATATGTAATATCATTACTCTACTTAAAAAACTAGACTAGTATTAGTCCTAATTAAATATTCACATAATTACCTTCCAATTATCTCTTTCTCCCAAAAGAGTCCTTATGTACAAAAGCAAAAAAAAAAAAGAAGAAAAGAAACCCACCCTATCTGTGCTCCACCTTATCCTCCAATTAAATTCACATTTGAAATCCTTCCCCATTATACCTCTCTTTCCACAAACACCCCCCAACTCAAACATGGAATCTGTTCCAAAAGCACAGCCTGGCCACCCCCCCATCCAGTCACAGGTAGGCTGGAGGAGCCCCCCAAATATGGCAAGTGTAGGACACTAGCATGGTTGGCAGGTGTAGGGTTGGCCGCCATTGAAGAAGGAAATGCACCGGCCCTGCTTTCGCTTCGCCCTCCCTCATCAGAACTACAAAAAGCCTTTGCGAAAACCAGGCCAGACAACACGCAGACGCAGCCACCGCTCGTACTCGTACCTACGCCCCCGCCATGCGTTGAATGCGCCGTGTCCACCGTGCACCGCGGAGACGGCTCAGATGGGAGAGCCGCGTGGGACCCACGCGTCGGTGGGATGGTGTTTGGTAGGCTCGGTCCATGGCACGGGTTCCCTCGCGCGCGGCAGCCTTTCGGATGGGGGAAGCGAGAGAAGAGAGCCGAGAGCTGAGAGGGCGTGGATACCCGGGAGTTTAACGGCTCGGGGACGGCGTGAATATCCGACGGCTGGGGTTGCAAACCTGTACCCGCGTGGAGGCGAATCGGCCGTTGGATCGTTCGAAGCTTCGGATTCCTCGCCCCCCGGTCGGCCTAACGCCGTTTACGAAGGCGGATGGGCTCCATGGACTGTCAACGTCACGTCTAGGTGAACGCGGAACTAACTCCTGTCACTTGCAGGTGGGCCCATACCGTCCCCGGGCCCACACAGTCAGCGAGTACTACGTGTCGCCGGGTCACCATGGCAAAGCGGCTAGCACATCAGGAAAAAGCCGACTCTTCAGCACCCAGAACCACACAAGTCGATGACACATGGGGCCAGAGGACTGCGTGGCCTACATGTCAGCAACGTACCAGCAGTAAAGCGACGGGTTCCAGCGGGGTAGTGGAGGAGCACGGGGGATAGCTCGGGGTAAAAGCGTCATTCGACTGGGCCGTCGTGTGCGCGGGCCATCTGACCCGTCCACGTGCCACAGCCCCGCCCCCCCGTGGCTCGCGGGGGACACGTGTACGGTCCCGATGCGGTGCTCCGCGTTGCCCGCGTGAACCGGTCCCATCATATTTACCGTTTTGCCCTTCGTCTCCCGCTGCTGCGCCTCCTGCTGCTCCTAGTACAAGAGAGAGGGTGGGGTAGTGGAGAGGCGAGGCGTTCGAGTTTCGAGAGGAGGGGGGACAAGGGGAGGAGGGGAGTAGCAAGGCCACCCACCATCTCGGAGAGGTCGCCTCAGTTCTTGCATCCTCTCTCGGTAAGGCGACGAGTCCCCCTTTTCCTTTGAGGTGGAGGAAATCTAGGGTTCTTGGCGCGGTTTTGTAGATTAGATTGTTGTATGGCGTGTTTGGTGCGGTTCTTGGTGGTGGGGTTTTTCGGGGAGGATTCGTGGGGTTTTTTTACCGTGGGAGTTCCGTTCCTTTTCTATCCTTTTGCGGTTTTTCTCCGTTCTTGGTTGAAAGATCGCTGCATTTTGGTGGATGCTGCTAAGGCGTTTGATTTGGGGTTTTCTCTTTCACTGTTTCCGTTCGTTGTGTTGTTTTCGTGGGTTTCTTCGTCCAGTTCTTTTGCCGTTTATGGTGGTTTGTTTTGGTAATTTTTTTGAAGATTTATCCGAAACAGTGTTTATGCGATTTTTTTGGTGTTCTTTCTTTGCTTGATATTTCGGGGTCTTTATTGTTTTATACCTTTTTTTGTTTGGGAACTCCTCCTTTTGATGCTTGGGTGGATGTCTGCTTGTGCAGTTCTGTTAGGGTTTTGGGGTTTTTGGGAGGTTCATGATACTTTTGGGGTTTTGGTGAGGTTTATGATACTGACCTTGACTGGAAAATGGAGTGTTTTTTTTAGCGCTGAGGTTTCATTTTAAAGGATTTGCTGATTATACTTAGCTATTTGTTTTTTAAATGGGTAGGTTGGGTTTCTTGTACTCTTGATAGTTTTTAGGTTGGATGTACTCTTCTCCTACTAGTATTATTTTTTTGGAAGAAAATTACAAAAAAACCTTTTTCCTTTTCTTTTCTTTCTGGATTTCTGGAAGAACTTTTAACCCAGAGCATTTTCATTGTCTGATCTGTTAGCATTGGTTTTAGTTTCCTTTTCTGTTTTGATTTACCTTGTTATTGTTGGATGAGTTATAATAATATTTTGTGCGCAGGATAGGGCAGCGGTTTGACAGCTTTGGGCCCGTTACAGTTGGGGAGTGAGTCGGTTAGTGTACTACGCTCTTATGGCTATTAAGTAATGTTTTAATCTTTGTGAGCTGACTAGGAATTTTCTATATATGTGATCTCGCTCTCAGTAGTTATACATATTTGTATTTTTGCATATACTAGTTTCTCAGTTTTCTTGTTAATATTGCAATCGTTTTGACAAACGGCTAGTGTTTTGAAGAGGTTTGTGATTGGTAATCCAACTAAAACGCAAGATATTATAGAATCATGTTCTTTTTTTTGAAAATGCCCAATTTTGTTTCGTTATTCTCAACTTGTTCAAAGTTTTGCTGCTGCACATATTAATACATCACTTATTGGAATATGTTCTTTGTTCTTTTTAATGAATGGTATACATTTATCCTGCTTTTACTAGAATGCCTTTGGTTAAACAGCTATTAGAAATAATTTGTTTAAACCTACCATTTTAATGTAGATGGCAAACGAGAAGCTTAGTTGTTTTGGCACTGGTTGACTATGAAGTTGTATCCTCAGGTCATTCTCAGTACGCCGGTGTATTTAAAGTGTACTAGCAAACTCGGGTAGGAGTTTGGACTTGAAAAGTTTCTTGTGTTTTTTTTGTGTGCATGCCGCATGGCAGTTTGTGTTAGCACGTTACTGTATTGTTCTTTTGGTTGAATGTTTTAAACCTTGTGGTGTCATAATAATTTTCTTGTATTTTATGATTTCATTTGCATGCTAAATATATTAGTGAGACCTAGGGGTTTTCTGTATGATTGTACTTTTGAAGGTTGATATAACTTGTCATATTCTAGTTTCAATGCATATTAGCCCTTGGCTTACTTATTTGGCTTTTATGCTCTGTTTCAGAGAAGTGTGCTTACATGGAGTCCAACAGTGGCGAGATTGAGGAGTTGCCACCTCCACCACCTTTGCCACCAAATATTGAGCCAATTAAAACTGATGATACAAAAAAGTTATCGAAACCTAAGAGGGCCTTGATGGCTCGTTCTGGTTGTGGTAAAAAAGGGCAGCCGATACAGCTTCTGACGAACCACTTTAAGGTTTCTCTGAAGACAGCAGATGAATATTTCCATCACTACTACGTGCGTCTCTAGCCCTTTTAACAGTTCTTTTATTTCTTCTTTGAGTTCCTTTGTTCATTTCTGATTGCCACTGCTTTGTTTTATTATACACAGGTTAATCTGAAGTATGAAGATGATAGACCAGTGGATGGGAAGGGCATAGGCAGAAGGGTGATAGACAAACTCCAGCAGACTTATGCATCTGAAATTGCAAATAAAGATTTTGCATATGATGGTGAGAAGAGCCTGTTCACTATTGGTGCTCTTCCACAAGTGAACAATGAGTTCACAGTAGTACTGGAGGACTTCAACACTGGAAAGTAATTATCTATCTCAACTCTTTCTGCTACTTTCAATGATGCAAACTTTTTTTTTAATACTTCTTTCCCTTTGCTCACATAACTTCTAATGCTATTAGGTCAGCTGCAAATGGTGGCAGCCCTGGCAATGACAGTCCAGGAAATGACAGGAAAAGGGTTAGAAGGCCATATCAGACAAAAGCTTTTAAAGTTGAGCTGAACTTTGCAGCAAAAATTCCTATGAGCGCCATTTCTCAGGCCTTGAGAGGCCAGGAATCTGAAAACACTCAAGAAGCAATTCGTGTTATTGATATCATTTTAAGGCAGCATTCTGCAAAACAGTATGTTTCCATATCTTTTGGAAGCCCCTACTTTGCAAATATTCTAGTATGTTTAGAATGTTTAACATCATGGCTGATTTGCATTTGTTCTGAACATTTCCTTTTTGTATGCAGGGGTTGCCTTTTGGTTCGCCAATCCTTTTTCCATAATAATCCTTCAAATTTTGTGGACTTGGGTGGTGGTGTGATGGGCTGTAGGGGATTCCATTCAAGCTTCCGAGCAACACAGAGTGGACTTTCACTCAATATCGGTAAACTTTGCCATATATGACCCGATTTCATATTTTATATGTGGCCACATGCACCCTGTAGCTGATAATATATGTTTGCATGTTACTGTTTAATTTGTGCAGATGTGTCCACAACGATGATTGTGAAACCTGGTCCTGTGGTCGATTTTCTACTTGCCAACCAGAAGGTTGATCACCCAAACAAAATTGACTGGGCAAAGGTATCATGTCTTCATTTCACTGAGTAAAACAATAATTTAAGAATGAATTGACAAGAACAATGTGAACCCTTTGAGATGACTGAACTGTATTGTTATCGCAAATTTCTAGGCCAAGCGTGCTCTGAAGAATTTAAGGATAAAAGCAAGTCCAGCAAATACTGAATACAAGATTGTTGGTTTGAGTGAGAGAAACTGCTATGAACAAATGTGAGCATGTTCACATGTTGTTTTCTGATATTTTATATTGTTGTGTGCCTGGATATTTGACTTTTTTGCGATTGCAAGTTTGTTTGCTTCACTTTATTGAGGTGCTTAGCTATTCATGATTATCTAGGTTCACTTTAAAGCAAAGAAATGGTGACAATGGTGAACCTGAAGGTGTGGAAGTGTCTGTTTATGATTACTTTGTGAAGAATCGGGGCATAGAGTTGAGATACTCTGGTGATTTTCCCTGTATCAATGTGGGGAAACCAAAGCGGCCAACATATTTCCCAATTGAGGTAATAGTTTTTTCTTAATCTAACATAAATGTTTTTCCAACTGACATCCTTTTGCTGATTGTGGTGAATGTTCCTATGCTTGCCAGCTCTGCTCTCTAGTGCCTTTGCAAAGGTATACTAAGGCTTTGAGTACACTACAGAGGTCTTCACTTGTTGAGAAGTCGAGGCAGAAACCTGAAGAAAGGATGTCAGTTTTGTCTGATGTGAGTTGCTCCTCTTTGTCAGCTTAAGAGCTGCTGTACCTCTTTCCTGACTTAATAATCATCAATGGTGAATTTGCAGGTACTGAAACGTAGCAACTATGATTCAGAGCCTATGCTGAATTCTTGTGGTATTTCAATTGCTCGAAGTTTTACACAAGTTGCTGGTAGGGTGCTGCAGGCCCCCAAGGTCAGTCAGAACTGTCTATGCTGTGGTTTTTAGTTTACCCTTTGTTGTGTCTTCTCTTATCTGTATATGGTTTAGATCAATTGAATGTTTTTCTTTGGCAGCTGAAAGCTGGAAACGGCGAAGATCTTTTTGCACGTAATGGGCGGTGGAACTTTAACAATAAGGTAGTGTCTCTCAATTCTACTCCCACTATCCCCTTTAGACTTCCATGTTAACTTATGTTCTATTTTTTTTTACAGAGGCTCATTAAAGCAAGCAGTATCGAGAAATGGGCAGTGGTTAACTTTTCTGCACGGTGTAATATCAGGGATCTTGTCCGAGACGTCATCAAGTGTGGTGGCATGAAAGGAATTGTAGGTTTTTCTGTTGCACGTTGCATGTTTCATCAAATGCAGTTCCCTCACTTTGGTGTTGCATGTTTCATCAATTCCCTCACTTTAATAACTGGCTTTGCAGAAAGTAGAAGACCCATTTGATGTCATTGAGGAGGACCCTTCAATGCGACGAGCTCCTGCTGCAAGAAGGGTAGATGACATGATTGACAAGATGCAAAAAAAGCTTCCTGGGCAACCAAAGTTTCTGCTCTGTGTTCTTGCTGAGAGGAAGAATTCGGATATTTATGGTTAGTTACAGTAACATTGTGCTGTGGCTGTTCAAATATGCAACCCTTCTATGCCATTCACATGTTTTTCTTCTCTAATAGGGCCCTGGAAGCGGAAATGTCTTGCTGAATTTGGGATTATTACACAATGTGTGGCCCCTACTAGGGTCAATGATCAGTATATTACAAATGTACTGTTAAAGATAAATGCAAAGGTTTGTGGCTTTCCACGTCCTTCCTTTTCTTGCATTTCTAACCATTTTATATCTGGTCTGGTCACTACTAACATTTTTGCTTGTTTATTAATCAGCTTGGTGGCTTGAACTCACTGCTGCAAATTGAAACATCCCCTTCCATTCCTCTTGTATCCAAGGTCCCAACAATAATACTGGGAATGGATGTTTCCCATGGATCACCTGGACAGTCTGATATACCTTCCATTGCTGCAGTAAGTAACCTAGTTTTCTAATTTTCTGCACTGTACCAGAAACTAAAAGCTTTACTTTACTTCCCATCATTAGAGCAAGTTTATTAGTAGAGCTATCTACAAGCTATAAACCCATCTTAGAGCTCATATGTATAATAGATTAGCTATAAGGTTGCCTTCACTTTGTTTCTCCTCTCTCTCTCTCTCTCACACTTATGTATTTAATGCATCTATCTTGAAGCATGCGTAGAGCTAGCTAGCTCTTGCATGAGAGCCAACACTCACTTATATTTCTTTGTGTTTCTCCTCCACAATTGTCGTTATAATTGATTTATAGCCCGCTATTATCCTTGCTCTTACTGTCCCTTGATTCTTAATCCCTAACTTTTTTTTAGGTCGTCAGTTCTCGTGAATGGCCTCTTGTATCGAAATACAGGGCTTCGGTCCGTTCTCAGTCACCTAAGTTAGAAATGATTGATGGACTGTTTAAGCCACAAGGAGCTCAGGAAGACGATGGCCTCATTCGGTAAGGAACTTTATTTGGACCGTAGTGCAATCCTTGCAACTTTGTGGACGTTGCATTGTTCATTAAATTCTGTGTCGGTGCTAATGATATCTTCTGCCATTCGTGCTGGAAATTATTTCAGGGAGTTATTGGTTGACTTCTATACGAGTACTGGTAAACGTAAGCCTGATCAAGTTATTATCTTCAGGTCAGTTGCTTTTTTGAAAGCTACTTGTAAATGCCATTAATAAGCTTCAGTGAAATAGTAGGAATGTAGGATTGTAAAAGCAAAACTTAAATTATGGATAATGATTACTGTGTGCTTTGACTTAACTCGATCTCTGTGTAACTGTTATATTTCTTTTGCACTTATTTGGTGCTTTAAATATAGGGATGGGGTCAGTGAGAGCCAGTTTACCCAGGTTCTGAACATTGAGCTGGATCAAATAATTGAGGTATTGTTCATTATAACTTTCTGTTCAATTGTTTTTAGTTATTTTTTATTTTTGTATGCAAGACTGCGAGTATCATCAGCTGCACCATCACTGTTCTATCCTTAATTGTTGCAGGCATGCAAGTTTCTTGATGAAAACTGGTCTCCAAAGTTTACACTGATTGTTGCACAGAAGAATCACCATACCAAATTTTTCGTGCCTGGATCTCCAAATAATGTTCCTCCTGGTAAGTTCCATTGTTTGATATGATGTAGCAAACTGGCAATTGCACATCGTTAATAATATTTTTTTAATGGTTTGAATGATGTAATTTTTAGGTACTGTTGTGGACAATGCAGTCTGTCATCCAAGGAACAATGACTTCTACATGTGTGCTCATGCTGGAATGATTGTAAGTATTGCCTCGTATTTTATTATTGGGGTTGGCTTTAATTGGGTCATGCGCAATATTCCACTTTCAAGGTCGATTCTATAAAGTCAACTCTTTCATATTAAAATTAAGTTATTGACACATGTTGCCTTCAATTCTTGCCCTTAGTCTAATATGCTTAATAGTATTTGCCATGTTGTCCTTTTTTATAAGTAAATTAACCATGTTTTTGTGCAATGTTATGCCCTCTTGGTACATTGACCCTTGTAAAACTATGCTATCAGTATTATTATGTGTGAATTCGTTTATAGCCTTTATCAGTACTTCATATAGGATATTTGCTTATATTTTGTTTGTGTGTGTTGTTTTTATTTAAGTGTTCTCTGTATGGAGATTCATCTTTTTGCCAGTCCCCCTTTTTTTTTGTCTTCCTCTTGAATTGATGGTGCTCGTGCTGTATCAGGGAACTACAAGGCCTACACATTACCATATCCTTCATGATGAGATAGGCTTCTCTGCTGACGATCTTCAGGAGTTGGTTCACTCCCTTTCCTATGTGTAAGTTGATATACGCCATGATTCCTCACTTATTGGAAAGAGATTTCTTCTGACATCCAATGCTTGTTTGTACCCTTTCAGCTACCAGAGGAGCACTACAGCCATATCAGTCGGTAAGTTGCATACCTGCATTTGTGATTGATGTTGCTTCTAAACTTGCATGCCAGTGTTTATTTATTTATTTCTCTTGTTTCCTTGTAGTTGCACCCATTTGCTACGCGCATCTCGCTGCTGCTCAGGTCAGCCAGTTCATCAAGTTTGACGAGATGTCGGAGACGTCGTCGAGCCATGGTGGCCATACCTCGGCGGGCAGCGCTCCGGTGCCCGAGCTGCCTCGCCTGCATAACAAAGTCAGGAGCTCCATGTTCTTCTGCTGAGCAGAGCAGAAGAACATGTGGATGAACATGGGCTGAACTTGTGGATGTTTCGGTCGTCGTGTTTATGTTCTGTTAGTCTTTTTAAGTACCAGCTGGGATGGATGTTACTAGGCTGGATGCTGCACTTCTGAACCTGTTAGGATACTTGAATCTGTCAACTTAATCGCAGCTTGTTTCATGCACTCGTTTGCTGCCCTTATGGATTGTGTTGCCTTTGTTTTTTGTGCTGCAATTTGCTTTGCATCCGTTGGAATCAGCCCATGCTTTCTCGGAACCCATATAGCCATCATGTAGGTGACATGGCTTTGCTGAATTGCTGGTCCTTTACAAATTGGTTTTAAAACTTTGCTTCCTACCTGCTAGCTGTCTCGTACGTGTGCACCTACCATGAAACGGAAGCCAGCATCATCATCAAGAAGTAGAGAGCGCTTCGCAATTGAGAGCACATGGCGCACATTTTCAGCTTGAAACCGAGACATCTACCATGGATTCATTCCATGGCTTCTGCTGGGCCAGTGGGGCCGGTCAATGTCTCACAGTCCATTTATGAAAGCTAAAGAGCAAGTACAATTTGTTGGTTGGTTTTTATGCAAGAGTTAACTTGTAGAGACATGCTCTAAGGTAAGATTAAATAGAATATGACTATATCTAATCTATTGTACTCATTTGCTAAATATAATGTGTGGAGAAAAGGAAAGAAAGATAATAAAAATATTTTGGTGCATTGATTGGAGTATTTGGATAGTCTTTAAACTGATTCATAATAGTAATAGGCTCTTGGATTCCCTCAACGTATGAGGTCAAATCAATTAAAAAGCAAACAAAGTGGGGTTTTGCTCTTCTCTGCCGTGCCTTGTTGAGCTAGCTGCCTTCTTCGGTTCTTCCTGGTGAAGATGAAGAGGGTTTTGCACTGTCTTCCTCTTCTTTTTTCTTCTTTGAAGCGTGTACAAGAGAGATGTACCGTGAATATTGGTTCATTGTATTGAGTCTTAGGAGTTGGCATATATATCAATCGTATCCTATATATCAAAGATATACCATATGAATTGCCAATCTTATTCTCGTTTTCATCTCCTTGTTCTCTTCTCGTTTTCTTCTATATATGTTTGAGTTGACAAGCTGCTTCTCTCTCCTGCTGCTATCTTGTCTTGGTTGAGTTGCATTGGCATCTCAGTAGCCTACCGATTTTTGTGCTCTCTGATTCCCCTCTTCAATCTCGTCGATCTCATTTCTATCTCTTCACAGTTTATCGTCAGAGTTTGTCGATCTCTCTGCTTCAGCTCGTTTCAGTTACCTTTGCTGATCTTGATGTTGTTGTAGAGTATTTCTTGGGCCAGGGTTTGATCTGCGGTTTTTGTTTTGTAAGGACGGTTGGGTTCGTTTTAATTCCTGAATTTTGCTATTTTGATCTTTCTTTCGATCGGTTGGTAAAAACAAAAAATGGGGGCACCAAACATCATTTGCAACTTGATATCGACTAAACAAGAAGAGACGTGCATCTATATGAAACCAGAGACGAAAACCACATCTTCCGTGTACTGCAATATTTACTCGGTTGGGGTTTTGCATCATCACCTCCACTTAGGATAAAACACCACAGATTTTTTTTCCAGTCCTCAAGGATGTATGAGGAGACTCCATGTTTTGTATCATACCACATTCTGTATCATACCACATTCGTCTTAAAATATAGTAATTTTTTAGTTATGTATTTGGACACACCATTGTCTAATGATATGTATCTAGACGACACATGTCTAGATACATAGACAAAAAAAAATTGTTATATTTTGAGATGAAGATAGTTTTTTTAATAGGTCATGATGATTCTCATTTTGCCAAGGATTGTAGAATCACTGTTTTATTTCACAGTTGAATATTGCAGTTTCTTTATTTGGTAACCATCAATCAACTTTTTTTCTGAAGAGAATTACTTTCACAGTTTAGGTGGTGTATGAAGGTTTGTGCGCCAACGACACTGTGATGCTCATGATTCCTTTTTTTAAGTTTGAGGAGGATTTTAGATCCTATACTTATGTGCGGGGTCACAGGCACAAGGAGTGATGTTAAGAGTATGGCCATACGTGTGGTGAGACAAGGGTGTAAGCGGGTCAACTGTTCAATCCACTTATAAGCCATTTAAGTAGGCCACTCTTTATATGTGGACCGACTCACTTATATGTTTCTTTTTTAATAAAGAATGATTTACATTTCGTTATTGATGTGTGTCAAACTTGATTTCTATTTGATGTCATCGAGAATACATACCATTTTTTTATTTACAACTTACCAATACTACATATTTGTGCAAATAAGGCTATTTTCCAAATGTGAAAAGGATCGTTTTCTAGAGTCGTTGTCTATATACAAGTTCCATAATTTTTCGCCGTTGGATCAAAATGTATCATCCTCGTCGACCCTCATCGCTTATATATAGGCTGTCGAAATATATATTGTATCGAATTGCATTTCCTACATGTATTGTATTGTTTTGATTTTTCATATGTATATATAGTTCACCGTTTTGGTTCTATGATTGCGGCTATATCTATCGATTTCAATCTTTTATGTGTGCTAGTCCTGATCACCATAATCTATTCATTGACCTCGTCTTAAATTTTCGAAACTTCAGTTTGTTTGGTTATTTTTCCAATCCCATGATATCAAATCATCGTGCAATCTTTCCTCCTTTTTTTTTGGTCTGCAGTTACAAGTTGAGCTGAGCTTGGATGGAGCCTCGAGGTGACAATTGCGAACCTTCGGCCATGGCCAAGCCGCCGCGGCCGTCAAAGAAGCTTCCAATGTTCAGGAAAGGGTTTGGCACGAGAGGGCAGCCGATACAGCTTCTGACTTAACACTTCAGAGTCTCTGTCCGGGGAACGCACGGCCACTTCTACCATTATCAGTATACGCAACACAATCTCACATTTTTTTTTCATTTCTGCATCTGAAATTTCATGTCTGAATTCTTGCATTTCATGTGTGTTTGTGTTTGTGCCCATGGCAGGTGGAGGTGAAGTACGAGGACGGCAACCCCGTGGAGGCGAAAGGCGTGTGCCGGCGAGTCGTCGACATGCTGCAGGAGACCTACGCCTCGGAGCTCGCCGGCATGGAGTTCGCCTACGACGGCAAGAAGAGCCTCTTCACCGCCGGAGCTCTGCCGCAGACGAAACACCAGTTCGTCGTCGTTATGGAGGACGCCTCCTCATCTGGAAGGTAGTATCGATCACAAAGCGCTTGAAAAATAAAAATTATGGGTGGATAAGCCGTTGAAAAATGAACGAATCAACCAAAAATATTTTGTAGGTAAAACTTTTATATCTCTGCAGGAAAATAACTCTGCAGGAAAATAAACAACATAAAAAGAACCCTTAAAATTAACTTTAGAATTAAGTTTCAAAAATTAATTTTTGTTTGCAGTTGATAAGCCAAATAAACAATGGAGATGTAATTGTTGCTATGTCCAGGTAGTGAGTTTGTTGACAGAGGCTGAAGATGTAACCATTTTCATTATCTAAAAAAATGTTCAGTGGTGACACTACCGGAGAAACAATCTTTAATACCTAGTACTGGTTCTTTCAACCGGTATTAAAAATTGTTTCTCCTTTAATACCGGTTGTAACAACCGAGACTAAAGGATATAGTATCGGTTTTTTCAACCGGTAGTAAAGATCGAGATCTTTAGTCTCGATTTAAAAACCTCCTTTAATACCGGTTATAGCAACCGAGACTAGTAAATCGAGACTAAAGATCTCGATCTTTAGTACCGATTAAAAGAACCGGTACTAAAGATGCATACTAAGTTAAAAAAATATGTGAGATGTGGGATTCGAACTCATCTCTCACCTCAGCCCTCACGCGTATTATCATCCCACCTACTACATACATCTAACTTGGATAAAGATGTTTTCTTTTTGAACTAACCTTGAAGACATCTTTAATACCGGTTAGTAATATTAACCGGTACTAAAAATATCTTTAGTCCCGGTTGACGTTACCAATCGGTATTAAAGATACATCTTTAGTATCGGTTGGTAACATCAACTGGGACTAAAGATCCTCCAACATCAGTCTCGGTTGGTGTTACCAACCGGTACTAAAATGAAAATTTTAGTACCGGTTGGTAACACCAACCGAGACTAAAGATGTTTCTAGAGACTTAGACTTTTAGAACCGGTACTAAGCATCTTTAGTACCGGTTCTTAATCTAGGCGAGATATTTGTGTTTTTCGTATCACAACAAAAGATCAGTTCTCCAGTAGATATTTCTTGGGGGTTTTGCTATGTGTAGGATGGCGACGAGACGAAGCCCCCGAGGAGACGATCGATGCCCTGGAGAGAGTGACAGGAAGAGGATGAAGTGGCCGATGGCAGTGAAGAAGTTCATGGTGGAGATCTCCTTTGTGGCGAAGGTCCCCAAGAGCGCCATTGCCCAGGTGCTGAGAGGGCAAGAGACAGAGAACTCGATGGAAGCTCTTAGGGTTCTTGACATCACACTCAGGCAGCACTCTGCTAAGCAGTAAGTTTTTACTCTCATTGCAAGGCCTTGCTTGTTGTGTGGCCCCCATTATAGAATTGACCATGTTTCAATGATTCAACAAGGCTTTTGTAAAAAAAAAAAAGAAAAAACTCCTCAACGAGGTCTTGAACTTCGGTGGTCTAGTCCTACATCCACACCATCGCGGGGGGAGGGGGGGGGGAGCTGAATGTAGTGCTCAAAGTTATGAAGTATGCAAATATTCAATGCCAGAATGAATTCAACATTTAATTTTTGCTTATGTGGGAATTTTTGAACCGAATTCAATGTATTTTTGTAATAGCGACGCCTGTTCACTATGACAGCGAATGATTTTTGCCTCTGCTTTCAGAAAAAAAAGAATTGTAGTTTTGCTGCTAGATTGCTATGAACAACTTCTTTATATTCTAAAGGTGCTCTAACCTCTACTATCTCTTTAGTATTTGTTATTTGCAGTTGATACTATTGCTGGTTTATTGCACTAGCACCTCTTTGATGTTACATTTTTTTTACCCTCGTAATTATGTATGCAGGGGTTGCCTTCTGGTCCGGCAGTCATTTTTCCTGAACAATCCTTCCAATTTGGTCTACTTGGGTGGCGGCGTCATGGGTTGTCGGGGATTTCACTCCAGCTTTCGACCCACTGACAGTGGACTGCCATTGAATGTTGGTATGTTCATCAACTAGATGTCTAATTTTTGCATGAGATCACTTATCATCAGATCCTTAGCAAAGTAAATAACATGTGACAAAGTGATATTAAATGCACCACATTATCTGATTTTGTGCAGATGTATCCACCACGACGATCGTCAGACCTGGAACTATCATAGAGTTTCTTCTCTTCAACCAGAATATCAAGGATCCTCACAAAATTGACCGGGGAAAGTGTCAGTGTCAAGGATAAGACATACCTTCTATACACAGGTTAATAAAATATGATAGAATCATATATCTGATAGTATACGAGAAGGTATCTTTTAATTAAGAAGATATGGGTGAGAGAGAAGGAAATTATCTTCTCTGAATAGAAATTGTCAGAGTTCTAGTCGGGGAAGATAAGTTTTCCTTAAGCCCGTATTCAGTTCTACTTCTCCGAGTTCTACTTGGAGGAGGAAATTCTTACTATTTAAGGAGGTTCCGATGTTCAGATCGAGACATCGAATTACAAGCCCTAGCCAAACCAACGCCCAGAAGCAATCTGGAGAAAGACAACGCCATATTCATCGAAAAGATCTTGCCGGACCGTTCTCGGTGGCCTCTAGTCGGCGAAATTAGTTAGTTGTTCTATTCTTTATTTACTCTGAGCGTTTTTTCCATCAATAATCTATATAAATTGGAGTAGGGTTATTACTCACCTTGAGGGCCTGAACTAGTATAAATATCTGTCTTTTGTTGCTTGATCAATTCTCGCGAATACCCTGGTTCCAACGATCCCATACTCTACAAATACCTTGGTCGGCATACGATCCGTCGATAGAAAGGTAAATCAAAAGCTTTGTTTTTAATCATGATTTTTTGGGGTCATAATTATCAAATGTACTAATCCTGAAAGAGGGATAACCAATGAACATTCATTAGATCACTTTGTTTCCATATGTTCTTTGCTTGATATTTTCTTTAAGGCCAAGAGTGCACTGAAGAACCTGAGGATAAAAACGATTCACACCGGCTCTGAATTTGGGATCACCGGTTTGTCTGAAGACACTTGCTATTCGCAGACGTGATGCCATATTCCTGAATTCCATTTCTGAGCTGCAAACGCACCTCGACCTTATTCTAGTGTTGCTTTCCTGATCCAGGTTCCAAATAAAGAGAAAAAATGGCAACGGCGGCTCGGATATAATGGAAGAAGTAACAGTCTTTGAATACTACAAGAAGGATTGGAAGATAGACTTGAAGGGATCGGCTCACTTTCCCTGTCTAAATGTTGGGAAGCCAAAGCGCCCAACATATATCCCATTGGAGGTATGCCTACTTGTTCTGAAACATTTCTTTGCTACAAATCTCTATAGCTGTTCTTTTTTTTCATGTCATTTAACTGTGGAAAATGTTCTACCAGCTTTGCCATTTGGTGCCATTGCAAAGGTACAGAAAGGCTTTGTCGACGTTACAACGGTCCGCGTTGGTTGAGAGATCTAGGCAGAATCCTCAAGAGAGGATGTCTGTCTTGTCTGGTGTAAGTTGCAATGCTTAATACCCTAAATTCAGCTCAGCTGACGGTATCCATGATTGTCAAAAATTCACCATGTGTGGCAGGTGTTGAGGGACAGTGATTATAACTCTGTGCTAATGCTGAGGGAGTGTGGCATTTCTATAGCTCAGGAATTTTCCCAGGTTGCTGCTAGAGTCCTTTCGGCACCAAAGGTTGGTCATAACTTTCTTGATGAACTGATGAGGTAGGAAGCATTGTTCATCTAATCAAATCTTGCATAGTTTAGCTGAATGCTGGAGATGGCAGAGGCATTTTTGCGTGCAATGGGAGGTGGAACATCAATAACAATGTGAGACGTCTCGTAGTTGCACTACATTTGTATACCATACCTACTATTCATTGTCATGTTTATTGTCGATAACGTTGCCAATTCTCTTTCTCTAGAGGCTCATTTAGCCCAAGAGGGTGCAGAGATGGGTAGTTGTCAATTTTTCTGCGCGGTGCGATGCCCGTTATCTTGCTCAGCGTCTCATCCATTGTGGGAACATGAAGGGATTTGTAAGTTCATCCCTCCACCCAATTTCGCGCCTTCTCTGCAGATTCCGGTATCGCTCGACTAGTTTGGTTTGCAGCAGTAGATCCTGTAGATCATGTTTTTCAAGAGAGATCTCACATGAGACATGAGTGTGCGGCAACAAGGGTGAATGACATGTTTAACTAGTTGTTGTCTGCAAAAAGCCCTCTTTTGTGTTGTGCGTTCTCCATGAGAGGAAGAACTGTGACATCTATGGTTTGCTCCACTAACTTTTTAACCCTGTAAATGAGCTTACCATGCCTCTATCATCAAGGATCATTTCTTTTCATGTTTATTTTCAGGACCATGGAAGCGTATGTGTCTTGTCGAATACGGCATTGTAACACAATACCTGACTAATGTGCTGTTAAAGATAAATGCAAAGGTAATCTGCATTGCATACGTGATCAGAAAACAAATTACACGGTTTCTTGTCGCCCCCTGTTGTGAATTTTGTGTTGTTTCTTTTTTGGTGTGTTTTCAATCAGCTTGGAGGGTTGAATTCACTGCTGCAGATTGAAAGAAACAAAACCATTACTCTTGTGTCAGAGACTCCAACCATTATCTTTGGCATGGATGTTTCCCATGGTTCACCGGGACGGGATGATGGGCAACATAAAGATGATCATGGTATCATCAGGTGAGAAGTTTCTGTGACATTGAATTCAGTTCATTTCGAATAGTTTGAGGTGTATCTTGCAGACTGCTACTTTTGTTTCCATAATTGTTTTGCCGCTGAGAGACGGAATTGTTTACCACAGGGACTCACTAATAGACTTCTACAAGAGTTCTCGCGGCCAAAAGCAAGAAAAAAATCATTTCCAGGTTGGCTGTTCTTCTGAAATATATGTTTGCAAATTCTAATTTATACCAAGTTTTTCTGGACCTGTCTCTTACGTTAAAGAAGAGTAGATTTCACAAAACCGCTCTTCTTCAGTCTTGGTGGAATTGTCTGACAGTAAGTTTTACTACTTTGTTATCTTGGTAATATTGTTTCTCTAAATAGTTTTGTCATCTTCTATTGATTCTAGAGATGGGGTTAGTGAACGCCCGTTTAATCAGGTGCTGAACATTGAGCTAGCCCAGATAATCAAGGTAAACATGCTTGCTCTTCACAGCCTGCAGTTCCTGCTCGGTTGCTCGGCCTTGTGCTTTTGACACAATGAACACCTATCTTCTGCATATTTTAGTTGATTGTTATGTATTTTGACTTGATGTAGGCATGCGAGTTTCTTGCTAATGAGAAAAATGATAATTGGTCCCCCAAGTTCACGGTGATAGTTGCGCAGAAGAATCATCACAGCAAATTTTTTCAGACAGATCGATCGAACAATATTGTCAATGTCTCTCCTGGTAACGATTACATCCTTCATCTCACTTTTGCCAGGAACTTAATCCTATTCTTGTCAGGTACCATCAATTTTTTTTCACCTCATTCTTGAACATGTGCCACTGTTTTGTAGGTACTGTTGTTGACAAGGGAATCTGTCACCCTAGGAACTATGATTTCTACATGTGTGCTCATGCTGGGATGATTGTAAGTACTCTATCTAAAATCTGAATTCCAGTTGGCTCAGTACCATTGGAAAGATTACATAATCGAGAAAATTACCATTGATGCATTACTGAACACGTGTAACACTGGGATCCACATGTTATTCTAACAAACGTGATATATATATTTTTAATTTGTACACCTCTGACAAAATGTACTACTCTCTATGTTCTAAAATGTAGCAATTTTTAAGAGATAGCATAGGTATTAAGGAGAAGAGTACAAAAACTTGTTTGCCTTCTCCGGATAGGTGAAGTGTAAGACCGAACTTTAATAAAGCCAAGGGATAGTAGTACAAGTAGTTTAGTGGCAAAAGTTTCCTTTTGCATATTCTAATTTGTTATATTTGGGACAAAATTTGAACAACCTGTTATATTTTGGGACGAAAAAAGTAGACAAATAGCTGAAATATGCTCACACACGTTATTACTGTCATGCAAGTGCTATTCGTGCTCTAATCAGTTCAATTGGCTTTGTATTTGACAGGGAACTACAAGGCCGACACATTACCATGTGCTGCATGATGAGTACAATTTCACCCCTGATGATTTGCAGGAGCTCGTGCACAACCTATTATATGTATAAGCGACACTGAAACTCTGAAACTGCACAAAAAAAAGAAAGAAAATCAGTAATCTGGTGATCATTCGACTGAATTTCGTTCTTTATTGGACTTCATTCACCTGCACCAGGACGTCCGGCAGTCCAAGTTCTTCTGTTGAGTTCTGAACAAGTAGTTGCTGCGGTGTTGGTTGGCGCCTTGGGATGATCTCTGAAACTGGTTGTTGCTACTGGTAATCTGAGTTGTTGCTACTCAATAATCTTAGCTGTAATGTGACATTAGAGGCATTGTGCGTTTTTGGCCCAGCAGCTGCTAGATTATCAATCTATTTTAACAATTCCATAATAGACTTGGAGTAAAATTTAGGAGTGCCTTAAATTCATTGTTAGAGGAAAGAGGAAAAAAGAATGGAGCTAACCCTATAGCTAACCTATTATACATGTTAGCTTTAATATTATCTAATAGCTAATAGCTAGTAATTAGGTCTCCTATTAAACTTGCAGTTTGGAGCGATGCCGGCTAGTTGGCGCTTGATGGTGGGCTGGGATGGCTGATTGCTTGCAGTCATTCATGGAAACGGTGAATTTGCACGTTTGTTTGTTTTGATTATGGCAGCACAACCTCAGGGTCACATGCCATGTGTGTTCCTGTTGTGCGTGTATCAATCTTGACTACGACCGCCCGCCATGAAATGGGAGTCAAACATCATCAGCATTGTGTAGAGGTGACTTACTAGCATGGCAAAAAATTGCACAAACTCATCAGGAACACAAAAACGCTGCGAATTGAAGCCAATCAGGCCGGCTATCTGACGACGCATCACCAAAAGTAGATCACATAACAGGGACTAACTAGACAAGTCAAATCTGAGCATGCTTGGCCTTGGCAGCCCAAATGTCTTGAGTGATGCTCACTTCTACTACTACGTGAACAAATCCTTTCAGCCATTCCACACTTTTGTGATTACGCCATTCCATTCCGTTTGCTTTGTGACAGCTGCAGGAAATGCAAATAAAGGAAAAACATTGATCAACACACGTAACTTTTCACTGTGTATCATGTAGACTGGGGGTATCTAAAGTTAAGTTATTTTGTAGCAAGGCAAAGGAAAAAACACATGTAACTTTTTGTAATGTATCATACAGACTAAGGTATCTAAAGTTAAATGTTATTTTGCAGCAAGGTAAGAAAAAAGAACACACGTAACTTTTCGCTACGTTCATGCAGACAAGCAAAGCAAAAGCATTGACATAAAGACTAATAATTCCCAGAGAGTATTAATGATCTTACAGCACACACTACTACAAAAACTCTCATAGGGACCGGCCTTATAGACTTATTTAAAACCGGCACCTATAGGCCTTTTTTCACTTTCGTACGATAAAAAATAAAGAACCGGCACCTTTAAGAAAGTATAGGTGCTGGTTCATTAGCTAAAACCGACACTTTTATTATAGGTACTGGTTTTTTAAAAAAACCGGCACCTATAATATGTTATAGATACCGGTTAATTAAAAAATCGACACCTATAATATATTATAGGTACCGGTTCTTTTAAAAAACCGGCACCTATACAAAACCGAGCCGAGCTGACGAGCGAGCCGATCGAGCGCCGGCTTATCCATATAATCCTCGATCTCTCCAGCGCGCTCTCTCTCTCACTCGCCTCTTCTCTCTCTCGCCTCTCTCAGTCTCTCTCTCGCCTCTCTCTGACTCTCTCTCTCTCGGATCCGGCCGGGTGGCATCCTGGCAGAGGCGGTGTCCGCAGTAGAGGCGGCGGGATGGGAGGCCGCGGCGGGCTCCGGTGATGGCGGCGACGGCACCCGCACCCTCCCCTCCGCCAGATCCGGCGGGAGGGGGGCGGCGGGATAGGAGGCCGCGGCGGCCTCTGGCGATGGCGCCGATGGCGCCCGCACCCTCCCCTCCGCTAGATCTGGTGGGAGGGGAGGTGGCGCATCTCAGCGGCGGCGGCGGCCGCGCCCTCCCCATGCGGCGATGGCGGTAGGGGAGATGACAACTCTCTTTTTTTTTGTGAGTTCGGCTCGATTCGAGCCGGCTCTCTTTTTTTTGGCTCGAGCAAAGTTAATGGTGCCGGTTGTATTTTCCACATAGGTGCCGGTTGTTGTATTGGTGCCGGCCAATAGATGCCGGTTGGAAAACCAGCGCCTATAGCCGGTTCCCAACCGGCACCTATCATGATTTCTGTACCAGTGACACCATCAAATATTACCTCAGACATGGTATAAATCCATTTAAGTAGTTATGCACCCAATTAGAATATTAAGAACCAGTTTCTGACCATGGTTAAAGATCCAAAAGTTCAGCCTTAAAAATGTTAGATCCAAAAGAAATTTCAGACTAATATGGCAATCAAGTATTGGCAGATGCATGTTCAAAGATTTTATCTGTTCAGATTCCTAATTACTCCAACTCTAAAGATCCAATTATTAATTTCCTATTACCCACTTTTCTTCTGAAACGATCTAGAGGTAACAATAGTGGTTTTCATAAGAGTCACTCCACATGACCTTCACGAGAACGTTCATTCAGAAGTAACAATAGTGGTTTTCATAAGAGGCACTCCACATGACCTTCACGAGAACGTTCAAGTGAATGAAAGTGCTCCATAAGTCCTTTGTTTGAATTAACTTAAAATTTTTACAATACATTACTTTTTATTTAACAACAATCTTGCTATCATGTTTTATATTGTTAATTATCATTACAAATTTAAGTTAATTACTGTAAGCATTCAATAGATATTGAGGTTATAGTCACGCGAATGCGTGACATAGTACACTAGTTAATAATGAATACTAGTGAGTACTAGTTGTTGGTAGGATCACTTATGAACTACACTCAATAATCTAGCTGAAACTGAAACTGAAAATGAGCTGAAAAGCTTACTACCTCAAGAGGGGTACATGTCCTTTTATAGGATTTTAAGTCGGTGCTATATATCCTTTTTTCACTCCTGATTTTTCTTCTCACATTCTTCCCTCCGTAAATGATTTAACGAATTACTCCTAGGTTATTTTTAGCCCTTCTCTTAGTAAATAAATTACTTAGGATAGTACTACTCTCAATTGGTTCTCATATCTTCTCACATAAATAAAGTACTATCATACCAATGGTCCTCAATATATTAATGTTGCCACAAAATTTTTCTTAGTAATTAAATTACTATTACACAAATGGTTTTTAATCGTTCTCTTAATAAATAAATTACTTACAATCAATGTATTAATTTTGCCACAAAATTTCTTTTAGTAAAATAAAATTAATATTTGCATGTCATTTTCCTTCTCTTAGTAAATAAATTACAAACACATACCTACAAAATTTCCTTCTCTTAGTAATATATTTACGGATAACTAAAGGTTTTCAGTTTTTAAATTTCTTGGACGAACAAATGGTAGTAATTTCTTTACTGCACGATATACACGGCAGTTAATCTGGCAGTAAAAAAGTTTCTAATACATACAGTATGTTATATCTGCCTCCGAATAAAAAATTTTACAAACTCACAATCACACATTCGGATATAAAAAAAGAAAATTCATTCACATTCCAACTCGATATCAAATTGACATTTGCTAATCAGATTACCACATAATTATTTGTACATGACAAAATGAAATTTGGAGACGACCTCAACACCAACGACAGTAGTAGCATGGGCAGGGGCAGGAGAGCAGGGCGTGGAGGAAGCGGCTCGCAGGGACTCCCCCGACCAGCTTCTCTATTGAGGGTGGAAGGAGGAGGCCATGCATACGGTGTGGTCGATGCAGCCGACAGCTCCTCCCCGCATCCCGTCGTCAACCATCGCCTCCTCCGCACAAGATCCCGCCCACTCCTAGGCCAGCCACCACTCGATGCCAGCGCTCGCTCCTCCCGTTGGCTGTCCGAAAAGAAGAGCATCATCACCTTGTATAATAGGAGAACCAAGTACAAAAGATAAATTTGAAGGCATAACAAAAAAAAAAGGCATCTGCTGTATTCTTAGACTGGATATTTTGGATTCACAGTAAAAACAAACTGCAAACTTACAAATGGAATAATTGGAACTGTATGAAATTCTAGTTGACCTATAGCATTTCGTTAGCATTGATGCCCTTATTCCCTATAGCATTTCGTTAGCATTGATGCCCTTATTCCCTTCCATCTTTATCACACATGCTTAATGTAAAAGCACCATGAGTACAAAAATGAGGGCGCTCTAAGCAACACCTGGTTGTGCATAGAAAAACAACAGTTTACACATCTCTTTACCCACTGCCTAAAACTAGAACGAACGGATCTGAGTTTGTAGTCAACAGTAATAAACTTTGCATAGCTAAACACCACAAAACCCAGAATAGGATTCAGCACAACAAACGGGGTTCCAAACCCAGACTAGCTGCATGCAGGCCCATAACAAAACAACACTCATCTTGAAGCTGGATCGGATGAAAAGAAATTTCAGTGTAAACCAAAAAATTTGAGTGTTGCGCGGCGCGGCCGTGGCAGCGACATGGCTGCACCCGGCATGTGGCGGCGACGTCGCAAGCGCGCGAGATACCAACTCTTCCCGGGAAGTGGTGGCGCAACGGAGGACTGACCTTGCGGATCGCTGAGGGGAGAGAGGCGCCGGCGGCGGATCCCCTCGCACTGAGACGTAGTAGAGCTCAAAGCGGACCCATTACTTCACTTGACAACCACTGGAAATGAATCCCCCCCGCTTCTGCTCAACGCGGATCGGAATCGCCTGCTTCCTCTCGCAGCGTTCGTCTCCCGATCCGCAGCAGCGTGGGCCGTCGGGATGATTGTGGCGAGAATTGCGGCAGCATGCGCATAAACCCTAGAAACGGGGTCTATAATTTGCGGAGGTATCCGATGATGGGCCGTGAGATAATGGGTCCAAAAGTGTTTTTTACTCCACATACGCAAGAACTGGACCATGGGCCATGGGCGGAGGTATGTGCAATCTAGAAAAAGTCCTTTTTGCCTCCCCTGCCTAGTGTGATCTCCCTCAACCACAAAACCAGGGATATCCAAAGCGGTTCATTTTGCCTCCCCTGACTGTTTAGAAGGCGGTTTTATCTTACATAGTGTCTACATGATACATTGTTCTGGTCTTCATCCGACATGACACTTGCGTGGCAGTATAATCAGCAAAAATACATATTCGCCCGTGTTAAAGTGCACAGGCAGTCAATTAACTCTATTTGCTCGTATTATCTAGGTCTCATATGGGTGTGTTTGGTTGCTCGCACCATCCTAGCCTGCCCCGTACGAGCCATCCAGTCTCATCGTGCTAGGATGGGTAGATGCAAAAGGGCTTGTCTGGTTGGCATATCTGTTAAACCTGGATGGCATGAGATATTGTTTGGTTGGTTGTACGAACAAATACAATATGTGAGAGAATTTGTTTGGTTGGGTGCACGATGTTACCTTCTATATCCTATGGTGAGATTACCCTTTGCAATATATGAATTAAAAAATGCATGTCTAATATTTAACCAAATAAATTATATATATTCCATTCCATATGTAACTGGTGAATGAAATATATATTTTTTTACATCAATCAGAGAGCACTCCTCAATCAAAATTGTGCACGGATTATTTAATTAGAGATCAGGTAGGACCGCTCAAGCCCAAGAAAAAGGAAAAACAAGAAAAAAAGGAAAAAGAGAAAAATATCGCCATGACCGGTCATAGTCTACCCAAATCTACCTAAAAAAAGGATTAGTTTTTTACCTTTTTTTTCATATCTACTTAAACGTTGTTTGTGCATCCAATTATTCATTTTTAGCTAAACAGCATTAAGAGATTGTTTTCACTACTTAAACATACAAACTATTACTTGACCATCAATTATTCTTTTTAGCTAAACATCATTAATTAACTATTTTCATAATACATGCCTATCCAATTATTCATTGTTAGGTAAACAAAATTAATTGATTGTTTTCATAATATTGTTTGACTTGACTGAAGCTTAATGGTCACGGGATATCTAGGACGTACACATAACCAGTAACCCTTTCGCAAGGAAAATTGTCTTCATATATAACACATTGACATGTACTCAGGCATATTATATATTATATATATGGTGTGGCCGTACTATACTAACCAAGTTCAAGTTCCCCTCGTCCTATAGATCAATCGAGGTTTTTTTTACGACGCCGTTGACTTTTTATATAACGTTTAACCATTCATTTTATTTAAAAATTGTTATATAAATATGTAAAAGTATAAGTTAAGATTATAGTTATTTATGATAAAACAAGTTACAACAAAATAAATGATATTTATATTTTTTAATAAGAAAACGGTCAAACATCACATACATCATTATTAAAAACCGAAGGGAGTATATCCTGCCCGTCCAACAAAACGATCAGTCATGCGTTTGTAGTATCAGTAAAGAAAGCTAAAGGAGAGATCAACTGGGCTGATGGAATAAAATTCAGAGTTACTTTATTTGACACAGTTTTAATATATACCCCATCCAATTATTCATTATATAGTAGTATTTGACATTGGGAGAGCTAATCTCGATTCTCCTAACATCAACTATATATATTAGACTAGAGGGCATGTGGCCGCACTACTAATCAAGTTTGAACCATGCTCCCATCGCTCTATAGATCGATCCAGTGATAATATCACTATATTATGTACATCCAACTAAGCTACCACAATGATCCGTTGTGTGTCCAGTAATCAGTAAAGAGAGCCAAAGGAGAGACCAATGGTGCTGATCGGATAAAATTCGAAGATCATTTTATCAACACAGTTTTAATATATACAATAAGTGATCATCCCCTTCGCTCAATCACTCCCATCAGGACGCGACGATGCCTCCTGGCCGGCGCAAAGGTAAACCACAACTGCCCTCTCCCCCTTCCCACGGGCGCTGCACCTCCCCCTGCAAGTAGCCCGGCTGCACTAGGCGCTGAGGAACGGGCAAGGGTGTGGCGGTTGTGGGCGGTGCGTGCGTGCGGCCCCACGCCCCGCGGAGGCATGTAGCCCGGCTGCGCCTGGCGCCAAGGAACGGGTGAGGGTGCAGCGGTTGTGGGCGGCGCAGGCGTGCGGCGAGTGGAGGCGTATGCTCTTTGTTCTTGTTTCAATTTTTTTCCAAAGAAAAAACTAATTGTTTGGAGAGTACTATTCCTTGCTTGTGAATAAACAGCGAGTACTATTACTGCCTAAACATGTTTTGGAGAGGGATTTGGGAGCAGCCGTACTGGTTAGGGAAGATCTTAGTTTGTTTTGCTATGGAGGGGAGTGGGTTTTGCCAGCAGTAGACTTATGAATTTTGCTATTCCTAAATTCCTAAACTAGCTATGCCTAGCTCCAACAATTTTGTGATGCCTAAATTGTTTGCTATGGCTATGTACTCGTTGGTAAATATTTAGCATCATGAATTTTGCTATGTCCACCTCTCACTGTTTTTGCTATGCTTGAGCTAGATGAATTTGCTATGCCTATGCCTACGACTAACTCTTGAATTTCGCAATAATGACCTCAATTCATTTCGCATTTTGCTATGCCATGCCTAAGCTAACTCATTCCATGTGTACTTAGGTGTCTTTTCAGCTAGTTCAGTTAATTTCTTAATTTCTTTTATGCATTTAAAGAGGTGGTAACTAATGAATACCAAAAAGAGAGGGCAAAAAATATTGTGAGGAATAATCAAGTGTTGGAGAGACTTGGAATCAATGCATTAACTTCAATTTTTAAGAAATCAAGTGCAAAGAGCAAGATTAGTACTCGTGAAGACTTTGGTTCTTTGTATAAACCTAGAGATAGTGAGGATATTGAACGATGAGCAGTTCATAAGGTATTCACAATGTTTCAATATTATTACACAATTGTGAAATGTTTCATTACTATTCATTTGTGCTCAATATGCAATAAGTTTCATCTGCTGTTATTTCTTCTCCATATGATGCCATACAGATTTATGAAAATGTACCTAAGATTAGGATGGCAAGGAATGTCAGCATGCCTTCGGGAGGAACAAGGGTGTCAAAGAGAGGCAACTAATGAACAAGAACAAGCTGCTAGAGTGACCAGGAAAAGGACAAGGGAAATATGTTCATCTGACTGTGCTACAACTACATATCCACAAGATGATACCACAGAAGATGCGTTGGTTGTTGCCGATTCTCCTACCCCTGCCCAACCTGACAACTAGATCTTGACAAGCAATGAAGGCAAGTGTTGTAATTCCTTTCTCAAAGCAACATGGTTTACATATTGACCCTAAAAGCTTTATGATTTCCAATAACTCTGAAAATATTCATGATTGTTAGGTGAACCAAATGCCATGACTGATCGATGGAACAGGGGAAGAAGTATGGGAAGAGACTTGGATAGGATAAGCCGAGGTTTATGCACTTAGATTCTGGTGCACATTGTTGAAAAGAAGAGAAGGCCAGAGGCACCACTTCAAGCTGCAAAGCTAGCTTCATAGTGGGGAATTATACTTAGGCAGCGCATTCCAATCCTCCCGCACTAGAAGGAGTACAAGAAGGACGGGTCTCAACTTGAAGACTATATGGGCAAAGTGATTGTAAGTAGATCAACTCTTTCGTAGTAGCACAACCATCTCTAAAATTTAATTGTTTGTTGCAGTACTGTATTTTCATGGTTTGCTTTGTGTGAGTACTTGCAACTGTATGACATGATTAGGTCCTAGTTTCTGAAAATTGTTGTGTGTGGTCTGATTAATTTTGCTTCACTTCATTAGTATGCACATGGCCGCATGCTGCTTCTATTCAGTTATATTCTAAATTTAAATGCCAAAGTTGAATACCTGGGATTAAATCTTAGATGCTATATGTCTTTCATATTTTGCTCACTTTGCTCCAAGTCTCAGTTTTGATTACAATCCAACTATAATAAATTACTTTCAACTATAAAAAAATCACTTCAATTAATCTGTTGTGTAACTTTATTCTTGTCTCTTTCATTTTGCTTACTAATTTTTGGAGAGTTTTACTCGTGGCTCATTATTTATGCTTATGCTCCTGTCTTCCTTATGTGATTGAGCATTATAATGTAATATCTATATATTGTGTATGGTTGTATTTTGTATATGTGATAGAAGTAAGCTACTTGTCTTACTAGTGTTTGCCTCTATAGGACAAGTGTTTGAAAAACAAACTTAACCGTGAGAATATTCGGTACCAGCAAAGGACATGCTCTTGGAGCTACATTGCACATTACCATGTTGTGGTAAGATACCGAAAAAATATGTTTGTTCCTTTTTATTGTTATTTGATAAAAGAGTATTGCTGCTGGTCTAATTTATGCATAAGTTCCTTTGATCTGTTTTACTAGTACAAGGTGTACCTAAATTATGTGTTATGTGTATAATAAGTGGGGCATTTTAGAATTTGAGTTCATAAGTGTCATGTTTGAGCTACTGAAACTAGGCATGCATTTTATACGAGTTAGTAGTACTCATGTACAATCACCCTCCATATTTTTATCTAGCCAACTGCACTCCAACTACATAATCCCTTGCCGTGGTTGTTACATGGTGGGTATGCACCTAGCATCCATAAGTCATTGACACATTGGATTGCATATTATAGATAAGAAATCTTTACACTGATGCCATTTTGTATTTAGCACTTTAAATATGCATATCATAAAACTTTTTGAGAGTGATGGCATGTTGCATTTACAAACTGTTTGCATGTAATTTCAGAAGCAAGCTAAATATAAGGATGTGTAGCCCACTGCAATTGATCTTTTTGAGGATTGCCATTGCAGCAGTAAGGCGGGTTTTAGTGAGCTTGTGAAGAATGTTAATTGTGAGTTCTTTCTTTCATCTTCTGTACTTATATATCAATGCCAATGGAAAGTGACTTGTGATTTCTTATCTTCCTATTGCTAGGCTGATATGGAAGCTATCATTGATGATCCTGCACAAGAGCAAGAACCAAAGACATATTGAAGTTGTTTCCCAAGTTACGCCAAAATCAAAGTTTCTTCATAATGCTCGGGTTCATGCCCTTGGCTTGCTACTCTTGAGATTCACTATTGAGCATTGCTTGCTTGATTCACTTCTTCACCGGTCTTTGATTTGGATTTTATGGGTGTGTGAGAGTTGTGGATTCGAGTTTGTGTGAGTGCTTCGGTTGACTTCATGAGGATTTGTGAGCACTCATTTCACTTCCCAAGAGATCTTTGCATCATTTGTTACTCTTGGAGGTTGAGGACTCCTAGACGGTTAGGTGTCACTCTTGAGCCACTGATCTACTTGTGGTTGGCCGGAAGAAGTTTGTGAAGGTCGGATCTCACCTCCGAAAGGGAAGAGATACCACTAGTGAAAGGAGGAGTGCTTTGTGCAACCTCTTGAGGAAAGGGTTAGCAAAGACCCGGCTCTTTGTGAGCTCCTCAACGGAGACTAGAATCCCCTCAAGGATTCGAACATCTCACTGTGCAAGATCTTCGGTGAAACCTCTTTCTCCTTCCTCTAGCTTTACTTGTTTGAGTTGCTACAAGTTTACTTGTTGTTTGTGCTAGTTTCTCTTTGTTGTAGGTAGCTGGATCTAGCATTTCTTTACATTTACTCATCGTCTGTAATTTTCGTAATTTTTGAAAATCATTTTTGGACATATCCGAAAAACCATTTTCGGAATTTTCGAAAAAGGTCTGCTTCCGCTTTTACTTAAATTTTAAATTAGCCTATTCATCACCCCCCTCTAGGCCTAATTGACCCTTTCAGGATTCTTGCCTACGCATACATCTGAGAGATGTTTAATGCTATGGGAATATGGTCTGCGACAAAGGTTATCGTCAGGGAGAGTATGTATTGCGTGTTAATTGTTATTTGTGAGACATTGGAATGTCTTGGAGTATATCGAAGGTATTGGCTCGATGACGACCACTTAGACTTGTTCTTAAGGTCCTATCATAAGAAGATTTGTCTTTATTGACTGACACTATAAATACAAGTGGGCTACCTCACAGACTCTTGAGGTGAGGTGAGGTGAGTAGCAATTCAAGTTGAGTGATAATCTAGAGGATTGATCACCTAGTCTCTCCCAACTGTTAGTTCTCGAAAGCTTGTCCAGAAAATTGGGATGAGAAGACTTAAGGTTTGCTAGGTTCAGGGGGAGAGCATCCCAGAACATGACCCATAATATGGACCGATTAGTCCATAGTGTTGTACTCTTTTTTCCTTGAGTGAGTGGAGCTATTGTTCCTCACATAAGGTTTTTAACGATGCAACAACGTGCAATGCATGAGCGATAACTATGTACTCTTTCTCGTAGCTTTTTTCCACTGGGTTTTGGTAAGAGTTTTGACGAGGCATAAGTTGGTCGCGGATAGGTCCAAGGGAAAGTGTTGTAAAACAAATCTCTAGGAGATATGTTTTTTGTGGGCCAATCCGAATCACAGTAGAGATAAGATTTATCTCCTCCTAAGACCTCTATATATATACAGAGGCAGGGTGAGACATCTAAGGTTGGCTTGTACTCCAAATTAGATCTATAATAAAGAGAGAGCTTCACCCTACATATGTATTTATTGTCTATTTCTGCAATATTCTTTAGCGCAAAGGAAAAGGCGCGGGTGTTCTACGTCTTCTCACGTCTCGATTGCTGTAGGAGAGACAGAAAACGGAGTCGGTGATCCGTTAATAGATGTGTTGGTTTCCAACGCCAAGAATGCTAGACGGATCGCACATGTGTGCTTGACCGCGCCTCCCACATACACACGATCAATTGAGAAGAGCCCGAGACATGATGATATTGTTTTTTTCACGTGCCACTAGGTTATTGGGCCAACCTCTTAACCAATAAGCTAGCAGCATACCTGTAATATTTGTTTCAGAAGGAATCAGAAGGACATAAATCTCTGATAGGTGGGGCCCACCCTCGTGAGCCCACACATCGGAGAGACACGTCAGTCTAACATAGTGAGCCTTGTTAGTTTCAGGAGAACAGCCAACCAAAAAATGATAATGTGAAATAAGGTTGCATGGTGACAACCGTTTCTCCCCTGATGACCTGCAGGAGCTCTTGCACAATTGCTCATGCGTGTACGCCAACACTGAAACTCTGTAACTGCACCCCAAAAAAAATCAATAATGTGACTTTGCTACTGTTGGTCCTAGTTGTCTCCATTATTGCAATGTGATGTTGGCCTTTGTGCGTCTTTGGTGCTGCAGTTGTTGCTGGATTATCTATATCTGGGGAAAAATCCATGATGGATAAAATTATTCATCTTATCTACCCTATTCGTTTCTTCAACAAAGGTTGGATGAAACTTTGAATACTCGTGGCACACTTTTCAAACTGCTAAACAGTACGTTTCGTGTGAAAACTTTCTATATGAAAGTTGCTCTAAAATATCAGATTAATCTATTTTTCAAGTTTGTAATAATTAAAACTCAATTAATCATATGTTATTGTCATCTCGTTTTGCGTAAAACATTTAATCTTTATCTTCAGGAGATTAAAACACCACCAAGTACTAGTTAGCGTGCACGTCATGAGCTAAATATGAATTAAGTGTAATATACTTCAAGTGCAAGAACACTATTTGTAAAAACTAAATCATTGTAGTATAAGAATTTCAACTTTCCAAGTCACTTACATAATACACAACAATTAATCAAATATCTTTTATCATATATGCAATTTACATGTAAAGTTTCCTTTGCAATAAGTCTAATTCAACTGATATTAAGCTCAACAGTCAAAAAGAGAGAGAGATCAGAGGTTACACCACTGCAAGCCAAATTGCATGCATGAGTGCATAATAATAGATGAGTGCACTTAAATACATGAGTGCTGTTACTACATATGCAGGCCTAGAAATCTAATTGACTTCCGTGCTGGCACATTTCTTTGATGGACACCAAACAATTGAATAAGGTATGGACAAGTTATGCATAGAAGCCTTCCTCATTTTCCTCTTCTGCGAACAATCGTGTATGCTGTTCTGCAACAGTATGCTCTTTCACCGCATTTTCCTTCTTTTTGGTCTTCGTCACTTGTAACTTCTAGCTGTACAGAAGACAGACTTAACAATTTCCTTTGTATTAATTATTTACTTGGTGCTTAGCAATCTCTTGTAGAGTCTCCCTGAATCTTTTGCGGTCTAAAACAAAATTCATGGACATCACAGTTCAACGAAAGATCCTGAACAAATGCAGAAGAAATAGAATTTAGATAAGTTGTGACTAAAACAGCAAAATCTGGCAGAGAATCACATTAATATCTGAAATAATCAAAACATTAAATTTCATAGTACCGCAGTAAAATTCAATCAACCTTCTGGTGATTGGGATGTCAGTCTTGACAATGTATAAATCTAACAGGACTTATCAATTTGCAATAAGTGGCATAAAAAGGTATCTAATCAACTCTATAAAATTCTTCGTGCAGGATGTTATAGATAAATGAAAAAACTGTTCAATGTATGACACCATGTACTGGAATAAAAACCAAACAATTTCTATACTTGATGTCTAATGTCATGATTATAGCTAGTACATGCAGCTTCAGAGTAAGAGAAAGAGCTCAGAACTTAATCGTCATTTCTAAACAATTCTAAATTTCAACATCATATTTTCTAAAAAAAGTACATTCTCATTTAAGTTTTACAGAATCAAATCCAGAGCAAGTACAACTCAAACCTCGTAATAGGACGCTGTCCAATAAATCCAGCTTGGTTCTTAGGATCCACAAAAGCTTAAACTGATCTATGGAAATAAATTCAGACCAACAGCTTGAACAATTTGAACCTGTAAGTAAATAGTAAAGCTAATGTTCATGTTCACTAAAATGATAGTGAGTGTAATTTTGTATTAATTATGGAAAAATAATTACCTATAAATTAACAATAGCACCGTAATGAATAGTGGATCTGGCCTGTACCTCCTTTCAATCTTCTTGTTGAAATTCAATACTGAATATGAGAAACAGTGCATACATATGAGAAACAGGTTTGTATAATCAATTGTGGAGTTGCAAAAAAATACCAAGATCTACAAATGACTATGTAATGTAATTTTAATTTGACCATTTATATGAATTCGGGGTAAATAGTACTTTTGGTGATGCTGGGCGAAGTACATGTAAAATAGCAACACCCTCTATTTGCAGAACTGTACAAACTAAAAATTATATTGTAGGTATCGATGAGATATTCTCATCAGTTCACCCAAAAAAATTGCGAGATACACAAAGATGGCCTGAATATGTATAAATCTTCAGTGATGATGAGTCATGAGGACACAATATCACATTAGAATTAGAAAGAGCTACAATCATGTTCAGTGCCAGTCATCAATATATAGAAAACAGTACTAATCGGGAAAGCCAACTAATTTTAGGAGGAATTACCATGGTATAATTACAAGGATGGCTCCATTCACGAGCACCAATGCCTCAGGTCGCTGCTGCTCTTCCCTGCCATAGAGCATCTATTCTAAGCAACCAAATCAGTCTAGTGAGTACTGAGAAAGCATTTTGGAATAATCAGCCTATGACCAGAGCAAGTCACTTGAGTCGGCGTTGACAAGCAGTTTTCCCTCTAGTGATGCCAATGTTTATAGTGCTTTGAGAAAAATCCTCTGCTGATGCACTTTATTATCTTATTCTTCTCTCATTCTCTGTGCCAATAGGTAGTATATCCTTCAATGGCAAAGAGTGAAAGAGTGACAATCAACCAACTTTGATTGAAAAAAAAAATCACTGAAGTAACAATAATTTGCTATGACAGCTGTGAGAAGATCTAGTTGCTAACTCTTTCAACTGCTAGCAAGTTTTAAAAGTAGAACCACTTCGAAGTACCAATATGCCACGGCAATTTAGATCCAATTTATGCACATTCATAGTTCCATTTGCAAAATTTGTGATCAGAAGGTGGTCTAGCTAGGTGAATACATCCTCCAACTGGTAGTATCAATAAGGATAAATTATCCGAAGGTTGGCACTGGACATTTTCACTAACAATCTCCACCCTTAAACAACTCCTAGTCTAAGAGCATTCTTTCACTCTAATAACTCATATTTGTTGTTAGCGGTGCATAACTCAATCTTGTAGTAAGAAAATAGTTTTTTTTTGCCGTCAAGGGATGCATTTAAATTTAACAGTATAACATGGACAATTATCACCAAACCTTCATTATCATGTAAGCAATGGATTCTAGGATCCCATGTGTAGAACAGCAAAGGTTTCTCAAGAAATTTAGTTCAGGCCGAGTTATCACGTAATAGATTGATGAGAAAAAAATACTGATAGTTTCAACACGAACTGGCTGAAAAAGGCTAAAATAGAAAGCAGGCAATCATTTAATCGTGTTCATGTGTTGACGCTATATTATTACACAAGCATGCATGTGCGGAAATCTTGTGGTGTTCGTCTTTGGGAGGAAGCAAAGAATCCAGAGTTGGCAAATTTTTAACAGGTAAACAAAGCACAGACCTCCTAATTTGGAGCAGCAGAGTTCCTCGATCACTGCTGCCGTAGGTCCGGAAAGCTCCTGTGAGTCGCCCACGAGGTCGATGTGCGTTCACCAGGACTCTAGGGAGGAGGACAGCCGTTGTGTTGGAGGCCGGACTGTGCAGGCGTATGAGCCATGGACGATAGCCGTCGGGCTCCTGTAAGTGATGCCGGCGGCGGCTGTTCCTGCTCGTGGTGGTGACGCCGAGGACCCGGAGTGCGCTGCCCCCCGTCGACGGCGCGGGCGGCAGGTGAGCGGGAAGAATGGGACGGCTGTGGATGGCGGCGCCGAATCTTGACGCTAAGGCAGCAGCTCTCCGCCGCCCGTAGGCACCTGTCCGACATACCTCAACGGCTGGCCGCTGACCGCCAGCCGAGCAGAGGACAGACCTCCTCGCCCTCGGTCGGCGGTGGAGATTGGGATAGAGGGGATTGCTCCGCGCCGCGCGATGGAAGAGGCACTCGGCTTGCCTCCTCACGATGTGGTGGGAATTTTGAAATGAATGCCATCTCGGCTGTTACTAGGAAGCTCGTTGAAATATTAGTTTAGACTTTAGCTGAATGGGCTTACTGGGCCTGGTCAGGGGCAGATTACGATAGCAGGCCCAATTGTTTTAGGACCAATGACAGGGCTCTATAACCGCGGGGCCTTACTTTACGTCAGCAATTGGGCCTGCTCGTTTGAGCACTAATTTTTTAACTTTAAGACTTCGTTTTAAGTTGATCTTGGTGTTTTATGTAATTATTAACTCTACGAAGAGTCGAACCCAAGCAAAACCCTTTTTTTTAGTCTTTTTCTTTTTTTGTCTTTGGGCCCAAATAGGCTAGCTTGGGCTGACCTCTGCTAATATTAGCTCGACATCTGCTATGATCTGCCCCTTGAATTAAGGGTGCATTCGTTCGAGCGTTGGACAGCTGCACGTAAAACGCAATGTATTATTAACATATAATATAATTAATTAAGTATCGACTATTATAAATTTTTGAAATAATTTTATTTAGATTTTTAAAATAAACTTTTGCATATAAATTTTTTTTACAAAACACGTCATTTGTTAGTTTAAAAAATGTGCCAGCAGAAAAAACAAATTTATCGTTTAGAGTTGCTTGAAAAAACTGTTTAGAGTTGCGTAATTGCTGGCTGTCCGCCATCTTAGTCACCATCTGACCTGAGGCAGAGGCGATGAACAACTTAAACAAGGTACGTACTATCAAGCAAGATAGATGTTCCTAGAAAAACCAGAGTCAATAACTCAAACGATGTTTTAGTAGCACTTTCTTAGACCAAAAATTAATATTAATTCGGCGTCTATATGTGATTCGGTCAAACGTTGAAAACTTTGATCGGATCTCATCGTAAATGTTAAATATTTACCATACAATAGAGTACAAGTAGTAGTTGTTGTAGCACTTACTTTTTTTATAATACTAAATGTGACATATCAGATTTGTTTTGTATACTTGTTGACGTCAAATCCGTACCGCCGATGTGGACCCGGCGCGTGGACACACGAAGGCCTGGGAGATTTGCTTAACTCCAGTGCAGGTCCTAAAATGGATGAAGCGCAGGCGTGCCAGTCAGTTTGATCCTGCCACTGACAAGATATGCAAAATAGCAGAACAGAAGGTCTATCGGCCGATAGGGCAAAAACGTATCGGCCGATAGGCCGATAGGCCGATAACCAAAACAACCGATCAGCCGATGGGCCGATGGCACAATCCCAGCCGATGCCGGTACCAGCCGATGTAGTTAGGGTTTCGAACCATCGGCTGTGTACTAAGCAAACATTTATATAGAGGCGATCGGCCGACGATAACATGATGATGTAGCAATGTGATATAGCATAATCCAAATATAAAATAAATATTGATCTGAAGATTAAAGCACACATCGGCCAGAGATCCGATGGCATAAACACTCGATAAGCTGATAAACAATATATACTCTGTTGTCATCGGCCAGATCCAATCTATACGTAAAACTCTTGGGCCGAAGCAACGTCCAGATAACTCATCGGCTGAAACCCCGATGAAACCCTTATTGGCAGCCAACAAGCAGGCTAGAGATTACGGTTCTAATCACGACTTAGTAGATCAAACCGAACTGATGCAGCACTAAGTATGAAAAGAAATGCAAGACCTAGACAATCAAGCCCTTGACTGATTTTCGAGGTGGTAGATACCTTAGTCAATCTAATCTAGCAAGGCGATTTAGTTGATACCGGCGTAAACCCTAAAGCGAATCTCGGCCGATAAGACTAAATCGAGAAGCCGAACCAGATTGACTAAGATATATGATAGTAGGTGCTTACGTTGTTGAGATCAGAACGCACAAGCCCTAGCCCCAACAGCGCAGGCAGCCATAACGAGACTTACCCCTCGCGAGAAGGTCATGAACTCGCCGAAGAAGACGAAAATAAAAAGGTTGGCGATGCGCCGAAATTGTATTGATCGTGTGATGATAATTACATGAACTACGGGCTCACATATTTATACTCATATGCTAACAAAAATCCTAACAGAATACGACTCAAACTTTCTTAAAGATAAGAAGGAAACTAACAAACTTATCATAATTAAAAGATACAAGCCGCATCCTCCTCAAATTCGGTCTTCTCTGGATAAGATCTTCCCGAATCTAACAAGAATCCGACTGCTATTGGTGGTTGGTTTGAGATAACCCTCATCGGCCGATGTAGAACTCTAGGCCGATACTAGCTTTGAGCCGATATAGATCCTGAGCCGATGAGGACTTCGAGGCTTACCAAATTCTGGTGTTAACAATACTACTCCAGCAAGATTTGGAGTGATGTGATGAGTAGCTAGACCAAATGACCAATGGTGGTTCTCCCCTCCGACAAAATACAGAGACGATTGGCATGTACTATAATTCTCTTTTATTTTCTAATTAAGATACATATTTTATCTATATTTTTATTAGCAAATTTTTTAAACTACTAAAAAAGATACATTACAAAAACCTATGTAAACCTACTATATAGATAAGCTGTTTTAACATATCAGATAAATATATTTTTTAAAAAAGAAAATAATTAAATCTTAATTAATTATACGCTAATACTTACCGTACCTGATATTCATTAATCTTATAATCTTTATAGTGAACTCAGAACGGGGCCGTACTACTGTTAGTACTGTACACCGGCCAGTTGTCTCGCCGAGCGCGCGCTTGTCCACACACGCTCAAAGACCGTGCGCGGACGCAGTCCAACAGCTATAGCTAGCCGCCGGTTAATTTCTCACACGAGGGGTCTCAACATCTGTGCATTGCTCTCTCTCTCTCTTCTGGATTCCCTGCCTAGTTGATCTTTGGATTTTTGACTTTTGAACGTATTCCTTCTGTTCCAAAATAAATCAATATTTAAAGTTTAAAACTTGTTATAAAATAAACTAACTTTTATCTTTCTACCTATCCTTGGTTAGTAAATTTAAAAATTTTATTCCTTTAATATCACTTACCTATCCACCCATTAATATAACTTTGCAATTAATTAAGAGTATTTTGGTTTTTTTATCTCTCCTTAAATCTATCGTGGAAATCTAGGATTAGAGTACAATTAAACGCTGCCGGAGGTACACTGGTACGTACTCCCAGAACGCTGGCCGGCCAGTTGCATATGGTGAAGGACTGACTGAAGGTGTCCTGTATTCATGTGCCTAGCCTCATTATAAATGGAAAGGGAATGGATTACAAAGACGACTTATGCTGTGTGTGTTCGTTGCTCAGTTTCCCAGCTCGCTACTGTATTTTTTCTCGTGCACGTTTTTCAAACTGCTACACGGTGTATTTTTTTGCAAAAAGTTTCTATACAAAAGTTATTTAAAAAATCAAATTAATCCATTTTTGAAAAAAAAAATTAACTAATACTTAATTAATCACACGTTAATGGACCGCTCCGTTTTCCGTGTCACTGTAGAGTGCTGAAAAAACGGAGCAACGAACACAGCCTAGACAGTGTTTGAGAGAAAAAGAGACGAGAAGTTGAGAAGATACGTAAAGTAAAATAAAATAAGTCATTAATATATGATTAATTAAATATTATTATTTTGAACTTAAAAAATGATTAATATGATTTTTTAAAACAACTTTTCTATAGAATTTATTTTCAAAAAAATACATCATTTAACAGTTCGAAAAACATGCGCGTGGAGAACGAGAGAAATCTTCTCTCTTTGTCCATGGCTCAAATGCAGCCTTAAGGGTGCCATAGAACCTCCATGTTCGGAACTTAGTGCCATAGAACCTCCATGTTCGGAACTTAGGGTGAGTTTTTTTTCTCAAGTTGAAAAGAAATTTTCAACGTATGCGAAACGAGAAAGCTCATTAGTACATGATTAATTAAGTATTAATAATTATAAACTTGATAAATGAATTTATTTGAATTTTTCAAACAACATATGTATAAATTTTTTGGCAGAAAAACACTATCTAATAGTTTGAAAAACGAATTAACGAAAAACGAGAAAGTTAAAGTTTGTATTTGAAGAAAATAACTAGGCCTTATTCTCTTTGTATGAAAAACAAGGTAGCTCATTAGCGCATGATTAATTAAGTATTAGCTATTTTTTTAAAAAAATATATTAATATGATTTTTTAAGAAATTTTTTTATATATTTTTTTTGAAAGAAATATATAAACCATTTAGCAGTTTGGGAAATATGTGTGAGAAAAATAAGTGGGTAGAAGTTGAAAAAGGGGAGTGTATACATAGAAGACAGCCTTAAAATGACAATGAATTTTTACATGATAAAAGATGGCGTGAAAGTAAATAATTGGACGAGTTGACAATTAATCAATATACTCCTACATGCGAGAAGCGCCAGAGACGCAAGGTATAGCAGTGAGCGAGGTTGGCTATTATCGAGTGACTTAAAAGATACTCATAGATATATATATGGAGGCACAAATATAATTAAATGACTTTAAGTGAGAGAGTAGCAAATTAGTTTCACGATTGCTCTAAATGTCTAACATATCCATTCTTTGCCATAAATAAATAAAGTTTAAATCATGTAATAAACAAACAAAAGCTAGCGTCCGATGTATGTTGAACAAAAATTAGGGAGACGGTCAGAAGAATATCATGTTTTGCCTTTTCACACGGAGACAGAACATAAGACAATGTTAGTCAAGATTACCGAGATACTGTTGGCGCAGAATTTCGACCCGTCCAGCAACCAAACGGGTTCCGCGTTACCACGACGGCCTGGGAGATCTGCTTAACTCCAGTGCAGGTCCAAATGGCTTGCCTAGTCGTAAGTAGAGCGTGCCAGTTGATTTGATCTGCAATCAACAAGATTAAACAAGTAAACCATGTAAGAACCGATGGCCGATCGGCCGATAGGCCGATGTTGCATCGTGAAGGCCTGGCCGATAGGACAAACCTATATCGGCTTACTTGAGGTAATAATAAGATAGAACTAACACAGTAGATCTAATCTCATCGGCCCATGTTATCATGTTTATAGCAAATTACTGGAACCGGCCGATGAGGATAGCGTGAAGATAAATACACTAGCTAATACTCTAGTGTAAACTTATACAAGCTAATCAGCCAATATAAATATACCAACCACAGAGAGATCCTAAGAATACCCTGTAATCAATGTATTTATATCCACCAATCCGCCTGCATAAGTGGCAAACACATGCAGAAACATAAAATAATTACATGCATTAGGTAAAACCGGCTGAAACCCCGGCGCTATCCTTAATTACGATCAAAAACAGGCTTTAGGTTAAACCTCGAAACACGACTAAGGTCGATAGCAACTCAAAGTGTAGATCGAGAGTTAACGTAAAGAAAATCAAGTCTTCGATCGCTTTTGGGGATGGTAAATGCCTTAGATAATCTAAACGAGCAAACCAATTCGATCATCGTCGGCAGTAAACCCTAAAACGAGTTAGCCGCTGGCAAGACAGAATTAGAAAACCGCATCAAGATTAGCTAACACACGATAAACGACGATCACATCGCTAGGGCTTAACGTGCCTAAAACGACACGCTAGCCCCGATGATGCAGATCGTCGGGGACGAGTTCTTACCTCTGCTCTGGAGAAGCAAGAACTCGTCGGGAGTTAACCTCTTGCGAGGGTTGGCGATGCGCCGAAAGTAGATTAAACTGGTTTTTGTGTGATTGATTTGAGAGAGAGTACATGTACAAACTATCGGGATATTTATACCCGAGATTATAACAGAACCCTTGTAGGGCACGATCTTATCTACAACTAACAAACAAGTCCTTGCGGCAGACTTAAGCCACAGATTAGATCTACACTACTTAATTTACAAGATACAATTGTCTAAAACCGAGCTTTATCTCTATTTGGCAACTTCCTTGAAGCTTACCTCGAGCCCAGACCAAGCCCACGTTGACACTGTCAACTCACAACCCGCATCGGCCCACGACCAAACCAAATCCGTATCGGCCGATACGCTCTTTATAGCAACACCTCCCCAGTCCGATACGGTTACCGGGTCCGATACGAAGCCTGGTCCGACTCCAACTCAATCCTTCCTCTCTGCTTCGGTTATATCTTTCCTTTCCGAGTCGATTACCAAAATCCGTCGTTAAGACATGCCCCCCAATTCCGCTTCATTATATAATGTGGCGGAATTAGCTCCAGGGAACTCATCGACTTTTTGCTAGGTCTAACCTGAAAACCGCACAGATCCATATTCGAACCCTTTCGCCGCCGATTCAACAAACTCCTCGTGTTCTTCAACTCCGGCGACCCCTCGGCGTCTCGTCAACATCGACCCCCTTCACAGCGACCCCTCCAACAACAACGATGGCCTCCGCCCCGTTCTACGCCTCCGAGATCCCTGCGGTAAGTCAATTCCTTCAAAGTCCATATTATCACCTTTTCCGCCGATTTCTCCAAGTTAGGTTTTTACTTTCTGTCCCCCTCAAGCCTTATATTTTCATCGTTGTTCTCACGATTTAGGTCTTCAAAAACCAAATCCTGATTCCCACCGACGATAAATCCCATCGCTATCTCCTGGGCCCCATGGGCGACTGCGACCCAACCTGGTTAATCAACGCCGAAACAGACAGAATTCCTTTCAGGCAAGCCAAGCCCACCGTATCGGCGTGGAAGCACACCTTCAGGTCATGGCCATCAAAACTAAACGGATACAGGACCTGGCACAAAAGGATTGCTGCCGTCAAACAAGTCCACTGGGACGAAATTGGAATCGGCCAATGCATAACTCTGTCCCTGGCCGATACCAAGAAGAATGAGCCACTAATGTCAGCTGCCAGCTACTTCTGGTCAAGTACCTTGAACGCCTTCATCTTCAAGCAAGGTCCGATGACCCCAACCCTCATAGATATCAAGGTACTCACAGGATTGGATATCAGCTCCGAGATCAACCCCTTCAGCCTCCTGATAAACAGCAGCCACAAGTTGAAGACAAAAAAATTGGAGGCTGGTCCGGATATATCTCTGAACATATGGAACAGGGATCGGTCTCAGAGCGAGAACACGTAGCTTTCCTGACATTGTGGTTGGAGAGATTCGTCTTTTGCGGATCGACCTGTGGCCCCACTACAAACTGTCAACACTTGGCTCAAGCTTTGGTCGACAAGAAACAAATTCCCTTGGGCCGATACCTTTTAGGAGCTGTATATCGGCTACTCCATGTTTCCACACAAGACTTGATGCTAAAACAGACTGTGGCTCATGGAGGACCATGGTGGTTCATTCAACTCTGGCTAACCATATACACCAACACCATGGTTGATCGGCTACCTCTGTCAGATTCTCGCTTTCCATCGAAATATGCCGATCACGAAGACCCCAGGAACAGAAGATGCATGTCCTACGGGGAAGCAGCCTCCGTCTACCCCGGCGCAGATCAATCGGCCGATGACATGGCTACATGGTTCATCCGTTTCTTCACCGGCCCCCCATCAGCCAAGATGGATACGTTTGTCTATACATCGGACCGAGACTTCGAGCTTCCAGATGATCTGCAACTGAGCTTAATAAATGATGACATGGAATCAAGAGAATTATTCATGATCGGCCTCACTCCATGCCTGCTCCCAGTAGGCGTCTTTCAGGGAAGGAGCACCAGCTTGTCCTATGAGTTTTACACCCCAATGACGGCCGCTAGACAATGCGGGCTCGGACAACTTCCCATTAGCTTGCATCTTCATAAGCTCCTAGAGAGCAGAGGCACAGTCCCATCGGCCCTGGTTATGAACAAAGCAATGGAAATCGAGCTCCCCAATCTTGGTGACTGCGATCGGCTGCATCTGAATGCCTTCGTGCACATTAGCTTCCAAACTTGGTGGCAAAAGTGGGCCGCTCACATCTTTCATCAATCGGCCAGGTTCTATGTGACAGAACTTATCCAAGGCATCAGCCCTCAAGTCCCAGATGAGCCGATTCCATCTGTGAGCAACAGTGGACGGAAGATCTTCTACGCTCAAGCCATAGCTCCATCGGGGTCAACCATCTTAGAATCTATCATCGGCCTTACCGCCCCAAAAGTGGCGTCGCTTCTCCAAGGTCCGATGCCTAAAGAAAACCCCAAGAGAAAAGCGCCGGCCAAAGGCAAATCGCAGAAAGCCAGCAAGAAGGCTAAAACCGATGACCAGGCCGATGCCGAAGAGCTAGACCCCTCCTTGGAAGAATTCCTCGAAGAACAAGTGATGGAGGAGGAGGTCGATGCAGCAGCGGCCGACGCACACGAAGAAGAAAACCCGTCGGTCGAAACCACCTAGGAGCCATCGGCCGAAACTGCTGAGATCCCACCGGCCGATGACCAAGATGATGCCCCACAACCAAGAAGGACCAGGCACGCAGTTCGCAAGGTCAATATAATCTCTTCTTTGTGTTTACATAATCTCCTTGCACTGTCACACTTTAACTTCATATCCTTTTCAGGCTACGGTGTCGTCTGTGTTAAAGGAGAGAACTCAATCGGCCCCTCTGCCAAGAACCAAGAAAACAACATTGCAACGGCGCGAACGAGCCAAGGCACGATTGAGGACCCCTTCTCCTTCTCCACCACCCTCTCCGACTGTCTCGGTAAGAGTTGACTTTCTTGCATTATTTTTCTAATCATATAACCCTATTCACCAATTTCCTGCTTTTTCAGCCTAGGGCTCCATCACCTTCACCACATCGGCCAACCCCCTCGCCTACTATGTCAACACAGCAAAGGGAGGCCGATGCAAGCACCACCGATGCTCCAACACAGGTAACCACGATTACCCTGATCCCCTTTCTGCCGATTCCTGATTAACAATGCTAACCTCGACCCATGTTGATTTTTACAGAACCTAGCCGATATGTTCTCCTTTGATATCGGCCAGTTTCTTGATGATGAGGACAAGGAACTACCCAGCACAGCCAGGGCACCAATCTCTGATGATCTGAAGAACCGGCCGACCGATATCGCCAATCGGCTGGAGTCCTCGCTGGAGTACTTGGTGGAAGATTGCACCTCCATCAGGGTCAGGGTACAAGAAATTCAAGACGAACTGCCTGAAGACCTGATGGAGGTCCTAACACCGGCCATCTTCTTGGAGCAATACCGATTCAAGCTCAACAAGGCCAAAGAAAGACTTGCAGAGCGACGAGAGCGCGAACAACTGCAATCGGCCCTGTCCGCTAGCAAAGCTCAAGTGAACGCCGATAAGACCAGGTTGGACGAGCTAACGGTGGAGCCGATTGTGCTGAAAAATAGGCTTGAAGAACTCCGTCGCCTCGAGGCAGAGCTAGAATCGAAGCTGGCCACTACACGCCAAGAAATCCAGGAAGTCGAAGCCGGGATAGCTACATCACCCAAGGTCATAGAAGATCAGACGGCAAAGCTCAAGGCATCGGCCAAGTACCTTGCGACCCTAAGCAAATCACTGAAACCGATCCCAGGGACGATGGCTGATGATGCCCAGGCTATCGAAGACGTTGAGCAGATTCGTCGTAAAGCCATTGCTGCTATTGCAGACTTCATAGGGTGATGTAGCATATGTTATTTCTATAATGTATAACCATACACCTTATCGGCCATGCAGCCGAATTTGTTTTGAAAATTCCAGCCTAATTTATTGCTTCTGAAATCCTCTCACACCTTATCGGCCGTGCAGCCGAATTTGTTTTGAAAATTCCAGACACATATATCTTTAATACGAACCATCTCATTATAAACAATCTCATCGGCCAGAAAGCCGAAGTTAATCGCCAAACTGAAAAATCCTTGAAAACTTTCTGAAAATTCCTGTATATATATGCCCCCAAAATTTTGGAAGATGAGGGCTCATATTTTGAAATTTTGAACTAAGGGCGATAGTATTTACCGGCCATCTAAAGACGATGCGTGACTACATCGGCTGTAATCATAAATCGGCTAGAGGGCCGATCATGAATCAATCCAGATACTAGGATAATACTGTTTCAAGTATTTGCCATTGAGAGCTCGTCCATAAATCTCGCCATCTAATCCCTTGAGCAGATAGGCATTGTGAGGAACACATCGATGAATTCGAAAGGGGCCTTCCCAATTAGGTGACCATTTGCCGAATTTATTATCTCTGGAGCCAATCGGCATTATTAATTTCCACACAAGGTCTCCTTCCTCAAACGATTTGGCAACGACATTTTTATTATAATGACGGGCCACTCTATCTTTATCACGCTTGATTTTCTCTAAGGCCCGTAATCGAACATGTGCCAAATCATCCAATTCATCAACCATAAGATTATGGTACTCATCGGCTGTCAAGTCGTCTTGCAAAGCAATCCTTCTTGAGCCGATGGCGGTTTCCCACGGCAGTACAGCTTCATGCCCGTAGACCAGTTGATAGGGAGGCACTTGGATTGCACCATGGCAAGCCATCCGATACGCCCAAAGGGCATCGGCCAGCGTTGTATGCCATTGCCTCGGCTGTTCGTCAATTTTCCTCTTGATTAATTTGATTAAAGACTTGTTGGAAGCCTCTGCCTGCCCATTAGCCTGCGCGTAGTAAGGAGAAGAATTGAGTAATCTGATGCCCATGCTGTCAGCAAATCGGACGAACTCGTCGGACACGAAGATTGATCCCTGATCTGTAGTTATTGTCTGAGGTAACCCAAACCGATATATGATATGCTCCTTGACGAACTGAATAGCGTCTTTGGAATCAACCTTCTTGAGAGGAACGGCCTCAACCCACTTTGTGAAGTAATCTGTAGCCACTAATATATACTTGTGTCCCTTACTTGATGGTGGGTTAATCTGGCCGATCATATCTATTCCCCATCCTCGAAACGGCCACGGCTTTATGATTGGATGCATAACCGATGCCGGTGCTCTCTGAATTGCTCCAAATTTCTGACAATCCTGACATCCTTTATAATACTTGAAGCAATCTTCTAGCATGGTTGGCCAAAAATATCCGACGCGCTTCATCAGCCATTTCATTTTATGGGCCGATTGATGGGTGCCACAAATCCCTTCATGTACTTCGCTCATAACGGTTTTAGCCTCCTCAGGACCTAGGCATTTGAGTAGGACACCATCAACCGTCCGATAATATAGGTTATCGTCCAATAAGACATAGTGTAAAACTTTATATTTCATTCTGCGTGACGCCGATTGGGAAGGGTTTCTCAAATACTCAATGATATCAAACCTCCAGTCATCGGCGTGCACGAGAGCAATCTGAATTGGAACGTCTTTAGCCATCGGCCTGTATCCCGATGCCCCCTGAGCTAAATCATTGGCTTCGAAATTCTGCTTCCTGGGTATGTGCCTCATCGTTACGATCCGGAAACCGTGTAATAACTCTTTGCACTCCTCATTGTAGACTTTGAGAATATCGTCTCTGCACTCATACTCCCCAGAAAGTTGACTAATTACTAGCTGTGAATCACCAATGATTTCCACGGCATCGGCCTCGACTTCTTGTAATAACTGCAAGCCTTTAAGCACCGCTTCATATTCTGCTTGATTGTTGGTATAATAAGGCTTGATAGTGAAAGCGAACTCAAAACTTGCCCCCCGAGGGGATATGATGACTAGGCCGATACCGCAACCGTGTCTGCAGACGGATCCATCGAAATATAACGTCCACGGCACAATGTCTGCATATGCAACTGAGTCATCTCTATGTTGAACGATGAAATCGGCCAGGGCTTGTCCTTTGATCGCTTTGGCCGATTCATATCGAAGATCAAACTCTGTTAAAGCAAAGATCCACTTCCCGACTCGTCCTTTCAACACAGGGGCCGATAGCATGTATTTCATCACATCGGCCTTGCTCACCACTATGCACTCGTTGGAAAGCAGGTAATGCCTCAATTTAGTACATGAAAAATATAAACAAAGGCATAATTTCTCCACCGGCGTGTACCTTGTCTCAGCGTCTAACATTCTCCTGCTGAGATAAAAAATAGCTCTTTCCTTGCCGTTAACATCTTGAACCAAGACTGAGCCGATGGATTTCTCATCGGCTGACAAGTACAATTTGAATGGGACTCCTTTTTGTGGAGGAATTAAGACCGGCGGAGAAGTTAAATATTCTTTGATATCGTCTAGCGCTTTCTGTTGCTTGTCACCCCATATGAACTCTTCGTCGTCCTTTATTTTCAACAGTGGAGTGAATGGCTCTATACGGCCCGACAAATTTGATATAAAACGCCGGACGAAGTTGATCTTGCCAAGCAGAGACTGTAACTTGGTCTTGTTTTCTGGAGGCTTGATTTTCTTGATGGCATCGATGTTCTTCTGTGTGATTTCAATCCCCCTTTCATGGACCAAGAAACCCAAAAACTGACCGGCCGATACGCCAAAGGCACATTTGTTAGGGTTCAACTTCAAACCATATTTCCTTGCCCTTTCTAGTACCTTGCGTAAGTCGGCCAAGTGCATATCATGTTCTCTTGACTTTACGACGACATCGTCTATATAAACTTCAATCAGAGAGCCAATAAGATCATGAAAAATGTAATTCATAGCCCTCTGATACGTAGCTCCAGCATTCTTCAAACCAAATGTCATGACGACCCATTCATATAGGCCGATTGCCCCTGGGCACCTGAAGGCTGTCTTATGAATGTCCTCTTTAGCCATAAAGATCTGGTTGTAACCCGCGTTTCCGTCCATGAAACTAATGATCTTATGCCCAGAAGCAGCGTCGACTAGCAAATCGGCCAACGGCATAGGGTACTCGTCTTTGGGCGTCGCCTTATTTAGATCTCTGAAATCGACGCATACCCTTAGCTTGCCGTTCTTTTTCAATACCGGAACTATGTTGGAGACCCACTCCGCGTATCGGCAGGGCCTGATAAAGTTGGCGTCGTAAAGTCTTGTGATCTCTGCTTTTATGGCTTCGTGCATATCGGCCTTAAACCTCCGAGGAGCTTGCTTAAAAGGCCGATAGCCTTGTTTGATTGGTAGCCGATGTTCTACAATCGATCGGCTTAATCCTGGCATCTCATGGTATTCCCATGCAAAACAATCTCTGAATTCTTTCAAAAGATCTATCAAATTATTCTTGTATTCCTTTGGCAAATTAGCGCTTACATACGTCGGCCTAGGCCTATCACCTATTCCTATATCAATTTCTTCCAATTCATCGGCCGACGTAAAACCTTGTCCCAACTTGCCGTCTAACTCATCCACCGCGTCATCTGTGTAGGGGTCATTGTCAACGGCGGATGGTGCATCTTCGCTAAAGTAACCGCTTGTCTTGGTCTTCAATTGCCTCGATGTCGCAGTCGGTTACCTTGAGGAAATCGGCGTCCCAGACTCGCCCGGACAAGCAGTCGATTCCCTCCATCTCCCAAACTGCGAGATCGGCATTGGCGACATGTACTGACCGATCGGCCTGCACGATCTCGACTTGGTCCCCTTGCCATTGCATGAGGCATTGGTGCATTGTTGAAGGGACACAGCAATTAGCATGGATCCAATCTCGTCCCAACAACAAGCTGTAGGAACCCTTTCCATCGAAGACGAAGAAGGTGGTGGGAATTGTTTTGCTGCCCACGGTGAGCTCCACGTTCAGGACCCCCTTCGCCTCGGATGCGTTGCCACCGAAGTCCTTTAATACCATATTTGTCTTGATAAGATCCTCAGGTACTTTTCCAAGCTTCCTGAAGGTTGTGTATGGCATTAAATTGACTGCTGCGCCACCATCGACCAGCATCTTCGTCATCGGCCGCCCGTTGATGAATCCTTTGATGTACAACGGCCGTAGATGTCTGTAGCTGGCGTCAACTGGCTTGTCGAAGGTGGCTTGGTCTGGTGACAACCGTAGCCTGGCTGAACTTTGTTCCTCATCAGCCATCGCTTCATCGGCCGCCTGCACACTGTATTCTGCTGGCAATATAAACACCATGTTAACAGGCGCCGATGCCGTTTTCTTACCTTTTGAAGCTGAGTAGCCCTGAGCTGTATTGGAGGTGCCCTCATCGGCCCTGGCCACCGTGGATTTTATTCTCCACTCTTTTCTGGTCTTGGTTGGCCGATGGGGTATTTCAGCTTGTTGCTCTTGGATTTGCTCTTTCCTCCTTAACCTCTGAACCCGCCGCTTCTGTGTCTTGGTGAATACATCGCTTGGGCACCATTGGGGGTTCTGGACTTGCTCCTCATCTTCATCGTGTTGATCTTGGTGCATCGGCCCCAGCCTTTCATGCACAGATTTCCGTTGCTTGGCCGGCCGATGCGTTTGTCTGCTTGAGCTGCCCTGATAAGAATCTTCTGCACCACTGCATGCAGGGCACTCCTGGATAGATGGCAACCTCATCCCTTCATTCCAGCAGAAGCGAAAAAACTCGCACTCCCAGTGTGGGTCGTAGGAGTTGTCTTGATCGGCTTGGTCTTGAGCTTGTTCCTCCCGCCTCCGCTGATATTTTCTGATCAGGCCCTCAGAGGTCTGATGAGGCCGCTTGCCAGTCCGATGGCCACCGCCATCGGCCCTGTCCGCCCGCACCATGTTGACTGGGAACGGGTGGCCTTCAATCTTCATCGGCCGCTTGGCATCATCGATTTTAATTCTGCCCTGCTCGATGGCCGATTGAATTTGTTGCCGGAAGATCTTGCATTCATTTGTATGGTGTGAATAGGAATTGTGCCACTTGCAATATCTCCTTTTCTTGATGTCTTCGGCCGATGGCAATACGTGACCTACTGGCAGTTGAATCTGCTTTTCTTGCAACAGCAGGTCAAATATCTTATCGGCCTTGTTGATGTCGAAATCATATTTATCTTCTTTATCTCCTTTCTTGGCCCACTGGCAAGTTGTTGATTTCCTCATCCGGGCCCACTCGGCTAGGTCGACATCACCGTCTTCATCGTCGTCATCGTCGGAGGCGTACTGATAAACAGTGTTAATCTTTTTCGCGAACTTCTTTGCCTCCTGGAATCGCTGCTCGTGGGCCGATACTCGTTGTGCCAGCTGAGCGAGGCTGTCAAATTCCTGCGAAGAGAACCTCTCGCGTATCGGCCCTAGCAATCCCTGAAATGCCAGGTCGGCCAACTGGGAATCGGTCAGAGTGAGGCTATAACATCTGTTGCGTATGTCTCTGAACCTCTGTATGTACTCAGGGACCGATTCATCCACTCGCTGCCTGATGGCAGTCAGATCTGACAGTTTCATCTCTTGTACACCATTGTAGAAATATCTATGAAACTGTTTCTCCAGATCTATCCATCCTCTGATGGAATTGCAGGGCAAGGAAGAGAACCATGTGAATGCAGACCCTGATAAGGACAGAGGGAAAAACCTCACCCTCAACGCCTCGATAGCCGATGCCTCCCCGCACTGCGCTAAGAATCGGCTGACATGCTCATATGTCGAGACGTTGTCCTGTCCCGAAAACTTGGAGAAATCCGGGATCTTGTATCGGCCCGGCAATGGTACCCTGTCAAATTCCTCGGGATACGGGTGCCGATACACTGTAGAGTTCTCTTTGGGCTTCAAGCCGAATTGATCTCGCATCACTTCGGCTATCATGTCAGCCCAGTATCCTGCGGGCCGATGCGGGAGGTCCTGCTGGTAGGATTGTTGGAGGCCCTCTGCTTGATAGTGCCTGGGGGAGTACGGTTGATAGTGGTGATCCAGGTTCTGCGCGCCGTACTGCCCTGCGGTGTACTGCTGATAGCCTTGCGGCACGTTGTATGCAGCTTGAAGTGGAGGACTATTGAACGCCGGGGCTTGCGGTTGTCCGGCCGATGGCTGGTGGACAGGAACTTGCTGCATCGGCTCAACCACCGGTTGCTTCCCCTTGGTCCATTGAGCGTACTGCTCCTCCGTGATGTGCTGAGGGCTTCCTCCCGCCTGCTTGGTGAGGACCAGCGGCAGGGTTGTTGTTGGTTGCGCCGATGGAGGTGGCATCGGCGCTGTCGGCTGAGCCGTGCTCAGGTCGTTCCTCAAGGTCCGATAGGCAGGGAACTTATTTTCTGGCAGGTAAATCGGGCCTTGAGGCTTGTACTGATGGATTGAACCATCCAGGATCGACTTGACCGTATTGGTCAACGTGTTCACCAGGATCCCCGACTGGTTGACTAGCGCAGAGTGAACTGCGGAGTCGATTCGGTCTTGCAACGTCGGCGCTGCAGTGTCTTCAGTTTTGACGGCGTGATCGTGCGCCGCCGCCGACGTTCCAGCTCCATCTCCAGAACTCGGCATGACCACCTTGGACTTTTGAATCAAGGTGCCCTGCCGAGTCCTAGAATATGTTTGCAGGTACATATTCTGGAACTGCGCGACCAGACTATCCATCTCAGCTTTTTGTTCTGCGCTGAGCTGGTCGGCGGTCACGGGAATGACGTTCTCCTCGACGATCTCGGCCTGCTTCGACATCTCGAGGTGTTCTTGTTGCTGGTGAGAAGCTTGTGTTCTTGTGGTCCCACCGGGCGTGCCAAAAGCGTGTTGGCGCAGAATTTCGACCCGTCCAGCAACCAAACGGGTTCCGCGTTACCACGGCGGCCTGGGAGATCTGCTTAACTCCAGTGCAGGTCCAAATGGCTTGCCTAGTCGTAAGTAGAGCGTGCCAGTTGATTTGATCTGCAATCAACAAGAAACAAGTAAACCAAGTCAGAGAACAACGGCCGATCGGTCAACAGACCGATGACACATTGTCATAGCCCAGCCGATAGGGCAAAGCTATATCGGCTCACTTAGAAAATAAGTAAAACATGAATCTAATCTTATCGGCCTTCATTGATATGTAGATCTCAACTAATAATATCGGCCGATAAGGATAACAAAGGTAACTACACCAGCTAGTACTCTAGTGCAAACTTATACGAGCCAATCGGCCAATATAAACACATCAACCATAAAGAAATCTTAAGATTACTTCACGATCGACATATCTATACTTATCGATCTGCACATATAAGTGGCAAACATATGCAAGAAACATAAAGCAATCACATATGTTAGATAAGACCGGCTAAAACCCCGGCACTATCCTTAATTACAACCGAAAACAGGCTTCGTGTTAGATCTCAAAACAGGACTAAGGTCGATGGCAACTCGAAGTGTGAATTGAGACTTAACACAAAGAAAATCAAGTCGTCGATTGCTTTTGGGGATGGCAGCTGCATTGAACAATCTAGCCAAGCATAAGAATTAAACCATCGTCGGCAATAAACCCTAAAGCGAGTAAACCGCTGGCAAGGCTTAATTAAGATACCTGTCAAAACTATTCAAGACATGATAATCGACGATCACATCATCGAGGCTTAACGTGTCTAAAGCGACACGTTAGCCCCGACGATGCAGATCGTCGGGGACGAGTTCTTACCTCTGCTCCGAAGAAGCAAGAACTCGTCGAAGGAGACCTCTTGCGAGGGTTGGCGATGCGCCGAAAGTAGATTGATTCGATTGTGTGATTGATTGAGAGAGATTACATGTACAAACTATCGGGATATTTATACCCGAGGTTACAACAGAACCCTTGTAGGGCACGATCTTATCTACAACTAACAAACAAGTCCTTGCGGCAGACTTAAGCCACAGATTAGATCTATACTACTTAATTTACAAGATACAATTGTCTAAAACCGAGCTTTATCTCTATTTGGCAACTTCCTTGAAGCTTACCTCGAGCCCAGACCAAGCCCACGTTGACACTGTCAACTCACAACCCGCATCGGCCCACGACCAAACCAAATCCGTATCGGCCGATACGCTCTTTATAGCAACACCTCCCCAGTCCGATACGGTTACCGGGTCCGATACGAAGCCTGGTCCGACTCCAACTCAATCCTTCCTCTCTGCTTCGGTTATATCTTTCCTTTTCGAGTCGATTACCAAAATCCGTCGTTAACAGATACTACCTCCGTTTTTTTATATATGGCGCTGTTAACTTTTTCACATAATATTTGACCATTCGTTTTATTTAAAAATTTAATGTAAATATGTAAAAATATAAGTTAAGGTTAAAGTTTGTTTGATGATAAAATAAGTCATAACAGAATAAATGATATTTATATAAATTTTTTGAATAAAACAAATAGTCAAATGTAATGTAAAAAATTAACGAGGTCATATATTAAAAAAACAGAGGGAGTATATACTATCAATGTGACCGTTAAAAAGGAGCATGCAGACAATCTACAAGGTAAGAGCCTGATTCAAAACAGAACGCCATTGTAAAATTAACAAAGGACGGAGGCAAAGAATCCAAAGCCCCACGGTGCACTTGCATTATTCTGATAGCAACTTTGTTTGGTACATGTACCATATAACCTTTGCCTATTTGGCAGCAGTAGTACTCATGCTCGGAGCTTTGGTTGTACTGCTTACTCTACATGAATAATCCTTGGTTGGATGCACAGAACATTGCCTACTCACTAAACAAAACTGTTAGTTGTGGAAGTTTGGAAGGTCCTTGGAAATGCAATTATTGGAGCTTAGTGGAGGCAGGTACATACTATAATACAGTGGGAGCTAGCTTAATTAACAAAATGGATTGGGTTAGGGTTCCATACATCTGACCTGATGACTGTGTGCACGAGAGGCAAAGCCTTGGAGCCCATAAATTAACCAACAAAAAGGAGCTAGTGATACTACATGATTAAAAAACTAACCCGACTATGGGAATTAGCAGTAATAAATTAATGAGTGCATCTACCTATGTGAGACCAGATCATGGGCTGGACCATGGATCGATCGATCGATCATGCAGAGATTCTCTCTGCAGTTCTTTTGTTCTTGTTGTTGTTCAGCTAGATCATGGGGTATGTGCACATTCTTCCGTTAGTTAGGCTAGGTAATTGACTAGCTAACTATTTTGTGATCTGAATCCCTGATCTCTCCTGGACTGTTCCCCTGTTTTTTCCCTTGTTTGATAGTACTGCTATTTGGCTCTGTTCTAAGTGGCGTGCATTCTACTGTGTCTATTCCTCTGCATCCATCTAGTTTGTAAAATAATGATATGATCATATGATACTGTCTATAATTCTGTAAAGATAACCTCAAACTAGCAACATAAGTGTTACTCTAAGCACTGGGTAAGTAATTCTTTGCAACTTCCCATAGATGAGTATAGAGCCATAGGTATCACCTTGGTCCCATAATGTTGTTCCACCCATGAATAGGTAGGCTCTACTCCCTTCGTAAAAAAAAAACAATTCAAGAATTTAGATTAGTATTTGTTCATGTTTATAGGTATGATTTGACTTTTTATAGCTATATTGTGGCACCATATTTTTTCAAAAAAAATAGTAAAATCATTTTTACACTATAAATTACATACGTTTATAGTATAATTGCATTGTAAATTTTAAAGCTTAAAGTATTGTAATTACATTATAAGTTTCGATACTTACATTGTAATTTTTATAATACACAATGTATAAGAGAATTAGGATTAAACGTAATTTATTTCTTAAAAGAGGATATACAAGAGATAAAAGAACACTTACCATAGGAGAGAGAAAAACACATAAGAAAAAAATGACCAAAATCAAGTGAAAAATGTGATGTGATAATTTAGCAATCCTTTTTTTTCAGAGGATGTACATATTAGGACACGGAGAAAATATTCATGTGAAATCTCAATGCTTATGTTGCATACACAATGCAATAAGTAATCACATAATTAGAAATGACATGCTTAATGAAATAACATACTAAAATGAAAAAAAACAAATAAAAAAAGAACCACATGTCATCCTCTCTCTTCTTTCGCATCGACACCGGCGGTGGCCACGCTACCTCGCCTTTGCTCATGAAAAAGACACCCAGAAAAAAAAAACTTAGCTCTAGTGTGCTCACGGCGGCCGGCCGGTGCCGGATCTTGTTCTGTTCCGGCGACATGATCGCGTCCAACTCTGCCAAAAGCTACGTACAAAACAAGAGACACGTCCACTGATAACTAAACAGATCTAGTGGTGCAGCTGTAGCTAATTAATCTGAATTAGCGGTAGCCTTTTAGCTAAACCAGCTCAGCTCAACTCACTGTCCGCGCCTGCGCCGACTAACACAGCAACTTTTTTGACCGGATCATTCATTACACACTACTCCAGTCTCCAGTAGTCTAGTACTAGCACTACTCCTACTCCTGTCAACAACAACAAGGACATCAACATCGCAGACAGATTAACTGAAGATTTTGTCCCGTATCATATCGCGCCTGCCTAATTAATCCGTCCCTGTCCAACTAATACTACTACTGTACCAAAGGACAGATCCGAATGACAGTGGCCACGCGCCCCGCCGCAAGATTCCAAGGCAGGCAAAGCTTAGCATACTCCTAACTTAAGCTGTTATCTAATTGAATTCTGCATATTTTCTCCTCTGGCTTTGATTTCATTTTATTTGGCGTGAGACTTGATGTTGAAAAGTTTGGTTCGTGTTGTACATGCATGCACTCGAGTTGTGTAATCTGGGAGCGGATTCTGTGAATCCACCGTCGCTTTCGCTCGTGGAAAGGAGGGACGCTAATACTGATATTTATCTCCCTTTTGTGACTCGATGGAAAGCTACCGATGATCGATGCTAGAGAAGAACAAGTTTGCTGGTTAGTTAGTTTAGTTAGTTACATGTACGCGTGCTTAATTAGTGGGCGATTCAAACAAATATAGGCTCGAGACGAATTTAGTGTGAGGTGATCCTGGATCTTGACTCTGGCGACCAACCAGCAAATTGTAGTACTAGTAAAAAGGAAGAAGAAAATATTAAGGCTACGTTGGAGAGTAGGGGAAGAAAATATTAAGGCTACTTTGGAGAGTGGAGGAAAACGAAAAGATTACGAAAGTACGTAAAACGAGGTGAGAATATTTTAAACTTAAAAAAGATAAATATGATTTTGTTAAAACAACTCTTCTATATATTTTTTTAAAAAAACATATCATTTAGCAGTTTAAAAAATATGCAAAAAAACGAGTGATTTCTTTTCTCTTCTTCTCATCGAAACAAACACAACCTAAATTTATTGGTCTCTTTTCTTTTCTCGGGTCCATTTAGTTCTCTACCCTGTCGATTTTTGGTAGTCCAAATATTTAGACAAATTTTGACACGACTAATAAACTGGTAGGGCAAAGTTACCTAACATATATTTGGTTTGCTACTATATGAAGCCAATTTCTAGTAGTACAGTGGACAAGTTTCTAGAACGTGACTAAATAAAGCATGGGCACTCATTTGGTTCCAATCTAAATTAACACATTTTATTACTGTTTAAGTTACCAAAATTTTGTTAAGACACCTTTTGGCTTCAAGCAAAACGGCCAAAAAAAAGGGAAAGAAGAAGCTATATCTATGTATCGAAATACTAGAATGTAGTAGAAGCTGGATTGCATTTAAATCGACTGCAAATTCGAGCTCGTCTCCAGTTTAGGAGCAAGTCCATTTCAAGTTTCTTTTTCCTTTTAAAAAGGAAACAAGGGAAAAGCCGGGGTGGGACCCAGGCCGGCCAAACCAAACCAAGTGCGTTGCGTCGGGTTGCGCGCGCGCACGGGTGCGGAGCAGAGCAGACGCGGTTGGGCCACGTGGCGGGCGACGCGGCCCACGGAGGGGTCGCGGAAAGTCCAACCCCCACGTGCGCCCAAAGCCTGGCACGCCGGCCCGTGGGCCCCGCTGTCCGTCGGCCTGTCGGCCACCGCACGAATCTCCACGCGCCACGGCTCCTCGACCTCCATCACCACAGCTCCACTCGTATTAACACTAGCCTTAATTAATTAACTCTAGGTTAGCTAATTTAACTTGTAGGGCAACGCAACGCGAACGATCAGGCGAGATTAGATTAGAGTAATCAGATTGATTAGTACTAGTACCAGTGTTAGTAGTTTAATCCGCCTAATACAGCCAAGGGATTCGTTCACATTCTGTTCCATAAACAGCGCAGAACTAGAGAACGTGGAAGAGGAGTATACATCGCTTTCGGCTATCTAATCAGTCGATTAGCAGAGCTGCGTGTAATTAACAACATGAAAGCGACAGCACGCATATGCCCTGTCGCCAAGCGGATTTTCATCTCGCATATGACAGCGATCACCAGGTAGCTCATGTACACGTGCATGCACGCTCGGAGCAGGAAGCCGCGGCGAAATGATCTCAAGCCCTCGAATCGATCACACCCGTGCAATCATTGCACCAGCCTGCTAATTAGTACTACTGTTAACAATTTATATCCCCATGTCTAAAAAAAAACTTAAACCCTAGCTTCTCAATCTCAAGGAGAATTTAAAGAGAAAATAAAAAAAAACCACGATGCCCTTAAATAATGAGAAAGTTAATTGTTTTGGTTGATGAGTAGATAAATAGTATTAAAGGAATAAAATTTTTCGATTTGTGAATTAATGATAGGTAAGAAAGTAGAAGTTACGTACTAATTCATTCTGAGATAAATTTTAAACTATAGAATTTGATTTGTTTTGTAACGAAGTGAATATGTTATTATTTGATCTCACTTTCTCACTTTGTCAGGATTTATTTGGGAGGAGCTAGTTTACCGTGCGAGAGATTGTTATTTGAACATGAGTAGGCATGGAGTGTACCCCATCCCCTCATGATCGGGTCTCTTGAACTATTAACCGACAGATCCATCAACAATAAATTAGTAATCCCTTGCCCCAAAATATAAAATATACTTCCTCCGTTTTATATTATAAATTATTTTGAATATTTTTTATAATTTTTTTGGTTTGATCAAGTATATAAAAATTTAGCAGTATCTGTGACATCAAATTAGTTTTATATTAAAAGTATTGTTATATTTTTAACAAAATTAATTAAATGTAAAAAGATTTAATTTAAAAAATTAAAACAATTGTAATATGAAACGAGGAGACGAGAGAGTATCTATTTTTAGCTATCATCAAGTGTATAGCTAAAGGTTTTTCTTTATAACTATAGCTAAAGGTAGTGATGATTGATCGAACTATGAAGAATGAAGGTGGTAAAAAAAAATAACGGCATCTCACCTGCTAGACAAATTAAACTTGTGCACCTTCTTTGACGATATTCCTGTTTCCGACCGTCCAACGTGTGATTAATTAAGTAAAAGTGCATGTGTCCTACTAAAGGGAAAGGCCACTGTTACCGTACGTGCATCTGTGACGGCAAGCCTTTAATTTGTCGTGTTCATGACTCATATAATATAACTTGAGCGGGTTTAATTATTGAAGTCACTCGGCCAGTGACAGTAATCTGCACACGTGCGCGAAGTGGAGGACAGGGTAATCCGAGGTTGATGTGATGTTGAGTGCTAGCTTAATTTGGACGTACTACGAAGAAAACCAGTACTCCCTTAATTCATCCAAAAAAAAACAATCTAATTAAGAATATGACATAATTTACGTAGTAGTAGAAAAATCAAGCGCTAATTTTTGGCTTAATTTAACAGTTGTCTTTGTTGCTGCGTGCTTGATGGGGCCGGCTAGCTTGTTTGTTTTTCTCCTCTTTCTCAGACGTTACGTTACTTTCGACTAATTGTTTATATGTGTTTTAAACAAGATACATATAAATTGTATTAAGTCATAGTAATGCATGTATTACCTAATTACTTTCTTCGAGTTGGCTTCACCGGAATGATTTTGTTCTATGGAAGAATATATACTCTCGATCCGTTGAAGATATTATATCATGTCGTCGGCTAGCCCCCATTTCTGATCTATATGATGCAGTGTCCATTTTACTTAGCGTATCGGTGCAACGTACAGTCTATTTTACTCTAGCTTTCACCTAATTTAGATTAATGATTGATAGTAAGTTCTTACTTAGCATATGCTCTGTTTATTTCGTCACGTACGTGATGGGCTTAGTAGATGTACTACACGTAGGAGAAATATGCACGTGCATACGCACGCTCGTAGTAGTAGTAGAAGTAGTAAATAATTTGGGTGTAGCTTTAATTTATTAATGTAGTTTAGATTATATTGTTCAATTCAACAATGGCTGCGCTAGGCCCACGTCCTGATCGATCGATGTCGTCGTCGTCGACTAGTACTACTCTAACGTACAGTAGTTACACACAGTGTCATCCTGTCTGTTCGATCAAATCCATGTACCGTTAGATCTAAATCGATCTGTATAGTCACATCTACAAACGAGAACAAGCACATCTACTGTACATATACTATATATGGAGGAGGAGAATCACAAACTAATCACTACATTATTTTTTTTTCGATTTGTAGTATACCATGGAGTGGTTAGTACAGCATCAATTCATGCACATTTCGTGGTATGCATGCATGCATAAGATTGGTTAGTTGTAGGAGGTGATGCGTTATATAAACCAGTTCTTTTTTCTGATGGATTAAGGTTCATATTCTACCTCTATCTGCTAAATATATGATGCATTTCACACGAATACTGTTACAAAAGTTGCTCTAAAATTTCAAATAAACCTTTTTCGAGTTTATAATAATTAAAATTTAATTAATTATGCTTTACTTAATCCTTATCTGATAAAACCTATATGCCGGTGGCTGATCCGGCCTGGTTCCATCCCGTGTTAGCCCAGCCCGTAATCCCACTCGTATGAGGAGCAAGATCGCAACAAGTGGGCCGGCAGGACAAGCACCCCCCTTGAAAAGCAAAGCACACACAGTCAGTGCCAGGTGGGGCCCGCCCAACAGGCGACCCGACCCGACCCGACCCGACCCGACCCGATCGAATCCTGCAAGCCCGATCTTATTCCTCCCCACGCTACGCCACGAGAGAGACGGGCCCGCATCACGGCCGTCCACGTCCCATCGGCCCCGTCCAGTCTGGGCCGTCCACGTGGCCCCCACCCTCCCCACACGTGTGGCCTCGGCCCCCGCACCACAACGACGAGACGTGTCCGCGACAACAAAATAACGGCGCCGTTAGAGTAGTTATACGCTACAGTGCACTTGGACGGAGAGAGCAGTAGCAGGAGAGGCGGAGATTTATGTTGACGACGTTAGGTCAGGGTATACCGGGTGGCGTGCCCCCGCACGTGCCAGCTCGGTCGGAAAAAGCTGGCGCCTGAGCGCGTGTGCGTGCGCGGGTCTTGTCAGTCGGTGAGACCCACTCACTTTTTGTCGCCTTCCGCCGCGTCGTCTTGGTCGGTGCCCGTAACGGCCGCCCGCTCTCGATTCCTCCTCCACATATCCACAAGTTACTGGAGTACAGACTGTATAGTATAGTACTGGAGTAACAGTAATGATTTTTTTTTATAATGTTCACAAAATCTTTTACTACTCCAAAGGAGAAATGAAGAAAACACAAGAGAAAAACGCTGGATTTTTAATATTTGGTCTTTTTGAAAACTTGTTTTACAAATAGAAAACTTAATCCAGAAATAAATCCTTTTCGTGACGTTAACTGACGTCGTGGTTCAACATGATGGCCCTAGTGATATTGATGTCATCTCTGTAGCCTCCTTAGGAGAGCTAAGTCAACGCAAATGACATTGACGTCGAGAATCTATTTATAATTTTTTTAAAATGAACCAATTTATAATAAACAAAAGTCATTATACTAATAATGTTGACATTGTGAAAATGATCCATATTTTAAATAAGTCTTTTTAAAATTTATTTGCAAAATAAAATTTTAAAATGATACTATTTCTCATCCAGAAATAAAAGGAGGCAATAAATGGAGGCAAGAGGAGGAGAAGAAAAGAGAGGGGGAGGGGAAAACAGTTGAGGGGAAAGGAGGGAGCAAGTTGCTTTGCTGTCTCCCTGACACCCGCAATAATAGAGATACTCCTACTGCTGCTGCTGCTGCTAGGCGCCAGTGGCGTGTTGCCGCGCAGCGCAGGAACCTAACCCTGCCCTAGCCATAGCCCATTTAGCCCTGTCAAATCTTTAGCCAAAAGTACTGGTAGTATGGCCTACTATGCCTAGCTAGCCACCACCCACGCCCCTGGTGCACACACACATCCATCATCCATGGCGCCATTGCCATGCAACACACACACACATAGGAGTATCACTGCTAGTAGTACTAGTAGGGCTAACAACCACCCATCACACCTGCATGAGTGTATACGTGACATAAATTGTTCCTTGTGCCATTTTTCTCTTGTCTTATGCTTTTCTTTTTTCTATCTCATAAAATATAACAACGTAACAATACCCGATAAAAAAAATATAGCAATATATTTTCTCCGTTTTAAAATATAAAAGATTTTGGATAGATGTGACACATCTTAATTTGTCTAGATTAGATTCGTAGTAATATGATATGTCATATCCATCCAAAATCTTTTATATTTTGAAATAGAGGAAATAGTGATACCTGATAAAAAAAATATAGGAATCCAAAAATAGTACTATGAATCTGTATCGGAAATAATACTCAATGAGAAACATTCTAATATGTATCACGAATATGTATATGAGGTCTTATGTTCAGTTTTTTAGTATTAGAAGTACTATATTTTTGAAAGAGAGAGTACTAGGAGAGTGAGAGTATTCCTCTCTTCTCTTTACCTGCCAAAAGGCTGCTCCTCCTCCTTGCTTTCTTCCTCACACATGGAGTAGTACACTTTTGCTCCTCTTTTATTACTTCTGTCTTTTGCGATCGGCGGCCATGAATACCGGAGATTTGGTCTTGTATTTGAGTACTTCATCTCTTGTGTTCTGTGATTGGGTGTGCCATGCATGCAAATGCGTGGTATGGGTACGGTGAATATGTAGACCAATCACAACTGTAGTACAAGAGGATTGTGTTGTGTTAGGCTGCACCTTTTCCCTGACCCAAAGTTACTGGTTGCTGTATATGGAAACGCTTTCTCATGGTATCTTAGCTTCTTTCTGCGCGTCCCCTCCCTCACTTGCACTGGTGTTAGCACAACCACCGCAACTTGCTGCTTTGTCTCTCTACTCATTTGACATGTACTACTAATTCCAAATATTTTCAAATTAAGCCCCTGTTGGATTTAGATTATTTAAGTGAATTATTATCATGAATTATCTACTTGTCTATGGGATAAATTTGATATTTTAAAAATGAATTTAATAAATATTATCTTCGTCCCAAAATATAGCAACCTAGGTGTAGGTTGCTATATTTTGGGACAGAGGGAGTAGCTTAAAATAAGTGGCCTCAAGTAATACAATAAAAACAACTTTGCGAGATAACGTATTTTTCGAAGCGCAGAGAAACAATCCATTTCAATAATCCAATGAATAATTTAAGAGTAAATTTTACAAAATTACAGATACTTTGACTAAACCATCGTAAAAACTACATATTTAAGATGTTGTATCATAAGACTATATATTTAGCATCAAATTTATCATAAAATTATATATTTAAGGCTAAGTATCATAAAATTACATATTTAGTGTTGAAGTTATCACAAAACTATAGATTTTTGAGTTTAAATCTCTTGTAGTACCGTTATATTGAAGCTATAAATGTTATTGTTTTGTGATTAAATTAACATGAACATATAATTTTATGATAAATTTGATACTTAATTTGTAATTTTGTGATACCTCATCTTAAACAAATAATTTTATGATAAAACTGACGCTAAATTTATAGTTTTATGATACAACATTTTAAATCTGTAAATATATATAGTTTTGGGAACTTTACTCTTAATGAAAAGAGTGGGGACTTAGATATACTTAGTACACTTTTACTCATTTGGAGTTATTCTTGAATTTTTTTTTAAGTACTTCACGCTGATTTAGCACAAGAAAACAATTTTTTTGGGGGGACACAAGAAAACAAATTCTACACTGCATCTACACATCTTCACGCAGTGACACTGTTAGTGATGCTTCACTGAAGGGGGCCAGGTAGGAGTACACACACAGAGGGCGGCCATGGGCGTTTCGGGGATTCCAGATGGAGATGACAGGAGAAAGAAAAAATTACTTCAGCCAGGATATGATCAACTGTTCACTGCAGTTCCTTCAACTACTCCAGCAGCTATACTGTTTACTAGGGACGCCAGCCACAGCCAGCCAGAGGCCTATATAAGGCTATTGCTAGCTCCATGCATGATGATGATTACTACCTACAATGGCTACAACCCCAAATACACCCAAAAATATATGGTTGCCGATGAAGCACTTGTGGTAAACAAACACCAATGGATCGATACGTGTGGAAAAATTGAAATTTCAGATTAAGCTGGGGCGTAACGGTCAGTCGTAGTACTAGTAGTATCATGGACTTGAATAAATGCAAGAGGCAGGGTTTTAAAACATGGTAGTAATAATAATCCCTCCAATTAAAAATATTTGGCATTCAAGAGAAAATTCTGTTAAACTATTGCAACTTTGACCATTAACTATATATCATAATAAATATAAAAAAAATATACGTAGTTTGAGGAAAAAAAATACTATCTCTTGATGCTGTTGCAGTTTGCGACACGGACGTGAAATACTCCATCCATTCATATTATAAGTCTTTTTCTTATTTTTATTAAAAGTTTGATCAAATTTATAGAAAAATATAGTAAAACTTATAACATAAAATTAGTTTTGTTACATCTAACATTGAACATATTTTGATAGTTTCTTTATTTTCTGTTAAAAATACGACTATATTTTTAAATAAACTTGATCAAATCTAAAAATTTGACTTAGATAAAAATCAAAACAATTTATAATATAAAACGGAAGTAGTATTATTTATTGGATGAAGGGTTGTTGTCATGCTTTCAAGGAAAATTTATCCATACTCTTTTTTAGTATGGCCTTGAGAAGTTACTGATGATTAAAGTTCAAAAGTTGAATAAAAACAGAGCTGAAAACCCCTTCGTCTGCCCTCTTTGTCGATTGGGCAGTGAGTGGCGGGAAAAAGAGCAATTTTCTTTTTTCTTTCACCTTGCGGTTCCCTTCATCTCTGGTAGCCCCCCTCCCCTAGAGTGGGGAGGTGTTTGTTGGTTCAAGGGGCTGTCAGTCCATCGTTGGGTTTATTTTGTTGTACGTAAGTACGTAGACTTTATCTCATACTAGTTTTTTTCCTTGCTCGAATGAAATGTTGACGTCCGTCTTCTTTGTCATGGCTGCTGTCTTTTATGGCCGGATTAAGCTTTGAATCAACAGGAGCTTGCTTCACCTTATCTTGTTTGGATGACCGCAGTGGGTTCTTTGCTAGTGTTTGGGTCGATATGTGCAATAGATCTACACTATGGTGTGAGGTCAGCTCCCTCCACAATGACAATGTGGTGGTGACGACCATTCATATCCATTTCGGCGAGTTTGTTGTTTTTGACTTGGTGCCTTTTTTTCTTCAATGGAGCATCTTCAAGATTAAATTTATATTTCTCTTTTCATCAGGTTTGCTTCAACCTTCACTTTTGAGAGTCTCATGTTAAGGGTTCATGATTGGGCGCTATCTTTGCTAGTCAACCTCGCTTTCACCATCGCCACCGTTGGCTTTATCGTCTTGGTCACCAGACCAAAAGAAGAATCATATTAGGGGTTGGATTGCCTTTTCATTTTTATTTTGGAGTCCTTCCTAACTTATCTTCAGGATCTCAATGTAATTTGACATTCTCTGAGGGGTCCTATTGCAAATCATGATGTACTCCTATGTCTACATGCTTTCTTACTCTGGGCAACATTAGGCTCTCTTTTTTCTCCCAGAGATGTGATCATTCATGTACTGCGAGTTGTATTTAAACTCCCTGTATTAAATAAATACATGGGTCTTAATTTTTTTTCAAAAGTTTAACTGAATTTTGTTTGAACTTTAAATATTTATAATTAGAGGAAATACTATTAGGCTGTGTTCGGCAGCCATATTTACTAACTCATCTTCATCGTTTTTTGCGCGTAGGTTTTTCAAACTGCTAAACGTTGCGTTTTTTTAAAAAGTTTTATATAGGAAAGTTGTTTTAAAAAATTATATTAATTCATTTTTTTAAAAAAATAAAACTAATACTTAATTAATCATGTATTAATTAGTCGTTTCGTTTTACGTGCGTGTGGGATGAGTTTCCAAACTCTGACAAACTCAGTCTTAGTGTAGAACGATTATCAATTACAGGATTATCACAACCTGTAAAATTCATCATCAAACCTAACAGTATCCCACATCCATTTCTAGGAAAGAGAGTATCACAACCTGTAAAAATCACCACCAATAATAAAAAGAAAATATGGCGATTGGATTTGTAAAATAATGGGATAATCATGGAGATCTCAGGAGAGAGACAAAGATATGAACGGAGTGCCAGGGAGCAAGGGGAACATTGGGCGCGATTTAGGCGGACATTTTTGACCCCGAAAAGGCAAAAGATGCCAAAAAAGGTTAATGCGAATTTTAATGGCGTTTTATAAACCGAAGCTGGAAAGCGATCGAGCGCTACAAGCATCGATGATTACATCGCCCAGAGAAAGAGAGATGGTACATATCTCGATCGCCTTCGTCTACATGGCGCCGCACATGTCCAAATCTCCAACATAAAATTTTCAAAAGGCTCCACTTTTAAGTATTCCAATATTGAGGTATAAAAAAGATGACATAAACACTGCGTACAGTTAAATCTCATAATCTTTTATCATTAATAAAGCAAAGAATTATTATGATTTAATATATGAAAATGACATTAGTAGATTTATAAACTTTATAACTATATAATTAGAAAATAATAATGCATGCGAGATTATGTCAATATTCAAAACAACAACTAAATAAGAATTAAGGTACTTCCTCGATCTCAAAATATAACAAATTCATCGTTCAAATGTTACAGAATGTACGAACTTCTTCACCTACTCGCTCATCTCAACAAATTACAACACCTCTCCTTTTTACACATACGGTCTCATTTCAACCATTATCTAATTAATAGTATCTACTTGTTTAATCACCATGTAAATCTTCATTTTGAGAGAGAGGGAGTTAGTATACATAAAAAATATATGGAAAAAAATATTGTAAAAGGACGAACCTTTGCTAGGAACAAATACAAAAGGGACGAACTGTACTGCTACACTAGGCGGTGTATTTGAAGTTTGCGCCATTTGAATCTCCAGTGGCAGAAACAACCATAATTTGAAAACACCAAAAATCCGTTGCTCAGAGTGCAAGACAGCTATCTCTTCTCTTTCGAGTTTGAAGGCAGCACCCTGACCACGGATGGTTAATCACCTCGTAATTAGTCTCTGTCTGTTTCCAGCACTAGTACTAATTACAAGTATCTTTAATTACGAAAATACTATGCATATGATTTCTATGTACGATCTAGTACGATTTTTAACTGATGATGTATATCATGAACAGTTAAAAAACGTTATGGGCTTTCGCTGAGAAACGTTAGTTGTAAGAGTATCATACGTGAAAAATCTTACGTATAGCAGTTCTCCTTTAATTAGTACTAATACTGTGTTGTTTGCTTATTGGCTTATGAGCTGTATCCAGAATGTGGATACTCATCTCGACTATTCTTTTTTATCATTTTTTTAGTCTTAGCTTTTAAAGCGTTAAAATAGAAATATAAAAATCCTACTCTAACATTTTTTTACCTCGTTTATTTTTCTACGCCAATTAATATGAAAAAAAAATCCCCAGCTGTTTCCCACATCAGAGTCATCGGCTTTTAATTTTGCCCCTGCCGATTAAGCAGCAGCATTCAGGATTCAGCTAAGCTAACCGTCGTCGTCGTGGAAACGTTTTGTGAGGAATCAAAGCGGCATGCAGCATCATCCCTGGCAGCATGACAGAGAGAAATAAAGGGTGTACTAGATGGAACTTTGATGTCATTAGTTGACTGTCGTTATCAACAAAACAAAACAAACACAACCTTGAATGCTTTTCTCTCTCCTTTTCCTCTCTCTCTCTCTCTCTGATTTCTACTAGAACAAGTACTCCAAGACGTTGAACTGAACAAACAAGCCAAAACAAACAGCAGGAGACAGCAGCGGCCAGCCAGATTCACACTCTCAAGTCTCTCTCATGTACTGCACTTGTGCTACTACTTCTACTCACATTGTAGCAGCAGTAATAAAGGAAAGAGGAGAGTAGTAGTTGTATTGTATGCAGAGAACATAAAGCTGGCCAGTGGAACTGAGCAAGTGTGGAAGATGCAGGCAGAGATATCTCGAGATCTCTCCATTTTTTTTCTCTCTTGTTGATCTCTTCTTCTGTCTGGGATAAAAATTATGAGGCGGTAGGTGAAGAAGTATAAAGTGTTTCACGTAAAATGAGATGATATTAACGTGCGATTAAGTGAATTTTAATTATTACAAACTTAAAAAATGGATTAATCTGATATTTTAGAGCAATTTTTATATTAAAATTTATAGAAGTAACGAACAGGACCGTAGTGTAGCCTGGATGAGATGATGATACTGAACTAACTTCAAATGTGAAGGGCACAGCCTAGTCAAAACTCTGCATTTTTTTCACAACCTTTTTGTCAGTGATTAGTTGATCCATGTGGGCTGCTCGTACACACGCGTTGCTTGACTGTTTCGATCAAAAGCAAGATATTTTTTTTAAAAAAATTACCACATATACTTGATGACTATCAGAGTTCAGACCTGTGGAAAGTGATTAATTTGTCACTCGAGGCAGTAGTAAGTTCCAGGGTTTCTGAATCCTAAATCCTGAATGGCCATGGCCCATGGCACGAGGCGATAAAAGGAAGGAGACGAGCAGATCAGATGGAGCAATGCAAACATGCAAATGCAGTGATACAAATGCCATTATATTGTTCTTGTTCCAGTTTCCTCCAGCTAGTAGCACTAGCTACTATATCATCTGCTCGACCTATCTGCTCACGCATCATGTAGCAGCAGAAGATGCAGAAGCAGCAAGCAACCAAACAGTTGTTGTTTTTTGGCACTGTACTCCTGCAAACCGGCCTAATTTCTGAACCATCCTGTAGTAGTATGGTTTCCGGGGGCCAAGATTGGGTTTTCCGGCAGGGCACGAACTCATGAGAATTCCCCAAATCTGTTTCGCTAGCTGCGCATACGACAAGCCACCGGTTTGGCTACATCGGTGTTCTATTCGTTTTTGGTTTGCACATGAAATGTTTTCTTTTTTAGAAAAAAAACTGAAATGGTTTGGTTGAGTTACATTGCATCATGGGCAAGTAAGCCGGCTTCATCCATTTGGTGTGGAGATGTTTTGTAACAGTACTCCACAATGCAAATTTTGTAACTGGATGGTTCAATGGGGACACAAATATATTCATCCTTGCTATATTTTCATTGACGGTGTATGAAGATTATATGTTGGAAAGAGAAAAACTCAACGGTCGAAACAATCATTTTGGTTACGCTGACCAATGCCTTTTGTCCTAACAAGAATTAACCTATATGGATGAATCTGGACCAATATCTCAGAAAAAAATTGGGATGAAGGGAGTTGAGTTTATGACTCCTTTGGACGATGAAACTTTATACGACTCAAAAAGGGTTAAACCGTTTATTGTAAAAGTCATGTGAAATTTTTGTGTTTGAAGAAATTAAATTTGATTTTCTTGGCAATAAAGTGTGTCGATAAACGGTGGGGCAATGTGATCAATGTGATCATGGTTTATGCCTAGAGGAGGGAATCAACGATATGGACAGCAGTCACAGCAGTGAGCCAGGGAAGAGAGAGCGGCCACCGGCTGATATAAGACAAAAGTTTTGGCGAATAAAGATGGGAGTTATTACTCCACTAAAAAGTTACTAGTAACCGTAATTTTGACCGGAGAAAAAGAAGAAAAAAAGGCTGTGTACTCCGTACCAAATGTGTGCCGCTTTTAGAAACAGCACCCTGCTAATTTCCTTTATTATTTTTCTGTTTTTGACCATCTTTTCTTCAAGCAGTAAGTACATGTCCACTTCATGATCTCACTTTCTTTTTTTCTCCCTTTAATTCAACAGAGATGGCCGTTACACTAAATTACAATTTACAGTACCAGTACCAGACTCTTACAGTAAGAATCTTACTTTACACTGAGGTAGTAGCAGATATTTTTAGAACTATTTTCATGCATGCCCTTCAATTATATACTTTTACTTATACTGATATAATGTAGTACTTGTTTTTACATGGAAAAGTGAAACTAGGTGGATAGCCCGCAGCAAAAGGCACTGTAAACATTTGCACAAATCTGTCTGGTCGGATTGGACCCTCCATCCATGCATCCGGGTTTTTCCATCTGGGGGTAAAAGGGTTAAAACTGGAACAAAAAGTTTGGGGGCAGGGGTGCCATCGTAAAAAACACAGAAAAGCTGTTCGGTTTCCTTTGCAAATTCTTGCTCCGAACTTCGTCACGTCACAGCAAAAATACCTCTTTTGACAATTTCATTCGTCACCCCTTTCTCTTCTTTTTTTCACCTCCATTCTGTTCCCTCGCTCGTATTTTAAATGGAAAAAAAACAAAGCCAAACGTTTTCTTATCTTGGTAAGGGCTCCTTTAAAACGAATGATTTTTGGAGCGCACCAACATTTTTTTTTACCTGGTTGGTTTCACTCGCCGGCTAAGCACGATCTGGTGAATATATGCATTTTTTTTCACAAGTGAGATGTGAGATGAAAAGATGGTAGAAAAATAGTTGTTCTGATAGCTTGTTTTCTTTAGGAGTATATAGCTTAGATGAAAAGATGGTTGAACCTAAGGTTTTTTAAGGAGATATTTACAATTTTTTTCTTGGGGATAGAACATAATATTTTTTAAGGAATTAAATGGAGCATGACCCTAATGTCTTGCCAATATATGTAGCCTTTGGAATTCCCTTTTGTTTTTCTTAAGGTGCACGTGTTATTTGAATGTTGGTGTACTGTTTTGTTTGAAACATAATCTATGTTCGTTAAAGAAGTTGTATTTCTGGCTATTATTGTTCACGTGCATAGCTAGAAATACACTATTTAGAACAAAGGTAGTTTGAAGAAAATGAACAATTAAAGTATATTATCAAATCGTGTTGTGTCTATTATTTGTACATGTCGCCGGCCTTTTATGAGTAGTCTTTTATGAGTCATTACTAAATCGATAAGAAAACAAGTAAATAATAAACAGGTCATGACTATTACCGTGTTATTGTTTCGATTACATAAGTGCCACATGACCCTCCTTGGCTGGCTCTGGTACAAAATTGGTATTTCACTATGAATGACTTATCTAACTACTCATAACAATTAAGGAAAACATATAGTTACAGTTCCAACCTTTACGAGTAGAACAAGTCCGATCAATATGCTAACTATATTTAAAGTATATTATCTGCTAGGAGACATTAATGTTTTTTTTGTACGTACTCGACGCTGACCTTTGGGCATATGTTATCGAATCCACTAAAAGCCTAGTGAACGACAAATCACAACCGTTATCGTATTATTGTTGGGATCGTATTATTGTTTGGATCGCATAACTGTTGCACGATTATCCTTGGTTGGCTTTGGTGCAAAATTGGTATTATATGGACCGTTTCACCTATCTAACTGCTCACAATATTTAAGGAACACATTTAGTTACAATTTAAACCCTTACGAGTTATTTAAAGTATATTATCCGCTCAAGAGCATTAATGTCTTGCTTGTTTGTACTGGACGCTGATCTTCGGGGGTACGTTACATAATCGATTGAAAGCCTAGTAAACGACAAAGCCACAACCGTTACCTATTATTGTTTGGATCACATAACCGTCGCACGATTATCCTTGATTGGCTCTGGACAAAATTGACATTATATGGATCGTTCACCTATCTAACTAATCATAAATTAAGAAACATATTTAGTTGCAATTCTAACCTTTACGAGTTATTTAAAGTATATTATCCACCCAAAGACATTAATGTCTTGTTTGTACGTACTCGACGCTGACTTTTGGGACTATGTTACAAAATCGAATAAAAGCCTATGAAACGACAAAGCCACGATCGTTACTGTATTATTGTTTAGATCACGTAACCATCGTACGATTATCCTTGGCTGGATTCGGCACAAAATTGACACAACGGTTTCACTTATCTAAATAGAAAAAAAAACATTTAAGGAACACATGCAGATATATTCCAACATTTCCAACTACAACCCATCTAATCAACGAGTTGCAACACTCCCTCCAAAAGACTCGCGACACATTTTTCCTCAACCGGTTAGCACGAACCAAAGCGCATAAGCAGTCCCCTGTCCTCGCGCTAATCTTACTATACAAATCTTGACTATACAAATCTTCATTGATCCTCAAACTAGATTGATGGCCACATAGAGATACTAACAACAACAGGAAACAGGAGGAGTGATGGATGGAGTTGGAATGATGATGGATACAATGTTGTAGTGTGGTCACAAAGAGGAAAATGTTTGGTGTGAGGATGCTGTGGGTGCGCATAGGGACAAGGGAGTTCTGGTGGGTTTGTCAAGGCTGCGAGGGACAGAGTTCCACCCCTGATAGTGGTTGGGGTCGGAGTTGGACTCCCCAAACCCACACGAGCGGCCTCTGAAACCCAGAAAAAGATTCATAAAAACACCCCCATGAGAAGAACAGAGAGATAGTGAGAGATTGAGAGAAAAAAAGAACACAAGACAGGAACAACACCGTCTCTTTTCCAACCCTTTTGCCATCATCCTCAAAGTAAGTGAAACCCCTCCCCACACAAAACCAAATCCTCTCATGAAAAAAAATAAAATAAAAGAGAACCATCCCAACCAAACCAATCTTCAGTTCCAAACCAAAACAATTCAATTCAGAGATAGATAAGAACCCAGATAGATAGACATAAAGAAAGATGATATACATAAAGATTGTTTTTTTCTTCAACACAAAAAGACACTCTACTTTTTTTAAAAAAAAAAGAAAGAAGAGAAAAATGAGCCTCTGTGGCATTTACGCATTTCTGTTTTGTTGTGTGTTTTTGTTTGTTGGGAGAGTTGAAGCAAAGCAAAGCAAAGCAAAGCAAGAGAAAGGCCTCTCCTCTTCCTATATTAGCCTCCCCATTTTTGCCGTTCGCTGCAGCAGCAACAAACAACAACGCTAGCTGTCCCTTCCCTTGCATCTCCTCCCTTCTTCCGTTACTTATACAGGCCACCGCGAGGTCGGTCTCCATCCATCCATCCATTTCTTGAAACTTGGTGTGGAGAGAGGATGGCTGACGAGATGATGGGTGGTTTCTTTGGCCATCCGGCGCCGGCGGCGGTGGTGGGTGAGGAGGAGGAGGAGGAGGAGGTGGTGGTGGTGGTGGAGGAGGGTGGCTATGGCGGAGGAGGAGGAGGAGGAGGTGGGCAGGGGAAGGTTTGCGCGAGGGGACACTGGCGGCCGGCGGAGGATGCCAAGCTCAAGGACCTCGTCGCGCAGTACGGCCCACAGAACTGGAACCTCATCGCCGACAAGCTCGACGGCAGATCAGGTAAGATCGAAAAGCTTCTTCCATGGCGGCGGTGGCCGGTGGGTGCAATGCCAAGAACGAACGTGCATTGAATGCGGGAGAGAAGAGATTCTTGTCTTGTTTTGATGTGATTTGTGATGTGTTTGCGGATGATGGCAGGGAAGAGTTGCAGGCTGAGGTGGTTCAACCAGCTGGACCCGCGGATCAACAGGAGGGCGTTCTCGGAGGAGGAGGAGGAGCGGCTGATGGCGGCGCACCGCGCGTACGGCAACAAGTGGGCGCTCATCGCCCGCCTCTTCCCCGGCCGCACCGACAACGCCGTCAAGAACCACTGGCACGTCCTCATGGCGCGCCGCCACCGCGAGCAGTCCGGCGCCTTCCGCCGCCGCAAGCCCTCCGCCTCCGCCTCCGCCTCGCCGCCCTGCCCTGCCCCGCCGCCGCCGCCCGTCGTCGCGCTCCACCACCACCATGGCCGGTACGGCGGCGCCGCGGCGCAGCAGTACAGCGCGTACAGCGGCGGCGAGTCGGACGAGTCGGCGTCCACCTGCACCACCGACCTCTCCCTCAGCTCCGGCAGCGCGGCCGCCATCCCCTGTTTCTACCAGAGTACGACACGCGCCTCTTCTTCTTCTTCTTCTTCTTCTTCTACCGCTGCATGCCGCGCACCTCCCGGCCACCATGGCGTCGCACCGGCTGCTGACACGGTGGCGTTCTTCTCCGCTGCAGGCTACGACTTCGCGCCGCACGCCATGGCACCGGCTCCGGCGCCGACGTTCGCGCCGAGCGCGCGCTCCGCCTTCTCCACCCCGTCCCCGGCGCGCCAGCACCGCGGCGAGCCGCCCGCCGTCGACAAGCGCGGCGGCACCACCGACAGCCACACCATCCCCTTCTTCGACTTCCTCGGCGTCGGCGCGACATGATTACATCGACGTCCGGCGGCGGCGGCGGTGGTGTACAGGAAGCAGCAAAGATCAAGTGATCGAGCCAAAAGCTAAGGTTAGAGTTAGCCAAGAACAAGACTAGGAGGAGGTAGAAGACGTGCTCAAGCTCATCAATGGCGTTTTCAACCAAACAAGTTTTTTCTGCTGCTGCTGCTGCTGTTGCCAACAAGCAGCAAGCTAGCTTAGATTATTCAGATGAAGAAGAAGAAGAAGATGTAGTAGTAGTAGTAGTAATGGTGTGTGCGTTTGAAAAACAACAAGCTGCCATGCCTCCTCTGTTCGTCGCTTTTTTCTCTCTCTCCTCTGTATGAACAAGTAGAAGAAGAAGAGAAAAAACAAATTAATCCATTGCTCTAGCAGATGCATCAGCAACGTCAAGCTTTGCCGCATTGTCTCTCTCTCTCTCTCTCTGTTCATTGTCCATGACGCCAAAAAGAAAAAAAGAAAAGAAGAAAAATTTCATTGCTCTGATCTTGAAACCGGAGTCGATCGATCTCTCTTGTTGCAGTGATCAACAAGAATAGTTCTTGTTTTGGCATCAAATCGGCTCATGTCATGTTCATCTCCATCTACATAGGAAGATTGGTCATTAGCCACCCAAAAACAAGATATGTCATTTTCCTCTCTCCTTAAACGTTCCTCTTGATAGCCACAAGAAGAAACCCAACAAAAAAAAACAAAAAAAGGAATAATTTTCTTTTCACATCTCTATTTCTCTACCCTCTCTAGATGGTTTATCTTGTCCTCTTCCAAGCTATCAAACGAAACTGCTGTTGCGAAACGCCGCGACTTGCTTGCTGCTTTTGCTCCAGGTTAGTTAAGTCACTGAACTTTTGTGTGTGCGAGCTCTGATGATGATGATGACGACGTTTGTTACTTGCTTTGCTGCATATGGGTCTCCTTCGCCGACCATTTCTCTGTAGCAAAAATGTTCAGAGCTACTCTTGGTCAGTGGTCACTGGTCGTGATATGTGTGTAACCCATTGTCTGAATCTGAATGAACAGCAGCAGGGTTGCCAAGAAACGACCAGTTGCAGGTTTGCATTGATCAGTTCATCAGATGCAGAAAAACAAACAATCCAGTCTCAAACTGGTCCAGTTTGACTGGAGTTTTGCTGTTGAGAATTAACAGAATGTATCTGCATATGTGAACATATGTTAATCCTGAAAATTAGGCTGCTGCTAGATTAGATTAGCAGCCTGATGGTCTGCTGAGTTAGTCGTGTTCAAGTTCAATCAGCGAGTAAGTAGGGGACTGGGTCAGGGTCCAAGGTAACAGGCCCCAGTTTTATTATGCCTGAGTTAGCTGACTCTGCATATGAAGTTCAAGTCTGATCTGAAGATGAGTTTGGATTTTTTTTCTGCTAACTGAACTGATGTGTGTAGAACATTAATTAAATCCGTTTTGTCCGATTGGGATTAACTGATGAACTGGTCATATTCAAAGGCCATGTCAAAGATGGACAGTGCCAGCAAACCTGCATGTAAATGTGTCATTCACATCCTGATTTATGGCACTAGAGATAGGTTTTCACCAACTTGTACTCTATTTTTCAACAAGTGGTAGTACAGAGGTGTTTACCTGAAGAGAGGAATTATTGGTGCTAACAGAACTATAATTAGTTAGGGCTTGCTTGTTTCATCGGACACAGTAGTTGTACTGATTTGTTTGTTTGGTTAAATAGGGTAGGCATCATTCTGGCACCAGGAGTTATGCCATGCTATATGTGTGCTGCTTGGAACAGAGTAGCCTCTGCTTTTGCTTTAACATTTTTTTTTAGTTTTGCTTACCTGAGTTAAATAGGTGCCTGGAGGTTTATCTTTCTGATAAGAAAGACATCAAGTAGTAAAGAGAAAAGCCTACAAATAGGTCCTCGAATAAAATTCTGCAGAGGAATTATAATTACAGAGTAGGAAATTATGACCCTTTTGAACAACACAGCTCTTGATTACTGTAACCAGGTGTTACAATCAAGTTGGGCAACAGCTAATTAGCTAATTATTACAGGATTTGCAATATCGTAAGGTTACTCCTTAGTTACCACCGTAACCCTCTTGGTTTCTCGAAACCTCTTGATTTTTATCGATAACCTCTCCGTTTTAATATGTGTGGTTATTATTATAACCGTGACATCACTGCCTAGCGATAACCTCCTCCTCAAACGGCGAGGAAACCCTACTCGAACCGATTGCTTCTAATGATGTAGGCCATTTTACACTTGTGCATGAGAATAAAGAAAATAGCACAAATCATTGAATTGCTCTTTATTTGTATTTACATTAGAAAAATAGTCATATTTGCGAGGGGGTGGGGGATACTTATTTGGCAAAGTCAAACAGAAAAGAAAAGAAAGGGTAAAAAAAGTGAATATACAAGTAACTAAACGACTCATGTTTAGAATCAAAGAAGAGTAACAGCAGCTACCTAAGTTGAATTTAGTAAAAAGTTGTGAACGCTAAAATAAGTTACATTTAGAGAGTATAACGGTGACAACCCGATGTTTTTAACCAGTCAATCTCAATTAATTGACCGCATTAGCACTGCATGGCACCACTACAATTTAACTACTATCTAATCAATCTTCCACCACAATTTTGGCACTGCACCTAAAAAACACATGTCCAAATATTGTATGAATCACTGCACATTAGTTCAAGAGGTCAAAAAAAAATGTTGTTTCAACCCCCTCAACATTTTCAACACTCTCTTTGGTGAAACAAAAATTTCAACCTTCAAGGATATCTCCTTACCTAATGCAATCTTTTACCTTGTTTCTTGCTACAAGGAAAAATAAAAACAAGAGAGATTACAACAGGTTAAAAAATGTGACGTTACTGTCAGGGAAATTATTTGGAGCAATGCGTCCACCTCCACCGTACGTGCACCGACGACGCAAATTAGCTGAGGACTATGATGTTTCGATGTATGCACGCGTGGACAACTTGGCAGTGCTGACATCGTCTCGTTTGATCTCTTCTCTGCTTGCAACAAATTTGTACTACGTACCATTTTGCAAGCTGCCATGTCATTTGATCGATTTTCTCTGCTAGATTGGTGATAGTTACATATATGGTTTATATATTTGCTTTGGTTCGTCGGCGGTACGAAATCGGCAGTGATACTGATATGTATTTTTAGATTAATTGTTTGTAAAACTTACGCTAACCAGTATATATATATATGTATTTTTTTCGTCAGAATGAAATGAAGAGAGGGTAGCTTGGGGGTTTGCCCGAAAGTGGTTATTTCAGTTGTGGACTGGCTCAACTTTGATTAAGTAATCTAAGGTTAATATAGTTTTCAAAGCTGACAGAAGAATCTTGCAATTTACATTCTATCGAGGTAGTTGGGAACTGTCACATGGAACGCATGTAGCAACAAGTGTGCTACTACTTTGTTGCTATACGGCAGCTGACGAGTCATTCGACATATGCAACATTATTAATTAATTCCATTCAAAGTACAAATATTCTCTCTTCAAAGCACACGCACAGGATTAAAAAAAATTGGGATTTAATTAACCCCAAGCATAGTTAACGTTTTCTAGGTTTCTCAACATGATCGATCAGTCCATGTCGTGGTAGTTGTTGAAAGATTTGGTTGAATTAATCGTCGTCACCTGCGATTCTGAAAGTGTTTATATATGCAAAGCCTGGGCATTTCGGCAGTTGAAATGATGGAATTGAAGCATCATTTCTATCTATTCTGGTATATATAAGCGATAATTAAGGTCTAATCCACACGTACGCAACGAGTTAGTTAGCAGTTGGTGACGCGTGTAGGTAGTGCTGATCAATTCATGTATTATGACGAGGATTATGGTGACAACAGATGGTTTGGTTGAGAAAAAAAAATGTCTCAGATTGTTTTCATATGTTTGCATGCATCGATCGAGTTGTGTATATTACTTTGTGGCACTATGCTATGCTTCGAGGAACTTTGTAACCAATTGATTGACCTAGCTGGGATATGAAGTTAATCAACCAAGTTTTAAGGTGCATTCTCCATAGATATAATGGTTGATGCATGAAACTGAATTTGTTATAATTATTTGTGGGCACAAATAAAATAATTAAATATCAGAAAATCCTAAACTTGATTTAACGTCAAGTAATTAACTTAGTACCTTCTCTATTGTTGCAAAAAGCTCAAAGAAAAGATTGTTACTGGATTCCTACTCTTCCATCCTAAAATATAAGAGATTTTGGATGTCTAGATTCGTAGTAACATACATCCAAAATTCCTTATATTTTACGACGGAGGAAGTACTAGATTGTTTAGCAAAAGAGATTAGGTTAAGGGAAAGATTCCTTTCAGTCATCTCATTGATTAAGATTTAAAATTTGAATTGTTTAGATCCCCTCCTTAACATTTCATTTAGCTGAAAACGTATAGATTCATGCGTATTGGAATCAATGTCCTAAAAATATTTATATTGTATATAAAATTTGAATCAATAAGTTTAGGGCTCTTTGGAAACGTTGGATTGAAAAAAAAATTAAAAAACACAGGTTTTGACAATAATGTAAGTGCAAATACAAAACAGAAGATTATAAAATAAATAAAAAAATACACAAATGATGTTTGAGTAGACCACATGAAATCAAACCTATAATATACTCCATCTGGCACCACAGAGGGATCGGAGCTTATGAGTAAAAGGCGACCCCTTTGCCTATTCCCTAATTAAAAACCCTAACAGCCGCGTCGTCGTCGTTGCTCCTTTCATGGACGAACAACAAGAACAACCGTACGTACGTATATGTGCCAAGGAAACAGGCAACAACAATGACATCGTCGACGGTTAGGGGATCGATCGATCGGATCATATCCACACACGCGCATCTCGCCCGCCGGCCGCCGCGCGAGATGCGCGCGGGCAAATGCGAGGCAGCCAACGAAGTAGCTCTCGTTGAATTGGCTGTCTTCCGGCCGGATGGACGCATGGATATATGGCCATGGCGCAGGCGTATCCCTCCTCCCCCATGTCACGCGATCCACACAACGCCCGCCCTCTTGCTAGCTGCTGCGTCTTGCAACAATTCATTCCTCCTCCTGGGAAGCAACAACAACAGCCAAACCAAACCAAACAAACAAACGATCGTTGTGTGTGTGTGAGAGATAGATGGGGGAGAAGAAACATGAGGAGGATGACTCGATCCCTTTACGGCATCAAGACCCCTTCGATTCGAAGAAAAAATTTAGAGATTTTGTAGGATTATAATTTTATAGGTTTTTTTATATGGTCGTTCGAAATAAAGGATTGAAAACTGTTGAATTCAATGAAATTACTGATGAATGTCTCGATCGGTACATGTTTCGAAGGATTTTTAACTTTAGGTCCAATCTCATGAAAAATTCCTTGTCCAATTCCTGTGTTTTTTTTGCGATCCGATCAAATAATCATTCTTGTATTTTTTTCTATATTTTATAATTTTTTGTTTTGCACTTGAATTTTTCTATCAGAATCCTATATTTTTTTTATTTCTTCGTTTTCTTAATCTCGCGTCTCAAAGAAGTCCAAAATAATATATATATATATACACAGATGGATGGATTATTGGTTGGTGGGGTTTTGATACACATCTCTCTCCCCGGGTGGCCGGGGAGCCAAACAAACACAAAACCGTACTACCACCCCAAGCAGCAACAGCCAACAAACAGAGTGTGATGCGTATGTGTGTGCGTGTTGCGTTCATCTATCAATCCATGCATGCACTTTGCATCGGATTCTCTCTATGTGGTCTTGTCACACGGCATGGTAACTTAGCTAGCTAGTGGTTGGTTGGCCCCGGTTCTTTGTTTGGAAAACAGAAAGCGTGCGTTGCTGACATGAGCTAGGCTATAGCTCAATATAATTGTGAGGTAGTAGTAGCATTTTTAAGTTTTCATTGGTTTTTTTTTCTTAGTTGAAAGGAGAGGGACCCTTGGTTTGCATGCACGAAGAGAGTACACTTACATAAACGGATTGTTATCAATAATATATTTTAATAGATGATTTCTTTTAGGTAATCTAGTCGTGGTTTGGTGTTACTGGCGGTTTTTGATAAGTTTCTTTCTATTACTATTTTTTCAATAATGTTTAATATTAACGATCTTTTATAAAATATTATAGGTGTGTTTCAGCAAACCATCTCTAAATAAAATATTGTAGGTGGGCATCAATAAACCTCTTTGAGGCTGAGGCTGGTTGTCTAGATGCGGCCTTTTATGGTAACAATCGAGCACATCCAAACTAGTAGACCCAAATGCAAGCATATCTATGCAAAGCCATTAAAGCCAGAAAGATAGGTATTTCTTAAGAGCTCTATAGCTAAACTGCTAAAGGTTATTCTAGCTAGCATCCTCAAGATTCTCCTCCACCAACTGACCAGCCATGCTCACATTTGGCATCAATGAAAGAAAAAGCCACGGCTAGATGTGGCTCAACTTAGCCATGGCATGCACCACACGTCTACACATACACCACACAACCCTAGCTATGTACACTACTATCTCTACCTAACCTGCTTGCTACCTCTCTCTAGCTAGCTTAACATATAGTAAGTATTGGTTGCAAAGTGTACCATACATACAGTCATGCAGTGAATAGTGAGAAAAACCACTGTTCACGGTCACTACACTGTGCCGCGGATGTTGTTCACTTCATTCATTCATTCATTCAATCACTCACTCAGTCACCTGTACTACACTTGGAAGATATGGCTCTTGCTATCTATGGTAACTAGCTGTCAACTGGTGACTTGGCAGAAAATAAGCTGGAACAAGACAGGCGTGCATGCATGCACGGCCCTGATGGCCAAGTGTCTTTGCATATAGCTGACACTGACAAAGCTAAGGACCAAGTCTATGGGGGTGTTTAGATTTAGGGTGTAAAAATTTGGCGTGTCACATCGGGTATAATACAGGGTGTTTGATTGATTATTTGAGCACTAATATAAAAACTAATTACAGAATCCGTTTGTAAACCGCGAGACGAATTTATTAAGCCTAATTAATTCATCATTAGCAAATGTTTACTGTAGCATCACATTGTCAAATCATTACGAAACTAGGCTCAAAAGATTCGTCTCACAAATTAGTCGCAAACTGTGCAATTAGTTATTTTTTCACCCACATTTAATACTTTATGCAGACGTTCAAATGTTCGATGTGACAGGGTGTAAAAATTTGGCGTGGGATTTAAACAGAGTCTATTTATACCTTCTCCAAACTCCAAGTGATCTATGATCCTTATCTAATGATCTTACTGATTTCATCTGGATTCTAGATTATTTAGCAGAATTTAAGGTTAGTGTTTTGATATCCCCAAAGGTTTACTTAGGAGTATTAAGAAAGATCACGCCTAACAATGCAACTAGCAATAAATATAGTAGTTGGATGGATTAATTAAAAAATACTACTACAAAATCATTTATAATCTTTAGACAGATTTTAAACTCAAAATCTCCATATTTGTAGATGAAGGGAGTACATTGCAGTGTTCAGTAGTAGAGTACTCCCTCTATCTCAAAATAACTTCACTTTTAGTCTAAGTGTGTTCAAAACAAGGTGAATGAAAAAAAAAGAACAAAGTACCTCTTTAATACTCTTTCCGTCCCAAAATAAATTAAATTTTGTATATGAATTTGAGCATAGGCTATTCCCAAAATTAAGATAAAAAATTGATTTATTTTAAAACAAAAGAAGTAGGAAAATAATATTGGTGGATAGATAGATACACTGCTACAACAATTCTCATAGGGACCGTCCTTATAGATGCCGGTTTATTTAAAATTGGCATCTATGGGTCTTTTCCCACCTCCGCACGATGAAAAAAAATAAAGAACCGACACCTTTAAGAACTATAGGTACCGATTCATTAGGAAAAACCGATACCAATACTATAGGTACTGGTTTTTAAAAAAAACCGGCACCTATATTTACATTAGAAGTGTTGGTTCTAGGAAAAAATTCGGCACTAATATTATAGGTGTCGGTTTTTTAAAAGAACCGGCACATATAATATAAACATAGGTGCCGGTCCTTTTTAAAAAACCGGCACCTATTAAAAAAACCACACCTATTAAAAAAACCGGCCGGAGCCGAGCCGCACAATGCGAGCGCCAAACCGAGGCCTTATCTCCTCCTCACGCCTTATTCACTGTCGCCCCTCGCCCCCTCTTCCTCCCCAGCGCCACCCCTCCTCCCTCTCTCCCCAGCGCCGTCCCTCTCCTCCCTCTCTTCCCAGCGCTCCTTCTCATTCCCAGCCTCTTTTCCCTCTATCCCTATCCACCCGACAACCCCAGGCCTTCAGGTGGCGAGCGGGCGGTGGGCGGCCTTCATGGTCGCGGGGCATGGTGGAGGGTGGCCTCCACGGCGACGGTGGCCTCCAGGGTGGCCGGGGCATCCTCCAAGGCGGCGGGTGGCCTCCCCTGGCAGGGTGGAGACCTCCGTTGTGGTGCAGCAGCAGCAAGCTGGCGGCGGTCGACAGCGGATGGCAGCCGGGGCCCAGATCTAGGACACCGCCGGTCAGGAGAGGTCCCAACCTCCCCCAATCTCGGCCAGGAGAGTAATCTCCCCATTCCTCTCCCCATTCCTCTCCCCCTTCTCCTTCTTCTCCTCTTTCTCTTCATCCCCTTTTGGTTTGATTTTGACTTTACTTTCTCGGATTCTGGTGATTGGTGGGGTGGCAGCCGGCGCGTGGCAGCCGACGACCTTTTTTTTGTTTTGCATATGCCTCATAGGTGCCGGTTGTTAGTGATGAACCGGCCCCTATAATTTCGGGAATAGGTGCCGATCAATTGGTGCCGGACCCAAAACCGACACCTATAAAACATTTGGAACCGACACCAATGAGTATTTGTGTAATAGTGATAAGAGTATTAAAGAAATAAGATCCATCAATTTACGAACCAAGAAAAGGTAAAAAGATGAAGTTAAACTTATTTTAGTTACTTGCTCTATTCTAAAAGTTAACTTTTATACACAAATCAAGTTTACCGAGGGAGCAGTCTGTACTCTATGCCAGCGTACGTCGGTTGCATGAATGTTGCTGCCGAACGTACGCACGAGTCATACGCATATGGCTACGTGCAGCTCAATTTATTTATCGTGCTTCCCTTTGTAAAGCCTGTATTGCACGAAAAAAATAAAGAGAAACTTGGTTATAACTTATAAGATAATTAGAAAAAATAGTTAGCGTGTTAAGAATTGAATATGAAACCTTAAAATTAAAATCACATACATTTTATTATTGCTTTTATTATTGCACTATCAAGTACATATCTCAACCTGCATTGCATTGGTAGCTAGTAATACTGTAGATGTGATAGTATAGTGTTAATTTGTGTGTTGGCTTTTATACGTTCTTTTTCTCGGGGTCATATATATAGGATCCTGAATAAATTATTCAACTCTAACTAAATTATGTCTAACTATATGTCATGTTAATTAGCATATTAGTTAATAATTAAATAAATAAGTATATATATAGGACACCTATAATTTTTAATTATATTGTCGGTTCGTCTTTGAAGCCGGCAGCTGTGGTACGTGTGCTTGCAGGTTAGGCATGCATTCGTGCGTGCGTGCGTGCGTGCGTGCATGCAGTAAATGTGAGAGATTCTGAGTCACGTTCATGTGAGCTAGCAGCAGCACAGCCGTGCGGTACTGTGTACGGCTGATGCAGTGGTGTACCACAACAAACAGCTTTATTTTACATCAACTTCCACATATCAAACTTGCAGTGATTTTTATCGCTTTCGTTCTCGTTCGTTCTGATCGATATCCGTGTGCATGATTCGTGCCACATGTAATACAGACACACACACGTGTGAATGTAGCAGTGCGTGTGGGGATAAATAGAGTATCAAACCTACGGATTATATATTGGAGATGCATAGCTTTTGACTGCTAGTTAATTGATTTGGAACCTGTACGCTGTTTGTAAGTACCACTACTGTATATGTTTGCTACATGCATGTTCTGTACAAACCAGAAACGTCAGATGTATGAATGAATGAACAATGGAAAGGATATGGATGGATGGGCTTCAATTGAAGTAGGACTGTAGGAGTAGTAATTAATCCTTCTCAGGCCAATAGTGTAATGTAGGAGTACTCTAGTACATTATTAATCTAAGTCAGCCAAAGTACTCCGTCAGACTGTGTCCGACCGTCCATTTCGACAAGTCAAAATCACTAATTGAGACTGGAACTTTATCGAATTGAAACAGTACTGTTCGCAATTACAGAACCTCATGCAGTATATATGTACAAATAAGTTTATTTTTCACCCATTCCAAATATACTAATACAGACAAAAAAAGATTAAAGTAGCCATATTTTATCTAATTTCAATACAACTATTTCTCATTTTATCTACTTTTAATGTAATTATTCTTTATTTTTATAAACTTCGGTACAATAATTACTAAAAATAAATTTATTTTGAGACAAATGAGAGAAGCTAAAAGTAAATTTAATATGGACAGAGGTAGTAGTACTCTTCAGACGATGGTTGAGAAATCAATTCACAAGTGCATGCAACAGTACAGAATCAAATTAAAATTCCTGGAGATCGATCGACGAAAAGGATGTCAAAAAGAAAATAAAAACAGTCTAATGTTTGGCTAGCTAGCTAGCTACTAGGTGGCCACTGGCCAAGCAAAGCAACGATATACTCCATCAGTCATATAATAACTTCATTTTTCTTTTTCTTTTTTTTGAAAAATAATAACTTCATTAATATTCATACATCCCACACATACAAATACAAAATAAAAAGATAATAATATCTTCACTTTATCAAATCATAATACATTTGTTTGTCTTTTTATCTACTTTCAATTCATTTATCCAGTGCATTCATAAACTTTGATGTAATGATATGATTTCTTGAAAATAAATTTATTTTGGGATAAATGGAAGAGAAAAAAAATAATCTGAATATTCAGGGAGTAACAGAAAGCGATCGCAATTCGATCGAGGGCGTCGTAGTACATCTCGCCAAAAGATCTCATGTGACGTACGATATCGATCAGGCCGGCCGATGCATGCATTCCTGCACGTATACACTGCATGCATGATGCTTACGTACGTACGAGATGTTTATAATCAATATCTTTGTGTGTGTCGGAGCATCCACAGATCAAAGTAAGCTTCAATATGGATCCGACGACAATAACAATGACTTAACGATTTAGGGTTTAAAGGTGACGGTAGGAAGAAAGGGAGAGAAAGATGAGGGTTTTTTCGGACTTAGAGGGATGGACATATAGACAATGGCCAGATCGATGGTGGGCAAGAGGTGAGGTGACGAGGGCACAACCAAAGCCATGGGGATGGAGGCTGGTGGGGTTGGCGGCAGGGCAAGGAAGGTCGTGGGGTTAGGAGGGGAGGTCGACAGCCATGATCTGAATCCGATGATGCTTGGGAGAAAGAGAGGGGAGGTTGGAATTGAAGGAGGAAAAGGCCTCGCTTCGATGCCATTGACGGCTTATTGCAAGCCAGCAAGATCGGGGGGTGCACGTTAGGGCAATGGTAGTGGAGGTGATGGAGGAATCGATTGCGGGAGACAAACGAAGCAACTGCGGTGGCGGCAGGAGTTGTGGGAAGAAGAAAAGGACAAGCCGGGGTTGCACGAATCTTAAAGAACAATATCCTCATCCAAAGTTGACTGAATCCCATATATATAATATAGAATGGAGTTAGTTTTGTATAGCTACCTAGGCAACATAATAGTACTGTTTTTGTGTGTGGAAACTGACTAACTTTGGAGGAGGGGAGCCAGGTTGTTAGGTTGCTTCTTGTGGGGATGCATGCAATATTGATGCATGGGTACGTTGGTTGTTACACAAGCAACCTGCATGTATCAAATATGTTGTTGCATGCCAGAGAGGAGTACTACCATACCATACTGTACGTTGGCTAACCAAAACGGCCTGCTTCCGTCGGGGAAGCGGGCGAGCGTAACGTACGTATGCTTTCGTCGCCGCTGTGCCCCAGCCGGTGGGTGGACGCGCGTCTTTACGTTGGATGCGTCACCTGACTAGCTCAGGAGATTGACGGTGAGATTAACATAAAAATTTATTTTTAAATCCTAATCTTCTGTTTAATAGAGATAATGAAAATGACATATAAAGTTAAGATAGAGATCTTAAGTAAAAACGAATGACTGAGATTTTGTATAGACAATGCAAAAGAGAAATTTCCTCTCTCTGCTCAGGTATTGAAATTAAAGGAACTATCAGAGTTTCTATCTTATTTTTCTATCCCATCCAACCAAAATTCTTATTTCCCCGATCAAACAGAACAGTTAATTAGTCACATCTTTCTAATTAAACTCGTAATCTTTCCTAAAAACTCGCTAACCAAACACACCCAATAGGTATTGGGCAGAAAAAGACCAAACTGACCAAAAAGATATAGTTAAGTTGTAAAATTAAAAGACGTTGGCACTCTTATTTTAGGGTTGAAATGAGAACCCCAACAAGTTGATGAATTTCTAGTGATATCTCATGAACTCCAATGAATTTTGTACAAATTTCGGGGAGAAAAATCAGAGCAGTTTGGGGGAGATGTATACGAAACTTGAACAAAATTATGAACCCTGCTTGCAAGCATTTTTGGGTTATGTAGCTAGGCGCAAGTTCCGGCCCAGCCCCTGGCCCGGCCAAGCTTGGAGAGGCGAGTACTGCACCATGGTTAAGCTAGCTAGTTACATATGTTAATCGGATTGCTATATATGCATATTAATTCTGTGTAAATATATACCGTACCCAAGTATGTTACTACCAACTAGTAATAATAATTAGTTAAGCTCTTAGACAAATATATATATATATTTTAGGTGACAAATGAACAAGCTAGGCATCATGACCCTCAGCATGCATGCTTCCAAATTTGCTTAATCAGGGCATTATCTAGCATGCAAACCTTCCAGTATTAATTAATTAACACTCTGTCAAAAAAGGCATCAACACAATTGGTGATCAGTGACTAACATAATCCTTAGCAGCAATTGTTGACCCTGGAAAGGTTCCAGCATTATAAAAACTGCAAAAATTATATAAAAGAGCAGCTACAAGAATCTGATCTCGCTTGGGGTTAAAAAAAGGGGTCATATCCATGAGTGCGATCACCAGATGTCAAGGGAAAGTTTGGCAGAAACCCTAGTTGTTTATGGTTAACTAATGTACTACTCGATCGATCACCTAAGGAGATAGCCTAAAAAGAATTAAATATGACTAATTAATTGGTCTAATCAGCCCTAGTCCTAGCTCCAAGCGTTGTTTAGTTAGGGTGACATGCCACTTTTGCATTTTGTTCCGTTATGCTACAAGCTTTATGTGCTGATTAGCTAGTTAACGGCAAAGGTGACTTCTGCTGATGCCTTTCCTAGTATGTTATTCAAAGGGTCTTCATCAAGGATCTTAGGCATCATAGTATCATGATTTGGTTGTTCACTAATATAATAATATTGAGATGAGGTTTGGTTGTTAACTAAGCATGCTAGCTAGTCACGTCAAACCAAATATTTAATTTTTATTTCAAATTAAGAGCATCCTTCTGTTACAGTGGTTGTTTGGCCTTACATTCAACGGAATAACGGATATACTCTGTCGCATCACTTTGCGAAGAGCTTATTTACTGTCTCTAAGGAGATAAAATACACTATGTTTCTCTTGCTAGTATTAGTTAATCTGCGGTAATTAATTAATACACTAGGAGATTCATTTAAAAATCAATGCTCGGATCGGAATTTTATTGTTAATATTTGGTAATCCATTAAGGCTGCGTTCGGGAACAAATAGAGATATTTATCTCGTTTTTTGCGCGCACGCTTCCCAAATTATTAAGCGGTGCGTTTTTTATAAAAAAATTTTATAAAAAAGTTGTTTTAAAAAACATATTAATCCATTTTTTAATTTTAAAATAATTAATACTTAATTAATCATATGCTAATGACTCATCTCGTTTTACGTATCTTATCATTTTTTTCCTTTCTCCTCCTTTCAAACACTCCCTACCAGTATCCCTACCAGTATAGGAGGAATACCTTTTGGCACACCTCCTTAAGGAACCGTAAATCATCGGTTTTGAGTAAATTTTACAAAACTAAATATATTCTAATAAAACTATAAAAAATATAAATTTAAGTTGTTTTATCACGGAACCTCACCAATTTATAGTATTGCGATAAATCATGTGCTAAATTTATAGTTTTGTTGGACCGGCTTATAAATATGTGGTTTGGTAAATTCAACGTCAAATGTGTAGTTTAATTTGTGATACATGATGGCTTTAATATGTAATTTTGTAATAGTTGCACCAAATTAAAATATATAGTTGTGAAGTGAGCGTAACTCAACTGATTAGGTTCCTTGTGGTGGAACCAGCCCACCCAAGTTCAAATCCTAGATTTGACATGGGTGCTCGTATTTGCAGCTAATTATTCTTTCAGTGGTAAGGCGACATACCCATCGACTGCGAGACGCCTGATGACCTCGTCAATTTCAAGATATACTGATCCAGTCTTTCGAAAGTGCTTATAGGGGTAGGGTATGAGTTTGTGCATTCATATGGGTGAGTGTGCGCGCGTTATGAGCGCTCATATTTATACTGTGTTTCTAAAAAAAATTAAAATATATAGTTTTACCAAATTTACTCTTTCTTTTAATAAATCATGGTTTTATATGGTATATGTATGGCTATCATAAATGAACTTTAAACAATACATGTATTTCATCGCTGAATTATTATTTTTTAGATAATTGGTATTTTATTAAGTAATGAAATTACATTCACCCCCTACATCTACTAAGGATGCTCACAACCCAAAAAAGAAAAGGAAAAAAAACCTATAACAGCATGAGCATATCATACCGTTGCAACCGTTTGCTCTTTTCTAACACATACGAGAATATAGTGTATATGCTATAGTCTCCAGAATAATGCCTTCAACAAGGAATTAGGATATAGTACTTTATAAGCAACCAAACTAATTAATTTCCGGCCAAAACTTACAAATTTGCATCTTAAAATTTTGAAACTATAGCACACCTTATGAAATTAAGGTTTTGTGTAAGGTAGCTAGTAATTAATTATATCATATCGCCTCTCTCTTATCGAAAAGATCAAGCTAGCTAGGTACGTAGCTTTTGTGTTAAGAGCATGACCCACAACGGTAGTGGTTATCCCATCAAGTCCATAAGACACGATGATATATCCTATTAGGTTAGGACTTAACTGGATATGTCTCGTTATTTGGAAGATAGAGACTTTTAGATGTGTACCTCGGGGTCCTGCTTATTGAGTGGCTTTAATTCCACCAAAGTTGCCGGAAATTAAGACCCCGTATCTACATTATTAGGCGACAAGAATGATGGGAATGACAAAGCGAACAACAAGCTTATCGATCATCTCGTGGCAAACTTTGATTTTAGTTCTGTCACATGCATCATTTCGATTAAATTTGTATTCCTTTTGTTCATAGCGTCTGTCATTATAAGGAAAAATCGATGCACTGATGGAGATAGGGGCAGAGCACATCAAAAGTCTAATAATAGACCCAACTAATGTTATTCCATTCAAGTCCAAGTACAATTTTCTGCTTTCTACTTTTTTTAATGTTTTTTTAAGAAGAGGTTATCTAATTGTAATTCATCATTTAACAACTGCACAATTTGTGTTTACCACTTTTTTTTTAATCTTAGAACTATAGTCTTAGTTTGTGCACAAGATGGAGCAGAGTACGTACATTATGAAATCGATGGAGTTTGTGCTGTACAGGGTAAAAACTGTTGGTTAATTGTATCGGCCCACTGACGATATGGATTGGAGGAGATAAAAACCATTGTTTCTTCCTAATCAAGGAAACTAAGAGATAAATTGGTTATGTGTGATCGGTAAAAACTAATAATCCTGATAGAATTAATTAGCCCCTAAGCCCCACCAATGTGTTAATAAAGAAAAGAGAGGCAAAGGGGATACCCAAATCTTCGACAAAATTCTCTAGAACCCTAAATCATCTTATCGATCTAAAGCACTGTATGGGGTTCGCGTGGCTATTCCCAGCTAGTGTCATTGACATCCAGAGGGGCTTCGCTATCAACATAGAACACCAGCGACCACTTCATGATCCACTAAGGTGCATCCACAGGAAAAAAGAAAAGGGGAAAAAACAAAGAAAGAATAGCAAATAGCATAACCAAATATCACGGCTTAAATGAATTCACAAGCAGATCCGTAGATCTATTCCGTATAGCAGAAGTTGATCATGTTAGGCTAAGATCAATGTAAATTAGACTTGATATTGTAATTCAGAGTGGCACATTTTTTTTCTTTTGATTCACACATTATATTACCAAACTTACCTATTCATCATTAAATTAACCGATACATGTTAAATATTTAACCAGGAGAAGTTTTAATTACCATAACATAATATGCCATATATATAAGAACAGGGATGCTAGCTTATTATAGCTTAGGCCATGAAAAGACTCTTAATTACAGGTAATGATGGAAAAGAAACTTGAACTGCAAGATTTGCATACTTTTGTAGATCAATGTAGCATTATTCATCAATTGTATTATATACGCCTGAGTAAGCACAGCCAAACCACAGAAGAGAACACTACTAAAAAAATCATTATCGCAAGCGGCCGAAAACGGTCTTCGCGGGCGGGGCGGTCATCCGCTTGTAAGAAAACGACTGTGAAGATCGTCGATCTTCGCAGGCGGGGCGGCCGTCCGCCTACGAAGATAATTTTCGCAGGCGGACGTTGGCTAGTCCGGTCCGCCTGCGAAAATATGAAGCTGCCGCTTGCAAAAAAAAAAATATCCGCCTGCAAAGATAGGTAGAAATTTTTGAAATTTAATAATAATTTGCCCGTTAATAGAAAGCAATTGGGCCACTGTAAATCTGCAACAAAAACAAGACAATAATAATATTTCAAGCTTGAAAAATCTGTACAAGTTCAGCATATACCGTATATGCTTAGGACCCCTGAATTACATTGATCTCTATGAATTACCAGTGCATGCGAAAATCTATATAGCACTAAAAAAATTCTAACTGGAACCATGCACTAAAGTGAAAACCACACTATATAAAGTATGTTAAAAAAAAGAACTCTTAACTGGAAAAATCAAACTGAAGATTAACACAAACAGTTCAAACCAGAGCTAGCTCATGCAAAGGCCAGCTAAAAAGAGGAAGAAGGAGAGGCATAGTCTCTCATCAACTCGTCGAGTAAGACGTCAGACAATACAGGGAATTCAGTGATGTTGCCATCGCAGCTTGGGGTGCTGCAAACATCGCCGAGGTTGGAGATGGCGGGGTAGTCAGCGAGCGGCGGCAGAGAGCCTTCCAACAGCAGCAGCGGTGTCGTCGTCTTCGTGGCGCCATTGATGATCTCCCTGTCGCCACTGCTTGCGGCGTAATCTTGGTTGTGGTTGGCATCGTTGATGATGGCGGCGGTGGAGCGGCCGACGGTGTAGCTGGATTGATTTTGGCATGGTGAAGCGGCCGGCGCGAGCTCGAAGGTCGGCGGTGCGCGAAGGACGACGGTCGGAGGGCGATGGTCGCAGGCGGGTGGCGGCGGAGGATGGCGGAGGCGTGCGACGGCGAAAAAATTTGGCAGCCTGACGGCGCCAAAATTTCTAGGGTTCCCGCCTGGACTTAGAAATTTTGGCGCCGCGGATGGGTCCTTATATAGGGAAACGATCTTTGCAGGCGGACGGTCCGCCTGAGAAGATGTAAACCCTACTCGGCATAACAGTCTTCGCAAGCGGTCCGTCCGCCTGCGAAGATTGTTACAGAGGTGAATACATTTATTTCAAAATATTTTTTAATTTTTTTTTGTAATTTGAAAATGTCTACAGCAGTTGTAATAAAAATGGTAATTGTACATACAAATATACAAACCTTAATATTATTACTTTTCAAATGTAAATCTTACTTAAATGTTTGAAACATTAATATGACTACTTTAAATTTTTTTAAAAAATTTTCAAACAATGGTAAGTGCACATAAAAAATTGCTACTAAATTTTGAAACCTCTTTTAAAAAAACTTTTAAAATATAAAAAACTGTAAATTTTACCCTACAAATGGTAATTGCACATAAAAATTAGTACAAACTAATATGAAAAATGTTGAGTACAATTGTTCGTCAATTTGCAATATGAGCACACAAATCCCCTTACATACCACCATTACATAACTAATAACTTCTTAGATGCTTACATGCCACTCATAGTTATTTCATCGGTAGTTTGTCCCTCAGGAAAATCTAGGTCTCACAACCAATCTATGAAGAGACGCTTGTGTTCTTTCATTATCCCCTGATGTAGGTTTTGGTGCAAGTTCAGTCTCTTCAGTGCCATCGAACTCCGCTTTCATCTTGCGGTACCTGTGATTTGTGCGTAGGAACCGCCGATGCCGCATGTACACAAGCTTGTTGGAACCCGGGAGATACCTATATTTCGTACTTGTCCATAAATCCACGAGTTACTAAGTGCTCCTTCACTTTATAAGCATCTTTCCAGGCTATTTCATTCTTACAGTCAGCATATGGACAAATTATCTTCCTCATATTGTTCTTTTCAGCGTGTGCCTTCACAATGCCAATAAATTTAGACATTTCATCTCTATATGGAGACAAAAACCTCGGCCAATGATACATCCATTCCCGACTTTTCATATCTCTAAAAAAATGAACATAAAATATTTGCACTATTAATACCAAATTTGTAGGGTTTATTGAAAAAACATATCGCTATTCAAAACTAACTGAAGGTTAATTATAAATTAATAAAAAAAAGTTTATTTCATTTTTTTACACAGACATGCCAAATTAGTATATTAGGAAAATCTAACAAAATCTTATCATCGACATATTACAAACTAATATAATTATTTTTGATTGCACCAAATAAATAGACATTAAAAATTTTATTATCTCTCATATATATATGACAAGATCTAGATCTAAATCTAGAACTAGAAGGTGGATGTGATAGCAAAATAAAAAAAATAAGAATTTATGTTACCACATTAAACCACTACAACAAGAGGCATCAAGTATTACACATACATCTAACATCAACATATCAAAAGAAAGTAAATTAAAAAACATGGAGCTTTTCCTTCACAATTTTGCATGCATAAATTCATCACAAATTGAGGTCTAAAAGCTTAAAAAATCGCATACCTAGTGAGTAAATGAGTAGATCTAAACACCGTAGAAAAATCCCCGAAGATTTAAAGTTCAAAACCTCCCCCCTATATTTAAGTCACTTTAGGAGAGAGAAACTTCGGGGAGAGTGAACAGGGTTCGGGGAGGAAGAAGACTATATAGGGGCATCTTTACAGGCGGGCCATATAAGCGGCGTCTGCGAAGATCGATCTTCGTAGGCGCACGTCGCCTGACGCCCGCGAAGATAGATCTTCGCAGACGTCGCTTATATGGTCCACCTGCAAAGATCGATCTTCGCAAGCGGACCGCCCCCTCCACCCCGGGTATCGTCTTCGCCGGCGGGATTTTGGCTTCGAAGACCATACCCGCCTGCGAAAATTTAACCCATATGACGCCGAAAATAAGTTTTCTAGTAGTGGAAAATGGTGGACGTGGCCATCGATCGATTCATGTACTTAAATTAATACACTAAAACTCTTAACAATAATACCCTAACATTTTATAAAGCTCGATCCATGCTAATTGAACACCACATAATATTTAATTTAAGAATCTAAAGAAAACCACTAAATAGTTGCCTTGCCGACAATTTGGTTGCCAATCCTTTCAGATTAGAACACTATGATCACTAGAAGCTATACGAACAAATGAATATATATATATATATATATATATATATATATATATATATATATATATATATATATATATATATATATATATATATATATATATATATATATATATATATATATATATATATATATGCAAAGATATAAATTAGTTCTCCTATGATATCTATTCTGCATGTAGCGATGGAGGATTAGCTAGCTAGCTAATCACTCAAATCCAGTGACAGCGTGCATTTCAATGCATGATCGCTAGAACCATCTCTAGCATCTATATATGAATGTAAATATGTAAGGAAAAACTGCATGATCATATCTATGTCATGTCATGCACAAACCTCTTTATATGCTTGAATGAGCTTTTTTTTTGTCTTAAAAAGGTGAATAGTTCATGGATGGTGACCAAAGCCAACTAATGCCGGTATGTTCAGTAATAAATTGACAAGATCATCTGACGGTAATTAAAAAGAAAGATATGGAGTTTACGCCATCAGATGCCCCAGCCTCCTTCCTAAGTCATTGATTGCATTGCATGGAAAATCAACAAAACCAAGTGTGCTAAACTAGTTTGCATCACCGCAGACACAACTTTAGTTTGCTCAAAGAAATAGTATATATTTGCCTGCATCAGAGAGACCCATATATATAGCTATCAAGCAATCTAACGTCCATGTCCAAATAAATATTAATCACAAGACCCCTTTACATATTTATATATTATTTACAAGCTTATCTATCTCTGATGAAGCAAGCTCCACTAGCTAGAGCTAGCTAACTAGCTCGCCTAGCAAGTTAAACGCAGCAATCCTTGACCTAAGAAAAGGAACAGGACAACATTAATTAATTATAATTATAGTTATGCATAATGTGACGGCGCCATGTACTTAAATTAGTTAAAGCAATGAAGGAAAAAAATAATTAATGGTGGCAGCTCTGACCACCCATGTGTCGACGCAAAGTTTGGCATGTCGCACGCTAAAATGTATGCCGACGTGTGTGAGCATACATGTCGCTTTTATTCTGTTATGACTTGTGATCTAACGGAATTGCATGCCCCTATATGAAGTACAAATAAATTACTAGGAGTACTAGTAGTATGTAGACAGGGAAATTAATTCAGAGGACGCGTCGAATCAAAATTATTCCTCTTAAAATATATTACTTAGTTCTATAGGAAATGTAAGAGGTGCTAACACATGCTACACCTAGTTTCGGACTTTCGGTCTATTCCGGTCATGCACTGATCGAATTGAATTTGAACCTAGCTAGCTACAACTACATCCATCCCAAAATTTCTTCCAGATTCATGTTATTAAATTATGTCACATCTCATTTCAGGTCATTTTATTTTGGAACGGAGGGAATAGAATTGAATGAGATATATCTTAGTATTATGAATATGAACAGACTCGTTTAGATTCGTAATACTGGAATATGTCTTATCCAATACAAGGTAGCAATATTTTAGACAGATAAAGTACTAGTTAATCGGATGAAAATTAATATATGCCACAATGAAAATTAATTGGATGTCGGCTGATTTGATCTATACCGCTAAAATTTGACCTCGATCAAGATTCAAATTAAGCATAACTCAAATTCCTGAGTTCAACTTTTTTAAGCAGATGCTTACAACGCGCGTGCATTTATCTCTATGAACACATATACACTATCTCTATAAACACCTCTTAAAATTAAGCCGACATATGCTTAAGTTCAAATTTTGAAGCCCACAATTACGTACACAAGGATATGCTTATATGCTTTCGATCAGTAAGAATTCTATGAGCTATACATTGAGCGAGTTCATATATTTATCCCTCTGTGTGTACTCCACATCGTTTGCTCTACTGATAAATCGTGAAAAAAATGAATGGAACAACCCAAAAAAACTTATGGTAAAACCTTTATATTTGCATTCTTAACAATATAAAAGCCAATGTGGCAAAATAAATTACGATGACAAAGACTTAAAATCAACTCTAAATTAAAATTTAAAATTTAAAATTTGGTTGTGGCCTAACACTGGTCTGATAAATAATGACAGGTCGATTTTCATACTTGTGGCGCATGATGGTATCCTCCATGTTCGACACAAATCTATCAACCAAACAGATCAAATTTATTGCAAGTTTATCAGCGATTCATTAGGCCAGGTAAATAACTTCTGAATCCTGATGCATCGCAGCTATATATATCCGTGGATAACAGAAAGAAATATCACATGCATATGTGGGCCTTGGGCTGGCATCACAGGAAGTCCAATAAGTTAGCAAAACAGGCCTCGTGGGCCCAACTAGACAGACATCAGAAACCTGGACTATTATGGGCCACATTCCTCTCCCTTACACTTCAGATTCAGACGAAAACTTCCCAGTTTTTTCGGCCTAAAAGATTTTTGACTGCATGGGCAGTAAGCTGGGCTATCCATTATACAGCTCGATTAACCACTTGATCTGGCCCATTAGTTCTTTTTGGCATTTTCGTCAGCCCGTTTACCATTTCTCTTTTTCTTTATTTTGTCACCATTGTTTCTTGTACTATTCACACTCGAGTCTACGCATATAAGCATATCTGTGTAAAAAAAAATAGCGAATTTTGGGTGAACAAAAATGCTGAGCTACTTATAAATTAGTCGATGTATAGATCGCTATTCCTAGTATATAAATTTATTTATTTCGTGACAGTCTTGCTGATCTACACATGCATAAAAAAGGGTGTGCTTTTTTTTAAAGGAAAAGATATTTGAAGGATTTGAACCAATGAAAATTTTCCTATGTGTATCTTTGGAACGGAGGAATGATCATCTCAAAATCCTATGAAATTCCTATAGATTGACTCAATTCAATTATTCATAGGATTTTTGAACGGTTTCTAAGACGAGGTCCAACCACTTAGGAATCCTGTTTTGTGTTTTTCTCTTCACTAAATTGATCCTTTGTTAATTTTCTTTTTCCTATGAAGCATCCAAGCAATTTTTATTTGAAAAAGTATTGTATTATTGAGATACTTGACAATTCATGGCTTATTTGGAACAAAAAATTCGAAAAAAAATACATGAATAAAAAAGACACAGGAATAAGATGTCAAGCCTTATTAAATCTTACAGGAAATTGATCCTCATGAATTTGTAGTAAATGCCATTTGTCAACACCAAAGGAAAATCATAGGAAAACATGATCAAGGTTATTGAAAACATGAGGCCAAACCTCATATTAATTTTTCTTCAAAATTCTCATGAAATGAGTCGTTACATAGGAATATCTCAAAGGATTTGGGATTTGATAGAAGTCAATCCTTCTATTTCCAAAGGATCAAGTAGGAATACTACTTTCTACTGTATGCAGTGGTGTATCTAGCATTTTTATATAGGTGGTTCAATTTATATATTTTTAAATATCCTAAATATAACAAGATAAAAAGTTTTAATTAATTAAATATGCGTCATAACATAGAAGTATAATTTGATCAAATATGCATCATAATATACTAATATGAGAGTTTTTTTCTCAAAAGTTTTTTTTTCACATATGTATATATGCATTGGGTAGGATATTTTAGGTGGTCCCGGCCTATGACTATATGATTTTAATCCTCAAGATTCCCTTTGTTTTTTCTTTTGTTCCAAAGGAGATCTAAATCGTTCGTTTTCTATGTTATTTGTTTTTAGAATCTTGTGTTATTCCCAAGGAGCCCTGAACTAATCCTCTTCTATCCAGCTTGAAAAAGAGGAAATTAGCGTGAATACACATGCATGTATCTACGTATTCCACTAGTGTGATTCACCGAGCTACAACTCCAGATACTATTATTGTGTATATAGCTTTAATTTAGTATTTTATTATATTTCAGATCTTAAATCTCTGGAAATTCATGCATAGAATCCACGTGTATATAATTCACATTCAGATTCAGTCCGATTTAATTTTGATTTTTAAAGCTTTCAAATCGGACTCTCGCCTCGTCGTGGGATCGATTCTCTGCATGCACCAGATCATTTCGCACGGATGTCTGAACATTAAACTAGTTGATCTGGCAGCTAAGATCAAGGAGCACTGCGCAAGAAAATCGCCAGCATATGAACTTGTAGTGAGGACGCTGATCGATCGATCATTAATTGAAAAGATATCTCTCATGTATGATGATTTTGGACCGTCCTTTTATAAATTAAAAATGCACACAGCAATATTTGTGAACATCAAGACTTATATCCTTGTGGGTAGAATGCAAGGTGATAATTAAATAACTGATCCTGTAAGCAGACAAATTGTATGACAAATATACACCGGTGTTAAAAAAAAAGAATACTACGAGTTAGATAGGTCTATGTTCTAGTGGAATAGTTTTGCACAAGAGATCTTATGTGCTACAGTACATATTTAACACTACTATTGCTTTCCTTTTTGGCAACTATATATATCAGGCTACCAAGTACTAACTTCGTCCTAAAATATACTCGCTCTATCCTAAAATATTATAACCTAGTATTGAATTAGACATATCCTAACTAGTACTACGAATTTGGACAACTTTCTATTCAGATTAGCAGTATTAGAATGTATATAATCTTGTATTATATTGTTATATTTTAAATAGAGAGAGTAAGAGATTTTATCCATGTAACTATATTTTTGTCCATAGACAAAATCTCTAATATTAATTTGTGATGGAGGTAGTACCAACCAAGAAAAGATTACACTAAAAAATGCCCAAAAAAAACAAGACAGAACATGACCACTTGTGTGCTACCAGGTTAAAAAAAGACAATTTAGAATTATTTGTATGCACAGCAGAAAAAAAATCATGCTATAATAGGACGCATTATTATTTACAAAATGGATTGTTTTTTATACAACTCAGTGTGTATATCAAAATTTTGAATTGAATTTTTATGTGGTAGTACACACTTTTGTTTTGCACATCTCAAAATTTTCACATTTGTACACTTTTGTACTACAGTAGCACCTGAATGATACTTGTTTTGAAATGTGGGTCTATAGTACAGGAATCTCGGGGAACCGAGTTCCATTGTTTATTTTGAAATTTCTAAAGCTGAAAAAAAGATTATATAGCCTCTTTGGGGCTTACATTTACCGAATTTAAGTTCCCGCAGTAAGTCACTAGGATATGCTGCAGTCAATGTACTACAACTGACATGTGGGCTCATTCAACCCTGGACAGTGATATGTCAGTTGGAGTAACTGCTCTGTAGTGAATGCAGGTGATCTTCATCCTATTTGTGGAGGAAAGACGGGAATGGAAGAAAAGGGAGAATCTACTTTATATCATTAAGTTTATCCTACTTTAACGATTTATCATTAATTTTATCTTTCTATAATATGATATTGACTTTTTTATTTTTCTATAATATGTCATTGGATGGATATTTTTAAGAAATACCTAAAATGCCCTTCAAGGTCATACAAGAGCTTACTATTGTTTTGACCCGCTAGAAATTTGGAAAAAAATATAAAAGTTTTTGGTTACTTAATCTTCTTACAAAATATATTAGTTTGTGTGTAAGATTTTCTTTCATGTTTTTCTTAAAAACTATTTTTATGTAGCATATGAAAGAGTAATCACATACAGATAACCGCATCAAAAAAAATATAGCATGTAAATGATGATGTATATAAAAGAACATTAACACTAGAGTATTCTATCAGCATATAAAACATAAATTATATTTTTTAAAAGGTTAATACATACAAAATAAAAATCTTAAAATGTAAACACATTTCTATATTATGTAAAGAGGCTACATAAAAAGTTTCATATTTTTTCGATGGACATTTTGGGCATTGATTAAAAAGTATCCGCCCCAATAATATATTGTAGAAAAAATGACAAAATCAATGGTATATTACAGAGGGAGACAAAGTCGACGATAAATCATTGAGAAAGGGCGGTAGATGGTAATGCAAAAGGGTGCTACATCTGGGCGGGCGGGCTGAATATATGGCTATGCTCTTTCAGGTTGACAGAAGAAGGGGACGGGCAAGGATGATCAGACTGCTTGGTTCGTTAGAGGTATTAAAAATACCCTAGAAGATAGAGGAGAGCGCCAGGCGTAGATTTCCGGAATAAGCCATTTCGCAACTCAATTGAATGTCTCTATCCATATCTATTCTATCTTTATATGGTTGTAACAATTGAGGTTGAATCTAAAGGATCTAGGATAAATACCCTTGGAAGCTAATCCTCTTAAAAGTATGGTAATAGCATCCAAATGTGCAAATGTTGTGGCAAGAGCAAGGTCGGTCAAATCGTCCGCTTTCACATTTGTTTCTCGCATTGCAAATACCAAAAATGACCCGGAGAAGCCAAGAACTTACCTAACCCTTGAGCATCTACTTCTAAGATGAATGAGCAAATCAATTACGAGTAGGGCCTCCATAAAAAAAATATGACACTTTCTAAAAGCTGCGGCTATCAAATCTGATAAACTCAATGACGTAAAATGAATTTTCTCATAATATAACTGGTTAAAAGTATTTAAAGAAAAACACATATACACATCGCTACGCATCGCACTACGCCCGCGGTAAGTACGTCTTCCCTTAATACAAACTCAAAGAAATATGACCTCACAACAAATCTCTTACAACGTGACAACTTATATTTAAATCGTGCTCACTTGTATAATATTATAAGCACCGGGATTTGAATCCATGATATCATGAACCAACGACTTCACCGCATCTCTTTGGTGCTCCGATCCCCCTGCTGCCAGTGCATCGTTAGAAGGCATATACATGACATAAGTACGTATCAGCATCACCATCCTTACACAAATCTTGAGACAAAACTACATTAATTCAAGCATTGCATGGGAAGATGCAAATCAATGGCACATAATTAAGTACGTACTACAACATGTCATGGGCGGGTGACCAGCCATTGTGCTCGTCACCACTGCCGCGGCCATTCTCAACATCAAAGCATCCCTGCAAGAAGTACGCCTACGAACAGTAGAAACATCCCCCACGGCATAGGCCGAAGGGGCATACGCCTTGCAGTCGCGGAAACGGTAACACAAAGTACGCCACCACACACCACGCCATGACGTCAGCAGAGAGAGAGAGAGAGAGAGAGAGAAGAGTGTTAGAGCTTCTTCAAAACAGAGCCCCTTCAATTCCTCCGGCGATCGACGGCGGAGCTGAGCTGCACCGGCTGGCCGGCCGGCCGGCTAGAACTGGCCGCCGGTGTAGGTCTGGCCGAAGGACCAGCCGGAGGGCGCGACGTTGTCGGAGGTGATTGTGCGGCCGTCGCTGGCGGTGACCTTGAAGGAGAGCGGCTGGCCGTCGAGGTTGGCGCCGTTCTGCCAGTTGGCGCCCCAGTTGTGGCTCATGGGCTGCCACCCCGACCGCGACCCCTTGACGGACACCGCCGTGACGTCGCCGGCGCCGCCGACGTTGGTGACGAGCACCAGGTTGAAGTAGGAGTGTCCCGTGATGGTGAACCGGATGCCGCCCTGCTTGGCGCACGCCACGCGCCGGTACTGGACTGGCACGACGCCGGCGCGCGCCTGCGCGATCTTGGTGAACGCCGGCTCGGCCATGTCGAAGTGCGGCCGAGGCGGGTTGCACCACCCGCCGGCGTCGCTAGCGAGCGCGTAGTTGGGCGGGCAGAGGTTGGTGGCCGTCACTGCGACGGTGCCGGGGAGGCAGCTTCCGCCGCCGCCGCAACGGACCTCGAAGCACGCGCCGCAGCTCTGCCCGTTGTTGAACAGCGCCGTGCTCAGCGCCGCCGTGCTCGTCCCGTACCCGGCGCTGTACAAGTTGCCGTACCCACACGCTCCCCCCATCGTGCCGGACGCGTCGCTGCCGCCGTAGAACGTCGCGCTGCCGCTGCTCCAGCCGGAGTCAGCGCCGGCGAGCTCGACGGACATCGCGGCCACGGCGACAACAGCTAGCAAGCCTAGCAACTCCATCTGAAAAACAATGCAACAATCATTTCATCAGTACTAGTGACATTAATTAACCATGCAAGAAGAGGTCAAAGTATTACTTAACTACTCACAATTACAATCAATGTAAGATAATTACTACTAATTAGCTAGAGATTAATGCAGACTAATCTAAGAGTACCTGCTAATTGCAGCACTAGGCTTTGCTAACTCTGAATTTGATTGGGAGTGGAAGGGTGCGAGGATGAGAGCAGGAAGCTGAAGCTGTATATATAGCCGTACGTCGTCGGGATGTGCTACTGCATCGGAATCGTGCAGACGAGAGTGACGATCAAGTGCTACGCGTACGAACGAATCTTGTTTTTCTAACAGAAAATTTCGTCAGGGTTAATTGTTTGTTTTATGTTAAATGCATGTTGGGTTTTGTTAAATTCGGATATACAGTCGATCCGGCCCAATTGTCAGTATCATGACGGAGCGTTTCAGGAAGATTGCATAAATGAAATTTGGCGGGAAATAATAGTTGAGAGTGAAGTTGGTAACATGGCAAATGGGCCAGTTGAGAGGCTGCCTGCATCTGAACAAATTGCGACAAGGCCTTGACTTCAACATTAATCTAGGAGAGATTAATGCCTAATTAATTCTGGCTAAGAGCAAATTTAATAGTAAGCCAAAAGTATAGCAAGTTTAATAGTAGAGTCAACTATTAGCTATAAATCTAATATGTATAATAGATGAATTATAAGGTTGTTTCTTTTTTTTCTTTTATCTCTTTCTCTTAGATATGCATTTAATACATTTATCTTAGAATATGAAAGCTAACTCTTGCATGAAAACCAACACTTTTTATTTTTCTAATTCTCTCACCTTCACACAAGAGCAAGTTAATGTAGAGGCGAGATAATTAAAAAATAAAAAATATTGACTTTCATGTAAAAGCTGGCTATTCACGTGCTCCAAAATAAATGTATATGTAAGAGAAAAAGAAAAAAATATGGTTGGCTCTACTAATAAAGTTGTTCTAGAAAGAAAAAGTTGGGAACTCTTACTTTGGCCATGGGCTCCGATTCCAAGTTCACTTTGACTTCCAACTCGCTTCAATTTGAAGCCAGTGTCTCTCATGTGGTAGTTAATTTTGCTTGCCACGAGGTCACCGGTCAATTTGTTACAAGATGGTAATGTCGGCTGCCGGTAATAAAATGGCATGTCTGCGAGGTAATTAATCATTAATCAACTTGGAAATAAAGAATTCTGCATAGCTAGTCCTATTAATGAAACTATACTAGAGACTGTGCATTGCAACTATGGAAAAAGATAATTACACTATACTAGGTACATATATACTTTTATACTACAAAGTAGATAAAACTGAAAATAGTTATGATACATAAAATACCTGAAAGATATGCTGAACTTAAGCATTTTCATAGAAGGTTCGAGCACACACTCTTTGATGAAGTAGATGAGCTAAGCAACATCCTGGAAACACCTGTTTGATATAATAATATCTTGTTATAAAAGAAAGATCCACTATTTGCTTACACTAAACTAGAAAAGTTAGTTAGATGCACCAGTGATCAGTGTCAGCAGTACCCAGCTGTTAAGAGTGATAACTAGTTGCTATTTTTATCTGTCTATAATGTTAAAAAAAAAATTCTGTGACAGCAATTTGCCCATCCTCAAAAGGGCAAAAAAAACTTAGCTAAACAATTAATCAGGATGGGTCAAAATTATAACAAACAAGTACACGGAATTCACGCCAGGAAGCTGTTAATCTAATGTGCCGAATCAGTGTGCAAGAACCAAGAACTCACTTATTTAGTGGTTCCAAAAAAGAACACTTTGTTTAGCGATACGGCACGGCCTGCGAGATGCGGATCAGATGCTCCAGCACATGGCCACAGGCTCCCCCATTTGACTCTAGATAGATTTAAGGGAGCACTCAGTTAGTTTAGAAATTTTGGGTGTTCAATAAAATTTTCTCAAGTAAACTCTACTCAGATGAAAGCCCTAGGCTTCTAGAGCCACAAGGGATTATGACCATGAAAATGTTTCTCTTTTTTTTATTACTATTATATATGCAAATTAAGTTTCCACATGCAAATATTATCGACTCCTTTATGAGTAAGAAGTTTTACATTAAACACTTGTAAAGTTATTATATGATTGATACTTTAAAATAGCACAAGTTGATATTAAGACTCGCCTAAAAACTTAAACAAACAGTAGTTAGGACTAGCAAATTGATGCTATGCTACAGGGTTTTTCAGATTTGGCTCTTTGCCAGCCTGAGTATCTGCTATGAGCAGATCACATGCCCAGCAAGATCACACGTGCAGCACCCGCAAATAACGGCTAAGCTAGAAAGTACTATGTTGATAGTTTTTTTATCACCCTATTTAACTGTTCGTAGGTACAGATCATCTATTTCAGCCAGGATTGTCAAAATCTGATTATCTGGGGTTCAAAGAGCTACTGGAGACCAACTGATTTTTTTGTTTGCCCTTTCTACAAGGACAGTTACCAGTGAACAATAATCAACTTATTTTTATTCTGAACGAGAAACTATGTTTAATATTTGTATAACAGAAAGAGGTCAGCCATATACACAGAAAATGTAATGAACAATAGTTAAGCAGATGGATGATGAGAAATTTAGGAATAGCATCTAACCTGGATCACCTCATGTTGGGAACTCGAACTTGAAGCACTAGCTTGCCTTAGCATTATGAATTTGAAAATCCTGAGATAAATGCTATCACAGCTCACGAGGTCTGTGCAAAATGCAGGATTAAACCATATTAAATTTGCCAATGATAGTACCAAATTTAAGCAGTTTATCTCTAAGATGGCATCTGCTTCAGTTCCAACAAGCTGGCAAGTTGAAGACAGTTTTTAAGCTCCCAAATTTTGATGGTAATGTCCAGAATATGTCCATAACATACTTTCGCAGCTATGAGAAATAAACAGCGATCAGTCACCAACGATGTCCCATATATGCTGGATGCTGGAGTAGTGGACTTCCAGTCGTCCACTGTCTCAGCTCCATGAGTGTTGATTCTGGACAAGTTTAGGATGGTAGCACCAACAGTTGAACTGAGGTCTGAAAGTTCAAAGTGTAACTGCTGCACCACGTTCAACTTAGCTATATCTTAGAATACTGGTTTTTCCCCCCTTTTCTATGTGGGGGATGGAGATCCTCTAATTGGAAAAGCATGTGAAGCATTTTTCCAGATATATCACAAGCCAAGAATCAACACCTCATGTCCTCATTACCTCATATGCAGCATTCAGGCCTGATGTATTGTCATTTCAGGGTTGCTGTCTCTCAACTGTACAGATAAAGATTCTGGCACTACTTGGCAGGTGCAAAAATCTCTTCAAGGCCTGCCACAATCACAAGCTCTGCACATGACGATGTATGTCAAACCAAGCCTGAAATGTATAAATGATTTGCAATCACATGGCAAGTAAGTACATGTTTCCTAATGACACATGATAAAGTTTCCCTTCATATATGGCGTATTTTTCTTCCATATATTATTAATATAGACCAATAGTTACACCCTCAATTTTCCTGTGTCTACTTAGGTATTACTGCAGTCAAACAGAAAGCACAATGCCAGATACCTAATTAGCAGGATGTATGACAAAAAGTTTCCTGTGTTTCCACTCAAAGCATATTATGGAGACTAGTATCATGCACATGCAACCACTACACCAGAACCCTACATCTGTGACGGCATACCAGTGACGGACCTATGTATTGGTCACAGATGACCGTCACCTTTGACGGGTCCTTATGTTTGCCGTCATCGGTGAGACATCCGGCTACGGCCCGTCACATGTGTCACCTCACCCGTGACGACTCGGAGCCGTAAGCCGTCACAGAAATACCAGTGACGGGTTCTTACTCCCTGGCCGTCACAGGTATCAACCCACCTGTGACGGCCAGAGAGTTAGAACCCGTCACAGGTAATTGGCCGACACCTTTGACGGGCTGTATTTATTTAACCCGTTTGAGGTGAGTTGGATCTTTATAAATACCACCCAACTGCCAACTGCTTTCCATCCCGACCAGTACACTGTTCACAATTCGGTTGGGAGGGCAAGGGGGCGAATTTGTGCTGAAATTTAAGGTAAAAAATACATTATTCTCCCTTCATTCCCAATTGATCATCATATAGTTTTCTTTCTACGTCGTTGATTGCAGATGAATCGTAGTTGGATGTATCATGTTCATCGTTCGTCTAAAGAGTATAGGGAGGGGGTCACTGAATTCGTCGCATTTGCGGACAATGACAGAAAAAACAGGATGGCCATGCACATATTGTGTCCATGTAACGACTGTAAGAATGAACAGATGTTCCATGATAGTTCAGATGCGCATTCTCATTTGATAAGGAAAGGTTTCATGAAGAAATATACATGTTGGAGCAAGCATGGAGAGCAAGAGGCACATGATGTCGCAGCTGAAGAAGTGCCGGATCAGGATGTAGTGAACGCCGCTGCAGCTCGAGAAGGCATGTTTGTACCTTCTCCATTAGGCGGAGAGACCATAGATTTTGACACTCAAAGTTTGTCTGAAATGTTGCATGACATTGAAGACGCAGATGACAACGACAGAGATTTTGAGAAGTTTAGTAAGTTAGTGGAAGAATGTTATATGCCTTTGTATGATGGATGTAAGTCGAAGCACAGCAAATTGTCATGCGTGTTGGAACTCATGAAGCTTAAGGCAAGTAATGGTTGGTCCGACAAGAGTTTTACAGAACTTCTTGAGCTGTTAAAGGACCTGTTGCCAGAGGGAAACAAATTACCGCATACGACATATGAAGCAAAGCAAGTCTTATGTCCGTTGGGCCTGGAGGTGAGAAGACTTCATGCTTGTCAAAACGACTGCATTTTGTATTACAAGCAATACGCTGACTTGGATGTTTGCCCTGTCTGTGGGGCTTCTAGATACAAACGAGCAATAAGTGAAGGTGAAGGAAGTAAGTCAAAGAGGGGAGGCCCCACAAAGGTGGTGTGGTATCTCCCAATTGCGGAACGCATGAAAAAATTTTTTGCGAATCCGGAACAAGCTAAGCTAGTGCGGTGGCATGCCGAAGAACGAAAAGTCGATAGTAAGCTTAGGCACCCAGCAGATTCAGTACAGTGGCGGACAATCGATAGGATTTACTGCGAATTCTCAAATGACCCAAGAAACATGCGTTTTGCCATGTGTACGGACGACATTAATCCATTTGGTGATTTGAGCAGTCGTCATAGTACATGGCCAGTTCTTCTTGTGAACTATAACCTTTCTCCCTGGTTGTGCTTCAAAAGAAAGTACATTATGCTTGCCATGCTAATTCAAGGACCGAGACAACCTGGCAATGATATCGATGTGTTCCTTGAACCGATAATCGATGACTTTGAGAGGCTATGGAATGAGGGCACACGAACATGGGATGCATATGCACGACAGTATTTCAACCTCCGCGCGATGTTGTTTTGTACCATCAATGATTATCCGGTCCTTAGCAACCTTTCTGGCCAAACTATCAAAGGGAGATGGGCATGTTCAAAGTGTATGGAGGAAACAAGGAGCAAATGGTTGAAGCATTCACGCAAGATGGTCTACATGGGTCACAGGAGATTTCTCCCAAGATATCACCCTTATAGGAATATGACAAAGAATTTCAATGGACACAGAGATACAGCTAGTCCCCCGGCAGAGCTAACAGGGACAGAGGTGCACAACTTAGTGATGGGAATAACCAACGAGTTTGAAAAAATGAGGAAAGATGGAAAGACAAAAGAGAAAAGCATGTGGAAGAAGAAGTCAATATTTTGGAGACTACCATACTGGAAGGATCTTGAGGTTCGCCACTGCATAGATTTGATGCGTATTGAGAAGAATGTATGCGAGAGTTTAATGGGATTACTGCTTAACCCTGGTAGTACAAAGGATGGTCTCAACGCCCGGCGAGATCTGGAAGACATGGGTGTTTGTTCAGAGCTACATCCCATAACCACGGAGTCGGGCAGTGTGTACCTTCCTCCAGCCTGCTACACTCTCTCGAAAGATGAGAAGATGGATTTGCTAACATGTGTGAGTGGTATAAAGGTTCCATCTGGGTACTCATCAAGAATTAATAAGTTCGTTTCACTGGAAGACCTTAAATTGATAGGGATTAAGTCGCATGATTGCCACGTCCTTATCACACAGCTGTTGTCCGTTGCAATAAGGAATATTTTGCCTCCTAAGGTGCGACACACGATAATGCGATTGTGCTCCTTCTTCCATGCAATCGGCCAGAAGATCATTGATCCCGAGGGACTAGATGAACTACAGACAGAAATTGTGAGAACCATATGTCATCTTGAGATGTACTTTCCTCCTACTTTCTTTGATATAATGGAACATCTTCCCGTGCACCTTGTTGGACAAACAAAGTGCTGTGGTCCTGCTTTCATGACGCAGATGTATCCTTGCGAAAGGTACATGGGGATCCTGAAGGGTTTCGTACGGAACCGATCCCACCCCGAGGAGAGCATCATTGAGAGTTACACCACCGAAGAGGTCATTGAGTTTTGTGTGGACTATATGTCAGAAACCTCTTCAGTTGGATTACCACAATCTCATCACGAATGGAGGCTTGATGGTGTGGGCACTGTTGGAAGGAAAATTGTAAGGATGGATCGTAAGGTGTATGATAAAGCTCATTTCACGGTACTCCAGCATATGACTGAGGTAGTGCCGTACTTTGATGAACACCTACGATTTCTCCGACAGGACAACCCAGGGCGATCAGAGAGTTGGGTCAGAAAAAAGCACATGTCTTCTTTCAACGAGTGGTTCAAGAACCGAATTGCCAACATGCCGAACTTGTCAAGTGAAACACTGAAGTGGTTGTCACAGGGTCCTGAATGGAGTGCCACCACCTGGCAAGGATATGACATAAATGGGTACACCTTTCACACAATCAAGCAAGACAGCAAATGCACAGTGCAGAACAGTGGGTTACGCATTGAGGCCGGTAGCGACGGTGGTTGGCGTGATCAGTACTATGGCAGAGTTGAGCAAATATTGGAGCTGGGTTACTTGAAGTTCAAAGTCCCGTTGTTTCGTTGTCGATGGGTCGATCTTCGTAATGTAAAAGTTGATAATGAAGGTTTCACCATTGTCAATCTGGCTAACAACGCGTACAAGGATGAACCGTTCGTTCTCGCCAAACAAGTTGTTCAAGTATTCTACATAATTGACCCGTGTAACAAGAAACTACATGTAGTTCGTGAAGGGAAAAGGAGAATTGTTGGATTGGACAACATTTCAGACGAAGATGATTACAACCAGCACGTGCACGGCATAGGTCAGGAAATACCTATAGAATTGGAGGAAGAAGAAGATGAGGTCCAACATGCACGCGTCGACCACGAGAAAGGATTATTTTTGTAATTTATGTCCATTTTGTCTGGTATATGTATCACTCTAATATGTTTGCAATGATCATTAGTGTATTGCTTACGAAATAGTTTGTGTAAGTCAAATGAAATATTAAGCAAAATAACTACTATAAGTGAAATAAAATAATTAAGTAAAACAATATAATGAGGTAAAGTAAAATATGGTGAAGAAATACTGGAGTCAAAAGGTCAAATCCAGTCAACCTCATCAATGACGGGCTCTAACTTAGATTTAGTTGGAGGCCGTCACAGGTGATATCACCTATGACGGCGTTTTAGTTGGAGCCCGTCACAGGTATCATCACCTGTGACGGCCGTTTAGTTGGAGCCTCACCTGTGACAGCGTTTTAGTTGGAGCCCGTCACAGGTGTGGTTGACTAGGGTAACACCACAGTTGGTGCCTTTTCTAGATCTGAGATCCACTTTCTCTCACACCACAGTACACCGCCTCGCTGCCGAACTCGATCGTCCTCCACGCCGCTGCCGAACTCGTCCTCCACCGCCTCTGTCGCCGAACTCGACCTCCACCGCCGCCGCCGAACTCGTCCTCCACCGCCGGCGCCGAACAAGCCCTCCACCACCCTCGCCCTCCTCCACCGCAGTCCATTCGTCCTCCGTTGCCGCCGCCGCTGTCCTCCGTCGCCCTCCTCCACCGCAGTCCATTCGTCCTCCGTTGCCGCCGCCGCCGTCCTCCGTTGCCCTCCTCCACTCGTCCTCCGTTGCCACCGCCGCCGAACTCGTCCTCCACCGCCGCCGCCGCCGAACAAGTCCTCCGCCGCCGCCGTCCACCACCGACGCCGCCCTCCTCCACCGCAGTCCACCACCACCACTGACGCCGCCCTCCACCGTCAATAGGTAAGTCCCAAAAATTGCATATTCAAATTATAGAGTATTTGTATGATTCAGATATGAATTATCTGCAAAAATGAAAGGGAAGGAAATACAATTCTACTTATTTTCTATTATGGTTTTAAGTATGAAATAAATTCAGATCTGCACATGGTTTTTATGTAGTGTAAATTGTTCGGCACAAAGATGTAAGTGCTACATACTGCCTAGCTAGGAAATACTGTTATAGTTTGTGCTTTTGCATATGTCAAATTTCAAGCAAGTGAAATAAGAGAAACTAAAAAGTACATTGAAAAAATAAATAAGAGAAAGTAAAAACTTAATTTCATGACTGTGCATCTATAATCGATAATTAGGCTAGAGGGTAGGGGCCTATTTATAAACTCTATTTTTAGATATACACGATGTCTGTTTCTATTACACCGTTAGACTCTTGAACCATATCATCAATCACGAATCCACGAACAGACATTTTAGTTAAACGAGTCTACCGTATAATTCGTACATAGCACATATGTGTTAGTCCTGTGCCATGAGCCCATGATCACTTGTATACGAGATTAGTTCCAATATAATCATATGAGTCAATAGCTTACCGAGTCAATCCTGTAACAAACCTAGTTATTTCACCCTGTGCTATACCCACGGGTATGAATATGTACATACATATGAATTCTAGTAGAGTATATCTCAATTAATTCCTCTATTGTATCCACCTAATTTGAAATTTATAAGCGTATTCAAATTATTTAGTCGATGACAACGCCCGGCGCATCCCCGTCCTCAACGACGCCTGCGAGGATACAGGTAGAAGCAAACCCAGCCACGGTTTCTGCAGGTCATCCGTCGACGACGGCAGCCGAACAACTCGAACCTCGTGGTAATTTATAGGATAACTTTTCAATAGATGACAACAAAATTTGTAGCTACCACCCCTTAACAAATGCTCCTTCTGTCTTAGCTGCAGAAGTGCCTCAAGAACAACAACTGTCGCCTTCGGTCGGGACAAGTGCATCTAGGTCAAGTAGAAATCCCTGGACACAAAATAGATGGCCGACCACAGTGAAGGTTATAAGAGAGGTTGACGCAAGTGGTAGGCCCACGGCGCCGAGGACTATCATAGGAAGATGGTCTAACTGCTGCGGGCTGGCAGCACGTGAGAATTTCGGCATCCTCCACAAAAATATCGGAAGGGTCCCAGAAGCTGAGATGGAGCGAGCTTGGACGGCTATGGAGAAATGGTTCACATTTCCGGATGAAGCAAAGGAAAGGCTTAAGCGGAAGGCATTCCATAAGATGGGCAAAGCCTGAAAGAATTGGAAGTGGAAACTCTTCACGGAGTATGTCATCCCACCCGGCAATCGTACTCCGTTCGTTGAGTACCCTCAAATAACGGAGACGGTGTGGGAGCAATTTTGCGAGCTGAAGAACAGCGAAGATTTTAGGCAGTCAAGCGAGGCACATTGCCTACTGCAACAGCGGAATAAGCACCCGCATCGACTGGGCACGGCTGGGTACATCGGCAAGGAGCAAATATGGGCCCAAGAGGATGCAGCCGCTGCAGCAGCGAATGTCCCTGCCCCATTCGCCGACATCCCTGAATGAAGAGCTCGCAACTGGGCGAGGGCTAGGGGTAAGGTCAACCCTGACGGCTCCATCACATTTGAGAATCAAAGTGACGCCAACGTCTATCAGGAGCTGGTGAGTTCGCTAATTAACCTCATTAATTTCCGTTCATATTAAGCAAATGTTTTGTAACAACGAATCCTGTTTTTTATAGTTAGGGTTGGTTGCCGAACAAGCTTCGCAGAGCAAGGTCGAGTCCGTGCCGAAGAGACGCGAAGATGACATCCTCATGAAGGCGCTCGGAACCAAAGAACATCCTGGCCAGACTCGAGGAATTGGCGTCGATGTGCCCTGGAAGCATGGCCTGCCCCAGTACAGCTCCCAATACAGGAAACGGAAAGTCTCCAAGGAAGAGAAGGATGCTCGTTTGAAGGCCGAGCTTAAGTTGGAGGTCATTCAAGAACTCCAAGCAGACATGGACGCCAGGGTGGAAGAAAGGGTTCAGAAGGTCCTCGCCGACATGAATATACGTCGAGCCGCAACACAAGTTGTCCATCCAACTCCTCCTGCACAACACGACGCGAGTCCGTCACAACACAAGAGTAGCTGTGCGTCCACAGAGGTGCCGGCCCCTCATCTCCCGGTCACACCACTAGCTGCGGTGGACAACATAGAGGTAATCGATTTTATCTGATCCATATCTACTCAAATACCTTTACATGTTCCAATATTAAATTCATACTTTAAAAATGCAGGACGTAGTGCAGAGTGGCCTAGTGGTGAGGGTCCCCCCAACTTTCACGGCCGAAGTCGCTGAGAGCATGGCTTTCAATCCCTCGGACACAGAAAAGGTGCACGGCGTAAACCTACGTCATGGGTATGCCAAGGTGTCCATAGATTCAGTCAAGGACAACTGGTCAGCCTTTCCGCTGCCTGTGCCCCCTAATGATGAAATCACGACTTTAGGCGATGTGTGCAAGACGTACATACAATGGCCCAAAGAAGACATAATTGTGAAGATGACTCCTCGTCCAAGTCGACCGACAGAGAGAACACCTTCCACGTCTAAGCTATCAATTGAGGCTCCCCGTGGACCGGCGTTGTCAGAACCCCATTCACCTGATGCAGCCGATATGGATTTGACACACATAGCTCAAAACCTGGCTCCAATAAAGACCACAAGGAAGGCTGATAGCTCTCCACCCATTGTCAAGGGATAGAAACATGAACGCGGGGGTGCTACAGGCAAAGGGAAGGTCGAGGAGTCAGCGCCGGTGAAAAAAATGGGGAAGGCTGCAGCGTCGGCGCCGTTGACCAAAACGGGGAAGGTCGTGAAGGCCCCGGCACAATTTGAACTAGGCATGCCGTTGGTGGAGGACAATGTGTTGGTCGTGATGGGTATTGCTTGCCGAGAGCTACACAAACAGTACATGGAGCTAAGCAATGCCAAGCGGAAAATGAGGGAGTCATCTATAGTTGGACATCACGACCACCAGCCCTTCCTATCGTCACCTGCCTATGTAACTGTAGGCTTTGATGACCTCTTTGACCTATTCAGAATTCGGAAGTTAGACACAGGACTTCTAAAATGCTACTCCTTGTAAGTGCAAACCTTCCTCCTTGTGATATTAATGGACTATCGTCTAAATTAGTGCTAATACGTAACTGTTTTAAAGTTGTGTTGGATCGAGGGTCATCGCCTTGGTAATCAGGTTGGGTTCCTTGATCCATCGATGGTTAATGAGGTCAATCTGCAAAATAACTTTAATGAATTGGTTGACTACGTGAACCGGTGCTTATGGGCCCACCAAGACAAGGAGTACATCATGTGCGCGCACAATCAAGAGTAAAAAGACAATACTCATTTCGTGTATATTGTTGTTGAAGCTAAGTTTCTTATTACTAATGCTACATAACCACCGCGTAGGCGACATTGGGTTCTCCTAGTCATCGTACCTAAATGGAGTAGGGTCTACTACCTTAACTCAAATAAGGCAAAGGATTATAATTTCACTGAAATCACCAAGGCCTTAAATATGGCTTGGGGCCCATATGTGAAAAAGGGTGGTAGGTACAAGGAGGGCAAGGACCAACTTTATCATGACACCAATTTCGCATGCGCACAACAGATCGGGGACCAGTGCGGTTTTCACGTGTGCCACAATATGTCAACACTTCTAAGAGGTCAAAAATTTTGACCCTGAGGTTGTTGCTAATGGCAAATTCGAACATTTCAATACCAAATATTAATCTTATAAACGTGCTAACTTCTGTATTATTGAACAGAAAGGTAGAGCTGGCTGAAAGGTTTCACCCATCAACCCCCCTGCTATCAGAGGCGAACTGTGCGTCTTCATTCTTGCCGAAATAATGAACAAGAAAGGACGTTTTCACGTCAAATAGACGATTGAATTGGGCTAGATGTGATGTCGTGAACAAAACAGTTATCCAATTTTCTGTGATGTAAAAACAGTTGTTTCTATGATTATGTGGTACGGAATGCAATGTAATTTACTTTCATATGTGTAATACTCAAGGGAGTTTGCCAAATTGTCATCAAATTTGATCAACTACGATTTACGTTGTACTATTTAATTGTTTTCTCTATTTTTTAAATGACAGGTCGTCGTGGAGGTTCAAAAGGAGATGGATCGATCAGAAAGTTTGGTAAGTTTGTGGTTTCATGAGTAAGGTCCGAAATTTGTGGCTTAAATGGGGGTATGAATTTGCTAGGCATAATTGTGGTATTTGACGGGCATGTATCTGTGAATTTGTTGTGCATGATTGTGGCTTTCATATGTGAATGATGTCAATTTTGAGATGTATCACCATATATGATAATGTGATATTGGGGGTGCCTGGCATGTATCTGTGATGTTTCTGTTTTTCAGAGGGCATGGCTAGCAAATCCTGAGGCTAGCCAATATTTAGCATTTATTTTTTTCGGGATTTAACACATCACTAATGGGTCATAAAAAAAAGACGTCACAGGTAACCATACTGTGACGGATTCGTAAACCGCGGCCGTCAGAGCTGACTCTCCTGTGAAGGGCCTTTACTTTTTTGCCCGTCACAGGTAGCCCAGCTGTGACGGATTCTAACTACCGGAGACTAATACCTCTGACGGCCTTTTGTTTAGCTGTCCGTCAGAGATGAGACACCTGTGACGGGTTCTAATTGGTCCTAAGCTAGCGGAGACCAACACCTTTGACAGACGTCTATTTATTTGCCCGTCAGAGATGTGTGTCACCTCTGACGGCCGGCCACCCGTCAAAGGTGACTGGACTCACCAGTGACCACTGATCACTGACCAAGCCTAAACCCGTCAAAGGTGAGGGTTTGGGCCCATCACAGGTGACCTTATCCAGTGTAGTGAACGTACGTACAAGCAAATATGAAATAAACCGAACATATTGCCTCCAACTAATATAAATCAAACTTTCCATGTTGCAAGCGGAAGCATTTTTATTATTTTAGTAAAGAGGAAACATACTATTCAAGGTAGTAAAAATATCATATGAAACTACGGAATTATTTCCAAAATTAAATTTCATGTAGTTTGCATAATAAAGTATTACTAGATTGTAACATGGTTAATACTACAGTAACATTTGATAATGCAAATCAAACAAAAACATGATACATGTTCTGCAAATCATGCGTAGAATGAGATAATTTTAAGATTCATGCAAGAAAGAACGATAGAGAGATTTACTATATCGTCTAAGCATATTTACAAACCTATTGTGTGCATAAACATGTACAAAATAGAAGCATTCAATACAATATAGAAATACCAGTCGGCTACTCGGCTAATTAACTATGTCAAAGCATTAGTGATACACATTAGCAAACTTGGTACACCGTCAAGGATGTTGCTTTCATATTCATTCTCTCGGTACATCAATAGATGTGTCAAAAATTGTTTCCTTAGCTCATAGCCAATCTATACATGCATTTATGAGTAAATAAATAATTTATATAGTACTTTAAATGATCAAGGCTAGTATCACCATATTGACCTCTAAAATTGTAAAATTGGCAATTGTAGTTCTTTATTTTTACATGTACACATGAAGAGGAAAAATATAGAAATATAACCAGATAGGTCCTAGATAACATTGAATTTTTAGCTATCTTTCTGTTAGATAAATAAACTAACCGATCTTCCAATCTTTGTACTAGAGAAATAAATTAACTAGTTCCAGCTTAAAAAAAAGTATTGGCATTAGATTTCTTTTGCGCTACCGAGGATTGAACCTGATCTTTGCTTTTACGATGTGGTATACAACCAGTAAATCGGAAACTATTCATCACTTCACAGGCTCACTACCCACCTCCAGTCCTCTACTCTAGCGCATTTGAAAAAAGCTTATTTGTTGTGAATTGGAACGTTTGAAATGATTATTTGATACAACAGGTATCACATACTACCTAGGCCTAGGACATGGTTTGGCCATGGATTTCTTTTAAGTATTCAGCAATCTATAAAATTATTTTAACATATCTTGTGTTTGGGTCATTTACGTAAATGAGATTAAGCAGAGTCTGGTCCAATAAATAGAGATTTTTGATATTTTTGTAACTATAACTAGAATAAAAGTATTATATTGTCACAAGAATTTGCAAAAGGCTAACTGTTAGGATAGCAAACACCCTGTTGACGAAGGGAAAAGGATAGTGGACTGACCAATTTGCATCTTCATACAATCCTAGGCCAACTACAAACCGGGAGCTTTTGACAGAAATCCGGGTATCATCGAAAATCAGTAATAATATATAGTATATAAAATAATATTTTGAAAACATGAATAAATTGGGTGAATATATGTGATTCTAAAAGCATACCCAGAATTCCATGTCCACATAGTGCTGTGATATTGTTCCTTTGGTTTCTTTCATCATGCGAATGTCTTCATATGTGAACTTTCATATGGAAGTTGAAACAATCACAGTAATGGGTTGATCATCATTTAGTATTTATGAGAGTTTGTTGAGACTTAAGCTAATATAGTATGGGTTAGAGATTCACACCTATACTTTCTAATCAATCAATAAGAGCGCCCATACATAAGAAAGTATGGGTGCGAAGCTCTAAACCCCATACTCTATTAGCTTAAGTCAAACAAATATTAAAGGAGGATCAGCCCGTGTACCTTGATTGTTTCAACTTGGCCGTATGAAATTTTACGTATGACGACATCCAAATGATGAAAAACAACAAAGTAGCAATACCAGAGCACTACCTGGACATGCAATTTTAGGTATTTTTTAAGAATCACATATATTCACCCCTTTTGGTAATGTTTTTGAAATATTCTTTTGTATCTTACATATTATTACTGGTTTTGGACAGCATCCAAACTTTTGTCAAAAACTCGATATTGAACGACTAGCAAAATTGAATTGTAAATGTCATGGGATGACTACAGTCTCTCAAGATGCAAATATTTTTGCTCTCTTTGGCCCATCGTCATGAAGAATTTTATTATCCTAACAATTAGCCTTTCACAGGTTCTTATGCCAATCGAATGCATACCTTCATTCTGGTCATATTGGACCAAGATAGTAGAAATCTCTGTGCATTGCATTCGATTTCACTTAATCCCATTTAAGTAAACAACTCAAACACAAGATATGTGAAAAGACTTTTATGGATTGCCAAACAAAGCCAAGGTCAAAGCGTGCCTTGGGTTAGATGGAACAATGATATCAACCTATAGCTTCCAAATGTTACAATTTACAACAAGTAGCTTTTCCAAAAAAAATCTCGGTGGAACAATTAGTTATTTTTCTAAAATAAATATCATTTTTTTCTAACACATAGGTAGCTAACAATTCAATCTTCTCAAGACAATATTTGGTCGTCTTGTTTTCCTCTTAATGTGTACATGGAAAAATGAAGAAACTACATTCACTATCGTGAATAGCCTTGATCATTTAAAATACTATCTATTTTTTATTTACACACAAATGCATGTACATGATGATTACAAGTTAAGGAAGAAATTTTTGGTACACCTATTGGCGTTGAATATGAAAGCAAGATCCTTGACGTTGTATGAGATTTGGTTATGTGTATCACTAATGCTCAAAGTCAGAAATAGTTAATTAGCTGCCAAGTATTTCTATATTGTACCATATGCATGCGTCTGTTTTGCAACTGTTTATGCACACAAGTTGATTAATATATGCTTAGACAGTACAATAACTCTATCGTTCTTCTTTTTGTGTGAATATTAAACTATCACTATCTCATTCTATGCTTAATTGCCAAAACACATATTGTATTTTGGTTTTTATTTGCATCTTTAAATTATCAAATGTTACTGTAGCATGTTATCACGGGCATGTTACTATTTATTGATATTACTCCCTCCATCCAAAAGTCTTAGGCCATATTTTTTTGGTCACATAGACCAAGGAAAAATTAACTTATGCTGCATGTAACAAAGACCAAGGACTATATGTATGCATGCAATTAATAAGTATTAAGATGGCTGCTTGAGTTCCGGTCAACAATTTAATCTAGCATTGTAAACGAAAAGGCAACCTCTTCATTTAAGTCTTGGATGCATAGAGACTACAAATCTGCCCATCTCGTTTGGAAAAAGTAGAAAATGAAATATGCTCAAGACTTTTGGATGGAGGGAGTACTATTTTGGAAATAAATCTGTTGTTTTATATGGTATTTTTTACTACCATGATTAATATGGTTCCAGTTGCTATTAATATGGTGAGTTTAATTTATATTAGTTGGACACAATAGGTTTGGTTTAATTCATATTTGCTTCTACGTGCATTGCATGTTCATGATTAATAGTTGTTAGCACAAAATTTATCCAACACACGAAGGTCTGGGATATTTGCTTAACTCCAGTGCAAGTCCTAAATTTAGGTTTTATGATGTGCCAGTTAGTTCGATCCTGCAACTAACAAGGATGATAGAAAGAATGGAACCAATGAACCAATCGACCGATACTGATATAGTGGGGTGGATGCAGGTCCGATGGTTAAAGCATATCGGCTAACTAACAAATACATCTGATAGCTGAAGTGTGCAATAATGATAACCCATTGGCTAAAACTCCGATTGAACGTTGCATGAAAATCTATTAGCTTACTAGAATTAAACTTATTAGCAGCAATCTAATAGATCGAACCTAACCGAGACGATATAAGATTGAAATAAAAAGAAAAACCTAGTTAGTCGATAGATCTACACAAATATAATGGATATATCGATCAATCTAAAACAACAATGTGGTTAGAGAGATACCAATTTAGTTAGAATATCAGACCTAATTTAGGAAGTCCTGACTAAACTGATACAACTCTAGACAACAATGCAATTGAAATAGAGGCGATATATCAGATAAACAATGCTTGTAACAGTCTAATTAGAATATCAGACTTAACAGAGAAAGTCCTAACCAAGCCGATACAAACAAAGATAGGCAACGTTTATAACAACCTGATTAGAATATCGGACCAAACAGAGGAAGTCCTAACTGGGCCGATCTAAACGAAGTTGACGGAACTTACTTCCTCACCAGAGATTGAATTTAACCGATGCAGCCCAACTCGAGAGCAAGTCTTGGAACTTGATTTCTCGCCGGAGATCGAACTTAACCGATGCAACCCCACTTAAAAACAAAACCTGTCGAAAGGTTGGCGATGCGCTGATATATAATTGTATTGATCTGTGGATGATATTACAAAGACCCCGCTCGTACATATTTATACCCTCGGGTGTGTACAAGTCCAAATCAGACACGAGACAAGATTTCCTAACAAGAAAAGAAAAATAACTAATCCTGTCTATTTAAGAGATACACTAAAAATATGAAACTGTCTTGCCTTGGTCTTCACAATTCCTTCCTGAATTCAGCCTTATCTGTATAACCAAATCCACTAAAGAACCGTACAAAATTTTGGTGTTAACAATAGTAGAATGATTAGTTCTCTTCATGATTGATATCTCACTGCTAAGTTGACCCCCCTCCTTTCTCTTCCCAGACGCAACGCGCGACCAGTCATGCTCAGCCTCACATGGGGAGCACGCTTTGCCTGGCAAATAACACACTACACCACATTCTTTTTAATGGTTTTGTTGAAATGGAGATGGTTTTCCTTGTGGATGATGTTATTATGCTTAATTGCCACAATCATAAAACTTACTACCTCCATCCCACAAAGAGTTGATTTTTAGAAACTCTTAGATAGATTAGCATCATGGTGAAAAGACGTCGATGCCCTCCATTTCAAACTTAGAGTATGGTTTGGTGTGTTATTTGTTGAATTTTGAAAGTCCAGGCTGAAAAACAACCAGATTGTAGTTCATAGTGAAAGAATGGACTTTGAGCGAAGTTCTGGGCTGAAAATGGACTTTACCATTAAATAAACATCTGAACTAAAAGTTGTTAACAGGGGAAGATCATATATAAAAGTAAGAAACTAATTGGACATGAAGACAACAATTTCTAAACATTCATGTGAATTTGCTTTTGTAAAACATAAATATCAAAGAGAATGAGCGATATGCTGATTTTTTCCAAAGAAAGTGACTACACAGTTTCTTTTACAATCAAACACAGAAAGTACGAGGTCTCCCCTTTTTCACGATTCCATAATAATATTAGTTTTCCTTAGGAATAGATGATTTTATGATCAAAACTATCAGATAATCAGAATAATAACCTCACTAACATAATTAAGTTTCACAAATTCTCAGGAAAGAACACCCTTTTTTGTTGTTCAAATCAGGTTTTTCATTATTACATCTTACAACATTCAATTCAGATGGATATTGCCCACATTAATAAAATTAACACTTTTAGGATAAAATAAAAAGTTTCAATAAGTTTAGCCCAACAAGAATCAAGGTTCAAAGCATGCATGGTAAGAAATATTGTATAAAGTGTAACAAAGAATGTGGTCAATTCAGCTTATATTATGTCTGTTGAATATAAGTAGCCAATGATAGTTTTTTACGTCTAAATAAAGTAAGGGCAAAATAGTTCTTGTCAAATTATTAAATGAAGTTCTGAATCCCTTTGCAAGTCTATCCTTTCACACATAAGTGTTTCAAGTATTGAATGATATCCTATTCTGTAAGTTTACAATTGGAACAACAGGAACTCAGTGAAAGTGAGAGCAAAGAGAGTATCTAGAACAGAAGTAGCTTACCAAAAGTGTAGAAGGGCAACATATTCTTTACTGAACTTCTGAAATACTATGAAAGTCGTTGCAAGCTTCAATGCGAAGCCACAGCTTTTAACAAAATTTGGCATGTGTTATAAGCTGCAACCCATATTTACTATTACCTGCAGTAAATAAACAGCCATGAATTCATCAACTAAGTCACTTCCATTTACCTGAGCCATGTGAATTGTGAAGAACAGATAAACTACAGAGCTATGGACTTGACCCACACTTGTTCATCACTAGCACAATATATTCACATTGCGACATATCGCAAACAAATAGAATACAAATTCTAGGTCCAAAATAATTATCTTCTAATGTGACCAAATAGACATGTATTTTATTTAATCAGCCAAAAACAACATATACACATGTGCCTGCAATACTTTAAATAAATATCTTATGCGCAAATACATAAATCTAATCACAAAAGATTTGTGAGGTGACAGTATAGAGCACAATCACCATCACCAACTACACGTTTTAAGTAGTAGAGATGTTTAAATATGGGCAAGAAGTTTCCCAGCTAACCAACACTTCTTTTCTCTCATATTACTTTATCTGAAATTCTCAATATGTTGAATGCCATAACAATGTTGCTCTAAATTCTTGACTGGAACCATTTTAGTTCAGGTGATGGATTCAAAGTTCAGACCACAGCCAGAAAAATAATTGAGTTATCAAAAGTAAATGTACAAGGTGCAAGTTCATATGATCTATTTTATTATTAAAACAACCTTGAAAGAAGGCACCACATTCGATGTGGAGGTTAGAAATTCCCACATTAATCGGAGAAAAAGAAAAGAAGAGTTTGAGTAGGAATACATTTTGAAATAATTGAAATTCGGAATAAAAAATAAAAAATAATGAAAAAGAGTCCATGTAGAACATAATTAGAGATTAATTAAAATTTGGAATAAAGAATAAAATAAATTCCAAAATTAGAAAAATCAGAGTTCATGTAAGAATACAATTAACAAACAACTAAAATTAGGACTAAAAAATAAGGACCATTGAAAGAATAGTCCATATAGAACACAATACGAGATTAATTAAAATTCAAAATAAAAAATAAAAAAATCCAAAATTAGAAAAATAAAAATAAGAGTTGAACTAGGGCTGAGATCGTTACTCACTGTTCCCAACACCAAACAGTGCGCACGGAAAACGGAGCGGTCCATTAGCGCGTGATTAATTAAGTATTAGCTAATTTTTTTTTTCAAAAATGGATTAATTTGATTTTTTAAGCAACTTTTGTATAGAAACTTTTTGCAAAAAAATACACCGTGTAGTAGTTTGAAAAGCGTGCGCGGGGAAAAAATACTGTGCAGCGCTGGTAACACCACTGCCGAACTCAGCCTAGGAATACAATTTATAAATAACTAAAATTAGGTATAAAAAATAGCAACTATTGAAAGAAGAGACCATTTAGAACACAACACGAGATTAATTAAAATTTAAAATAAAAAATATAACAAATTTCAAAAATAGAAAAATAATTAGAAGAGTTCAAGTGTGAATTCATTTTATAGATAACAAAATATCATAATAAAAAACTTGAAATTTTGAAAAAAAAAATCCATCTAGAACACAAGGATGAAAAATGACAATAAAGAGAGGAGAAGCAATAGGGTCGTAAAGAAGTAGAGACATCTAAAAACTATAAACTAAACCCCAAATAGAATCTTAATAACGATAAAGAGGAGGGACGACGGGCAGGCCGTTATCACGGCGGTTGGCAAGACTTCTAGAAAGTAAAAAATAATGCCAATGATAATTATGTTCAATTTTTAAAAATCTCAATGACAATAAAGAAGGAAGACAACGGGTGGGCCGTACAGAAGTATAGTGATGGAGCTACCGAAGATTGGCGGGACTTTCATAAAGTAAAAAATAAACCCCAACGATAATTATGTTCGATTTTTAAAATGCCAATGACAATAAAGAGAGAAGGCAAGGGATGAGCCGTAGAGGAGTAGAACGACGACGTTTGGCAGGACTTCTAAAATAACAAAATCCAACGAGACAATGAACTTTAAAACTACAAGGTCCAATTTTTAAAGGATCCAAGGAGGATGAAAAGAAGCCATGGTAAATCGAGCAAGCAAATAAATGGGTGACAAAAAAGTAAGGGTAGCGACTTGTGTGATTTTTAAAAACTACAAAATTAGAAACACGGGATGATAAGGTTCGGTCTTTCAAAGTCCTATTTAACAAATTTTAAGTAAAATCATATGTAAAAAGTGAATAATTTTATATAGTCGCGCAATTACACAGGCCACCCAGCTAGTTATTAAGAAATCAAAAATTATCTATAGATGATGGGTGATGACCTCTGCAAGTATAAATACCACTGAAACAACACTGTGATATACCCAAAGCAGTAGTGGAAACTACTGCTCATATTTTAGAACCATATTGCTATCCAAATTTTCAAATAGGTGCTAGCTTCTTGCTACATGAATGTTTATTTCATCTTTACTCTACCTGGAATCCCGTCGTAATTCTTTAATAAATGCATAGAAGAGATATGTTGCAAACATCAATTTTCTACATCAATTTTCTCTCATCTTTTTTCATATACCTATTTGATAGATAATGACGTATAGAAATTTAGCTACAAATATAATATGCTAACCATACATCAATAGAGCATGAGGTTGCTAACATTTTTGATCTCTTCGATTTGTACAATATCATCAAAATATTTTCACAAAAAATTTTGGCAGCATCTCTCCTCCTTAGTACCGGTTGATGAAACCAACCAATACTAAAGATATTTTACAGCCTGACAACGCCTGACAAAAAATGAACCGGGACTAAAGATGATTTTTAGTATCGGTTGGTGTTACCAACTGGTACAAAAGATCATAACGAGCCGTTGCGCTTACGAACCGGTACTAAAGACCATCTTTAATACCGGTTCGTAAGAGAACCAAAATATTTATGATTTGGGCCGATCGAGCAAAGATTGGTTCTCTAGTAGTGATAAATTCATAAGATACCAATAAGATAGTTATTTTTTCTTTTCTCAAATTTTTTTTTCACATATGTATATATGCATTGGGTTAAAAAAAATTTTGTTGGTCCCGAGACCATCAGGACCATCCACTATATCCGCCTATGCAACCACTACATTAGTTTGAGTCTAAAGTGCTCATATGTTTTGTTGTAATGCCGTGGTTGTGAGGAGTTGAGCCTAAGTGCTTGTATATATATGCTTAGTTTTTTGTCTTGTGAACCCTAAGTGCTCTTTTGAGGATATTGGCTGTGTATATTTCGGTTGGATATAAAGGTTAGGTTTTACCCATTTTCATCAAAAAGAAAAAAGAAAGTAAGTACCATAGACTGAAATAATTAAGCAACGGTTCCTAGCCAAGGTCATGTTTAGGAGCTTTGAAATTGTAAGAAGTGGCTCGTGAGTAGCTAGCCAGTTGGTGAGAATGTGAAAAGCTCGTTTTAATTCCCAGCTCATGAATTGTAATTCATTTTCTAAATTCTGTAGCGACCAATTCTTTAGAATGTAAGTGTGAATCTAGACTTTTTAGGAGAGCTAAAAATTCTGAAAGAAATTCTATTCCCTTCGATTCTATAATTCTTAATTCTTGACGTTTTGAACAAGATTAAGGTCAAACTTTTATAACTTTGACTATCAATAACTTAAAATATTTAGTCTAAAGACACTATAACAACGTATATAAATTTGTCATACAAAGTACTATAATAAAAGTAAAATATATTTATTTATTACATATATTATAATAGAAAATATAGTCAAAAATATATTTTGAAGACTATGTCATTATTTAAAACAAGAACGGATAAATGTCGTAGCTGCTAAAAAGTCCACCAAATAGGATATTTTTCTCACAACCGGGCATTGACTATCACGCATACACATCCACACGAAGTGACTATACCCAGACATATCTACTCCACCGTTCCATACTTCCATTTAACCAAAGTAATTCAATTTAAGCAAGCTAGCTTGGCGAGTAAATAAGAATACGTATATAAGGCCTTACAAAATTGTAGTTATGAAATTAGAACAATATAGACATTAGGATATTACTAGCATTATTTCCCTCTAAAAATATTACTAGCATTATCACTGGTACAAACGATTAAACCATTTATTTAATTTATAAGGTATGCTACCAGTGCAAACAAGAATACTCTTTTAATTCTACTGTCGATCGACAATTAAAGTGATAGTATAAATAAATTCAATCCATTGATTAGAGAAGATAAAAAGTCTTAATTGATTCTACTGCTAGGAACCATAAAAAAAATAATATATCTATTTTTTAAATATATGATGTTGTTATTTTTTATAGATGTTTGATCAGTCGTGATATTTTAAAAAAAATGGGTATTATTTATTTTATGGTGACTCATTTTATTATTAAAAGTACTTCGAGCATAAGTTATATTTTTTAAATTTGTATAAATTTATTTAATAAGATAAAACAGTCAAACCTATATCAGGTTGTATATTTGAAAATGAAAATAGTATACTGCAACCACATAAATTAATTGTAAGATGTACCTCTACCTTTCAGGTACAACACAACGTGTTCCAATTCGCAATATTTACCTCTACCTTTCACGGACAACACAACGTGTTCCAATTCGTAATATTTGACTTTTTTTCACATTTTTTTTAGCACCGAAATCCGTGGAGTAAATATGACCCACACAAAAAAAATTCTTTGGTTTGAAATTCGGACGTATAATCTGACGACGGGGTTAATCAATCCTGCTAATTAAAAAGTCATTAATTTGTTTTGGCCGCGTAGCAATCAAGTCCTATATTATTATAAAGTATAACCCATTGTAGTGTAAATCTCAACATACAAAAATAACAAATCATCATTCATTAACAATTATTATATCTTAAACATTATACAAACATGTTATATTATCTATAATTATATTTTATAATTTATTAAATTTTAGAGCTTTCAAAGTAAGCATGTTAAATTATCATCCCACATAATTTAAATAATATTTCAATATATATTTCATTATTTTTTAATATCTTATATACCTACATTCTCACTTAGTTAATTTTATTTTTCTCTTCTCTCATTAAGTCATATCATATCAATTTTGTTTTTAGTCCTTAGATGATTAATTTATAGTTCAAATTATCTTTCTCTTTTTCTTTTCTCATTAAACCATATCATCTTAATTATTTTTAACCCTTAGATGATTAATCTATGATCCAAATTATCTTTTTTTTTCTCTCATAAAGCCACATCATCTTACTTTTATATTTGAATCATCATTCTATATACTTTTAAAATTATCATAAACCACATCAATTTATGTAACCTTATATCGTCTACTATCTTACTAAACTTTCGCAGCAACACGTAGGACTTCATCTAGTATCATACAAAATCGGATACGTATAAGGCACTACCGATACCACATGATTACTCCAACGAAATTACACTTGCTTAATTAGTGTCACAAACTACAGGAAATGGTGAAAAAAAAACCTATGGGTTTAATGGACAAGATTTAACTGAGAGTCAGAGAAGCACATTCATTACCACACACAAGCAGGCACGTAGTCAAATGGGTAACGAGAATGGATTCTAAATCACTTGTATAACCCTTTTTTCCTTTTCTTTAAATCATCCACATCCAAAAATTCGGAAATAAAACGATAGCTATATCTAGATTTTCAGCATCAGCCTAGGACAACAGGACACATCAGCTTGCTGAATTCGTTTATCTATGTTTTCTTTTATGTAATGATCTATGTATCTCTAGCTGGACCTTAGGCGGAGCCGTTGCTCTCACCGCTGCTTCTGCTTGCTGATGTCGTCGGCGATGAGCTCCGCGTCCTCGCCGCTGCCATAGATGCCCCTCCTCACCATCCCCGCACAGTACAGCCCCTTCTCTCCCTTCCAGTGATCTGGGTAGCTCCGCCGTGCCATGCCGTCATCGCCAATCAATCCGTCGTCACTCTACAATTTATAACAAAAGACGTGTAAAAAAGTAGAGTATATAATATTTATATAACTTTACTAAAATTAAGTTCGAAATCGATAGAAAAAAAAGGCAAATTCAAACATAAATAATACCAATATTGTTCATATACTATATTTTTTTAAAAAAAATCTTTTTATGCGTAAGTTTGAGTTTCTAACTTTAGAATCTGTGGAGTACATAGTATATATATGTTGTATGAGTTTTCAATGTTTTTTGAAATTTTTTCATAATAATTTAGATGGTATATGAACAAATTAACGAGAACATCCCATAAAGAGATTAAAAAGAGTCGTTTCCCACACTCTACTTAATTCCGGCATATTCTTGGCAACACAGTACCCTGAACATGAAGTGTACTAGGTGTGCTCCTGAAAGTTGAGACCGATCGAGTTTTGCTTCATGGCAAAGCTTTCCCGCCAAATGCTTTGTGTCGCGGGCGAATCATGATGCACACTGACACTGTACACAAACAGTTGAAACGCTAGCGTGCACGTGCACGTACCTTGAGCCAGTGCTTGGTGGTGCTCCGGTAGCCGGTGGCGAAGACGATGGCGTCGAAGGCGTGGCGCTGGCCGTCGAGAAACTCGACGTCACCGCCGCGGACGCTCTTGATGCCGGCCCGCACGACGCGGATCTCCCCCGACCTGATCTTGGCGAAGGTGCCGACGTCGAACACCGGGTACGCTGGCGTGGTCATCTTCATGGCGAAGGGCCCGACGGCCGGCCGCCGGAGCCCGTACCGCGCGGTGTCGCCGAACACGACGGCGCACATGAGCAGCACCACCTTGTCCACCGCCCACGTCGGCAGGTGGTACTTCTGCAGCGTCATCCCCAAGCTCCAGATCTCCCTGCTCACCAGGTGCACCTCGCCGCGGACGATGATGGAGGCGGCGGCGCCGCCGGCGGCGAGGTCGTAGGCGATCTCCATGCCGGAGTTGCCGCAGCCGACGACGAGCACGGATTTCCCCTTGTACCCGTCGGCCGAACGGTAGTCGGCGGAGTGGACGACCTTCCCGGGGAACGTGTCCATGCCGGGCACCTCGGGCACCACCTTCTCGTCGTTCTCCCCCGCGGCGGCGACCAGGTACCTCGCTGAGTACCGCTCCGCGCGTCCCGTGGCGAGGTCGACGGCGTCGACGAGCCACCGAGCGCGCTCGGCGTCGTAGCGCGCCGAGCGGACCTCGCGGCGGAGGCGGGAGCGGACGCCGAAGCGGGACGCGTAGGCGTCGAGGTAGCCGGCGAAGTCGTCGCGGGGGAGGTAGGTGGGCGCGTCGCCGGCGTGCGGCGCGTGAGGCAGCGCGCAGGAGCGCTTGGGGAGGTGGAGGCGGAGGCGGTCGTAGGCGCGGTGGCGCCACAGCGACGCCACGCAGTCGTCGCGCTCCAGGACGAGGCTCCCCACGCCGCGCACCGACAGGCACGCCGCCGCGGCTAGCCCGGACTGCCCGGCGCCCACGATGATCACCTCCTCCTCGTGCTCCGGTGTCATCTCCTCCTCCTTGGCCGCCACCGCCATTGCCGCCGCCTTTGCAGAGCTCGTCGTGGCGCGCGTGGAGCGAAGCAATGATCGGGGTGGATGCATTCATGCATTCGGTGTGGGGGGAGGCGGTTTATATGGGAGTGTGGTGGGGCCCAGATGTCAGTCAGCTGGGCTGGGTTCTGTTTTTCTTTTGTTTTTTTTTTTAATTTTCTGTGGCTGTGCTACTAGGCCTACTGGTCTGTACCGGTGTACCGGCCGTGTGTTCACCGCATAGCTCAATGGGTGGAATGCATGGTGCCACATGTCTTCGAAAATGTTACTCCCTTCGTACTATACGTACGATGCTGTTTACTTTTCTACATAATTTTTATTATATATTTTATTTAAAATCTTAATATAATTCGACATAATTTTTATTATATATTTTATTTAAAATCTTAATATAAGTATGAAAAATATAAGTTAGGTTTATTTATGATAAAATATGTCACAACAAAAATAAATAATATTTAACTATTTTTTAATAAAACGAATGATCAAACGACGATAAAAAATTAACAGAGCCTATTTAAAAATGAAGATAGTACTATTTTAATAAGGGAGTTACTCATTTTATTACAATGGATATTTGAGTATTTCAGGTCCAAGTTAAGTGGCACAAAATTTTTCAATAGATTCGTCGTATTTAAAATTTAGGACATAGGGAGCAAATAAGATAGAGACCATTCCTGTAGTATCTATAATGCATTACAATTTCATAATGTATTATACATTTAGACCAATATGGTCATATCATTATTTTCATGTGTGTAACACAAATATTCAAAGGAATTCAAAAGAATACAAGTAATCGGAGTCCAGACATCGTAGACTAAATGTACCTCTTTCTGAAGTACAGAAAGCCGCTGAGTGAATATAATCCACACAAATAAATAATAGTTCTAAAAAAAATGATCTGTTTGGTTTGGCCTCTTTAGGAAACGTAGTCTAATCTGATTACAGGAGCTAAGAAGTCATTTGTTTCGGCCACGCCGCAGCTATTAAAACCACACAATGACACAATCGGATTAGTATGGTGTCCCGTGGAAATTCGTTTGCCGCGTACTTCCAGTAGAGCACTGTCGGATACCACACAACACAATCACTTGAACTAATTCGTGCTGGCCTGTTTAGCATCACAAACCAAATTCAGCCGATGCATTGTTTTTTTTCAAAAAAAAAAAGGATAATATGAACACTCTTCGTATTATTTGTCACTATATGTCTTCTTCCTCCTTTTTCAAATCCAGTTTAGAGTTCATTTTTTGGTAAATTTTGTTATAGGATACTTAAAATTTGTGTAATTCGCTGATAGACATTATAAAAATATGTCATGTCTTAAAATATCTTAAAAGACACTTTTGGCTCAATTAGAGAATGAAATTCTTCAAAATACGATAATGCCCCTAGCATCAAAAGCTTATGACATGAGGATAAGTTGAAGATGAATATGATGTATACTAGTGATGTATCTGTGGTAATGGCAGATGGAGTGTTTCATAATTTCTAAATTTTTACTCCAATGCCATGTTTGAAGTATGTGGCCCTAGAGGTACTTTTGTCTATTTTAAAGAATTTCTCTCTTTAATTGAGTCAAAAGTGTTCCCTAGCAAATTATTAATTTTCTATGATGTTTTTTAGCCGTAACATATTTTTGCGATATTGTCACACCCCGCCCCTACACCATCGTACTAATGGCATTGAGGAGGGCATGTCGTAGGAAAATAGTGAACCGTTTTCCCACAGAACCGCAAAACAAGTACCAATTCTAGGATAACGATGTTGGTACCAGCGGTAACATGATGAACCAAGGCAAGATTTAAATAAATACAATATACCTTTACGTTGCATCTTCGGGTAATCCCTGAGTTGCAACATTCAATCAGAGTCAGCAGCAGCGAAAATTAGCGAAGCTAGGACACCAAATCCATCAGCAGTAGTTTGGGTTTAGGGACGAAACTCCAACCTTTATCTTATTCCTGAACTTAAGCCAAGGAAGAAAAACAACAATAATGGGGGATTGGGTACTTTCGTACCCAGCAAGCCACTAGAAAATGTATAGATGCAAGCTTCAAAGAAAGACTGAGTTCATTTGGCAAAGCATATATTTTTAAAACACTTTTCAAAGATCTAAGTGTTGGTTTCAAAATAAACTTTTTCTTTAGAAAGAGACGTCTCACCTCAATTCAAACACGAGTTGCTTTGCAAAAACTTGAGTGGAAAAGCCAAATTTTAGTATTTATAGCATCTTCTCCTTTATTAGCTTCTTTTCGCTTTCAAAACATAACCCAACATTCTCTCCAACAATCATCTGTTAACCAAGTCTCAAGGTTAACAACACCGGGTCCGATCCTCTCGACCTGCCAACCCAAACTCAGCCATCTCGGCCCCTAAATCGGCCTTCTCAGCCCTATGGTGTCAAACGACACCCCAGATCACACAGGCTTGTTCCCAACCACGAAGGTTGGCCGTCCGTCGCAAATAAAGACTCTGGTAACAGTTCTTATCCCATGAACCAATTTATAAATAAGTTTAAAAACAAATCTACGCTATGGGAATCACCTCATATTCGCCCTTGACCATGGGCATGGCTGTTCGAACAGTTCAATTAAATCCTGTAGAGACTGTACGCTTTTCCCACAAGACACGAAGCTTACACCGGTACCGGAAGTTCATGACAAAGCCTTTCCCTAGCCAACCCATAAATGTCCCGTGTCACACAGATGGGTGGAATCTGTCCACCAAGCATCAGGCCAAATTTCAGGCTCTCATCTACTCAGGCCCCACCATGTGGACACCGACACATCCCCACTGCAAGAGATTGCCATATACTCCACTATACAGGTGCTCCTCAACTGCCAACATGCTAGACACCTATGTTTCAGCTAGTTACTCATCCAAGGACATTCCATTCTACCCGTGTGGTCGTAATGTGAGATGCTCGGATGTAAAACCCAAAGGAATCGGTCTTTATGCGTGACTACGAAACCAAACCACATAGGAGAGGATTCGCACTGCAAGTTTTCTCCCATAAAACCTTTTTATTTTCAAAGTCACCGACTCTCCGAATCGGGTTTTATAAACCTTTCATAGCCCAAGTTTTTCCACATCAATTACCATGTATAAACCTGATATAAACAAATGATACAAACGGACACCTGCGCCCAGAGAACGTAAGTACCGAGGTACTGCTGTGGTGGAGCGACAAGGGTTAAGTTTAACAAGGTCCTACAAAAAGTAATGCAACTACATAGGTTGGTCTCTCGGTCGTGTGCTCGTAGACCGATGGCCAATCAAATTAATTGTGTATGCTAAGCATGCAATCTTGCAAACAACACATTTTATAAACTAGGAGCAATATAATCGAAGAGTGGCTTGCCTTATTATTGGTCTTTCAATCTTCAAGAGAATTCGCATCGGTTGCATCTCCTAAATGTCCATTACGCAATTGAAAAAAGAGAAAACCATCAAAAATCCTATAAAGTAAATAATAACTATTATAACTAATAGTGTCATTGTATAGATCTCAATTTTAGAAAAATTATGAAAGTTGAACAGAGTCAATCGGACTTACGGTTGGGGAGATACGAATTTTGGAAGATTAATAGATTTTCTCGAAATGTGGAAAATTGTTTTATTAAATTGGGGGGTATTCCCAGGAATATTAAAAGGATTAATAGATTCCCAGGAGTATTCTTTGGCTGTGATGTTGACAGGGGGAGGTAGTTTGGACTTTGTCTCGGGTGGGCTTAGCTTTAGCCCAAAGATGAGGGAGGTCAGGTAGGGAGGTAATATAGACTTTAAGAGAGGAGCTTAGGTGTGTAGAGGGATATAAATTAGACTTTGGTGAGGAGGGGGCTGTTGATGGGCTTTGGCCCGAAGTTTGGATAAAGGAGGAATAGTAGACTTCTTAGGGGATTGACTTCTTGGGCTTGGCCCAATGAAAGACGAGGGATGTGATATAAACTTTTTTGGTTGGGCGGCCCAATGAATGCGGAGGGAGGTTTTGTAGACTTTTATAGAGGATTTCATGGGCTTGGCCTGACAAGGAAGAGGGAGACGATATAGACTTTTAGGAAGGGGGCCTGAGATGTAGAGAGACCTGATTCGAACTTCGGTGGAAGGGATTAAGGGAGGGGGTCCCACTGGCGGGTCCCGCCATTTTCCTCTTCCTTATCTTTTCTCCTTCTCTCTCCTTATCCCATTCTCTCTCTCTTTCTTTGCTCTTGCCTTGCTTCTTTCTCTAGAGAGCCCGAGGAGGAGGGAGCCAGCGGTGGCGCGGCACAGGCGCGGCGGTGTGGGACGGCGCGAGACGGCACGTGGCGGGGCTGGGGCGGCGCTGGTGAGGGTGAGGCTGGGCCGGCGTGGCCAGGCGGAGGTGGCGCACGGCGCAGCGCGCAGTACGTTGTCGGGAGGCGGTCGGGCGAGTCCGGCTGGGCGATGGCCGGGCGCAGGCCGACGCGCGGGGTGCGGAGGCTCTGGGCCGGCGGCGCGGCTCGGGGGCTCGAAGGAGCTCGGGGCGACGTCGGCCGGACTCGGGAATGGAGGGCACGACGACAGTGTTTGGCCCGTCGGTGCGATGGCGACAACCACGTCGTTTCGGGATGGAGAAGAGGTGGCGACAATATGAGGTGGTGAAGCTTGGAGGTCCAAGGGAGGAAGACGATGGGCACGACGGCTTTTATAACTGTCGTGGCCGGCGGATGGCGACGAAGACGGCTCGACCGAGTGGGGTCGACTATCCTGTTCGGTTGACGCCATCGCAGGGTGGCACAGGAGAGCAAGGACAGCGACCGATGCTGGACGGTGTTGACGCGACGTTTGCTTTCGGTGTGGACTGCTGTCTCTATGCTCTTTTGGCGTAGTGCAATGGAGCACTGGACAAGGAGCACAATAAGGTTACCACAGAAAGTAGGAAAACAAAGAGGAGAGAACGTGTGCATGCATAAACGGTGAAACAAAATTGTCTCTGCTTGTCTCAATGGAGAACCACGCAATGGAGCACTGGACAGGGAGCACAATAAGGTTACTAGAGAAAGTAGGAAAACAAAGAGGAGAGAACGTGTGCATGCATAAACGGTGAAACAAAATTGTCTTTGCTTGTCTCAATGGAGAAAAAGGGAGAAGTGCACGCATGCTTGTCTACTGACATTTTGCCCGTGGGCTGTAAACAATTTGTAACTTGTAAAAAGACTAGGACTGGACTGTGGATGCTAATGATTTGTTTGGGATTTTTGATAGGCATGAATTTGGTTGGAGGAGTTTTGGCTTTTAAGAATAGTTGCAACGAATGGAGTGAGTAGAGCTAAAATGGAAAGATTTAGAAAAGGATAGAAATTACGGGGCTGATTTAGGACGCGAATCGGTTTTCAGTATCCGAACGTGGGGATTTTATTTGGAAAATAATGATTGGAGGGAAAAACCCGGCTTTTGCCGGTTTTGTCGGTGCGCGATTAAATTCGTCGGGAGAAACAACTCTTGATTTTGAGATGTACATGAGTAAGAAATATTTGTTGGATGGTAGAAGCCCAAAAATAAATATTTTTAGACCTTATGGATGGAAACGAGATTATTTGTCGGCACGATAAAAAATTTCGAAATCAAAATTTCAACTGTATGAATCTTTGGAAGGATTTAGGAGAAAAAACTCGAATTTCAAAATTCTAATCATAGAAATTTAATTTTAGGAGAAAATATCATGGTCAAAATTTTTGGTTCAAAAGGAAACGAATCAATTGAGATCTTTAGCACAAAATCCTAAATACATTCAAAGAACCAAATTTTTTAAGATAGAATTTTAATAAAATAGATTTTTCGACAGGACGAAAATCGGGATGTTACGGATATCTACCAACAAATTATACAAATTTTGCTTTTTTTTACTCTGTACAGTTATTTAAAAAAGTCATAACTGTTGTTTTTGTACTCTTATACTCTGTATATAGTATTTGTTAAATAAAGTACACAAGTCTATCCCGTAAAGAGGTAAAAAACCCCAAGCACGACCAGATCACTGCTTGATTACTAGAGACGACCCCACGATCGAGTGAGCGATCAGATACGGTAAAATTTATTTACTGTACGAGACCGTTATTAATGAATGACCAACCAAGGCCAAGCTAAGCATGTTTTATTTTGTTTAATTCAACCATCACATCCACACGCTTATTTTGTTTAATTCAAACCATCACATCCACACACTCAGAAACAAAACCACATATAGCTACACCTACACCAAGACCAAAAAAAATAAAAAAAGCTCTTTTAATTTAAAGTCAGAGAGACATAGGTCACTAACAGACGAGATTCATTTTCTTAGGCTTGTATATCAAAAGACACATGTCCCTCTCACTTAAAAGTTAAGTTAGAGAAGACTTTTCGTCAAAAGAGAGGCATACAGCTCATCGGCTTGATTAATTTGCGTCTAGACCGAGCCGTTGTTGTGGGTGGTGGGCTTGCTGCTTGCTGATGTCGTCGGCGATGTGCTCTGCGTCCTCATAGCTGCCGTAGATTCCCCTCCTGACCATCCCCGCGCAGTACAGCCCGTTCTCCCCCTTCCAGTGATCCGGGTAGCTCCGCCCCGCCATCCCGTCGTCGCCGATCAGCCCATCGTCGCTCTACAAAATTAGATTTACACACAAGTGCTACAATTAAATTAAACAGATGTGAAATAAACGAGGTATCTAGCTAGCATGGCGTGGCTAAGTTCGTACAATAAGGTTAAAACGTACATGATTTTAATATGGCACTCTGTTTTTTAAAGAGAAAAATATTAGAGCCAAGAAATGGCAATAATACTTCGAAGTACTATTGTCAATGGTTAAATGACATGTAAAACTTTTGCGAGTTTTGGATTTAAAAAGATGTTGTCATATAGGCCGCACTAGCTGTTGCCGATATATTCTTGCCAAACATGTATAGTCAATCGGTACGTTCAACATGAGGTGTGCTGCTGCTGAAAGTATAGACCCGGTCGAGTTTTGCTTCATGGCAAAGCCTCAAGACTTTTTCCCAATAGGAACACACACATATGCATGCATGCATACGGGAGCAGCAAAATTAATGCTCGTGTCGGCCGCGGCACGAATGATGCATGATGCACACAGTGTTTAACTCCTCTCTTCGTTTTCGTTTTAAATTGTAAGGTTTATATTTTTTTCACGATTTTAATAATATATTTTGATAATTTATTTATTTTATATTATGTTTTCGATAAATGTAAAATTAACATCACATGAAAATACTTCAAAGTTAGTTTGAATCTAGTGGTACTTAACACACACATATATATATATATATATAGTTAGTATGATCATTAGTCAAAGTTATCGAGTTTGATTTTTCTGAAAATTTTTTTTAAAAAAAAGTCTTATAATTTAGGAGGTAGAGAGTAATTTACTTAATTACGTACCTTGAGCCAGTGCTTGGTGGTGCTCCGGTAGCCGGTGGCGAAGACGACGGCGTCGAAGGCGTGGCGCTGGCCGTCGGCGAACTCGACGTCGCTGCCGAGGACGCTCTTGAGGCCGGAGCAGAGGACGCGGATCTCGCCGGACCTGATCTTGGCGAAGGTGCCGACGTCCACGACGGGGTACATCGTGGTGGTGACCTTCATGGTGAAGGGCCCGACGGCCGGCCGCCGGAGGCCGTAGCGGCCGGTGTCGCCGAACACGACGGCGCACAAGAGCAGCACCACCTTGTCGATCGCCCACACCGGCAGGTACCGGTACAGCGTCATCGCCAAGCTCCATATCTCCTTGCTCACCAGGTGCAGCTGCATTTTAAATTGCATATATATTAACCAAACTGGTCACCGAAATTACCTAAGGACCACGTACTACAATATGCGTACAGGCAAGCCTCGAAATATTAAATCATTAATAAATATTAAAATATTGAAAAAAAACGAAATGCAATTTTATATTAATAGATTTTTCGAAAAAAAGCTCCTTCATATAATTATATATTTAACTTTTTTAAAATAATTTTTTTATACCCCTAGTAAAAGGGAGTAGTGGTGGTGGTTGTTCTATCATTAACCCTCAACTTTTTTTTAAGCAAAAATAACATGCTAAAGAACCCACATGTCAACCAATCTCACCAACTCTTTATTTTTTTTAGGAATGAAAAAGAACAGTATGGGACTAAAGGTTTCACATGTCAGTAACAAATATATACAACAATTAAAAGATAATAATAGATTAATGATAACTTTGTAATTAACTAAAATTTCGTTGCAACGCACATACAATATGCTAAATTCAAAAAATTATATTAAAACATGGATATTAGAGAGCGTTGTATTGATGTCTAGAACTACATCTTTTAAAACAGATGTATATTGATTAATCAAAGACTAGTTAGACTAAAATTTTAAATAATTAATTATATTATTACTTTCACATCTCTAAAACTAGATCCTACGGGGCTTACACACATACTAAAGACCATACGAATTCATGCACACGGTGAGAATGGAAAAAAAATAACTACGTTATTTTTAAAATAGTAGAGATATAACAACTTTTTGTCTACGTTAGTTATATTTAGCCTGAATCAAATAGAGGGCTCGCCTAATAATTAGAATAGAAAATATTGGACAGGATCCCGGCCATCCGGAGGGACGCTGGGCGGTGATGCATGCGTGGATCTGCCGTCGCCATGCGAAGCCAGACAAGGCGTGCATGTGTAACGTGTTTTTTTCTCCTAGATGACGATGACGCACGGTACAGTACGTACATACAGAGATGAACGTACCAGATGGATCGAGCCACATACGCATGTGATGTGAGTGATAATTAACGATCGAGTGAACGATGATTTTGCAAATAATCATGGGATCCTATGCCGCAACCTGACCTGAATTACGTATTAATCAGCTGCGGCTTGGGGATTCGGAGCAAATCGTTGTAGTCTGATCGATAATTTTTAATTTGCCTGCACGTGAGGTCAGAGTTCGAGAGAGACCAGACCATGTGCCAGCGGCGATGAATACAAAGTTATTTATACTTTTACTTGGCGCCGCCCACGATATAGGTCTCGGATACCATTTTATATGGTTGGGTCTAATAAAATTTGCAATAAGCAGACTTGTGTAATCATACGGCAACGAAATTCTGCCAGGTTGTCGGTTTAGTTATGTTTAATTTATTTCCACTTTTCTAGTCCTCTGGAATTAAAGAACTTAAGTTAAAAAACCAGCTTTCATGTTAGTTGCCCAAAATACAAGTCAGGACGAACACACTCACGCACGCCTACAAACACCTCACTACTAGAATCCATTCTAGGAGATCTAACCTTATATAGTGTGGGTATACGTAGTTTTACCATTGAATACATGTTCTGTTCTAAATACGTTCCATGTCCTAATTAAATATGTCGTCCTATTTGTTGTCGCACCTTCTTTTCACCAAACTTGTTGGCATATGATACTCTGTTTTTGATTTTCATATAGAGCACTGTAAACTTGTCATGTTGGTGTTTGGGGATCAATTTCGCCGTACGTGTGTTTTGTTTCATTTCAAGTTAGTTGGTGTTTCTCTATTTGTCATGTTTCATCAACTACTGCTGGTAGCTAGGACCACTGAAGAATTTGATGTGTCGTCATGTCTTAATTAATCTCTACTACGGAGTACGTACCAGCACTACTAGGAGTAATTAATTAACCATGCTGATTAATAACCACATGTGTAGTGATCCATTGGAAGGAAGAAAACGTGGATGGATGGTTTAATTACAGTTTAATCGCGCTTCTAATCACGGTCAGGAACTCGCCGCGTCCACTGCTAATCCCTCTCTAAGATCTCTGTCAGTAACTAATCCTGGTTAATTACTCTGCTCGATGGCTCGATCCTGGCCGTCCGTTAGGCGATCCGACTGTCGTAAATTAATTAGAGCTATACTCATCACCGAGCAAGCACGGGTACTCTCACTCACTGCCATGTGGGGCCAGGGATTGATTGGTACCAAAGAAAAATACAAAAAAACTAGCTTTTCCATTCTCACTGGCGTGTGGGGCCAGGGGTTGGTATACTAGCAAATATAAGAATGTTATGAAAATTGTTGGCAAATCTAGCTCTTTTAAGGTGGCTGGGATGTTATTAATTGGCCCGGCCCTACCAGATTTGGTCAAATAACAATTATACTAGTACCAAAATATATTCGATTCGGTCGTATCATTTTAAGGTACAAATTCGATTAATTAATTGGCAAATCAAAAAATTTGTACTGGCAGTAGCAATTTAAACAAAACAAACAGAGCTTTGAAATTCGCTCATTTTAATGGCAAATCGAATTTTGAAAACGATTGAAACAAATTAATTAAGCTAGCTAGGAGACAAGAGCTGACCTCGCTGCGGATGACGATGGAGGTGGTGGCGCCGCCGACGGCGAGGTCGTAGGCGATCTCCATGCCGGAGTTTCCGCCGCCGACGACGAGCACGGACTTCCCCTTGAACCCCTCCGCCGACCGGTAGTCGACGGCGTGGACCACCTTCCCGGGGAACGTCTCCATCCCGGGCACCTCGGGCACCACCTTCTCGTCGTTCTCCCCGGCGGCGGCCACCAGGTACCTCGCCGAGTACACCTCCGCCTTCCCCGTGGCGAGGTCGACGGCCTCGACGACCCACCGCCCGCGCGCCGCGTCGTGGCGCGCCGAGCGGACCTCGCGGCGGAGGCGGGTGCGGACGCTGAAGCGGGACGCGTAGGCGTCGAGGTAGCGGATGAAGTCGTCGCGCGGGAGGTAGGTCGGGGACTCGTCGGCGTGCGGCGCGTGCGGCAGCGCGCAGTAGCGCTTGGCGAGGTGGAGGCGGACGCGGTCGTAGGTGCGGTTGCGCCACAGCGACGCCACGCAGTCGTCCCGCTCCAGGACGAGGCTCGTCACACCGCGCAGCGACAGGCACGCCGCCGCCGCCAGCCCCGACGGCCCCGCCCCCACGATGATCACCTCCTCCTCCTGCTGCTGCTGCTGCTGTTTCGGCGTCGCCGCCGCCGCCGCCGCCATTGCCGCCGGCCCGCCGCCGCGAGCGCGCGTGAATCGAGAGGTGGTGGAGTGGAAGCGAAGCGAGGCGAGGGGATGGATGCGGTGGGGGAGGGGGGTTTATATAGAGGAGGGGGGTGGAGTGGCGTGGAAGGGTGGGCGGCGGTGGGGATGGGCCCACCTGGCAGGCAGCAGGAGCTGGAATTTTTTTGGATTTTCTGAGGCTGTGCTGTTTGTTGCTAGCTACTAGCACACTTGTCATAGCAACTACTGGTCATGGGTTTCACTGCATGTGGGCCAGTGGGAGGTGGAATTATTATGCATGATGCCAAAATGTCTTCGATGTGCTTTGCTTTTAATAAGGGAGTTATTATGTTTTATTGCTGTAGATATTTTGCTGTTTCCATTCATCAAAGTTTAGTAGTAATAGTAGCTGTATATTTTTTTCCCTACAGATTTTTTAATCATTCCTAAAAAACGAAATTTCCGTGTTCCACAAGAGAAAGGAATAAGAGGGGATTAAATTATTCCTTTTCAATACCTTTTAGGCTTTATTTGTTTAATCTCTCTCATAAAAGAATTGAAGGGGATTTGGAGAGAAATAATTCCACATCTATTGAGGTGTCAAATTAATCCTCCTCAATCCTCTCTAATCCTTTTCTCTTGAAGATAAACCGAACAAGTCCTTAGAGAAATTAACTGAACGAAACTTTAAAGCAAGTTATCTAACATTTCATCAGAAGTACTCTCAGTCTATATGAACATAGGGGTTTGGGTTTTGATATCCCTCGTTAAAGGAGAGATGGTTGGGGTAAAAAAAACTATGATATCCCTTGTTAAATGAGAGGTGATTGAGTGTAAAATGGAAAAAAAAATTGAATAAGGGATGATGGGTGGGACAAATAATGCTATAAGAATTCTTATATTTATAGACAAATTTTATAAGGATATCATTTTATTTATGGGCAAACTTTAAATGCTAGAAATTATTTTGTGAATAAATTTTAAATGTTAGGTGTTTTATTTGTTGATGGATGGAGTAGCTTACGATTTTGCTGCTACAGTACACCGTAGCTTCTTTTTTTTTCTTTTTGGAAACTTATGCATTTATTAATATAGCTAAGTTAGAAACATACATGAGGCTAGTGCTTTACACCGTAGCTTTAGATGCACATGAGTTCGTTATTGCTGCTATAGTAAAGTACACTTGTAATAGGCTACGTTGATACTGAGACTTAAGACATTTTTCAAGCAGTATCCCTCTCTATATTATATCTCGGATTTTTTAAAAAAATTAAATAAATTCGGCCTCTACATCCATCTTATGTACTCAGTCATACATCTCGAGGCTTACATCCAAACCACGAATACCTAAAGTGCATATACAACCGTTGGCACTTGGCACACAAATGTGCCTCCTCAATTTGCTATCAGGTTTACGGTAAAGATTGTTTAGGAGAGTTTAAAATTTTGAGAAGTAACTGGTTAACTTCCGAGAATATAAAAAAGTTGGCTTACTAGCTTCTGACTTTTAATTTATTTTTTAAATTTTATAACTATAATTTCTCAAAATCTAAATGAGAATCTTGACCGTTTGGAAAAACTGGAGATCTAAGAGAAGTTACAGCAGCAAAAAGCTTCTCAAATAAGACCATAGTCTGTTACTGCACGGTAACCATGATTATCGGACTTATTACTAGGGTGTGGTAACAAAAAAATATATTTTCGACCAAATTTAAAAAATAAACAAAAATATAAATGTTTGGTAAAATTTATCTAGTTTTTATTGATTTTGCTCAGTAACCGGCCGGTTATTATCTCTCCCGACAATAACGTCAACCCTGTTTGCGCTTAGTACGAATTTTTTTGGTTTATTACTTCTAAAATTCGTCTATTAAACGTGTGGTTAACAAGACACGTACTCAATATAAATAATAAATGTTCGCGTCATCATCGGAAAAACAAATAATCTCTCGAGAAATTTGATTCTCTGACCAAATGTACGGGGAAAACACTGCCCAGGCACCTTCTGCGTAAATCATTGTGTTCTGTCTCCCAGATGCTTGCGACCGAGATAAAAGCTCAAATCGAGTTGCCATGGCCCAACTCTGTCTCCTTTTTGGATGAACAAGTTTATATCTTCATTTCTCCTCATTGGCTTGATTCAATTGGCAATCTAATCCATGATCCATTACAGTCCCCAATAGATAATCATATTTGAGAGCTAAACGCCAGCTCTCTAGGGACATTTTTTAAAAAAATTATGCTCCTGTTCGCAACTGATGAAGATAAAAATTAAGTAAAAACACGTACGTAAAATGAGAAAATCATCAGCATATAATTAATTGAGTTTTAATTATTATAAACTTAAAAATGGATTTATTTGATATTTTAGAGTAACTTATATTTAAAATATTTTCACACAAAACAAACGTTTAGCAGTTTGAAAATTTACTAACAAAAACGAACAAAAACGAAGGTAGAATATATCAGTGTTATCAATAAGATATACCTCCTATATATGGGTTCGCGGTATACGAAAATATCATATACCTAATAGTATACAAAAAATTATCCTTTAATTAAGAAAATATGATGAATAAAAAAGAAAATTATCTTCCTGAAATAGAAGGTGTTCCAGATAAAAAAGTAGAAACAGAGTTTCTACTTGGATCATATTTATACTTGTGTCTCTAGTCCTACATGAACAAGGGAACACCCGAGGATATAAATACAAAACCCCTGAGAGAAGAGGGGAGAGACCAACAGAGGTGAATAAATGTCAAGTCAAAATAACAGCTTAGACAAACCCAATTTAGAGCTACAAAGGCCGATATGAGGGAATCTAGACCTACTTTCAATCTCGCTGAGTTCATATTCGAGAAAGAAGATTACACTAACCACATACCAGAGCTTCATGCCACCAAGCCAACCCCGACTAGATTAGGTCATCCCAAATATTGTACTCGCGTGATATTGATATATAAAGGCAATACCGGCTTCGGCCAACAGGAGTAGGACTATTACCTGTCAGTTAAGAGGCCCGAACATATATAAAAATCTCCGTCTCCCATCTCTTTTGCCTCAATCTCACGTATATGCTGGGTCCAACGATCCCTATACTTTACAAATACAGTGGTCGGTGTATAGCCCGTCGACAGAATCCGCCTCTTAATAAAAAAGAATTAGGCCATATAAAAGACGCACATGCTGTCGAGGATTGTACCGACTATGGTATTTGTATGGACGTTGGTAAGATGGTATACGTGAGATTATGGTAAAGTAGACGAAAAATAAGAGATTTTTATATTGGTTTGGGCCCCAAGGTGGATAATAGGCCTAATACAATTTATATGTATAGCTCTGAATGTCTCACAAATTACAATGATGAAGCAAGCTAGCTAATCTAGTCTACCAACTAGTACTCGCCAGAACTATCCGATGACTTATAGTCCGCAGCTAGCTATTTACTTCCTCTGGGTGGATTTTCGATGTGGCTTGTGGCTATGACTTATAATTCGATGCCCTTCTCTCATGGTGGTGTTATATTTACACGGCTAGACAATTTTCTCTTTAGGTAGAATTCAGAGAATCCTCGTAGGATACGGACAAATAAGATCTAAACTTTCCAGGATTGGACTCCGACAATCTCTATAACCATGGAAGAAATTTCAGTTCTAATCTACTATATTCTCATATTTTAATATTAGGTATGGAGATTACGAATCAAGGATAAACGATATACATAATCCGTAATACTAACACATGCACATACTTATATTTGTTAGCATTGTGTCTTCCATAACACTAGTCGATCAGAAACATTATGTATGTATACGCACTACACATAATCTTTTTTATTTTTGTTTTTTTGAGCGAAGTTTTTTAAACCAGTGGCATCTTCATGACAAAAAGAGCGACCTGTGGTTAGGTAAAGGAAAAGCTGGACAACGAACTAAGGAAAACTTAATGTCAAATAATTAAAAAGATCAGACGCGGATCGTGGCGTTAAAACCACATATCTAGCAATTAAATGAAACTCTCACTGAAGATACTGTTCAATTTTCTTTTTATCAAAACTAGCAAAATACTCGTGCGCAACAGGTTAAGAAAAAAAAGTGAGAAAATTTACCATTTTCAAGCATTTTGCCATGCAGTTTTTTTAAGGAAAAAGTCCAAATTACCCTTAAATTATCGTGGTCGACTGAATTACCCACGTAAACTCAAATACCAGACATTTTACACCCTCAACTATTCAAAACCGACAAATAACCCTCTCACCCTCACTTAATCCGGAGTGATTTTTGATCCTACGTGGCAATCCAATCAGCATATTTTTTTTTCTAAAAGGTCAGTGGGCCCTACTTGCCGTACTCTCCCCTTTCTCCTCCCTCTATCTCTCTTCCTCAAATCTCTCTCTTCTCCCTGCCATAGCTGAAGCGTGCGGTGGATGGCTCGGTCGGGCTTGCTCCTCACAGCAAACACATTACCACGATGCCGCTCGCCCGCACAGAAGGAGCCCCGACAACATCCTACCTACCATCTCGTCGAGCTGTAGGCCGAGGAAGAGAAGCGTGCCAGCGGCTGCCTCCCTGAGCTTGAGATTTGTAGCCTCCTCGTGGCGGAGGCCGAGGAGGAGACGTGCTGGCAGAGGCCGAGGAGGAGATGAGCTTTGTATCTTCCTCAAGAGCGAGATACCAGCCCAAGCGTGAGATGCAGTGGCGACAGTCCGAGTGAAGAAGGTGGTTGTGGCTTCTTCGCAGCCATCATCCGTGTGGCATGCTTGGAGACGACGGCGGGCTCGTCACCGCCTTCATGCAAGCTCTGGCTCCGCTACCGTTGTCGCCGCCTTCGTGCGAGCTTCAGCTCCGCCACCGTTGTCGTCGCCTTCATGTGAGATCTGGCTCTGCCGCCTTCATGCTCCTTGAGGCGAGCATGAGATCCACCGCAACGTCTTCTAAATGATGTTGAGCTCCGCCGTTGGCCACGAGCGAGCGCACGTGGGAGAGTAGCAGCGTGCTAGCCCGACCGACAAACTCGACGGGCCAGCCACCGCTGCTCGCTGCAGCAAGGGAATCGAGAAGAAAGAGAGAGGATGGGGGTTGAGGAAGAGAGGGATAGAGTAGAGAGAGAGAGGTGAGAAAATGACTGGTTGGGCTCACCGATTAAAAAAAGAATTGCTGACTGTACTGTCACGTAGAACTGAAACCACTCCGGATTGAGTCAGACGGTTATTTGTCCGGTTTGAATAGTTGAGGGTATAAAATGTTCGGTATCTGAGTTTGGAGGATAATTTGGCTAGCCACGATAGTTCAGGGAGGAAATTCAGACGTTTTTAAAGTGGGCATTATAAATTATTGAGTGCACTTGGAACCTTTTATGATACATCAAACTTGTCACCTTCAACAATAATGTGACCAGAAAATCCTGCTCCAACAAGATCATCAATATTGACAAAGAAAAGTGATACATTTTCTATTTGAACCTCGTATGGTATCGGTTCATCGCAGAATCTGAGATTATTCTCTACCATAAGCAATAGTGTTTACCTGTTGGAATTAACTGATCTCCAATATCTTCGTCACAAACACCAATTACATGTTTGGGAAAAAGAAAACAGTTAGTTCTAATCACATAGCCTACACAACAACTGCATGTCGGTTGCATGCATATGCGTGCATGCCTTCGCATGATGAGAACAAGAGACCTGACCTGATAAGAGAAAGAAAACTCCGGGAATTTAGCCTCAATTCTCAAATAATTTCATCCGATCTATCTCGGATCCACCTCAACTCTAATTGATCATGTATGTGGCTAGGCTTGGAAGGCTTATTCAGCGTCGTGCAATCGCGGCAACAACGGACATGCGCGTGCGTAGAGAAAAAGAAGTTGCACGATGCAGGGCTGCGCATCAGGATGCAGATGAAAATCGGAACGATGGAAAATTAGATTGACGCGCGCGGGAATCGGACACGTACGTCGCGCGGCTGCTTAATTAGCGGGTGTTGAAATCAGATCCCGGCGACAACGTACAAAGGATCTGGTTTAAGTCGGGTGGGAAGACAGAAACATTACGAATCTTTTAAGGAGGTAAAAATATGTCATTATTATAGAATCAATTTTTTCAACGAGACCCTCTCTAAATTTCAAGTGGACCATAACTATCTCGCATATAAAAATCGCTCCCCTGAAAACGATTCAAGGACCATATATAAAAATAAACTTATATTTTTTTATAGGCGGACATGTGACCCACCTGCCACCAACCCACCAGGCTAGCCTCTCAATCCCCTTTTTCTTTAAAAAATCTAGTCTATCCTCTCCTCTCTCTCCTCATCCTCTCCCCTCTCTCCTCCCTCATCTTCTTCTCTCGTTCCCCGTCTCCTTCTCGTCTCCTCTCCTCTTCCCCTCTCCTCAAATCCACATGCTCGAGCAGGCGACGATGCTAGCGCCGGTGATAGGAGACGAGAGCGGCGGCGACAAACAACGGCAACGGGAGTAGCCTATGCGCACCGGCTCCTCCTCCTCCGATGCAGGTGGCGGCGACGGGAGTGGCCTACGCGCCCTCTCCCCCTTCCCGACACACGGCAACGGTGGCGGTAGCAAGCGACGGTAGAGAAGACGAGGACGGCGGATCTGCTGGTGCTGGCCTTGGGGATGGCAGATCCGCCAGCTCCTCCTCTGATGTGGGCGGTGGCGACGAGAGTGGCATGCACGCTCTCTCTGCCTTCCCTCACCTCTCCCCCTTCCCGGCACGCTGGGACGGTGGCCGTAGCGGGCGACAACAAGGGATGGACATGACGGCAATGAAGTGGTGGGAAGGGCCGACGATGGAAACGGTGGATCCGGCAACCTCTTCCCCCTCCAGCGCATGAATCCGTCAGCGGCGGCAACAGGAAAGGCCGAGCCGGCGGCCTCTCCCCTGCAGTGACAATGGCGATGGAAGGATCCGACGGTAAGTAGGGCCGCGGCGAATGGTTGCTCCCGATCTAGGGTTTAGGTTTTACGTTTTGAAATTTTCATATTTTTTTTTGCCAAAAATGATTTTTCAGTTGGACGACATAAAGCTCCGTATGTGAAAATCCCATTTTCACATGCAGTTAGAATGTTCGAATGAAAAAATTGCTATTTTTCAGACACCTAGCCATATGCAAAAATGCAATCTGTAGTAGTGTGTCTACCTCACTGAGGTAGAATAGTATCTAGCTACTTGTAATAAGATTGTATGCCGACATGGGCACAGTACTGTCCTTTTCTTTTACCTGGTCATTATAGGAGCCACATATGCGCACCACATTGGCTTATGCCTGGTATTATCACTATCATGTATATATATATATACCCATCAGGTTAATTAGACTAACGCGTCTCAAGCCAATAAGTCAAGCTGGTATTAACTATCCCGAGATTTAGTGAGACTAAGATGGATTAGGACCACATATATGACTAACGAAGCGTTAATGACAGGTCGGAGGAATAATAATCAAAGGGTTGGAGAACACATGTTGATGATGGTATTGGCCAATGATGGGGGCATTATGAACTAAATGATCGATATGTTGGAACTTTTTGGAAAGCATTATTTTGGTTGTGACTTATAAAACGAAGAAACGTGACCGAAATAAAAAAAAGTTAGGGTAAGATTTTAATATTTCTAGCGGTCCATATAAAGGTAAGGTTGAGAAATAAAAAGCGAGAAATATATACAAATATATAATCGTCTTAAACAAATATTTCCTATGTAAAAAAATAAACAAATCCTAGCATCTCAAGAAGGACTTAAGAATGAAGACAAAAGACTAAAATACCTCAAGTTATATTGGTGAATGGGTAGATTGGTGAATGGGTAGATGATTAGAATTAATAGATGGGGAGATGAATAGTATTAAATAAATATTTTTTTTTGATTTGTGGACCTGTAGTAGGTAGGAAGGTAGGTATTGGTTTATATATTTTGAGACAGAATTTAAACCCTAAAACTTAGTTTATTTTGGGACAGATGAAATATACTATTACCGAAACTCAACGTAGACTCATTAGTTTGGCATCTACAATATTGTAACTCTATTTCACCTAGAGACACAGCACTGTGGGTAAACATCTATAGCTAATAACTATTTTCGTTATGTTTTATTATTTATGTATTTATCTTGTTATATTTTTACCACATCTTTCGTCTGGCAAAATCATAATACTATCTCAAGTAGGATGGCTCTCTTCGGTCTTAATTTCCATTCTTTTTCCATACTTTTTCCATGCATGACCATGCCTAGATATTATATACACTTTGGTTCCAACTATGAGCATCTACATCTATCATATCAGTTAGCATCCAATCAACCATCGTCAAATATATAATTACTCGAGACATGAATTCTAGCATACGCCAATTGTGTCGCCCATTGCTTAAAGTTGATATTTCTATCTTGAAAAGTACATTAAACTTCACTCAAAAGTATGTTTACATTAAGAAAACAATGGACACCACCAAATGACAATAAACTAACGCAACTACAAGTCTACAGCCTCCTTTTCTTAGCTTGTCACGGCAAAGAGCCATTTTTCAGTTGCATACGAAGTTGTATCGAAGATAGATTAACAAACAAAAGAAAAGGAATCAAGCATGTTATATCATCTCTCCCGTTCCTTCTATTATCTTTAAAGAAATATCCTATATTCCTTCTATCACAAAATTAATTAAGTTATTTGCAGTGGAAATATGTTGAAATTCCTGCGCGACATGCATGCTTAATTAACTACTCTCTTGAGGAGTTCATTTGAAAATCGACACTTAATTTTAAAGTATGAATGTGATATTTGTGCTCAATTGTTTATATATTAAGATCTCCTGTAATTTATTAATATGTCACTGTTTTGGGGATAACGTAGTCTAGTGCCTATGCAGTTGTTGCCCTCAAATCTGTCAAGTTTTCAGCAAACAGAGATCACTATACTTTCTTCGTTTCAAAATATAAATATTTTTTATTAACACGGGTATTAAAAAAGTAGATGAAAACAATTGAAAGGAAGTTACGATTGATTCATAAGAAAAAATAGATGAAAAAATTAAATAGAAAATAGTTGTGATTAATTGAGAGAAAGGGTAGGTAAAAAAACTTTATTTTAAAACTGAAAGTGCATCTAGGCTTCTAATTGTTTTGATGTTTAATGACAATACGATTAGAGAGGATTAATACTTTTATTTAAGTGAATGTGAAGGATTGTTAGTCCGTGACGATTTATTGCGAAATACATTAACTCAATGAATGCGAGAAAATCATGAGTTGCGACAATGATCAAAGGTTGTATTGTATATTGTCGTCTCTTTGGATCATTAGGAAAACCGCACTATTAAGAGGGATGATGCATTGACATATGAGAAGTGATGAAAGTGCTCAAAATCAATTCTAAGAAAATGTTTCTCCTCAATTTCTGTGTTCTGAAAATTTTCGGACTTGTCCGAAACCACTTTTTGGAACTTCCGAAAATGACAGCGAAGACAACTAGCTTCTATAAATTTCCGGAGTTGTCAGAAATCTTTTTTTGGAATTTTCAAAAAATGTCTGCGACCCAAAAGTTGCTTTTGGAAATTTTTGAACTTGTCCGAAAGGAATTTTCGAAATTTCCGAAAATATCTAGAAGGTTGTTTTGGTTCTGGAAATTTTCGGACTTGTCCGAAAAGTTTTCGGAATCTCCGAAAAATCCTCAGTTGGCTTCACTGTTCTGAAATTTTTCGGATATGTCCGAAATAAATTTTTGGAATTTTCGAAAAATGCAATTATTGTGAATAACAAACAGATCTGGAGCTGTGCCTATAAATAGCTCACTCTCTTCACTTGTGAGGGCTGCTGGACACATTGGATATTTTTGTATCCTTGGCTTGTTTATCTCATGATTCGCTTTTGAGCCTCGTTTTCGTGTTTCCCTTCGCACCCGTGCTCGATTCGGATTTGGTGTGTGTGTGAGAGTTGTGGATTAAAATTTGCGTGAGTGCTTGTCGTTGGCTTTGTGAAGATTTGTGAGCACTTGCATCATCTCCGGGAGTTCTTTGCATCATTTGTTACTCTTGGAGGTTGAGGACTCCTAGGCGGCTAGGTGTCACTCCCGAGCCACTGATCTACTTGTGGTTGATCGGAAGAAGTTTGTGAAGGTCGGATCTCACCTTCGAAAGGAAAGAGATACCACTAGTGGAAGGAGGAGTGCTTTGTGCAACCTCTTGAAAAAAGGGTTAGTGAAGACCCGGCTCTTTGTGAGCTCCTCAACGAAGAGTAAAATCCCCTCAAGGATTTGAACTCCGGAAACAACTCATCTTACTACAACTTTGGTGATATCACTTTTCTCACTCCTCTACCTTTGCTTGATTGTGCCGCTATAGAACTAGTTGTTGCTTGTGCTAGCATATTCTTGTTGTAGGCAGCTAGATCTAGAGTTTACTTTGAAGTGCGCTTACTCTGCTATTTTTGGAAATTTCGAAAATTCCTGCTTCCGCATTTACTTGAGGTTTTGAATTAGCTTATTCACCCTCCTCTAGACCTAATTGACCCTTTCAAAAACAAATTATATTTTCGAAAAGATGTAGTAGTAGTTACAAATCTATACTCCTATGAATTAACTAAATATAGAGAATCTCTCTTGCAGTAGTAGATCTGCAGTGACATCTTCAGACCTGATGCATCTCTCTCTTCTGGTCAAGCTCAAACTCCCAAATCATGACGAGATAATTATCATATATAAAAATGTATTTTTGTGGATGGACAGCCGCTGTTGATGATAATGTTCGCCAGCGATGGACCCTCCAGTGGACTGATCAAATGATGCTGAATGTTGGACTGGCTGATGCGGACATGTTTCCTTGTGAAAAATATTGCGAGACACTGACTCACATGGGGACTTGTGATCGATTGGAATGTGTAGAAGAGTACTCACTCCATCCTATAAAAACCTTAATTCTAAAAATGAATCTAAATTTTTATAATTAATTTTTTTTTAACAAACAAAGTATACTGTAGTTGAATAGGCAATGCCAACTTATCCCCATGCTTCCTGTCTCTGAGAAACTGAGCTACTGCTCTATATGCTCTAGCTTTGGATAGTACTAACAAATTACCGTTTGAATCAACTACCATGATGATGATGGTCTGACTTAAGTATGGGGCCATGGCAGGATTAGAAGCTGCTAATGATTAAGGTATCAAGAATGCACAGTTGGTTAAGCAGTTTAAGCTATTGTATCCCATGTCAGACAAATGATGCTATCATTTTCTATCTTAGAAAAGTGGGCGCTATGGTCCAAATGTCTTTGAGAATTATACTCACATGGAAGCGAGTTCACGGCAACAGCCAAGTGGTTTCAGCCCAGTTTTGTCTTGACCCCGGAAGTCCCGAACTGACCTTGGTGGAATTTTCTGTCTTCCAGAACGCAACCCATTCTTTACGCAAATACTATCGAAGTGCAGCTTCAAAGAAAAATACAGAATAAACCAGCAAGTTAGCAACAAGAGGCTTCCTAAGAGATTTCCTTCTCTTCTTGTTGTTGTTATTTAGACTGAATGAAAGAGATAAGAGTGTAGTCGAGAGTTGGATTATGATGTTGTAATTTCGGATTTTTTTTACTTAATTTTTTCTTTTAATAAAGTATTTTAACAAGGGCCTCCCCTTCTATGTTCCTTTCCAAAAAAAAAAGTTAGCAACATGAGTAACATACAATTCATTCATGCAGTTTTGTTCGTTTGTTACAACAAAAGAATCCCTGACTGACTGGATCAGTTTCACACAAAACTGTAATTTGAGGACAGCTCTTCAAAGGGGGAAAAGCAATACCGCCCTCTCCGTGCTACAAAATCACCGTGTTACAATCAACACATCAAACAAATCATATACCTCTGCCACGCTCGTGTAAACGGGTGAACACCCGTATTTACAGTGTTCCTGATTCCATTTACAATTGCTTCAAGAACTACACATACCCTTGGATCTATGCACATCTTTTTTTTTTTGGCTGTGAGAAAGAGAAACCACACTGGCATACAACAAAAACTCTGCACACCGAGACGCAAACCTGGCATTCGGCAAACTCTGACATCAGTGGCTAGGCTTCTTTTTCTGAAAACAGAGAGTATTGATTAGGCATGAACACCTGGATAGACAGCTTTTCAGAGTAAAGGTATTCATGCAGAAAAAAAGTGTGACATCAGTTGATTAGGCATGACTCACAGGCATCCTGAATCCTGCGTAACAGAAGCCAACTTTTAGAGTCGGGCCTAGTCTTCAAAGGGAAAAAAAGGTAGGACTGATCCATTATGTATTTCTGTTTCTTCAGTGTCGTCATGATTTTTCCAAACATTGTAAGCTCCTGTCATTGTTTTGATTGCTCTGAACACTTCTGTAATATTCATGTGCGCTGTTTGCACTATTACATCAAAGATTCTGCATACATCCCCGCAGAAAAATAAAGATTGTGCATCTATCATTTGCTTTTCTGTATTACATTGTAAATGCCAAAAATTAGCAAACAGTTGATGATATTTTGCTTTAGACATCAAGAGAAACTAAACAAATATCAACAAGGTAGTGATATCTGACAAACTAATTGCTGTTACAAAAACAGTGAACAATTTGACACCTAAAACTGAACTACCATATCCACAAGGTGTGTATTTACGGAATTCAGAGAGGAAACTAAAAAAAACTGGAATTTGTTATGTATATGATGCTGGAAACAAAACAAACAGCTAATTAGCAGCATCAGTTCAAATTACTTGTGAAATGTAGGCACAAAATGGTTCTACAGCTCTAGGTAGCTTCCATTCTACCTTTCATCTTCTCAACTAAACACACGGTTTTTCAGGAAAATATTTTTTCATTTTCCCAGCGTCCTAGAATTGCCTTTCTGTTTTTTCCTTCTCCTTTTGATTTTCGTATCATTATTATTACTTTGGTTTCTTAATAGGGGGATGATTCATCGTGGAACCTGTTCCCCCAACCAATTGGATTTTCTTTTTCTTTTATCTTTGACAATATTTTAAACTTTTTGGATTTAGAAAAATAAACTTGGCTTTGAAGCTCAAGTTCAGTTTGCACATTCAAACAGTTGAAGATATGGAACCTCGTACCAATGTTAAATAAACAATTTGGAGTTCAACAGTACAAAAATAAGTGAATGAACAGGACTGTGGTATGTAATTACAGTAAAGGACAATGTATCAGCATTCTATCAATAGAAGTAGCACTGAAGCATAAGCAACGGATAAAGGGCAAAGTAAACAAGGCCCCACATTCAAGTCTTAATGATTAGTAGGACATACTATCTCACAGTTCACATGTTAATTCAACAATATAAGCATATAGGATTCTCAAACATCAGTGGAATGTACATAATGTGGCATAGCAATAGATTCAGACCTTGAATACTGTCAGAATTTGCTTTCTAGATAAACCAGGTGGATATTGATTAAAAAACAGATCCATCAGATAAGAAGCATTACAAAAGGTGTAAAAGTTCAAAATAACACAACCAAATTTAATGCTTGTTAATGTCTAATCTAGCACTCCAGCTGGTTTCTGTGATATAACCTAACGCTTCAAGGTAACTTAAAAAGGAAAGAACATAAGCATGCATGCAACTATGCAAGGGGAAGAAGTGCAGTCTGCTAGTCATACTGCAGTCACAATGATAATTAAAAAATTCTTGTTCCCAATCAAAGCAAACCTAAAAGTGCAGCATAATTATCTGTTACAGAGAATGAGGGGAACTCTTAATATAATGTCCCCTTCAATATTTTTTTGACAGTTTATGCGTTTGTACGATATACAGGAATTTTTCTGTTTCAGTATTTCCGTAACATGCATTGCATTTTTTTAGGGTATGTGTTGCATACTGTAGTTGAACTAATAGAAAACAAGGACACAAGAAGCATAAACTAAACTGTAGCACGCAAAAATGTCCAGATTACTGAGACAGTGATTCCGTTATAAGGAAAAAAATGAAACATGGTAACGACAGCAAAGTTACCAAAATGGATTTGCAGCTAGTAACGCATACCATTGTAGGGTCCGAAAGTATAGCATATGCTTTCCCAATTAGTTTGAATAGATAGTCAGCATCTTTGCGGATATCGTTAGCAATTTCTCTCCATACTGCATCATTGATATTTTCACTTCTCACAAGAAAATTACCAGCCTGTGCCATATTAACATTAGAGAAGAGAAGAAAGTAGAGAAAGTCATACTAGATGAAAATGGGATTCAGTATTACTTTGTCTGGATGATGCCTTAGTGCTGCTTTGCGGTATGCCTTCTTTATATCCAAGAAAGTGCAAGATGGTTCGATTCCTCTGCATGCAAAAAAGGTGCAAATTTACTTCCAACGAATTTCAGTATAGGAGGTTTCTTCAGAACAAACTCATATAGAATTAATTTCTTCTAAACATGGTTTAAAATGTACTCCTTTCTTCCTATTGTAAGTTTTTTTTCCTCGAACACGCAAGAGACTTGCATGTCATTTCATTAAGAGATAAGAAAGTACACAAGAGAGGTCAAAGAAACCTCTCCCAAACACACTGACACACACCGAGTCGCCACACTTAAGAGACTAAGCCGAGTACGACCATCCCACCAACATCAAACTTAATTGTCCAGGGTGAGCGACTGAAGGAGGAGCTCCTGAAGAGCAGAAGCTCCAGCCCAACACTATGGCTACTCTCATAGGCTATAGTTTGTAGGACCACCTGAACATTTGGGTTACCCTTCAAAAGCACAGGCATTCCAGTGCTTCCATAGTTCCCAGGCTACTAGAATTATTAGAGAGTTGAGGCCGTTCTACACTTCCTTAGGAACACCCCTGGCAACATGCTACCACCAGCTACAGAAGTGCGCGGAGCAGGCTGAGGTGCAAACGCAAGAAGGTTTGACACTGGAAAAAAATTCTTTCCAACTTGGATGCTGGTGATTGCAATTTTAGTGCTTTGTTTTTGAACAGGAAACAATTTTAGTACATTAGCTGTCCACTTCTGTGTGTATATGAGTGTGCAAGTGTTTGGGGTGATTGTGTGGGAACTGGGAAACTGGTGAAGGAGCTTTCGACAACATGATTCCTCATAAGTTGTGCATCCTAAAAGAAAAATATAGTCAGTTAGCCCCGTTGAATGCACAAGATGATACCATGAATAATACTAACTTGATAAGATAAGAAAGTGAAATACCAGTTTCAAATAACTTAAAAACAGATTCAACAGCTGAACAAGTTATAGGTAAAACATCGATCTATATCATACAATTGCATGTCATTCTATAAAGAATGTGGTTTTGTATGTTCAACATGAATTAAAATATTAAAGGGTATGCACTTACAGTATCAAATAAACATTCAATGAGATCCCCTTCTTGGCATCCCTCTCCAAAGCAGAAAGCCTAAGATTGGATCGGTTCAGACTGCTGCGAATACCATCTGATTTTTCTGAAGGCATGGACATATTTTCTTGAAGCTGTCTCTCAAGAAGAGAAATTAACCTACGAAGATCATTCCCTGCCTGATCATAGTCCCTTATAAGTTCATACAAACCAGCTCTTCTAGAAATAGCCTGCAGAAATAGGAAGCACAACATGTTGGTAATGTTATCCGGGTAGAACTCCATCTATGTAAAAGATTTAGCACATAGCAACTAAATAAACAAGCAATAGCAGTATTCAAGCCTTATGCAGTAAAATGTTGTCAATAAAAAGTAATGTCCATATTATGTAGAAGAAATAAATCAATGTTGTAGTTTCAGATAAATGAATCAATTAATAACTCCAGGATGCAAGATCCGTGAGAGTGGAGGGAAATTTTCTCTTGGATGATCCAACAAGAAGGAATGGACGCTGTCAAAGTAACTTGTAAAAGAAACATGGACAGCATAACAATATTATACACATAGTTTTGGCAAGAATCTTTAAAATAAATAAAAGGAAAGAACATGGCTACAGTCGCCATTTCTATACAAGAGAAAAAAAAATTAACGAACCTTAGAATAATTGGAGTCTAGGGCTATGGCTAGTGAGCAATCTGCTATTGCATCTAAAATTTGGCCCGTTGCTTGGTAAGCAGCTGCACGGTTAGCAAAGCAGATTGCTGAAAAACGCGGTGACTCAGTATTGCTTAACAAAGCAGCAGTGTAATGCTCCACAGCCTCTGAATATTTACCAGCTTGAAATGCTTCGTTCCCAGCAGCCTGAAATGAAGCAAACAACAATTTCAAGCCATTAGTGTGAAATCCTTGAAAATTTTGTTCAATTCCTTGGGTATCACTATCATATTCGTGCATGATTAATATGAGGATAAGGTATAGGAAAAATGCTGGATATAAAGGAAACAAACTATGTTAAAACATGTGGACAGAGAAAAACACATATTTGCTGCCTCTATCATACCATCAGCTAAAACTATTAAAATTGAAGCAACTTAGCAAGGCAAACATATGGCATACTTTAAGGCGGAGTAGTTCATAGATTGCCGTGGAGAATGATGAAACTGATTGCTGAGATTGCTTCCCGTACCTATTGAATTTGTTTCCACAAACTTAGCAAACTGTATAAGACACAATGCATGGAATACCAGAAACAAATAAAATTAACAAACCACTGGTTTAAAAATATTGCCTGCATTCAACAAGCGCTTCCTGTCCGAGCTTCTTTAAAAACTTATGAGCCTCTTCAAGCTTTCCAATGAAGAAATAGGACTTCGCTATAATATAGTAACGCCACAATTTCACAGAGCTACTGCAATTGTCCAAGTCAATGATTTTTGAATGCTGACACAGAGAAAAGCTATTTTCTTCTGCCAGATGTAGAGTTTCTTCACAAAACCGAATTACTTCTTCATATCGTTGTAACTGTTAAGTCCCAGAAAACCGATGGTTAACCAATAAAAATATACTAGCTGATAATAGCAATGAAAACTTAGCAGTATGGCACGTTCAAGGCAAAATAAATTTACCGTAAATACAGACCAGTAACAAAGCTTCTGCTTTCATCATCATCAAATTATCTGAACAAGAACTTGAGGACAAAGCATCGGAGATCATTTGTAAGGCGGTGGGTATCTTATCAAATTCCTTATTTACAAGATATTCTTTGGATAGAAGCATAAAATTAGATACTTTCTGTCAACAAAAAAGACAAGAACATACTGATTAGATTGTCAATTGTCATGTAACAAAGTTACAAAGCATTTTGGTTTGAACAGATAATTCCTGGAAGAAGTTTTATAAGGGTATAAAAACAGGATAAGTCTTTTCCTTTGCATTAAATAAGATAGTTCTCGCTAAATGGATATAATGAATCAAGAAATAAATATATCAGTCTGTCACAGAAAAAAGTGACCAAAAGACTGGTTTAGAAAGCAACCAGGGGAAGAAATGTTACAAACAGTAAGTCACAATAAAAGGATAGTATTTTAAAAAAGTATTGTGAACATCATTGCTACCTGTGTCTGCTCATATTTATCGTATACTATGTAATATTAAATTACACTCAGTTTTTCTGGCATGTTCAACGGTATATGAGGCAACAAGTTGGGAGTTTATTAGGTGTATATACTGCTGGAGTAAGAGATACGTAACATGAATCTTTAGGAGATTGACAATGTTATACATAACACCATGAATCTTTAGGATATGTAAAATTAGATGTATAGCATCTAGTTTAGAACCTCCCTGGCCTCTAATGTACAAAATTTAGATTAAAAAATAATTTCACATAAAATAAGCATGATCTTTTTTAGAGGAAGTAAAATAAGCACGACTAAGATAGCTATTCCGCAAGAGATCCTCAACAGCTTGCTTCTAGTTATTCATTTTTCTATTCATAAGTAAAAGAATAACATGTGTGTGTGTGTTGTCATCAAATTTTAATCAAATTACAAACTTGTTTGCCTTGTGATTTAAAAAAAAAACATAGTAGAAACTAATATACAAATGGTAAAAGGAAACATATTTCACAGATTCCAGGATTCCTCGAGATATGCTAAAATTTAGAAAATGACAGTGCAAAACCAGATAATTACTTTCTGCGCTACCTGACTACCTGAGCTTTTTTTATGCCATCAGAAGCCTCTTCCGTGATTTTACTGTCCAAGCTTGCTGCATGATTAGACTTCAGACATATTTCAAAACCCTTTTGTGCTTCTTCTACATCCCCCAGAGCAAGTAGGCAACTATAACATTTAGACAAGCACAATGATTAGTTCATAATCACAATGTTGAATATGAAGTATACCGAGGGCCAGAAAAATGAGTAACTAAATGCATTACATAGTTATGCTTATTGAACCTGTGATGCAGAATTTGATTTCAGCATCATCCCTGACCCTGAGCTGAACTCACAGAATATAACTTTGACGGAGGAATCATTTTTACCTTCATCAAGATTTAACAGTAATTGTTCTCTAGACTAAATCATGCAAAAATGACTATCAAACTCGTTAATTAATTATGTGTCACTATGAAATTATGGTCATTTGCCAAAACATGATGAACCCAATAAAGTTTTTGTAAAAAAAAAATGAAATGAGAGAGAAGGGACTTGAATTAGAAAACTCAGAAACTGTCCTGCCTACCTAACAAATTCACCATAAACCATTTAAACCTAGACATAAACTGGAGGCAGCGCCCACAATCTGGAGGAGATGATAACTGCTCACGATGTTGTGGTGTCTCCAACGATGCATAGAGCATGAAGGACAGGGCACAGCTGGACTTTTAGCAAATATCCTTGACAGTGGCAATGGTTGAGGGCATCGTGTTTGGGAATACTACAGCTGAGATTCCATCCAACACGGTGTTGTCAGGCAGAGCTGTAACAGCTAACATCTGTTGCCCCACTCAAGCTTAGACACAGTGTGACAGTACATTGTAACCCTAACCCTTAGGGGCATTTTGGCCATATCTGTATTGCTTGCTCTCCAAAACTCAAAAGATGGTACACTAATATCTGTAGTGTGTTTCAGCAAATGATCATGATTATGTAATGGTACTTAACTAATTCGTGAGTACACAGCTCATTGAATAAATGATACAAACACAACATTTATTTATGGTGCTTGAATCAGTAAGGCTAACAACATAGTATCACCTTGCAAGTTGCGATCACGTTATGATAGTAATGTTACAGTTTTGACCTTAAACTTTAAAACAAGGAACTATTTCTTTACTTTGAGAATTGAAGGCCAAAAAATACAGCAATCAATTAGGATGAATTAAAAAATAACTGATTCCTAGGAGAATTAATTTAATTAGTCCATGTTTTCTTGATCTTATATGTATGATAAAATATCTTAATATTTTGATGCTAAATAATATGAATTTATAATGCAACTTCAATAGTTCGCTAGGAAGAATATATTGGCCACTTCAGTGAAAGCACATCCCTAGCCATTGGTCTTACTTGGCAGCTCTGACTTGAGCCTTCAGAAAGTTGGAATCAATATCAGTGGCTTTTCGACAATCAGAAAGGGCCTCTCTCATCCTACCAAGAGACATCCGAGTAGCTGCACGATTGCTGTAGCACAGCATCAATGATTTCCAAGAAGCCTCATTCAAAGAAACAGAATTGATTCCATGGGTATAGCACTCCTCGGCCTTAGCTAACTGTCCTTCAGCATATGCTTGGTTCCCCCTAGCGCACATCAAACAATTTAGTTTAAAAGGTGCCAAAGCCAAATATCACAAAATATTGAAAAAAACATTGTGCCATTTTTTGAATCACAGTCAAATTGTAAAATACTTATTTCTGAATTTGGTTGGTTGATATACAGTGTTATGTATATCATTTGTTCAGTTATGGAAGGCCTGCAAGTACTCTTATATTATTGCTTAAAGGGTTGAACTTCTCCAAATGATTGCGTTGCTACAACTAAACCAAAATAAGTAAGCAAACAGCAATGCAACAAAAATCTATTTGCAAAATTTATAAATAACAAGGCATTGTAAGGGACACTGTGTGTCGGCACATGTAAAGAACCACCATACGCTTGTCTGTATTTGAGAATAAAATTGGTTGCTGAGAGGTAAGTTATTCAAATAAAGGAATTGGTATACATGCCAAAACGTGTATAATTAAAAAGCATGTGACTAAAGACAAAGGCTGATTTGAGAACCTTATACGCCATGTTTCACAGTCTTCTTGATGTCCAAGGTTTTCCTTAATTCCTGGTCCTATATTCATTGTAACTGTTTTAGGATCTGCTTTGTTGTATTTGGTCCATTGAGCTGGTAAATCTGTGTATTGCTGCCTTGAGATTTCTTTGTGTGCAAAACCAATGGCAGGTGACGGACGGCTTTGAATAGAGTTAGCATGATTACTCATTCCTCCAATCTTTTTCTTGCTAGATCGTCTTTGTGAGTGCAATGTACTCTGATCAAAAGTTGATGCCGCAAATATGAAATCAGAATGACTGGAATTTTCCAGTTTTGTCACAGAGGTAAACACTGTTCTATCATGGTTACTCTCTGTTGCTTGCGGGCTAAAGCAGTTAACATCTTCTTCCTTTGCACCAGAGTTCCCTTTACTGGTATCGGAGTCCTCTAGTCTGAAGTCAGTGACTTCCTTCAAATGCAAATTTACTTTTGGAGCTGCTTTCTGATCGATTGTAAAGAGTGGTTGCAATACCTGGTGGGCTGAGAACTTCTCTTGTTGAACTGCTCTTTTATTCATGCTCACACCCTTAACCCCTCCATATTCTCTGGATGCTGCATCGGGGTCACGTACAGTAAAGGATTGCTCATCAACCAACCCCAAATCGCCAAGTTCTGATGTTGGTACTCCAGTGCTTTGTCTTTCATCAGACAACTTTGTGGAAGAAACCTTTGCACTACTATCCTGAACTACAAGGCCAAAAGGTAAAGTATTTGAGGCTTTTGCTCTAGTGGAAACTCCACGATGATCCCTCATACTTGAGCCACATCCATGCCTTGCACCCTGAAAACTGGACTCGATGCACGCATTACCTTCGGCAACTGAGGCATCAAGCTGATCAGAACCAAATGCTACATTCTTTTTCTCTACTGAATCTCCCTTCTTAATTTCAGTTTCTGCTATTTTTGTAGTGAACCCCCTTTCCTCAGAAATCTCACCAAAGACAAAAACAGATTTACTCTCCCTGCTATCATCGCCATCTGCAGAAATTTTGCTCGCCACATCCTTTGTTAAGTTACCTTCATCCTTTGCGAATTGCGTAGCAACATTTTCTGCGGTACATAGAGATGGCCTAACCACTTGACCAACTAGTGAGCAGGTACTCTCTGTACTCTCGCATCCCATTGTTTGAGAAGGAGCACCAAGCCCTTCATCACGGTGATCGATCCCTTCACGAACAATACTCGAACTCAAAACCGAATGCAAATTCATCTTCGCCGCTGAGTCATTTCCCACCAAACCATCAGCATCGCCTTGCCTGCTGAGGGGATCATATATTGGGAGCTCCCCCAACGTTGCTGAGAAGCTCGACGACGTTGAGGCCTTGCCGAATACAAACGAGAAGCTCCTCCTCATGTCCGACGCCCCGAACGCGAAGCTGGACTCACCGGACGAGCTCCAGGAGCTCGCCGACGGCGAGCACCCCTCCACGTCGACGAGGCCGGACGCCGCGGTGTCCCCGCCGCCGCCGAAGACGAAGCCCGAGGGAGCGTGCGATCCCGAGGCCCCAGCGCCACGCCGCACGCCGTGGCCGACCGGGAGATCGACGCCGAGGAGCCGGGTCGACGAGGAGGAGGAGGAGGAGGAGGCGGCGGCGGAGGCGGCGACAGGGTGGTCCGACGACCGGAAGGGCGCGGGCTGGCGCCGCGGCCTGGCGACGCGGGGGTGCCTGGGGCTCGAGGCGGCCGGGATGGTGGGGAATGGGGCGGAGGCGGACATCGGATCGGCGGCCGGATCCATCGGCGGCGGCGGCGGCCGCAGCGGCGCGCGGCGCGCGGCGCGGGGGGACGTGGGCCTCGTTGTCAGGAGAGGCTGCGGGGTGGGGCCATGCACAGATAAAGGAGAAGAAAAAAATAGAAACGGAAATGGATTGAATCGGCCTGTATGTAGTACATCATTACTCGTCACTATCAGCAATCAGTAATGGAGTATTAAAAATAGAAAAAGATGAAGAAAAGGCAGGATCATATGCTAGTGCGATGGGACAGCTCGGAGTGGAGAGAACGTGTTACAATTGATATACCTAAATTGCTGGAATATTTTTTTTCAATTATACGGCAGCCACACAGGCTAATACTTATATCACACCACACTCACAATTATGTTTTTAACATATGTTTGTATAGAGAGACGAAAACCAGCAGCATATATCTGATTTCGCTAAGTTCTGTTAAAAATCTAATATACATATATATGTAATATTTATGGACACTAGAATTTGTACCGGTCGTTTTTGATATACTATTATCACTTTAATCCAAGCATGCGCAACAGAATCCCAAAATAAAACCCAAACTTAAAATTTAGAATTTTTTTCTTTTAAAATAATTGGCTCCAATAGTTCTCCTTTAGAATTGCTCAAAAATTGAAATCCCTAACCTCCTTGCTCTCCACAAGTTGAGAGCATGACTGCTTGCTCCCAGTCCATTAATAAGGCGTTTGCTGCGTGAGAGAGAGGATTCAAGGACTTGCAACGCGCAAGAGGAGGGAACCAATCGCACAGCACGCGCAAGGAGGGGGATTGTATCAATTAGAGGGAGGAATCTGTTTATGATAGAACTTACCCACCCAATCTCAAGTCTTATGCTACGGGTGCTCGTATTTAGTACTAATTATTTTTTTCATACGAGTTGTCATATGAGAGAGAGGATCAAGGACTTGCAACGCGCAAGAGGAGGGCACCAATCGCAGCACGCGCAAGGAGGGGGATTGTATCGATTAGAGGGAGAAATCTTTTTATGATAGAACTTACCCATCCAATCTCAAGTGTTATGCTACTGGTGCTCGTATTTAGTACTAATTATTTTTTTCATACGGGTTGTCATGTTTAGAGCTCCTTCAGAAACAAATAAAAAAAATGCAGTAATAGTGTAAGGTCTTATCAGGCATAATATTTTGTCCGAAAACAAAGGTGAAAGGGTACTGTGATAAAAGAAAGAAAATAAAACCTAAATGAGTAGAAACTAACAATGCGGAGGCTGCTCGAGCCCTTCAACAGCCGGTCCGATCAAGATCTTTATGGGCGCAGATAATTGAAGAAGCGAAAGGTTTGTTCCAGTGTGTCCAAAATATGCAGTGCACAAGATAAAGAGAGAAGTGAATAGGTAGCCTCATACTCTAGCTCAAATGGCAATAAGTTCTAGATCTTGTGCAGAGTGGAGACTCCGTGCTCTTGCAAGCATCTTGGACTTGTTAAACCAAGAATGTAATCCCTATTTTCATCATTAATAAAGCTCTCTCTTTAACCTCAAAAAGAAAAAAAAAAGAACAGGCAGTTCACTCTTCTCTCTTTTAGGGTTGAGTATAAGAAGGCATAGGCCAAAAAGGAAAAAGAATAATCCAGATCAGGACATTTAAAAAAAGATTTAAAATGCACCTACAACCATACAACAAATAGATGCAAATCATCGTGCGGTTCAGTCTGAAATTCAGTACAACTTCACAATGTTGTATCAAGAGGAAGAAAGACAGCTTTATCTACATACCAGCTATAGCAAAAGTCAAATTGAAGAGAAGAAAACAAGACCAAGGAAGACAGCAGGTGCCAATTTCAGTGCAAGTGTTGGCTTTATAAACCATACTCTCCAGTCCCCAATGCCTTCAAGCATTTGATGGGTTGAGGAATCTAATTTCCATTTCTTGATGAACTATGATGACAAAGCATGACTTGATGTATGAGCAAGTGTTTTTACATAGTATCATAATCGATAAACAACATGAGTATTTGACTAGCAACAAAAGCACTAGGCTGTCTTCCAAAAGACAAGTAGGCACTATGTGAAATCAAATTACCAATCGTAAGTTCGTAACAGAAGAACACTACAATTCTATTGAAAATTTTACAGGGCAGTAATCAAACAAACAGCCCCATTGAATTTGAATGACTAGTAACCATCCAATATTCACATCATATGTCAACCAGCACTGTGGAAATCCCAATTGACACCAAAGTGGAAAAAAGTGTGATAACATTTTAAGTCGACAACTTTCAGACCACTAAATTAATTGATGCAGAGGTTTTTTCACTCGTCAATATCCCAACTCAGCTCCTCATCATCTTCGACAGAACTAAATCGTTTTCTGATATCCTCAGCTTTGCTAGGAGGGCTTGACCGTGGAATCGGTTTTTTCTTCTCATCTTCATCACCAACATCCTCGATCTCCTCCCAACTAAGATCTTCCTCCTGTGCAGATGGATGAGATGCCGCTGAGAATTCACTCTCCTTAGACGAGTCCCCAGTATTGATTTTCTCTTCTCGCCTCTTGTCATTGCTTGAGTTTGGTGTTGCTACTTCATCCTTGGATTCGCCATTGCCATCCTTCTCGGCTGACAGAGTAGTCTTCTTGTCTTCTGAAACATCTAGTGCATCCGCTCCTTGTTTATCATCCTGTGTTTTGTGGCTAACAGGCTCCTCAATTTGCACTTCTTTCTTATGTACCACAGTGTTGGCACCTTCCTTGTGATCACCATTGTCGTCATCCTCATCATCATCCACATCCCAGCTGAGCTCTTCCTCATCCTCCTTTGACATTGCCCTGGTCACAAGTTTGGTACGGACATCCTCGGCTTGTCTGAGCTTATCGACGGCGAAGAAATACCGGCACCAGAACATGTCATAGTCTACCACCGACGGCACAAGCCTCTCCACGAAGCTCTCCAGCCCGGGGCTCTCCTTCAGCACCCCCTCGATCTCCTCTTTTCTCTCATCGATTTTGAACGCGTCCCGCCACTTAGCAAACCCATCGGCATCCTCCGGCTCCTCGGTGAAGGTGGCAGGGTCGGCGCGTAGCGCGAGCACCTGCGCCTCGAACCGGGTGTACTTCTTGGACGGCAATGACGCGCGCCATGAGGCGCCGGAGGCGGAGTCAGAGGGATGGGAGGAGCCGTCACCGGCGCCATCCTCGCCGTCGGCGTCCACGGATCGGAGGGCCTCGTTGGCGTGGGAGAGGAGGACGGCGGCGGCGGCGCCGAGGTCGTCGACGGCCTGGCCGACGGACTCAAGCCTGTTGGAGGCGGCGGACGCGCCGGCCTCGAGCGCCCCGGGGAACGCCGCGGCGGCCCGCGCGGCGGCGGCGCGGAGGGAGGCCGTCTCGAGGCGGAGGCCCGAGCCGAGGTCCTGGATGTCGCGGCGGTAGCCCTCGAGCACCGACTCCGACCGCGACGCGAACGTCTGGATCAGGCCCCCGAAGCTCCACTCGCCACCGTCGCCGGAACCCGCACCTTCCCCTTCCCCTTCCCCTTCCCCTTCCCCTCCCTCCTCTTCCGCCGCCGCCGCCGCCGCCTCCTCGGCTTCCAGCTGGCTGTTCACCTTCCGCTGCTCCTCTATCTCTTCCGCCAACGTCTTGATCAGCCCACCGAAGATCCACCCGCCGCCCGCATCAGCCTCCTCCACCTCCTCCCCACTCTCCCGCTCGCCCTCCTCCGCCTCGGCCTCCTGCTCATCGCGCGGCCGCACATCAATCTCCTCCGCCAACGTCTTGATCAGCCCACCGAAGCTCCACCCGCCGCCGGAGTCCGCCTCCTCCTCCCCCTGCTCCGCCGCGGCTTCCTCCCCCTCTCCCCGCTCCTCCTCGTGCTCGTCGCCGCCGACGCCAGCGGCGGCGGCGGAGAAGACGGAGCTGAAGAAATTCATCGGCTCGGATTTGGATCTGGGCTCTCGAGACTGGAAGGCGGCGGAGGAGAGGTGGCGTGGCCGTCGGCCTAAATCGGGAGATCCGCAGCGTCGTAGGCTAGAGGCTCCGTACGTGACAATGACGTGTGGGTCCAGGTCAGGTGGGGCCAGAATCAGCGAGAGGGTGGTGGGGTCCACCGGCGGTGAGTAGTGGGAAGGTAGAGAGAGTTGAGGCTGGTCGGTTTGGTGCCAATCTCGGCCAAGGTGGACTCCATTTGTGTGGAGCTTTGCCTACCTAGCGGGTATAGATCCACTCAAATATTTTTTGCCTACCTATGGATGAGGGGATCATCTCCGAATTTGAAATCTTGTGTTTTTTTTAAAAAAACAACTTTATGTCCACGAATTTACGAAAATATTAAATTATCTCCAAACCTTACTACGCTATACACCTCCAAATTCTTCAATTTAGATGAAAATATCATGCGTCTAAGCAAAATGGCTTTGACGATGATGTGATTAGTCCTTCCTTTGTATGTTTACACACGTTCTAAGTGATAAACGTTAACTCATTTTATCATCTTCAGCTTCTAACCTAACCACACAAATCAATTAGCAATCTTTACAATAGATCTATCATACCATCTCCAAAATTTACAGTCCCTCAAATACATAATCATACCCGTTTTCATGTTATAACAATTCACCAAATACCGGTTCAATTACAGGAGAAGAAAAACTCACCCGACATCTAATAAATACACTACAGGCACCTCTAACATTAGAATTACTCTAAGATATCCATCTTGCAGCATTTACGTTACACAAAGCGCTACACAAGCAAAGTATATGTGACTCATATTACACAAGAGACACTCCCAATAAGACACTGGTGATGGAGTAAATACTCTGTTTGTTGGCAAAATAAGTTGCTACTACTATAGAGCCACATGGCAACCATGAGTTGTCAAAGCTTGCGTTTTGTCGCACTCATCTAGAGCAAACTAAAGATTTAGGGAACATAAGAAAGGGGAAGTGAGAGAGAGTACTGACCGTGGATGCTAATTATCGACTTGTATCTATCTTGGAGACTAGTGGGCAGGTGAGGGAGACTTTGGCCTAAATTAAAAAGTTTGGGGATATAAAACAATACATAGGTGAATTTTAGATATTTGTTAAATATTAATGACGCAAAATAAATTTAAATGATAATGGGCATTGTCTTGAAATTGTAAGCATAAGATCAAAAAGTTGTGTTAAAAAAAAAGAATAGGAACCGGCCGACCTACGGGCAATAGATAATCCGTTTTAGTTCAATTAGATGAACTAGTTGTGAACCTTTCAAAATGATACTTAGTTCACTTAGCTTAGCACATATTACACACAGGTAATTTGCGTCTATCCTCAAGAAAAAGCCAAGTAAATTATTGTCGTGTCAAATAATACTCTAACATAATCTTAAGCTTAAAAGAGTAAAGAAAAAAACAACATTTACGTTTATCAGTACCTTTTTGGAAGCGTTTTACAACAATTTAAATTCTTGGTTCAGATTATAAACCAGACGGTTTCGAGCAATCTAAAGGTGTGTTCGCTATTACACTCTTCCAATTTCTACTTACTTGTTTTTCGTTTGCATATTTTCTAAATTTAGTATGTTTTTTTAAAAACATTTACAGGAAAGTCAATCCTTTTTTAAAGTTTTTTAAGTTAATATTTAATTAATTATGTACGAACCCAACCAAAACCCATGATCCAAATATTTTTCTAAAATACGATACAACCATAACGTCCACAACACGTTCCCACTCGCTTCTATAAACACACGTACCCACCATACTATTCTTATTCTTATTCTTATCCTTATTGTTATTGTTATGAGCACATTCAAAATCAGCCAAACCAGTGCCGATAGACACGGGTACACCGGGATATTCACGGTTCACACGCTGCGATTTCGATTTCTCAGGTGAAGCGGTGAACCGATGGTTGCGTTGCATAGACCCAGCCGAGTCGATCGAGCCCGCGGGTTTCAAAAATTTCCCCAAAATCTCGTCCCCGTCTCCGCCGCTCGCCCGCTCCACCCTTCGTCGAGCCGCCGATCCTTCTCCTCACTCGACCCATCCTCCATCCCCCCCGCCTCCGCTCGCTTCCTCCCGCCGCCGCTCTCGACGCCGACGCCGACGCAGCCAGGGCGACAGCGAAGCCCGGACCAGGTGCCTGTGGGGGGACGACGACCTCGAAGCGGCCGCCAGGGCGCCGCCGACCTCCATCCCGGGGCCATCTGCTACGAAACTTCCCCAGATTCTCCTCTCCCCGCTCCGCCTTCACCGAGGGGAGGCGCTGCGCCGGTCCTTCTCCCGCTCCAGAAGCTTCCGGAATCCAGCGGCCCCCCTCGCCCTCGCCGATGGAGCAGCTCAACGCCAAGCTCTACGACAAGTACACCGCCCTCAAGGTATATACATACCGCCTCCTCTCGGCCCTCATTCTGTAACCCTACCCATGGACACGGATTTCTTCTTAACCGTTTCGTGCTGCCGCTTTTCGATGCGCGCAGAAGCGGAAGCTGCTCGACGAGGGGCTGGACCAGAAGCGGGCTGCCGACATCAAGGAGCTCCAGCAAGGTAAACCGAGGTGGATGGATTCCGTCGGAAGGGTTTAAGACTTGGGGGAAGAAATGCGTATCTTTTGGAATTGGGAATTTTCTGTCACTGTCAGGTTGTTGATTTGGCTCCGTTTTGTTGTTTCGGATGATGCAGCCATGAAAGAATGGGTCGCCGAGCTCCAGAGCGAGAACGAGCGCCTCATTGCCAAGCTGTAAGATTGAAATGCTGCTCCTGCGGCGATAGGGTTTCGCTGATGTTTTGGGCTTCGCTGTTTGGGGGAAATGGCGCCTGACCCGTTGCCTTCTCTTCTTTTGTTAATTTCTTGATACCAGGACCCAAAAGGAGCAGCAGCTTGTGGAGGCTCAGACGCTTTTACTTGATGAGACTCGGAAGAGTAAGAATTCTTTACTACTTCAATTATAATTTTACAAGAAAAATGGTTGGTAGTATGCAAGTATAAACCATGCTTGAGTGGAGGTGGAACTGATGTGCGTCTTTGGAAATGGGGGGAAATAATCTGTTGCTGATTGCAATCACTATTTGGTTGACACATACAGATACCTCTTAAATCAATGCTTATCTTCAATTACGATCTGCATTGGAGGCAACTCACATATCTAACTTATTCAACGCTTGTAAGTAAGCAGCTTCCCAGTTGTGACCTAACCATTTCTTTTCCAGTAGTGCAAGAAAAACTGATTTACACAAATTCAAAAGAACTATTGCTTGATCTATCTGAGTGATTTTCTTTACATCATGCTTGGTTGGTTAGCGTAGTTCTAGCAAGTAGCCACCAGAAGTTTTGATCCCCTTTAAATGTGATATTTACACTCAACGTAGATTAGCAAGAAGCAAACACACAATATGAGGTATTGGTTAATTAAGTTGCACAAAAACAGTGACTGATGTCGGCGGACATCATTAGCAGAGTTAGAGGATGGAACCAGAATTTTGAAAACTGATCATGGGAGCTGTGGATGCGCTTGCTAGTGATGACATAAGTGGTGTTTCGTCTTCTTGCCAAGATGCAGTTAGCTTTGCAGGGAGATCTGGGAAGAAATATTTGTAATATGCTTTTAGTTAGTAATATGCTTTTCAGCTAAACATGATAATACAATTCGTCTTGCACTCAGTAAATAATAATTCATCAGGTTTGCCATGGTAAAGTACCACCCAAATTATAAAGTGAACCAGGCCTTGTAAAATTAATTTTACTCTGTAGATGGTCTGAGTTCTGTCTTCCATATTAATTTGGTATTAATGAAGTTGATTTAATTCAATTTTGATTACAAAACATGCAGCAAAGGAGCTCAATAGTGAAATATTGAAGCTTCAGTGTCTCCTGGCTGAGAAGAATGATGCAAACCATACAGCTACAGGGTCTCCTGACACAACTACTGAAATGATTCTAGAAAATCAAACTCCAATTTCACCTGCAAAGAAGACGCCAAAGTCAAACAGCAGGGAGAGAAATATGTGCTCCATTGAAAAAGCTATCGTTCCTCGTAATGGCTTTCAGGAGGAAGGAAGAGAAGTAAGTTTTCCGTAACAGTTGAACTACCTATTAGTAATGTACAAGTATGCAAGAGAACGAGTGTGTTGAGCTCTTCTAATTTCTGTTTATGATTTGGATTGGTTTTGTAGCTTGATTCCTGTAGACGGCCTATGGGCATCTCAGGTTAGTGGTAATATACACGCAGTTACACACAGTTGTGAATTGTTTTAACTTAAAAGCATGTTGTTTGCAGGGAGTGCAACAGAAGAAAGCTCCAGTACCTGTATGTTTCATATGCTGGTTGAATCAATACTTGGGATGAAATTTTCAGTGAAGAACAAAATGGAAGGATTTTCACTTTCAGTCTCCCATGAAGCTAGTGGTATTTGGAACATCAAATTTCATGCTATTGTTTTAGCCACAGCATAGTACTGGAATATCACATCATAGTTATTATTCATCATGTTTAACTTGTGTTCATTTCTCTTTCACATTCATTTGATTTTGCATATAGCCCCCTCCATGTTTGCCAAGCAAGCTGAGTATTCAAGCAAACAGTTATGCAAAGAACAATCTTCAACCTGAAAAGTAGTCCTTTAAACCACCAAAAGAGTTGCATGAATACATATTTTAATGCTTTAATATCTTTGTCAAGAATGATACGCATATCTATCTCTAGAGAGTGTAACACATCTCTTTGGAGCTCAGCCGTTTGTATCAGAACTTGTATACCAGCATACAGTGTAGTTACACGTTACATAATGGGTGAAGAACCTGAGGGTCATGTCACCAATGTTTTCAGTTCAGGATTTATAACTTTGACCCCTTTTACCATACTGTTAGAACATTTGATTTGTAAAGATCATGTCACGTGTTACATTCCTAACTGAATTGTTCAAACTGTTGTAGGTTACAATTTCACTCTCACATGGGTAGACCAACCCGGTGGCGGTGAATGGTCATATCAACACTCGTCACTGGGCACCCTGGACAGGATAGCAAAGGGCTGGATGAAGGATGACGTAAAATTCAGCACGGCCATGATTCCTGTATTCTTCAAGCAGATATCGTGCATCCTCAGACAAGGCTAATCTCAACTGGGAAGCTTTGTTTGGGTTTAGCTTAGTTTCTGTACTGGACTTATGCTTGACAGTGGACTGAAACTGACTTGTTTTAGAGGTGACATCAGGCTTTATGTATCTTTGCGTTTGCCATTCGTTGTTCCTGTTGTGAACATATCAATTAGAAAGTGATTCTGGATGTTGGTTGCCGCATGTCTTTATGTATAGCCCCTGATTCGAAGTCTGATGGTTTTGAAAAGAAGAGTTTTGACATGGCTGTCCAATATATCATACTCGGTGCCACCTTTTGAATTTTGAAGGGTTGATTGGATTCATGTCAATATAAATTTCACGGCTTTGAATGAATGGGTGCCTGTGGAAAATGATTTGGCAAGTTTATACACACGACGAGAACTGGATCAGCAAGCAACCTTGCTAAAATAACTCTGCAAGATTTTCGAAGTTAAGCCTGAACACCATTCTGCTGCTGCTCTGCCAAAGCTTATGCTTAATTATATTTACCTGTCTGAGCCGATGTCAAATCTTATGCTAATTACATCGAAGGAGCATAAGGGATTGGACAATAATTGTATCGGTGTCAAAACTGTGGGAGCCTAAATGGAATTTTCCTTTTCACGTACTAGTATTTAAATTTTCTGAAGAATGAAATGATATGCGTAGAAGAAAAACATTCCTCTTACATTCTTTTTTTTTTGGACTTGAATCCGTTTGAATTTGTTTCTTATATAAATTCCAGTATGACCACATCTCGTCGACGGCAAGCACTCTTACATCGAAACAAATGAATCATTGAAACAACCAAGAAACAATTACAGATCAAACAGTTCAAAATCAGACTCGCCAAGTTCCGAGTCGACATCAATCGCATCCGAATCCACCCAAGCAACAGCATCTCATCCGCGACCACCCGCCATCTACGCGGGCTTGTAGAGCTTCTCCACCATCTTCTTGAACTCGTCCTGGTTGGGCCAGAGCGCGGCGGCCTGGGTGTTGAGCGGGGACTCGTTGTTGGGCTCGCCGAGGAGGCTCTGGATGGAGAGGAGGATGGTGCGGACGTCGTAGGCGGAGGACCACTTGTCCTGGAGGATGTCGAGGCAGATGTTGCCGTGGGCGTCCACGTTCGGGTGGAAGCAGGGGGTCTCGAACCTCACCTTGGGCGGCTTGTACGGGTACTCGCCGGAGAAGGCGAGGGAGAGGCGGTACGAGGTGCCCTCGTACGCCGTCGCGGCGGATCCGGCGATCGTGCCCACCCAGCTGAAGATGTTGTCCCCCTCCGGGAACGCCGACACGCCCGGGTCGCCGCCCATCATCAGCGCCATCAGCTCCGACTGCAGCCGCCGCACCACCGACTGCCCCTCCGCCGCCCCCCGCGCCTGCTGCTTCCCGGAGGCGCCTCCTCCGCCCGCCGCCGCGGGCGCCGCCGCCGCGGCGGCGGCAGGAGGAGGCACGTTGCCGCTGCCGTGCGCGCCGGTGTTGTTCTCGCCTCTCGCCATCCTCCTTGCCTGGATCGAGAATTCGAGATCGGTGGAGGCGCTTCGACGAGAGAGAGAGAGAGAGAGTGGGGGAGGAGGAGGAGGAGGAGGAGGAGGAGGCGATGTGGGGAGAGTATATATAGGGCAGAGCGGATTGGTGGGGATTTGGTAGTGACCGTTGCCGCAGGGTTGGGTTGGTTGCGTGGATCGGCAGCTTCCCGGCGCGGCGGCGCCCAACGGCTAGTTTCCGGAGAAGCGGGGCGCGTTCCCACTTGGGGTGGAGAGATGGGGCCCACGTGACAGGTGGCGTACGATGGGCCGCGGCCGCGGGCCGCGGGCTGGTCGGCGCATTGGCCCGCTCGCCAGCGAGACCGTGACAGGCTGATGGGACTTCTATGGGCCGGGGTTGATGAAATTCATGCGGATTTTACGCTCTCTGTCATTTTTTGTCTGGAATTATTTTAAATTATGAAACTCGATATTATTAGGATTAATTTTAGGGGTTTCTTTATTGTTTTGATTGTTAGAGCATCACCTTACATAATCTCAAAATGGACGAGGGGTGTTTTTTTTTTTGAAAAATCAAATCCAACAATCGACCTAGTTAGATGTCCAATGTTTGGAATTCCCAACTTTGGTTTTTTTCGTTCTCCACATATCTCTTCTTTCTATAAAGCTAATGCTCACTAAACACCTAAATCTCAACATGCAAGCATATTATTTATTAGCACTTCTAAAACCTACATGCAAGCATGTCACATTAACCCACTAAGCACATAAAACTTAACATGCAAGCATATAGTAATTATATCTACAATTTATTTATTCTAAAACTAAACATACACATGCTAAATCATCATTTTCAAATTTTTTTCACAATATTTCAATTCAAATCATTTTATCATTTCTCCAATATCTAACATATATCCTGCAGCAAAGCGCGGGGCATCGTCTAGTAAGAAAGAGCTTTCACTCCTAATCCGGAGCCCGTGCCACGACGGGAGATCATGTTGTGCGTTGCCTGGAGTAGATCGAACGCTCGGAGGAGGGGAGGAGATAACAGTTTTGTTGGTGGTCTTTTAAGGTGGCATACTTTTTTATTTAGGAATTCAAATATAGAGTATCTCTTGGAAGAAAGAATATAATCATGTCTTAAATTATCATTAAAGATTTCCCAAAGAAGTTTTGGGGGATTATATTTTGGATATGTGTTGGCCATGCTCTTAGCTTGCGTTTCATGATGCCTTTCTAATAACTAAAAAGTAGACATGTAAGACATCTACCTAATATTATTAAGAAACGGAAATTCAAATTAATTTTGAGTATACAAGAAGGACTTTATTATTCTTGATCTCTTTGACCTATATTCATAAAGACATATATCAGTTTTGCTTTTGAATTGTGAACTACTACTATCAAGATATACGTTTGTATTGTGTTTCGCTAAAAAAATTTGAAAAGTAGAGAAAGATAGAGCATAGATAAATACTACTCTATAATTATCCTGCTTCTATAAATTTCACACAATCGTTACAATACAAGATAACAATTCTATAACAATACCTAGGGTTTATCTACTATAAAAGATTAAAGTCTTACATGTTTTTTCAACAGTAGAATTTTTTTTATCTCCGAGCAAATTGAACCATGTAAAGATTATTTATGAACGAAAGAAAATAACATGTAGAAGGTTCTATTCGAACCCAATGAAAATTAAGTAATAACACGTAAATGATAAAGTCATTATCGCATACTTAATTGAGTTTTAATTTTATTTTTATAAATTTGAAAAAAATTTATTTGATATTTTAAAGTAACTTTTATATAAAAAATATTGATACGAATTTAACAGAGAACGAAATATGAAATCCTGAACTACTCCTACTCGGCTACTCCTACGGTCCTACCTCGCAGAAGTCGGTTTGACGGCACCGTTTCTACTCATCCCCAACCCAAGCCGCCGCACTTCGCAGTTCGCACCCACAGAACAACCGCCTCCAAAACTCTAGGGTTTCCTCCTCTCCTCCACTCGCGCGACGCGATTCAGGTGGGCGCCGCTCCCGCTCGATCCCTCCTCTTCCTCTTCCTCCTCCTACTCCTCCTCCCCACCGCGCGCACGAACGCTCACGATCTCCGATCCGCTCGGCCGCGTCTTGCAGGTGTAGCAGCGGCGGCGGCGGCAGAGGGTGATGGCGGCGGCGGCGGCGGCGGACGCGAAGGCGGAGGCGGCCAAGATGGACCTCCTCGAGGACGACGACGAGTTCGAGGAGTTCGAGATCGACCAAGGTATGTGCGGCCCGCGGCTCCCTCCTGTCCCTCCCCCAACCTATCGTGCGACTAGCCGCGGTATTGTTGCGATCTCTAGGGGGAAGCGAGGTCGATTCGCTGCGGGTTGCGTTCGTGGTCGAGATTGGCGGATTGGGCGACTAGGTTTGGTTGGCCGGGAACCCGTGCGGCCTACCATCTCGTGCGATCTGGTGGATTCTATTACTTTTGGGGGGAAAATCTGTGCTCTTTTAGTTTCGCGTGATACAATGTATGTTCTAAGTTGGTTTGCTTTTGGTATTGTTTTTTTCCTTATCGCTAATTCTTGCTCGCTTATTTGAGACAATTGTGATTTGTGCGTTGTGAGCTTTGGTTTCTTCCTCTCCCTGGCATACAGTGTAAAGCTTCACATATTAGAATTTAGAAATTTAGAATGCTAAACCCCTGAAGATTTTAAGGGTAGGGGCATATGACCAAAAATGTTCCAATTGGTGTTGCCTGTTGAGGTGAATCATAATAATTGTGAGCAGTTGATGAAAGACATTTTGTGTTCTTTTGCAATTTCGTTGAACAATAATTTATTTTATAGTTTAGTTTTTAGACCAAAATTTTGTCTAACCATCTAAACCTTTTCATGATAGGCATCCCAATTTATTCTTGTAATTTTATCCCAGTCCATACCTGCTCCCTTCCTTCTCTAGGACCACATGATATCTTCTCCCTCTCTTCGAGGCAACTAGTCCATGAATTGTGATGGAGGCCATTACATTACCAAGGTTGATTCCAGTCCTGTTGTCACCTGCAAATGGGGGTGGCAGTGTTGGAGCCAGCTATTACGCCCCTACCATTACCAGTACACTTGGGCACTAGCCTGCAAACAAGCTGTTCTAAAAGCACGTTCTATGTTGTCCTAGCCTCTTAGGGTCTATAGTGATTTAACGGATAGATCGCTTTTTTGTCCATGTTTTATCGAGTAGAAAAAACAGAGATATGTACTCAACATATGAATGAGACAAGGACTTCTAGCTTGTGCTACTATTATGGCTTTATTTTTAACCTAAATGGAAATGTGCAGACTACCTTTCCCTTACTGGGAACTGCTCTTCTTGTTACCTTATGATCATGGCTTTTCTTCCATTAAAACCCTTCTTGTGATTTGTGCTTATGTATGATTTAGTGGCTACCAAACAATGTAGAGGTTTCCACTCCTTTGTCATTTATGTGTTCGATTTCTTATGCACATTGTATTATATGTGGTGTGTTTTCTTCTATTTAAAATGAGACAACCTATATTTGGTGACATCACGAGGTTATATGATTTGGCATAGACTTATCATTTGGTGCTTCTTCCATGTATTGAGCTATACATCTCATATTGAACAACTGTCTGTATGGTTCACAGGGAAAAAAAGGAACTTCTATAGTTTTAGGATGTTTCTATTGGCTTCCTCTACATAGCTAGCTAGCATGGTGGTAATAGCTACTTTCTTGAAGTTGAGCTTAGCATTTTGATTTATTCTTTCTTGTGCCTTATGGCCAGCAAGTTGTGCTTGGCATTTTGATTCTTGGCATGCGGTAGTCACTTCTGTGTAGCTATATGTTTCCCCCATTTTGTACATTCTTCTGCAATCAATATGCGTTCCTAGGGTGAATTTGTGGATCAACACTATTATTATGTAAGGCTTGCGCTTACCCCTTCTTCCTGCTTTCTTATATTTTGTAGAATGGGATGACAAGGAGGATGGTGATGAGGCCATCCAGCAATGGGAGGACGATTGGGATGATGATGACGTCAACGACGACTTCTCGCTTCAGCTGAGGAAAGAGCTGGAGGAATGCAACACCCAGAAGAGCTGAACTACTTCCCCAGTTATGTTTAGCTGTAGCACCTATGCTGGGTCATGCACATTGTGCCCTTTGTGCCCCATTGCTTTCTCAACCTGCAATGTTCCTACCATACATGTGTGCTGAAACCTGCGATCAAATTTAATTTGTGAAAGGGTTAAAACCAAGTTTGTGGAAAAAAATATGGTCCTCTATTATTGGTAACTTCGAGCTCGAAAGTCGGGGCTCATAGGCCTCGTCCCTGTTGGTCAAATCCAGGTCGGCTGATGCAAGATGTGATCTTTTTTTTTTTTGCCAGTTGTGCTGAGACTGTTTGCGTCGAGAAGATGTTTCTTGGTGCAACAGTTATTACCTGCAACTCTGCAAGAGCTCGTTTACCTAGGTTTAGGGATGAAGAGGGTGGAAGTGAGTTGGGTTGATCTGCCAGGTTTTGAGCCTATTAGCTAGCGCTTATCTCTTCAAGAGGTCTTCAATGACGACGAGATGACTTTAATTTTATAGGTCTTCGCAGAAGATGCAAAGAAAATAGTTAAAGTTCAGATTGAGGAAAAAACACAAAGCAAACGCTATAATTCCTTGCTAGGTTTATATATTTTCTTTAGTTTAGACAGTTTTGACTAACAATTGTTATAATAATATTTTTTATGTGATAGAACCATAATTCTAAGCAAGCATAACCGTAAGTACTTTTTAAGTACGAATTTGATAAAATATCATGTAATTATGAGTCAAAGGCATACTAACAAAATAAAATATAATAATAAATGGAGGGAGTATAAGCCAACGGCTGGTTTTATACTTTTGCAACTTTTAGCGATCCAAGTACTGCATACTGCTCTCTTCATCTAAAAGTTGCGTAGTACTCTCTTCATCTAAAAGTCTAAAGTCTAAGACCTATTTTATTTTTTTTCCTAAAGTTTAATTTCTATTTGTAATTTCTATATGCTAAATTAAATCGTTGATGGAACCCAAAAAACCATTTTAGTACTTATTGGTTAAATGCATGTGTATATTCATTGGTTTCGTCACATGATGGTTGAGTTAATTACGCCTTGGCCTTAGTGTCAGAAAAAAGGAAATGGATCCTCTGACTTAGCTGCTGTGCAGTTAAGCCATTGATATCTGAGCCATAACAAAGTGAGACCTATATGTCAGTGACTCAACTACATCTACAACAAATGATCTGTTTTTCTAAAAAATAGGTCTTAGACTTTTATGGACGGAGGAGTAACTATAGTAGCTCTAAAATTTTAGATTAGCTGCAGGTTCTCAGACTGGCTGTGAAATTTTAGGTTGGCTGCAGATTTTCAAACTAGTTCTGAAATACTAACCCTCTTCCTGACCTTTCCTAATATAAATGATTTTGTAACTACTCTTTTCGTTTTAAAATAAATTTATTTTTCAACCATTTCATACATACCAATACAAAACAAAAAGACTAAAATGTCTCTACTTTACCTACTTCTAATGTAATTATTTATCACTTTATCTACTCGTAATATAATTATTTCATACTTTTACAAACTTCGATGTAATTATTACTTAAAAATAAATTTATTTTGGAATAAATAAAAGAAACTAAAAATAAATTTATTACGAAGTATACGAGTAAAATCTCAAATATCGTGGAATGGAGGAAGTCCTTCAGTACGCGATGATCCGGTGAATTCCGGCTATCCCATCAATCGCCGTACTTCTTTCTCTCAATCGCACTTGATCACTGTATGCGTTTTTCTATCTCTAATCACTACGCGAAGAGGTACGAAAAGAATCCCTTTCAAAGAGAAAAAGAAAAAGAAAGTAAGAAGAAGAAGAGGTACTACGGAAAAAGAAAAAAAAATCTTGAGCAGTTCGAGATATTAGCGTCGTGTCGCCGTGTCACCGCGCCTCGTAGTCGTAGCTCACCGCGCGGCTGCTCCCCGATCCACCGGAGCGGAGGCGAACGCGTTCGCGGCGGCGGCGAAGCGGCCGCCATGAGCTGCGCGGCTGTCTGGGTCCCTTCCCCCTGCTCGCCCTCCCCCGCGCCCGGCTGCACGCGGCGGCGGCACCGGCGGGGGCGGCGGGGGAGCGCCTCGTCGTCGTCCCGCTTCCGGGCCTGCGCGGGCGGGGACGCGCCCGGTGACGGCGGCGGCGGGCGGCCGCCGCCGCGGATGGTGCTGCACGACTCGCTCGAGGGGGCGGGGGTGTCGACCGAGCACGCGAGGGCGGCGAGGGAAGGGTTCGCGAAGCAGGTCGGGAGGCTCACGCGGCTCGACGCCGAGACCAGCATCGCCATCAGCCGCGGAGCGGACCTCGCCCGCGCCGCGCTCTGCGTCGCCGCCGAGGACGACTCGCTCGTCTCCCACTCCTCCGTGCCGCTCCCCGTCGAGGCCTTCATCTCCCGCCTCGACGACCTCTCCACCGGCTTCCTCGCCGACGGCTACCTCCCGCCCGCAGGCGCGCCGCCCCAGGTCTTCCTCGATCACCTCGACCGTTACCTCTACGTCCACAAGGTAGAAATCATTTCACACAAGCACATGTTCTTTGAATCGTTTGACTTCAGGCTCACTCTGTTAGTTCGATTCCTTGATAGAAGTCTGAAGAATTTCATGCTGTACCCTCTAATTGTACGGTGAATTGATGTGCTAAATACGTTATGCGACTTTCGATTCAGGGGTTTCGGAGGAAAAATGGATCGTCAGATGGGCGGGCAATATATCTTCACTCGGTAAAGCCTTACTGTACCTTGTCCATGTTGTATGTGTATTCTCTTCTGACTGACTTGTATATGATTCATCTAAATTTGTGTTGATTTGTACGGTGGCCAGGTTTTGACGTGCCGGTTGGGATCAGCGTTAATGCTTTCGTTGATATACTCTGAGATACTGAAGATGCTACGATTGTACGGCTTACTGGAATTCAATGTGGAGATTTTCTTTCCACATGATCTCAATAGTCTGCCTAGGGGTTATGACAAACACAAAAGCAAGTTGGGTGATGAACCGCATATTATGACATCAAAGTCACTTCTGGTTGAGGTGTTTATTTTTTCTATCCTCGGTACCCATGTTCCATTTTGAACTGTTGATATGTTTTTTGTCTTTGACATAGCTGTTCATATCTCAGACAAGATAGTTTTTTGCACTTGTACTAGCATTTACCACCAATTACCAAATTCATAGGAGCGCGCCATCAGTGGCAATCTCAACAACTTTGCTGCAGCAGGGAATTTTCATCTTGTAGCTTGCTGCAGGGGAACCATTTCCTCAAGCTCCTTTACCAGCAAAAAGATTGCTTGCATTTATGCGTCAGATTGCTGAACAAGACTTGAATTGGATTCCTGCTTGAAAATTTCCATATCCAATTTCCTGTCAATTAGTTTTGAACGAATTTCATATGCAATTTCATGTCAATTATTTTTGAACGAATTTCCTATCAATTTCCATAAGTACAGACATGAATTTATGGCCATTTGTTTATACATACAAGTACAACACTCATGAACAGGCCTAAAACCTTCTAGAATTGTTCTATGGTTGTCTGTATAAGTCCTTTCAGAAATAAAGAAGGGAGTTTTGTAGTTTATAGCTTTTCAGGTGGTTGCCATAAGTCCTTCCATGGCTTTGTGCATGCTTTGTACACAGTACACTTGTCAATTACTTCTTGTCCTCGGGGAATTTGTTTCTCCCTGCCATGCTTGAGACCTTACAGTTCAGTGTACACCTTCTTGGTCATCAAGTAGTCCTAAGTACAGGAGCATAACGATTTTGGAAGTACCACCTGATCCATGCAAACCAGGATCCAAGCATAATTCGACATCTCTGCAAACAACTTGTAATTTTATCTGGAACTAAACCAAAATATCTTGGATTTGGAGTTGTATAGGTAGATATATACTGTTGAAGGTTTCATCTGCACTTTAGAATGTAGCACTAATAGTTTCCTTCTTTTTATCAGGCATGTAGCTCCTGCTCTTTATCTTAGTTAATGTTTTTGGTCTGTGTTCTGTTGAAGGTGGTGCTATGAGACTTCGACTGTTAATTTTTTCTGCTGAGAAAACATTTTTTGCTTACTTTGACTTATCCTTTTCAGATTTTGAAAACTCTGAAGAATACATTTTGGCCTTTCCAGTCCAACCAGTCTGGTAGCTTATTTTTGAATGCTGTTTCTGCAAACCAACATGGCCCTGGTAATGTAGGTGATAATCAAGAAACGCCACATGGCAATATAAGGTTTGTTCTAAACATGACTTGCATAGCAAAGTATTTTTTGTTGTCGTCATATATTATTTGGAGTGCATGATAACAGTGACATGCAACCATTGACAGTGCCATAGAGATGGCTGCTGCGAAAGCTGCTCAACATAGGTTGATGCGTGGAGTATGGACTAATGTCCGGTTTGGTGATATGCGACGTTCTTTAGCAGGTAAAACATCTTTGTTCTGTTTTAGTAGTGAACAGTTGGTTATTTTACATTTGATGCACTACGCATAGCATCTCCTAAATGAGAAGTTTAATGTTTCAACCATAATCTGGGAGTTGTATATAGTACACTGCAAGTCATTGGCGATTTTGGTTACACCAAGTCACCTATCTATTTTTTGGCACCTCATCCATTTCCTAAATGTGTGATCCTTCTCCAGTAAGGCTGTAATAATTTGGGTAGTATATAATTGGTCATTGTTCTGCCTAACGTTGTTTTGCACTAACTCTGTTTTCCCACAATTCCTGCAAAATACTCCCTTGGCATTTCAGCAGTTCCTAACCAGAGATTCGTACCTTTCATCGTCATGACAGCATGTGAACGACTTATCCTACTGAACCACGATCCCCGTGAACTGAGGGATTATGCCGCCCTTCTGTACCACTGTGGGTACTACGAAGACTGCCTGCAATACTTGGCATCATACCAAACCGCAGTGGTATGATACATCTTCAAACGCGGTACGTTCAATCGGTCATTGTTGAAATCACAGCACCTCTAATGTCGCTCTATTTGTTTCACTCCAGGCTGGGCAGGATCGGAACATTCCGCTGGAGATCATGGAGGACGAAGCGGTGAACACCCTAAGAGCACGGGTAAGCTTGATTTTGGCAGAGGATGGCTGGAGCAGCCGCAGATCACCTGCCACAAGTTACTGGACGAAGAACTCCGAGCCATGGTAGAATTAGATATATATAGGACGATGTGTTACATGTGTATACGGTTTTATTGAAACAACACGAGCTTGTACAGTTATACATATAATTCCGATGGCGTTTTCGCAATCATCTGTACTGGATGAACTGAGCTCATGAATCATGATGCTACCATCTCTTCTCTCGAATGGTCGGAATGCATGCTAAATTCGCCGTGCAACTGTAAATGGATTATAGAAGGTGGTAACAATCAAACTGGAATATGATCAGCCGATGCAAACTGGCTGCTGCATTTCGTGCACCAGGCCCACCGACGTGGAACATCAGCCGTATCTGGTTGCAATCCATGAAAATTTATGCAAACCAGAGGATTTAGGTTGAATCACATGAATGAAAAAAAACAGAGGAATAAAACAAATATATGATTCTAATATGAATGCAAATGTAAAACTGATGATTACAAAACACCAAAAAAATCATCACCAAAAAAATCACAGAAATGACCGTTTAATTGGACAACAGAAAAAACGTAGAAATCGAATAAGACAGATGGACTCAAAGAAATTTTTTCCAAATATTGAAGCTCTTACTAAGTTTTCTCCAAAATCTACATATAACGAACTATTCGATAGGAATCTTATATGATCTGAAAAGGTTCAATCCTTTATATCAAATGATCAAATAGGAAATTTTTTTATAGGATTTAAATCCTATGAAACTCAGGGCCCTAGCATGGATTGCAGCATTCAGATTTTGGCCGAAAACTGTAAAAGTTGCCGAGTATTTTTTGTGCGTGTCCGCGTATGTGCCTGGAGATGTAGGATTATGGGCTTGCATGCATGCAGCGTAACGGCAGTCAAATGTCAAAACCACGTCGTCCCCCACTTCCTCCAATCACACTCTGCCACGTGGCCACGTCTCCCGAGTTTCATAACCTCTCCCAACCCCGAAGCGCGCGCCCCCGCGGTCAAACAAATTAATTAACCTCGGTCAAACAAATTAATTACCCCACTCCCCTCCCATTCTATATATAAACCGCAGCGCCCTACGCCCTACCCTCACACGACACACGCACACACCAAGCTCTGCAGTTTCTCGCCCACCCAAGCGCGCTCGATCGTGCCATGGCGCCGGCGATGATGGCGATGGACGCAAGACCTGGCAACGACCAGCGGCGGCGGCAGGCTCTGCTCCTCGCCGCCTCCGTCCTCTTCCTCCTCTGCGGCGGCGCTCCTGGCGGCGTCGTCGTGGCGGTCGCGGCGACGCCGGCGGCAGGGCTGGTGTTCCACGTCGGCGGGCCGCGCGGGTGGCGCCTCCCGGACGCCAACACCAGCTACGCCTGGTGGGCGATGAACAACCGCTTCCACGTCGGCGATTCCCTCTGTGAGTGTAGCGCGCACCTACTACTACACCGATTGCTTCTCGCCATCGCCGCCGCCGCCTGCGACCTCGCCGCTGTCTCTTGCTCGCAGTTGCAGGATGGATGATGGATTTAACGGCGAGTTCTTGCATCCGTGTGTGCTTTTGCAGACTTCAAGTACGGGGGCGGCGACTCGGTGCTCGTCGTCGACCGCGAGGCGTTCGACGGCTGCAACGCGACGGAGCCGGTGGCCAGGTTCGCCGACGGCGCCACCACCGTGCCGCTCGACCGCCCGGGCTTCTTCTGCTTCATCAGTGGCGCGCCGGGGCACTGCGACGAGGGCCAGAGGCTCATCGTGCGCGTCATGGTGCACCCGGCGGCGGGAACCCCGGCCCCCACGCCCGCGCCCGCGCCGGCGACCTCGCAGCCTGGCGGATCTGCCTCCGGCCCCAGCGCGTCGTCCGGAGCCGCCACAGCTGCCGGCGCCGGCGCCGCCCTTGCCGCGGCGGCGATGGGTTTTCTCGTCGGTCTCGTCCTGCTGCTTCAGTGATCAGTTTGCATGCAAGTTCATAGGCTAATCTTCATTTAGGCTGGTTCGTTTGATGTTTTATCTGTCGTTAGTAAGAACTTGATTATTAGATTGTGTCCAGCATCTAAGTACGTATTATTACTGCTTAATCATGCTGTGTAAGACAAATATTGTTGCATTGTGTATTCCTTCCGCTGGCTGCCTCTTGATCCCCTCTAAGGGAAGGGATACAAGGATGCACGTTTTAGCAGTATCTAATTCTAATGTTATTTGTTTTCAAGTTGGTTTGATATATCCGTCATAAATAGATTGATCTACGTGATTTGAACTCACCCGTAGCATGATTTGAATTTTACAACAAGTTTGGCCAATATTGCATGGATTGTTCTAAAGGGTGCCTTTTACAATACCTGCGTTGGATCTAATCCATTGGACGGTTCAGATCCACATAAAGGCAGTTCATCTTCTTGAACTCTTCAGACTTCAGTCCCGATGGACTTTGTTGTCGCCCTAGCCTATTAAACTTCGCGCGCGCGCGCGCGTGTGAAAGAATTAACCCAAAGCCTATAAAAATCTGTTAAAAAATAGAGACCAGGCCATTCGAATGTCCAATGTAAACGCGACCAACGCATGATCTACGAAGGAAGCTCCTATCAATCCAGATGTACACAAGCATGTGTCATCAGGTCATCGAGCTAAAATAGAATACGCATGCAAATCACAAGCGGCAACCAAAAACAATAGCAATCTCTATGGCTCATTCAGGCAATTTGCAAAGTTCTTTTGCAAAACGAACAACTAAACCATTGAATTTTATTGACATTATATAGCAATATTTAATTTTCGCATACGTATACATTGTTTGCATGCCAATAAGCTACAGTTAAGTATTTACTAATTTACACAGCTGTTTTCTCAGGATCAGACGAGCAATAACGGTATAGTTCGAACAAACAATTGGACAACAGATCAGCATATGCTCAGTAACCCTATAGAGTTGTCAGAGGTGCAATCACCACTTTACTGGCATAACTATACTTTTGGTGTTTATAGTATCATTTCATCAAAAAACTTTTGGCCTGCTATCTTGTTTTTCTTTCTGTGTATAATGGGAAAACTATCAATTTCTATCATTTATGGTGTATTGCCCCTGAATAAGAGAGGAATGGGGCAGCTATCAGAATGAGTAATTACTAATCAGCAACATTTGTCGTCATAGTCTATCTTCCATCATCCCACCTTGGAAGGTTTGCGCTAGCCTCGTTTACCATCTTTACAAGTGTAACCTGCATCAAGAAAATATTTAGATTATGGCTAACAACAAAAGCACGGAACTTGAACTCTCGCAGACTTTCCGCAAACAGGATAATGGTACGATTTCACAAACAGGATATTAACCCTTGTTAATGTAACACCATTTTAGCTATTTTTTTATAGGAACAACGCCAGCTACTGGAAGTAGCATTTGTTAATTCAAGAATAACAAAAAATCTGAGCCAGAAACCCCACTTGACCATGGAAAAAAATCAAACAAGTGTGAGCTCAGTAGCTGACAACTTAGAAAAACAAAAGAACACATGAAGCATCTATTTTTTCTGGAAATTTTCTTTCTATCAGAATCCACAGCACATCTTAAACAACTAAAAGATATGTACACTTTGCAGTTTTGCTGCAGAACATATATTGCATTCCTTTGGAACACTTCTCATCTTCGCTCAGTTTAATAAAGGTGAATTTCAGAAGCTGCACCAGTAGCACATTTTTTTGTAGACCCTGGGACACATTCATTGGGCATACACAGTTTTTGCAAGCCCTTGTATTTAATTGTGAGTGCCAGACAGGATCTGCTACGAATGGGGTAAACTGGGGTTTTGAGGGTGCTACTGAGAAGTTTTCTTATGTTGGATACTCATCTTTGCAGTTTTTGCATTGTATCATGAATTTATGTAGGAGTACTAAAGTAAGACATAGATTGACTCTAATGCATAGATAACTTCCCTGCAATATTTTCAAACATCCTAGATTATGTATAACATTATTCAGGTAAGCCTGAGCCATATGGCCAGTCCAAAAGTTATCATTATACACTTCTCCCATTGTTCTGTTCACACAATTATTCAGGATTGGCATAAATAAAGTAATGCTAACAACAATTTGTTAGATAAAAGGACAATTCCAAGCCACATGAACCCACTGTACATGAAAAAAACACATGGTTCATATATTATATACTACGTATGTAACAATTTACTAGCTGGGTACTGTTGTGCTTTAAAATTTGTGCAGCACTCAAGACTTAAGCATATAAGCTAAGAAAAGCTGGCTAACAAGTAGTTAATGATCATGTTGGAAAGGGAGAAAATTGGGTGATGACCTTGACACAGGAATCACGTAGTTTAGTATTTGCTGATGATGGCAGTGTGCCAGCATTGTGTAAGCAACTTAATTATGTATTAAAACCTCCAGAGGGGATGCCACCATCAATGGACTCAAAGTGGCACTTGAAAGGAAAAAGATGGCAAACCACTCTGACTTCTAAGCCCAAGCAAAAGGACAATTTATGTCGAGACCACCATGCAATCAATCATATAGATCAAAATTATGCCAGATTACAATATCTTACAAATATTTGGGTTAAGAAGGAAATTATACAGAAAATAATTGAGTTATATAATAAAACAGTGCCAGTGAAACAGCGCTATAGTGTATTAACCTGGCATCTGAATTAATTTAAATGAGAAAAAATATTTTCTGTCCAGCAAAAATAAAAGGTTGAGTTTTGTACTAGCAAGACTATATTATACTAAAAAAAACGTACAAATTTTGAAAAATATAAGACACTTAACAACACCTTAACATCTTAAAGGTTACAATATTTCTTTTACCACATAATGAAAATTTTGTATTTTACAAATTAATTTGCTAGTAAACATACCACACTTTCTGGTACTCCTGGAGGGGGCAATGTAAGATTTCTTGGCGGTGGCCTATCTTGGTATGCTCTTTTGTCAAATCTCCATTCACCAATTTTTCCATAGGTTAGTACACCCTGAAATCATTTGCCAGGGTATTGTCAACTACATCATGTTAGCAAAACAAAAACAACAGTGGCTTCTTTACTTTATCGCCTCAGAAATTTTAGCTTCCAATGAATACATCTGTAGAAAAACATCACAGATATGGAATTTCAATACCTTGAGTGTATAGTCACATCCGTAAGTGAAGTGGATAATAAATGTATTCCCAAGTTTGGTATCAAAAGGTGGCTGCAAATATTTACTGGACCATCAATAGCACTCTCATCATGACACTCAAGACAACTACTCTGAAGTTAGGCAAGTCTGTTGTCAAGCATTGACAAAAAAACATAAACAAGTAGAGCACCTGAATCATGAAATCTTTTCGAAGGATATGTTGAACCCCATGGAGTGCACTAGCAACAGCGTATGCATACCTAGAAGTCAAGTAAAAACAACAAGAACCTGGAATCATAACAATGTAACAAACAAGTTGCATTATGAAAGTGTACACAAGTGTAATTCTCACATTTCCAAGACCCATCCAAAAGCTTTATCTGTCTCCTGATCTTCTTTCATTTGGAGTGATACATTCATCCATGTAGGGGCAATCTTCTCAAGTAGTGCCTAAAAGTTTCCTCAGATGATAAGTGATAGAGTTAGAAATGGAAGCTTACCAATTCAAAACAGTAACTAGCAACTGGCATGTAAGTAATGTAAAATAAAATGTATGGCAAGGAAATACTCATGCATGAGATTTCAAGGTAAACAACTGTCAATTCTGCAATATGTGTTACCTTCTTAATGATTACAGGGGAATTCCCGATAGGGTCAACATTTGTGACAGGGCCTCTTTCTTTAGGATAATATTTCCTGATGATATTTTCATGTTCTGATGGTGTAATGTAAAAGAAAGGGAATGCTGCTGGATCATCACGGGCCAAATTTGGTAAAGGTTTAACAAATATATGATCTGGTTCTGCCATCAATATATATCTGCCATATTTCAACAACACAGAACAGTTGGAAACACATAAGAACATCTGTGTTATTTTAGCACAAAAGAATTACCAACGCCAATAATATTTTTCATCTCAAAACCCACCACCAAGAATATAATTAAGCTTTTTCACATGTTAAATCATGCATATTGGGATGCTAAATATGCGGTCAAGTGTCCATAGAGAAGGTTAAAAGTTAAAACCACAAATAAAGTAACTCAACCAAATGGCAGATAAGTTTTAACTCACTCTTCTTCAATCTTTGCTTTCTCCAGCCACTGTACAAATGCCCAGGGCCTATTTAGTACGACATAGCCCTGCAAACAATTCAAAACAAAAAAGTTTGGTCAGTTTCCAAATTGACTGATCATGTATGTATACTTTGCAAAGTGATTTCAGCACAAATGGGTGCGTACAAAAGTAAAACGTGCCACAAATCCTCATAAAACACACGCACCGAGCAAATTCAATGTACAACCGAGCAGAGAATAGTACCCACATGGGAAGGCAAGAAAAGGAGACATAAGTTCAGACAAGTGGGTCAGTAAACTGAAGAAAACCTTCAGTTGTGATATTAATGTTCTGTGAAGTACCATTGAAAAGTAAGCCATGACGGTTCACTTCTCACGCAAGCTTCTTGCCATAATTCACTGACACTATCTATCCGGAGCTGTTCTCAAATAATCCTTCTTGTAAGAGTTGCATAGAAGCGGTCAATTTTCATCCAAAAAATGAAGGGAAAAAAAACTCTACTCCGTCTAAAATTCCCAAGCACATGTATTCTTCTGAACACCTGCTGGACCACAATGTTCACGGCCCCCACATTGCATAACAGACAAAACTGATGAAACGAGAGAAACGAGAGAGAATTTGGTTTGAACGTTTGCGTACATGGTCCTTGCCGGCGGGGAGGGGGTCGACGACGAAGGTGGGGATCTCGTCCATGAGGGCGTCGGGCTTGCCGGAGTGGAGCACGCGGGTGAACCCTCCCATCTCGGCGCCCCCCGGCCGCGCCTGCATCCGCTTGTACCAGTAGTACATCACCCGGCACTGCCACCGGCTGTACGCGGCGTCGGTCGCCGTGAGCGCCACGTGGAACGGCCGCCGCCGGCCCCCGCCCGCCGAGCCGGCCACCCGCATCCACTCCGGCATCGCCACCACCGGGTCCCTCCCCGCCCCGGCTGCTGCACCATCCCCCGCGCCACCGCGGCCGCCGCCACCCCGGAGCACGATGGCCAGGAGGTTGTAGGAGATCAGGAACGCCCCCACCGCCACCAGCAGCAGCACCGCCGCCGGCAGCCGCCCCCCGCCACCTCCCGCGGCGGCGGCGCCCTTCCGCGCCGCCGCGTTCATCTCTCTCTGGGAATTTTTGGGGGGGGTTTGGATTCGAGGAGGGAGAAAGGGCTGCGCTTCTCCTTGCGAGGGAAGCGAGGAAGCGAATAATTAAAGGAAGAAAATGGGCATTACGTGGTACTACTAATTAATACGCATGGATTAGCTGATAAGCTCGGAGAGCGAGAAGCCCACTTACAGCGCAGGCCTACCATGTGCGGGACTGTGTGGGGCCGAGTTGTCAGTGGGATTTAGAAGCGGGGTCGCGAGGGGATCTCGGGTGAGAATGTTGGGGGATGGAGTCAACGGGATTTTGTTTGTACCGGACCACTAGCGTGGTAGCGTTTGACGCAGCTGTGTGCTGCCACCGTGCACCGGTTGACTTGGCCCTCAGCAATATCGAGCAATTCTTTTTTAGTTTTGCTATATCGGCAGAAATTTTGTCGGTCAGGGTGTGGGTGTGGACGATACGATTTTTAGTCATCGAATGTGCTCTCAGATTAATGTGTTAGAGAGGAAGAAAATTTGTTGCACATGTCGGTGGGTATCAAACTCGTAACAGGAGGAATGCAAGCGCATAACGCTAGCACGTGTGTTAGCACATGTATTTTTTATTCATACGAGTTATATGTATAAAAGTTACATTATACGACGTGACGGGTGGGGAGTTTCGAGCTTTCCTCGTCCTTCGAGCTTGAGGTGGCCACAATGAGATGGATAAAGAAACCGTCGAGCTTCTCGATCCATCCCCAGCCTAGTCCCGTTGCCTAGCCTCCATTGATGTAGTACCTCTCTCTTGCCTTTTTCTTTTTTCACCTCCCTCCCTCTGCTCTCTTGCCACTTACGAGAAGAACACAGGCACAAGGACGAGCTTGACAAGGAGCTCGCCCTTTTGATCGAGCTTGGGAGAAGAGAGGGTTGGCGGCGAGCTCGATATAAACCCTATCCCTTTGGCTGATCTCGGAGAAAATGAATTTTTAGACAACGACAAGTAGATGAGGAGTTTAAGGTGGATGTAAGCTCCGACGATGACGAATGACGTATCTGACGGAACAACGTCATAGTTTTTTCTTATACGCAGGTACACAATTTTCTCTAGCATACTCAGCTTATTGATCAAAATAGACCCTAACTAAGCGTAGCCTGATGAGCCCGGATAACCTCTGCTGCTGCCGTTCGATCGGATGCATCACACATCGTAGCTGTCCAAGCCAAAGCACCTGAGTTTTCTCCCTTCCTCTCCCGGTCTTCCCCTCTGCCACACCCGCATCCTCCCCTGTCGTTGCTTGGAGCAGTGAGCGTCGACGACGAGATGGCTTGCCCCTACGAGGAGCCGCCGACGCCGACGGAGCACGAGCGGTGCAAGGATCTGGGCATGCATGCTCCTTCCCCAGCCCCGGGGTGAGTCGCTGCCACCTCCTCCTTGCCCCCTCTGTGTGTGTTTCTTGCATTTGTCCTAAGCGGTGAAGTCTGCATATATTCGGGCCATTTTTAACCTTTTCTAAATTTGGCATTGCCAAAATTTTGACAAGTTAGCAACATTACCAAGTTTTGATAAGATAGGCTAAATATGATGTTGTCAAATTCTCTAAGCATGATCATTTGGTAACAAATTAAATATCATCATACATTTGTCAATTTTATTAAAAAATGATATGGTTTATAATAACATGAATCTAAACAGACCCTCTTTCTCGGTTGGCCATAGCTTACTACTCCCTCCGGTCTCAAATACATGCATGTTGTCTTAAATATCTAGATTGAATACATAAAAATCATACATGTAGATTTGTCTTTAAAGTACTTTCGTAATGCTAGTATCTTTTAATGAAGTTCTATAAATATTTTACAAGAGAAATTATTGATCAGAATTGCATCTAGGAGACAATGTTGATGCCCAAAACAGATCTATATACGACCCGAGGGAGTATATTGTGGTTTACTATTTACACTACCAAACTCGGAGTACATTACAGTGCAGTGTTATAGTGCTATTATGTAATTGCAATTGCAGAGTATGACTCAGATGAGATGACAAGCCAAACCCTGAGACAGTAAAACCTGTGGTTGATGGTGGGACTGGAGGTTTCGATGGTCATGCTAGAGTCATTATACCTGGGACAACGCCTTGTTTTGAATGCAGCATATGGCCTTTCCCTCCCCAGGTCAAGAGCAGGTACAATAACCGATCTAAGCCCACGATAACACATCCACGCTGGATTCTTTGATGAGCTGGAACAGAAAACAGAGGACACAGAGGGAGAGCCGGCGACTAATTTAGTCGCCGACTGCTCATCTGCTCCTAAGAGCAAGTATAATAACAGGCTGTAAGCCGACTGAATGCTGAGGTGGAGAAGAGAGAAAAGGAGAGAGAAGAGAAGCGGACTGTAAACTTACAGTCGGCTTGGGCACAAGAATCAAAAAACTTTGTGAAAGAGACATGTGGGTCATGTATTAATGGTGAATGACTAACCATTGTATGAGTGGCTAAGAGAATACTGTAAAGAATTTTAGAGCCGGCTTGTAGGCTGTATTATTAGCCTTGCTGTAAACGAGATGAATTAAAACAACCACTACTACTGTCCCCCACACAGTTGTTAGGACCCACAGCAATAGAGTAGAACGCGAACATGGTTGCAGGCCGCCGGGGTCGCTAGCCCGCGAGCTTGAGCAAAGTGACGGTGGCCGAACAGGGAGGTCGGCGAGCGACGGTGGACGGGGTGGTGAGCTTGGGGATGGTCGGATGGCGAAGCTCGCATTGGAACGATGACCTTGGAGATGGTGGCCGCACCAACAGCTCGGAGTAGCTTGCTGTTGGGCGGAGTCCGGTGAGGAGGAAGAAGTGGGGATGTGAGCTACTGTCGATGTCTCATCGTCATGGGGGAGGAGAAACTTGGGCCGCCTGCATTTCCTGAGGGCGGAGAAGGACAAGGTCGCAGTGGAGGCGGTTGCCGGCGTGTCCTGTTCACGGAGGAGAGCAAGGTGGGCAGAGCATCGCGCCGTCGCTCGCGCATCTTGCCATCTTGGTGTGAAGGAGGCAATAGCGTGGTGCCGTGGCGGAAGTCTGGAAGATATGCCACATAAATTAGTGCAGCCAACAACAAGCGCTTCTATTGATCTTGCTTATGTACACCTGCTGAGACTCCGAGAACTGCAAGCTCATTGCATTGAGTATGCTCATTTGGTCCAATGGAATGAGTTAATGTTCTAGTCACTGTGTAATTGCCCTTTGAACCTTTTCTCCTAATAACTGAAGCCGCTCTTGTAGGTTCATCCTGGGAAACCTTTTGATGCTGATGATGCGCAGAGCATATGCAGTGGATTTACTCAGAGGTTTGATTTACTTCATGACATGAAATTTATTTTATCTCTGGTTTCTCTCTAATCTTTTTGCTCTTCATAATACAGGCTTTAGAAAGGGCAGAACTTTGACTGAGACTTATAGTAAAAGGAGAATTCCAAAGAACTATTTTGAAATATTTTTGTTTGATCTTATAGCCAAATCCATTGCCATCTCGAAGCAGGAAGTGTGCTACAGAGTGAACTAGTCCCTTTATGGATCACATGGATAGGTGAAGAGAGTGGCATACAACATAGCTCTACAAAACAATAGTTTGAAAAATATGGATGATTGCTTCACACGATTTTGCCAAAATTGGTTGGTCTATCTGTCACTATATTCCTCAAAGCATTTGAAAATATTTAGTTATCCATAAGATGATACTGCTGTTTAACTCTTTTCAACAAGCACATCCAAAGCAAATGCATTTCTTGACCAGGTTAGAAAAAAAACCTTAAACACATTCAATTTAAAAGTGCATAATGATTCTTTGTCCATCTGCAGATATAATGGTCTTGATGGAACACACATCAATGTCAGTGAGTTTGTCATAGATAAAGATTGCCTTATTGAACTGGACACAGCAATAATCCTCTCAGAGGTCAGTAATACACTCAATACCTTGTAAGCTACTATGTTGAGAAATTTCTGTTTTCATGAACACATTTCCTTCCTAGACTCACCTTCCAATTCATCCCCAGGTGGAACCCGCAGTGCCCCAAGCATCCGCGGGAGTGGGAACCCTCGTTCTTACTTCTCCGACATACGTGATGCCTACGTGACACTTTGACATGGTCTTGTATATGATGTGACGTTTACATGAGATGCCATGCCCGGTGAGGGGGACGCCAGATCCAAAAGTCCCCTTCACTGCTGGCTACTCCAAAAGCCCTCTACCGGCATTGCCACCATGTCGCACCCTCCATTATCACCACAGGCGCCACCCCAAGGGGATCCAACCACTATTCGTAGGAACGCCTGATCTGGCCAACGCTAGATCCGGGAGTCCCTGCACCCACCAGCCACCACTCGCGTTGTACTCCATCCTCCCACCGGCCAACACCACCCCCACTGGCCATTGGCACCACGCTAGAGGCACATCGCTGCTGTAGTGCCCATAGGGGAGAAAGGGCCCCACTGCCACCATCCTTGCGGCTGCCCTGGCTTTGTTGGCCGTTCGCTTCGGTGGCATCGAGGCAGAGGAGAGAGGAGGCAGGGTGGTTGTCACACGACCGCTTAGAGTCCATCTGCCGGTCACCCCTGGATGACATGGACAGGAAAGAAGTCACATACTACTTTAGTTTTTATAATAGTAGAGATAGAAATAATAGTGGTTGGTATTTGATTCTAGTTGAGTAACTTTTTACTAGTACATGTTTTTTTTTTAGATTAGAGCTCTTCTTCAGTTGCAGGATTTTTTTTCTTTTTTGTCCTTTTTAAAAACTTATTTTACAAATAACCATTGAAAAAATATATTCTCGGAATGGACCATTTTAGTGTCGTCCTCCTCGCCCCCCCCCCCCCCACACGCAGAAGCTAAGTTACTGATGTGAAGAGGATCGACACGAATGACACTGACATCGAGGACCTATTTATAAAAAAAAGTTTCAAAAATGACTTATTTATAATAAAAGATATTTACAAATAGGTACTCGGCGACGATGTCGTTGGCGCAAAGAATGTATTTGTAAAAAATATATTTATATTTTAGTCCCTTTTTTATAAATAGGTCCTTGACACTGTGTCATCGGTGCCGACCTTCTTCACATCAGTAACTTGGCTTTTATGGGGGGCAAGGGGGACGGCATCATGAAAATGGTCCGTTGTAAAAAATAATTTCTTTCAGGGAACTATTTAGAAAATAAGTTTTTGAAAAGATCTAAAATGTAAAAAATCCAGTCTTCAGTTGTGCCCGCTCAGAGGCGCACCTCAGGCACAGAAGACTTCTTAAGTTTAACTAAATGATTCGCCACGCGTTGGTGCGAAACGTTGGTGCATTCCCTGTAATTGCAAAATTACAATGTAATCAAAAACTATAAATCTCACAGAGAATGAGAAATGACTAAATCCAATAGCAAAAAAAATATTTTAAAAGGCCGAAAAGATTGTGATAATTTGAATGGTTAAAGTATCATCTCCAAGGGTAACAAAGTTAATAAGAGCAAGTACTATAAAGGCCCATGTGTTACCTCTAAAAATGCCACATAAGATTAGACGATGAAGTGGAGGAAAAAAATAAAAAGAAATAGAATGAGTCACCTGTCATATAAGGAATAACCTCTATACAATCTTCAAGAAAAATAGAAAAAGAAAGGAAAATAGTGTAAGAGTGAGTTAATTAAAAAAGATTTTGGAGTTTATGTGCTAGAGCTAAAATTAGAGGTGATAGTCACCTTCACTATAAAACTTGCTCTAATAACCATACTGAGTAGGTTCCAACCGGATACGTTTGGGTTTTGGTTTAGCTAATGTACTTGTGCCGGAGTCGGGCGGGATCCTGACACTTACTGTTACTACAAGTGTTTGCGCAATGCGCGCGTACAGGTATTGCAGTTCGATCCGGCTTAACTAATTAATTACAGCAGGACAGCTGGATTAATTATTGTTGCGTCATTATATAGCTTGATTGATCTCTCTCCGTCTCGTCGACCGGAAGCTCCGTGCCACAGCTCTGCAGAGCTCGCCGGCCGTCAATTGCCGTCGACAACCCCACCGGTGAATTGATCGTTCCGCATGTTCGCTCTCTTTCTGCCACCGTATAGTACTGCTGTGATCGGGTAATTATTGAAGCATCCGTCATTCCGTCGTATTAACGACTTACAATTAGAGTCGATTAATGTTTAGCTGATGGGTAGGTATACTACACAACATGCAGGCGGAGGATGAGTAATCTGTCACAGCAGCAGCAAGTGCCCCGGAGATACATCGTGTCGCCTTCCAGCGACGCGCCGAGGCGGCTCGCGTTCTACATCCGTAAGCGCGGACTCCGCATCCACACCGGCGGGGTGAGCCGCCTCCTGATACTCAACAGGTTCGGCGTGTGGTCGGTCGTCCACGACCGCTACATCCGGCGGTCGCGCTACCACCGCTTCTGCGCGTTCGTCCACCATGCCGAGGAGGTGGACCAGCACGCGCTCTACGAGAGGCTGGCGGAGGCAGAGGCGGACTGGGTGGAGGGGTACGACGCGGCGGCTAGGGAGGAGGTGAGGCTGCTGCGCCAGAGGATTGCCCGCATCTACTGGGCGGTCCAGCCGGCGGCGCGGAAGGCGAACATGGGCACTGGAGCGCTACCGGATGAAGCAGGAGCGACGTAGGGTGGCATTGGAGCGCCACCGGAGGATGCAGGAGCGGCGTAGGGTAGACGCCGCGGAGCGCCTGCGGAGGAAGAGGCTGTCGAAGCGCGCACTCATCTTCGCCTTGCCGGCCATGCTTGGCCTCACCCTCATCAGGGACATGCTCGTGTCGGAGTCATATGGTGTGTGGTGGAACCTGTGCGTGTGCCTCGCGTACGCCGCATGGGTCTATTGCTTTCACTTCATTTGTATGTACGACGAGTAAACTTTATATTATTAATTGTTGATTGATTCTAAATACAGCATCATGCAGTAAATCATGGCCTTCTTCAGAGAAATACGGAATTATTGCTACATTTCTTCGGTTTGAATTCAAGCTGAGATTATCGGTTCTTTTCCCAAATGGAAGCGACCAATTGGCTGCACATTAAAGGTCAGAAGATTAACATCATCTATCCTCATATTTTCTAAAATGTACAGTAAAAGCTAGTGATACTGTACACTGTACAATCATGTGAGCAAGAATGTATTCGATCTGCTATAGTTATCTTATTAGTGGTGTGCAATAGATTCTCCCCATGCATTGCCAACAACACACAGGGTGAAAGTTGGAACTTTGACATTGATGTATTTGGTCAAGATACAAGACAGAGAATTCCAGAAATATTGCTGCAATTGCTAGGTTGCATCTTCAAAATTCAGGAACAAAAAAAAAAAAGCACACATTGACACAGAGCGTTTTTGGACGAGAATAAGAGCATATGCTTTGGTAATGGCTACAAAAAGAATCATACAGAAGGCCTCCAAAGGACCAGTAGCCCTAGTACAACTAGTACTCCACTTAAAAGGTGAATGGTAAAAACTAATGGAGATCACAAGTTAAATAGATTATTCTATCCCACAAAAAAATCCTAATAGGTGGAACCTTGAGCCTACTGTCTGTTATAAATTTACAGTATTTTGAAGCTAGCAATCAGATATAATTACCATATGTTAACACAAACTGGAAAATGTATATAGTAGTTGGTCAAGAAATATAGCATTTGATCAATTAACAGAATGCCATGTGATCAATGGTGAAGATGCAATACAGGCGGTAACAGCCTCTTGCACAGTGCACACTTTTACAATAATTAAGAAATAGATCCCACCCTGCTGAAAACAAAACAGGGACAGAACTAGAATTTTATGAGAATATCGAGTACGCTACATTCAACACAGGGAATGAACAACAAAGGGCGTTAGCAAGTTAGCAACCTGTACATTCAGTCATCGATCTGAAGTCTTGGAGCAGAGATGAACAAGATACAAGAACTGTCACCACACACACATTATCATTTTACACTTATGACCAGTGATGATGTTCATACGCAATACTATTTCATAGCATCGACATTTACCACACAAAAGTGACATAGTATCATCTTATGCCTACATATGTATCAAACACAAAATACCAGGCGGTTGGCATCTATGCATGCATAAGTGTGTCCCAAGAAGGAGACCATACGAACAGAACTAACCAATCTTTGCTACACAATTGTTTTTGAGGCACACGAACTGAACTAACGAATCTCTGCAAAATCTCAAAAAAGCGACCACACGAACAGAAGGAGAAAGGCGATAAGCACCAGACCGATCGTCCCGCCAATCATCAACCTGTTAACGAGAATGATGAAATCCCCGTAATCATCACCGCGCCCGTGCAAAATACCTCCTGCAATTAAGATCCAAAAGAACTTACACGGGCCGATCGAAACACATGCAATCGACAATGCAAAATTGAATTAGGAGGCAAAAATACCTGCAGTCTGAGCTGATGTTGATGCGGCTAACACCACGCCACAGACCACGACGGCAACGGCAATGAGCACAAGAAAAGGATGTTCTGCCGCTGGCGTCCAGCGCGCTCGCAGGGCGATGTCGTTGGCGGCGACGTCGGGGTCGGTGTCCAGTGGGAAGACGTCTGCGAGGGCCTCGGGGTCGTCGGGGAGGACGGGGACCAGGTCGTCGAGGTCGTCGTCGGGGTGCTCCGTGTCCTCGTGCTCGGGGTGGAGGGCAGGGTCGTCGTCGGGGACCTCCTGGATGGGCTGGTCGACCGCGGCGGCGACGTCGTACTCGGGGTAGTCGAGGCCGTGGTCGGGGTCCTCCTCATCGTCATCGTCGTCGTGGCCGCGGTCGAGGGGGAGGTCGCTGGCGGGGACCTCCGCGCTGGCGACATGGACGCGCTCCTCCGGGTTGTTCTGCGCCACGCCGGTGACGTGGGCCAAGACCATCCCGCCGAGGGCGTCGAGCCCATCCTGCTCGACACGCTCGGGCGGGGCCGTGTGGTCCGTGCCGTTGCCGCTGGGGCCAGCCTTGTCCCCGGAGAGATCATCCAGATGCGGATCCTCCTCGACGACGACCTTCCCGGCGCCGCCGAGCTTGTCGTGCTCGTCCAGGGTCGTCTGATCCTCGGACTCGGCGGGGTCGAGGGCGCCGTCGTCCTCCTCGCCGGCGCCGACCTGGGCACGCAACTTCCCGGGGAGGGCGCCGAGCTTGTTGTTCTCGCCGCGCTCGTCCGGGGCCATCAGCTGCGCGCCGGTGACGCAGGCGCCGCTCTTCTCCACGGCGTCGACCGCCGCGGATACGTCGTTCTCGGGGTGGAGGGCGCGGTCGTCGGCTGGGACCTCGTGTTGCTCCTCCTGGCCGCCGATGTGCAGCTCCTGGATGGGCTGGTCGACCGCGGCGGAGACGTCGTGGTCGAGGTGGAGGACGGGGTCGTCGGCGGGGACGTCCTCCTCCTCCTTGCCGGCGCCGACCTCGGCGAGCACCTTCCCGTCGTGGGCGCCGAGCCTGTCGTGCTCGATGCGCTCGTCCTGGGCCGTCAGCTGCGCGCCGGTGACGAAGTCGACCGCCGCGGGGACCTCGTGGTTCTCCTCCTAGATGGGCATGGGCTGGTCGACCGTGGCGATGGGGGTGAGGTGCACACCGTCGAAGTCCTTTTCCTCCAAGGCTTCGTAATCCTTGTCCTCAAATCGCTTGACGGGGCGGATCTCGTCGGTGGGGGCGGCCACGACCTTGCCGTCGAGGCCGATGAAGCCCGCGTGTTCGACGCCATCCTGATCCTCGAGGAGCTTCTCGTCGTCGGCGGCGGCGGCCTTCGAGGCGATGGCTTCGGGGTGCGAGTACTGCTCGCGATTGGTGGTGGTCTTCTCGTCGGCGGGGGCGGGGGAGACCTTCTCGTCGGCGGGGAGTTTGCCGTCGTCAGCGTCAACGTCGCCGGCCACGTCCCGGAGAAAGCCGCTCCACGCTGAGGGGAGGGGAGGGGGAGGATTGGGGCGGAGGGGATGGGTTGAAGCGGGAGGCAGGCGGTTTCACGAAATTTTGAAGCCGAGGAGGAGCGGTAACTAACTTTTTTCTGGAGGTTGATTCCTTTTATAGAGCAGTTACAAACTTTTTTGTGCAAGCTTTCATTGTTTAACAAGGAATTAATTGGCTTGCTCACTGTCACGTTGGCTTCTCGGCCATGGCCGGTAGCATTTTCAACTTTAAAAACCGGTGCAAATAGAGTCCCTCGATGGTTTTAATAGCGGTTACATCCTACGTGGCACTTATGTGGCGAGTTAATCTTCATCCCATGTGGCATCGACGTGACGCTTACGTGGCACTAAAATAAAAAAACTAAATGGGACCCACATGTCAATGAGTAAAACAATAAAAATAAATATCGAGCCCACATGTCAGTTACCCTTTCTCTCTCTTAGGTGGATGGCGACGACCGGTGGTGGATGGAGGTGGCGGTGGCGGGATGGAGCAAGTGCAGCGTGGAGAGCGGCGCCTGCTGCTACTGGGCCTGCACGTCCATCGGAGGACGGGACATCCCCTTCTAGAAGAGCTGACGACGACGCATCCTCACCACGATGGGGTTCGCGGTGTCCAGTGCGGGAGAAATGGGCAGGGGGGACATCGGGGGCGAGGCGTGGAGGTGGAGGAGGGGCGTGGCCACCGTGGTGGAGGCGATGGTGAGGTCGTCGTCCACGGCGGCGGCGAAGCGGCTAGCGGGGCGGGTCACGAAGAGGACATTGCTGGAGAAGGCCCGGATGGTGGGGCTCGCCGGGAGGGTGGCCGTCGCCGCCGTGCTGGTGCTACTCCTCTGTGCTGTCTCGCTCCGCTGCTCAGCAACCATCGGCTTCACGAACGCTTTGCCACTAACCAAATTCCCCATCGTCCCCTCGTTCTCGCCAATCCGAAGGTATCCATGACTGGCTCGAAATGCTGCTCAAATCTTTGTTGCTGTTGGTTCTCAGGTGTGGTTTGGGTTGCTGTGTTGGTTCTGATCGGTTTTGGTTGTTGTGGGGTGTTCTTACTCGTAGGCCTCGAGATGAAGATGAGGTCGAGGTCCAACAATGGCGGCTCCAGGTGAGTTTTGTTGGTGGTTTCGTGTCACGCCCAGAAATTCGCTAACCCGAATTCCAAGCAGGACGTGTATTAAATCCCCGTCCAGGACCGGCCAGGGTACACAAACGACAAAATTGACATATAGGTCTGTCTTACAAACACCATAGAAATCTCTTACATAAATGCAGCGAAAAGAGAAAAACAAGCTATTATAGTTAACTAGACGCTCGCAGCGTGGCAACTCCATTCCACGGGCATCCTTGATGGCAATCACAAGCCTACTCCTCTGAGTAGCCTCCATCTAACACATACTCCAACTCTGGTGTGGGGAAAAATAAAGTAAGACTGAGTACTACCCATTGTACTCAACAAGTCATACCGGAAAGGGAGTAATGATGCAAATAATAGCAAAGGAGGCTGAAGGGGTTTATTTGCATGAAATACGCATTTAAAATAAATAGTTGAATGCGGTAAAACAGTTGAGTTAATTAATCAAAATTGAATCATCACTACCCAACGCTACACCACGTTGCGACATGCCCAAACCACCACCTGAACTACACCAGTTCCATTAAATCAAGTTATTAGAGGTATAACTAATCACGGTGAATTTGGTTGATCGTCCATAACCGCGGGCACGGCTATTCGAATAGTTCTACTCTGATCAAAGGTGTACAACTGTACCCACAAGATACAGCCCCACGACACGTTACCGTGCGCCAGCATACCACTACGGTACACCAGAAAGGAACTGCGACAGGACCCTTCGCACAACCCTTCCTAACCAAGCGCACCACACCACAGGTTTCGTCCCCACCTTTAAACCAAGGCAGGTAGCCTCCTCTCGTGCCTAGGTGAAACCGGCAGCTGATCAATGAGTAAACCCCCGTCGACTCAACCCCATCACGCCCACCCTTGCCTGGATGCGTCAGCTAGGAAAAGCCATGTTACAAGCCCAGCTATTACCCATGCTGGCTTGTGGAAAATACGATAAGTCTTCCAAGGTTTCCCGCGAATCAGTCCTTAATTGTCATGAGCACGACCATCAAAACCATGAACTCACAACCCACCATTAGTTAGGTTTTAGTTGGACCAATTATTTAATCATTCGCGATTAACCATCGTGAGCTAACATTAAATAACCATCATTAAGTAATAGTGAAGCATTAGTTATCCCAATAGTGTGCTAATGTTTCTAAGCAGGGCTAAGCATGTTCTAACCTAGCGACTACTCAAATCACTTCCCAAGCTATCAAAGGGATAAGGTATTTAGAACATAAGGCTGAGTACAATAGGTAGATAAACCCATAAATGACATTATAAAACAATGCAACATTTAGAGAAAAATAAGACAATCGTAATTTAGGTACAATATGTTCAGGTGAATAAGCATGACTTGCCTTGCTCCTGTGCTGGATCGGCCTCTGCAACAACCTCGAAATAAACCGGAGAGTCGGAATTACTGGAACCTAAACAAAAAACAAAGCACACAAGCAAACAGGCTATAAGTCTACCGAAACAGAGAACAAAACCATTTTTAATAGATTCTAGACATTTTTATGAATTTTCTACAACTTGAACGGACTCAAACGGAGTCCGGATGAATTAGTTATGAATTTTAGAAGATTAACTGTGTTTTTACTATAATAGAAAAGTCCTTATTCAATTATTGCGCAATAAACCCTAGGGCTGACGTCAGCAGAGCTAGGGCTGACGTCAACGGGAGGGGCGACGGCGCCGACAGGTGGGCCCCATCCGTCGGTGGCTCGGGGTCCCGGTCCACCGGCCGGCGAGCGGGCGGCGCACCACGTGGCATCGACGCGGCAGCCACGCGGCGGCCAACGGCGACCACGGTGCATCCATGGCGAGGCGGCGCACGCGGCGGCCGGCGCGGGCGTCTCGGGATACAGCGGGCGCAGACGGCAGCCGGATGCGGCGGGCAGGCGCGCGTGAGTGGCGGCCGGGCGGCGGCCGAGCGGGGTGGCGCGCTAGCGGCACCGAGAGGAGAGAGAGAGCGGATGTGAGTGCTCACCGGAGAGGAGGAAGACGATGGCGGTGGAGGCGCTAGGGTGCACGAGTTGCGACGACGCTAGGGGAAAAAGAGAGAGGGAAGCGCGGGGAGAAAAATTTATAGGGGGCCGGGGGCTAGGGTTTGGCCAACGGCTCTGGATTTCTCGCCGGAGTTCGACAGGAAGAGAGGAGAGAGGGCCGGGATTCGGTTGCGAATCTCGGGCTCTATGGCGCGGGGGAGAGAGCGCGGAGTGGGTGAAACGGGTGCGGGCGGCGCGAGCGATGCGGGGAGGTGGGTGGCGGCGGTTGTGGAGGTGCGTGCAGCGCGGGGGATGCGAGCAGCGCGGGCGGCGACGGCCGGCTGCGGGGGAGACGGCCCGGGCGACGGCGCCACCTGTCGGCAGCCCGGGAAGGAGAGGGAGGCGGGGTGGACTTTGCGGCGGCTCGGGCCACGGCCTTGGGCCGGCTCGAGAGAGAGAGTAGGGGGCGGCGGGATGGTGCGGGCGGCCTTGGGCCGGCCCAGGAGAGAGAGGAAGATGGCTCGGCGGCCCGAAGAGAAAAGAAAAAGGAAAAAGAAAAGGAAAACGAATTTCCCAGAGATTTAATTATCGCGGTGGAGGTTTTTAATTGATTAAAATTATTTCTAGGGCTCTGAAAATTCCAATAAAAATCCTGTTAATATATTTTAACATGGGAAACTTTTAAATTAGAATTTTGCTCTAGGTTAAAAGGAAAATTTATTTTAAGCGATTTATTTCATGAATTTTAACCGGGAAAGCAAACTTCGGGGTGTGACATTTCGTGCATGTGCTCGCGGTGGTTTCGGTTTGATTCGTATTGGTTGGGTTTTGATTTGGGGTTTCCGGTGGTGTTCATAAAGGTTCTCGGTGAGGAAGACCAAGGCGGAGAAGGACCTGAACAAGCCCAAGAGGCCACCCAGTGCGTTCTTCATGTTCATGTAATATAGACGTGGTGTATAGGTTAGAGGTCACTTTTGTTTGTTGTGTGCTTCACGAAAAGTGAGGTAGACGACGGATAGTGACAACCCTGTCCGTCCTTCGTATTTCTCCACGTTCGGTTTCATCATAGAGCTATAGACCATGGGAGAGCCGGTGCCCAAAACAATTGATAAAGTTTTATCTTAACTTAATTAAGATTATTAACCCATAAGAAGCCTCTCTATCCTAAGCCTACCATTTAGTTGTTGTCCTTGGATGAATCATGTTCTTAGATTATACATACATGTTTCCTATGATTTGATACCATTGGAATACTCTGAGGTGAAGTGCTACATCGGTATCTATGCACTTGCCAAATTATTTGTGACCGTCACAAATACCAACATGCGCGCATGAAAAGAGAGGCAAAGCCGCACTCGTGGTCTCGGCATCGTCTGCCTAGCGCTGCATGCTCGCACCTCTAGGCTCTCGAGTGGCTCGAGGCCTCCAAGTAGTGGGATTGCTGAGTGTGGCGATGATGAGCTGGAGCAATGTGAAAAGTGCCTGGGAAGGGTCATCGACCGCCGCTGACGACGGAGAAGAAGCTGGGCAAGCGTGGAACGACAGCAACCAGGAGCCCTCTCCCGGTGTGACCACCAAACGCGGCTGAGCGACGACGCATAGCTGAATGTGGTCGGCGCCACCCGTCGCGGGGGAGGCGTGCGGTCGTGGAATGGGAGGAGAGACGATGAAGCAAGCCTGGCTATGACTGCGGGAGTTGGCGATTGCACCGACGGTGGTGCACCAGCTTGAGGAGAAGGAGGCTACGCTAGCGGCCACCATGGCAAGACGGTGCAGGAGGGGCCAGGATAGGAGAGAGAGCAGAGCCACGCCATCGTATTGCCGCTGCCGTCATGGGGAAGCCGGCTGGGAAGGAAGGGCCAAAGCTCGAAAGGGAAAGAGGAAGAAGAAAGAGGGGAGGAAGGAGAAATAAGGGAAGAAGAGAAAGAATGACATGTGGGCCTCACATGCTGACTCAATGGGATGGTCCAAGTCAACGTACCACGTCAATGAAAAACACCTAACAATATTGTTGAGAGTCAAATTACACCGGTTTTAAGAGTTGAAGGGTCAAAATATATGGGATTATGGTTGAGGGATACGAATTAGATTGAACCTATATTGAAGGGAGTCAAAATGGGCTTATTCGACAAATAAAGCCCGAAATAATACAGCCAATAGGGGCCCATTCTTGCACCACTCCTCCTTTCTTTCTGAGTTTTTTGTATTTTTAGATTTTTTTTTTAATATTTACAGAAATATTATAGCGCCCAAAAAATTTGCAAAACTAGACCCTGCCGCCCTTTGCAAGGGCGGCAAGCCGACGTGGCACACGCCGCGCTGGACGGCGCGGGACGGCCGTCCTCCTGCCCTCTTGCCGCCCTCCTGCCCTCTTGCCGTCCTGGCAAAGGGCGGCAGGACCCCCTTGCCGCCCTTACAGAGGGCGGCAGGCCTGGCCGCCTATAAAGCCCAGCCGGCTCCTTTGAGGAGCCCATTCCCTCCTAACCTTGCAGAGGGCGGCAAGCCCTCTGTTGCCGCCCTTGCAGAGGGCGGCAAGCCCTCGGCGCACCGCGGCCCGTGCGCGCCGTCAAGACGCACACGGCGCCGTGTGCCACGTCGGCTTGCCGCCCTTTGAAAGGGCGGCAGGGTCTAGTTTTGCAAATTTTTTCGGCGCTATAATATTTCTGTAAATATTAAAAAAAAAAATCTAAAAACAAAAAAAATTCCTTTCTTTCTCTCGTCGACAATTGGGCCTTTCAGTTTGGGCCTAAGGCATGTGGAAGAAAAATATAGGCCATCCCAAACCCTAGGCGGCGGCGGCGGCGCACCACACCCGACCCGACCGCCATTGCCGCAGCCGCAGCTCGATCGCGAGAGAGAGAGAGAGAGAGAGAGAGAGAGAGCTAGCCGAAACCCCAGCAGCGTGAGGGCTAAGGGCCGCGGCGGATTGGAGATGACGCAGAAGCAGAGCCTGTTCAAGGGGCAGGGGAAGAAGAAGACCATCCCTCCCAACCGCCATGGCAAGGCGCCCCACGTCCGCAAAGGTACCAGCCGCAAGATCTACCGGTGCTCCTCCGTCCTTCCTTGCCGTTCTCTGGTGCTCTTCGATGCTTGCTGTCACCCTGCGTGTTTGATTTGTCGCTCGATTCTTGCAGGGAAGAGGGCCGTGAAGCCGACCAAGTACACCAAGGACATGGACGCCGATAAGGTAGAATCGGTTTACTGAATGCTTGCTCTATTCATCAATCAGCACATGCTTTCTTACTTTAGGACATAAGATGATATTTGGGGCAGCATGGAGATTGGGGTATAGCTTTCTCTGAACTCTGAAGTAGACAAGAAACAAACATGAAGTAAACTAGTGATACATGTAAATTCTAGCATAGCAAAACAATTATGTTCTTGTTTTCAGTGATATAGGACGGAAAGTTGTGTTTTCGTTAATGTGTTCTTTTTTCAGTGATATAGGACGGAAAGTTGTGTGTTCGTTAATGTGCTCCAAAATAACATAGCAATGTTCTTTTACCACTCCAAAAGAGAGTTTACATGTCTATTGATTAGGGATTCTCTACTAGTACCAATAAGATCAAAGTTAATGATTTTGTCGGAACTAATATTCAGTGATAGTTCTTTTCAACATAGGTTACATATGTAGTAATATGTTTCTTCATAAGTTGAGGAGTCATGGAAATAATTGAGTAGTGTGCCTTTGTTACTAGTATGGTTAGTATGGTTAGAGGGATAAAAGTAAAGGCTAAATTGCTTTGATTAGCAGCTGGGATTTGTATTTTAGGGCCTGATTTGTGTTGCATTTCAATATGGGTGCCCATATTAGGCTAATACATGTAAATCTCATGTGGTTGACTTATTGATACATTGTTCTGGTGAGGCCCTTTTAGGGTAATTGGGTGCTAAGGTCATGCTCCATGATTCATGGCCCACGGCTGGGAACTGTACAAAATGCAAAACTGATGTTAATATTACCGTATAAGTGTATGAATTTATGATAAGTTTGACTCCAGAGGCAATTGCAGAGAGAGTCCGACAGCATTGCTGATATTTTGGCTGGCTGTTCCTGAATATGTCTGCTAATGCCATTACTGTCTTTCTATTTACAGCAATTGATCTGTTTGTATTGGTTGTTTTGGTGCTTGCCAATCATCTACCATATGTTAAACCTAGTGATGGATTTAAAATCTGTTTTTACTGGTTGACACAGCATCAGTATTCAGTAGTCCTATAGATATGCCAAGCTGTGGTTTAATCCATGGTTTTTTCTGCCAGTACTTGCCATGATAGGTCTGTTTAGTATGATATTAACAGTTTTCTGTGGCTTGGTAATATGATAGCTAAACTGGCATAGCTGTAGTCAACATGTTATGGCCATTGATAAGGCTCATCATACTTGGGCTACGGTACATTCTTTGTAGATTATAGCTTTCTAGCTCGGTATGTTTTTGTAATATTCTGAATTGTGAAGAATGCTGCCTCAGTTTTCTATTTCACTTTATTGTTATAACAAGATTGGTAACTTAATTGTCATGTGCATGACCTTGTAGTTATAGATGTTATACTGTTTGATCTGAAAAACCAGTTTTTCCTTACCTGTTCACCTAGAACTTTTCATGTTGTTGTATTTTGATTTACAGGATAAGTTGTGTTTGTGAACTAATGTTTGGGAAATATATGGCGATGTTGTACCTTGACTTGCAGTGTAATGGTTTTTGCGCTGGCAATCGTGTGCAAAGTTATCGAGGATCAAATTTTATTACTCTTTTTGTGTTCCAGATTCCAGTAGGTTTGGCATTCTCTATGATACTAATAAACGACCACTGTTGGCGCTATGTCTGTCTGTCAAATGGTGACATTAGAATTTGGAATAATTGAAAGCAGACTAGACATTTTGATCTTATTGTTATTAATTTTGTGATCACGTTTTTCCTTATGTGAAAATATTAGTAACAATGAACTCATTTGCTGTGTTCTTCCCAGGAACTGACGAAATTCATCAACCAGTGCAACGAGAAGAAGGCTGCAAGTCTTGCCAGCAAAGAAGGCGGCGATCTCAGTATACTTAAGGCGGACGTTGATCCTTCCAGTTCAAACTAGGAATCTGTAGCTACCTCTGCCTACGGCTATGTGCTATAGAAGATGAGTGTGGAATGGACATTATGTTACATACTTTGCATGCTAATATTTCCCTGCAGAAATGTAGTAATTCTGTATTTCTCTGAAGAAGGTTGTGCTTACTGCTAATGTTTACATTTAGAATCAATCGACGATTAATACTACTCATAATAAAAATGAAGCGGAAGCAATAGACCCATTCGGCGTACACGAGACACACGCACAGGTTCCGCCACACGCTGTTCGAATCCGACACGAGCATGTCCCTGAGGAAGGTGAGCCCAAGCACGGCCGTCACCACGGCCGGCAAGGCGAAGATGAGCGCGCGCTTCACCAGCCTCTTCCTCCGCAGGCGCTCCACGGCTTCGGCCCTACGCCGCGCTCGCATCCTCCGGTAGCGCTCCAGTGGCCAGTGCCATGCTCGCCTTCCGCGCCGCCGACAAGACCGTCTGGTAGATGCCGTCGATCCTCCGACGCAGCAGCCTCACCTCCTCCCTTGCCACCGCCGTCGCCGCGTCGAACTCCACCCCATCGGCGTCGGCCTCCGCCAGCCTCTCGTAGAGCGCGTGCAGCCTCGCCTTCTTGATTTGGTGGACGAACGCGCAGAAGCGGTGGTAGCGCGTCCACCGGACGAAGCGGCTGTGGACGACCGAACGCACGCCGAACCTGTTGAGTATCAGGAGGCGGCTCACCCCGCCGGTGTGGACTCGGAGTCCGCGCTTACGGATGCGGAACGCGAGCCGCCTCGGTGCGTCGATGGAAGGCGATACGATGTATTTGCATCTCCGGGGCACCTGCTGCTGTGGCAGATTATTCATCTCCTCTCCTGCATGTTGTATACCCATCAGCTAAGCATTACATTGTGCGTATACACAAATACTCCGTATACAGGAGGCGTCGCCGCATCTGAATAAACTGAATAAATACAATATACGTGGTGTGATCTAAATGAAGCGAAAACAATAGACCCATGCGGCGTATGCGAGGCACACGCACGGGTTTCGCCACGCGCCGTACGACTCCGACACGAGCATGTCCTTGAGGAGGGTGAGCCCAAGCACGGCCGTCTCCATGGCCGGCAAGGCGAAGATGAGCGCGCGCTTCACCAGCCTCTTCTTCCGCCGGCGCTGCACGGCATCAGCCCTGCGCCGCTCCTGCATCCTCCGGTAGCTCTCCAATGACATGTTCGCCTTATTCGCCGCTGGCACGAGCGCCCAGTAGATGCCGCCGACCCTCTGGCGCAGCGCCCTCACCTCGTCGTACTTCGGCCACCGCTCCATCCCCATCTCGTCTGCCTCCACCATTAGCGTGCACACCTCCTCGCCCACGGCCTGGGTGAGGAACGCACAGAAGCGATAGTACATTAGTACCGTGTCTTCTGGACGTAGCGGTCGTGGACGATCGACCACACGCCGAAGCGGCTGCGTATCAGGAGGCGGATGTGGAACTCGAGCCGTCTGGGCGCATCGCTAGAGGGCGACACGATGTATCTCCGGGGAACCTGCTGCTGTAACGGATTCATCGATCTCCTTGTGTTGTATATGTGCGGGATGGATTGCAGTCACCTCAATAGTCTCTACCTTGCATATTCTATACAAGCACATTAATCAACATCGAATTCATATATTAAGCCACCTTCTAAACAGCCAGGACTGCCGAAGACGGGCAGCAATGGTGGGAAAAAGAGAGGGCACTGGCGGAACGAGCTAGCAACTCACCGGCCGGCGGGCTTGGTGAGACGACAATGGCGGCGAGCTCAGAGCTGAGGCACGGCTCCACGACCACTTCAATTCGGCGTAGATGGGATCCCCATCTTGGGTTTTCCAGGAGCAGCGGTTGGCAGGAGAAAAACCACGAAAAAATAAACTCAATTCTAATCTGTTACATGCGCGCAGGCAGCTTTTGAGTCCTAGTGGGACTCAACCACGACACAAGCTAACCAAAACCATCGCCGCAGGAAGCCATCGCAGGCTCGCAGCCACCACCAAAAAGCTCTTGATGGGTCGTTGAGGCCACAGACCACTGTCGAAACCTGATTTCAACAATAATAAATAGGAGGTAGCGCACAAGTGTTATCTCAAGTGTTAAACATGATGGGTTAGTAGACAAAAGAGTTTAGACAGATTCAGGTCTTACGAAAAGAAGTAACATCCTACTCCTGTTTCGGGATTAGATCCGTCGAGTTATGTATTGATCTTTTGATCGGGTTGCGTATGAAGAAAACCTAGCTAATTGCTATTGTCTCTCTCTATATCTCTGAAGGAACATCTTATCCTTCTTATATAGGTTTAAAGGGTATCCTTCTTATATAGGTTTAGAGGGTAGGCTTATAAGTTGGAGATCTAACTACATACTGCATAGGACTCCATAGTATTCCCGACTTAGGACTATAAGCCGTTTCTTAATACACAAAGTAACGTAATACTTAAGTCCTAAGCCTATTACATGATCATGACTCTTAACCTATCCCCTATAGACAGTCGGATAAGCTAGCCGTGTAGGTATATGGTACCCATAATCTCCACAGTAGCCCCTGAGACCTTCACAGTCGATGAGATAACTTTGCCTCCAACCAAAATAATACATAGCCGAATACCTAAATAGCCGATTGCTACCATTGCCGAGTGTTTCCATCATCTCTGTCTAAATCTTTCGAGTGCTTTATCATCCAACAAGAAGGCTATGAAGGGCTAAAAAGTTACAAAAATTATACCTAGGTGCATCAACTAGATGCACTTAATTAGGTGTAGCCCCCAACTACGTGTTTAGTTGAACAAACTAAGCATATAGTCAAGAACTATAATAATCATAATCATCCGAGTGATATAAATAAATGCTTAGCCAAAGCCAAAAATAATGAAAAAATCACATAACACATAACCTCATAAACAAGGCACGGTGTATAGAGATCCCGAGTACTGGCAAGCTCATGCTATCCAAGTGGTTCTACCCGAGTCATCTCAGAGCACACAACTCCGCCATCCTCAGAAATATGTTATATTGATAATATAAATCCGAGTTAATAAAACCCATAAATGGATTTACCAATATTATAAATAATATGACCAAAATATAATTAGCCTAAGCCATAATTTCGGTCTTAATCAGGAAAGCTCACTAAAATGGAAAATTAGCATTGATATAGAATCAATTGCTTTAAAAGAACCAAACAGCTCCAACAACTTATAGAAAAGTTGCCAAAATAGCTATGAAAAAACTTTACTGTTTGTCACCTTCTAAATTGCGCCACACCAACTCCTAAAAGTTGAATAACCACTGTATGGAAGGATTTGAAAGACATTGGGCAATAGAACACGCGTATATTGCCAAGGCAAATTTGTTTAAGTCCCTAAAGACACGTGACATGCCACACTCGTATTATGGGTTGTAGGCTTCCCATGGGCCTCGGCCCAAATATAAGGAAACCTACCGATATCCTAAAAATCTCTAAAGCGCCGTTGTCTTCCCCGTTGCTTCATCTTCCAAAAATTTTTCCTTTCGCGCTCCTGTTCATAAGCACCTCCGCAGAAAACCTAGAACACGAGCTCCTCAAAATCCATTCATCCAAATATTCAAAACGCCATCAAAATCCACCGCGCGCTTCCTGCTCCTAACATCTCCTCCAAGAATCCCCGCTCCCAACACCTAATTTGAGCCTCCACAAATCTCACTCATGGCGGAAGAGAAAGAAATCCTCTTCAACCAATGGGCAACCTCTGACGTGAAGGAATCAACCCTAAAGGAAATGGTGAAGGACGGAGTCCTTCCAACAAAGGAGATCATTGGCTGGCGCCCGGCGTATGGTGAAGAGTTCCCGACTCCAAATACCGGTGAGATCATAGTTTTCACTCACTTTTTCTATTGCGGATTTGGTCTGCCCACTTCCGAATTCTTCCGCGGCATTCTTGATTACTATGGTCTCAAGATTTACCATCTAAATCCAAACTCCATACTGCACATTGCCATTTTCATCCATGTATGTGAAACCTTCCTTGGAATCTATCCCCACTTCAACCTTTTCCGCTGCATGTTCTCTCTCAAAGCCCATCCGACCAAGGATAACCCTTGTGTTGTTGGGGACGCTGGATTTCAACTTCGCTGCACTCTCCGCAAAAATTACTTTCCTCTTTCTCTGAAATCTTCGAATAAGAGCTGACATGCGAACTGGTTTTACATTTCTAACACAGCCCCCAGTCTGCCCGACTTCATTGGTCTTCCGCCAATCCAACGGGCCAACTGGAATGCTTTGCCTGAGAACCAAGACTGGATAGAAGCTAATAATCTTCTGGCCAAAATTCTTGAAATGAAGAATAAGGGTCTCCAGGGAGAACAGATCACTCGGCACTTCATCAAATGCCGACTGGCGGCCTTCAAAGAAAGATCCAAGTCAGCTTTTGAATACGAAGGACAGAGTGACCCTAATCGGGAAGATCGAGAATCCCTAAATTTTCAAGTCTTGTGCGCCCGTATGTACAAGATCTTCTCCTCTGAAATCGCAGTGGACTACAGCAATAAACTGCCAGTTATCCCCTACAACCTTCATCGATCACCTCCTCCGGTAAATCAACTCTGCATCTTGAACCGCTTTCATCTTGCCATGTTTCTTCAATGTTTCTTAAAAATATTGCTTACAGGCAAATGCTATAATCATCTCCCAGCCATACAAAGTGTTTCACAAAGATATACCAACCCAGCCAACTACCAAGAAACCAACTGGCGGCTTAAAAATTAAGCTCCAAGCAAAAAGCAAAAGAGCTGTTTCTGCCATCAAAGAAACCAGCAAACATGCCAACAAACAGAGGAAGCTGGTCATGGATGACTCAGATGAAGAATTTGGAGAAGTTCAAACTCCCAAGGCCAACATAAGCTCACCCAGGCCATCGACCAGATCTGTTCTAAAGATTAGAAAATCCAACAAGTATTCTTCACACAATTGGTATTGTCTTTTTTGTTGAAAACTTACTTGATTCTACTTTGATCACTTTCTATCTTCTTCTGCAGAAAACCTCAAAACATAGATCCCATCGGGCAGACAGAAAAAACAAAGTCTACAAAACAAGGGTCCCGGAATCCTCTCCCGAGTGAAGCCATCCCTGACCAAGAGCCCCCGACTGCCAGTCAAGCTTCCCCGACTGGAAATCAATCGGACTCGTACCAATCAGACATCAACTCAAGAACCCCCGACTGAAAATCAACCGGACAAGGAAGAACAGGCCCCAACTAACCAAGAAGCACCAGTTGAAGATCCAGCATTAGCTACTGAAAAAATCAACAAGGATCAAACAACTAAGGATGCTGCCACTCAAGAAGACTGTCCTGAAGCAACAACAGGTAAACCCAATAATCATCACATCCTTGTCTTAAACATATCTTTTGAATTCCATCTTTACGTATCATCCTTAGAACAAACGACTGGAGAAAATGAAGAAATTATCCAACTGAAATCCACAGAAGATTCAATGCCTTCAGTCAAGATCGAGTGGTGTGATGCTAAAGGCAAGAAACAAAGCATCATACTAAACAAGCAAAAAGAAGCTAAAGAACGCGATATGCTTGTTGCCAGCCTCAATGAACCCACTCGACTGATGAACGTAAGAACAAATTCCTCATATCTCAATTGCATAATCTCTTGTAACCGACTGATTCATGTTTTGCAATGCAGAGAATATATTGTCGCTCACAGGCTAAGTCTGAAACCCTGGAGAAACTAGTACCTCATATCAACTCTCTAGAAAACCTCCAACAAGACCTCAAGGAAACCAAAGAAGAAGCAGCAGCTAGAGAAATGTCCTGCGAGAAGAGATTAACAAGCTTCGAGATATGAACCTGGAACTTTGCGGCTTAATTGGAGGTAAGAAAAATTAACTCATCTACTCTTGATCAATCTGTTCAACTCTATTAACTCTAGGTCTTCATGCTTTAGCCAATTTATCCGAGATCGAATCTCTCAAGGCTCAGCTAAAGAAGGCAGAAAATGACAACGCCAAGCTTGAATCTGACAGAGATAAGGCCATAGCAGAAATTGAAGGTAACCCCAAAAACTCATACTCCTTAATTCAATTCATCTTGGTCATTAATAAAATCTGAATCATATCTATCTTGTAGCTAACAAAGTTAAATCCCGTGCTCAATTTGAAGTCTTTGCTGAAAAAGTCCAGAGAGCCAAAAGAGTCAGGGACGATATTGCCAATGCAGCCACACCAATATTGTCGGCAATCTATGGGAATGGCCTTGGAACAAGTGCTGTAGATGCTCTAGAAATCTTTGACAAACTCAGAATAGCTCCAAAGAAGTATATAGGAAATATTACTGATGCTGCTATCATGAGTGCAAGTCAAACCCTGGCAATGACAAAGTCTCTCTATCCCCGAGTAGATATAAACTTTATAGGAGATGGCTTTGCAGATGGCACTATTGATGAACAAGCCTTAGAGTTGATCAATGAAGCACAGAAGTCAGCCAAGAAGATTGTTGCTGATCTAGCTGAGAATTTCCAGGGATAGATGTTTGTTGTAAATAACTCTTGTGATCCAACTCGTAAATACTCAGTTTATTTATGTTTATGTCCTAATTTGAGTCTTCGCATTTAATTTCTTAAAAATTTTCGTCTGACTGGCACTAAGCCTAAACTTGATTAAGTCATTAAAAAATTTTCAGTCCTTATTTACTTAAGTCAAATCAGAACAACAAACAATGATAAACCAAATATAAACAAGTTATTATTAATAAATAACTTCATACTTTATTGATATTCATAGCCCCCGACTGGTAACTCAAGAAGGCAACTTATTTGAAGTCGGCAATCGAGAAGAATATGATACAAAAAATTTAAGTATAATATCGAAGAAGGTGTTCAATATTCTATGAATTCTCCACAACTTCCCCATCTTCATGCTTTAGGCGATATGCTCCTGGCCGAGTGACCTCAGCAATTATATAAGGTCCTTCCCATAATGGAGATAACTTATGTCTATTCTTCGTCGTCTGAATCTTTCGCAGAACCATATCACCAATAATAAACGCTCGTGATCAAACATTACGATTATAATAACGCCGAAGTCCTTAAAGATACCTTGCCGACTGAACCAGTGCAGCTTCACGAGCCTCTTTCAATTGGGTCGAATCATCGACTCGGTCTTGATCATAACGCTCATAAATGAAATTGCGAACACGAAGAGATTCAAACTCCATCTCACTCGGCAACATAGCTTCAGCCTCATTAACAAAAAAGAAAGGTGACTAACCTGTAGCCCGAATGGGCGTAGTCCGCAATGACCATAATACTGAAGGCAACTTTTGAACCCATCTACCAACATAGGGACTCAATCTATCAAAGACTTGGGCCTTAATGACTTGAAGAACCATATCATTGGCACGTTCAATCTGTCCATTGCTTCTAGGATGTGCCACTGATGCATAACAAATTTTGATCCCAAAATCTTCACAAAATTCTTTGAAAACGCCTCCAGTGAACCGAGTCCCATTGTCGGTAATAATCTTGTTTGGGACACCAAACCAATGCACAATGTTTAAGATAAAATTTTGCGCCTTGCCTACGGTTATTGTAGCAACCGGCCTAGCCTCAATCCACTTAGAAAACTTGTTAATTGCAACGAACAGATGTGTAACACCTCCTGGGGCCTTTTTAAAAGGACCAACCATATCCAAACTCCAAACCGCAAAAGACCATGAAAGCAGAATTGTTTGTAACTCTTGGGCTGGAACATGACTTTGCCGAGCAAAAAATTGAAAACCTTGACAAGTTCGAACCACCTTGTCCACGTCAGAAACCGCTGTGAGCCAGAAAAAACCTTGTCGATAAGCCTTGCCTACCAAAGTGCGTGCTGCAGCATGACTGCCACAGATGCCCGAGTGAATATCCTGCAACAGTTATCGTCCTTCCTCGGGTGTAACACATCTTAACAAAACTCCAGACGGGCTTCTCCTGTACAACTCCGAATTCAACATAACATAATTCTGACTACGACGTCGGACTCGCTCTGCATCATCTTGATCTTCGGGTTGCTCCTGCCGGGTTAGAAAATTGATAAAGGGTGTTCTCCAGTCGGCGTCAAGCATGGAAACCTGGTCTGTAATTCCTTCGTCGATGGCTCACTTTTTAGCAACCGTCGGCTCATAGAGATGCTCTACAAAAACATCAGTCGAGGCTGCCTCTTGCTTAGAGCCAAACTGGGCTAATTGATCTGCCGCCTCATTGTTGTGCCTCAAAACATGAGATAACTCCAATCCATCAAACTTGTCTTCTAGCTTACGGACTTCTTGACGATAAGCAGCCATATTATTGTTTAAACAAGACCAATCCTTCATCACCTGATTTACTACCAACTGGAAATTTCCTCGTACAATCAATCGACGTATGCCAAGAGACACAACAAGTCGCAGTCCGTGAAGTAAGGCTTCGTATTCGGCCACATTATGTGAAGCAGCAAAATGTATCTGAAGAACATACCGTAGCCTCTCTCCAGTCGGGGAAATCAAGACAACTCCAGCTCCTGTACCGATTACTCTTTTAGACCCATCAAAATACATGGTCCAATATTGCGACTCCTCCCTAGGTACGTCTCCTTGGCACTCGGTCCACTCGGCCACAAAGTCGGCCAAGATTTGGGACTTTATAGATGTTCTGGCCTTGAAGGTAACATCCAATGGCATCAATTCCAAAGCCCACTTTGCGATACGCCCAGTAACCTCCCGATTATGGATGACATCGTCGAGTGGAAAAGATGTAACCACAGTAACCGAATGACTTTGAAAATAATGAGCTAACTTCCTGACGGTAATTAAAACTCCATATAGTAATTTTTGTACCTGGGGGTTGGATCCAGCCAACACCTCGCTAACGAAGTAGATTGTCCTTTGAACTTTCTGAGCTCGTCCTTCCTCATCTTATTCAACGACCAAAACCGTGCTGATCACCTGAAAGGTTGCGAAAACGTAGAGTAGCAAAAACTCTTGAGGATAAGGTGAAGCTAACATGGGTGGTGTTGTGAGAAAGTTCTTGAAGTCTTCAAAAGCTGTCTGGGCCTCCGAGGTCCACTGGAACTCGTCTATTTTCTTGAACAACTTGAAAAAGGGCATACCTCGTTCACCAAGTTTAGAAACGAACCGGCTTAGCGCTGCCATGCAACCGGTAAACTTCTGGACATCCTTCTGGGTACTCGACGGCTTCATATTCCGAATAGCGTTGATCTTCTCTGGGTTAGCTTCAATGCCGCGATGAGACACCATAAAGCCGAGTAGCTTGCCTGATGGCACTCCAAAAATACACTTTTCTGGGTTTAACTTCATCCTAAAGGCTCGAATATTTGAGAAAGTTTCTTCTAAGTCGACGATCAGATCCTGTTTTTGCTTGGTCTTGATGACGACATCGTCGACGTAAGCTTCCACGTTTCTCTCGAGTTGAGTCTGAAGGCATCTCTGGATCATACACTGATAAGTAGCTCCGGCGTTCTTGAGGCCAAAGAGCATCGTAATGTAACAATAAGCTCCGAACGGGGTGATGAATGATGTCTTCAGGCAGTCGGACTCCTTCAAGCTGATTTGATGGTATCCTGTAACACCCTGATTTTCGCCCGTCAAAAATTCTATTTTATTAAAAATTCTATTTTCAACAATTTGGTTCTTTGAGTGTATTTAGAATTTTTGTGCCAAAGATCTCAATTGATTCTTTCCCTTGTGAACCCAGAATCTTGATCGTGATATCATCTCCCAAAATTAATTTTCCATTATTCGAATTTTGCAGTTCGAATTTTCACTCCTTAACCTTTCAAAAAAATTCGTACGGTTGAAATTTCAATTTCAAGATTTTAACCATGTTATCAAATAATCTCCTTTCCATCCAGAGAGTCTAAAAATATTTATTTTTAGACATCGACCACCAGACCAATATTTCCTATACGTGCGCATATTAAAATCAATATTTCTGCGCACGTATCAACAGTCATTTCCTTCCCATTCAAGTCTTCCGAAATATTTTTGGAATTCTACCGCCCGGCAATTATCTGTCCTTTTTTTTTCTGCACCTGTAGTTCTTCTCATTTTCATTAAGTCAAGCAAGTTAATTAGGTCCATCCAACACCCGTTCAAACACATTTCTTTGCCCCATTTTATTTCCTAAGCTCCCTGTGAAACAGACGCGGTTAGGCACCGTCCCTGCAAATCAAAAATTAGGCACCGTCCTGCCAGCACAGTGAAGTTAGGCACCACTCCGCGCCGTTCGCCGAGCAAGCCGGGCAGCGACAACAGCACAGTGAAGGCAGGCACCGCTCCGCGCCGCTCGCCGAGCAAACGGCCATTTCTGCACACGGTCCAGTGCGCCATGGCGCCGCGACGAGCTCGTCGGTGTCACTCGTCCACGCCGAAAGGAGTGAACCAAGCTCACCCATGTCGCACCGGCCACTGTCCTCGCTCTACTGTGTCTCCCTGCCGACGACGACCGACGAACAGGATCGTCGGCCCCACTCGGCCGAGCCGCCTTGTCGCCGTCCGCCGGCCGCGACGGCTATAAAAGCCACTGCCTCGTCGTCGTCCTCCTCAGCCTCCAAGCTTTCCCAATTCCCACTGTCGCTGCCTCTCCTCCATTCCGCGAACCAACGGGCCGATGCCGCCGCGCGTTGCAGCTGGCACCAAGCCGCCGCTCCCAGCCGCAGTCGGCGCCTAGCCAACCAGCCGCTGCTCCCAGCCGCAGGCCGACGCCGCGCAGCCCCGGCCATGCCGAGGCCAGCCCCCGCGCCGCCCCCGCGCTGCGCTGCGTGCTGCCGCAGGCCGACACCGCCCAGCCGCCGGCCGACGCTGCTCCCAGCCTCCCGGCCGCGCGCCAAGCCGCGCCGCCATGCCTGGCCGCCGCTCGGCCACGCTCTGACGCGCGCCACGCAGCCGACCCAGCCGCGAGCCGCGCGCTGCCGCCGTGGCCGGCACCGTGCCGCTGCCCCGAGCCGGCGTCGCCACTCCCAGCCGCCGCCGCCCCGCCTCCCCGGCTGGCGCACCGCCTTCTCCCCTGCTCGGGAAACAGCAGCAGAAGAAGAAAGAGAGAGAGAGAAGGATAAGAATGAGAAAGAGATAAGAAGGAGAGAGAAGAAGGAAAGGGAAAAAGAAAAAAAGAAAGAAGAAAAGAAAAGAAGGTGGGACCCACCGGTGGGCCCCACTAGGTTGACTCTCTCCCTGCGGCACCAAAGACTCGGGAAAAGTCTATATCACGTCCCTCTTCTTTGTCGGGCCAAAGCCCATAAGGTCCGCCAAAAAGTCTACACTTCCTCCCTCTTGTTATCGGGCTAAGCCCATAAAATTCTTACAAAGTCTACATCACGCCCTCCACTTCATTGGGCCAACCGGCCTGATAATCTATCCACCAAGTCCACTTTACGTCCCTACCCGACCTCCTTCATCTCTGGGCTAAAGCCCAAGCCTTCCCATAATAAAGTCCACGATTCCTCCCTCTTAACATCACAGCCAAGGAATATTCTTGGGAATATTCCTTTCCAATTTAATAAATTCAGTTCCACATTTCAGAAAAATCCATTAATCTTCCAAAATTCGTATCTCCCCAACCGTAAGTCCGATTGACTCCGTTCAACTTCCATAATTTTTCTAAAAATGAGATCTACCCAATGGCACCATTAGTTTATAATAGTTATTATCTGCTTTATAGGGTTTTGGATGTTTTTCTCTTTTCGATCGCGTAGTGGACGTTTCGGAAGTGCAGCTGACGGGATTTTTCTCGAAGATTTGAAGACCAACAATAAGGCAAGCCACTCTTCGATCATATTGCTCCTAGTTTATAAAATGTGTTGATTGCAAACTTGCATGTTTAGCGTGCACAATTATTTTGATCGGCCATCGGTCTACGAGCACACGACCGACGGACCAACCTATGTAGTTGCATTATTTTCCGTAGGACCTTGTTAAACTTAACCCTTGTCGCTCCACCACAGCAGTACCTCGATGCTTGCGCTCTCTGGGCGCAGGTATCCTTGTGCACCATTTGTTTATGTCAGGTTTTATATATGGTTATCGATGTGGAAAAAACTTGGGTTGTGAAAGGTTTATAAAACCCGACTCGGGGAGTCGGTGACTTTGAAAAATAAAAAGGTTTTATGGGAGAAAACTTGCGGTGCGAATCCTCTCCTGTGTGGTTTGGTTTCGTAGTCGCGCATAAGGACCGATTCCTTTGGGTTTTACATCCGAGCATCTCACAGTACGACCACATGGGTAGAATGGGATGCCCCTAGATGAGTAACTAGCTGAAACATAGATGTCTAGCAGGTTAGCAGGTGAGGAGCACCGGTATGGTGGAGTTTACGGCAATCTCCTGTAGTGGGGATGTGTCGGGAGTCCATACGGTGGGGCCTGAGTAGATGAGGGCTTGAAATTTGGCCTGATGCTTGGTGGAGAGATTCCACCCATCTGTGGGACACGGGACATTTATGGTTTGGTTAGAGAAAGGCTTTGTCACGAACTTCCGATACCGGCCAGTATCGGTGTAAGCTTCGTGTCTTGTGGGAAAAGCGTACAGTCTCTGCAGAGGTTTATTTGAACTGTTCGAACAGCCGTGCCCACGGTCAAGGGCGAATGTGAGGTGATGCCCATAGCGTAGATTTGTTTTTAAAACTCATTTAATAAATTGGTTTGTGGAATGGGAACCGTTACCAGAGTCCTTCTTTGTGACGGACGGCCAGCCTTCGTGGTTGGGAACAGGCCTGTGTGACCTGGGGTGTCGTCTGACACCATAGGGCCGAGAGGGCCGGTTCAGGGGCCGAGATGGCCGAGTTTGGGTTGGCAGGTCGAGAGGACCGGACCCGGAGTTGTTAACCTTGAGACTTGGTTAACGGATGATTGTTGGAGAGAATGTTGGTTTAGTTTTGAAAGTGAAAAGAAACTAATAAAGAAGGAAGTGCTATGAATGCTAAAATTTGACTTTCCCGCTCGAGTCGTTGCAAAGCAACTCGTGGACGGATTGAGGTGAGACGTCTCTCTCTCTCCGAAGGGAAAGTTACTTTGAAAACCTACACTTAGAATTTTCAAAGGAAAAGTGTTTTAAAAATGATTTGCTAAACAAACTCAGCCTGTCTTTGATGCTTGCATGTACACATTTCCTAGTGGCTTGCTGAGTACGAAAGTACTCAATCCCCCATTGTTGTTGTTTTTCTCCTCTTGGCTTGAGTTCAGGAAGAAGTTGAAGGTTGGAGTTTCGTCCCTAAACCCAAACTACTGCCGGTGGATTTGGTGTCCTAGCTTCGCTAAGTTTCGCTGCTGCTGACTCTGATTGGAGGTTGCAACTCAGGGATTACCCGAAGCTGCAACGTAAAGGTATATTGTATTTATTTAAATCTTGCATTGATTCATCATGTTACCGCTGGTACCAGCATCGTTATCCTGGGACTGGTACCTGTTTTGCGGTTCCGTGGGAAAGCGGTTCGCCGTTTCCTGCGGCACGCCCTCCTCGGTGCCATTTGTACAGTGGCGCAGGGGCGGGGTGTGACAGGGTGGTATCAGAGCAAGGTTTGGCTTTAGGAACGAAACCCCTCTATCTTAGGAGACCCCAATCACCCTATTTTGACTAAAATAAAACTATGTGCGAAAAACCCCTACTCTCTTCTCTCAAGCCTGGCTTATAAAAGGAGTTTTTCTAAATAAAAGTACAGCAACCTTAGCCACATATCCTCCCTAAGTTCTTTCTCAGCGGAAAGGTTCTAAGTTTGATTAAGGTGTCAGCCTAGAGCCCGAACAAAAGAAAACGACAGCCTTAAGCCCGATGCCTATCTCATAGAAATGGCATAATAGAATGCTTGTGGTTTTGCGAAAATGTTTTTCTCGCTCGATCCCGGTCAGACCCCAAGCCCAAGGCCTTTGGTTAAACAAGACCCTGATCAAATCCGGCCAAACCAGTGTGACCAGTCCGCCCGTGCCATCCGGATCAACCATGGAAAGACCCAGATAAAGAGGCCCGATGTCGGGGATATGCGTCGGCCATGTGACATTGACCGACCCGGACTCAATCAGTTGAAGTATCCCAGAAAATCCGGAGCCACCCTCCCCTGGCAGTATTAATGGAAAGCAACAGATGGAATGCAGGAGCCATCGAGAGGGTTACATTGGAAATCTAAAGCTCAACTCTGCAGCAAAATGTCCAACCACAGGATAATCAAGATTTATGGGCATGTAATCGCCATAAGACCCGCCAAACAAGGACTAACAAGAGCCATGACCACCAGTCCTCGGGAATACGCAACAAGATACTATTCACCACCAGTAAAAGGGAACAGGACTCACCGCGAGAAGCGCAAATACTGGAGAGGTGTTGACCCCTCATCACAAAAGCCCCTGAAAGATGGTGCCTGTAAAAGGAACCCCAGGCAACCCCAGAAAAGGGCATCTCCTTTCAATCTAAGCTAGCCAGAAACCCTAGCCCCATGGAAACCGCACTTGCAACCATGGAGGGACATGCTGGGGAAAACCCTAACGGGTACGCCCAGCAGCTGGGCCACCTACTCCAGCAACTCGGCTTCTTTGAGGAGCCAGTCTACCGCGGCGAGCAGATCATCCAGGGATCCCAGAAGAGCTGGAAGGTGAAAGTCTTCCTCCACTTCCAGGGAGACGAAGAGGTGATCACTTTCGAGACCCGCCATCCTCGGATCACCCCTGAAGCTGCCATCCAGGACGTGTTCCGCGAGGCCCTCCTACGGCTTTGCAAGATTTGCGTCCCCTTGGGTGTGGCCAACAGCTTTGGTCTCCACCCCTATCGTGAAGAAGATGATAATCGGTACCACCTCCGTCAGACCAGACAACCCGAAGGAAGCAGGTGCACCCTCCTCTCCGAGCTAGCCTGCACCACCGAGAACGCCTATGAGCAGGCCCTCGAAGAACTGGATGAACTTCGGGATCGGTATGCAGATTTGGAGGCCCGTTACCAGCGCCTTTCTCTGGAACGCACTACCTTACTACTCCTACAGTCATCCGAGATAGCCTGTCGCATGGAATGCCACAAGTTGGCCAGGCTCCGTAGGAAACCCCCGCTGGAGTTTGATCCACTCTCGCCTCCACCCTCGCCGTGAACAAGCTTTGTGTGTAGACCCTTGTTGGGAATTGCCTTATCCAGTAGTAGCAGCTCCCTTTTTCCTCCCTAAAGATGTATTACCCTGTACTGCGTTGTAAGGAGGAATTGGATGAAAAGTATTGGAACCTTTTGCCCGTCATGACTCCATTATTCAGAAAGGATCATCTGTGTTCACAACTCGGGCCGATGCGCCATCTCACAAAAACCATTCGTCAAGATGAGCTACCTCGAGATTGAATGATAATTTTGCCTAAGGAGAAGACAACCCCTGGATACCCAAAATTAAGAGAAGCCTAAGCATGGTTGGAAAACCTGCAATACCATCAGAAATCAAGACCCATCAACAGATAACACAAGTCGGAAACAAGTACAAACCAGAGGCAACCATACGCAGGATACCAAATGCAAAAGATTAAAGACGAGGACCATGAAGGTCGATACATGAGGGATACATGCCAAGGTTTGGCAACCATGTCATCAAACCACCTATCCTAACATCGCTTCCATAATGGAAAGGAAGACGATAGGTGCTAACACAATAAGAAGACAGACCGCCTCGCATAAGAGGTCAGAATGCTCGTCCGCTACCAGAGCACGCCACCGTCTCCAAAGGAAGACCACTGGACACACCACCCAGGACAAAAGGGTACAAATGGTCGCACAAACGAACCGAAAGCCAGACCACACCCAAACCCAACGCAAAACAGTGGCCACCCCCGCCAAGAAGGTTCCCTCTCTTCTAGAACGTCTCGGCGCCACCCTCCCAGCGCCACCGCTGTCGACGGCACCGCCTGCCGCCTGCAAGGAGATGACTCCATTGGGACCGAGCATTTTTATCATGAGGTAGGTGTAGTGCGGGACCGCCATGAACTTGGCGAGCGCAGGTTTTCCAAGGATTGCATGATAAGCGGCTTCAAAATTGACAACTTCAAAGCTGACGTTCTCTGTCCATAAATTTTCCCGAGTGCCGAAGATAACTGGGAGAGTGATTTGCCCGAGTGACGTAGATGACAACCCTGGGATGACTCCATGAAAATGGGTTGAACTCGGCTTCAATTCAGATCTTGAGATTTGCATCTCGTCTAGTGTCTTGGCGAAGAGGATGTTGAGGGCGCTGCCACCATCGATGAGGACACGCTTGAGCTTGACGTTGCGAACTACCGGGTCTAGTACCAGGGGATACCGCCCCGGGTGAACCACTCGGTCAAGATGATCCGAGCGGTTGAACGTGATAGCCACCTCCGACCATCGTAGGTGACGTGGGACTTCAGGCTGAACTGCGTTGATTTCTCTATCCGTCAGCTTCTGCTTCCTCTTTGATTCATATGCTAGTGGCCCTCCAAAAATATGGTTTAACTCGGTCCTGTGGTCTTGGAAGGGTTCTGAGCCACCGTTTGCATTGTCCTTCTTGGTTCCTGAGGTGTCGGTTCCATCTGATGGCTTCTGGTGGAGCTGAGTAGCATAATGCTCGGTGAACTGTTTAAAGATGAAGCAATCCTTGGCCGTATGCTTGTGATTCGGGTGATGAGTGCATTGGGCGTTCATGATCCTGTCATAGGCGGTGACTCGTGGACACTGTTGTTGGTAGTTCGACGTCGTGGTGACCAGATCCTCGGGCTTACGCTTGCGATCTTTTTGGCCATTATTGCTGTTGTCGTTGCCATTGTCCTTCTTGGGGCGCCAGCTACTCCCGAATTGCTTGTCCTGCCGTGAAGCTTTGATTGCGTCGTCTGACTTGGCATAGGAATTGGCTGTCTCGAACATTTTCTTGACTTTCCTTGGAGGCTTGCGCCCAAATTTGCCGATTAGCAACTCATTGCGGACACCCTTCTGAAACGCGGCTATGATGACGTCGTTGGTGATGTCAGGAATTTTGTTTCGCTTCTCCGAAAAACGCCGAATGTAGTCCTTCAGTGACTCGTCGGGCTTCTAGATCACATTGTAGAGATCAAAGTGAGTTCCGGGCCTTTCAAAGGTACCCTGGAAATTGGCGATGAAGTGGTCCTGAAGCTCGCTCCAGGAATCAATCGAATCCCTTGGTAAACTTGCGAGCCAATTCCTAGCTGAGTCGGTGAGAGCGACGGGCAAGTAATTTGCCATAGCCTTGTTGTCTCCTCCTGCTGCGCGAATGACGAGGGTGTATACGGTCAACCATGGCTCGGAGTCGGTTTTGCCATCATATTTGTCAATCCCCGTAAGCTTGAAACCACTCGGCCAATTCACTCGACGCAGGTCCCGAGTGAACGCGGGTACCCCTTCATCATAGTTGTTGGGGGAATTCCTTCGGTCTTCATGATAGGGCTTGTTGCGCTCGCGATGACGTTGGTCAAGTATCTCCCTCAAGTCACTCGGCGTGGGCCTTTGAAAGCCACTCTGGTAACTTGAGCTATTGCCATAGCGGATTCGATCATGGATGGGTGGTCGGCCGTGACCTCTTTCACGTGAGTCGACCGACTGATCTCGACATTTCCAGATTGCGTGATGACGGGGGTCATTGGACTTGGCAGGTGTCTTGCTGAGCTCGAGTCTTCGGTAATCCTTGGATCGCATCGGTGGTAGGCGACTACCGTCGGGTGTCTCGGTGATGGACTTGGTGGCTCCCCGAGCAGAGCCTGCAGGAGCGCCGAGTGGTGCTGTAGCGGTGACCATAGTCTTGACTTTATCCAAGATTGGAGTTACGTTGGGGGGTGCCATGTCTATGACGGTGTCGATGAGGGTGAGAGCGGCGACCGCGTTCTGTTGGGGAGTGAGGAAGACGTTGGTGTTATTGACTCGGGTCTGAAGTATGGCGTCGTGAGCAGAGCGCCCAGCCGCCCTTAGATCTCGTCTTCTCTTGTCGTTGTCTTCTTTACGCTTGAGCTCCTCCTGAAACTTGGCTCGTTCTTCTTCCACAACCCTGTGGACCATGGCTGAGTCGGTCTCCCGCACTTCGGCCATGAGGGCGTTGAAGAATAGCGGAGTGTAGTCGTCGTCGAAGTCGGAGTCATTGATGTCCTCCGTGGAGATATCATAGAGATCATCGAAGTCGAAAGAGCTAAGGTAGTCGGCGATCTCGGTAGATGAACACGATCCAAGGGGTTGAATCATGACGGCGATCTCCCTGGAGCTCGGACCGCAGCATGATGGCGATGCAGAAAATTCTCCCGAGTGGTTTGATCCCAACTCGAAAGATAAAAAGTTGAAGTAGATCTCAGCGTCGTTTGGTAAACCGAACGGCGCCGAGTAGTTTTCCCCTCCTGATTGGTTCGGATCGAGTCAAGGAGAGAAATCTTGCCAAAGTTATCGGTGATGAAGTTGAGGCTGCCAAAGCGGAACGCCTGCCCTGGAGGGAAGACGAAGTTGTCGATGCCTGATGCAGATCCCATCGCACTAGTCGGCGAGAAGAAGAAAACTTGACGTACCCCTACCTAGCGCGCCAATTGTCGAAACTTGATTTCGGCAATAATAAACAGGGGGTAGCGCACAAGTGCCAAACACGATGGGTTAGTAGACAAAAGAGTTTAGACAGGTTTAGACCTTCTAAAAAGAAGTAACACTCTACTCCTGTTTCGGGGATTAGATCCGCCGAGTTATGTATTGATCTCTTGATCGGATTATGTATGAAGAAAATCTAGCCAATTGCTATTGTCTTTATCTATATCTCTCAAGGGACGTCCTACCCTCCTTATATAGGTTTAGAAGATAGGCTCACAAGTCGAAGATCTAACTACATACTGCATAGGACTCCATGGTATTCCCGACTTAGGACTATAAGTTGTTTCTTAATACACAAGGTAACGTAATACTTAAGTCATAAGCCTATTACATGATCATGACTCATAACCTATCCCCTATAGACAGTCGGATAAGCTAACCGTGTAGGTATATGGTATCTATAATCTCCACAACCCCACAGTTCTAGTAGTGAAGGAGTGAATGGAGCTTAAAAATGGAGACTACTATACATGTCATTTGAATTTTGACCATCGGATCTACTCTAAGATATGTGCGCTACCCCTTAACCATAACTCATCCTCCTCCTTCCAAACTCTCGCTCCCTTTCGCCGCCACCGCCTCATCATGTTGCCATCCGACCTTGCCGGTGCCAGAAAAGTGCCCACCATGACCGTAAGGTGCCTTCGCGCCGCTATCTTCTCCGAGCCATCGATTCTGTCACCACTGGCCATCGCCTCCTAACCACTGGCTTCAATTTGTCCCCACGGTCAACATCGGCGCCTCACCACCAGCCCACCATTGGGCCGCCTCCTTCGAACCTCCCCTCCCCATCTGGCCCGAACCAAGGACTCTAACTAGTCGGGGCATCACCGGAGCTAGAGATCGAAGGAGGGAAGAAAGCAGCAAGAATCATGCTGCAGATCCAACGTTGGAGGATTCAATGGAAACCCACTCTAATTTTCTATTTTATGACCCAACAAGAATCGAACCAAGCAACAATAGAGAAACGAATCAGAAGTTACCACCACACCAAATAACGGAAGCTTACCTGATAGAAAACTGTAGGATAATATTTGAGTGCAAAACGTCTATTTTGCTTATATAAATTGAGCCTAGGAGAGTAGAATGGAGGGCAAAAGTGGAGAATTTCAAAGGAGTTTCGGATCCAAAATTTTATATTGAACTCATTGATTTCTAGGGGTCCAAGAATAAATATCCCGAGATGGGAATTTTTTTTTTCAAATGGCATTTTAGGGGAATTTCAGTATAGAAGAAATTGGATCCAAAGGAACAAAAATTTTGGATTTGTTTCTCAAATTTCTGAAATGACATCGAGGTGTTTTATGGGAGTTTGGAAGATGGATTTTGGATTTTTATTCTAAATCATTAAATCAGAAAGATTTAGAGTGGCTTAGGAAAGAAATCTGAATTTCAAAATTCAAATCCCGAATGGTTTACTTTGGGTAGACATTTTTGGATCGAGATTTTGGATCACATAGGAATAACTTTTAAGTAATATCTTTGCAGTAGATCATGTACATATATACAGAGAACCAAACTTTTTAAAATTAAGATTTTATTAAAATAATGGGCAATGGCTAAGCGAAAGTCACTGTGTTACATTTGGTTATGCCTTGCGCCCTCCAGCTTCAAGCTATCTGTTCCGTTTAAATCCACACTAGACAAAAACGTATTTAGTCAATGGCTCTATAAGGGACGCGATGTAGATATATGGTGGCACCTTTTGTGACTTTGTATGGCCGTGTGCTCTAATCATTACAGGTTACTTGCTCCATGATCGACCACGACGCCAAGGTCAACTCATGCATAGTAGCTGCCGACCTGGTGAAATCGTCGACCGCGTGAGGATGATGCGAGAAAATTGCCAACTATTCTTGAGGATGTGCTAGCTCTGTTATTGGCTTGCAGATCATAGAAACCTCTGTTGTGGTCAAGTCAGATCATATTGCATCTTCACTACTTTCATCCTGTGAGCAATGGTTGGGTTTGCAGAGTTGCAGACACTATTTGAGAGTTTTAGGGACGCGTGTGTGCGAGATTTGTTTATTAAAAAAGGAGAGATGGTCGAACATGTGAATGGGTGCTCAAGACCCACGAGTCAAGTCAAAGTGCTTAAATTCTTTCTGTTATGTTTTATAGTAAGATGATGTAATCACATGGTTATTCAACTAGCAAAAAAATGTCAACTATCACCGTAGGATCAAACATGCAGTATAAGGATCATACGGGCATTTTGCTAGTACATACAAATGAAGCGGAAGCAACAGACCCATGCGAAGTACGCGAGGCACACGCACAGGTTCCGCCACGCGCTGTATGAATCCGACACGAGCATGTCCCTGAGAAGGGTGAGGCCAAGCACGGCCGTCTCCATGGCCGACAAGGCGAAGATGAGTGCGCGCTTCACCAGCTTCTTCCTCCGCAGGCGCTCCGCGGCATCCGCCCTGCGCCGCGCTTGCATCGCCCGGTAGCGCTTCAATGCCATGCTCGTCTTGTGTCCCGCCGACCTAACTGCCCGGTAGATGATGGCGTTCCTTCGGCGCAACAGCCTCACCTCCTCCCTAGCCGCAGCCGCCGCCGCGCCGTACTCCGGCCACCGCTCCACCCCGTCCGCATCCACCTCCGCCAGCCTCTCGTAGAGCTCATGCAGCCCCGACCTCTTGTACTGACCGACGAGCAAGCAGTAGCGGTGGTAGCGTGACCGCCGGATGTAGCGGTCGTGGACGACCGACCACACGCCGAACCTGTTGAGTATCAGGAGGCGGCTCACCCCGCCGGTGTGGATGCGGAGCCCGCGCTTACGGATGTAGAACGCGAGCCGCCTCGGCGCGTCGATGGAAGGCGACACGATGTATCTCCGGGGCACTTGCTGCTGTTGTGGCAGATTACTCATCTCCTCTATCGGTCACATGATCAACTCACCGGTAGGCTTGGCGACGACAATGACACGGCGAGCTCATAGGTGTGGCACGGCTCCGCACGATCGTCGATGTAAGGGCTCCTTCCGGTCAACGAGATGAAAAGAGATCAATCAAGCAATATAATTCATGAAGCAACAATAATCCAGTCGTGCTGTAATCAGTTACGCCGGATCGAATTGCGATACCTTTACACATTGGGCAAACACTTGTAGTAATATTAAGTGTCGAGATATCCCAGCCGAGTCGGGCACGAGGAGTACGTAGCTAGACCAAAACACAAACGCATCCAAACCAATTAAACTGAACTGTCTGAACAGGCCGGTGATTAAGCATTTAAGCTTATCTTATTCACCAGATTTCTTGGTGATGGTGCGCCCTTAAATATAGGAACTCATGCTTGGAATTAGCTATGGTCTGCGGCAAAGAATTCATGTTCCTGCAATCATGAAGGATTTCTTCAGGCTCAATCTACTACAACGAGCCAATGGTTCAGCTCAAAGTCGTTAAAGAACGCAGTGTTCATGTTCGATTTAATTTTTTTCTTTCCTTTTGTTTTCAGAACAATTAATAGACAGATAAATGGTTTCACATGCCTAAGTTTGAACCGGAAGTGGTCAAATATTTGTTAGTCATACTGAACTTGGCACCCTTTGGTGAAGATGTCGGCATATTGAGACGATGTAGGAACATGAAGGACACGTACCGAGCCCAAAGCAGCACGCTCTCGAACGAAGTAAAGATCGGTCTCAATGTGCTTAGTTCATTGGTAAAGGTGAGACATTGTAATGCACTAGCTAGACTTTGAAAATTTGCGAACATGGCAAAGGTGAGACATTCTATTGCTTGGAAGACCAAGAGACGAGATTATCACCAAGGAACATAGCATAGCCGGAGGTAGACTTACGTGTGTCAGAACAACCTGTCCAATCCGTATCAGAGTAGGCGACTAACTCAGAGGAGGAAGAGCGTTGAATATGCAAGCTGTAGTCAAACCCGCTGGACGGCATAGGAGATATCGGGTCTGGTAAAGGTGAGATATTGTAATGCAATAGCCAGACTTCGAAAATTCGTAGAATCATGAACAGAAGGGCTAGCTACCATTTGCAAACAATTTGGCCGAAGTGTCAATAGGCAAAATCAAGGCTTACAATCTGACATATATGCACGCTCCAAGATTTCAAGACTATACTAATACGGAGTGAGTAATAGACCAGCAGACTATTGAGTAACGATAATGCCGAGGAAGTGGAGAGGCTCGAGATCCTTCATGGAAAATTCTGACTCCAGAGAAGAAATTGTCCAACAAAAAATACTGTTGAGAGAGAGGTTGTCAGAACAATGTTGTCCACGTATAGTAGGAGGTAGACGAGATCCGAACCACGACAGTAAACAAACGGTAAAATGTCTGACTTGGCTTTAGAGAATTGAACGGACAGCAAGAATGCAACAAATCGGTTGTACCAAACGAGCGGTACCTGACGGACGGACAAAGCTAGGGTCAAGCTTGACGACGGAGTTGCACCTGAAGGCCATCGATGTCAACGGAGCGAATGCCAGCGGCGGCACAACAAGATCGAGGTAGCACATGAAGGACTCCTGCTTCACACGGTGAGAGATGGAGATAAAATGGGAGAGAGGGGAGGGGGAAGATGGGAGGAAAGAGAATAACACATATGGGCCTATTTTTATTTTTTCCTGGTCATGTAAGCGCCAATCATATATAGGACCATGTCAAAGTGCCACATAGGCATCACCTAAGACGAAACTACCATCAAAACCATTTAGAGAGAAAAATTGATTTGGTTTTAACAGTTGAGGATCCTCTATACCTGGTTTTATGATCAAAGAACACACATCAAACGCGCATTAGTTGAGGAGGCAAAATGAACCTTTTTACCATTTTTGAAAATTGGAGGGGAATGCTACCGTACAAGCCGGAGACCCACGCTAATCAACTTTCTCTTGAAAAAAGAAAAGAAAAAGAAACGGTTTTGCTATATATGTGTCGACAGATTTTTTTTCCCCAAAATCTGTCGAATTTTCAGCCTATGATTTTGCATGAAGATTAGTGCGTGTGACTGATTTGCTTGGTTGTTGTTGCTTGTTCTTGTAGCGTAGGATTAGTACTGGATTTTTTTTCTTGCTAGCTGTTGCATGCAATTTTTCATTGTTGTCAGTGTAAATTTATTAGATTTTGTAGGTGGATTTGATCCCGTAACACTCACATCATGTGCACACGCCTCTCCTACTAAATTACATGTGTTCTTAATGGATTTACATGAGACTTACATACTAATTACATATATAATTTGAAACTTACAATATAAATAAATCCTGACTATTTTTTCATATTTTATGGTGGAATAAATATAGGTAGTCAAAAAAAACTAAGGTAATCAACCAAACGGCCATCTCCATCTCTATGGCCGGAGAAGCCAACGTGGCACTGAGCAAGCCAATTAGCAAGCGATTCCTTGTTAAACACGACAGAAAAAGTTTGTTACTCCTCCAAAAGGAATCAAGCTTCCAGAATAAAATTTCGTTACTGCTCCTCCATAAAACGAAGGAATTAACTTCAAAATTTCGTGTAACCGCCTGCCTCCCGCTTCAACTCATCCCCTCCGCCTCTCCCCCTCCTCCGGCCTCCGCCTCTCCTCCGCCTCACCCCTCCCCTCAAGGTCTCAACAATGGCGGACGAGAAGGTCGTCGCTGCCCCCGACGAAAAGGCCTCCACCGGCGTCAAGGGCGCAGATCCCGAAGCCGTCGCGGTGAAGGCCTCCACCGCCAACGACGACGACCCCTCCGTCAAGCGAGTCGAGGACGAGGACTCCCAAGCCTTCGACGAGAAGGAGATCCACATCGGCGACGAGCGCGTCCACGGGCCCTTCAAAGAGGAGCACGTCGGCGTCCAGGATGAACACCGCGAGGTCCCCGCCGACGACCCCGCCCTCCACCTCGAGCACGACGTCACCCCGGCGATCGACGCCGTGAAGAAGGGCGGCGCCTGCGTACCGGCGCGCAGCTGATGGCCCCGGACGAGCGCGTCGAGAACAACAAGCTCGGCGCCCTCGCCGGGAAGGACGTTGGGGCCGGTGAGGAGGAGCTCGTCACCAAGGCGGAAGCGGAAGCGGCAGCGGCAAAGGTTGGAGGGCCCATCGGAATGATCGGCGCCGCCTCCGCCATCGAGAACCCCTCCGGTGTCAAGGGCGCGGACACCAAAGCCGTCGCGGCGAAGCCCTCCACCGCCGAGGACGAGAAGCGGGCCGACTCCGAGGACCACACGATCCAGGACGAGCATAACAAGCTCGCGGCGCCGGGAAGGTCGTCGTCGAGGAGGCTCTCTCCGGGGACAAGGCTGGCCCCAGCGGCAGCGGCACGGATGACACGGCCCCGCCCGAGCGTGGCGAGCAGGACGGGCTCGACGCCCTCGGCGGGATGGTCTCGGCCCACGTCACCGGCGCGGAGCAGATCCCGGCCGCCGCCGCCGACGGCGACGACGACGACTCCGACCACGAGGACTCCGATGACGAGGAGGACGACGATGACGACCTCGCCTTCCCCTCGTCCTCGGCTACGAGGACGACGACGACCTCGCCCTCCCCCTCGACCCGAGCTACGAGGACGACGACGACATCATCCTGGAAGCGCCTCCGCCAGCTGCGCCAGCGCGCTATTTTCTTCTTGTGGCCGGCGGCGCCGTGGCGTTAACCGCAGCCATTCTCGTGTCACTATTCACCAACACCGACCATGACATCCTCCACCCTTCCGCTGACCTCCTCCTCCCTTCCGGTGATCTCTTCCTTCCTGCGGGACCTCGTGGTGGAACTTCCACCGGTGTGCCGCTCCTAGTGCCAGCTCTGGTTCCATTGCCCCGTGCACCAACACCATTGCCCCCTCCAGCATCATCAGCGCCAACTGCTGGTATTGTCTCTTTATTCAATTCGCATTGTAGATTTGCAGTCTGTCATTTTGTATGTTTTTTTTTCAATTTGCATTGTAGAGTCTGTCATTTTGTCTGTTTTTTTTTAATTTGCATTGCAGGGTCTGTCATTTTGCCTGTTTTTTCAATCGGCTTGTGTCAATTCTTTCTTTCGGTCTTAATTGCAGGAGATGTTTTCGAGTTCGAGGGGCAGCGGTTCGAGCTGGACGCTCGCGGCGGTACATCAACCGAAGTTTCTCCTACCAGGATGATGATTACTGGGACCATCATTATGCTGATTTTCACCTTGTTACTTCTCTACGTTTGTTACTTCTATATTATTATTAACGTCTCTAATCCAAAACCGAACATGAAATTTTGATTTCATTCGGCCTGTGGTATGTAAAATACACATAGAGGAAAGAACAAAAAACAAAAAGGAATCCTAGGGTTAATCCGAAATAGTAATAAAAAGATAAAGGCTTATGCTCCTTTATCTTAAAAAAACGGACTAAGAGGGTCAGGGAATAAAATATTGGATCCTCAATTGATCCCTTCTTTCTCCTCGCTTCATAAAAGTGAATCAATTTCATTGGCGAGGGGGGGCCTCGTCGAGTGCTTCCGCTCCGCCTAATTCAGAAGATGATGATAAGCGGAAAAAAGTGGGACGCCAAGACGCCGATGAACTCAAGCTAAAAGAAGACTTTCGCGAAAGTCTCGAAAATGCTTCTTTTAGAGAGAAGAAAGTCATCTGAATACGTGTGGCTTCTTCCGTGGGGTACACTTCTGCATTAGAAACAATTATGCACAGATTTGTTAGTTCTATGAGTAGATGGGTATGTGGTTGCCAACCGCCTGGTTGGTTTCTCTTTGATACATATGTACGTATTCATGTTGGGCGACCAACACCGACCATGGCATCCTCCTCCCTTCCGGTGATCTCCTCCTCCCTTCGGGACCCCGTGGTGGAACTTCCACCGGTGTGCCACTCCCAGTGCCAGCTCTGGCTCCATTGCCCCGTGCACCAACACCATTGCCTCCTCCAGCATCATCAGCGCCAACTACTGGTATTGCCTCTTTATTCAATTCGCATTGCAGATTTGCAGTATATCATTTTGCATGTTTTTTTTCAATTTGCATTGCAGAGTCTGTCATTTGGCATTTTTTTTCAATTTGCATTGCAGAGTCTGTCATTTGCATGTTTTTTCGATCGGCCTATGTCAATTCTTTCTTTCGGTCTTAATTGCAGGAGATGCTTTCGAGTTCGAGGGGCAGCGGTTTGGGCTAGACACTTGCGGCGTACATCAACCGGAGTTCCTCCTACCAGGATGGTGATTACTGGGACCATCATTATGCTGATTTTCGCCTTGTTATTTCTCTATGTGTGGCTTCTTCCGTGAGGTACACTTCTGCATTAGAAACAATTATGCACATATTTGTTAGTTCTATGAGTAGATGGGTATGCGGTTACCAACCGCCTAGTTGGTTTCTCTTTGATACATATGTACGTATTCATGTTGGGCGACCAACACCGACCATGGCATCCTCCTCCCTTCCGATGATCTCCTCCTCCCTCCGGGACCGCGTGGTGGAACTTCCACCAGTGTGCCGCTCCCAGTGCCAACTCTGGCTCCATTGCCCCGTGCACCCACACCATTGCCCCCTCCAGCATCATCATCGCCAACTGCTGGTATTGCCTCTTTATTCAATTCGCATTGCAGATTTGCCGTCTGTCATTTTGCATGTTTTTTCAATTTGCATTGCAGAGTCTATCATTTTGCAATTTTTTTTGATCGTCCTGTGTCAATTTTTTCTTTCGGTCTTAATTGCAGGAGATGTTTTCAAGTTCAAGGGGCAGCGGTTTGGGCTGGACGCTCACGGCGATACATCAACTGGAGTTCCTCCTACCAGGATGGTGATTACTAGGACCATCATTATGCTGATTTTCGCCTTATTACTTCTCTACGTTTGTTACTTCTCTACGTGTGGCTTCTTCCATGGGGTACACTTCTGCATTAGAAACAATTATGCACAAATTTGTTAGTTCTATGCGTAGATGGGTATGCGGTTGCCAACTGCCTGGTTGGTTTCTCTTTGATACATATGTACGTATTCGTGTTGGGCGACCAACACCGACCATGGCATCCTCCTCCCTTCCGGTGATCTCCTCCTTCCTCCGGGACCTCGTGGTGAAACTTTCACCGGTGTGCCGCTCCCAGTGCCAGCTCTGGCTCCATTGCCCCGTGCACCAACACCATTGCCCCCTCCAGCATCATTAGCGCCAACTGTTGGTATTGCCTCTTTATTCAATTTGCATTGCAGATTTGTAGTCTGTCATTTTGCATGTTTTTTTCAATTTGCATTATAGAGTCTGCCATTTTGTATGTTTTTTTTTCAATTTGCATTGCAGAGTCTGTCATTTTGCATGTTTTTTCAATCGGCCTGTGTCAATTCTTTCTTTCGGTTTTAATTGCAGGAGATGTTTTCGAGTTCGAGGGACGGCGGTTCGGGCTGGATGCTCGCGGCGGTACATCAACCAGAGTTCCTTCTACCGAGATGGTGATTACTAGGACCATTATTATGCTAATTTTTGCCTTGTTACTTCTCTACGTGTGGCTTCTTTCATAGGGTGCACTTCTGCATTAGAAACAATTATGCACAGATTTGTTAGTTCTATGAGTAGATGGGTATGCGGTTGCCAACCGCCTGGTTGGTTTCTCTTTGATACATATGTACGTATTCATGATGAGCGACCAACACCGACCATGGCATCCTCCTCCCTTCCGGTGATCTCCTCCTCCCTCCGGGACCTCGTGGTGGAACTTCCACCGGTGTGCCGCTCCTAGTGCCAGCTCTGGCTCCATTGCCCCGTGCACCAATACCATTGCCCTCTTCAGCATCATCAGCGCCAACTGTTGAACTTCCACCGGTGTGCCGCTCCCAGTGCCAGCTCTGGCTCCATTGCCCCGTGCACCAACACCATTGCCCCCTCCAGCATCATCAGCGCCAACTGCTGGTATTGCTTCTTTATTCAATTCGCATTGCAGATTTGCAGTCTGTCATTTTGCATGTTTTTTTTCAATTTGCATTGCAGAGTTTGTCATTTTGTATGTTTTTTTTCAATTTGCATTGCAGAGTCTGTCATTTGCCATGTTTTTTCGATCGGCCTGTGTCAATTCTTTCTTTCGGTCTTAATTGCAGGAGGTGTTTTCGAGTTCGAGGGGCAGCGGTTCGGGCTGGACGCTCGTGGCGGTACATCAACCGGAGTTCCTCCTACCAGGATGATGATTACTAGGACCATCATTATGCTGATTTTCTCTAGGTGTGGCTTCTTCCGTGAGGTACACTTCTGCATTAGTTGTGCACAGATTTGTTAGTTCTATGCGTAGATGGGTATGCGGTTGCCAACCGCCTGGTTGGTTTCTCTTTGATACATATGTACATATGTACGTATTCATGTTGGGCACAAATATCAGAATCTAAACTTTGGTTACCCCTGGAATGTGAATTGCTTTCCCCTGAATGTGAATTGCTTGTGAGAACGTATACATGTCTTTTTTTTTCCTTTGGCCGCTTCATTTAAACAAATGAACAGTTTCGAATTCGGTGTGCATTTTATCTCTAAGCACTTCTGTCCCCAGTACAATTGGTTAATTCTCAGTTCTTGAAAGACATAACTATAAACTAGTATCAAGAGCTCTCATCCATTTTCGAAGATTCCTCGACGCCCTTGAAAGCAACGCGCAGCTTCCTCAGAGAGGATACTTTCTTCCCGTTGTTTTCTGCCATTCCAGTGACATGCACAGTCGCGCGGGCAGCTCCTTTGAGAAGCTCAAACATTGGGACACCCAGGTTTGGTCGCGTCATCTGCTCCAGGACTTCGGGTGACTGCATGTAGAGGTTATCGCCTTCGTGCGTTACGCTAGCCCTCGACATTAGCAGCTTGGGGTGCTCTTCAAGCATCTTGATGAACTGTTTATCAGGGGAAGTGTTAGAAATCTACGAGACACTTAGGATTATACACGAAATGTAACAGGTATGCAGAATATGGGCAAAAAAAATATGTTTGTCTTTGTTTGTCCAAAACAGGAAAGAGAATTCAACAATTTAGAAAAGCACGCATGTGAATGCAAACATAGCATGCTGTTTAAACTTTGTAAACAACTTTAGATGACAATGATTTGGAGTCTCCATATAAGTGATTGCCATATGATGGTTGTATTAATGCATATGTAAACAGGTCACAGGTGAGATAGATAATGATTGCAATAACAGCTCTACCTCAGAGGTTCAGACTGCCATAAACAGCACATCACATACTGGCGCGATTATGTGGCTAAGCTAGCAAAGTGAGTCTAGCAAGGAAACATGTTCATGAAATCATAAATTCTCAACAGTCACAAGGTATTGAGTGTATTACTGACCTCTGAGAGGGTAGTCGATGTCCCAAGTTCAATAAGGGTACCAGGTCCACATACGAGGCAGTCTTTCTCTCTTGCAAATTCGCTTACATTAATGTGTGTTCCATCAAGACCGTTATATCTGCAGATAGTCAAAGAAAAATTATGCACTTCAAACAGAACATGTTAAGTGTTTCTAACCTGGTCAAGAAATCAATTGCTTCAGATGTGCTTGTTAATTATTGTTAAACAATATTGGGGATAAATAAATATTCCAAGTCGAAACCAAATTTTAAAATAAGACTCAGAAAAGTAGTGAACTCACGTGAGATAATTCGACACAGTTTTGCTGCACCCAGAGATAAGCTTAAGAGCTTCCAACGCACAAGCAGCAGAAACAATTGCATTTGTTGAAGCAATGGCTGGGATGATATTCTTGACAACACCCTGTAATTCATGAAAATACATAGTGGTACATATGTCACATCCCATCAAATTAACAACCATGACTTTCCAATAATTACACGGCATATCAACTAATGGTAAGCTGATCTTAGTCATCCACTCAAATCAAGAAGCGGAAATGGTTGGCATAAATTTTGATGAAAACTGACAAAATGGACCACAACCAAAATTAAGACCCCATTTAGCACAAGGACCAAATATTGACCATGCTTTTATTTATTTGTAGTAAGATCGAATCACCATGAGTGTCAACTTGTTGTACAGAGAGAATGTTATTGACATACTAATCAAATAGCAGAAAAAAATTGTACTTAAAAATATATGCTCAGTATTGTTAGAAATTATAGCACAAGTATAAACGGTGACAACATGCTAATTGAAATAAATCGTTTGAGCACCAATTAAACCGTGAAATATCCTCACAAATTATAAGATCAATTATATAGCAAATCTGTGTGGAATAAACCCACAAAGCAAAAGAGGCAGCACCTGTGTAATAGGATCCAAATAAAAGGTGCCAAGATACCATATGCACTATGCAGCTAAACCGATTGTTACAAGTATGAACAAGCTATATGGTTAAACATAAATAAGTTGTAAGTTAAATAAGTTGTAAGTTATAACCCTAACATAGGGCAATTCTTATCCATAGTTTATAGCCTTATTTACATCATAAAGTGCCCAAGATGGGGGCATCAGCTTCTTCTACCTGACACCAGCTTGATCATGTGCACGTAGCCCAGTAGCCCAGAGTGCAAACCTACAAATATCCTAATATGTAACCCAAGACCCAAGTAAACAAATGGACACACCTAATGTTACCTATTAGTTGTTAGCCAGCTAACCTAATACGAGGGTATCGTGGAGTGCCAAAAAACAGAGAATCTTGGTTTTGCCACATAAATAGCAGCAGGTTTTTCCTTTCAGCTGCATCCACACTAACTCCCAAAATTTACACCTGGCCAGCAGTGGGGAAAATCGCCCATCCAACACCACATTGCTGGTCGCTTTATGAGTCAACATTTTCATTAACCAATGTTGGATCGTTTATCATCTCAGTCAATAAAGATTAAAGGATTTCCCAAAAAAAAGGTTGAAGCTGGTGTGATTATAGTACTCATGCATTATTACCAGAGTACAAGATAAGAGCATTAAATCACTAGCAGAGAAGGCATAAGATTAGAGAGACACCTGGGTAAACGAATATGTAACTCCAGAAATACCAAAAAGTTCTGCTCTCTTTAAAGCCTGTATTACAAAGAGGAAAAAGATTAAAGAGAAACCAGAGATAAAATAAATTCCATGTCATGAAGTAAAGCAAACCTCTGAGTAAATCCACTGCATATGTTCTGCATCATCAGCATCAAAAGGTTTCCCAGGATGAACCTACAAGAGTGACTTTAATTATTAGGGGGGAAAGTTCAAAGAACAATTATACAGAGACTAGAACAGTACCTCATTCCATTTGATCAAATGAGCATACTCAATGCAATGAGCTGCAGTTCTCGGAGTCTCAGCAAGTGTACATAAGGGAAATTTGACCTGGGGTGGGAAAAGCCATATGTTGCATTCAAAACAAGGCGTTGTCCCAGGTATAATGACTCTAGCATGACCTTTGAAACCTTCAGTCCCACCATCGACCATTGGTTTAAGCGTCTCAGGGATTGGCTTGTTATCTGAGTCATACTCTGCTATTCAATTACATATTAGCACTATAGCACTGCACTGAATATACCGAGTTTGGTATTGTAAATAGTAAATAACAATATACTCCCTCTGGTCATAGATAGATCTGTTTGGGCATCACCATTGTCTCCTAGATGCAATTCAAATCACTAATTTATTTTGGAAAACATTTGGAAAACCCATTAATCTCTTAAAGTATACTATTGTGAAAATACTTTTCGATACAAATCTACATGTATGATTTTCATATGTTCAATCTAAATACTTGAGACAATATTGATACCCAAAGTTCTAAAAATTTTACTTAGATGCATGTTCAAAACGACATGTATTTGAGACCGAAGGGAGTAGTAAGCTATGGACAATCGAGAATCAGAAACATAAGCAAACTTCATAAACAATGATGAGTAAAAATTATCTGCACACTAAATTGGATTTATATAACCATGATTTTTGTCTGCACGGTATCATATTTACAAGGTTACTCTAATTCGTCACCAATGTTTTTTCATCAGTTTTAATCCTGAAGCTATCTGTGGAATGTGTGTAGTTTATCACATCACTTTATAATTTAATGTCAAAAGTTTTATACTGAAAGAGGAGAGATGAAGATGTTGTAGAGCTCAAGACATATACTAGATTATATGTCTGTTTCCAATTCCCATGCAGGAGAAAAGATAAAGAAAGAACGGCTAAGGAAATATGTACCTAAGAAACCACAAGCCACGGAATTGATATAGCTTCGAGCTTCAATTGAATCTAGACCAAGAACAATTATTGAGAATTGACTGTAGAACTCTATCTCTTTATCTTCAATCCTACAGAAATGTGGAACAATGTTCACTCCACTAACTCGCTCCATAACCCTCTTTGCAGCAACTTCAGCCTTGGACTTCCCAACATCTTGAACCCTATAAGAGAGTACATGTAACACTTATCGAGATGAAGAAGATAATAATAAAAACACAAATACAAACATGAAACGTCAAAACAGACAAACGCGAATGCTGCACCAAACTGAATCTTGGACTTGGCTCTGAGAGAAGCCAAAACATGGGACTTTTAGTTTTTTTGTTTTCCATTCAGGTTTGGGTTTGAAAACTCAAAATAGGCTTTCTGTAGTTATCTACCATCCCTTTTATTAGGAAATATGCCCGCATGTTGTCGCCATCACTTAACTTAACGTTGTCTAAGGTTTATGCTATTCCGTGAACTGAGAGCTGGTAAGCAACTGAACTAACAAAGGAAAAACCACCTCAATTGCATTCAGTTGAACCAATAGGTATAACACTCTTAATTCTATTCACCCATTCTCCGAGGATATGTTACGCACTCTCAGTGAATGCAAACGAATCTTTTCAGTCGACGCTCATAGGTGCCCGGCTCTTGGCATTTGAACACGGCATCGAAACCTGACAAACTCCATCCATCACTGAATCCCTTTTTTTTCCCTCACGGCTCGGTAAGACAGAAACAATCTGATGGCATGGCACAGCGGCGCCGGGGGGGGGGGGGGGGGCACAATTTGGTGGGCGTGTGGGAAGGAAGGAGAGTAAAACCTGAAGAGGAACTGGCGGTTGAGGTTGGAGACGTCGATGGTGTCCATGTCGATGACGTGGATGTTCTTGAAGCCGGAGAGCGCCAGGTCCTTGAGGAGCTCGCAGCCCAGCCCGCCCGCGCCCACCACCAGCACCTCCACGAGGCTCCCCAGCGTGTCCCGCAGCTGCACGGGACCAACGATCTCAGCTCAGGAAAAAACGCAAGAAACACACACACAGAAAGAGAGAGAGGGGGAGGCGGCGGCGGCGGCGGCAGCTGACCCCGGGGCTGGGACGGAAGTCGGCGTGGACGAGGTTGCCGGGGCGGGAGAGGAGCATGTCCAGATCCCTCCACCGCTCGGGCTCCGACGGCGGGTCCTCGTCGGGGGAAGCCATCTCGTCGGCCTGCTTCGACGGTGGGAGGGGAAGAATTGTTGTTAGAGACCTAGAAAGAGAGATTGCCGATGCGGGCGGAGGCGAAGAAGAGAGGGGAAGAGGAAGGCGAAGAAGGGCTTTGGCGTGGACGGCTAGGATGCGTGTTGCGTCCGATCGGACGGCACCAACAGAGTTTTCCACTTTCCAGGCTGATCGAGTTGGCATCTTGGTATTGTACCCGGACCGGAAGAAAATCACACGTACAAGGGCTCATTTGCGCCATTGGGGCATAGCGTGCATTTGGTACGCAGCAAGGATAAATCATACAACATACAAAAAAAACAAGTAGAAATAATTTTAAATTTTTTCATGTGTGTCTAGATTTATTGTTAGAAACTTAGAATTAGGTTTTTTTGGCACATGAAATATATGGTAGAGTTATTTTAACTTTTTGAAATATGTTATTATAATTTGCGTATTTGGGCCAACGTCATTATCTTTCGGATATTGTTTGAAACATGTCACAAGCCTATGTTTTTTACTCGTATTGGACATAAATACCCACATCTTCCTTCAACATCCTCCTTGCCTTGTATCTTTTTGTAGCCGGAGCCCGGAAACTAAGCAGCACGCCCATGGCATCTAGCGACACTACCTGCTCGACGCACACCAACCTGAGAAGAAACGCACGTCACATCGACTTAAAACCCCTCCTTCAAGGATAGATGAAGAATAGTCAATCTAACAAGATGTGTCCTGTAGAGATGAACATACAATAGCTTCTTTGATTTATGCAAGCTTCTAATAGGAGAGACGCCACACGCATGCTCAACGATTTTGATTCAAGACTATTTAGACGTTAAATAAACTCCACAACAATCACAAGAGCCATCATCGGCGCCTGCGATGGTTGTTGCATGTTGTTGAGTTGTTTCGCGGATGGGAATCTACCATCGCTCCGGCGCATCCGATGGTGATGGAGATGAAGCAGAAAGAGAAGCAGGTTGTCCTCATCACTTCCTTCTTCCCTCTAGAACTCCCATCAACAAGATCCCCTCGGATTGTGTCATCATCGTGCCATTGCTTTACCCCATGAATATTGTGTTGATCCAGCCCCGATACAGCTCATCGAGGAAGTTATTGTGTCCTATCGAGGCGATGCTCCGGTGAGCCTCAAGCTTCCCGAAGCCCTTTCACTTCGTCGTGACGAAGTCGACCCGAAGAGGGCCCCACCTCCGCCGGCGCTCCCCCTAGTTGCGTCGCCCCGAAGTTTTAGGCCATCGTGCCAAGTTGTCTTTTTCTAGATGCAGTGGTGGAGAAGATGAACAAGGAGAGAGAGGAGGGGAAGAAGGAAGAAAATGAGGACAATTTTATCTCAAAAAATAGTAAATACAGTGAAAAGGTAAGGGGTGACATATAATCCAATCTCCATGAAATTATAATGGATGGTTTCAAATAACTGAATAATAATGTCATATTTTAAAACCAGAAAACTTACAGTGGCATAGATTCGATGAAATTTTTTGAGACATTTATAAATTTGTCACTGGTTTTTTTAATTTTGTAAGGTTGTCAGTCAAATGACAGTTATCGTGGTAGTCTTATAATAATGATTTAAATCAGTGATAAATTTATAATTGCTCTTTTTTTTAACACAACTGACAAGTGACGAACCCTGGCACAGGGACGGTCCAGATCAACCCACGGCCTAGCCATCAACGGTACTCAACCCCAACTCGAGCAAAACCCGCAACTCCTCTTCGTTGCGCCTCCGCTTATCCGCTCTCGGACCGTCGCCGCATCCGCTCACACACCTCGCTCGCTCGCTCGCTCTCCCCTCCGACCGCCTCTGCCATGGAGGCGGCCACCGCCGCCGCCGCCGTCTCCCCCGGCGCCCGCCCCATGTTCGCTACCCTCCCCGCCTCGACCTCCCCCACCTCCGCACCGCCGCCCGCCCCCGCGCTCTCTCCGCTTCCGCCCCCACCGCCGCGGCGGCGGCCACCAAGCAGCGGTTCTTGGCGCCGCCGCACCCGGACCTCGCGGCGGCAGATGGCGGCGGCGGCGGCCGCCGCGGTGGCGCCAGGGACGTCGTCGCGATGGTACGGCCTTGGCCTTCACCTCACCTGCTACACTACCTGGCTGCGTGGACTGAAATGACGTCTCATTTGGGATGTTTGTTGCATTGCAGGTGGTGCCGTTCCTGAGGGGGACCGCGTGGCAGCAGCCGCCGCCGGACCTGGCCTCGTTCCTGTACAAGAACAGGATCGTCTACCTCGGGATGTGCCTCGTGCCGTCGGTGACGGAGCTCATGCTCGCCGAGTTCCTCTACCTCCAGTACGACGACGCCGAGAAGCCCATCTACCTCTACATCAACTCCACCGGAACAACCAAGGTTTGCTACATCCGATTCAGTTTTGGTTATACGATTATGGGCGCACGCCTCAATTTAGGGTAGCTTGTGGATCATGAATGCCTCTACCCCTCAATTTTCATGATCTGTTCAGATTCTATTACTTTGCCAAATGATTCAGATAATGTGCAGTTTATACATCTTTGAAGTGATTAGCAAGTGAGGCAGGAAATCAAACGTTTTATTGAGCTAGAAAATGCAATTCCCGTTTATGCCTATCATCTTTTCCAGTAGCACATCATCTTAACAGTTTACAATGTTTTCTCCAATCAGAATTATTATTGTTCTGATATATTTCTCTTCCTTCTTACATAGAATGGCGAGAAATTGGGTTATGAGACAGAAGCTTTTGCAATATATGATGCTATGAGGTGATTTCCTACATATGCACCAATTTCTCTCAAAGCTATTGATCTTCCTGTTTCCTCTCCAAATGATTTTCCTCCTGTATCTTGACGCATGTTCTCTAATCTTAACTTTCACGCTAGTAGTTCCTTATGTTCTTACTGTATAGGAAGTTCGAATCAAATTGGTCTATAACCTTATCCAGATGGACAAAAATTCAGTGGATTGCACTACATGGTGGAAAGCATGATCCAAGATATAAAGACACACAGGATATGCCTCACATGGAACTTAAAGACACATGAATATGCCTTATATGATTCTCCCTCATAAAATTCTAGTTCTATCCATGTTTTTAGCAGGGTGGATCTATGTCTAGTGTAATAGTGTGCACTGTGCCAGAGGCTATATTTTTGGTGGCCTGAGTCCAGTGGTGGAGCCAGAAAATTTACTCTATGGGGTCAATTATTATTACTTGATATTTTAGTGGGTCATTTATGCATATTTGAATGGATTTATACGGAAAATTTAAGACTCACAAAGATGATAGTGAAAGGCTGACCCCACAGCTTACACATGGATCCGCCACTGCCTGAGTCAGACAACTCTTCAGGGAAACAACCAAACACAGCTGTGTATTGCTAAGGCTCACTGCAGGCCAGACCAGTCTCCACCAGTGTAGCAACCAAACACAACCTATGTGACCCAGAATAGAGGAATAGGCTCCCTGCTGTTCAGCACAAGACCACAGTAATCTCTCCCCAACATGAGCCACAGCCACCAGCCCACCAGTTATCTATTTCAATCTGACTGTCATCTTTATTACCATTTGAAGTTCTGTTGATCAAATACTACAATACTTGACCAACTACTATAATACTTTTTTCCCAATTTGTGTTGACATATGGTGATTATATCCTACTACCAGCTTCAAAATACTGTAAATTTATACAAGCAGTGGACTCAAGGTTCCGTTTACCAGGAATTTTTTTCATGCTACACATAATTTAGTTGCAGAATAGAATAAATTATGTTTAACTTATGGTCTCCAACTCTCCATTAGTTCTTACCATGCACCTTTTAACTTCTACTAGTTGTACTAGGGTTACTGGTCTTTGGAAGATTATAGTGGTTATAGCCATTATCAATACATGCTGTTATTGCCATCCAAAAATTCATTCTTCAATTTCTGTACTTGTTGTTTTACGAAATATGCTCATGCAACCTGGCGATTGCAGTAATATTTCTGGAATTCTGTCTCATATCTTCACTAAATACAGGTATGTCAAAGTTCCAATTTTCACCTTGTGTGTTGGCAATGCATGGGGAGAAGCTGCTTTACTCTTGGCTGCTGGTGCTAAAGGTAACCGTGCTGCGCTTCCATCGTCGACCATAATGATAAAGCAGGTTGTTTTCTTTTCCATCAATTAATAGAGACAACAGTTTAGTTTCTACCTTGGACAAGTCTATGTCTATCACACACCACTAATAAGACAACTATAGCAGAATGTGTCACATTCTTGCTCTTCGATTGTGGTGCACACTTGGATATACTTATTTTGTGAACACACAATTCTGTACAGTATCAGTAGTCTTTGCTTCCTAGAAAATATGAGGATAATGATCTTATTTTTCTTACCTTTAATGTGCAGCCAATTGGTCGCTTTCAAGGGCAGGCGACAGATGTTGACATAGCAAGAAAAGAAATCCGAAATGTGAAGATAGAAATGGTATTTTTTTCCAAGGACAGCCTATCCTATTTTTCCTATCCATTTTGGAAGAAAGAACTGATAATTTCAGCTTAATTTCAAACTAAATCAACATTGTTTAACATGTTCATGTCGTTAGCAGTCAGCAATTTTGCTAGTTCATAACTGGTGCTTGAATGCTCTTCTTTCAATCGAACATTGCCACATTACAAGAACGTTAAGTTCTTAGCATACCTGAATTATCAGGTAAACAAATTATGCATTGAATAGCTAAATGCATGTGTTGTGCTATGCCTATGCATAAAAGAAAATATGTCACAATAATTCCTAAAAATAAATAAAATATATTTTTGCATGAAATATGTCATCTGCTTGTTTGTTGCTACCTCTGTCCCAAAAATATATGGGATTTTGCTCATGTAACTACACGGGCAAAATCCCTTATATTTTGGGATGGAGGTAGTATAAGGGAGTGCTGACCTTGATCATATATGTGGCAAGTACTCGCAACCCATTTATTTTGGTTCTGTAATTCTAAAAAATATCAGGGCGGTAATTTATGAAAACTGCAGCGGGAAGAGGTGAGGTGGCAAGTTTGCTGTCACCGCCACCAATGCAGTCTTTTAAGAGGAAGTATAGACAATCTGTTATCCGTATCAACAATACTACATAGTCACATTTATAGTCTTGCTGGAAGTGTGCAATGGAATATTTGGCCTCCTGTCTTAGGGAGTGAATGGCAACTGAACAATAGTTTCTATCTTCATATAATCGCTGCCAGGATCCTGATGTCCTGAAAATTAGGTGGATACAGTGATTTGGAAGTGTGATAGCTCTTTGTTATATTTTGGGGCAGCATTTGTGTGCCTTGGAAATGATAAAAGACAATACTCCGTCCCAAAATATAAGCATTTTTAGCTACGAATCTGGACATTTGCTTGTTCAGATTCATAGCTAAAAGTTGTTATATTTTGGGGCGGAGGTAGTACCTTTTTTAGTTATCTGCAGCAACCCACCTTAAGAATGGTTACACGCAATTTATCTGAAGCCAAAATCTTATAGGGATACAAACTTCTTGTTGGAACTGATGTTGGTGAAAATTTAGTTGCATTTCACTTGATTTGATACAGACTAGGTTTCCCTTGTGTTATTCTCAGCTATGCTACATTTCATATTTTGCACTAGCTGCCCATGAAGATAGAACTGAAGGAGCAGGCAGTCTCTTTCAGTAGGCTATTTACAATTCAGCCTATAATGTACTGTATGCATTTACTTTTATGTCAGATTAAGCTGCTGTCAAGGCATATCGGTAAATCAGTAGAAGAGATTGCTCGGGACATCAAACGGCCTAAATATTTCAGTCCTAGTGAAGCTGTGGATTATGGAATCATTGACAAGGTAAAATTTCTAGAATGATAGAAAACAAAACCCTGAAATACTGGCCTAATTTGACGGTGTTCTTCCACACACAGGTTCTGTACAATGAGAAAAGCCAAGAAGACGGTGGCGTCGTATCAGAGCTCAAAAGATCAAATTTGATATAGTATTACAGCTAGATACAATCTCCCTGTAAGTTGGTGATAGGTCAGACACACGACATGCTTTGTAGTACCAAGGAGTAGCTGCCATTCAGCTGGCCTGGTTGTAGAACATCGAGCTGGATTGGCAATGCAGATATGCAATACACGTTGATACTCTTTTTGATATGGGCCTTTTTCCAATCTGGTGCCTGATTCTTGTCCCGATAACTTGTATGGTTGCTTGGTGCGGAACTGATTTTTTTTTGTTTTGTTGTTGTTGTTTTCTGAATGGTGATTCAAATGGTTGATCTGGTTGTTTGTGCTTGAATTGTGAGCACCAGTGATTGTAAGAGCTGATGTTAGCTTGTCAGGTTTCGTAGTATTAGGATATGTCCTATCCAATCAAAATTCTTTGTATTTTAGGATGGAGAAAGTATTTGGTCAAAAAAGTGTGCAAAATTGGAGTTGTGTGTGTACAACTTTATCTATCAGGGTTTAAATTTTTTGTGCCGCACTAGTGGATATGTTCATGAATTTAATTCTAGTTCAGTTGTGCTTGTGCGTGTCTTTATGTAATCAGGGAAATGTGCTCGTCTAAAATAGGTGTGAGTGTATGTTGGTGTGTATGCGGCTGCTTTACTTATGTTTTGAAAAAAAGAATGTAATAGGAGAAAAAGGGAAAATTGATGTACAAAGGTAAAATTTGAAATCTGATATAAGCTTTTAGTTAATACAAATTACTTATTTTTTTGTTCTAAAATAAACCAACATCGTACAGGATGTGTTATATCATAGTGCAACAGAAGAATATGTATGAGATTGTTTTATTTTGGGATGTGTCATATCCTGTACGAGGTTAATTTATTTTGGATGGAGGGAGTAGAGGCCAACAAAACATCTTAACCATTAATACACCAAAATAAATTTTATTATCTTTCTTTTTTTCATCCGTACGTAACAAAATTTTCTTCAATTCTGAGTCTTTATATCACCAAATTGTATGGCAATAAAAAATTGTATGACAATAAAAAAAAGCCCTTGATAAACACTGCTGTGTTGCTCTGAAATGCCCTGGAACTGAAAATGTTGAAAACCATTTGATCTGCTGGCTCGCCGAATTAGACCATCTTTTGCGATTCGCACGGAGGCGGCTATAAGCCGGGGCATTTAACTTTGCAGTCTATGATATATGGCTTTTTATGTGTCCGACATATAAGTTTATATAAGTTTAGTAAGAAATTATTAATTGTCACTTTAGCGACAAATAGTTAAATATGTCGCTATAAACCCTAAGACCTACCCTGGTTGGGTGAGTCTTGAGTCTCTTCCTCCTCCAAGCCGTCTCTCTGCTCTTCCCTCCCCCGAGACCGAGAGACCGGCCTCCCCCCTCGCCGGCGGCGCGCCCCGTCGCCCTCGCGCGCCGCGCGGCATCCACGGTGAGTCGCTTTGTTGACCTCAGCCTTGACCCTGCTTAGCCGTCTTAGCGGTTTTTTTTTGGCCGGGTCGGCCAAAGACAAAGTTCTTAGCGATTCGGACGGCGAGGTTTCGGTCTTCGCAAGATTTGGCCGGCGGCGCGGTATAGGGACCCGATGCGATGAGGTGCTGCGGCCCTCGGGGATTACGTGCTGCTAGTTAGTGGCTTCCTTCCAATTCCATCGAGGCTTTTGGGGCAGTGAGCATTCTGTTGGCCATTTTGTTTTGCTCATCGTTTGGTGCTTCAAATCAAGTTTTGAGTAATCGACTTGTTTGGGTAGTATCCTGGAATTTATGCGCCGATGTTACTTTTTTTCTTTTGTTTTAGGGAATATGTATACTCTACTGCTCATGGGGTAATCTTTTGATGTTTCTGTCATAGTCCCAATCTTTTGAGGTTGCTGTCATAACCCCCAAGTCAGTCAGCTGACTGCGTTCTTATCAGATGTTCAGTTTGTTGAAAAGGACGTAATTTTGAAAGGCTGTTGATTTATTTTGATTTTTGAGTTAGCAGGCTAGATTTTTGTATCTTTGCTAGAATTGCTCGTACAAAGACTTGATGAGTAAGTGCGTACTGGTTTATTTAGCTAATGTAAATTGTACAGCTTACAACATTTTTTTCCCTGTAATTGGTAGGTTCCCTCTCTTTGAGCGGACTTTCAAGGAGCTGAATGGAGGCAAAACTAGCATTCCCCCAGGATAGTCCACCACTTGCCATCCTCTGTGCTGCTAAGGTCGCAGGTGTTTCTCTCACCATTGATCCAAAGCTTGCCTCAGGTTCAGCACCCACGCTTCACCTTGGTTCTGGGTAAGGATACTGATCAGTCTGTAGCTTCTCTCTGAGACGAACCACGATTTATTTTTCCTTTCTTTTAAGGCTTATACTATGAGAATTTGCTTCATCATGATGCCTGCATCTTGAATCGTGCTTGGAATGGCAAGTTCGGTGCATAATATTATATTCCATAGTAGGGTTTGGCAAAGCAACCTTCAGCGTTATTTTTTTCTTTGTCATTCTAGTCTTCATGGATCATCAAAACAATATTTTTTGTAAACCAAATTATTGCTCCCCTTTTCCATTAGTATTTATCCTTCGCAGTATTTCCTTTTTAGAGTTTAAAATTCTCACTGAACATCTGAACCTTTCATGATTCTGTGCAGGGATTTTATCCACGGTGTTAACACAATTCTTCGTTACATTGCTCGTGTTGCATCTGTTACCAGCTTCTATGGTCAGGATGCTATTCAGGCAGCATATGTATGTTCTGGTTGATTATTTGCTATCGGTGGTGTTACTCAGTGATTTTATTGATTGTCCGAGTATTCATAGTGCCTGTTATTATGCATGTTCAGGTTGATCAATGGCTTGACTACGCCCCAGTCATTCTTTCAGGCTCTGAATTTGAAGCTGCTTGCTCATTTCTAGATGGATACCTAGCATCACGAACCTTTTTGGTTAGTTATGGTTTGTCAATTTCTGACATTGTAGTATGGTCAAATCTTGCAGGTAATTGTCTGGTTTCTTTTATAATTTATATTTTATCATTCTATATGTATATATTACTTACCTTGGAGTTTCACCCCTTTATTTAGGTACAGGCCAACGATGGGAAAGTCTAAGGAGGTCCAAGAAATATCAAAACCTTGTTCGCTGGTTCAACAGCATAGCAGACTATTCAGACACACTAGATGAAGTTGTCTCTGCTTATGTTGGAAAGCGGGGGATAGGAAAGTCTCCTGCACCAAGCCTGAAAGAGAAATTACCTGATTCAAAGCAGAACATCTCAACCCCTGAAGTAGATCTCCCAGGTGCAAAAGTTGGGGAGGTCTGCGTTCGCTTTGCCCCCGAGCCTAGTGGGTATCTTCACATTGGTCATGCAAAGGCTGGACTTTTGAACAAGTACTTTGCTGAGAGATATAAAGGGCGCCTGATAGTTCGATTTGATGACACAAACCCTTCGAAAGAAAGCAATGAATTTGTTGAGAATGTCCTGAAGGATGTAGAAACACTGGGAATAAAATATGATATAGTTACTTACACATCAGATTATTTTCCACAGTTAATGGAAATGGCTGAAAATTTGATTAAGCAAGGAAAAGCTTATGTTGATGATACACCAAAGGAGCAAATGAGGACTGAGAGAATGGATGGTGTGGAATCTAAATGTAGAAATAATACCGTTGAAGATAACTTGTCATTGTGGAAAGAGATGATCAATGGAACTGAAAGGGGTATGCAATGTTGTGTACGGGGTAAACTTGACATGCAGGACCCTAACAAATCACTTCGAGATCCTGTATATTATCGTTGCAACACTGATCCCCATCATCGTGTTGGCTCACAGTACAAGGTCTATCCAACTTATGACTTTGCTTGTCCATTTGTTGATGCATTGGAAGGAGTGACTCATGCTCTTCGCTCAAGTGAATACCATGACCGGAATGCACAGTACTATCGTATCCTTCAAGAAATGGGGTTAAGGAGGGTAGAAATCTATGAGTTCAGCAGGTTGAATATGGTTTACACCGTTCTTAGCAAGCGCAAGCTTCTCTGGTTTGTACAAAACAAAAAGGTGGAGGACTGGACTGATCCACGCTTCCCCACTGTACAAGGCATAGTACGTCGTGGCTTGAAGGTTGAAGCTTTGGTACAGTTTATACTTGAGCAGGTAAGCTTCTAATGAACTACTGTTTCTGATTTCATAACCATATTAATGATGTCTTCTTATTTTGTTTGTTCTTTGACTTTTTTATTTCCCTAGGGTGCTTCTAAAAATCTAAATCTTATGGAGTGGGATAAACTCTGGACAATCAACAAGAAGATAATTGATCCAGTGTGTGGAAGGCATACTGCCGTTCTGAAAGACCAGCGTGTGCTTTTGACTCTTACCAATGGTCCAGAGGAACCATTCATCCGAGTCTTACCCAGGCACAAGAAATACGAAGGTGCTGGAAATAAGGCTACAACCTTCAGAAACAAAATTTGGTTAGAGCGTGCTGATGCATCAGTTATTAGCATCGGTGAGGAAGTTACTCTGATGGACTGGGGAAATGCTATCATTAAAGAAATCAAGACAGAGAATGGAATTATAACTGAACTACTTGGTGAACTCCATCTTGAGGGGTCAGTTAAGATGACAAAGTTAAAGCTGACGTGGCTGCCAGATATTGAAGATCTTGTATCTCTCTCGTTGGTAGAGTTTGACTACCTAATCAAGAAGAAAAAGGTAACACGTTAAATTGAAGTTCCTTTATTAAGTAGTAGGCTAATATCGTACAGAAGCAATACCACATGTGAAACATAGTTCTTATACTGAACAATTGGTACTCTACTGCTTTTGCTATAATTTTGTAGTACGAATACCTACTTAGTCTGTTAAGTTTGACTATGCTGTTCGCCTTAGACTTCTTCAATAGATAGTGTATGAAACCCAATACTAGTGTATCACAGTATTAGTAAAGCTAGGCTTGATCAATATACTTGTTCTTGGAGCACGATCTAGAAGAGATTTAGCTTCTTTGTTAATTTCTTTACATATTGGATGATGTCTCCTCTGAGTTTTCACTTCCATGAATCCATCGATGTTTTCATTCCATGATTGAGTAGCATCATCTACTAGTATTTTAAATATTGCTGCGGCATTTTTGCAGCTGGAAGAAGATGAGGATTTCCTTGACAATCTTAATCCATGCACCCGCCAAGAGTTTTCGGCTCTTGGAGACGCAAACATGCGGAATCTGAAACAAGGAGAAATTATACAGCTTGAAAGGAAAGGGTATTACAGGTGTGATGCTCCATTTATCCGGTCTTCCAAACCAATTGTCCTTTTCGCTATTCCAGATGGCCGACAAAAGTCCGCAACGAACTAGGAACCTATAAGATGGTTTCTGGAACAACAGCAAATACAAGCGATCTTGGCTCATCTTAGTATTTTAAATTTTTGGATACTGATTTTGCAATCATGTTCCTGATACCAAACTAGTGTTTTAAACTTGTTATGACTGGAATTTGAAACTTAAATAATTTGGTGCTCCTTTTATTCTGACTATATGAGAATTGGCTGATCTATCATATTTCTGTGGTTGAATTATGCTCTATCATATTTCTATCATATGAGAATTGGCTGATCTATCATATGAGAAGGAATACATCGTACAAAATAGCATTCGTGAACTGAAGAATTGCCGAGGGCAAATTCAGCACAAACTGTAATGGCACAGGCATCATCAGATCCAACGAATACGATATTTTTATCAAAATTGCTCTTTTTTTTCCCAATGGAGGCTCCGTGTGGCCCTTGCTGTTACTTCTACTTAAAAGTTTGACAGCACTACAACGTGAGGTACATGAAAGAAGAAAAAATTGAAGTAGTGCAGCCCATGAAACAGGTTCCTCCTGCGGTCTTCAGGAACGCACACAGATTATGAGAAAAAAGGTCCTTCGATGGTCCAAATTTTTACTTCTTTAGGCTGCGCCCAAGTCGTTCTATAGCGGCACCAACACGGCTTTGATTACCTTGTTCCTCCACCAAATCTGTTGGTTTCGAACTTGCCATCTCAAGATTGGCTTTCTCTGCCAGCTTCAACTGTATCCAACCTGTAAAAGAATTCCTTAAGGCTGACTCATTTAACAAAAAATCAAGCTACCATGCTAGAATGTGTCAGCACAGCACGGTCATCGTGTAAGCATAAAGTTGTTGGCTTGGCAATTGATGACAGTGTGCTAGTAGTTCACATCATCACATATGCTTACAACAAGTAGCTCTTATATGCAAATGGTTCTTGTAAATGCACCTCCTATAACAGCATTGATTCCCAAGTCCCAAATCCCAATCAAACCTCATTGAGACTGTTCATAAGTTTATAAAAAGGTAATCCATCAGTAGGCTATATAAGCTGAAGAACTACCAATTTGGAAGGGCATCCTGCCCAACATGAAATGCAACTATGTCCAAGCATGCTGCAATTAAATGTACTCTCAAAGCTGTGAAGGCATAGATTGAGTTCACATGATTCAATCTAGTACTATCAGGGAACACACTAAATATCAATTATTCAGCGTATCAGGACCATAATCAATCAAGTGATGTGCATGTTTGAGTGAGCTAAAATGACCATTTTTCATTGGTGAATAGAAAGTAGAGTAATACCAAGGGGAAAGCAGACTCCAGCACCAAGAGCAGATCCAACCAATACATTCCTTGCACGCCACATTGGTGAACCTGGCACTGAAGATGAAGATCATCAGTTAAGATAAACTAAGGATGCTGAGGGCTACCTTAGTTAATGAAGTTAACCAACTATTTGCACAGCAGAATCAGAACTAAAATACAAACAATATCATAAAACAATGATTTATCTCATCATATCATGTGGCAATGAGATCACAATTAACCCTGACAGGTAGTAATAATTTCTGAGCACATAGATTGAAAACCAAAGTCAAAGATAACAGGTTTTATTAGATATTCAATGAACCTATTTTAAGAGCTTCTTACATTATTCTACATCCTTCAAGGTACAGAGGGGGAAAAATCGAGCACATCATGGTGACAGAAAAATCCAAGTAGGACTAGATATCTTAGCAAGTCTATTCCACCAATCAGATTTTCATATATCATATGGCTAGGACCTAGAAGCTCACAGCGGTAGAAGGCCTATAAAGGAAGCAAACCTTATAGAGGAAGACAAGTAATATAACCTATTAACCTTCAGAACCTCTGGTAGATGACTACAACAGATGAATTTCCCCAAAATAATAGTACTTACAACACAATATTGTCTATACAGAATTACATACATATTACGGGTACATGATAACCTCGTTTTCTTCAAAAACATGTCATTTTTCTTTCAAAAGATGACTGGGGCTATTCTTATTCTATTTAGTATGACATACAATCAGTAATTGAATGCAATTCAGGCTTCACAGTATCACAAGCATATTTCATAAGCTCACTTCAAATTATTCGACGTGACCAAAATTTCCACCATCTTAGCAAAAGTATAAACTGGATACAACACTGGATATGAAGAGATACATACATATAAGTCCAAATGCAGCTGCAGTAGCCGAGCCAGCTCCAGCGATATTAAATACATCATGCACCCCACGTTTCTCAATAAGAAGGTTCTGTATGCCAAAGAAAGTTGCAGTAAACATCCCAAGGCGAACACCACCAACCAGTGATCCTTTGGCAACCCGGATGAATCTTTTCTCCATTGCATCTCTCATCAATCTATACTGCTCGCGCTTGTCTGTGGTGCTTCCCATCTTCAACATCACTTCAGCGTCTTTGCTCTGTAAAATACAGCACAATAATGTTGTAACTGAAGGCATTTTATTTGGTGCAAAGAGTTCTTAGTGTTCAGGAAAAAAGGATATAAATGTTCTCCTCAAAACAGGGACATGGTTAATTATCTTAATCAAAATTCTAGAATCCCAGTTCTAAAGGAGAACTTAATGGTTAGTATCCACTTGATTATATAGATCGGTAGCTTGTTTCGATAAAAAGGAAACCACTGCATATGCTGTAATTTCTCAATTCTGCTCTAGCTCTACAACTTCAGGTCTAATGACCTGTGAGCTGTGACCAAAAGACCAATAAAATAACTATCAGTCGATGCAACCACATATGTTCCATCTGGTGGCCATTCATTTGATCAAATTGTTTTTATTCTCACGTAATTTATCATACAGAGCCGATGATAGAAAGTAGGAGGCTAGAATAGAGTAGACTAGCAAGCAACTTACGACAGAGGCGCTGGCCTCCTTGCTCCCTCCGTAGAGCAGCCCGGCGAAGACGCCGACGAGGGTGGCTGTGCCCCAGTTGGCCGTCCCCAACGCAGAAGTTCTCGGTGGCGTGGCACCCGCCTCCACCTCCCCGTCCTCCTGCATCATCGCCCACATCCAACCACGTCAGAACTCGGGCGCCAAACAAATATGCACGCACGAGGGATCGATACAGACCGTGGGCACGGTCGAATCCGGTGGGGCCGTCGCCGCCGCCGCTGGCGGCTCGGCCGGAGGAGGCGCCGAGGCGGCCATCGCGATATGCTATCGCTGCAGCAGGGGAGGATTCGCCCCTAGGATGGGAAAAACCAGGGCACTCCTGGGGCACTACTAGTAGGCCTCAGGGGCGGCGCCGGTGGTGGTGCGGTCGCCGGCGGCGAGATCACGGCCGGTGGAAGCGAGGCGGAGAGGAGAGGAAGGGGGAACGGGGGGAGAAGGAAGCGAGTGTGCGCGTGTTGGGGTGGGCTTTCGCCATTGGTAATGGGCCTTAATGGTAGAGCCTACGGCCCACCTGTTCGCTCGCTCGTTCCACCACCCAAATTGAAATGCCAATGATTTACCCGAAATTTTAATTTTATGGCGAATTTGAAGCAAAATGGTACTGCTACAGATTTCTTATGTAGTACCATTGTTCTCCTCGGGATGTGTTGCATATAACTCGTCAAACATTCGGTTGCTCGGTTTGATATTACAATATCTGGTCATCAGCTCTAGGGAAGGGAAATTAACATGTGACATGTTCAAATCGAGAGGGGGAAAATGTAAAATCCAGTTAAATGAGTCGTCGAATTTCGTGTTGCTATGCTAAATAGAAAGGATAAAAGATGTTGCATTAGTTAGACTATCCAATCAGAAGTCCGTGACAACATATTCTTTAGAAAATCCATCCCTACCACATAAACTTTTTTGGTTCATTTTAGTACTGCCTATACAGTTCTACTGCTCCCTCCATCTCAAAATATAAAAGATTTTGATCGGACGTGATATATCATAATATTATGAATCTGGACAAAGTGAGTACTCCCTAATCCATGTGTTTTACTATTTGCAAGAACGGTTTTGCTATTTTACTTGTGACAGATTTTTGGGCTTCTATCTTTTGATATTTCGTCCGTAGGATCTTGCATCAAGATTTCTGTTTCTACAAATCCAACTTATAGTTACACTTAGTTACATAACACTTACACTCAGTTATATAGCACTTACATTCAGTTATAATACACCAAAATTAGTTTTTTTACAACTATTTTCATCTCTAGATTTACGATTTTTCACATGCTTGTCCCTTTTTTTTGTTATTTCATTCAAAACATGTTATATCCATTAGTTAAAAATTCTGCAAGATTTAAAGCTTCAAATATATCGAAAAATCAATAGGTAATCCCTTGCAAGAATCGGACTTATGAAATACTACATCGCTACATTTCCTTTGTCTTATCTTTCATCTCTGGCTCCACCGCTGGCTCTTGCCAGCGCCACGTACTCCCCTCCCCTTGCCAATGTAGCCATGGCCCATCCCATGGGCCATCGGTGCGGCCCCTGCTATTGAAGCCATTGCAACCCTCTTTATTTGGCATCCTTGGATTTTCTATGTTCACTGGGTTGTTAATTTTCTTGTTTCCAATATCTGTGAATGATCTCTCAAAGTTTAGGGCTCCTTTAGAATAAAGGATATATAGGTGGAGTTAGTCTAGAGGATTGAAATCCGTTGGAAGATTTTATCTTTTGGAACAAAGGAATGGCTTCCACCAAAATACTTTTAAAAAATCCTATGGAATAGCTCATTTCATATAAATTTTGGAGGAAAACTAGTTTATGCTTTCTCTTCCTTGTGACTCAAAGTTCCTTTGATTTTTCTATGGTGCTACCAAACAATACTTTTTGCAAAATCGATGTTGAGGCGCACAAGCCTTGGCAAAGACAAAATGAACAGGGTGGAGGCGCACGAATTTCCTCCAAATTCAACTTTAGTCGGTGGACACTCTAAAACTACAAATGTGAATGATAGGTCCTCCTATGCTTCACCCCTTAAATATAGCTGCACAAGTCTTGATTCTTGAAGCACATGGAGCTATATATGGAAGATCAACGTTGTCTCAATCCACCGTTGATTTAAGTTTTTTGAACTATAACTATACTATAAGTTTTATTTAAAAGTTTTTTTATCCAAAAAACTTGGGACGGTTTTTTAGCAATTCCCTATAAAAAACTTGACAGGATCTCTGCTTACTCATTTAGGATGAGTGTAAACAAAAACAAAAAAAAATCTGCAAAGTGAACTCTGAATGAGTGAAGCGTAGAAGCACCCCTGAATTCGTATATGCAACGATGTATCCATGGAAACGGCAGCCCAGACAGAGATAGACAACATGTCAATATCACAACGCAACAATGAGCAATGTTTGTTTGCTCGATGCATTGGAATATTGGATCGTTGGCACAGCTAGTCAGCTTCGCTGGAACATGGTATCATTCCAGAGCTGCTCCCTGGCTCCCCTATAGCATGAATGTTAGGGTTCAACCTCTCGCGCAACAATGGCGGGATGGCCTGGCCTCTGATCGTCCACACCTACGCTGGCACACGTCACGTATGTACACATGTATGTACACAAGCTCTCCGTCTCTTCTTCTCTAGCTCCGGCGACGTCGTCGTCGGCTGCGATCAGAATTCAGAAGGAGGTGCCCAGCCTGGTGAGCTTCAGGTCGGCGCGCTTCTTGGCCTCGAGCGCCGCCGGCAGCAGCTGCTCGAACCTGTCCAGGAACGCCGCCCACTCCTCGCCGCTCAGCGCCTTGAACGAAATGCGCTTCCGCGCGGCGCCGCGCCCGGCGGCGCCCTGCTCCGCCGCGGAGAAGCTCACGCTCTTCACGATGCAGCTGCCGCCGAGGAGGAGGAGGTGCGGCGGGAGCCCGGCAGCGGCGGCGGGCACGTCGTCCATGCCGAACTGGGTGCTCTCGTCGTCGGAGTCGTCGTACTGGTGATGCTTGCGAGGGGATGTGCCGCCGGTGGTGGTGGTGGTGGAGGAGTCGTAGGCGTTCTTGCAGAGGGACTCGAGCGCGCTGAGCCCCTCCTCCATCGCCGAGAACTCGCGGGTCATCATGTCGCCGATGTCGGCGAGGCAGAGCCCCGCGGCGGCCGCGCGCTGCAGGAAGATGGTGCAGAGGGTGAGGATCCGGATGGCCGCCTCCGTCAGCGACGGCAGCTCCGCGTGGAGCATTGCGGCGTCCCTGAACGGGTCGAGCGCCGCGACGTACTCCAGCTCGGCTCCGGAGAATGGCAGCGACGACTGCGGCCAGTGTAGCCACTCGAAGTAGGGGTCGTTGAGCTGCTCCGGGAGGCAGAGCCCGTGGTCGATCGGCACGAGGTCCAGCGGCGTCGACGTGCTGCCGCCGCCGGCGCACTCGCTCTCCAGCGACTTCTTGACGAGGATGTTGCCGGCGTGGCGGTCGATGTTGAGGAGGCGGACGTCGAGGATGCCGACGCGGTGCACGGACGCCACGGAGAACCGCGACGGGCCGAGCTCGCCGGCGTCGTACTCGTGCGCGGCGAAGCGCTGGATCGAGGCCGTGGTCGTCGGCATGGCGGGGCGCGATATCTTGATCAGCGCGGTCGGCTCCACGCGGGCGAAGCCGTCGTGGTCGAGGAGGAAGGCGGCCACCTCCCGCAGCACTGCCTTGATCGCGTAGCCGCCACCGTGCGACGGCGAGGACGCGTCGTCGAGCGGCTTGATCACCGCCACGTGCTCGCCGGAGCTGCCGTCCTCGAGCAGCAGCGCGCCGCCGATTCCGCTCTGCGCCGGCACGAGCCGCGTCCCCGTCGCTATGGCGCCCGCGGCCTCCGAGATGAGCTCGTTCACCCCGCGGGCGTGGCCGCCCGCGACGATCTCCACGCGCGGCATGATCTTCTTGTCGTCGGAGGTGGGCTCGGCGCGGTCGGCGGCTGGAGGGAAGGTAGTGAAGCACGGCGAGGAGAGGCTCCGCCGCGGCGACAGGCCGGCGTGCCCGTTGCGCTCTCGACGGTCCAGGTCCAGGTCCAGGTCATGGTCGAACACCGGCCCGTCTAGCTGGGTAACGGAACGGAGGCGGCAGTGCCGGCCGCGGACGACGCCGGGGTGCCTCAGCTCGCGGCAATGGCCGACCGCGATTGCCATCCTGACCGATGAAGATACGCTACCTCCGGCGTCGGCGTCGACGGTGCGGCAGTCGCCGGAGGTGAGGGCCCGCTACGCAACGGACTGCCAAGCATGCAAGCAAATTACTCAATCGTGTACAAAGCACACCAATGGCGATCGACTCGAATTCAACATCGGAGATGTGCATACCTTCGCTGGTGTTTTCGGCTCGTTACAGCAACATGTCGACAACGGCGAGCAATCAAGCTACATCCAAGAGTCAGTAGCAGACGTCACAGCCGCGCAGGGACGACGACGACGATTCGGCGGCGAGGGCACGGGCCGCAGGCGAAGGCATGGCAGTGAACGAACGAACCAGTCGCGTGCGTCCTCGATCCGCCAACGCAGGGGGGGAGACAGACAGATCGACCAAAGGCAGGACAGTGAGCTTTACGCGTGGTTCGCCGGCGACCACCCCGCCGGCCGGCCGGCCGCCCGCCGCCGGATGACGTACGTACGTACACCTCAAGAGATGTTGAGCCGCTAAATCAATCAGCTATAGCTAGCCAGCAGCAAAGCCTTGGTACGTCGTCGGCCTCCCCGCGCTTCTAGATCTTCCCCTCCCCTCCCCTCCGCGGGCGCGAGCGGCCTCAGCTCGTTGCCGGGGAAGGAGAAGAAAGAGAGAACTCGGAGAAGTCGATCGCAACGGCTGCCTATTTTTTGCACCCGGTCCAGTGGGGACGACGCCATTGAGTCATATATAGATCTTGGCTGTTCTGTTTCGTCGCCCTAATTTTGGCTTGGCTTGGCGCGTGTACGCATTCCTCTCCAGCCAGTCCATGCTTGACATAAGCCTTCGCGTATCGAAGATTCAGAGGGGTGGGGCGGCCCATGCTAGGACAGTAAGACGCATGCATGCATACATAGGAGGAACCTGGACTCGAATGTGGGAGAAATGGCCCTAAGGAGCTAGTAAAAGGTTCACATAAGCTTATCTAATAGCTGGGCAGCTGGCCACGGTTATGAACTACTCCATCGGACTATTTAAACATTTCTCTTCTTCCCAACAACTGGATGTATTAGTATATTGTCGACGGGTTATATTCGTACACCATATCTTAAGTGTATTGGGTACGTTGGAGTAAGAATCTATACGAAATGATATCAAGCACACAAGAAACAAGGATTATACTGGTTCAGACCTCTCGTAAGGTAATGGTCTCACTCCAATGAGATTATAATAGAGAACAACAGAACTAACGAATTACCGACTAGACTCCTGTCGAGAACGACTTGACGAGATCAAATCGGCAGGTTGGTTTCAAATCCTCTAGATTGCTTCTGCTATGGCTAGTGGCTTGCGTTATGATTCAATAATCTCATATTCCCAGGGAGCCTTGTATTTATACTGCAGACTGTCTTGATTTCCAAGTAAAACTCGAAGAGTATTCTTGGCATACGAGATCACAGAAATTGTATCTTTCCCGAGTAGGATTCTAACACCTTGTATTTAGGATACAATTTCCCTGTTTACTAGCCGAATCCCATAATTTTAAGGTAACCTTCCCGTATACTAAGAGTATGCAGTATACGTATACTTCATAATCTCAATGATAGGAGGTATGCCTTATCCATAACCCTGACAATAGCCCCCAACTTCAAATCAAATTAATTCACAATGTTCTCGAACCGGCGTCATCGAATAAATGATGTCATGCTTACCTAACAGTTCTCGAATTATCGAGAAGGTATGAAGCGTTCGACAACACCATCAAAAAGCAATGGTCCACCATGAATTTGAATTGAAATCTATAAAACTACCATAAATAAATCGATAAAATCTTGGCGGCCGTTTCTCTTCCTTCCTCGAAATATGAACTGCCGGCCACGACCTATAAATCCCAACCCTGAGATTCATTTTGCCCCCTTCCCATAGGTGATCCCCTACTCCTTTGCACCCTTCAACTTTTGCAATTTTCGCCAGTCAGAGACCTTCAACCTCAACCAATCCAATGGATTTGGGCAAATCCAATGTTGGTGCGAAAGAACTAAAGGCGCTACAAATCGAAGGATCCCTTCCAAGAAAGAAAATCTTACCCCGATCGAAAAGAGGTACAAACCCTAACCCCGTACTTGGCCAAATTGTTTGTCTTGGAGATTTTGCACAGTGTGGGTTCCTGCCTCCTCCTTCTGAGTTTCTTCTTCTCCTTTTGGATTTCTACGGCATCCACCTTCTCCACATAAACCCCAACTCCATTGCATTTCTTAGTATCTTTACACACCTTTGCGAGGCGTACCTTGGGGTATCGTCTTTCCTAGATCTATTTAGATACTTTTATGAGCTTAGGTGGATGGATTCCCGTAGAGTCTCCAGCTGTTGTGGCTTCCACCTCCGAGACGGGATGAAGGCGGAATATATCCCCTTCAACTTCCCTTCCTCTCAAGGATCGTGGAGGTCCAAGTGGTTTTACCTACACGTCGAGGACCGCCTTGCTAGCCTCGCTGTCCCAGACGAGAAGCCTGTGCGCTCCCCCTTGTGGATATCCAAACCTTTCCTGACCCCTTTCCTCAAAAGCTTCATAGACAAAATCTGCGAGCTCCAAGATCAAGGGTTGTCGAGGTATGAAGTCGCTGAAGATTTCATACTTCGTCAAATCTAGCCCCTCCAAGCTCGTACCCACCCCACGTACGAGTACACGGGGATATAAGATGAAACGCGGATTTCAGTTCAGGGTATCCAATCTTGTAACCCTCCCAACCTTGATCCGATCACGACTAATTGACGTAAATTAATACTGATGTCTTGTTTGCAGAACTCGATGACGGAGCCGTGGCTACCCGGGTTGGTCATCTGATGATCGACACCCCACCTGACCCAGGCAACCTTCTCACCCTGCTTTGCATCCTCCCATCCTCGGACAAGGACGCCGCCATCAATGTAAGTGATCTCGAGTACTGTTTTTCCTTTCAGCTATTACTATCCGAAAGAATAGTAATCTAAACCTTTCAGGTCTTACCGCTGACGGACATCATCGGCCCACTTGCCGACCATCAGGTCGTGACTTCTCTAAAGGAGAAGGTGATCTCGGAGCAGGCCGCTGCCGATAACGCTCCCAACGGTAGTGGAACAAAACCCTCCAAGAGGAGGTGGACGACTTTAGCGAAGTTGTCCGAGGGAGGAATGCTTGTGCAGTCAAGCAGTTCTGAGGTTAGTCAAAAACTCCTTGTGGTCCATTGTCACACCCTGAAGTTTTCCTAAATCGTAAAAATCGAGTTTAATAATTTACCGGAGAAATTGTTGAATTAATCTGGAGAAAAATCCAATTAATTAATGCATTAAAGAAGTGGAAATGGCAGGGTGGAATTTTTCTTGAGTTCCCCATGTCAAAATACATTAACAGGAATTTTAGTGGAATTTTCAGAGCCCTGGAAATAATTTTAAACCAATTAAAATCAAATTCGGAATTTGTTTAATCCTAGGAAAATCCTTTTTGCTTCCTTTTTCTTTTTCTTTTCTTTTTCCTCTTCTTCTTCCTTTCGGGCCGTCGGCCCAGTCCGGCCGCGCGCCGCGCGCCCTCTCCCCCTCCCGCTGGGCCGGCCCAGCCGGCCTTCTGTCCTTGCGCGCGCCCCTCCTCTCTCGCGGGCCGGCCGCAGGCCGAGGCCCGCTAGCGCCGCGGCCCAGCCGCGCAGCCCGTTCGGCCTCCCCGGCCCGGACCACCGACAGGTGGGCCCCACCTGTCGGGGTCGTCTCCCTCCTCCGGCCGGCGGATCCGGAGGGGAGCAACCGCCGGCGCCGCCGCTCCCGCCCACTTCCCCGCGCCCCGCGCGCTCCGCACGCGCGTGCGCTCCCGCCGCGCCCATCCGCGCCCCACTCCGCCCGCAACCGCCGCACGAGTGGGCGGGATTTTTTCCCCCGGCCGTCTCTCTCTCTCTCCTCTCTCTCCCCCACTCCGGCGTGGAATTCGGGCCGTTCCCGGCCACGTCCGCCCCTCCCGCTCCTACAAAAACCACCCCCGCTATCCCCTCTCTCTTTTTCCCCATTTCCGCCGCCGCTCCCGAGCTCCCTAGCGCCGCCGCGCCGTTGAACCCGTGCGCCGCCGCCTCCGCCGTCTCCGGCCGCCGCTCTCCACCGCTTGCGCCGTCCCCGAGCCGCGCCGACGCCGCCGTCGCGCTCGCCGACCGCCTCCGCCCCTCGGCCGTGTCTCCGCACCGCCATTCCGCCGCCGGACGCCGCCCTCGCCGTCGTCATCTTCCTCTCCGGCCGAGCCCGGTGAGAAATCTTCCCCCTTCTCCCCTTCCTCTCTTTTTCCCCGGCCGTGCCGTCCCCTTCCCGCGCGAGCGCCGCCCTTGTTTCGCCCCGCGCGCCGTCGCACGGCGCCGGCGCCCTTGCGCCGCCGGCCGCTGCGCTGGCCGGCCGCCCGTCGGCCTCCGCCGTGCGCCATGGCCGCCCTCGGCCTAGCCGAGCTCCATCCGCCCGCCGCCCGCGCGCTCCTGGCCGTCGGATCGGCCGCTCGGCCGATCGGGACCGCCCGCGCCATCTCCCCCTCCGTCCCGCGTGGCCGCCCACGTGGCTGCCCCGTGGCTGCCGCGTCGGCGCCACGTGTGCGCCACGTGGTGCACCCCGCCGCCACGGTCCCGTGGACCGAGTCCACGGTGGACCGGCCGCCGCCGCCGCTGACGCCAGCCCTGGGATTAATTGCGCAATAAACCAATTAAGGATTTTTCTGTTTTAGTAAAAACACAGATAACTTCAAAAATTCATAACTAATTCATCCGAGCTCCGTTTAAGTCCATTCAAATTTCATTAAATTCATAAAAATGCAGAGAATCCATTAAAAATACTTTTGTGCTTTGTTTCAGTAGACTTATAGCATGTATTGTTGTTTGCTTTGTTTGTTGCGTAGATTCCGAAATCTCCGACGCGCCCGTTTATTTCGAGATCGTCGCAGAGGTAGCCTCAGCTCAGGAGCAAGGCAAGTCATGCTTCACATTGATCATATTGTACCTATATTTACAAATGTCTTATTTTTCCGTAAACACTGCATTATTTCGCAATGTCATTTCATGTGGGATTATACCTATGGTGCTCAGCCAATTATATTGATTATCTTGTATCTTTGATAGCTTGGGTAATTAATTCATTGTTCGCTGATTTTAGGAGTGCTTAGCCATGCTTAGCTAACCTAGCTCACTAAAGGGGATCACCTTGAATAATTAATTAATGTAGTCCCTATGGTGACACTTTGGTTTAGGAGCCACCATGGTAATAATATTTAACTAAAATGTGCTAATGGTGGGCTGTGGGTGCATGGTTTTGATGGTAGCACCCATGGCAATTAAGGACCGGTTCGCGGGAAACCCTGGAAGAAATACCGTGCGTACCACAAGCCAGCGTGGGCAACGGCTGGATTTGTAGTGTAGCTGTCTCTGGCTGACGTACCAGCAGAGGGTGGGCGTGATGGAGTTGGGTCGGCGGGGGACATACCCGTTGATCGGCTGCCGGATTCACCGTGGCACGAGAGGGGGCTGCCTACCTTGGATATAAAGGTGGGGGCGAAACCTGTGGTGTGGTACGGCTGGTTAGAGGGGGTTATGCGAAGGGTCCTGTCACAGTCTCTATTCGGGTACTTTCCAGTATCGCGACGCATGGTTGACATGATGTTGAGGCTGTGTCTTGTGGGTACAGATGTACACCTCTGATCAGAGTAGAACTATTCGAATAGCCGTGCCCGCGGTTATGGGCGATCAACCAGATTCACCGTGATTAGTCTCACTTTCTTAATAACTGGAATTATTGGGTGCCGTCCCCTTCCCGCGCGAGCGCCGCCCTTGTTTCGCCCCGCGCGCCGTCGCACGGCGCCGGCGCCCTTGCGCCGCCGGCCGCTGCGCTGGCCGGCCGCCCGTCGGCCTCCGCCGTGCGCCATGGCCGCCCTCGGCCTAGCCGAGCTCCATCCGCCCGCCGCCCGCGCGCTCCTGGCCGTCGGATCGGCCGCTCGGCCGATCGGGACCGCCCGCGCCATCTCCCCCTCCGTCCCGCGTGGCCGCCCACGTGGCTGCCCCGTGGCTGCCGCGTCGGCGCCACGTGTGCGCCACGTGGTGCACCCCGCCGCCACGGTCCCGTGGACCGAGTCCACGGTGGACCGGCCGCCGCCGCCGCTGACGCCAGCCCTGGGATTAATTGCGCAATAAACCAATTAAGGATTTTTCTGTTTTAGTAAAAACACAGATAACTTCAAAAATTCATAACTAATTCATCCGAGCTCCGTTTAAGTCCATTCAAATTTCATTAAATTCATAAAAATGCAGAGAATCCATTAAAAATACTTTTGTGCTTTGTTTCAGTAGACTTATAGCATGTATTGTTGTTTGCTTTGTTTGTTGCGTAGATTCCGAAATCTCCGACGCGCCCGTTTATTTCGAGATCGTCGCAGAGGTAGCCTCAGCTCAGGAGCAAGGCAAGTCATGCTTCACATTGATCATATTGTACCTATATTTACAAATGTCTTATTTTTCCGTAAACACTGCATTATTTCGCAATGTCATTTCATGTGGGATTATACCTATGGTGCTCAGCCAATTATATTGATTATCTTGTATCTTTGATAGCTTGGGTAATTAATTCATTGTTCGCTGATTTTAGGAGTGCTTAGCCATGCTTAGCTAACCTAGCTCACTAAAGGGGATCACCTTGAATAATTAATTAATGTAGTCCCTATGGTGACACTTTGGTTTAGGAGCCACCATGGTAATAATATTTAACTAAAATGTGCTAATGGTGGGCTGTGGGTGCATGGTTTTGATGGTAGCACCCATGGCAATTAAGGACCGGTTCGCGGGAAACCCTGGAAGAAATACCGTGCGTACCACAAGCCAGCGTGGGCAACGGCTGGATTTGTAGTGTAGCTGTCTCTGGCTGACGTACCAGCAGAGGGTGGGCGTGATGGAGTTGGGTCGGCGGGGGACATACCCGTTGATCGGCTGCCGGATTCACCGTGGCACGAGAGGGGGCTGCCTACCTTGGATATAAAGGTGGGGGCGAAACCTGTGGTGTGGTACGGCTGGTTAGAGGGGGTTATGCGAAGGGTCCTGTCACAGTCTCTATTCGGGTACTTTCCAGTATCGCGACGCATGGTTGACATGATGTTGAGGCTGTGTCTTGTGGGTACAGATGTACACCTCTGATCAGAGTAGAACTATTCGAATAGCCGTGCCCGCGGTTATGGGCGATCAACCAGATTCACCGTGATTAGTCTCACTTTCTTAATAACTGGAATTATTGGAACTGGTTTAGTTCAGGTGGATGGTTTGGGCCTGTCGCAACGTGGATATAGCGTTGGACGGTGATGGTTTAATATTGTTCAATTGATTCAACGTTTTGCTACTGCTTTCAACTACTGTTGTTAAATGCTTACTTTATGCAAATAAACCCCTGCCTTCCCTTGGAATATCTTGCATCATGCCTTCTTTTTCCGGCATGACTTGTTGAGTACCGTGGGTAGTACTCAGCCTTGCTTAATTTTTCCCCACACCAGAAGAGGAGTATGCGTCTGATGGAGGCTTCTCAGAGGAATAGGTTTCGTCCGCCGTCGAGGATGCCTGTGGATTGGTGCCAGCCCGCTGCAAGAGTCCCGTTCTAGTTTAGTTGGTCTTTTCGTTTTTCCGCTGCATTTCTGTAAGACTTTTATTCTGTTTGTAAGACGTGGATCTGTATGTCAACATTGTCGTCTGTGTACCCTGGCTGGTCCTGGACAGGGGTTTTAATACACATTCAGTTTCGGAAATTCTGGTAGTGAATTTCTGGGCGTGACATCCATTAACCATCTTGAGGAGAACTTTGGTCCTGACTTACATATCTTGCAGACTACTTCACAGGGGAAGAAGATGCTCCTGAAACGGCACAAGCCCAAGTAAGCCTAAAGCTCATGCACCCCGAGGTCAACTTGGAGGAGGCGTTAGAGAAGGGTGGGGCTGACGCGACGCGCGAGGACGTGATGTTGGACCTCGTTGATCTAAGGGAGAGTGTCATCCCTTATTTTGAACAGTAACTGTCGCTCCCCTTATAACATTTAAGAACAATTTGTTTAGACTTGTCTTCGAGAATGATGTCTTTCTTTACTGCTCCTAAGTGTTTGGTGTGATTATGTCGATGTTTAGATGTAATCGAAGACGAGTTCGTCCAGCATGGAGGATGTCCTCGCGATTCTAACGTTGTGCCTCCTTCTCCTCACGCTTCCTCGACCCCGAGTGGAGACAACCAAGCCTTGGTCGTCGTTAACCCGAACAGCGCATTGGATCCTCAGGGACTCCAACTTAACTCTCTCCTTGAGCAGAATCAAGGTATAAAACTTTGATCTTTATAACCTTTGCCCCCGTCCACGCCAGGGAAGCTAATCGAGATCAAATGTCATGCGTAGACCTCGAGAACGCCTTAGAAGAGAGAGAACGTCGCGCCAAGTGCTGGAAGGCGAGGTTTGAGAAGCCAGAGCGAGAGAAGATGGCCAATGCTACTTGAAAGGACCAAGCCATAGTGGCCCTTTGAGGTAGTGAAGTCTGGGTCGATGCCTACCTCGAGGGTTGTTGTCTGGCGCTGCAACGTCTCTGCGAAGAGCTGCGTTTGGTTCGTTCTCCTCCTGAGAAATCCATAAGCGGTCATCTCTCGTGGATGTGGAGTACATGCGATCAACTTGCAGGGATCGGAAGCGAATCAACAACAACCCTAAACAGGAGTGTCGCCGCGCTAGCCGATATGCTGGTGGTTACATCCTCGCCTACATCCGGAATGGGCGTCCGTAGATGAGCCTAAGTTTCTCTGGGAGGGCTTCTTGCGTTCTCGTATGAAAGCTGACGAGATCGACTGCCTCGCACAATCCTTCGCTCCGCTAGTTGAGGACGTCTTCTCTACAATGAACTGGTAGTGGTCGTCCTGGTAGTTTATGTACCTAGGGAACACTCAATGTACATATTAGAATTTTATATGTCAGAACTTGAGTAAGAATTGAAATCTATGTCTAAGCGTCTTGAAGAAACACAATGTACGAGTTCTCTCACAAGGGCTGTCCTCAGGCAACGGAGTGTGGTACTCTCCTTAGCCCCCAGCTGTTTTAATGGAAAAGTCGTTTTTCATAAAAGCAGCTTGAATCTTATAACAAATAAAGCTGAAGCTGCGAACTCCTAACCCCTAGCCTTGAAGTCGGCAAAACCAATTCCTAGTTACATGGCTTGGCTAATATACTCAAGTGGGTACTCTAACATGTCCAGATCTAACATGGTCATTTGACCCTGCATGGCCTGACAAACGTTCATAGTGCTAGGCGTCCCCAGCCAAGGTTCATGGGACCTTGAAGCTTGCAAGAGTAGCATAAGAGGACGTTAGGATCGACTTCGAGACGAGGCGATATAAGAAAAATGGGTCATCGGGTAAAACACTTCGAAAGAAATGAAATCGGAATACTGTATACTGTTAAAATGAACTTACAAACTTTGGTACATCGGTCCTATACATAAATATTACGTAATTGGTCAATGTTCCAAGAGTTTGACAACACGCGGCCTTCGTCGGCTGCAATCTTGAACGCGTCTGGCCTTAAGACTTCAATCACCATGTACGGTCTCTCCCACTTTGATGAAAGCTTGTTATGCCCTACCTGATTCTGAACTCGTCGGAGGACGTAATAGCTTATGGTGAGTGTATAGACACGAACACACATTTCATGATAGCGACGTAGGGTATGTTGGTACATGGCTGCTCGAACAGCAACATGTTCTCGATGCTTCTCTAAGAGGTTGACATCGTCTGCTCGCTGCTCCTCCTGCTCCTTATCGGAGTACTTCTCGACTCGTGTAGACCGATGTCGCAGCTTCGAAGGGAGCATGGTCTCGGAGCCATACACGAGAAAGAACGGAGTTTCATTGGTAAAGGTTGTCGGGGTAGTATGGATGACCCACAAGACGGAAGGGAGTTTATCAACCCATCGTATGTCATAGGCCAAGAGCCTATTGTCCACACGTGTTTTGATCCCCTGGAGCACAATGTCATTATCCTGCTCGACCTGCGCGTTACTCTAAGGATGGGAGACTGAGGCGAAGCAAATTTTTACTCTAAGTTCAATGTAGTAGTCCTGAAGGCACCGCTAGTGAAGTGGGAGCCGTTGTCTGTCAAGATTCGATGTGGTAATCCGTATCTCTAGAATATCCCTTTCATAAACATGATGGCTTGTTCGGCTTTGATTTCTCTTGTTGGCTCTGCCTAAATCCACTTAGTAAAATTGTCGATAGCCACGAACAAGAATTTGTAGTTGCCTTGTCCTCGAGGAAATAGTCCGAGGATATCGAGCCCCCAGCACGAGAACGACCAGGTGAGAGGGATAGTTTGGAGCGCTTGGGCCGACATCTTGATGTGTTTGTTGTGAAATTAGCAAGCTTCACACCGTTTTACCAAGTCGCAAGTGTCTTGAAGGGCTGTTGGCTAGAAAAATTCTTGTCGAAAGGCTTTCCCGACCAGAGTTCGCCCACCGACGTGCGATCCGCAGATTCCTTCATGGATGTCGATTAACAAATCTTTGTCGTCCTTTGGAGAGACGCACTTGAGCAGAACTCCGTTTGGTGCTTTTTTGTATAGGTCGTTGCCAATCATACAATAAGCTTTTGCCTGACGGGAAAGTTTTTTTGCCGCGGTGTCTTCGTCCGGTAACTTGTCTGCATCCAAGAAATTAATGAGCGGAGTACGCCAGTCTTCTATGGTCTCGATGTCAGCGACGACGTTAGTGACCTGTGCAGTAGCCCTCGAGCTGTTCTCGGTGCTGGCTAAGGTGCCTTTGTCGTCCGTGGTTTTCCCTGAAGGTTTTGTCAGGATGTCCAGAAAGGTCCCTGGTTCAATCGGCTCTCTCCTAGACGCGTGTCGTGCCATGTTGTCGCCATCAGTGTTATCTTTGCGATAGACGTGACGTACCTCCAAACAGTCAAACTTTTGCTCCAGCTTCCTGACTTCGGCAAGGTACTTGGTTAACTCGGAGTTTGAGCATTTGTAGTCTTTGTGCACTTGGTTGGTGATCAATTCTAAGTCCCCTTTCACAATTAATCATTTTACTCCAAGTGTTGCGGCTGCTCATAATCCGACGAGTAGTCCCTCGTACTCTGCGATGTTGTTTATAGCTCTGAAATTGAGATGTATTGCATGTCTGAACTGATCTCCAGCTGGAGATCTCAAAATGAATCTTGCCCCTGCTCCTTGGCTGTTGAATGCTCCGTCAAAGACCATTGTCCATGTCTGGTTGTTCGTCTGGCCGGTTGGGGTGTTCTCAGGAACGGTCCAGTCAGCAACGAAGTCGGTGAGAATCTGAGACTTGATGGCCATGCGTGGGAAAAAGTTGACATCGAATTGGCTGAGTTCGACGACGTCTTTGTTCCATACCACCTCGCCCAAAGGGAAAGAAGAGACGACCGTGATTTTGTGGGCCTGGAAGTAGTGACGTAGCTTCCGTGATGTCATGACTATAGCGTAGAGCAATTTTTGGATTTGGGGATATCAAGTTTTGGCGTCATGGAGGGCCTCACTGACGTAGTACACAGGACGTACTTTGTCCCTCTCAACGGCGATTATAGTGCTGATAGAATAAGGCGTGACAACAATATATAGAAATAGTTCTTCCATTGGCTGTGGGGCAACGAGTATAGGAGGGTTGGACAAGTATCGCTTGAGCGCGATAAACACGTTCTTGGCATCCTGTGTCCACTCAAATCTATCCTGCTTTTTGAGCAGAGCAAAGAAAGGCTGTCCTCGTTCTCCCATCCTGGCCTCGAACCGGCTTAAAACTGCCATGCATCCCGTGAGCTTCTGTACTTTCTTGAGTCTTGTCGGTGACTTCATGTTCTTGATGGCCTTGATCTTCTTGGGGTTTACTTCAATACCTCGTCCGGAGACAAGGAAACCGAGCAACTTCCCTGATGGTACTCCAAACGTACACTTCTCCGAGTTTAGTTTGAGCCAATGTCACCAGAGATTGTTGAATGTTTTCCTCAGGTCATCGATCAGCTTGTCCTTTGTCTTCGTCTTGACCACGACATCGTCGATGTATGCCTCCACGTTCTTGCCGATCTGGTCATTGAAAGTCCCTTGGATCTCTCACTGGTATGTGTTGCATGTATTGATTAATCCAAATGGCATCTTGGTATAGTAGAAAACACCGAAGGGCATGATGAACGTTGTCTTCTCTTCGTCCTCTTTGGCCATGCTAATCTGGTGATAGCCAAAATAAACGTCGAGAAAAGTTAACAACTCACAACCATGAGTTGAGTCCACCAGTTGGTCAATGCGAGGAAGAGGAAGGTGGTCCTTGGGGCATGCCTTGTTGAGGTCGGTGAAGTCTATGCACATTCTCCACTTGCTGTTGGCCTTGTGCACCATCACTGGATTTGCAAGCCACTCTCGATGGAGTACCTCTCTGATGAAGCCAGCCTTGAGAAGTTTGTCCTGGTCTTCTCGAATAGCTTTTTTCTATCCTCTACGAATCGCCACAGCTTCTGCTTGATTGGCTTGGCCTCGGGACACAACATCAATCGACCACCTCCCTGGGGACTCCGGGCATGTTGGCCGGTTGCCAGGCGAACACGTCTACATTCTCATGGAGGAAAGTGATGAGCTTGAGTTTCTATTTGCTGTTGAGCGTTGCCCCGATCTTGACTGTCTTGTCGGGGTTGCTACTGGCTTGTGGGATGATCTTGATTGCGCCCTCAGGCTTGGGCGCCATGTTGGGCTTGCTCACTTTCTGGAGAGGCTCTGTAGTGGTGGGCGGGATGGGAGTATGCTCGACCATGTCGAGCCTCTTGTTGCACTGCACTGCTACCTTCATATTTTCGAGGATCGTGATTGTCCCTTTTGGGCCTGGCATCTTGAGAATTTGTTATGCATAGTGGGACACCGCCATAAATTTCATGAGAGCAGTCCTTCCGAGGATAGCATTGTAGGCTGTGTCAAACTCTGCTACATCGAAGGTGATCTGCTCTGTACGGAAGTTGTTGGCCTAGCCGAACGTCACGGCTAGCGTGATCTTTCCCAGCGACTTGGACGATGACTCTGGAGTGATCCCATGGAAGGGCTAGTCGGAAGCAATAAGCTCACTTCTAGGGATACCCATTGCATCAAGTGTGCTGGCGAAGAGGAGGTTGATGGAGCTGCCGCCGTCAATGAGAACTCGTGCCACCTTGATATTCCGAATGGTAGGTTCAATTACTATTGGATACCGGCCTGACACAATTGTTGTTGTCGGGTGGTCATCCTCCGAGAACTCGATCGTCTGATTAGACCACTTCATCTTGGCAGCGACTCCTTGTGAGGTGGAGCAAACTTCGCGTTCTACCTTCTTATACTCCCTTTTATAGGTATACGACATAGATCCGCCAAAGATATGGGCTACATGCAGGTCGAGGTCGAAGTCTGGGAACATGAGTTCGTTGTCGGACGAGAGATCATTAGTGCTCCTCTCGACCACACGAACTCGTCCTTTTTTGAGGGCCAGTTGTTTTGCCAGAGTTTTCTGGAAGACCTGGCACTCCTCCAAAGTATGCGTGCTGGTTTTGTGGATTGGGCACCATTGTCGTATTGGCTCGTCACCTTGAAGGGTTGGGCGCCTTGGGGGTGGGTTTGCTTGTTCTGCGACAAGGACCTCTGTCTCCGCCTTTCGTTCTCCCTTCTTTTTGTGATTTTGTTTGTTCTTTTTAGTGGACTATGGTGCTTATTTATTGGTCGATTGTTTTTCCTCAACCACCTTGCCTTTTTTGTCTTTCCTTCTAAGGGCGTCATCTGCGTGAGCACACCTGTTGATGATCTCGAATAGCTTCATGGCAGAAGTGATTCGCCTTGTTGCTAGCTCTTGGATGGTGTATTGATCTCGGACGCCTGACTTGAATGCGCGTATGACAAAGGCATCGGTGATCTCGGGGATCATATTTCGGCATTCATTGAAACGCCGTATATAGTCCCTTAAGGATTTACCGGGGCTTTGCCTAAGGGCGTGTAGATCGTCCTTGACCGCATGCTGCTTATATATTCCTTGAAAGTTGGTGACAAATTGCTGCCACAAGTCCTCCCAGGAAGAAATTGAGTGAGGTGGGAGGTGTACCAGCCACGACCGAGCAAATCCTTTTAACGCTGCGGGCAAGTAGTTTGCCAACGCGTCGTTGTCTGTGCTGGTCGCGTAGAGAACTGTAGAGTAGACATGCAGGAACTCCTCTGGGTTAGTACTGCCATCATACTTTTCTACCGCAGTAGGACGAAATTTGTTTAACCATCGTACCTCTCGTAGAGCAGGTGTGAAAGCCGGACATCCGCCTCCCGGTATAAAGGGTGGACGACGTCCTCGCGGTGAGACCCGCCTCCAATTGTCGAAGATGACGACAAAGGATCATCGTAGTCGGGGGTGCAGCTCCTTGACCTATGGCCTCGTCCTAGGTCCCTCCTGGAATTTGGGGATTGCGAGTTTCGTCGTCGTTGATTGTCATCATGGTGTTGTCGACCTTGGTCGTTCTCGCCCTGTTAACTTTGGCGATCTTGACGATCTTGATCATTGTTGCGATCTTCTCAATTGTCGTTGTCGTCCCGCCCTCTGTTTCCTCCGCGCGGCGCGTGAGGTTGGCTGTGGTCGACATCGTTCCAATCTTGCCGCTCCCGGCTACACCCGTTCAAGTGATTACGAAAGTCGCAGTCATCTTGACAAGGAGGGGGTTGATTATCTTGCCTTCTCGGTGATGCGTTTCGAGGATTGCGGCTTGGATCTCGACTGGGATGTGAACTGAGAGCATCCTCGGCGGCGTCATTCTTCGGTACCCGGTCTCCAGTGCATGGATGGGGATCTCGAGAAGGACCTAGGGGGTTTGATCCGGCCGCGGCTAAGAAGGCATAGTTGAGGTTGGCTACCTTTGACTGCACCTGTTTGACCTAGTCATCTGCTTTCGGGAAGGTTACTGGATCGAACGGAGTTTGCTTCAGTAACGAGTTGACCACGTGAAGTGCTTGGCAGGAGTTCGAACCAGCTCGACAGGTTGTCGTGATGCAACAGGAGTAGGTGGTTCTTCCCCTGATCGAACTTCACCCTCTTCACATGCGTCCTTGACGACCCCTTCGATCACGTTCACTTCACATGGGGAGTTAGATCCTGAAGATTCCAAGCTGTGAAAAATGGAAGGTTCGCCAGGATCGATGTCAACGAAACCGACCAGGCGATCTGGGGTCCCCATCTCGCTATCGTCCACTGATGCATCTCGAGGTTGATCTCAATGTTAGTGGATCGGACAGCAGGGAACACAAACCATAGATCCAGTGATTTTCAAGAAGATCTTGCGGTTGGTAAGGGGGTGACTGTTCGATTTGTGGATCGGGCACCACACCTTGTACAAAAATGTGCACTAGATATCTCGATCTTTGCAAGCGTCGAGTTCAGCCTTCACTTGAAGTATTACCCCACATTCGACCAAAGAGTGCTAAGATGTCTTGTGGATCGAACACTAGGTGTCGTGGTTTGGAGGTGACTTCCTTGTCGGCACCTGGCCCCCAATAGATGTCTCAGGCTTGGTCGCTTTAGGAGTTTTTCGGAGAGCTGAAGTCGTCGGCTTCCTCTTTTCTGACTGGACAGCACGAATAGCTGACAAAGGGTTGTTTTCTGTCGTCCTCGCGGTTCCGTTCTTGATCCCAACTTGTATTTGGGAAGGTGAGATTAGAGTCGCGGGGAAGACGGGAAAGATGATGGATCCGACTTGAGTCCAAACGAACGTCGACTGGGTAGGTTCTCCCAAGCCAGGATGAATGTGGACATTGTTGTCGGAAGGACTTCAGCTTGAAGCCATCTCGGAAAAATCTTGAGCATCAAGACCCTCTACCTGGCGTGCCACTGTCAACGGATTGTATCCGTAGACCATATCCTAAGTGTATTGGGGTACGTTGAAGCAAGGATTTATACGAAACGACATCAAGCACACAAGAGACAAGGATTATACTGGTTCAGACACCTTGTAAGGTAATGGCCCTACTCCAGTTTATATGGGATTATGATGGGAACCACAGAGATTACAATAGAGAACAACATAACTAACGAATTACCGACTAGACCCCTGTCGAGAACGACTTAACGAGATCAAATCGGCGGGTTGGCTTCGAGTCCTCTGGATTGCTTCTGCTATGACCCATGCCCCCTGGGGAGCCTTGTATTTATATCGCAGACTGTCTTGGTCTCTAAGTAGAACTCGGAGAGTATTCTTGGTCTATGAGATCGCAAAAATTGTATCTTCCCCGAGTAGGATTCTAACACCTTCTATTCAGGATACAATTTCCCTGTTTACTAGTCGAATCCCATAATGTTAAGGTAACTTTCCCATATACTAAGGGTATGCCATATACGTATACTTTATAACCTCAAGAATAGAAGGTATGTCTTATCCGTAACCTTGACAGATACAACTTGAAAACATTAAGCCCGGATGCATGCACATATTTTATCTATATAAGCAGCTTTCATATTAGCAAAAAAAACTAACTATAGGTATATAGGTATATTTTATTATCTAGAACAAATATCATATTACACCCTCCATTGAAAAGTCTTCGACTTATTTCTTTCATCGCCAAGATCAAAGAGAAATTAATTAATCTTGTATATAACGAAGACTACGGAGTGTATGCATGCATATAATCAATTATTATTAATGATTATTAAGATGTTCGCTTGGGTTCCGGTCAATCATTTAATCTATCTTTTCATTTAAGTCTTGAATGTACGAAGACTACGAATATGACCATCTTATAAAAGAAAATAGAGAAAAAAATATATGCTTAAGGCTTTTGATGGAGGAAGAGTACGGATTTATGTCCAATAAAACATGCCATCGTTGATAACAAGGACTTTTTAGTTTTCTAAAATTAATAATTGCAATTAAATAACGAGTGGTTTGGGAAACTTGAGTGAGCCTCCATATATAGTTCTTCGATTAAGAGATGCGAATTATAGTCTATGGTTGAGAGATGTCAAATGGACTTTTTTCTAGCAATATTATGTTATGCCTAGCAAGGTGATAACGCGGATGAGCTAGCCCGGCCCAAGCACACGATGGCGCATACATTACAGCAGGCCCCGACCCGGAGACGCGGATGCATAAAAAGCGGATTAATTCCGGTTGATCTGCACCTTAATTCACCTGACATGACATGTAGAGCCCTAGAACCGCAGCGTGTCGGCACCTAATGTCCTAATCGCATTCAAGATGCTTGGAAAAAGGAACCTGTTTTATGCAAAGCAAGATGCGTAGGACCGCCCGCCATGGTTTTTAGTTTAGGCTAAACTTGCCCCACTCCTTCCCGTCCCATAACATGCAACTCAATCGGGGTGGCCCAACCGACTCGAAAATCACCAGAACGAAGAGAACAAAATCACCCGGACCTGGCGGCCTGTACCCCCTGCCGGCCGGTTCATCTCATCAGCCGTAAGGATGGACGACGACGAGCCAACAGGCAGCAGCGTTGGTTGGTGGCAACTGGCAAATCCGCGACTCGATCGACGCACGTCCGCCAACAGCGACCCGTCCGTGCTCATGCATGGCTGCTCGGCAACGACGCTAGCGAGGCCATGTGCCCTCTCTGTTTCCGCCGAGAGCGACGCGGGTTTGCGCGCGGCGCGGACGCGAGCGCGGCAGGTCACGGTCGCGCGCACTGTCCACGCATATATGCACGCACGGCTCGCTCGCGGGGCGGCCACGAACTGGCGAAACAATGGCATCCAACCTGTCGAGAGCGACGGCCTCGATCGATTGATCGTCAATTAATCAATCTCGTAACAGCAAGGCTCGTGGGTTGTGGCAGCGGCAGCTTAGGCTACCAGTATCAGCCTATCACTGGGAGGGTCGATTTTAAACTTTCGAGAGAACATCCTCTCGTTATTTACATGTCATTTGATATAATTTTTTTTAAAAAAATCGATAAGATAAATTAATATATGATAAAACATTTCACAAACATACAAATTAAAATTTAACTTTTATAAGTTACAATGAAAAAATAAATTAAACTATGGTTAGTTAACGTATATTTGTAGTTAAATTTGTTTTTTTCGTTGTAACTTATAGAAGTTAAATTTTACCTTGCATGGTTGTGGAGTGATTTATCACATACTAATCTATCTTTTTAAATTTTTTAAAAAAAATTTATAACTATTTGGATGACATGCAAACAACGAAGAAATGTCTTCTCGAGAGTTTAAAATAGTTTCCTTGTCACTGGCCCTAATCAACTCCCTGCCACGCTATCACGGACACGATCGAGTCTGTTATGCGTGATGTGGACGTACATAACAAAAAAAAACTTAAAACTCTTGCTAGCTAGCTGATCAAGGATGGGCAGGCAATATATATGTCCAAAAAGAAGAAGAGATCGAACGAAAAAGATGGACAGTGCACAACAGCACAAGCGCAACCACTTGCCTTATCATCTCACGTATAGTGATATGAGCAGGAAATCCAACAAGCGAACATGGGATGTGCACGCTGGCCTCACTTGCCATAACCTAATCTCCACGTACACGAACCTCACGTCCTCACCAGGTCTCGTCCATGTTCTCGAGTCACGGGCGATCGATCTCTCTCTTCGCTGCTTTAGCTGTGCACATCGGCATCAAGCAACATGCATGGACGCGGAGAACGGGCCCCACCCGTCACCCATGGCGTACAGGAAATATCAAATGGAAAAAGAGAGAGAAAGGGGGAAGAACAGGGTTTATCTTATTGTTTATAGTTTTGGGGAGGTTATTGGCCCATCGCAATAAGACGGTTACCGCGGTAACCGCTGAAAACCATATGAATTTTATTTTTAAAAATTTAAATTCAAAAGTTGACGGTTTGAGCGACGCAGTTACTGTGGTATTTGCACGGTAACCGAGACAACATAAAAAAATAAAAATACTAAAAAATAAAAAAACATTTAAATGTGTGTAGAAATTAGGGATAATTAGAAGAATATATAGGATATTTGCAAACCTAACTTGTGGATGTAAAATACAAAAATAAAGCGCAATACTTTTTTTCTTTTTTCATTTCCTAAACAATTATCGGTTTTGCTCTCAAATTTGAATTTATCTTACTCTTTTTTTAAAAAAAATTTCACCATCTGCCATTAAAAATCAAGAACTACATCTATGATTTTTTTCAATTTTTTTTTGAAATTTTTAAATTTACTTAAATTTTATTTAAACTTTACCGTCGATAACTCTTACCGTACCCCGCGATAAGCACGGTTACCACGATAACTGCGTGGTTACCGACGGTAAGAGAAACCTGGGAAGAACTGGTAGCAAAATGATCATCTCTAGCTAGCAAAATGATCATCTGGAGCTGTCGGCCAATTACTCGTAGGCCGAGAGAGCAGAAACACGGGACGGGAGGAATCTGTGTCCTGCGTTGCCAGGAGACAGGCAGGAAAGCTGATGCTGACGAGCCCTTTTTTCTCTTTTGTTTCGAGACGGGGTAGGAAAATAATCGTAGGCGGCTACTGTTGCTTTCAGTAGTTCTTCACTCACTCGTCGTCGTGGACCTGCATACCCCGCCGCCAACGGCGCCCTTTATCTTTTTCTTACTTGCCCTTTTTTGTTTTCTTTCCCTTTTTTGTTTCAGCAATTCAGCGTTCCTCGAGATCTGAGCTCGTTCAAAACTTCAAATTTCACACGAGTTTATTTACAGAAAGATTTTGTGAGAAACGATTCTCTCTGTTATTTTTTGGCAGAAAAAGAATCTCTCTACTTTTGAAACAGACGCCCATATACAGAAAAAACTGTCAATGAGTGCTCATCGGACCAGTCAGAAAGCTGTGTCTTCTACACTGTTCATCATGAGTGTAAGAACTATGCAGCCGGGTTTTTTGGATTTTTGGGCAAATGCTTCATACCGACTCCGTTGTCCCCTTTCTGCATACCGCAAGATAGCACGTTCAGTGTCGTCAAATCAGACGCTCTTTGGTCGCCTGCCCTAATCAAGTGTCATTCAAATGATTCAAAATGCAAACGCATGGCGGGAGAAACACACCAAGTGTGACGGGACAGAGAACGGAGCACCTTGCTGATCGTGCCAATGGCGTTCAGATTTTCAGAGGCAGAACGTGGTGGGATCAGAGTAGGACAACAATTAGTGATGGGATTAGCGCTGGGGCTAGTGGCACACCAACGCACACATCTTCAAAATCACTGGTGGGAACAGAGAATCAGATAAACTAATCCTGGATCGCAGACAAAGATGATCTTGTTATGCTCGTGTCACCATCATCTTAGCTGGATTAAACAAAGAACAGTGGGAGTAGCAGTAGATTTGTACGTGCGTAGTATCTGCATTTTTGTTTGAAGCAGCAATGGAAAGAACGAGCTGCATTCTTTCATTCTTCGATTAGATCGGCGACGAAGGCCAAGATGAACAAAATGTCACACCTTGAACGATCGAATCGAGCATTTAACAAATTAATACAGATCATGGGACCTTAATTAATCACGGCGCACAATATAATTTGATCAGCGCCGATGAAACGAGAGAGGAGAAGAAGAAAAAAATTCAAGAAACCAAGAAGAAAATATATTTGTATGGTGATCATCAGGAGGCGGAGCGGCACTGCTTCCTGATATTTCCTTTGTTGCCGGTGAGCACGTCGATGCGGCCCATCTTCTTCATGGACATGGAGAACGCTGCGTAGAACTTGATCGGGTTGGTGAGGTCTGCCACCATCTGCGCCGCGGCGGCGTTCTGGGTGAGCGCGGCGTCGGATGCCAGCGCGCCCTGCTTCTTCTGCAGGTTGGTGTAGTAGCCGCTGTCGAACTTGAGCGGCGTGGCGACGTCGAGGTCGACAGTGGCGGACGACGGCGACGGGTTGGGGCACGACGACATGAGCGTCTTGGCGTACGCGGAGTCGAGCAGCGGGTCGAGGGATGTGGTGTTCCCCTGGTACAGCCGCGGCGTGACGCTGGAGCAGCTGGCCTTGCCGATGGTGTGCGCCCCGGAGAGCGCGACGAGATCGGTCAGGTTGAGCCCACGGTTGGCGAAGCTCTGGAGGAGGCCGTTGAACCCAGCGAACGGCGACGGCAGCGCGCCGGTGTTGGACGCCAGCGACACGGGCCCATCGCGGCGACCGGTCTCCACCTGCCACAGCGACGCCTTGAACTGGTACGACACGGCGTCGCGCGCCGCGAGCGCCACGATGTCCGCGCACGACACCACCCCCGGGCACGCCTGCTCCAGCTGCGTCTTGATGGCGTCGATCACCTCGTATCCCCCCACCGATTGGTTCGGCCCCGCCGTCTTCTCGCTCCCCGCGTTGTCCAGCAAGATCGACGCGTCGCACCCCTGCACGCAAAACCACACAAAAAAGAAACCGACCGGTCAGCCAGGCGCCATGAACAGCTGCACTTTGCAGGGTTTGAAAAAACTCGCGGGAGCAAGGGGCCGGCCAAGGCCGGTGGTGGCCATGGCCCATGCATGCATGGGCGCCGTACAGGCGCGGCAGCTTTGATAAGCTAGCTGTCGCGCGCGATGCATCGGGGAGGGATGGATGGATGGGCCTCAGCTCCGCATGTGAGCTGCACGGCAAACGCACGGGCCGCGCGCGAGCACGGGAAAAAAATTTGGGGAAAAAATACGACAAGATTCCCCGTGCTCCCCCCTGTACTAGCCACGCAATATTTTCGCGTTTGTCTCGTTGCTTTGGCGCGTCGCGACCGCCTCGCCTCGCTTCGCACTGCCGCCGCGAACGGGGGAAAAAGGTGCCATAATGCTTACGTATATGTGTACAGGCACAGGCGAAAAGCGAGCGAATATCTTCTCGGCTGGTCCTCCTGCCACTGTGAAAATCAGAGTAAAAAGCCCGGTCCACCGCGGTAAAACCCCGGGCCCGGTTCAGCCTCGCTGCAATCGATTGGAGCCGTTTCGTCCCCAATCGACGCCATGCAAAGAATGCAGGACCAGTGAAGGCCTTTAGACTGTAGCTAGAGCTATCTAGCTCGAAATGGTGGCTCGCAGTTAATTCCTCTCAGGATGTAGACAGGGAGAAAGAAACCGACCATGGCTGGCTTGGCCGGAAGCACAGCGGCGCCGACAAAGCGAAACGGGACTGAGAGCCGAAGCAGCGAAGAAACGGGAGTATTTTTGCTGGCACTGACCTGGACGAAGCAGTCGTGGAAGTGGAGGCGGAGGAGGCGGCCGGGGAGCGCCGGGTTGGCGGCGACCTGCGCCCAGGTGACGCTGCGGACGATGGAATCCACGTTGGGGCACGACTTCTGGTAGAAGTTGTACGCCAAACCCGGGTTGCTCTCCAGCAGCCCGGCGCTGCCGCTCCCCACAAGGCCGCACACCACGGCCACCGCGAACCACCACGCCGCCGCCACTCTCCGCCGCCATACCAAATCCAACCGCCTCCCCATCTCAAACTGAACTCGAGAAAGAAACAGAGGGCAGAACTGTCTGAAGAAGTGTCTGAACTCTGAAGTGATTTGGTCGGTTTGGGTTGGGTTTGTGTGTTTGTGTGTGGGGTGTGGTGAGATGACGGTATCGGAGGGGGCGGCTGGGAGCTGGGGATTTATAGGAGAAGCAGCAAGCCAGCCAGCCGGCGAGAGAGTTCGTCGTCGCTTGCAGTTGACAGCCAGCTAGCGAGGACGGCGATGTGGTGGCCTGGCTACTCGATCGCTAGCTGTGCGGCCCCTCGCTCCCAAGTTGCGTGCTTTGTTTATGGGTTCGGTTGGAAGCTGTAGACCGGACTAGAGCGACCCCTGCTCGCCTGTGCGCGCCATACGATTTGTCCATATCGGGCACAGGCAGAGCAGCGCTGGGAATGCTCGCACCTGTGCATGCATGCAGTGGTGTCGGCCGTCCGATCGTTGTAGCTGACGGTGCTGATCTTATTGGGGTTGGGACGGAAGTACACATGGATGGATGGATGATACTACGCCGCATGTGGGGCAGGGGGGGCATGTGCTCCAAAGAGGGGCGAGTTAGGTGGCCCTTTTGTTTAAGTTCCCAGTCACTGTGTTGTTCCCTGCTCACAACTCCCGGTTGCATTGCTTGCATTGTCCCTGACCGCACCGCAGGTCCGCAGGCGAGGCGACCGACCGTCCACGAGGCGCCGTTTGTGCGTTTGACCTCTGCCTCCGCCTCCGTCTACGCGAATACGCTATACGCCGGGTGGCCGGCGCGTGGAGTGGTGGTTTTCTTTACCGTTTTCCGCTCCGCCTCGCGCCGCGACCGACATGCACTACACTACTCCCCCCGATGCGCCCGCCTCTGTGCTGTGTGCCACTGTCTTCGACGGCGTTTGCTTTCGCCTTTCGCGACCCGTCGCGGCGCGGCGCGGCGGCCGCAAAACCGCAGGAAATCACGGGGGCAATCAAGCACGCGGCGGAAAGTGGTTTCTCCGTAGCGTATCGCGCCCGTGTTCGCGCAGGGGCATTTGTTTGTTTCCCGGCGGGCGTGGAGATTTTCAGTGGAGACGTGGCCGGGCGCGGCGGCCGCGTGGTCTGGTCTCGTTTTGTTTCGTCTCGTCGTGGTCTCGTTTTGTTTCGTCTCGTCGTGGTGCTGCTTTTGGGCTAGCTTGTCTCGCTTAATGCTAAGTTGATACTACACTTAAAAAAAATACTTCCTTTGTTTGAAAATGCTACTACCTGATACGTGATTAAACATTTCCTAATCCAATGAATCTTAGACTGCGTTCTTTCTAGATGTTTGGATAAACTGATTAGTCACACGTAAAACGAGAAACGTAATTAGTATATGATTAATTAAGTATTAATATATAAAATTTTGATGAATAAATTTGTTAGATTTTTTTTAAGCAACTATTTTATAGAAAGTTTTCGCATAAAATATATCGTTTAACAGTGTAAAAAACATGCTAACGAAAAACAAGAGTATTTAATCTAACTAACTACGAAGAAAGCAGACTTAGAGCGAGTGTAGTGAAAATCACGGGGACCGCGCCCAGTTTTAAGCACGGAGAAGGGGGCCAGCCACTATACGGTATGCCTACGTGCTGTGCGCCTGTGTCCCGCTCTTTTTGATTGGCGTGTGGGGGCAGGAACAGGAGGAGGCCGGCAACTCATACGATGATTGCCGGGTTCGGTGGCGAAAGGTGGCCAGGATTGGTGGCGCCACAGGGAAAGAGTGAGAGAACAGAGGGAGAGGTGTGTTCTCCTGCGATTGCGAGGGGGCTTACCACCACTTCGGGTAGCTTTGCGTGTAACCTGGTGCTTTCTTGATATGGGGTATTAATTAGCACATTTGATTTCTGTGTCGTCTGTAGGATGTAGCAGCAATGCTCTAGTCCTGTGACCGTAAAAAATAACTGGAGTGTTCTGTTTCCTGACATTCAAATCTGCAAATTGAACTTCGAACGGCAGGAGTTCAAACTTTCAACCTTCAGCGCTGTATATCATCGGAGAGAGCTATTCACTTCGCTTCTATTCAAGTTAGGGCCTATATCATGCTTTCGTATGAATAACAGTGTACTATGTATAATGGTGCTACACGTTTGAATTGATAGCTAAAGAGTTTTTATTTCAGCTTGGATGATGTAGTGCCTACAAAATTTTGTGTTAGCTATGTAATTTTGAAAATGTTGTTTTAGTTGTTTTTTTTGCCGGAAATTGAGGGTTTGTCCCATCACGTCTTTTCTTAATCCTTTTATTTTTTTTACTTCTGAGACTTTTTGGTTATGTGTCTATTAACAAAGACTGGGGATGTAATCCATTTTAATTATCTATAAAAGGTTAGGGCCTACATACATTACTAGCTTAATTAACCGCCAGTGCTTTACATGTTTTGTGGCGTGGTTGATAATAAATTATTACTAGTGTTGTATTGCATGACTAATTACTAGTCACCAAAGGTCAAAAAAATAATTACTAGTCACCAATTCCTGTGTTGAATGAACTATTATAAATATTATAATTTTAATCATACGCTAAACCCATTGGTTATTTTTAAGTTATAATGGTTAGATTAAAAAAAGGGTCTAAGCAGTTACAACTAGCTAATTATTGATTTTGGATTTTAGGAAAATAAAATAGTAGGAAATTACTAACTGAGAGATACAAATTCATATATAATTTAGGAACTACAAGATTTTGGAGAAGTTTAAACTTAAAAATTCTTGATTTTCTATAAGTAAAAAAACCTAAGGCACCGTAATATTTCCAATCGCACTTTCTATTGTGATCATGTTTAAGGGAGCTCGATATTCTAAGAAAACAACTAATGAGTATCTGATGTGTGAGAATATAAAATAGTATATTAACTCATTTTCTATAGCTACTAATCTTATAGTCCTGATGAGAATTTAGTCGGAGATTAGGAGAGTAGCTTTACCGTAAGAATATAAACATGACATAGCAAGGGATGTTCAGATTTGTAACTAAAAATAATCTTTTTTTTGACAGAGAGTACCATTTCGTTTTTAGCTATATATGCACGTTACCTAGGTGGTCTCACCTAGAAGAGAATAAGAATATCCTCCTCGTAATTAGCATGGTATACCTTGTATATGTACGTAGTTCGCGTAGCCGCGCGATCAAGAGAGCAGGAGGGGATCAATTAAAGGTCAAGGCGTACGTCAAGCTAGCTAATCCAGCTCGTCGGCTAGGACTAATGGCCTAAGCCCTGTAGCTTATCTAAATTACTTTGGTCCTAGCTACATTGTGTGATACGTATCATATATATATCATTATATTCAGTGCTCCACCAGACAGCAGTTGCCATTAATAATTAGTCAGCTAACCAAGCTGGATCTATCCATCCATCCATCTAGCTCACACTGCATGTACACATTAGCAACTGGTAGTAGCTAGCTTGTTCCTGAAAAAGTTCAGAGATTGCTTGGTTTGAACACAACTTGGACCGTATACTGCAGGCTTGCAGCACGCATGGTGACGGTGTTCCCGTCGTGCTAATGCATAGGGCAGAGCAGAGGTACGTACAACTGGTCAAGATTCCAGAGACTAATTGCAGCTAGGACGACTAATTAGGCCCCGGATTAGGTACTAAATATAATTAACTACAAACACCCTCATGGACATGGAGCCATCATGGAGCCATCCAGCACCGGCTGCCTTACTTGCTGTCGCCTCCATGATTAACTAGGGGTGCTAAACTGTGTACCTCTTTGTTCCTAATTATAAGAATCTCTAGATTGATTACCGGAAAATTTCCGTTCAACCATCTTAGCTAGATTTCAAATTGGTTATATTCCTCCTCTTAAGCATCTGATTGGCTGAAAATGCTTAGGCTCCCATACATTTGAATTGCATTGTTATCTAAAAATAACTATGCTGTGTATAAAAACTTAAAATCTAGAGATACTTTTATTTGAAAAAGGGAGAAAGTACTCCATTCATCTCAAAACAAGTTCATGTTTAGGTTATACCATTTGTCTAAAAATAAATTCACCTTTCTTTTCTCTACCTATCCCGATTCACAAAACGATGAATTTTATTTTTTCAATATTCTTACCAACACACTCATCAACAGTGCGTTTTTTATAAATCAAAAATGAATTTATTTTGGAACATAGGGAAGTACTTGACTGGACTGTTGCTTGATTGGAGGCCATCGCAGAGAGCCAGAAGAAGGATCATGGGGCACATGACATGAGACGAGGAGAACACATGTGCAGGAGGCAGCAGTAGTACGTGGTACTATACGGGCTGTAGCCATGTAGTGAGCGAGACTGTGTCTGTGTGTGAGAGTGAGAGATTAGGGAGCAGAATATGGTTGGGCTCCATGGATCTCTGCACGCTGCCTGCCAAGCTAGCTTTGCAGTTTGCATGACAGGGGCCGTCGTCCTACGTGGAGCAAGGAAGGAATCCGATGAAGACGACAGGTTAATTAGTCATTAGCGGCACGTAGGATTAGTGAGTAAAACAAGGGAGAGAACAAGGTGAACATGGCCGGGAAAACGGCGATGAGGTTTAGTATTAATTACACGTTGTTTTTGTTTAGACGTGCAAGGGGCTTCTCCTAAAGTACAAGTAGTTACATTGGATTGGAATATAGAGTAGTTTCCATTCTGGCTAAGCTTTATTAACATCTGTAATACGGAATTGCCCCTCTGTTTCGATCGAGGACGAGCTGATTAAACAGAGAGATGAATTAATGTGCTCCAGAGATGAGCTGATTCAGGTGGGGCATGACTTTGCTTGGTGGTGTTCAGTAGGGCGCAGGTAGGTAGTACTTATGGTTGACAGAGCATATATACATGGATTGTCCTCTGATTGGGTCGACGTAAAGCTAATGCATCATCATGCATGTAGGAATATTGGATTAGGCAGGAGGCGATCCAGATTAATCAGAGATCGATCGAGGTGTATGTACTACAGTACGTCGTGCTGTCTTGGCGACGACATGGAGATCAAGGTAGATGATGGATCGACCTAAACATCTTGGAATTAGCACGAGGCTGTTTGCAGCCCGGTGCTTTATGCCCCTGCGGCTCTGCATGCAGCTAAGCTAGACAGCATTGGCTAATTAAGGTGCTGTTTGGATCTAGAGATTTATTTTTAGTCCATGTCACATCGGATGTTTGAATACTAATTAAAAGTATTAAACATAGACCAATAATAAAACTAATTGCATAAATAAGTGCTATTTCGCGAGACGAATCTAATGAGCCTAATTAATCCATAATTATCACATGTTTACTCTAGCATCACATCGGCTAATCATGAATTAATTAGGCTCATTAGATTCGTCTCGCAAAAAAGTCTAAGGTTATGAATGAGTTTTATTTTTAGTCTACGTTTAATATTTCTAATTAGTGTACAACCATCCGATGTGACAAGAACTTAAAAAAATCCCTGGAAACAAACGGGCTCTAAGCCGCAGAGATCTGGAGTTGAATAGTTGGATGAGCCCAGATGCAGTGTCAGTGCTTGTCGGGGATCGATGATTATCGAATAACTGATTGGCTCCACGTGAACTTTTGGAGGGAGAGTGATGGTTGATGACGACGGTGACTCAATGATTTAGCCATGGCTCATGTTGTTTTTGTCCTCTTCATCCTTTTGAGGAGAACGCACACATGCTTGATCTTCTTTTTTTTGAGAAAGAATGTGCATACACATAGTTAATACTATAGTTAATGTGTCTTTGCGATCAGCGGTTGATGTGAGTAGGCACAACTCACAAGCTCGGCCCGCTAATTGTCGACTTCGACAAGCGGTAGCAAACTAGCAAGTAGCAACCAAAACCAGCTAAAATGTGTCAAAAAAAAACAAAAACCAGCTAATCTGAGCCGTTCATCCCGAGCCCATTGCGACCCAATGCTTATAGGCCTTATGTTAGTCACGATCTTGTTTCGGTCCAATACTAATGGCCCAGAGGTAGGCGGCCATCCCGTCCCGGGCCAACAATATGGGCCGCACGTTGGACGCTATACCGTTCCGGCCCAACATTTCTCGGCCGCATGTAGGCCTCATTCACATATGGGCCACACTGAGACCGTGGTACCGTCCCGGCCCAATTCATGTGGGCCGCACGTCGGTCGGCGGTTCCGGCCCAACAGCGGTGGGCCCCACACCCCCACCGTCCAAACCAACGCGGCGTAGCCTGCACGCGTCCCCGCCACGTGTCCCGCCACCCGCTCTCAACTCTCTCTAGATCGACTCGCCTCAAGCTATAGGTGTCCAAACGGGCGGCACGGCCCGGCCCGGCACGGGCACGGGTCCGGCACGGCCCGTTTCGGCACGGCCCGTTAGGCACGGCTGATGAAACGGGCCGTGCCGTGCCGGCCCACGTGCCGAGCCGCCGGCCCAAGCACGGCCCGTGGATGGCCGGGCCGTGCCCGTGCCGGCACGGCACGCCTGCGGCCCACGGGCCGTTCGGGGCACGGCGGCCCGTGAAGGCAGGCCGGCAGCTGAGCTGCACTGGCCGCCAGCCCGCCAGCCGCCAGGCCGCCAGTGCACAGTGTTTTTTTTAAAAAAAAAGCAAAGGAAATGTATAAGGAAAAAAAATTAAAAATGGAAATAAAATGTTTAAAAAAAAGTAATGATTTACTAATGTTAAAAAATGAAAAAATGGTATTTAAAAAATGGAAATAAAAGTTTTTTAAAAAAGTAATGATTTGCTAATGTTAAAAAAAAGAAAAAATGGTATTTTTTTGTTGTGTTGAAAAATTTAAAAATATAGATTGTGATTCATTATTTTGAAATAATTTAAAGATAAATCCACACTTGCGAAAATATTGCAAAAGAATTTGTTAAAAATAGTAATGACCTTTATTGATGTTTATATCATTACAGGATACAATGATACATGCTGCCTCGTTAAAAACTTTGTCATGTAAAAACTCATAGGGGAAAATGAGAAAACCATGACAAAGAAAAGAGTACAGCTCAAAGGTCAGAACTACTTCTAACAAAATTCTACTGGGGTTGGTCTGGATCCAGGTAGAGTTGCTCGAACTGGGCGGCCAATTCTTGGTTGTCCGCAGTGTATTGGGCATGTTGTCGAGCAAGCTCCCAGTCTTTAACGCTTAGTAGCATTTCGACGTGGTCGCTGCGCAGAGTCGTCCTCCGGTCTTCGATGATTCGGCCGCATAGACTGAAGGCCGATTCGGAGGACACCGTCGACACGGGCACCGTCAACACATCCCGTGCTAGTTTTGAAAGCACGGGATATGTTATCTTGTGGTCATTCCACCACCCGAGGACGTTGAAATCTTGTGCTTCGTGGTGGATGGCGTCGCTGTCCAAATAACCGGACAACTCTTCGGCCACAACATGCGAAGAGGCGTCTCCACTTGTAGCCGACGAACTGCCACCACCTTGGCTTGAAGACGATCCACCCCAAATCCTACCCCACTGTATCTTCTTCTTACCTGTAGTGGGGATAGGAGGGGGTCTCTGCTGGCGAACTTCCTGAAACTTTACTTCATATCTTCCAAAAACCTCATATAATTTACGTCTAACCTCAGTATAAAAAGAACTATAATCTACACCTATAGTATCTCCAACAAGTGATAAAATAGCAGACAATCCCCTTAATTTACACCTAGGATCTAAAACAAAAGCAAAAGCATACAACATAGGTATATTTTTCCAATATTTCAAATATTTTTGTTTCATGTGAAAGACAGGTTCAGTTAGAACGTCATCATTTTCGTATTCTTTAAATAAAGTAGCAATTTCAAGAAGGTTGTGCAAAATTATATTAGCAGTTGGATAATAAACTTGTGACAAAGTTAGAGTACAATCATAAAAAGTTTCTAGAAATTGGTGAAATTTTTGGACAATTGCCCAAACATGCTCGTTCAGTACTGAAGACCCGTCACTGTTTCTTGGGCCACCACGTGACTGAACAAAATCAGAGAGTAAACTACTATAAGGTAAAACAACTTTTAACATTAAATACGTTGCATTCCACCGATGCTCTGCATCGGTGGCAAACTTACGAGCTCTCACACCGGCCGCATTGCAAAACCTCTTCCATGCAGCAATCCGCGGGTTAGAAGCAGTTAACCACGCGATTGCTTGACGAACAGCATCGATGTGGTCACCTACCCTCTTCATGCCAGTCTTAACAATCAAATTAATTATATGACATGCACAACGCTGATGGAGTAGAAAAGATTGAGCATAAACACAAAATAAAGGTTGCAATATTTCAATAGCCCTAGAATTAGCAGATGCATTATCTAGGGTGACAGCAAATATTTTATCAGCAAGATTAAATTCATTAATTACTTCCCTAATTCTTTCAGCTATGTTTTCTCCTGTATGTGAGACATCTATTAACCTAAGCCCTAAAACTCTCTTTTGTAATTGCCAATCATCATCAACAAAATGAACAACTACGCTAAGATAATCCTCTCTAGCTCTACTACTCCATATATCTGAAGTAACACTAACAGAGAAAGTACATGTACTAAACAGTTCCTTAAGTGCAGTTGCTTCCTTGTGATAAACATTCTCTAAATCTCTAGTTGATGTTTGCCTACTCACAGCTTTAAACCTAGGGTTATGAGATTGCTGAATGTAATGTTCAAAAGCAGGGGACTCCCCAAAGTTCAGGGGTAAATCTTGCCTGGCGATTAACCGGACAAGAGATTCCCGAGCAACCATGGGATCGTACTCCCAACTGCGTACCGTACCGTCTGGGTTTACCATAAGTTGCTGCTGCCGGAGTTGTATTCCTTGCTTCTTGGCACACGACTCCGCATGGCGCTTGAGGTGACCTGTACCACCAGAAGAACGAGCAGATAAAATTTGCCTACATATTCTACAACGGGCTTTCGATACCTCCCTTCCGTCGGGGCATGTTTCCTTTATCTCGTCGAAGTTTTGCCACACACCGGAGGTTCTCGATCTCTTCGAGCCGGTGTGTGTCGAAACACTTCCGCTCGCGGTTCCGGAAAATCCTTCCGAAGCTGTCGCCGCCTGAACCGGTACCTCCTCAACGACAGCCGTATGAACCGGTACCTCCTCCACAGATGGTGGAGTTGGAGCCGATCCGGAGGCATCGTCAAACCCCGACATGTAGTTGGGGTCGAAATCACCCAAGGTGAACGACGGCGACTGGTATGGAAAGTTCGGATCCATTCTGAAAATTTAAACCGACATAAACAAATTTTCGAATATTTATTGAATTCACAAACACAATACAAATAATACACAAATTTGAATATTACTTACATCTTTCCAACCGCGAGCTCTTCAAACCTCTGCGATCAAACTGTTGAACTACGAAACTAATTTTGATTTTTGACAAAATTTGAGCAAATTTTGTCAAAATCAAAAAAATGCACACTTGAGAACAAAGAGAGCACTTAAAACACTTGAGAGCACAAGATGAGGAGTGTGGGATGAGGAGAAATGGCTGGGGTTCATGCCCTATTTATAGGACGAAATTTGAGATTTTTTGGAATTTTTTCGAAATTTTTATGAATTTTTTAGCCTCCCAACGGTTATTTTCAAATTTGAACGGTCAAATAGCCGTTAGTGCCACGTGGCGCCTTCCCATTCGACCGCCGCCCGCCCTGTCCCTGCTTTCGGCCTGGCCTGGCGCGTGCGCCGCTGGGCGCTGGCCCGCTTTCGGCCTGTCGGGCTGTCGGCCTGGCGGCCTGCGCATGCGCGCGCGCGCGCCGCGCGGAGCCGCGGACGGAGTGCCGTGCCGCGGGCCGTGCCGGGCCGTGCCGTGCCGCGGGCCGTGCCGTGCCGTGCCGCTACAGTGGCCGTGCCGTGCCGTGCCGGCCCGCGGGCTCGGCCAGCGGCCCAAGCACGGCACGGCTACTCGTGCCGTGCCGGCACGGCCCGTTACTGTAGCAGGCCGTGCCGGGCCGTGCCTGCTACAGGTTCGGCCGTGCCCCGGGCCGCCCGTTTGGCCCGGCCCGTTTGGCCACCTCTACCTCAAGCCAACAACTGAACCGTCATCCCGGTTCGTCGCAAAGCAAAAACCCCCGCACGAAGCAAAGAAGCCGCAAGCGCAAGAGCGAAACCGCAACAAGGAAAGTTTGGGATGCGCGTTGCTGCGACGCGGCCCGCCGCCTCCTCCTCCTCCGCTCCGCTCCCCCTCTTCCTCGTCGCCGTCGCCGCCGTCCTGTTCCTCGTCGTCTCCGCGTCCCTCTCCCTCGGAGCCGGAGCCATGGCCGGCCACGTCCTCGGCGGCGCGCGCGACGCCCCCGCCGCCGCCAACAGCGCCGAGACCGACGCGCTCGCCCGCTTCGCCGTCGACGAGCACAACAAGCGCGAGGTGAAGGCCCCCCTCTCCCTCCCTCTCTTCCTTACTGATTTCCTCTCGTTCGGGAGAGGGGAGGGGTCTGCGCGTGGTTTTTGTGGGCACTGAACTTGCGAGGGTTCTCTTCTCTGGGTGTGGTGCTTGCAGAACGCGCTGCTGGAGTTCGTGCGGGTGGTGGAGGCGAAGGAGCAGGTGGTGGCCGGCACGCTGCACCACCTCACGCTCGAGGCCCTCGAGGCGGGGAGGAAGAAGGTCTACGAGGCCAAGGTCTGGGTCAAGCCGTGGCTCGACTTCAAGGAGCTCCAGGAGTTCCGCCATGCGGGGGATGCTACCACCTTCACCAACGCCGACCTCGGCGCCAAGAAAGGTCCGCTTCCATCAACGAGATCGACTCCGTCTGTTGCGTGCCTCTAATCTGTGCTTGTTTTGCGATTTATTAGCGTGTAGCTTGTGATTGTGCAACGGGAGGGGATTGGGCATGGGTGGTGAGGACGAGGTGTATGTCGAAATGCCTAGTCATTTGATGGGATAGTTTGGTTGGAAAACCGACGGTGTAGAGTCGAGATCATCGACTGGGGATGAGTGACGGTTGGATTCTCAACTTCCTACACAGGGAATTGCCAACATTTCTGTGGTAGCTCGGAATTTGACAACTAGTAGCCGCAGGTGACTGTATGTACGCATCTTTTGTCATCCTCTCTTAAGAACCTTTTTTTACTGAATTTAGATACCTGTGGCATGATTGATGGTTTGTTGTCGACTCCATTTAGTTTATTAAGTGATCGGAGTTGTTGTTATTAAGCATTTGATTCCACATACAGCAGGCACAAGTTGTACTGTGTGGAGCTCAACCTTTACGTTTTTGTTTAGTTTCTTATTTTGTTAATTACTTATTCATGTCTAGGTGAGTTTGTTAGATGTGCCCTGTTGAACTTCTTATGTTTGGTGGGTATAACTTGGGAGCTCAATTTGATGCTGTCGGGTTGCGTAGTTATATATTTGAGCAGCCTGGGTAGGCTGATCCCTGCTAATATGTCGTTCTAAAACTTTGGCATGCCATGCTCCTGGTCGATCTATATATCTGGCGACGTACCCCTGCTCGGTTTCTATTTTGGCATGACAAGCTCCTGTTTGATCTCTATCTTCACTCTGCTATGCTGCTTGAACAACCGCTCAATCATGGTGGCATGTGTGCGTTCCTGCTTTACCACCTTGTCTGCTTGAACAAACTATTACATGAATCCCATCAAATGATGCAGCACCTCACTGCATGATGATTTGATTACTAATGCGCTTGTCTATCAGCACACATACACTGTATTTCTGCATCATAATCCCACTATTATGCTTCTTTATTACATTATTTACCTAATATATCATTGGGTGATACTGGTATGTTTAGACGACTTATATAGATGTAAAATATCACGAGAAAATAATTTACAAAGAGCACAGTGTCTAGTCCGTTTTCCTGTTTTTATTGCCTGTAGAGCTATTTTAATTATAGGGTAGATGTGATAATGTTTGTTTAGCATTTATGTGAGCTGCAACGGACTGAATATAATCTCACTTGTAGCATGGATAGCAGTAGCGTTACATATTTATACTCATATAAATGCATTTTGAATTACAATCCAAACACGATAGATCACCATGCCTGCTAGAAAGGATGCTCAAGGATTCTCACACTAATTATTTTCTTGGATTTTAGAAGATATGCCGTACGTCTATATCTTTATGTCAGCTCTTCCTAATCTAGTTTCAAACAGCAGAATGTTACACCTGTGCCGCAGGGGTTAAAGCAAAAGAAGTTCCTCCCCTTCTGGCACATGTGTTCATAAGAGTTTATATTCCATATCATTTCTTAGGGAGTGAAGAGGTGTGTCCAGCATCTGCATGTAGTAAAAACATGCTCTTATTATATTGACTGTGTGTAGTTGCCATAATTTTTCTAAACTGGGAACAATTTGGCATAATTAGGGCTGCACGCCTCTGTACATGCTAGCCGTGCATACGCCAAAATCAACAATGCTGACACGATGCCTTGCAAGCCTGCTTTCTGATTTTTCAACCAGTTTGAAGAGGGTTGAGTAGATCAAGGCACACCATGCATCATCCTACCTCATTTGTATATGTTTTCCTTCTTTCGGTGAAGCGTGGCAGATGTCAATGTGAAACATGTATTGTACAAAGTGGCTAATTAGAATGTGATAGTTTCTTCATGAATGTGATTACTTGAATGTTGAAAGTTGAAAGTTGATCACACCCTTGTGCTGGATATGAGATATTGTTATAACTTCTAAACCTGATATTGAACTCAATGAAATTTCAGGTGAACATAAGCCTGGGTGGCGTGATGTTCCAGTACATGACCCTGTAGTCAAAGATGCTGCAGACCATGCCGTGAAATCAATCCAGGAGAGGTCGAACTCCCTGTTTCCATATGAACTTCTTGAGATCATTCGTGCAAAGGCAGAGGTCAGCTATCAAATTCATCCATCCAAAAATTCTCTCTCCTCTTCTGTAACTAATTCAGTAACGATGAGCTCATAGTTCACTTGTTGCTCCTATGGTTGTCAGGTTGTCCAAGACTTTGCAAAGTTTGACATTCTGATGAAACTGAAGAGAGGAAACAAGGAGGAGAAATTTAAAGCTGAGGTCCACAAGAACCTTGAAGGAGCATTTGTGCTGAACCAGATGCAACAAGAGCATGATGAATCGAGCAGCCAGTGAACCTTGCCAACATTAAGCTGTAGTTATGTAGTTTGTGTTCAATAAGAGCAGTGAACATGCACCCTTCCGTTTCTATCGGGTCATAGACGAACTTGTTCCTCACAACGATGAAAGGCACTATACTACCCTCTTGTTCTTGTTGCTGTTACCTGTTAGTGTGATGATACGATACTGATCCTGTAACGATCCATGCAGCTTGTGAATGTGAAATCCTATGTTGATACTGTAATTCTCTAGTCACCGCTCTTTGGTTGCTCAACATGCCAAATGTACCTGTATGACTATTCAACATGTTATATCGTCGGATCTCTGGAGATTCGTGCTGGGGGATCTCTGTTTGCACCTTTTCTATTGATCGCCTGACTTCGGCGGTATGACGATTTTTACCGATTTTTGACAATTTCTAATCAAATTTCGGGTGAATTTACTGTTTAAAATTTAAATTCTCGAAAACCGTTCGAAATTTCACCGTAATTTTCGCGGTTTTTGTAAAAAAACGTTAACCCTAGTTACTCCTGCCAATGTAAGGGAGTTTGGGAGCTGCTGATTTCTGCTTCATGTCTGCCGTCCCTTCATCCCAAAAATAAACAAATCCCCGTACGAGATCTATATGTTTGAATAGATATCTGTAGCTAGCTGCTTCAAATCAAAAAGAAAAAAAAGAAATAATAAAAGGATTTCTGTAGCCAGAGAAAGCACTCCATCTCATTCTCACCGTTTCATCACGACTCACGAACCCACTCGCTGGCTGCAACCGGACCTTCGGTTTCGACCGGATCCCACTCCCACACTAGTCGTTTCGACCGGACCTAGAGATGGCCAAACGGGCCATGCCGGGCCGTGCCTGCTACAGGCCCCCCGTGCTCGGGCCGCCCGTTTTGGCCCGGCCCATCTGGCCACCTCTAACCGGACCTGTATGCTCCTCCCTCCATCTGCTCCGGTGCGCCCCCTCGGTTCCGACTTCGGAGCGAGAATTCCCTACTCCCCGAACTCGGCTCGGAACTCCGACGCCCCCACGCTCGCCCGACCGCACCCCGCCGCCGCACCGCCCCTTTCCTTCCTCGCCGTGTGAGCGCCGCCCACAGGTTGGCTAGCAGCTAGCTCCACCGGCCGCCCTTCCTGGATGAGGTAGCGCCTCCAGCCGCCGCCGCCGCACGTGAGAGGCGCCGCGAGAGGTTAACTGCGGGTAAACTCCTCTTTGATTTCGCCATATCGCACTTTCGAGAATACCTAATGCCCTCGTCAGCCATTCAGGGTCATTATTGTTTTTCTGCTCAAGTCACACTTCGAGCAAGTCGATTGAATCTGTATAAACACGGGTAGGAGTAGTGCGTGCTCATCCCCACGCTACTCTGGACAAAAAAATAAGTGGCAGTTGTACTTTTCTTGTACATAGATCCCTTGCAAACTTGTTGTCGATCGTTGGGGTGAAATTTAGCATTTTTTTGTTGGGGTGAAATTTAGCAGTTTGCTGAACCAGATGCCGATGTAGTGACGACTCGTTGGCCGAGGTTCGCGTCCTTATAGGCCGATTTTCAAAGGTACTACTAGCTGTTGTTGGAACTATATATTTGGTCGAATCAAGCTTTGGCCAATGTTTGCAGGGTCAAAATACTTGGTGGTCTGTCGTGCTCGGGGCGGAATTGGGCCGAGCCCATTCGTGACAAAATTTTTAGTGGACTAGAACCCACATATTTTTCAGATTTTGTAAAATCCCTATGGCCCAGCCCAACTCGTCCGACCCAGCGCCACACATGACCTATTTTAGTCCCACATCTCGCAGCCAAAAAACGGCCCATCAAAGCCCAATAGAGCTAATCCTAACAGCTAACCCCATTCCCATCTATCTCCCATTCTCCCGTTCTCTTCCTTCTCTGTGAGCAGGCACGGGCGGCGGCGGCGCACCGGCGGCAGCAGCGGCGCGCACGGCGGCGTCGCGCACCGGCGGCGGCGCGCACGGCGGCAGCCAGCAGCGGGCCAGCGGCGCCCTCCGGCGGCGGCGGCGCGCACGGCAGCGGCGCCGACCGGCGGCGGCGGCGCAGAGGCAAGCACCCCCCTGCTCAGCCACTTTTTCTTCAAGTTTCAATCCTCAATTTGAGCCCTAGGCGTGTAGAGATCCTGGCTCCGCCACTGGTCGTGCTGTATATAGATGTCATGCATTGCTTTTGGTACAGCCGAGTTCCTTTTTCCTGACTGGTTCCATGGTTGGTTGAGATATGGATGCTATATATTGTTCTTTCATGTTACACTTCAGCAAAATCTTCCCAGGTTACATAAGCAACTACTCCCTCAGTTTCATATTATATGTCATTTTGATTTTTTCCTAGTCAAACTTTTTTAAGTTGGACCAAGTTTATAGAAAAACATAGTAATATTTTCAACACAAAACAAACATATTATCAAAATATATTCAATGTTAGATTTAATGAAACTAATTTGGTGTTTTAGATGCTGCTATTTTTTTCTAACTTATAATATGAAACGGAGGGAATATTGATTACAAACATGATGGCTACTTCGTTTGATTTTATATAGCATTAGTTGTTTCAATCTTGGCAATTTACCATTTCCATCTGTTGTGTGGTTTTATTTATGTAGGAGTGCTCGTAAATCCAATCATACCAGTTCGATTTTCATTTGACCAAGGACAGGCAAGAGTAGGAGGAAAAAGGAGAGTGGCATATAATGACGGGTGGATCAGGTGTTGTGGTGCTAGACAATGGGGGTGGTCTTCTGAAGGCTGGATTTGGTGGGGACATGAATCCGACTGCTGTTGTCCCCAACTGTATGGCCAAGCCCCCTGGTTCCAAGAAATGGCTAGTTGCTGACCAGCTGCAGGCACAAGATGTTGATGTTACTGGCATGACATTGAGGCGTCCTATTGATCGTGGCTATCTCATCAATCAAGAAGTGCAACGGGAGGTGTGGGAGCGGGTTATACGCAACCTACTGCAGGTGGATCCTAATAACTCATCGTTGCTACTGGTGGAACCACAGTTCAACCCTCCAGCTCTGCAGCATGCAACCGATGAGCTTGTGTTTGAGGAGCTTGGTTTCAAATCTCTTTGTGTTGCAGATGCCCCTTCCCTTGTTCACCTTTATGAGGCTAGCCGCCAGCCGTCGCTGTTTCGTGCTCAATGTAGCCTTGTTGTTGACTGTGGCTTCTCTTTCACTCATGCATCTCCCGTGCTTCAAAACTTTACACTGAATTATGCTGTGCGGCGCATGGACCTTGGTGGAAAGGCCCTCACAAACTATCTCAAAGAGCTCGTTTCATATCGCTCCCTTAATGTCATGGATGAAACACTCCTCATTGATGATGCAAAGGAAAAATTATGCTTTGTATCCCTTGATGTCCCTGGTGATCTTCGTCTTGCCAGGTCTGTTGCCATTCTCATCCCACTACATATGGATACATGCTTGCCGATTTTTTAGGGTTCAAATTTAACCTGATTTCAAGTTTATCTTCAAGGTCGTGTAACCAGCTTAATGAGATGAAGATAGCTTAGTATCTTATCTTTGGAACTTAGTGCTGTAGTCGACAAAGGTGGCTGTGTGTTTCATATGTATGTATGAAGGGTTGATATTTCCTTTATTAGAAGCTAGATTTTGAAACTTTGAATTGCACTTCTGGGACAGCACAATCACTGATTGAGATGGTAATAGTTTTTCTTAAATAATTAGTTGGTCCACGTGTTGAATACAGTTGAGGTTTTTATCCATCTATGTTCAAATTCTAAATAGTTTTTGTAGTGTCTTTCCTATTATAGAACAGTATAGTCTGTTCTACTGAACCCTTGCCAATGTAGGTATATTTTCAACAATATCATGGTAATTTGTCAACTGCCTTTGCACAATCTACATTGATTAGCTAGACATCTCTTACAAACATGCTATGCAATTATTTTGCAGGCTATCATCTAATGACAACCCTTTTAGATGCTCCTACATTCTCCCTGATGGTATAACATACAAGAAAGGGTTTGTGAAGGACTTGGATGAGGCATGCAGATACTGCTCTCTGCCTGCTAATGGAGAATCGGTTAGAAAAGATAGTTCTAACAGCGATTGGAGCAAGTTTGAGGATAAGAAAAAGCCTGAACTAAGTCAAAATGTAACATCTCGAGATATAATTGCATGCTTAATATTATTTGGCATCATCTAACTGGGTTATCCCTATTCAGGAATTTGTGTTAACCAATGAGAGGTTCCTAGTGCCAGAGATGCTTTTCCATCCAATTGATCTGGGTCAGCATCTCTATTAAAATGTCATGTGCACTTTGAACTGTTCATTGTTGCTGTGTTAATCTCACTACTGTGCATGTTCATAGGTATGAATCAAGCTGGGCTTGCTGAGTGCATAGTTCGTGCTATACAAGCTTGCCACCCACATCTTCAACCTGTGCTTTTTGAGAGGTATCATTTATTTATTGTCTGAATTCTGAACCTATCTTGAGGTATCATTTATTTATTGTCTGAATTCTGAACCTATCTTGACATTTGAATACATCCATGTTACTATGTGTTGGTTTGTTTCCGCTCCAGAATTATCCTGACAGGAGGAAGCACGCTATTCCCTCGATTCACCGAAAGATTGTAAGTTGATCTTTTTATTATTTTTTTACATCAGAAATACCATCTCAAGGGGTTTGGGATTTATTTGGTTGCTATTGACAGGGAAAAGGAACTTCGTCCTCTTGTGCCTGATGACTACCAAATAAAGATAATTGCTCAGGAGGAGTATGTACCACTCTCTCTCTTTTGCACACATCCGCTGTTGGACATGTATAGTCACCATTAACATCCTATTGATTTGTCTAGCCCAATTCTTGGTGCCTGGAGAGGTGGATCTCTTTTGGCGCACAGGCCTGATTTTGAATCAATGTGCATTACAAAATCAGAGTATGAAGAGATGGGTTCAATGCGGTGCCGTCGTAGATTCTTTCACTGAAAGTTGTGTGCCAGCAGCTCAGTAGAAGTGCAATTTGTAAGTATGATTCAGCACTATCTAGTTCAGGTCTTGAAGAAATACTCATTAATTAGGCAAACGAGAAGTTTTGTTCTAGAAGGTAATGACGCATGGAATTATGCTAAGATCTTGTTATACTGGAGTTGATTGAACGAACAATTTCAGCTCATGGTCATTTTTTTACATAGGAATTAGAAGCTATTGCTCCATGTATCTGGTCCCCCTTATTACTGGCAACAAATTCTTTCAGCCTTCCTACCGCTTTTCCTTACATCGCAGAGATAATATGCAGATATGCCCTTACCAACGAAAATCTTTAAGGTTAACACCCTTGGAACACAGTTGCTCTGAGATAAATAGTGAATTTTGCTTTTCTGCTCCGTGAAAAGTTTTCTTAAATTTTTTTCGAGTAAACAGCGTGCATGGAAATCTTTATTAGTCATTTCCTCTGGCAATACCTGACCTGTGTACACCACACTGAGTTTTAGTTTAGAAACAACAGTATACATGATCGTCTTTTAGAAGCATAAAAATTATGTTAGTTTGTATTCAGTCTCTGGAATTTTGGACAGTCTTCTGTCCACCTTTGAGCTGAAAATGAACTTGCTGATTCGTGTGATTGGCTTGAATGGTATTAATTATGAGTACGATGAGCCTATGAGATATGCACCTATTCACTTGTGAGATATCCTCTAAAAATGTCTTTGTTAAAAAAAAATCTCCTAGTGTTTACTGAAATGCACTTATGTCATCAAATTTTTATGAGCAACATTGTTGGTACTTCACGTAGCAAACTAGCAATGATTTCCAGATAAAAGTCATAAAGGCACAACACACACACTCCGACTGCTGATACAGAATCTCACAGATGTCACCAGCAATAGTTCAGCCACAAAAACAGAACTACTAATAGATAACAAGTGCAGCGACATGCATGGTAATAACTGAATTGCCAACTTTCAGATAACACCAGGCAACCATGGTTACCATCTTCATCTTCATCCCTCATCCTTGTCGCAGGTGTGTCTCAGGCGTATCTTCGGACTTCGGGATCAGTACTTTTCCATGGGATGATGGGAATGACATCCTGAGCCTTCAGAATTTTGTGCCCTGTACCTAGGATAGAAGTAGGATGTATTCCTTGTCATCGAAAATGCACAGTTGATGATACCAAAATTACATGTCTTTTCTGGATAATCGATTAATTAGCGCATAAAACTCGAATACATGTAAAACCGATTGGTGCATAAAAGAGGGTCAGTTCTGTACATACCCAGTCGCTACCAATGTATCAGCTGGACAATTCAGAGTCCATCTCCATTGGTCGATCTCCCCTGTAAACTCTCGGCTTGTTTGGATGCTTCTTGCACACAGCTACCATGTTCTCCACCACGGAGTCGACGATGACATGACCAAAGAACTCAACCTCCTTGAGCCTTGGGAGCTTGTCAATGCCGGAGATGCCATCTGTGGGCTCCTTGAGGACGGCGAGCGTGAGCCTCTCAAGGTCGGGGGCGCCTCCTTGGAAGCTAAGCTCATCAAGGTTGGGCATGTTGTCCACGATCAGCTGCTTGAGCCTCGGGAATAGCTTCTCCCGGAAGCGGAGCTCTCTCCCCATGTATGACTGGTAGTAGAGCTTGAGGGAGAGGAGGCTGGGGAGCTTGCCTAGCTGCTCGATGACCTCCTTGCCATCGAGGAAGTTCTCTCGGAGCGAGAGGTCGACCAGATTGCCGAGGTGTGAGACCCATGGAGGCAACGTGCTAAGCTTGCCCCAGAGGAACAACTTCTCGAGGAAGATTGGTGGCGAGGCTAGATCTAGGAGGGCCTCGAGGCCAGCGTCCTCGTTGAACCAGTGGAGGATAGACAAGCTGCGGATGGAGTAGCTGAGTTTGTTGAGGGAGACAATGAATGGCTTCCATTTGTTAGGCCCCTTTTCACAGTTCATGACGCAGAGCTTGGTTAGGCCAGGTAGGTCACCCAACTCGCCCATGGCGACGCTGCTCGACGCGACGTTGGCATGGGCAATGGTTTGGAGGGACTCCATGGCGCTCAAGCCAGGTGGTATTGTCACGGCCTCAAATGGCTCAAAGAGCTTGACACGGTGGCTCCTCGTGTAGTACCTGTACCTGCCGGATAGAAGATGCCTCAGGCGTCCTAGCCGGGTGATCGTCTCCGGCAGCTCCCTCACATCGGTTTCCCTGACGTCCAATGTCATGAGCTGTTTCAGCCTCCCGACCAACCGTGGTAGCCGCGGCACGCCTGTGTCCCTAAGGCTGAGGTACCTCAAGAGGGAGAGCTTGCAGATGTCGTCCAAGTCATGGCTGCTTAGCCAACGACAACCTTCGAGGTCCAGCACCCGGAGGAGCTTTAGGCTCTTGAAGCTGATCGCCGGCAATGATTTCTCGATGCAACGGAGCATCAGCAGTGAGCGGGCGCGGGACAAGTCGACGGACGACAAGACGTTGTCCTGATCCTCGCCCTTCTTCTTCCTCCTCCTAAACCTAAAGGGATCCTCATCGCCACCACCGCCGCTAGATTGTTGCCCCTGCGGCATGTGGGCGCCATGGACAGAGAGCCGCCGGATCTTGTCGTGCCCAGTTGTCGTTGCTGCGGTATGTTGGTGACGCCCGTAGCTGGTCATGCTCCCCAACAAGGAGATGAAGTTCTCCTCCACGCACTTGGCTGTCATCACCTCCAGCATGATGTCGTGCACCTTACAGCATCTAACCACGCCATTGGTGGCGACCCGAGTGGGTGTGACGATGCTCCTGCCGACGAACTCGTCTATGTACTTGCCAGCGGCCTCCTCGGGGGTCCACTCCCGCCCACCGCCAACGAACCCCTCGGCGGCCCATCGCCGCACCAGAGGCCCCCGCTTGATCTCATACCCCTCGCGGAAGACGCTGAGGTAGAGGAAGCAAGCCTTGAGGTGGTACGGTAGGTCGTGGTAGCTTAGCGACAGTATCCGCCTCATTCCTCTCACCGCGGCGCTCGTGCTCAGCCCGGACCCCAGCCTGCCACACACCTTCGTCCACTCCACCGGCGTCTTGTTCTCCGCCTGAGCCAGCATTCCTCCGACATTGACTATGGCCAGCGGCAAGCCGCCGCACTTGGCCAAGATGTCGCCGGAGATGCCCTCCAAGCTTCGGTACTCCGACGGACAATACTCCTTCTGGAACACTGTCTTGAAGAACAGCTTTCTGGACTGATCATTTGGCAGAACATCCATGAAGTGAACACGATCGCCGGGAAGTGAGCAGCAGCTCTCAGCAACCTGACGATTCCTTGTAGTAATTATTATTCGACTATGTTTGTCATTGTCGGGAAAGGCTGGCTTCAAGCTTGCCCAGTCCTCCAGACTCCATACGTCGTCAACGACAATAAAGTATCTGCACATGAAAAGGAATGCATTACACGTTCATACTTATAATATGAGTGATTTTACGGTTACCGAAGAGATCCTGAAAGGTACCTTATTTGTCATATGTTAGTTAATTTATAGCACCTCCAGATTTCTCAACACTAGGAAGATGTCGATAGAAATCAAATCTACACTAGGAATTGTGTGATATCTCCTACTAGATGCTCATGGATAGTAAAAGATTGTCAAAATATTTGACAAAGTTCTTGTAGCGTGAGCGGACATCTCCTCAAGTGATCATAATCTAGCCTCCTAATACACTACTTTTAGTTTCCGACGACTATTTCCTCATCTTAACTATAAGATATAATTTGAGTGTTGGGCTCCAATCCACTAGTCCCTCTTTTTATTTCTTTTATATATGACGTTGGTTAGTTCAGACATCATATATAAAAGAATAAATTTCACAAAACTATAAATATATTAACCAAACTATCACAAAACTACAGATTTAACACTAAATTTATCCAAAAACTACAGATTTAAGGTGGAGTATCGCAAAACTACAGATTTGATAACACATTTTATCACAAAACTACAAGTTTAGCATCAGTTCAATCACAAAACTTGGACGTTTATAACTCAACCATAACATTAGTGCTAAGGATTTAAACTCTAAACTCTATAGTTTTATGATAATTTTATTATTAAATCTGTAATTTTGTGATACTTAACCTTAAATATGTAATTTTGTGATAAATTTATTGTTAAATCTGTAGTTTTGTGATAATTTAGTTAAAGTATATGTAGTTTTGTGAAATTTACTCTATATAAAAAGAAGAGGGAGTATATGTTATTAGAATCTGTAAAGATGAAACTGTCTGAAAGTAATTTTGGCAACAAACCAACCAAAATCATTTTCAGTTGAAAATTAAGTAGGCAGGCAGACAGTACCTCTTGTCGCTCAAATGAGTACTGCAATGGGCGAGGAGTTGGGGAATGTCCTTCGTTTCAATGCCTATGAGTATTTCATCCTCTTCCATGGCCATCTCCTTCCTGGAGCAGCGTGGATCTCGCGTCGGCGCGAACAGCTGCTCCAGCAACGACTCCAGCATGGCGCGAAGGTTGCAGTTGCGGCTCACCGTCACAAATGCCCTGTGCTGGATCCCCTGCACCGCCGGGCTCTTGTACACCATCGCCGCCAGCGTCGTCTTGCCCAGGCCGCCGAAGCCGACGATGGCGACCACCTTCCGGCGAGCCAAGTCGTCGTCGACGCGGTTGTCGTCCTTGTGTTCCAGAAGATCTTCGACGCGGTTGTCGTCCTTTTGTTCCAGAAGCTTGAGGATGGCTCTGGTCTTGCTGCGGACGCCGACGAGGCGGGACTCGTCGACGCTGAGCGCCGGAAGGCGGCGGTCGAGGTCGTCGTAGCCGGGGGAGCCGGAGCGGGGCGCGTACTCGCCGGAGCTCGACGCCGTCGCCGGTGGCTCCAGCCTGTAACGCAGCCTCCGCTCGCTCACCTTGTGCGCTCGCGCCTGGAGGCTCTGGACCTCCACGGCAAGCTTGTACATCGCCCGCAGCGTCGTCAGCGGCCGGAGCATCTTCCGGCGCAGCCAGCCGGCGACGAGGCCCTCGTCGTGGTACCGGTCGCCGACGTGGTACCGGAAGCTGTCGATGCAGTCCTCGGCGTCATACGCCACCTCCCTCACCTGCTTCATCCACGTCCTCGTCTGCAACAAACTGATGATTCATCGAGGTGCATCGTTTCAAGAACACGGCGGAGGCGCAGGTGCGACGCGAGCGGCGAGCTAGCTGACCTGCTGGGTCTGGTTGTAGTCGCCAGCGGTGGCGAGGTCGCGGAGGCAGGCGTTCATGCTCTCGAGGTCGTCCTTGAGCTCGCGGATCTCGTGGCGGACGCCGGAGAGGAGGACGTACTTGTCGGAGAGGAAGTCGCCGAGCTTGCCGAGGAGGATGCGCACCACGCCCTCGGTGGAGCTCACCACGGCGGCCTCCATGGTCAATTGCCGCAGCTAGCGCAACCCGAGTGCATGTAGTCAACAAGCTGGCGTTTTCGAACCACAAGTGTACTATATAAACTGATGGATGCTGAATGCTCTTCTCCAACTGGCACTCTGATGAAATTACTTTCCCTAACATTTATTGAAACGATCACTCTGATGAAATTACTTTCCCTAACATTTATTGAAACGATCTGTACGTTCAATTTTTGGATCATGGGAAACGATGGCGTGCACATGTCGTTTCTTTTTTTATGTGTTGTTGTAGGAGAGCCGATTTCACAGTTTAAGTATTGCTTTGGTGAAGTTTAAGGATGAGGATCACTTGTGGTTGTAGTTGCTGTGATATAATATTTGTTGTCATGTTATCTGGATGTATTCTAGCTAAGCAGAGATTAAAAATGGTTTTAGAGTATCGTCTTGATGTAATTATCCAAGATCACTTGAAAAGAAAATCTATGCGTTCAATTATACGAACATATGGTGGTTGCACCTCCTAATCTCATATACCTATTATGCTTCTTGTTTGTATCCCAAAACGACCAATGTTCAAATAACGACAGCAAGTGGTGACAGATATTTTAAGGCGAGAGGGTAGTTTATATATTAGAGCCCTCCTAGCCCGGCTGGAGTTAATTTAATTTTGTTTTGTTTCATACATGATGGAATCATACATGTTGACCGAGATGGTGGTGGGCCGGGTATGTGTAATCAACATAGTAGTTACCTATTTATTAAATTATTATCAAATATGTCTACACACAAGTTGATAAATCTATCAATACCATTTTCTGCGTACCAAACTATATTGTTTTCAATATGTTAGACCTTGTTTTGTTGATTTGGGTAGTCCTCTGAGTAAGCTTTCCGTAGAGTCCAAGATTATCAAAAATGGATTTCCGAGAAGAAAGTTATGGTCGTTTTGCTCTCTGGTGCTTTTCTGAAATTCCAAAAAAATTTCGTAAAGTCCAAAATTTTTTGAAAATTCCAAAAATGGATGCGTAACTGAGATTGTCTTCTATTGATTTTTAGACTTGTCCGAAAATGCATTTCGGAAATTCCGAAAAATGGAATCCTGGCCTCCAACGGCTAGTTTTGAAAGGCTCGGGTATATAAACTCCTCCACCCCTCCTTTGAGTGGCTGCTGTTCTTGGGTATTATTAGACATATTCAAAGCCAAATAGCCTTTCCCATTCCCCTACATTTGTGGTGCCTTTTTGCGAGAGGGATTTGAGAAGGAAAGAGAGTTGGATTGAAAGATTGAGAAGTTGAGAGCTAGTGAGTTTCATTCCATACTTTGAGCACTATAGTTCATAGCAAGCAAATTTTCGATTGTGTTTGTTACTCTTGGGGACTAAGATCTCCTAGACAGCTAGGCATCGTCAATGAGCACCCAAGGTTGTGGTGTGCCTCGAAAAGTTTGTGAAGGCTTCAATTTCGCCTCCGCAAGGGAAGAAATCAAGAGTGAAATCGAGGAGTGCATTTGTGCAACCTCGTGAGGAAAGAGTTGAAATAGACCCGGCATTTGTGGCCCCTCAACGGAGACGTAGGATCCGTGTGACGGAGCGTGAAACTCCTCATCGGGAGACCGTGCAGGTCCCCCTTTGCCGGTTCGGCTGGGGGCGCAAGGTGAAATTCTTAGCCCCTGATCTGTGGGATCTCAGCGAGAAAAACGCGTGGACGCAGGCGATTTAGACAGGTTCGGACCGCTAAGAAGCGTAATACCCTACTCCTGTGTTCTGGTAGATCTGAGAGTGTGATGGAATCCAGAGAGAGTCCAGCCAGCTCCTAGACCGAGTCAGCCCGAGTCCTCTCCCCTTTCTTCGGCCTGGGCCTCCTTTTATATGGCAAGGGGCTACCACATGGGCCACGAGCTGCCTAAGAAAGAAAACATTCTTTTACATTTAGGGCTATCCTATCGCCGGAAGCAGCCTCTGACAGACGTCGCAGCACGCCTTCGCTCGATCAGTCGACCCTTCTAGGGGATGCCCGTTTCAACCTTCATTAAATGGCGGGCGACTTCCGCGTCTCGCCTGCGCCGGCATCGGGAAAGCATCTGACCGGAGCTGACACGCCAACTCCGGGAGTTGGCATACCAACTCCGGTTGAGAGACGAGAGACTGAGGGCTCTCATCATTCTGATGGGACGGGGCATGGCGTGTAGCAGGCCGCCTGGCGCGCATGCGGCGCACAGGCATCCTGGCACCACCTAACCCGCGATCTGACCGGTCTGCGACCGGTCACTCACCGTGACCGGTCACAGACCGGATACCGCGCCGCATTAAATGCGGTGCAGTGCGCCCGTCTGAACCGCCATAAATATGGTTAGGTGGGCTCCGTCGAGCTCACCTAACCTGCGCTCGTGGCACCAAAGCCACAGGGGGTCGGGGTGCCCCAGGCCTCGGGGCAGAAATGGGAGCGGCCCGACCCCGGGGGGAAACCGGGAGGGCAGCCGCCACGTTACCCTCGAGCCCGACCCCCCTGGGGGAACGGGCCACACGGATCCCTTTGGTCTCGATACCCCCGGTCCCATGTCATCGACAGTAGCCCCCGGCGTCACGCCCGGGGTGGCCACACTCGGGGGGGGGCACCTAAGCTTGACGCCACCCCTCGGTCCTGGTGATAGGTGGGACCGGCCCCCAAAGGCGAGCAGGACTCCTACGGTCGTGAGCCGCGCATATCGGCGAAGAATGCCAGTTGACATTAATGAGCGGTCTCCTGATAACCGCAACATTACTCGAGGCAGCGCGCGGATCAGGACACGTCGGTCCACTTCGCCTGGGGATGTAATGACCGGCGCTTTTCACGGTAACGAAGTGTGATTAATGCGTGCACGATCTGCCCCTCCTCAACCGCCACGGTCGCACGACAGACACGTGCGCCGTAAGCGGGCGAGTAGGGTTAGTAGAGGCGTGGGCGCGAGAAACGAGGGGGCAAGGAAGTGGGCGTGGGAAACGAGGAGTCGAGCGCAGTGGAGGCAAGGGCATAAAAGGCGTTGAGGAAGGGATTCGTTTCCTTCCTCTCGCCACCTTTTCCTTGCCTTTGCCATCCGTGCTCCGGCTCTCTTGTTTCTCTCGCCTTACTCTCGCCACACGCTCTCGCCCTCAAGCTCCCCCTCCGCCGGCGTCATGACGCGGAGCTCCGCACCGCTTGACGGCAGCGTGCTGCCGCCTTCTCGCATCACCAGCGAGAGGCAGGCCGGGCTGCCGCGCCGGTTCATGCCAGAATCTGCCACCCGGGAGGTGGTCGCGCTGGGCGAGGGACGCTCGGCGCCACACTACCCGGAGCGGTCCATTTTCTTCCTCTCCTTCGCCATGGCGGGCTTGATCCCGCCGTTCTCCACCTTCTTTATGGACGTTCTGGAGTTCTACGGTCTCCAGATGGCGCACCTCACCCCCAACGCGGTGATGACGCTGGCCATCTTCGCACACCTGTGCGAGATCTTCATCGGGGTGCGCCCCTCCCTTCGGCTGTTTCGGTGGTTCTTCACCGTGCAGCCGGTATCGCCGCCAACGGTGGTCGGTGGCTGCTACTTCCAGCCGCGGGGGCAGGTGTTGAACCGCTACATCCCGTGCATCCTTCGCAAGAAGTGGGACGACTGGAAGAGCGATTGGTTCTACACCCTCCTCCCCGACGAAGCGCGCCTCCGACTCCCGAGCCAGCCCCTAGTGCAGGCGCCAAGCTGGCGGGCGACGGTGGATCTGGGGGATGACTACGACGCCGTCCTAGACCGCCTGACGGGCCTGCGAACCCAGGGGCTCACGGGGGCCATGGTGTTTGGCGACTACCTCCGCCGCCGGATCGCGCCGCTCTGGCGACGCGCCCGGGGCGCCTGGGAGTACACTGGGACCGAGGACCTCCTGAGGACCCACCAGGGGCGCAAGTGGGATTGGGACCCCGAGGAGTTCAGGATGGTGGTCCAACGGGTGCTAAACCTTAGCTCCGTGGAGTCGTCCCTCATCCCTCGGGGGATCCTTCCCCTCTGCAGCGACCCGGAGCGCGCCAATATCTTGGCCATCATGCAGGTGGTCGGGGCGTTGGGGGATCGAGCCCCTCGAGGCTATGATGGCGCGGGCGGCAGCCGCAGAGGGGATCAATCTACCCCCGGAGGGGGCCATGCCTCTGGGCCCCGCGGCGGGGGTTCAGGGGGCAGCCGCTCTGCCGACGCCAAGGGGAAGAGGAAGCAGGAGGCGACCCCTCCTCCATCTCCTCCCCGAGAGGGCGGGGCGGCGCGTGTCAGCGGCAGGCGCCTGGATGACGCCGCACCGACGCCCCAGCCCGGGGGGGAGCGAAAGAAGAAGCGGCTCCGCAAGATAGGGGAGACCGAGCCGTGCAGGGGGAGCCTCATCACGCCCCCGAAGTGGTCGTTCAGCCGGCCACTCCGCAGGTCCGACCTCTCACCCAGAGCGACCACACTCTTATTCCCAAACCCCCAGGGCTCGTCTTTACTTATTTCTTTCTGTTTCGTGTTTTTCTTCTGCCCCGGCGAGATCCCGTCCCGCCCCACGCGTCACTCCAAGGCCGGCCGGCCCGCGGGCAACGAGGCCGGGGAGGCGGCGGCCGCGGAGGCTCAGAGACGGGAGGCCGACCTGCAAAAAGCCGCAGTCCGCCTACGGGAAGCTCAAGAGGCCGCTCGGGAGGCGGCTCGAGTCCGCCAGGCCGAGGAGGCTGCTCGGGAGACGGCCAGAGTCCGCCGGGCCGAGGAGGCTGCCCAGGAGGCCGAGGCGGCGCGCGCGCACGAGGCGCCGGCGGCCGAGGCTGCCACCCAGGTCCCTGACCCGACTGCGCCCGAGGCGGAGGCCGCCCGTGACGACGCCGAGGGGGCGCACCCGGGGCCCGACGCCCCAGGCGGCGCTGAGGATGAGCCGGCCTCGGGAAAGACCCCCAAGGCCAATAAATCGACCGGCGAGCCGAGCCGGACTTCACTACCACAGAGGTGGCCTTCCCCCCTTTCTTCCGCCACCCCGCTGAGCGCAGAGCCCCTCCTGCAGGCCTTGGCCACGGCCAACAGCACAGTGTTGGACGGGCTAAACGCCCAAATGCAGGCCCTGCAGGTGGAGCGGGCGAAAATCGACGCGGCGTGGGCGCGCGTCGAGGAGGGACGGCGCTCCGTGGAGGCCATGGTGGAGGCCGGCCGTAAAGCAAACAGCCTGCACACCTCGCAGCTCGAGGCTCATCGCAGCACCCTGGCGGAAATCGCCCGGGAAATAGAGGAGGAGCGGGAGACCGCCCATATCGCCACCGCCGTGTTCGACGGGGCGTGGGACGACCTCCGTCTCCAATACGGGAGCCAGATGGTGGAGCTAGAGGACAAGCTCGATGCCGCCTGTGGAGTCCTCGACGCCGCCGCTGCCCGGGAGCTGCGAGCGACGGAGATCGAGGCGGCGACCCGCCAGCACGAGGAGGCCCTAGAGGCCCGAACTATGGCGCTGGAGGAGAGCCTCGCTACGCTCGGGGGACGGGCCTCGCGCTTTCTCGCGCAAGAGGCCGCCGTGCGCCGGCGGGCCGAGGCCCTTGACCTCCGCGCCCGGGAGCTGGTGGCGCTGGAGGAGCGTGCCCGCGCGCTGGACGCGAAGGAAGCGGCGCTGGCGGCACGCGAGACCGCCGCCGTCACACGGGAGGCGACGCTGGCAGCGCACGAGCCTGCCTCCGTCGAGCAGGAGTCCGCACTCTGTCTCCGCGAAGATGCGCTCGCCGAGCGGGGGCGAGCCCTCGAGGAGGCCGAGGCCGTGGCGCAGCGGCTGACGGACAACCTGCTCCTCCGCGAGGCGGCGTGGGAGGAGCAGGCGCGTCGCAATCTGGAGAGCGCCCGCGCCGAGAGGGACGCGTTGAACCAGCGGGCCTCTGAACTCAAGGCGCGGGCGAGGGAGCTGGACGCGCAGGCGTGTAGCGGTGGGGCGGCCGCAGGCCACGACGATCTAGCCGCCCTCCTCGCAGCCACCGAGGACACCATCGCTGAGCTGTAGGGCGCCCTGGACTCATCCGCCGGGGAGGTTGAGGCCCTCCGGCTATCGAACGAGGTGGGGCCCGGCATGCTTCGGGACGCCGTCTCCCGCCTCGATCGCGCCGGGCGTCAGGCGGGCATCTGGAGCGGGCGGTACGCAAAGTACGCCGCCAACCAAGGGGGCCTCGCCCAGCGCCTCTCGGAGATGGCCGGGGACCTTGAAAGGCTCCCCGAGGAGATCGAGGAGACGGTTAAGTCTTCCTCAAGGGACCTCGCCCGGGGGGCGGTGGAGCTCGTGCTAGCGAGCTACCAAGCCCGGGACCCCGACTTCTCCCCGTGGATGGCGCTGGAAGAATTCCCCCAGGAACCGAAGCCAACGCGCGTGCCCAAGTCCAGGATGCTGCCGGTCAAATCGTCTACGGCTTCGAGGGGACGGCCCCTCGGCTCGTCTTCGCCCTCGACTCCGACGAGGAGGAGGACGACGACGATGGTGCCGACGACGACAGCGACGGCGAGGCCGGCGACCCGGGCGCGCTGGAGTGAGTCCCTGGGCCCCCGCGTATCTTAACTTTTTACTCCTTCATCTTCTGAGGCCTTTGGGCCAATGCTTGTACAAACTGGCTTTATTTTATCTGCAATCAAATAAGATTTCAATTTCTATGTTAGTTATGTTTGCTATATGCTCGTGATAAGGATGGTCTGTGTCGGGATACCTTTTCATCTTTGGCTTGAGCGAGGGCTCGTGCTCGGGCCCCAGCCTTAAGCGGCGCAGGTCGGAGCTAGTGCCTGGGGAGATCCTCATGTCGAGACTGGCCAGGCCGGGAGCGTGGTGACCGAGGGTTATGGGGACCCGATTGTGGGCCATTGCCGATTCCCCCCCGGAGTTCACCGCGCCCCGGGGCACGGCTCGGTTCTGGGCCCCGTTTGGCGGTTTAGACGACCCGGGCTGCCGAGGGCAAGGACGAGCACGAGCAGACTGACTGAAGTCAAGATTTTTCAAAAGGAAACGATAACACAGGCGCAGTCCTTAGGAAATTGAATATGCTTGTTATTGAAATGCTAGGAAAAATTAAACAGGAATGTGCATGTGGGAGCCCCCGGCCAACCTTGCGTGCCCGAGGGGGACGCGGGGTTGGCCTGAGCCCGAGGTATGACACCCGACCCCTTATGGGTAGAAGCGGCGAAGATGCTCGATGTTCCACGGGTTAGGCAGGTCTGTGCTGTCGCCCGTGGCCAATCGAACTGAGCCCGGCCGGGGGACGCCGATCACTCGATACGGACCCTCCCACATTGGTGAGAGTTTGCTTAGTCCAGCACGCGTTTGAACGCGGCGTAGGACGAGATCGTCGACGTAGAGTGATCGGGCCCGGACATGGCGCTAATGGTAGCGCCGCAGGCTTTGCTGGTAGCGCGCGGCTCGGAGGGCCACGCGCCGCCTTCGCTCTTCCAGGTTGTTGAGGTCGTCTCGGCGAAGCTGATCTTGATCAGCCTCGCAATACATGGTGGCCCGAGGGGACCTCATGGTGAGCTCGGATGGGAGGACCGCCTCCGCGCCGTAGATGAGGAAGAAAGGTGTTTCCCCTGTCGCTCGTCTTGGGGTGGTTCGGTTCGCCCAGAGCACTGCTGGCAGCTCCTTGATCCACGAGTCGCCATGCTTCTTGAGGATGTTGAAGGTCTTGGTCTTGAGGCCCTTGAGGATTTCCACGTTGGCGCGCTCCACCTGGCCGTTGCTTCTGGGGTAGGCGGGTGAGGCGAAACAGAGCTTGATGTCCATGTCTTCGCAGTAGTCGCTGAAGAGCTCACTTGTGAACTGGGTGCCATTGTCCGTAATGATACGGTTAGGCACCCCGAACAGAGCAGTGATGCCCCTGATGAATTTTAGCGTCGAGTGCTTGTCGATCTTGATGACCGGATAAGCCTCGGGCTACTTAGTGAACTTGTCGATTGCGACATAAAGATACTCGAACGCGCCCGGGGCCTTCCTGAAGGGACCCAGGATGTCCAGCCCCCAGACAGCAAACGGCCATGAAAGAGGTATGGTCTGCAGGGCCTGAGCCGGCTGATGCGTTTGCTTGGCGTGAAACTGGCACGCCCTGCATCGTTGGACCAGGTCCGTTGTGTCGTGGAGCGCCGTTGGCCAATAGAAACCCTGGCGAAAGGCCTTACCGACCAAGGTGCGCGAGGCGGAGTGGGCTCCGCACTTGTCTTCATGGACATCGACAAGAAGCTCGACGCCCTGCTCCCGAGGAATGCACTTCAGGAGGACTCCGTTGGCCCCGCGCCGGTAGAAGGCCCCTTCCACCAGCACGTAGCGCTTGGAGATGCGATTGACGCGTTCACTCCCTTCGCGGTCCTCGGGTAGAGTCTGATCTTTGAGGAACGCCTGGATATCGGCTATCCAGGCGACCAATCTTGGGGGGCCGGGCTCGGCCCCCCGGGTCCCGAGGCCTGGACTCCGACGGGCCTCGGGGGCCGTGCAGGCGCGTCCGTCTCCCCTAGGGGGTCGGGCCGCGCCGACGGCTGGGCCAGCCTTTCTTCAAAGGCACCTGGTGGGGTCGGGGCTCATGATGAGGCGAGCCTTGAGAGCTCGTCGGCGACCGCGTTATCCCGTTTGGGCACATGCCGAAGTTCTAACCCATCGAAATGGCGCTCCATACGCCACACCTCGCGGACGTAGGCGTCCATCTGCGGGTCAGAGCACCGGTACTCCTTGGAGACCTGGTTAACGACCAACTGGGAGTCGCCTAGAACCAAGAGGCGGCGGATCCCCATTCCAGCCGCCACTCTGAGTCCCGCAAGGAGTCCCTCGTACTCCGCCATATTGTTGGTTGCCCGAAAATCTAGGCGAACCAAGTATCTGAGGACGTCTCCACTCGGCGAGGTCAAGGTGACCCCCGCGCCGGCGCCCTGAAGGGCCAGGGAGCCATCGAACTGCATCACTCAGTAGGTGGCGTGAGGCAGCTGCGAGAGGCTCGTGCTGGCCTCGGGGGCGGAGAGTCCGAGATTGGGCTCGGGAGCTGGGGTCCACTCCGCCACGAAGTCGACGAGGGCCTGGCTCTTGATCGCGTGGTGTGGTTCAAAGCGCAAGTCGAATTCGGAAAGTTCGATTGCCCATTTTACCACTCGTCTAGTACCCTCTCGGTTGCACAAGACTTGGCCGAGGGGATAGGATGTGACCACCGTGACCCGATGCGCTTGGAAATAATGGCGCAGCTTCCTCGAGGCCATCAGAATCGCGTAGAGCATCTTCTGGGCCTGAGGGTATCGGGTCTTGGCGTCCCGCAGCGCCTTACTAACGAAGTAGACGGGCCGCTGCACCTTTCGGCGGGGCCTGTCTACTTCATTGAGGGCATCGTTCCCGGGGCGCTCGTCATCCGAGGGGCCTTGCCGGGCCCAGTTGGCTTCTGTGTCGATGACCTCGGGGTCGGAGGGCATCGGGCGCGGCCTTCCCGCAGTGGCCCCGGGGCCTTCCTGGGGGTCGGGGGCGTCCGGCGCCGTCGGACGAGCGGGCAGAGGGCCACATCCGGTCGTCAGGGGCCTTAGGCCGCCGTCCGGCTCGGGGGCCTCTCCTCCCTTCTCTGTCCCGGGTCGGGTCGACACAGGGTGGGGACGCGCGGGCCGAGGGCTGTCCTCGTCGCGCTCCACAACCAACGCCGCGCTGACTACTTGCGGGGTTGCCGCCAAGTAGAGTAGCAACGGCTCATCTGGCTCCGGGGCGACCAGGATCGGGGGGGAACTTAGGTATGCCTTCAACTAGGTGAGGGCCCGCTCAGCCTCCTCCGTCCAGGTAAACGGTCCGGAGCGCTTAAGGAGCTTAAATAGGGGTAGCGCCTTCTCTCCCAGCCTCGATATGAATCGACTTAAGGCAGCCATGCATCCGGTGACGCATTGCACATCCTTAAGCTTGCTGGGGGAGCGCATCCACTCTATAGCTCGTATCTTCTCGGGGTTGGCCTCAATGCCTCGGGCAGAGATCATGAACCCGAGAAGCTTGCCCGCAGGCACACCGAACACACACTTTTCGGGGTTCAGCTTTATGCGGGTGGAGCGGAGACTTTCGAAAGTCTCCGCTAAATCCGAGAGCAAGGTTTCTTGGTCACGCGTTTTCAAAACCAAGTCATCGACGTAGGCCTCAACATTGCATCCTATCTGACTACCCAAAGAAATACGAGTAGTACGCTGAAAAGTAGGACCTGCATTGTTTAACCCGAAGGGCATGGTTGTATAACAATAAGTTCCTACAGGGGTAATGAATGCAGTTTTTTCCTCATCCTCCCTAGCCATGCGAATCTGATGATATCCTGAGTATGCATCTAGAAAACACAAAAGGTCGCACCCCGCGGTGGAGTCGACAATTTGATCTATGCGTGGCAGGGGATAACGGTCCTTAGGACATGCCTTGCTGAGGTCGGTGTAGTCGATGCATATCCGGAGCTTGCCGTTCGCCTTGGGGACGACGACCGGGTTCGCGAGCCACTCCGGATGGATGACCTCACGGATGAATCCGGCCTCCAAAAGCCGCGCCACTTCTTCACGGATGAAGGCTTGGCGCTCCGGGGCTTGTCGCCGCACCTTCTGCCGGACGGGCCTTGTGTCCGGCCGCATGGCGAGACGGTGCTCGATCACCTCCCTGGGGACCCCCGGCATGTCCGCCGGTCTCCACGCGAAGACGTCGGCGTTTGCCCGCAGGAAGGAGACGAGCGCGTCTTCCTATTTGTCGTCCAAGAGACCACCAATCCGGGCGGTCTTGGACGGGCCGTCGCCCAGGGCGACCTCCTTCACCGGGACCTCGTCGCCTGAGGCCATTCGCTGCCTCGGGGCGGGCGAGGTGGAAGCGCCAAGCCTCTCGCCGTCGCCCGCGGGCTTGGACACTGCGGCGAGGCGGTCCGCGCGCTGCTCCATACAAGCAAGCGCGACTTTGAGGTCGCCGTGGACGGTGATGGGGCCACTTGGGCCCGGCATCTTCATCTGGAGGTAGGCGTAGTGGGTGGCCGCCATGAACTTCACCAACGCGGGCCTTCCCAGGACCGCGTTGTAGGGCAGATTGAGGTCCGCCACATCGAAATCCACCCGCTCAGTGCGGAAATTGGCGGGGCCACCGAAGGTGACCGGGAGGTCGATGTGACCTAGCGGCCAGGTGTGCCCCAGCGTCACGCCAATGATTGGCTGGGACGGCTGGAGCTCCATCCCCAGGGCCTTGATGGCATCAAAGGCCGTGGGGGAGAGGATGTTGAGAGCTACGCCACCGTCTATCAGGACGCACCCCAACTTCACATTGTAGACGGTGAGGGAGACCACCATCGCGATCTGTCCTCCCCGGGCAACGCATGGCGAGTGGTCGGTCCGGTCAAAGGTAAGGGTGACCTCTGACCAACGCGCCCGCCGCGCCGCCTCATGGGTAGGGACCGCAGCCAAAAGCTCTCGCTTCATGGCCTTGAGGCTCCGGCGAGAAGTGTGAGCGCACGCTCCCCCATCAACGGTGGCGATGGTGGCCTCGGGCTCCTGAAAGCCCAGGTCATCATCGCCATCGTCGATGTCCTCAGCGGGGGCCTTCTGTTTGGCCTCACTTCACCGGTTGCCGGTGGGAATCGCCGGGGCCTTGCCCTCACGGCGTTCCTGCCTCCTCTCCTCCTCCCACTTCCTCATCCGCTCGGCCAAGCTTTTGACTACGCGGCAGTCGGCGAGGTCGTGGAGGGAGGTGTTGTGCACAGTGCACCACTTGCCGGCCGGGTGCTCTCTGTCGGGAGCGCCGGCCTCCTTCTTTTTGTCGCCCACGGGCCTCCCCTTTCGGGGGGCCCGCAAAGCGCCCTCGGCGGCGAGGACATGACCCTCGTCGTCGGAAGGGGCCGACCTTTTCTTCCTCCTCCTGTCCCGCCGCCCTGAACGAGCGGCGGACTCGGGGGCAGCCGGAGCCGCCGCTCTAGAGCCGGAGGAGTTCCAGGTCCAGGCCTCCTCCTTGCGAGCCACACAGTCCGCGAGCTCGAAGAGCTGTGCGGTGGTCTGGGGCTCCTTGGAGGCGATCTTTTCGAGCATGCGGTTGTGCCGCACGCCCCCCTGAATGAGTAGATAACCGCATGTGCAAGGATGCAAGGTATGGTGTTGCGGACTTGACAGAACCGCTGGATGTACGAGCGGAGAGACTCATCGTCCCTCCGTTGTACCGCGTGCAAGTCCGCCTCTTCGCCTGGGCGCGGATATGTGCCTTGGAAGTTCGTGGTGAACTGCTGGCACAAATCCTCCCAGGAGTGGACCGACGCGGGTGGCAGGTTCATTAGCCAACCTCGCGCCTGGCCCTTCAGGGCCATGGGAAAGAAGTTCGTCATGACCCACCCCCCGCAGCCTCTATTCCAGTCGTGTAGATCTGGAGAAACTCAGCAGGGTTGACGCTCCCGTCATATTTTTCGGTGATGGTGGGTCGGAACCTCGGGGGCCAACGGACATTCCGAAGGCTCGCCACGAAGGCTCGACAGCCGGCACCACCAACCGGGGACACGGGGGGCCGGCCCCCGTGACCGGAACGGAGCGGCGTCCCAGAGGAGGAGGCGCCTTCCGTTGCTTGGGTGGCGCGACGAGCGTCGCGTCGGCGCTCGATATCGAGCCGGGCGTCTGGCCCCCCATGCATATTCTCATGAGTCGGAGGCGTTGACGAGGGAACCGCGGGCGAACGGCGGGTGCCGGCCGTCGCCCGTCGTCCCCTCCGCCTCGATGATGTAAAGCCGACGGTGGCAGCGCCAGAGGTCCTGGTGGCGGAAGACCGCCTGCCGATGCCTAGGCGTTGCTACGCTGTCATGACCAGGTTGGCCACGTCATCCAGCCAACGCTGGGCCGGGGTCTCTGGATCGGGGATGACGAGCGAGTGACGCAAGAGCGCGCCCGCAGCCTGGAGCGCGCCCTGGGGCGTGCCGCCATCACCATAGGTGAGGTGGCGACGCACCCCGCCTTGCCGTCCTCCTCCGTCGCCTGCGGGCGGCGAGGTCGCGGATCCCTCGACTTCCTCAGGCGCCTTCCCCCGCCCAAGATTTCGGCGGGAGGGGGACGACGGGGTGCGAGCCCGACGACGCGGGTTCTGCTCCCCGCCGTCACTGCTGGCGCTCAAAGAAGGATCGTATGCCACTGCCTCTTCAGCCATAGGGCTTACCTGGCGAAGCTTGGCGCACACGAAATGAAATGGGGGCTCAGAAAAAACACGCGCGCGCCCCCTACTTGGTGCGCCAGATGATGGAGCGTGAAACTCCTCACCGGGAGACCGTGCAGGTCCCCCCTTTGCTGATTCGGCCGGGGGCGCAAGGTGAAATTCTTAGCCCCTGATCTGTGGGATCTCAGTGAGAAAAATGCGTGGATGCAGGCGATTTAGACAGGTTTGGGCCGCTAAGAAGCGTAATACCCTACTCCTGTGTTCTGGTAGATCTGAGAGTGTGATGGAATCCAGAGAGAGTCCAGCCAGCCCCTAGACCGAGTCAGCCCAAGTCCTCTCCCCTTTCTTAGGCCTAGGCCTCCTTTTATATGGCAAGGGGCTACGACATGGGCCACGAGCTGCCTAAGAAAGAAAGCAGCATTCTTTTACATTTAGGACTATCCTATCGCCGGAAGCAGCCTCTGACAGACGTCGCAGCACGCCTTCGCTCGGTCAGTCGACCCTTCCAGGGGACGCCCGTTTCAACCTTCATTAAATGGTGGGCGACTTTCGCGTCTCGCCTGTGCCGACATCGGGAAAGCATCTGATCGGAGCTGACACGCCAACTCCGGGAGTTGGCATACCAACTCCGGCTGAGAGACGAGAGACTGAGGGCTATCATCATTCTGATGGGACGGGGCATGGCGTGCAGCAGGCTGCCTGACGCGCACGCGGCGCACAGGCATCCTGGCACCACCTAACCCACGATCTGACCGGTCTGCGACCGGTCACTCACCGTGACCGGTCACGGACCGGATACCGCGCCGCATTAAATGCGGCGCAGTGCGCCAGTCTGAACCGCCATAAATGTGGTTAGGTGGGCTCCGTCGAGCTCACCTAACCTGCGCTCGTGGCACCAAAGCCACAGGGGGTCGGGGCGCCCCAGGCCTCGGGGCAGAAATGGGAGCGGCCCGACCCCGGGGAGAAACTGGGAGGGCAGCCGCCACGTCACCCTCGGGCCCGACCCCCCTGGGGGAACGGGCCACGCGGATCCCTGTGGCCGCCCTTCCGTTTGGTCTCGATACCCCCGGTCCCATGTCACCGACACCGTGGATCCGAACTTTGGGAAACAAATCACGCATCTCCTCTCTTGGTTTGCTCGTTCTTGCCTTCTTCCATCTTGTGCTTGAGCTTGTTTTAACTCGATCTACTTGTATGCTTAATTGATATAGTTGGTGACCTTATATCTTGCTTAGATACATTGTTTGTCACCTTTTGATTCATATATATTCATTTGTTCGAGTTACAAGTTCATAGCTAGTGTTTTATTCCGTTATCCACCAAACTTTTCGGTTGAGACCGAAACTTTCAATCCCATACCGGAAGTTCTGATTTGAACCGAAAGTTCTCATCATTCTAATATGCTATGAACCTGTGATAATTTTTAGGAACGCCTATTCACCCCCCTCTAGGCGACATCAAGGTCCTTTCAGCGGCCACGCTGGTCGCATTTCCCTCGGGACGGCCTTGCCTCCATCACACTTATCTCAATACAATATAATAATTCTACTTTATTTCTTTGCTTTTAATCTATTGGTATATTTGTTTTTTTTTGAGTTTGTGAAAATGTTGCCTATTACATGAGAGGTGACTCTTTTTCTTTTTTCTCTCTTCTCTCCTCCACCTCACTATTTTAGTCCTATGTGACTTCTTGAAGCTTATGTTTAAATGTCTATAGTACTTACTCTATCCATACTTCAAGATAAATGCATTAATTATATAAGTGAGAGAAAGATAAAGGAGAAGAAAATTAGAGACAATCCTATATAGACTAGAGGTGCAAGTGGGTCAACCTACGACCCCACTTATAAGTCAAATAAGTGAGTAACCCGTGGATTCGTAGGTCGATCCACTTACATCCCTACTTATAACTAATCAATTATCATGTTAGCTCTAACTAGCAAGAATGTCCGTGTGTTGCAATGGGTAAAGGCAAACATTTTAAACCACATGTTATCTTAGTTTTTTAAACAATAATGACAATCACATGAGGTAACTTATCATTGTAAAGATATAACATCAATAAGATCCATCTCCACCATAAAAGTAGAGTGGATGATCAAGTTACACTGGAAATGAGCCAAAGGTATCATATGAAATTATGAACTATAGCATGAGCAGTCAATTATCTGTAAAAATAACTTGTAGTTATGGCTTCTGGATGGACTCCTTGATCAACAACTTCATGACCGGTTTCTGGAAGTCGCATTACACTATCTGGGTCCCATAGCCACCTTAAACTCAGCATAGATGTAACCCATATGGATCAACATATTGGCTTGCCTTCCACACCTAGCGCACCACGCTGAGACATTGATCAATCGAAGCTACGCCGCTCACCGACCGGTGGACCGCCTTCGCTGACCCTACTTGCCTGCCGATTCCTCCCTATATATAGTTGCAGCCGTGCCTTCCATGCCCAAGCCAAACACAAGACTCCGCTATCTCTGATGGGAGCTTCCCCGTCGGCCCCGATCCGTAGTGGTTGAGGACGAGGGCGCCCGAGGAAGCCATCGTCGGACCTCCCCTCCGTCGCCTCCTCATAAAGCAGCTTGCACTAGTTGAGAGCTCTCTTGCCACCGCACGCCGCTGCACCTCGGCCGTGCATCACGCCCCTGCCCATCGCGTCCATATCACCACAACCCAAGAAATCAACGATCGATCTCTTCCTTTTTCTTTTGTAATACTGATTTTGTTTGGAATGATTGAAGTCCGATTCATCAACAAATAACTCCTCTTTCCCTCTTTATGTCCGACATGGCTTCCTTCCTGCTCATTAACTCCGACTCCGACTCGCGGATACGGGGCAAAGGTGGAAGGCGAGGGGGAGGAGCCGAGGAGTAGGGATATAGCCGTTGGATCTATTGGACGAAAGGTCATGACCGTTAGATTGATAGATGATACAAATAGTACCAATGTTTTAAGTAGGTAAAGATATGAGCTTATAGCTATTATTGGCTCTACTATTAAACTCGCTCTAATACCTCTGTCATGAAAACACGTCGTTTTAGACATGAAAACTTTGAGCAACTATTGGACATAGGGATAGTGATATTAAATGGCACACAAGCTCTTGAATGCATGTTCTTATAGTACGTACTATACAAACTCTTCAAGTTACATAATTTTTTTAATAAAACAAATAGTCAAACGTTTGTTATGTATAAAAATCAACGGCGTTAAAACATTGAAAATCAGACTGAGTACAGCAAAGTGTGATGATATTATACTCAATGATATGCAAATAACATTAGCATAGTGTATTGTCTCAGGGTTGAATCTCAAACATGTGTCCTTAACGACACGCTATCTTTTACTTCCTTCGTTTTATATTACAAGTCTTTTGATTTTTTTCGTTAAAGTTTTTTAAGCTTGATCAAGTTTATAGAAAAAAATAGCAACATTTATGACATGAAGTTTTATTAAATTTAACACTGAATATATTTTGATACAATATTTATTTTGTATTGAAAATATTACTATATTTTAGTATAAACTTGATCAAATTTAAAGAAGTTTGACTAACAAAAAAAATCAAATGATTTATAATATAACACAAAGAGAGTAGTAATCATAATTTATTTTGTAATCATAATTCATTCTGTAGTAATCATTGGGGGTGTTTGCATGTATTGTACTGGGGGATGTTTGGTGTGTGTGAGTGTGAAAACTGTTGAGAAACTTTGGGCTTGGCTTGGCCCAAATATATTTATTGGGTCCATCACCAAACCTTCCATATTTAGGATTGTATTATATAAAGAAAGGAGGGGTACTCATTTGTACACTTGATGAAAGGATTGAATAAAAAGAGAGAGTCTCATCCCTAAACTTTGTGTCTTCATTTTTATATTTAAATTATACAACCCTGTTAGACTACTCTGTAGCAGGGGTTGTATAATAAAAACTTCTCCGCAGTACCCATGCAGCACCTGAGCAGCTGACCGGCTCCGATCAATGCGTAAGCCTCTAACAACAACTTGAGATCTGACTTGGTGTGAAAATAGTACACTTGGCCTTAGATCGACTTGGTATGAAATTTCCAGGGTAGGATGATCCACATAAAATTCACTTGGCGTGGCGATCGAACTGCCCCCAAATACATATATGTGGTCAAAACCGTGTCGTCTCAATAGCCATTGCCATCAGGACACGAATATAATTGTATTGTCGGTCTTCTGGTATGAAAAGCAATCAAAGTCGTGTCTTGACTTCATGACTTGCAAGAGATTCATTATATCTGGTTTGATTGATTATTTGGATTCCCTTGTGTTTGTGTACAATAATAGACAATGTATGTAGGAGCGTACGTAGTAGGACTATCTACCGGAGGAGAGTTGTGTTAGATGCTACACGGAAATTAAGCTAGGATTTTATATACTGATCCCATTGAATATATATATGGCCAATGTCACAACACAAGAACAGAACTAATGGGGTGTTCTCCCAACTTTTCCAATTCACCTTTCTCTTTTTCACGTACATGTTTTTCAAACAGCTAAACGATATATTTTTTGCAAAAATTTTCAATACAAAAGTTGTTTTAAAAAATATATTAATTTATTTTTTTAAAAAATAGATTAATATTTAATTAATCATGTGCTAATAAGTCGCTTTGTTTTACGTGTCCAACTTCATGAAAAGACCGCAACCTAAGAAGGTGGCCTAGGTGTGGGGATCACATTGTAATAACAAAGTGGGGTTGTTGGTTTATAGGTACCTTCCACCTTCGTTTTCGTACAATTGTAGTTCGATGAATTTTTATCCATGGCAAACAAAAAAATTATGAGGTGGGTTAGAGAGAATCATAAAAGTACACAGACATGCACATGTATAGATACTCAAGCAGATAAAAATCTAAGTAAATTAAACTTTGCGGTAAAGTTATGCACGATGTGCAGATTTAGAAGAGAAGTTGAGAGACTATCAAATTAATAAAAACGACAAAATATATAGCAAAATAATTCAAAATATTATTGATACCAGAAAGTTAGAAAGGTTGAACTTTTGAAACATGAAGTGACAAAAATTGACTCGTAGTCAATAAAATGTCTTTCCTCATTTTCCTGACGGTCGGAAAAATGGCCGCTTGGGATATCATCTATCGATTCGACGATGCGTACGAGTCATTCTATATTTATGGGATTTACCTCCATGATTGTGGTTGACCATGAAGCTAATTAAATTTCACAAAAAAAAAGAAACATGTTAACTTTAGACATTAGAATGGTTGTAAAATAGAACTTTGACCGCTAATTTCCATAACATGATAAAATTATAGTAGTATAAAAGTGGTTTTCAAGAAAATCTACTCTTATTGTTTTCATACATCTAATCTAAATAATTAGAAAGATATTGTTGTTCGATTTTTTAAGCCCAAATTGAAATATGTTATAAAATGTCTGAAATAACTTATTTTCGTTATTGGAGAGAGTATTAAACAACTTATCATGTGAGAGAGATCTCGTATTTATGGCGAAAAATAGTAACTATATACAACCCAATCATTTCTATATTTTTAAGTGACCGTGGTACATATGTGTTGATATCTCTTGGTCACCCAACCACCGTGATACATGATGGGTGATCTAACAACCCCAATAAAAATTAGATAATGTGACCACCACCGAAAATCTATCCATTATATATTCTTCGATGGATGACATTAGAATTCGTGCAATTAAATTAATCATGAGTTTTTCCTTACTAACTATGTTAAAAATATTAAGATAATATATGTACATAACACTAGTAGATTTTTCATAAAATACTTTACATGATTAAAAGATAATCATAAAACTACATGTGCATTACAAACTATGTCGACATGCCAATTGCTAAATGACAAGTAGAAATAATAATAAAAAACTAAACCTACATCTCAGTCAACATGCATGACTTCGATTCCAGCTTTACGAAACAAACACAAATTAAACTCCAGCCGGGCCTGGAGATTCTTTTAACTATATATGTACTACTCCCTCGTTTTAAAATATTTATCAGTACTAACTGTCATTATCTAAATTTTGATCTTTTTATAACACCATTAACCGGTCATTATCTAGCTATTATCTAGCTGCCTTAGGTTGAGTTTGTATCGGGTGTTGGCTGTGACAACTTCACGGAACACAAAACGGAACAAGGCATTATCATATAATTTATTGAGTATTAATTATTACAAACTAAAAATAAGTTTATTTGAATTTTTTAAAAAACTTATATATATATATATATATATATATATATATATATATATATATATAGTTTTACCAGTTTGATAAACGTACTAATGAAAAACGAGTAAATTGCCATCCCTAAACTCCCTACTGAATGGGGTCCTACTTGTTTCAGCCAGAACAAACTGCATTTTCACCAGGACCTACCCTGCCGGACAAGGTCCCCTTGCGTTTCCACGACCCCATCACTGCACGATGACGAGGCGATCGATGGTGAGCTCGTCGGTGACTTCGCCGGAGTCACCATGGAGGTCACGCGGAGTGCTCGGCCCGATGCGTGGGACGCACGGGGGAGCTTTCCAGGCCCAGGATGCCGTGGAGCAAAACCCTAAGGCGAAGTGGCCCAATGACATCATCAATGGCAGTGATTTAGGCCTTCTCTATTCAACCCATCCCTGTAGCTTGGGACCTTCAATCAGGCTGCGTCAACTTGCACATCTCGTTCGGCACTTTCTACATCTATGGGGGACGAATCTGAGTGAGCTAGGGTTTCGTGGAGGCTGGCGGAAAGGGGAAACAAGCAAAGAAGGGAGAGAGGGGGAGGAGTGGCCTCGGGTGTGGGCGTCGGCGGCGGTGATCCAAAATGGAGAGGCACAATCCACGGGGATGCTCGTCGATTCACGAAGTTGGTGCAAGGTCAAAATCCAAGCATGGCGTATCAAGGAGGAGGATGGTAGGGATGATTCCAACCAAGGCCTATGATTCGCAACTAGGGGGGACGATCTCCGACATCACAGCCTCAAGGGAATCGAATCCAAGAAGGAGGAGACCAGCATCAAGGAGGAAGAGAGGCGGGTGGCCATGTCCAAACCCCAGCCATGGCAGCCAGGGGAGGTGGGACAATGCAGCAATACAGGCCGGTGTAGCCAAAGGATATGGTGCCACAGGTGGCGACGATTGTTACTCCGACAACTCAAGTTGCCGATGCAAAGCCTCACGCTAACTAGGAGGTTTCTCAGGCAAATCAAATCCTTGAGCTGGTATGCTTCCCAACTCACAGAGAATCTTTTGCAGCAGATGTAAGGGTAATGGTGTCAGAGTTATGGATAAGGCATACATCCTTTTTGGGGTTGTGAAATATATGGATATGGCATACTCTTAGTATACGGGAAGGTTACCTTAACATTATAAAATTTGGTCAGTAAACAAGGAAATTATATCCCGAAATAGAAGATGTTAGAGTCATATTCGGGAAAGATACAATATCTGTGATCTCATAGACTAAAAGTTCTCTCCAAGTTCTATTTGGAGGCCAAGGCAGTCTGAGGTATAAATACAAAGCCCCCCAAGGGGTACGGGATCATCGAATCATAGCGCAAGCCATCACCATAGTAGAGGCAATCCGGAGGACTAGAAGATAACTTGCCGCTTGGATCTCGTCGAGTCGTTCTTGATAAGGATCTCGTCGGTACTCGATACTTTTTGTTGTTCTCTATTGTAATCTCTGTTGTTCTCATCGTAATTCCATATAAACTAGAGTAGGGCTATTACCTTATGAGTGGCCTGAACCAGTATAATCCTTGTCTTTGTGTGCTTGATGTCGTTTCGTGTAAATCCTTGTTCCAACGTACCTCAATACCCTCAGAATACGGTCTGCGAATATAATCCGTCGACAGTGACGTGTCAGGTAAGGAGACTTGGTGCTCAAGGTTTTGCCGAGATGGCTTCAAGCTCAAGGCCTTCGGACAATGTCCACATTCGTCCTGGCCTGGAAGATCCTACCCAGCCGACATTCGTTTGGACTCAAGTTGGATCCATCGTCTTCCCCGTCTTCATCGCAACTCCAATTTTGCCTTCCCCAATACCAGCTGGGATCGAGAACGGAGCCGTGAGGACGACAGAAAACAATCTTTCATCAGTTATTCCTCCTGTCCAGCCAGAAAAGGGGAAGTCGACAACTTTAACTTCCCGAGGAATTCCTAAAGCGGCCAAACCCCAGACACCTGTTAGGGGCTAGGCGCCGGCAAGGAAGTCTTCTCCAAACCACGACACCTGGTGTTCGATCCATAAGACATGTCAACACTCTCTGATCGAATGTCGGGTAATACTTCAACAGAAGGCTGAACTCGATGCTTGCAAAGAGCGAGATATCCAGCGCACATCTTTGTACAAGGCGTGGTGCCCGATCCACAAATCAAAAAGTCACCCCCTTACTGACTGCTAGATCTTCCTGAAAATTACCAGATCCATGGTTCGTGTTCCTTGTAGTCTGATCCACCAACATCGAGATCAACCTCGAGACACATCAGTAGACATGTTGACAAAAAATCCGCGTCCAGCTAATAGTGCCAAATATGTGTTGACGCGAACCGTGTCGAAACACACGAAGGCCTGAGAGTCTGCTTAGCTCCAGTGCAGGTCCTAAAATTGATAAGATGTAGGCGTGCCAGTTAGTTTGGTTCTGCAATTAACAAGATATATAAATTGAAGACTACAGAGCCGATCGGCCAGCAAGCCAATATAGTCATTCCAGCCGATATCGATACCAGTCGATGTCGATAAGGATTTGAGCAATCGGCTATATATCCAATGTAGATTCTGATACTTGAGTAAATAATGATATAAAAACAATCGGCTAATAATAATGTAATAAAATAATAATATAATACAATAGAAACCAATCGGCCAATAATGACATGATAAAGTAACTGTTGATCCGAAGGTTGAAGCATACATCGGTTGGAGATCCAATGTCGATAAATCCAAATGATTAGATAATCAATAAAGCCTTTGTTGTCATCGGCTAAAACCAACTTGTATGTTGTTGAAACCTGATTTCGGCAATAAGAAACAGGGGGTAGCGCACAAGTGCTAAACACGATGGGTTAGTAGACAAAAGAGTTTAGACAGGTTCAGGCCTTATATGAAGAAGTAACACCCTACTCCTATTTCGGGGATTAGATCCGCCGAGTTGTGTATTGATCTCTTGATCGAGTTGTGTATTAAGAAAACCTAGCCAATTGCTATTGTCTCTCTCTGCCCCTCAAGGGATATCCTAACCTCCTTATATAGGCACAGAGGGTAGGCTCACAAGTCGGAGACCCAACTACATATTGTATAAGACTCCATAGTATTCCCGACTTAGGACTATAAGCTGTTCCTTAATACACAAGGTAACGTAATACTTAAGTCCTAAGTCTATTATATGATCATGACTCATAACCTATCCTCTATAGTCAGTCGGATAAGCTATCCATGTGGGTATGTGGTATCCGTAATCTCCACAGTAGCCCCTGAGACCTTCACAGTTGACGAGATAACTTTGCCTCGAACCAAACTAATGCATAGCCGAGTACCTCCATAGCCGAGTGATTCCATCGCCGAATGCTTCCATCATCTCTGCCTAAGTCTCCTAAGTTCTTTATCATCCAATAAGAAGGCTGTGAAGGGCTAAAAAATCAAAAAAAAATATACCCAGGTGCATCGACTAGATGCACCTAATTAGGTGTAGCCCCCGACTATGTGCTTAGTTGAACAAACTAAGCATATAGTCAACAACTATAATAATCATACTCATCCGAGTGATATAAATAAATGCTTAGCCAAAAAGCCAAAAGCAATCACAAAAAATCATATAACACATAACCTCATAAACAAGGCACAGTGTATAATGCCCCCGAGTACTGGCAAGCTCATGTTATCCAAGTTGTTCTGCCCGAGTCCTCTCGAAACACACAACTCCACCATCCTCAGGGAAATGTTGTATATAAAATCCGAGTTAATAAACCCATAAGTAGATTTACCAATCATCTAAACAATATGACCAAAACATAATTAGCCTAAGCCATAATATTGGTCTTAATCCAAGAAAAGCACACCAAGGTGGCAAAATATCATTGATATAAAATCAATCGCTTTAAAAGAACCAAACAACTCCAACAACTTATAAAAAAGTTGCCAAAATAGTCACGAAGAACTCTACTGTTTTTCACCTTCCAAGTTGCATCGCACCAACTCCTAAAAAGTTGAATAACCGCTGTGTGGAAGGATTTGAAAGGCATTGGGCAATAGAACACGTGCATATTGCCAAGGCAAATCTGCCTAAAGACACGTGATAGGCCACACCTGAATCATGAGCTGTAAGCTTCCCATGGGCCTCGGCCCAAATATAAGGAAACCTACCGATACCCTAAAAACCACTGAAGCGTCGTCATCTTCCCTGCCGCTTCATCTTATAAAAATTTCCCCTTTTGCGCTCCTGTTCACAAGCACCTCCACAGAAAACCTAGAACACGAGTTCCACCAAATCCATTCATCCAGATATTCAAAACTCTATCAAAATCCACTACGCGCATCCTGCTCCTGACATCTCTAGGAATCCTCGCTTCCAACCTCCACAAACCTCACTCATGGCGGAAGAGAGAGAAATCCCCTTCGACCAATGGGCAACCTCTGACGTGAAGGAATCAACCCTAATGGAAATGGTGAAGGATAGAGTCCTCCCAGCAAAGGAGATCATCGGCTGGTGCCCGGGTTATGGTGAAGAGTTCCCAACTCTAAATATCGGTGAGATCGTAGTTTTCACCCACTTTTTCTATTGTGGATTTGGTCTCCCTACTTCTGAATTCTTCTACGGTATTCTTGATTACTTCGGTCTCAAGATTTACCATCTGAACCCAAACTCCATACTGCACATTGCCATTTTCATCCATGTATGTGAAGCCTTCCTTGGAATCTATCCCCACTTCAACCTTTTCCGCCGCATGTTCTCTCTTAAGGCCCACCCGACTAAGGATAACCCTTGTGTTGTTGGCGGCGTTGGATTTCAACTCCGCGGCACTCTCCGCAAAGATTACTTTCTCCTTCCTCTGAAATCTTCCAACAAGGGCTGGCATGCAAACTGGTTCTACATCTCAAACCCAGCCCCCAGTCTGCCCGACTTCATTGGTCTTCCGCCAATCCAACGGGCCAACTGGAATGCTTTGCCCGAGAACCAAGACTGGATAGAAGCTAATAATCTTCTGGCAAAAATTTTTGAAATGAAAAATAAGGGTCTCCAGGGAGAACAGATCACTCGGCACTTCATAAGTGTTGACTGGCGCCCATCAAAGAAAGATCCAAACCAGCTTTTGAATATGAAGGATAGAGTGACCCCAATTGAGAAGATCGGGAATCTCTGAATTTCCAAGTCTTATGCGCTCGTATGTACAAGATCTTCTCTACTGGAATTGCGGTAGACTACAGCAACAAACTACCAGTCATTCCTAACAACCTTCATCATCCACCTCCTCCGGTAAATAAATTCCGCATCTCGAACTGCTTTCATCTTGCCATGTTCTTCAATGTTTCTTAAAAATATTGCTTGCAGGCAAATGCTCTGATCATCTCCCGGACATACAAAGTATATCATGAAGACATACCAGCTCAGCCAACTACCAGGAAACCGACTGACAGCCCAAAGATCAAGCCCCAAGCAAAAAGCAAAAGGCTGCAGTTGCTATGGAAGAAACCAGCAAACACACCAGTAAACAAAGGAAACTAATCATGGATGACTCAGATGAAGAATTTGAAGAAGTCCAAACTCCCAAGGCCAATATAAGCTCACCCAGGCCATCAACCAGATCTACTCCAAAAATCAGGAAATCCAACAGGTATCTTTCACACAACTGGTATTATCTTTTTGTTGAAAACTTACTTGATTCCACTTTGATCACCTCCTATCTTCCTCTGCAGAAAACCTCAAGACATAGATCTCACCGGGCAGACAAAGAAACAATCCCATCTGTAGCGCCGGAAAAACCAAAGACTGCAGAATAAGGGTCCCAGAACCCTCTCCCGAGTGAGGCTATCCCTGATGAAGAGCCCTCGACTGCCAGTTAAGCTCCCCCGACTGGAAACCAGTCGGACTCTACTGATCAAGCACAAACCCAAGGACCCCCAACTAAGAACCAGCCGGACAAGGAGGAGTAAATCCCAATCAACCAAGAAGCACCAGTTGAAGATCCAAGATCAGCTGCTGAAGAAGTCGACAAGGATCAAACAACTAGGGATGCTGCCACTCAAGAAAACCGTCCTGAAGTGACAACAGGTAAACCCAACAATCATCACATCTTTGTCTTGAACATGTCTTCTGAATTCCATCTTACACATCATCCTTAGAACAAACAACTGGAGAAGACGAAGAAATTATCCGATTGAAATCCACAGAAGACTCAATGCCTCCAGTCAAGATCGAGTGGCGCGATGCAGAAGGCAAAAAAGCAAGGCATTATATTAAACAAGCAAAAAGAAGCTGAAGAACGTGATATGCTTGTTGCCAGCCTCAACGAAGCCACTCGACTGATGAACGTAAGAAGAAATTCCTCATATCTTAATTGCATAATCTCTTGTAATCAACTGACTCATATTTCGTAATGCAGAGAATATATCGTCGCTCACAGGCTAAGTCGGATACCCTGGAGAAACTTGTACCTCACATCAACTCTCTAGAAAACATCCAGCAAGACCTCAAAGAGGCCAAAGAAGAAGCCGCAGCGAGAGAAGTTGTCCTGCGAGAAGAAATTAACAAGCTTCAGGATATGAACCTGAAACTTCGCGATTCAATCGTAGGTAAGAAAAATTAACTCATCTATTCTTGGTCGATCTGTTTAACCCTTATTAACTCTAAGTCTTCATGCTTTAGCCAATTTATCCGAGATTGAATCCCTCAAGACTCAGCTAAAGGAAGCAAAAAACGACAATGCCAAGCTTGAGTCAGACAGAGATAAAGCCATAGCAGAAATTGAAGGTAATCCCACAAACACATACTCCTTGATTCAACTTAGCTTGGTCATTAGTATTATCTGAATTGTACCATCTTGCAGCCAATAAAGTCAAATCTCATGCTCAATTTGAAGTTTTTGCTGAAAAAGTCCAGAGAGCTGAAAGAGTCAGGAACGATATTGCTAATGCGACTACGCCAATCTTATCGGCAATCTGTGAGAACGGCCTTGGAACAAGTGCTACAGATACTCTAGAGATCTTTGACAAACTCAGGACAGCTCCAAAGAAGTACATAGAAAATGTTACTGATGCTGTTACCATGAGTGCAAGTCAAACCCTGGCGATGACAAAGTCTCTCTATCCCCGAGTAGATATAAACTCTATAGGAGATGGCTTTGCAGACGGCACTACTGATGAACAAGCCATAGAGCTGATAAATGAGGCTCAGGAAGCTGCCAAAAAGATTGCTCCCGATGAAGTAGAAAATTTCCAAGGATAGATATTTGACGTAAATAACTCTTGTGATCCAACGTGTAAATACTCAATTTATTTATGTTTATACCCTAATTTGAGTCTTCGCATTTAATTTCTTAAAAATTTTCGTCCGACTGTCACCAAGCCTAACCTTGATCAAGTCATTAAAAATTTTCAGTCCTTATTTACTTAACTCAAATCAGAACAACAAATAATGATAAACCAAATATAAACAAGTTATTGTTAATAAAAAAGTTCATACTTTTATTGATACGCATAGCCCCCGACTGACAACTCAAGAAGGCAACTTATTTGAAGTTGGCAGTCGAGAAGAACATGATATAAAAAATTTAAGTATAATATCGGTGAAGGTGTTCAATATTCCATGAATTCTCCACAATTGTCCCATCTTCACGCTTCAAACGATACGCTCCTGGCCGAGTGACCTTAAAAATTATATAAGGTCCTTCCCATAATGGAGATAACTTATGTCTATCCTTCATCGTCTGAATCTTTCGCAGAACCATATCACCAACAATAAACGCTCGTGATCGAACATTACGATTATGATAACGCCGAAGTCCTTGAAGATACCTTGCCGGCTGAACAAGTGCAACTTCACGAGCCTCTTCCAATCGGGTCAAGTCGTCGACTCGGTCTTGATCATAACGCTCATCATTGAAATTACGAACTCGAATGGATTCAAACTCCATCTCACTCGGCAACATGGCTTCAGCCCCATAAACTAAAAAGAAAGGCGACTGACCCGTAGCCCGACTGGGCGTAGTTCGCAATGACCATAATACTGAAGGCAACTCTTGGACCCATCTACCAGCATAGCGGTGCAATCTATCGAAGACTCGGGCCTTAATACCCTGAAGAACCATACCATTAGCACGTACGTTTAACCTGTCCATTGCTTTTAGGATGTGCCACTGACGCATAACAAATCTTGATTCCAAAATTTTCACAAAATTCTTTGAAGACGCCTCCAGTGAACTGAGTCCCATTATCGGTAATAATCCTGTTTGGGATACCAAACCGATGCACAATGTTTAAGATAAAATATCATGCCTTGTCTGCGGTTATTGTAGCAATCGGCCTAGCTTCAATCCACATAGAAAACTTGTCAATTGCAACGAACAGATGTGTAAAATCTCCTGGAGCCTTTTTGAAGGGACCAACCATATCCAGACCCTAAACCGCAAAAAGCCATGAAAGCGGAATTGTTTGCAACTTTTCTGTTGGAACATGACTTTGACGAGCAAAAAATTGACAACCTTCACAGGTTCAAACTACCTTATCCGCATCAGTAACCGCCGTGAGCCAGAAAAAACCTTGCCGGTAAGCCTTGCCCACTAAAGTACGTGCTGCAGCATGACTGCCAGAGATTCTCGAGTGAATATCCTGCAGCAATTGTCATCCTTCCACAGGTGTGACACATCTTAACAAAACTCCAGACGGGCTTCTCCTGTACAACTCCGAATCAACCATGACATAATTCTGACTACGGCGTCGGACTCGGTCTGCGTCATCTCGATCTTCGGGTAGCTCTTGCTGAGTCAGAAAATTGATGAAAGGTGTTCTCCAGTCGGCATCAAGCATAGAAACTTGGTTCGTGACTTCTTCTTTGGTGACTGGCTTTTTAGCAACAGTCGGCTCATGGAGATGCTCTACAAAGACATCAGTCGGGGCGGCCTCTCGTTTAGAGCCAAACTGGGTTAATTGATCTGCCGCCTCATTGTTGTGCCTTAAAACATGAGATAACTTCAAACCATCAAACTTGTCTTCTAGCTTACGAACTTCTTGACGATAAGGGGCCATATTGTTGTTTAAACAAGACCAATCCTTCATCACCTGATTTACTACCAACTGGGAATCTCCTCATACAATCATTCGACGTATGCTGAGAGACACAGCAAGTCGCAGTCCGTGAAGTAAGGCTTCATACTCGGCCACATTGTGTGAAGCAGCAAAATGTATCTGAAGAACATACCGTAGCTTCTCTCCAGTCGAGGAAATCAAAACAACTGCAGCTCCTGTACCGGTGACCCATTTAGACCCATCAAAGTGCATGGTCCAGTATTGCGGTTCCTTCCTAGGTACATCTCCTTGGCACTCGGTCCACTCGGCCACGAAATCGGCCAGGATTTGGGACTTTATAGATGTTCTTGCTTTGAAGGTAATATCCAATGGCATCAATTCCAAAACCCACTTTGCGATACGCCCGATAACCTCCCGATTATGGATGACATTGCCGAGTGGAAATGATGTAACCACATTAACCAAATGACTTTGAAAATAATGAGCTAACTTCTTGACGGTAATTAAAACTCCATATAATAATTTTTGTCTGGGGGTAACGTGTTTTGGATCCAGCCAACACCTCGCTAACGAAGTAGATTGGCCTTTAAACTTTCTGAACTCGTCCTTCCTCTTCTCGTTCAACGACCAAAACCGTGCTGACCACCTGAAAAGTTGCGGAGACGTAAAGCAACAAGGGCTCTTGAGGATAAGGTAAAGCTAATACGGGTGGCGTTGTGAGGAAGTTCTTGAAGTCTTCAAAAGCTTTCTGGGCCTCCGGGGTCCACTGGAACTCGTCTATTTTCTTGAGCAACTTGAAAAAGGGCATGCCATGTTCACCGAGTTTAGAAACGAACCGGCTTAGCGCTGCCATGCAACCAGTAAGCTTCTGGACATCCTTCTAGGTGCTTGGCGGCTTCATGTTTTGAATGGCATTGATCTTCTCTGGGTTGGCTTCAATGTCGCGATGAGACACCATGAAGCCGAGTAGCTTGCCTGACGGATGGTGTTAACGGCAGATTATCGTAATCTACTCGGAGAGGAAAGAGAAAACCGATGTAGAGAGGAAGGGTTAAGTTGGAGTCGGACCAAGTCTTGTATCGGACTCGGCAAGCGTATCGGACTGGAAGCTGTGTTGGCAGAAAAGGTGTATCGACCGATACGGATTCAACGTGGTTGTTGGCCGACAGAGATGGAGGGTTGCTAGAGTTAGCATGGGCTTGGTTTGGGCTCAGGATAAGCTTCAAGGAGGTTGCCAAATAGAGATAAGGCTCGGTTTTAGGCAATTGTATCTTGTAAATCAAGTAGGTTTAGATCTAATCTATGACAAGAGTCTGCCGCAAAGACTTGTTTGTTAAGTTGTAGATAAGATCATGTCCTATCTGGACAATGTTGTAATCTCGGGTATAAATATCCCGGTAGTTTGTACATAGAAACTCTCTCACAATACAATACACAATCATATTCAATTTATTTTCGGCGCATCGCCAACCTTCGCAAGAGGTTAATCTCGATGAGTTCTTGCTTCCCCAGAGCAGAGGTAAGAACTCGTGCCCGACGATCTACATCGTCGGGGCTAACGTGTCACTCTAGGCACGTTAAGCCTCGATGATGTGATCGTCGTTTATCATGCTTTGGACGATTTTCGTAAGTGTATTAATTATGCTTCGCCAGTGATCTACTCGTTTTAGGGTTTATTGCCGACGGTAGTTTAATTATTATGCTTAGTTAAATCTTTCAATGCATCTACCATTCCCAAAAGCGATCGACGACTTGATTTTCTTTGTGTTAAATCTCAATTCATACTTCGAGTTGCCATCGACCTTAGTCCTGTTTTGAGATCTAACCCAAAGCCTGTTTTTGATCGTAATTAAGGATAGCGCTGGGGTTTCAGCCGGTCTTTTCTAATACATGTAATCACCATAATGTATTTATATGTATTTGCCACTTGTATGAGTAGATTGATAAATATAAATGTGTTTATCATAAGTTACTCTTTAGGGTTTGCCTGTGATCGATATATTGACATAAGCCGATTGGTTCATACAAGTTTGCATTAGAGTATTAGCTAGTGTACTTATCTCTTTTATCCTTCATCGGCCGATGCTGCTAATTGACATTAACATGTTGATGAAGGCCGATGAGATTAGATCTATATTCTGATCTTATTTTATCACAGTTACAAGTGAGCCGATATAGCTTTGCCCTATCGGCTAGGTCATGACAATGCGACATTGGCCTATCGGCCGATCGGTCATTGTTTACTTACATGGCTTGCTTGTTTATCTTGTTGATTGCAGATCAAATCAACTGGCACGCCCTACACGCACCTAGGCAAGCCTTTGGACCTACACTGGAGCTAAGCAGATCTCTCCTAGGCCGCCGTGGAAACGTGAAACCCGTTTGGTTGCGAGGCGGGTCTAAATTCTACGCCAACAGATGGTATCCCGAGTAACAATCCAGGAAGCTCAGAAGCTCATAGCCAACGGTTGAGTCGACGACTTGATCAATGCGGCGCAAACCAAAGGGATCCTTGGGACAAGACTTGTTGAGATCGGTGTAATCAACACACATGCGCCATTGTCCTATCTTCTTCCGAACCAGAACCGGGTTGGCCAACCAGTCGGGGTGGTAAACTTCTTTGATGAATCCAGCCGCCAAAAGCTTGGCGAGTTCCTCTTTAATAGCATCTCTTCGATCTTGCGCAAAGCGGTGAAGCCGTTGTTTAATAGGTTTTGAGTCCTCTTTAACATTTAATGAGTGTTCAATCACGTCTCTAGGAATATCAGGCATATCAGATGGTTTCCAAGCAAATATATCTTTATTATTTTGTAGAAAGGTGATGAGCGCGCTTTCCTATTTATAATCTAGCTCAGCGCCTATTACAACAGTTTTGGAGGGATCAGAGGGATCAAGTGGAATCTTCTTCGTCTTGGCGTCGCCTTTTCCTGACTTGGCCATCTTCTTTGCTGGGATCTTCCCTTTGCCTGACGTTGATGCTGCCAGTCGGACCTCCTGTTGGCCAAGTAATCTCTCATGAGATCAGGCTATGTCGCAGCTTTCCTTGTCGCAGGTGAAAGCTTGCTTGACGTTGCTGCGCAAGGAGATGACTCCATTGGGGCCGGGCATCTTCATCATAAGGTAGGTGTAATGCGGGACCGCCATAAACTTGGCGAGCACAGGTCTTCCAAGGATTGCATGGTAAGCGGCTTCAAAGTCGGCAACTTCAAAGCTGACGTTCTCTGTTCGGAAATTTTCCCGAGTGCTGAAGGTGACTGGAAGAGTGATTTGCCCAAGTGACGTAGATGACAGCCCTGGGATGACTCCGTGAAAAGGGGCTGAACTCAGCTTTAATTCAGATCTCGAGATTTGCATCTCGTCCAATGCCTTGGCGAAGAGTATGTTGAGGGCGCTGCCACCATCGATGAGGACACACTTGAGCTTGACGTTGCGAACTACTGGGTCTAGTACCAGGGGATACCTCCCCGGGTGAACCACTCGGTCAGGATGATCCGAGCGGTTGAACGTGATAGCCACCTCCGATCATCGTAGGTAGCGTGGGACTCAAGTTGAACTGCGTTGATTTCTCTGTCAGTCAGCTTCTGCTTCCTATTTGATTCATATGCAAGTGGCCCTCCAAAAATATGGTTTAACTCAACCCTATGGTCCTGGAAGGGTTCTGAGCCACCATTTGCATCGTCCTTCTTGGTTCCTGAGGTACCGGCTCCGTTTGATGGCTTCTGGAGCTGAGTAGCATAATGCTGGGCGAACTGTTTGTAGATGAAGCAATCGTTGGCCGCATGTTTGTGATTTGGGTGATGAGTGCATTGGGCGTTCATAATCCTATCGTAGGCGGTGACTCGTGGACGCTGTTGTTGGTAGTTCGACGTTACGGCGACCAGATCCTCGGGCTTACGCTTCCGATCTTTTTGGCCACCATTGCCGTTGCCGTTGCCATTGTCCTTCTTGGGGCGCCAGCTACTCCCGGATTGCTTGTCCTGCCGTAAAGCTTTGATTGCGTCGTCTGACTTGGCATAGGAATTAGCTGTCTCAAACATCTTCTTGACTGTCCTTGGAGGCTTGCGCCCGAATTTGCCGATTCAACTCATTGCGGACACCCTTCTGAAACGCGGCTATGATGATGTCGTCGGTGATGTCGGGGATCTTGTTTCGCTTCTCCGAAAAACGCCAAATGTAGTCCTTCAGTGACTCGTCGGGCTTTTGGATCACGTTGTAGAGATCGAAGTACCCTAGAAATTGACGATGAAGTGGTCTCGAAGCTCACTCCAGGAATCAATCGAACCCCTTGGTAAACTTGCGAGCCAATTCCTGGCTAAGTCGGCGAGAGCAACGGGCAGGTAGTTTGCTATGGCTTTGCTGTCTCCTCCTGCTATGCGAATGACGAGGGTGTAGACGGTCAACCATGACTCGGGGTCGGTTTTGCCATCGTATTTGTCAATCCCAGTGGACTTGAAACCACTCGGCCAATTCCCTCGATGCATGTCTCGAGTGAACGCGGGTACTCCATCATAGTTATCGGGGGAATTCCTTCGGTCTTCATGATGGGGCTTGTTGCGTTCGCGATGACGCCGGTCAAGTATCTCCCTAAAGTCACTCGGCGCGGGCCTTCGAGAGCCACTCTGGTAACTTGAGCTATTGCCATAGCGGATTCAATCATGGACGGGTGGTCGGCCGTGACCTCTCTCACGAGAGTCGGCCAACTGATCTCGATGTTTCCAAATTGCATGATGATGAGGGTCATTGGACTTGGCAGGTGTCTTGCTGTGCTCGGGTCTTCGGTAATCCTTGGATCGCATCGGTGGTAGGCGGCTACCGTCGGGTGTCTCGGCGATGGACTCGGTGGCTCCCCGAGCAGAGCCCATAGGAGCGCCGAGTGGTGCTGTGGTAGGGACCATAGTCTTGACTTTATCCAAGATTGGAGTTACGTTGGGGGGTGCCACGTCCATGACGGTGTTGATGAGGGTGAGAGCGGCTACCGCATTTTGTTGGGGCGTGGGAAAGACATTGGTCTTGTTGACTCGGGTCTGAAGTATGGCGTCGTGAGCGCAGCGCCCAGCCGCCCTTAGATCTCGTCTTCTCTTGTCGTTGTCTTCTTTACGCTTGAGTTCCTCTTCCTTGTGCTTGCGCTCCTCTTCGAACTTGGCTCGTTCTTTTTCTGTAACCCTGCAAGCCACGGCCAAGTCGGTCTCCCCTACTTCGGCCATGAGGACGTTGTAGAATAGCGGAGTGTAGTCATCGTCGAAGTCGGAGTCGTTGATGTCCTCCGTGGAGATATCGTAAAGATCATCGAAATCGAAAGAGCTAAGGTAGTCGACGATCTCGGTAGATGAGCACGATCTGAGGGGTTGAATCATGACGGCAACCTCCCTGGAGCTTGGACCACAGCACGACGGTGATGCAGAAAATTCTCCCGAGTGGTTCGGATCCAACTCGGAAGATAAAAAGTTGAAGTAGATCTTAGCGTCGTTTGGTAACCCGAACGGCACCGAGTGGTTTTCCCCTCCCGACTGGTTCAGATCTGAGTCAAGGAGAGAAATCTTGCCGAAGTTATCGATGATGAAGTAGAGGCTGCCAAAGCGGAATGCTTGTCCTGGAAGGAAGGCAAAGTCGTCGATGCCTGATGTCGATCCCATCGCGCTAGTCGGCGAGAAGAAGAAAACTTGACGCACCCCTACCTGGCGCGCCAACTGTCGAAACCTGATTTCGGCAATAAGAAACAGGGGGTAGCGCACAAGTGCCAAACACGATGGGTTAGTAGACAAAAGAGTTTAGACAAGTTCAGGCCTTCTATGAAGAAGTAACACCCTACTCCTGTTTCGGGGATTAGATCCGCCGAGTTGTGTATTGATCTCTTGATCGAGTTGTGTATTAAAAAAACCTAGCCAATTGCTATTGTCTCTCTCTGCCCCGCAAGGGACATCCTACCCTCCTTATATAGGCACAGAGGGTAGGCTCACAAGTCAGAGACCTAACTACATATTGTATAAGACTTCATAGTATTTCCGACTTAGAACTATAAGCCGTTCCTTAATACACAAGGTAACGTAATACTTAAGTCCTAAGTCTATTACATGATCATGACTCATAACCTATCCCCTATAGTCAGTCGGATAAGCTAGCCGTGTGGGTATATGGTACCCATAATCTCTACATATGTAATCCTTATAAGCCGATGCACCGTCCAGATAACTCATCGACTGAAACCTCGATGAAACCCTTATTGGCAATCAAAGGCAGTTAGCTTTTATGATTCTAAGCACAACTTAGTAGCTCAAACCCAATTGATGCAGCACTAATTATAAAAAGAATCATAAAGTCTAAACAATCAAGCCTTTGGTTGATTTTCAGGATGGTCATGTGTTAAATTTAACCAAGACGGTAAAACCATCAAAGAGAAATTTAACGCATCAGATAGGATTGGATAACTCTCCGATGAAACATTAGCATGAACCTATCGGCTTAACAAGACTTAGATTATCAACAACAATCTAGTAGATTGAACCCAACCGATGCAGCACGAGATTGTATATAATAATCTAATGCCCGATGAGCCGATAAATCTGTCTAATGTGATGGATATAACAAATCTATCTAAAGCATCATTGTGATTGTAGAGAAATATCGGCTAAGACAGAAGATCAGACCTAACCGAGATAGTCCCAACTAAACCGATGTGTCTCTAAACACAATGCTATTAAAGATAGAATCAAAATATCAAGTTGGCAAATATATCAACCTAACTGCAGTCGATACATTCACCAAGGTCGGCGGAACGTTGGACTTACCCCTTCACCGGAGATCGAAGCCGATGCAGCCCCACGTCAGGTGCCAAGTTCCGCCGATTGATAAGTAAAACCTTGAAAAAAAGGATGGCGATGTGCCGAGAGTAGTTGTATTGATCGAGAGATAGCTTACAAAGACCCCGGGTGTATATATTTATACCCATGGATAGATACTAGTCCTTATTGGACAAGACAAAAACTTTCCTAAAGATAAAGTAAAAGATACAAGTCCTATTCGGATTCTAAACAATCTTTTCTAAAAGTAAAAGGAAACTAACTGACTTTGCCTAATTAATATATAACTTGCCATGTTGCATCCTCCTCGAACTCGGTCTCTTCTGGATAAGCTTCCTTTAATTGATTAATTTCCTTAACTCAATCCATCAAGAATCCAACTGCTGGCGACTGATAATTCTCATCGGCCGATTTTAGGACTCTGAAGCCGATACTGACTCTAGGCCGATGATGACTTCAAGGCTTACCAAAATTTGGCGTTAACAGGACGATAGCGAGATGGAAACCCCGGATCGTCTAGTCGGGTTCATTAACATCGATCCTTGCAAACCCTTCGTTCTTCACAGCTTGGAATCTTCAGAGTCCAACTCTTCGCGTGAAGTGAATGTGATCGAAGGGGTCATCGAGGACGTACGTGAAGAGGGTGAAGTTCGCTCGGGAGAAAAACCGCCTGCTCCTGTTGCGTCGCGCCAACCTGAGGAGCTGGTTCGAACTCCTGCCGAGCACTTCACTATTCTTAACTCATAGCTAAAACAAACTCCGTTTGATCCAGTTACCTTCCCAAAAGCAGATGACTGGGTCAGATGGATACAGTCAACAGTAGCCAATCTCAACTCTGCATTCCTGGCCATGGCCGAATCAAACCTACAAGGTCCTTCTCGAGATCCCCATCCTCCAGGTAGAGACCGAGCACCAGAGAACAACGCTGCCAAGGACACTCTTAGTCCACACCTCAGCCGAGATCTGGGCTGCAATCCTCAAAACGCATTGCCAAGAAGACAGGACAATCAACCCCTCCTCATCAAGATGACCGCGATCTTCGCAATCACTTGCATAGGCATAGGTGGGAGCGACAAGATCGGGACGATGTCAACCACCATCGACCTCACGGAGAAAACAGAGGGTAGGACGACAGCGATAACCGAGGAGATTGCAACAACGATCGAGATCGTCGAGACCGCCAAGTGAACAGGGCGATAACGATCAAGATTGACGAGAATATGATGACAACCAACGACGACGAAACTCGTGTTCCCCGAATTACCGGAGGGACCAAGGGCAGGACCGCAGGTCAAGGGGCCACACCCTCGACTACGGTGATCCTTCGTTGTCATCATCCATCGGAGGCGGTTCTCGCAGACCATGAGGACATCGTCCACCCTTTATACCGGGAGGCAGATGTCGGACTTTCACACCTGCTCTGTGGGAGGTGCAGTGGCCAAACAAATTCCGTCCTACAACAGTAGAAATGTATGACGGCAGTAATAATCCAGAAGAGTTCCTGCACATCTACTCTATAGTACTCTATGCGGCTGGCGCAAATGACAACGTGTTGGCAAACTACTTGCCTGCAGCGTTGAAGGCATCTGATCAGTCATGGCTGGTACACCTTCCACCTCGCTTGATTTCTTCCTAGGAAGACCTATGGTAGCAATTCTTCGCTAAATTTCAAGGAACATATATACAAGTGGCATGCAGTCGAGGACGATCTACACACCCTTAGGCAGAACCCGGTAGAATCTTTAAGGGATTATATACGGCGCTTTAACAAGTGCCAGAATATGATCCCCGAGATCACCGATGCTTCTATCATACGCGCGTTCAAGTCAGGTATCCGAAATCGATACACCATCCCAGAGTTGGCAACAAGGCGAATCACCTCTGCCATGAAGCTGTTCGAAATCATCGACAGGTGTGCTCATGCAGATGATGCCCTTACGAGGAAAGATGGAAAAGGCAAGGTTGTCGAGGAAAAGCAATCAGACAACAAGGAGGCACCGGAGTCCACTAAAAAGAAGAAACAAAATCGCAAAAGGGAAGGGAAACGCAAGGCAGAGACAAAGGTCCTTGTTGCAAAACAAGCAAACCCACCCCCAAAGCACCCATCCCTTCAAGTTGATGAGCCAGTACGACACTAGTGCTCAATCCATAAGACCAGCACACATACTCTGGAGGAGTGCCAGGTCTTCCAGAAAGCGTTGGCAAAACTACTGCCCCTCATAAAAGGAAAGCGAGTTCGTGTAGTCGAGAGGAGCATTAATGATTTGTCGTCCGACAACGAACTCGTGTTCCCAAACTTTGACCTGCATGTAGCCCAGTTCTACGACATACACATCTAACAGGGAGTATAAGAAGGTAAAACGCGAAGTCTGCTCTACGTCACGAGGAGTCCCTAGGGTTTGCAAAACCGTCGGTAACCGTGTGGTTACCGCGGTTACCGCGCTTACCGCGGGGGTACGGTAAAAGGAAAACCACGGTAACCACCTTAAATTCAAATAAATTTAAAAATTAATTTGAAATTTTGATAAATTTTATACGGTTTCATACGGTTTGCCACGGTTACCGCAATTATCGCTCGGTAACCGTGCTTACCGCCGGGGCGTGGTAACCGCGGCCCCGGCGGTTTTGCAAACCCTAGGAGTCACCACCAAGGTGAAGTGGTTTAACCAGAAGATTCTCTGAAGATGACCACCTGACAACAACAATCGTGCCAACCTACTATTCGGAATATCAAGGTGGCACACATCTTCATTGACGGTGGCAGCTCCATCAACCGCCTCTTCGCCAGCACACTAGACGCAATGGGTATCCCTAGAAGCAACCTTATTGCCTCTGACCAGCCCTTCCATGGGATCACTCCAGAATCATCATCAAAACCGCTGGGAAAGATCACGCTAGCCGTGACGTTCTGCCAGGCTAACAACTTTTGTACAAAACTGTTAACAGCAAAATTTGGCATCGGCTAGGTTTAATACGATACGTCATCGGCTCATTAGCCGATCGGCTATCGTAAATCTAACTCGTTTTATTGTATATCTTGTTGGTTGCAGGACCAAACCAACTGACACGCCCTGAACCCGAACGCAAGATTTGGACTTGAATTGGAGATAAGCAGAGCTCCTAGGCCGCCGTGTTTTCTCATCAACAAGAACAGATCACTTTCGATGTAGTGGAGTTTTACATGGCTTACAATGCTATCCTCAGAAGGATTTCTCTCACGAAGTTTATGGCGACGTCCCACTGTGCGTACCAGATTCTAAAGATGCCAAGACCAAAAGGGACAATCACGATCCCCGGGAACACGAAGGTAGCGGTACAATGTGACAAAAGGAGCCTCGACATGGTCGATCATACTCCAACGCCACCCGTCACCCGCAGTACCTCCTCAAAAAGTGAGCAAACCCAACAAGGCATACAAGCCGGATGGCACAATCAAGATCATTCCGTTGGCCAGTAGCAACCCCGACAAGACAGTCAAGATCAGGGCAATGCTCGACAACAAATAGAAACTCGAGCTCATCACCTTCCTCCGCGAAAATGCAGACTTGTTTGTTTGGCAACCGTTCGACAAGCCCGGAGTCCCAAGGGAGGTGATCGAGCACAAACTGATGGTGTGCCTCGATGCCAAGCTAGTCAAACAGAAACTGCGACGGTTCACACAAGACAGGAAAGAAGCTATTCGAGAAGAACTGGACATACTTCTCAAGACAGGCTTCATCAGAGAGGTTTTTCATCCAGAGTGGCCTGTTAACCCAGAAATGGTGCGTAAGGCCAACAACAAGTGGAGGATGTGCGTAGACTTCACCGATCTCAACAAGGCGTGCCCCAAAGACCACTTCTCTCTTCCTCGCATTGACCAACTGGTAGATTTAACATCTGGTTGTGAGTTATTGAGTTTCCTCGACGCTTACTCCGGCTACCACCAAATCAGCATGGCCAAAGAGGACAAAGAGAAGACAGCGTTCATTACGCCGTTCGGTGTTTTCTGCTATACCAAGATTCCCTTTGGATTAATTAATGTAGGCAACACATATCAACGGGAAATCCAGGGGGCTTTCGATGATCAGATCGGCAAGAATATGGAGGCATACGTCAATGATGTCGTGGTCCAGATAAAGACAAAGGACAAGCTAATTGATGACCTCAGGGAAACATTCAACAATCTCCAGCGACATCGACTCAAACTAAACCCGGAGAAGTGTACGTTTGGAGTACCATTGGGGAAGTTGCTTGGATTTCTTGTCTCTGGACGAGGAATTGAAGCAAACCCCGAGAAGATCAAGGCCATCGAGAACATGAAGTCGCCAACAAGACTCTCGGAAGTACAGAAGCTTACAGGATGTATGACAGCTTTAAGCCGGCTTGTGGCCAGGATGAGAGAACGAGGACAGCCTTTCTTTTCTCTACTCAAAAAGCAAGATAGATTAGAATGGACACAAGATGCCAAGAACGCGTTTATCGCACTCAAACGATACTTGTCCAACCCCCTTGCACTTGTTGTCCCACAACCAATGGAAGAACTATTTCTATACATTGTTGTCACGCCTTATTCTGTTAGCACCGTGATCATCGTTGAGAGGAACAAAGTACAACATCCTGTGTACTACGTCAGCGAGGTCCTCCACGACGTCAAAACTCGATATCCTCAAATCCTAAAATTGCTCTACACTGTAGTCATGACATCACAGAAGCTGCGTCACTACTTCTAGGCCCACAAAGTCACAGTCGTATCTTCCTTCCCTCTAGGCGAGGTGGTAAGGAACAAAGACGTTGTCGGACGCATTGCCAAATGGGTCGTCAAACTCAGCCAATTTGATGTCAACTTCGTCCCATGCACAGCCATCAAGTCTTAGGTTCTCGCCGACTTTGTTGTCGATTGGACTGTTCCTGAGGACACCCTGACCGGTCAAACGAATAAGGAGACATGGACAATGGCCTTCGACGAGGCATTCTATAGCTCGTTGAAGGGGCAGGATTCCTTCTAACATCTTCAGCTGGAGATCAGTTCAGACATGCAATACACCTCAACTTCAGAGCTACAAACAACACCACCAAGTACGAGGGACTACTCGTCGGATTACGAGCAGCCACAACACTTGGAGTAAAGTGATTAATTGTGAAAGGGGACTTAGAGTTAGTCGCCAACCAAGTGCACAAGGACTACAAATGCTCAAACCCAGAGTTGACCAAGTACCTCGCCGAAGTCAGGAAACTGGAGTGAAAGTTCGATGGTTTAGAGGTGCGCCATGTCTACCGCAAAGACAACACTGATGCTGACAACCTAGCACGGTGCGCGTCCAAAAGAGAACCTATTGAACCAGGAACCTTTCTGGACGTCCTGACAAAACCCTCAGTTAAAATCACGAATGACAAAGACACCTTAGCCAACACCGAGAACAGCTCGAGGGCTACCGTAGAGGTCAACAACGTCGTGGCAGACACTGAGGTCACTGAAGACTAGCGTACTCCGCTCATCAATTTCTTGGATGCCGACAAGCTACCGGACGAAGACACCGTGGCAGAAAAACTTTCTCGTTAGGCAAAAGCTTACTATATGATAGGCAATGACCTATACAAAAAAGCCCCGAACAAAGTTTTGCTCAAGTGTGTCTCTCCCGAGGACGGCAAGGATTTGCTACTTGACATCCATGAAGGAATTTGCGGATCTCATGCCGACGGGTGAACTCTGGTCGAAAAAACCTTTCAACAAGAATTTTTTTGGCCAACAGCCCTTCAAGACGCTTGCGACTTGGTAAAACGGTGTGAAGCCTGCCAATTTCATAGCAAACACACCAAGATGTCGGCCCAAGAGCTCCAAACTATCCCTCTCACCTGGCCGTTCTCGTGCTGGGGGCTCGATATCCTCGGGCCATTTCCCTGGGGACAAGACGGCTGCAAGTTCTTATTCGTGGCTATTGACAAATTCACCAAGTGGATTAAGGCAGAGCCAACAAGAGAAATCAAAGCCGAACACGCCATCAAGTTTATGAAAGGGATATTCTGCAAATACGGACTACCACATCGGATCCTGACAGACAACGACTCCCAGTTCACCAGCGGTGCCTTTCAGGACTACTACATCAAATTCAGAGTAAAAATCTGCTTCGCATCAGCCTCCCATCCTCAAAGTAAAGGGCAGGTCGAACGGGCAAACGGTATTGTGCTCCAGGGGACCAAAACATGTGTGTACGATTGGCTATTAGCCTATAACACACGCAGGGTTGACGAACTCCCTTCTGTCTTATGGGTCGTCCGCACTACCCCGACAACCTCCACCAAAGAGACTCCTTTCTTTCTCGTGTATGGTTTCGAGGCCATGCTTCTTTCGGAGCTGTGACATCGGTCTACACGACTTGAACAATATTCAGATAAGGACTAGGAGGAGCAGCAAGCAGACGATGTCAATCTTTTAGAGGAACATCGAGAACGTGTTGCCGTGAGAGCAGCCATGTACCAACAAGCCCTACTTCACTATCACGAAAAGCGTGTTCGTGCCTATACATTCACTATCGGCGATTACGTCCTCTGACGAGTTCAGAATCAGGCAGGGCGAAACAAGCTCTCACCTAAGTGGAAGGGACCGTACACGGTGGTTGAAGTCTTAAGGCTAGGCGCGTTCAAGATTGCAGACGATGAAGGCCGCGAGTTAGCAAATTCTTGGAATATCGACCAACTACATAAATTTTATGTATAAAACTGATGTACCAAAGTCTGTAAGTTTAGTCTAATAATATACAGTATTCCAAATTCCTTTCTTTAGAAGTGTTTTACCCAATGACCCCCTTTTATTATATCGTCTTGTCTCGAAGTCGATCCTACTGTCCTCTTACGCTAGTCTGGCAAGCTTCGAGGTCCCATGAACCTTGGCTAGGGATGCCTAGCACTATGAAAGTTTGTCAAGCCATGCAGGGTCAAACGATCATGTCAGATTTGGTCATGCTAGAGTACACTTGAGCGTATTAGCCAAGCCGTGTAACCGGGAATTGGTTTTCTCGACTTCACGGCTAAGGGCTAGGAATTTGTAGCTTTAGGTTGGTTTGTTATACGATTTAAGCTATCTTTGTAGAAAATGACCTTCCAACAAAAACAGCTGGGTGCTAGGGAGAGTACTATACTCTGCCGACTGAGGGCAGTCCTTGTGAGAGTACTCGTACAATATATTTCTTTCAGATACTTATACAATAGATTTCAATTCTTACTTAAGTTCTAACATATAAAATGCTAATGTGTACATTGAGTGTTCCCTAGGTACATAAACTACTAGGATGGCCATTGCCAGTTCATTGTAGTGAAGACGTCCTCGGCTAGCAGAGCGAAGGACGATGCGAGGCGGTCGATCTCGTCAGCTTTCATATGAGAACGTGAGAAGCCCTCCCGGAGAAAACGTAAGCTCATATGTGGATGCCCGTCTGGGATGTAGGCGAGGATGTGACCGCCGGCATATCGGCTAGCGCGACGACTCTCTTGTTTCAGGCTGTCGTCGATTAGCTTCCCGATCCCTGCAAGTCGATTGCATGTGCTCTGCATCCACGAGAGATAACTACTTATGGACTTCTTGGCAGGAAGACGGACCACCCATAGCTCTTCGCAAAGACGTTGCAGCACTAGACAACAAACTTCAAGGTAGGCATCGACCCAGACTTCCCTACCTCAAAGGGCCTTTACGACTTGTTACTTTCGGGCAGTGTTGGCCATCTTCTCAAGCTCCGCCTTCTCAAACCTCGTCTTTCAGTACTCGACGCGATGTTCTCTCTTCTTTAAGGCGTTCTCTAGGTTTACACATGACATTTGATCTTGATTAGCTTCCCCGACGTGGACGGGGGCAAAGGTTATAAAGATCAAAGTTTTGTATCTTGATTCCGCTCGAGGAGAGAGTTGAGTTGGAGTCCCTGAGGATCCAACGCACTATCCGGGTTAACGACAACCAAGGCTTGGTTGTCACCACTCGGGGTCAAGGAAGCATGAGGAGAAGGAGGCACAATGTTAGAATCGTGAGGGTATCCTCTTTGCTGGACGACCTCGTCTTCGATACATCTAAACATCGACATAATCACACCAAAAACTTAGGAACAGTAAAGAAGGACATCGTTCTCAAAAGACGACAAGCCTAACACTGTTCTTAAAGGTTACAAGGGGAGCGACAGTCACTGTTCAAAATAAGGGATGACGCTCTTCCCAAGATCAAGAAGTTTTGACATCATGTCCTCACGCGTCGCGTCAGCCCCACCCTTCTCCAACGCCTCCTCCAAGTTGACCTTGGGGTGCGTGAGCTTTAGGCACGCGAGAATGTGACATGCGTCGGTCCGGAGATCGGTACAGATCTCCTCGGCAACTTGCTCGACATGCTTCGTGGGCGTGCCCTCCAGCTTGCCGATGAGAGAACCCAGAGATCCCAAGACGATTGTCTCGTCAGGAAACTCGAGGCCCTTCTCATGCACGCCCAAGCTACGTGCCACCATATCAAGGCGCACGTAGTTGTCTTGGAGGCCTTGTCGAAGTGACGCTAGGTTCTCCTGGGTCTCTCTTAATGGAAAAATTTGGTAAAGATATGCCAGCGATCGAGATTGAATTTGAGACGAATTTGAAGGAATAAAGGAGTTTTCCCAAACAGACAGTGCATCAGCTGAAGCTGTATCAGCCGATATGGAATCGGACTCATGCAGCCAATATGGGTGATATAGAATCAGATTCGGTTGAGCCGATACGGGTAGCCTGGGTTCGTGTTAGCTTTGGAGAAGGGTTTAAAGATATTGCCAACTAGGTTAAGTCCGGATAAGGCAATTGTATCTATTAATTAGGAATAAGAATTAGTTTTCTTTTTAATATTGTGGTACGAGTCCACCTAGGACTTGTTTGTTTAGGAAAGATGTAAATAGTGTCCGGTAAGGACAAGGTTTGTATGTATGTGTATAAATATAAGCCCGAGGTCTATGTAAAAAACAACAACGGTTCAATCAATACTTTCGACGCATTGCCACAATTTTCTCTTTACTTTTCGACGAGTTCATGCTTCAAGTTTGTCAGCTGGAGGTATGGCTTGTTAAGTTACCATATAACTTAGCCAATCTAAGTCGATGGCTGATTTAGCTGTATCGGCCAGCCCTTTTCTAAGGTTTTGTCGGTATCGGCTAAATCAGCTCATTAGCCTAGATTGGCATAAGGTATCTACCACCCTGAAAAGCATTCAAGTACTTGAATGTTTAGATATCATGCATCTTTTTACACTTTGTGCTGCATCAGCCCTAGTCCAAATTAGAGTCATGATATAGGGGTAGCATCGGAGTTACAGCTGATCTTATCTGATATAGTTATTTGGTCATGTTTAAATTACTTTAATCATGCTTTTTATGTTATATCTGCCCCTTATACAAGGATATTATTTTAGATAAATATATCAAGCTTGCCTCAATATATTTATCTAGATTGATATTCCTATATAAGGCTATATTAGAGTATTAGCCGATATGATATCAGTTTTTAATCTAACTCTGATTTCATCGGCTAAGATCTAATCTCTGTCAATAGATTATATATTAACAGCCAATGGAGCATATTTAGGGATTATTTTAAATCATTCATCCTACACCTTATAGCCAATTCGATCAGATCGCATCGGCTAAGTCCATACGGTACGTCATCGGCTTATTGGCCGATCGGCTATCGTATATCTAACTGAGTTTTATTGTATATCTTGTTGGTTGCAGAATCAAACCAACTAGCACGCCCTGAACTCGTTTTTCTAAGATTTGGACCTGCACTAGAGTTAAGCAAATCTCTCAGGCCGCCGTGTTTTCTCATCAACACGCTTCCGGCACATTTTTGCATCAACAGTCTCCTTCAGCCGTTTCTCCTAGCCTTGTCGTTGTCTCTTGTGGCTAGCGACCAGGTCCTTGAACTTCTTCAAGTCCTTCTGTGCTTCAGCCAGTTGAGTCTCCAGGTCAGTGACGCAGTTGTCCAAGGTCGAGGTTGCCTTCCGGAGCTGCTCGACTTTGGCGAGAACATCACGCATGCCGGATTGCAGCAGGCTGCTGGCCTCCACTAGCCTGTCGATCGCGGAAAGCGACACGACGGTAGGTGAGACACTTGGCGGAGGAAGAGGAGGAGCTGATGCGGTGACGACGATTGCGGGAGGCGCAAAGCTCGTGTCCTCACGACCGGTGCTTTGAGCCGAGGTCGCGGGGTAAGGGCTACAACTAAATGACACATATGTTACAGAAAGATATTACGAGAATGCCCGATATGAAGTTAAAGAAGACGGTCACTTGCTTGGGCTTGTACCGCTTCAAGAGCATCTTCTTCCCCTGTGAGAAAGACTTCGTGCCGAAAGTGGTCTGCAAGATATGTAAGTCAGGACCAAAGGTCCTCCTTAGGATGGTTTATGGACCACAGGGAGTTTGACTAACCTTAGAACCGCTTGTTTGCACAAGCGTCCTTCCCCGGACAACTTCGCTAGCACCGTCCACCTCCTCTTGGAAGGTTTTGTTCCACTGCCATTGGGAGCATTCTCGATAGTGGCCTACTCCGAGATCACCTTCTCTTTTAGAGAAGTCATGACCTGGTGGTCGGCAAGCGGGCCGATGATGTCCGTCAGAGGCAGGACCTACAAGGTTTAGATTACTACTCTTTCGGATAACAATAGCTGGAAAAAAAACAGCAATCAAGGTCACTTACATTGATAGTGGCGTCCCTGTCCGAGAACGGGAGGTCGCAAAGCAAGGGGTGGAGGTTGTCTAGGTCTGGTGCGGTGTCGATCACCAGATGACCAACCCGAGTGGCTACGACTCCATCATCGATTTCTGCAAACAAGTCATCAGTATTAAATTGCGTCGATTAGCCGCGGTCGGATCAAGGTTAGGAGGGTTATGAGATCGTATACCAAGAACTGAAATCCGTGTTTCATCTTGTACCCTCGTGTACTCATACGCGGGGTGGGTGCAAGCTTGGAGAGCTGGATTCAACGATGTATAAAATCTTCAGCGACTTCATACCCCGACAACCCTTGATCTCGAAGCTCGCGGATCTTGTCTATGAAGGTGTCATGCCCGGGAATTCACTAACAGAATTTCCGAAACTGAATGTGTATTAAAATCCCTGTCCAGTACCAGCCAGGGTACACAAACGACAAAGTTGACATACAGTTCCACATCTTACAAACACCATAAAAGTCTTACAGAAAATGCAGCGGAAAAGGAAGACAAACTAGACTAAACTAGAACAAGACTCCTGCAGCGGGCTGGCACCATTCCACAGGCATCCTCGATGGCGGACGAAGCCTACTCCTCTGAGAAACCTCCATCAGACGCATAATCCTCTTCTGGTGTGGGGAAAAATTAAGCAAGGCTGAGTACTATCCACTGTACTCAACAAGTCATGCCGGAAAAGGAGGCATGATGCAGGGGTTTTCCAAAGGAAGGCAGGGATTTATTTGCATAAAGTAAGCATTTAAAACAATAGTTGAAAGCAGTATTAAAACGTTGAATTAATTGAACAATATTAAACTATCACTGTCCAATGCTACATCCACGTTGCGACAGGCCCAAACCAACCACCTGAACTAAACCAGTTCCAGTAAATCCAATTATTAAGAAGGTGGGACTAATCACGGTGAATCTGGTTGATCGCCCATAACCGCGAGCACGGCTATTCGAATAGTTCTACTCTGATCAGAGGTGTACATCTGTACCCACAAGATACAGCCTCAACATCATGTCAACCATGCGTCGCGATACTGGAAAAGTACCCGAATAGAGACTGTGACAGGACCCTTCGCATAACCCCCTCTAACCAACCATACCACACCACAGGTTTCGCACCCGCTCCCTATATCCAGCAGCGGGCAGCCCCCTCTCGTGCCACGGTGAATCCGGCAGCTGATCAACGGGTAAATCCCCTGCCGACCCAACTCCATCACGCCCACCCTAGTCTGGTACGTCAGCTAGAGACAGCTACACTACAAGTCCAGCCGTTGCCCACGCTGGCTTGTGGTACGCACGGTATTTCTTCCAGGGTTTCCCGCAAACTGGTCCTTAATTGCCATGGGTGCTTCCATCAAAACCATGCACCCACAGCCCACCATTAGCATATTTTAATTAATTATTATTACCATGGTGGCTCCTAAACCAAAGTGTCACCATAGGGACTACATTAAATAATTATTTAGTGTGATCCCCCTTAGTGAGCTAAGTTAGCTAAGCATGGCTAAGCATTCCTAAAATCAGTGCTTGACTAGTTAATTACCCAAGCTATCAAAGGTACAAGATAATCAATATAATTGGTTGAGTATAATAGGTAAGAACCCACATAAAATGACATTGCGAAATAATGCAGTGTTTACGGAAAAATGAGACCTTTGTAAATATAGGTACAATATGTTCAATGTGAAGCATGACTTGCCTTGCTCCCGAGCTGAAGCTACCTCTGCGACGATCTCGAAATAAACGGGAGTGTCGGAAGTACCGGAATCTACGCGACAAACAAAGCAAACAACAATACATGCTATAAGTCTACTGAAACAAAGCACAACACTATTTTTAATGGATTCTCTGCATTTTTATGAATTTAATGAAATTTGAATGGACATAAACGGAGCTCGGATGAATTAGTTATGAATTTTTGAAGTTATCTGTGTTTTTACTATAGAAAGAAAAACCTTAATTAATTTATTGCGCAATTAACCCCAGGGCTGGCGTCAGCGGGCGGCGGCGGCCGGTCCACCGTGGACTAAGTCCACGGGACCACGGCGGCAACGATGCACCACGTGGCGCATGCGTGGCGCCGACGCGGCAGCCACGTAGCGGCCACGTGGTCGGCCACGCGAGTAGCCGTGAGAGGTGGCGCGGGCGGTCCCGATCGGCCGGGCGGTCGATCGGACGGCCAAGGGCGCACGGGCAGCGGGCGGCCGGAGCTTGGGCACGACCGGGCCGGCCAAGGAGCCACGGTGGCCGGAGCCCGTCCGACGGCACGGAGCAGCGGTGGGACGGGCAAGGATGGGGCTCGCGCGGGAAGGAAACGGCGTGGCCGGGGGAAAAAGTGAGGAAGGGAAGAAGGGAGAGATTTCTCACCGGGCTCCGGCCGGAGAGGAAGACGACGACGACGAGGGCGGGCGTCTGGTGGCGGAATGGTAGCGCGGAGGCACGACCGAGGGACGGAGGCGGACGGCGAGCGCGACGGCGGCGTCGGCGCGGCTTGGCGAGGCGGGGGAAGGCGCGCAGCGGCGGCCGAAGGTGGTGGAAGGCGGCGGCGCTAGGGTTCTACGGCGCGGCGGCGAGGGCGAGAACGAGAACGGCGGCGGAAAGGGGAAAAGGAGAGAGGAGGATGTGAGGAGTGTTTATATGAGCGCGGGGAGGAGAGATCGGGGCCGAGTGGGCGCGGATTTCTCGTCGGAGTGGGGAGAGGAGAGAGGGAACGGCTGGGATTCGAATTCGAATCCCGCTCCTCTCGGTGCAGCGGTTGCGGGCGGAGTGGATGCGGGTGGGGCGCGGCGTGGGCGCGCACGTGCGCGGAGCACACAGGGCACGGGGGAGTGGGCGGAGACGGCGGCCGGGCGGTTGCTCCCCTCCGATTCCGCTGGCCGGAGGAGGAAGACGGGCCCGACAGGTGGGGCCCACCTGTCGATGACCCGGGCGAGGGGGGAGGAGGGATGGACTCCGGTGGGTGCGGCGCGACGCCAACGGGCCTCGACCTGCGACCAGCCCGCGAGGGAGGAGGAAGGCAGGTGCGAGGAAGGGGAGAGGCCGGGGCGGCTGGACTGGGCCGATGGCCCAAGAAGGAAGAAGAAAAGGAAAAAGAAAAAGAAAAAGGGAAAAGGGAAAAGGGATTTCCTGGGATTAATCAATTCCAAATTTGATTTTAGTTGGTTTAAAATTATTTCCAGGGCTTTGACAATTCAACTAAAAATCCTATTAATGTATTTCGACATAGGGAACTCAAGAAAAATTCCACCATGCCTTTTCCATTTCATTAATGCATTAATTAATTGGGTTTTTCTCTAGATTAATTAAACAATTTCTCAGATAAATTATTAAATTTGATTTTTACGATTTAGGAGAACTTCAGGGTGTGACAGAAGGTTTTGAGGGAAGGGGTTAGGGAAGGTTTGGATGTCCATAAGGAGGAAGGCGTGGGCTTCTCGTCTAGGACAGCGAGGCTAGCAGGGCGGTCCTCGACGTGTAGGTAAAACACATTGACCTCCACGATCCTCGAGAGAAAGGGCAGTTGAAGGGGATATATTCCACCTTCATCCCATCCTGAAGGCGGAAGCCATAGCAGCCGAAGATTCGATGGGATTCCATCCACCTAAGCTCGTAAAAGTATCTAAAAAGATCTAGAAAAGGCGGTACCCCAAGGTACGCCTTTGAAAGATCCTGGGAGGGATCCTTCGATCTGTAGTGCCTTCAGGTCCTCCGCATCGACGTTGGATTTTCCCAAATCCATTAGTTTGGTTGAGGATGAAAGCGAAATGTGAAGATTGGGTCTTCAGCTGGTGAAAGTTGCGGAAGTTGAAGAGTGCAGGGGAGTAAGGGATCACTTGTGGGAAGGAGACAAAATGAATCTCGGCATTGGGATTTATAGGTCATGGTCGGCGGTTCGTATTTCAAGGAAGAAAGAGAAATGGCCGCCGTGATTTTCTCGGTTTGTTTATGGTAGTTTTTTAGACTTCAATTCAAATTCATGGTGAACCGTTGCTTTTTGATGTTATTATCTAATGCTTCATACTTTCTCGATAACTTGAGAATGGTTAGGCAGACAGGACATCATTTATTCGAGAACTCCGGCTCGAAAACATTGTGAATTCATTTGATTTGAAGTCGGGGGCTACTGTCAGGGTTATGGATAAGGCATACCACCTATCCTTAGGGTTGTGAAGTATACGGATATGGCATAAGCTTAGTATACGGGAAGGTTACCTTAACATTATGGAATTCGGTCAGTAAACAAGAAAATTGTATCCTGAAATAGAAGGTGTTAAAGTCCTATTCGAAAAAGATACAATCTCTGTGATCTTGTAGACCAAAAGTACTCTCTGAGTTCTATTTGGAGGCCAAGGCAGTCTGAGGTATAAATACAAAGACCCCTAGGGGGTATAGGATCATCGAATCATAGTGCAAGCCACCACCATAGTAGAGGTAATCCAGAGGACAAGAAGATAACTCGCCGCTTGGATCTCATCAAGTCGTTCTCGATAAGGATCTCGTCAGTACTCGATACTTTTTGTTGTTCTCTATTGTAATCTCTGTGGTTCTCGTCGTAATTTCATATAAATTGGAGTAGGACTATTACCTTACGAGAGCCTGAACCAGTATAATCCTTGTCTTTGTGTGCTTGATGTTGTTTCGTGTAGATCCTTGTTCTAACGTACCCCAGTACCCTCAGGATAATGTCTGCGGATAGAATCTGTCAACAAATGGTCAGTTACTCACTTGGCTAGGGCTTGCTCAGCTTTTCTTTTCTGCATAATTGTGCCAAAGCCGACCCATAGAACTGAAGATTGTATGTATGAAAAGCAACCTGACTGGTGGCAAATTTTGTAGGCTATGGGGCTCCTGGATTAGGTGTTATTATCATCCAGAATACAAAAACAGTAATCCCTAGAGAACATGCGAATCCTATGGCTGTGATCTCAATTGTTGATGGGGGAGAGTTGACTGAAACACAACTAGAACAAGGATTTACTCAGCAATTTAAGTGGATCTGGAATTGGAAAGCAAAAGCACTGCCCAATGGGACTTTTCAGATGAGATTCCCTAATAAAATGAGATTCGATGAGTTATCAGGTTTTGATTTCTTCAATGTCAAAGGGACTGATGTGAGGGTTAATGTCAAGGAATGGACACAGGACTCTGAAGCTGTTGGAAAACTTCATACTGCATGGGTAAGGGTGTCTGGAATACCTGAGGAAATGAAAGGGTACCAAGTACTTAAAGAAGTTGGGTCCAATCTTGGTCCAATCATGGAGATAGATATGACAACTTTCAGAGCAAGCAATATGATCAGAATCAAAGTTGGGATGATGGAGCTAGACACACTACCTCTGAAGCTCATTCTGTCTACACCAAAAGGGCTACTATACCAAGCACACTTTACTCTAGAAGAAGTGGTGGAACAAGGTTGGTTCAAAGACTAGACCCAAGAAGATGTGAAAAGGAAGAAGAAGAGGCAATGGATCCAGGAAAAGGGCATAGAGAGGGGAAACAGATAATGACAAAGGAATGCGGTCAAAGGATGTTAGGAAAGAGGAACAAAGAGATTCGGACACTGATGCAGAAGTCAAGATTACTATTTCCTGAAATGATGGTGGGGGAAGATAAAGGAAGATGCTCTCAGATACTCAAAGACAGAGAAATGGCTATACAATCACAGGAGTTTGAGACACAATTAAGTCAGTAGGAACAAGATGTGGAAAAATCTATCCAAAAGATGGTTGAGAAGCAAAAAAATAGCAAGAGATACTGAAACATGACCTAGATCTAATTCTGCAGCAAGCATATGACAAATGACCTCAAATGACACAACAATTATGCACAGCCCTGAAGTGGAGTTGAATGGAGATGATAGGGAAAAAGTGAACCTTGGGGACAGTGAGGAGTTCTTGGATTCGCAGGAGTCTGAAGATACTTTTGCTAAACAAGTTGGGGTTTACCTACCAGAGGAAGACATTGAAAGTCAAAAAGAAGAGAAGAGGAGAAGCAAAAGGCTGAGAGACAAAGAAGACAGAAAACCACAAGAGATGGCCATGGAGAGAAAAGAGGCTCAAAATGCTTTTATTCACAAAGGTCAGGATCAAATTCCTTCTATTATTCATGAACCAAATATCTCTTTACTTAATATGGCTAGTCTGATAGGAGTAAACTTAGGTTGTGCTTTGAATAATGTTGAATCAAACTTGCATTTGATTAAAGATCCAGAAAATGCTAGAATAAACATGTTTCTAAAAGAACAAGAATCACACTCCAACCAAAACTATGAAAGTATATCAGGTGATATTATCCCTGAAATTCCAGTGTTGGCTGAAATATTTTCTTCTGATGACAATAATTCTGATCTTGATGAAATAGAACTTTTGTTGAAACAATCCCAATCTTTTATTGGGAAGAGGAAACATAAGAGAGGAAACCTTGAGATTTTCAAGGTCATTCCTAAGCTTGTTAAGAAAAAGGATAAACACAATAAAAAAGAAATGAAAGGTTTAATTTGGAACATAAGAAGTATGGGAACCTAGAAAAACTAGGGCATCTACATGATTTGATCAAAGAAAACAACATTGATTTTGTTGGGTTACAAGAAACCATTAAGCAGGAGTTCTTTGCTACCTTGCTGACAAGAATTAGTGGGACCAAAAATATGAAATGGAATTGGTTACCTGCTTCTGGCAAGTCCAGAGGCATCTTAGTGGGTATAAATGAAGAAAAAATGTCAATAAAGGGGGTTTCAATGGGTAGATATCATGTCAAAATGGATTTGCACATTGAAGGCAATAAAATGGAATGGGACTTAGTAATTGTGTATGGTGCTGCCCAACCTAAACACAAAGAAGATTTTATGACTGAGTTGGCTAATGTGCTGCACAATCAAAGAAAACCCCTAGTGGGGGGATTTCAATATCATCAGAAAAGAGAGTGAAAAAAACAAGGCACGGGGTTATAATAAATGGAGCTTTTTGTTCAATGCGATTATAGAACAAGCTAACATGAGAGAAATGAACATGAGGAGGAGACAATTCACTTGGTGTAATAACCATGACCACCCAACCTTGAAAAAACTGGACAGAGTGTTTGTTAACAATGAATAGGAAACTGAATGCCCACTAACTTCAGTCAAATGTCTGACAAGAGCTATCTCAGACCACAATCCAATCCTTTTTAACATTGGTGAGGAAGCTACCAAAAATTCTATGTTCAAATTTGAGTTGAGCTAGTTCCTCAGAGAAGATCTAAAAGACATAGTAATGGAGGTTTGAAATACAAGCCTCACTGGCTCTAGTATAGAAAAATGGCAAACAAGGTTGAAAAACTTGAGGAAAAAACTAGAAGGTTGGAATAAAAATTGGGAAGGGACTTATAGAAGGGAAAAATCTGCAATCCTTGAGAAGATTGATGCAATTGACATCAAAGCTGAATGTGCTGGCATGAGCAGTGTAGATAGGGAGGAGAGGAGGAATCTGGAAACAAAACTAAAATTTGTTATCAGGGAGAAAAAACTGAAATGGTTTCAAAGAAGTAAAGAAAAAAGAAATTATGGAAGGGGACTGCAACACAAAGTATTTCCATGCTAAGGCAAATGGTAGAAAAAGAAAAAGCTAGATTCACTCTCTAAATACACAAGAGGAAGGTGAGATTGAAGGATAGAGCAACCTGTTATGCCATATAACACAATTTAACAAAGAATTGTTTGGACATTCAAAGGAGAATTCCTTAACTCTTGATATGGAGGGTGTCAAAATGGTCTCAGAAGCAGACAAAAAGAAATTGATCAGCCCTTTTACTTTAGATGAGGTGAAGAAAGTGGTCTTCAAATTAAAACAAAACAAGGCACCTGGTCTGATGGGCTACCTGGTGAATTTTACATAAAATTTTGGGATCTTATCAAACATGACCTGTTAGAGCTGATTAATGACTTCCACAAAGGGTGTATTAACATTGAAAGACTAAACTATGGAATCATCACTTTGATACCAAAAACAAAAGATGCTGCCCAGATTCAAAAATTTAGGCCAATTTGTCTTTTAAATGTTAGTTTCAAAATAATAACAAAGGTGTTGATAAATAGAATAAACAGTGTAATGGCATACATTATATCAAAAAATCAGTCCGCATTCATGGAAAATAGATACATAATGGAGGGGATGGTCATACTTCATGAAATTCTTAATACTCTACATAAAAAAAACAGAGTGGCATTATGTTTAAGGTGGACTTTGAAAAGGCATATGACAAGGTCGATTGGGTTTTTATCTATAGAATGCTAAAAGCAAAAGATTTCCCAGACAAATGGTGTGATTGGATGATGAAAGTTATAAAAAGTGAAAGGTAGCTGTAAAAGTGAATGACCAAGTTGGCCCTTATTTCAACACACACAAAGGACTTAGGCAGGGAGACCCACTCTCACCCTTGTTGTTTAATTTAGCAACAGAAGCACTCACTTTGCTAGTGCAGAGGGCTGAGAGTAACTCCCTCTTGGAAGGATTAGGGGTAAATGAGGAAAACAAAGACGATTCTGCAATATGCTGATGACACAATCTTTCTGTTACCTGACAATTTGGAGTATGCTAGAAATTTGAAATACATCTTATGCCTTCTTTAACAACTTTCTGGGCTCAAAATCAACTTTAACAAGAGTGAAGTTTTATGTATGGGTAAGGCAAAAGAAAAACAAGCTATATACAGCCAAATCTTTACATGAAACATGGGTGATTTTCCCATGAAATATTTAGGTGTGCCAATTGATCAAAAGAGAATTTTCAAAAAAAGGGCTGGAAAGGGGCTGAAAACAAAATGGAACATAAATTGGGGTGTTGGCAAGGTAGACTCCAATCAATTGGACCCAGGCACGGCCCAACAGTCGGGCTGTCCCGTGCGTGGGCCGGGCCAAAAGTCCGTGCCACCGGCTGGGCGGTCGGGCCCGGGCCTTTTGGCCAATTATAGTTGGGAGGCAGGCCCCTGGCCCTGCAATTCCCAGATTTATATAACATCACTTTCACAAAAAAACATCACTTTGGCAAAAGTAAGACAACAGGGTTGGAAAATAATAAAGTTCAGAAGATCTCTACAGGGAGATAAACAGAGAAAATGGAATAAAATAAAACAAACTTGTGATGATGTTAAGATAGATCAAAATAGCAAAGATACACTGTGGTGGAATTTGACAAAAGATGAAATCTTTACTGTAAAATCTTTCTACAAAGCCTTAAAACTGCAACATGTTGAGTTCCCACACAAGAAAATTTGGAAATTCAAAATTCCCTTAAAAATTAGATTGTTTATTTGGCTGTTAATTAAAAATAAAATATTGACAAAAGACAATCTATACAAAAAAGGCTGGAGAAAGGGGGACAAAATATATCAGTTTTGTGACAAGGAAGAAAACATTCAACATCTGTTCTTTGATTGCCCAATGGCCAGGCTGCTTTGGAATGTGGTGAGCTGTGCTCTCAGCTGTTTGGACAATGGTTGAAAGGTTTTGGAAAAAATGTGAAACACATGGTAGTTGTCGGTGTGGCTGCTGTCATCTGGGCCATCTGGAAACTTAGAAATAATGCATGCTTTGAGAATAAATTTCCAAAAGATCCCATTGAGATAGTTTTTTTGACATGCCACTGGATTGAATCATGGGCTGTATTGCAGACAATGGAGGCAAATCAAGAAAGACTTCTACTGGGAGCCAGAATAATAAGACAAGTGGCAAGTGACATCTTCAACTCCAAATTCGGCTGGGGGACATGTATCAGAAGACTAGAAGACTGAAGAAACAGGTCCTATTAGCTAAGTTTTTGGCTCCCTGCTGAATGACGATGGTAGCAGTTGCTTTGATGCTTTTGGTGGTAGGCTTTGGTTGAGTTATTTTGTTGCTGCGAGTTGTTCTTAGGCCAGCAGCTGTTTGTTTTGTCGGAAGTCTACGGGGTTTAGCTATTACCCTAGACCGCACAGCTCTTTTGTTGTGTTCGCTTTTAGATTTTACTTTTCTATAAGAACCTTGTAGTCTCATATCATTTCTGGTAATGGAAATGAAGGCCAAAAAACCCTTGCTCTATAAAAATAATAAAAAAGGATTAAAAGCCGCAAGCAATTTTAACTTTAGGACAAACAATTTTAACTTTTAGGACAATTTAATTTTTTTCATCGTCTTTTTACTCAGCCTTAAGCCCTTATAAGTTTTAGACCGGTAGGTAACATGTCTTTAGGCTTATCATTGAACTTGGCGTGTGTTTGGTTTGGGAATCAAGTGAGATGGGTTAGGTCCATCTAGTTTTTAGGATGAGATGGTTACATCTATATATTTGGCACCAGGATTAAAATGATCCTATTTTTTGAGGGTTTAGAGGATGTGGCCCACATGTAAACACTAGTACAGATCCTTCCATCTGTGACGGCCTCTAACATGCCTGAAAATAGCGAGCCGTCACAAGGAAGTCATCTCAATCGGGCCGAAAAAGTGCTCGATTGAGATATGGTCGCACAGACATGTTAGATGGGCATAAAACTTAGGCCCGTCATGGATGACACTATCCGTGACGGGCACCAATTTGAGGCCCGATTGAGATAACATTCCATATTTCAAACGGGCCTCAAGTTGGGGCCCGTCATAGATGACCATCATCCGTGACGGGCACCAATTTGAGGCCCGTTTGAGATAACAACTAGGCCCGTCACCGATGACCCTTATCTGTGACGGGCTTAAACTATAGCCCGTCACAGATAAGGGTCATCTGTGACGGGCCTAAACTTGAGCCCGTCACAGATGACCCTTATCTGTGACGGGCCTAAACTATAGCCCGTCACAGATGACACTTATCTGTTATCTGTGACGGACTATAGTTTAGGCCCGTCACAGATAAGGGTCATCCGTGACAGGCACCAACTTAAGGTCCGATTGATATAACATCTAGGCCTGTCACAGATGACTCATCAGTGATGGGCTATATACTAATGCCCGATTGAGATGACTTAATCTCTATCGGGTATTAACTAAAGCCCATCACCGATGAGTATTTTTTTTTATTTTTCATATGAAATGTTTATATTTGTAAGTTGAACTATAGCAAAATAATTAACTGCAGTATAATAATTCATTTTATGAGTCAAAATAATTTTACGGGTAGTAAATGATTTCAAATGGAAAAATTATCAACAACAAAGTTGTATAACTCATCAAGATCTATAACTTTTAGTTTGATCATTTTTCTATATAATATTTTTTGAACAGTTTGAATTTGAATTTGAAAATATGACAACTTCAAACAACATTTTCAAATACTAAATGATTTCAATTGAAAAAGTCATCAACAACAAAATTGTATAACTCATCAAGATCTAAAACTTTTATTTTTGTCATTTCTTCATCCGACAAAGTTTTAGTAACATTGTTCACAAATTTTACATATATGTGTTATAGTTTATAAAACCAGATAAGAGATACGTCAATTTTGTGAATAATGTTACTATCACTTTGTCGGATGAAGAAATGATCAAAATAAAAGTTTTAGATCTTGATGAGTTATACAATTTTGTTGTTGATGACTTTTTCAATTGAAATCATTTAGTATTTGAAAATGTTGTTTGAAGTTGTCATATTTTCAAATTCAAATTCAAACTGTCCAAAAAATGTTATATAAAAAAATGACCAAAATAAAAGTTATAGATATCGATGAGTTATACAACTTTGTTGTTGATGACTTTTTCAGTTGAAGTCGTTCACTAACAAAAAATTCTATTTGAATTTATTAAACTTTGAATTTCAAATTTCAAATTATTCAAATAGAGTCGGATGGAGAAATGACCAAAATAAAAATTTTGCACCTCGATGAGTTCTACAACTTTGGTTTTGGTGGCTTTTTCATTTGAAATCATTTATTAACCCCAATTTTTGTTCGAAGTTGTCAAATTTTGAAAATTCAAAATTTGAATTGTTCAAATGAACTTATTTGTACAAAGGACCAATACAATAGTTGTAAATATCGATGAGTTATATAATTCTATCAATTCAATTTTGTTGTTTGGATTGCCAAGGATTTTGTTGTGTGTGATATTCTGACCTAAGGCTTAATAGGATTAATAGAATACTCATATCAAAAAGTTACAACTACTTTTTCGAAAGCTGATCTCCAAAGAACTTTGATGTTAAGCGTGCTTGGCCTAGAGCAATTTCGGGATGGGTGACCGACTGAGATTGCATGACATGGCTAATAAAGGCCTGAGACTAGCCAAAAAATAAAATTTATTTTTTTTGGATTATACTCATCTGTGACGGGCCTAAACTATAGTCCGTCACAGATAAGGGTCATCTGTGATGGGCTATAGTTTAGGCCCGATTGAGATGAGTGTCATCCGTGACGTGCTTTAGTTGTAGCCCGATTGAGATAGGTCATCCGTGACGGGGTATAGTTTGACTGGTCGTCTGGGTCAAAGCTATCGGTGACGGACATTAGTTGATGCCCGATTGAGATAGCTTCATCCGTGACGGACTTATGCCCGTTTGAGATGATTCCTCACATCACTGACCTTTGCGCTGTGTCGGGCGCCATACCCGACACAGATGTGGGTTGCAGCCCGACACAGATGAGGGTTACCGTTGTAGTGAAATAAGGGAGAGGAAGTGGGTTAGATTGGTCCGATAATTTTTTGAGGGATGGAGCTGAACCGGATCTAGAGGGAATATTTCATTTCAGGGATCATCTCATCTCACTTGTCACCAAACCAAACATCATGAAAAACGGGTTCGTTTCAACCCAACCCATCATATCCCTTCAACCAAACACATAATAAAATGATTTGAATAATTGTTAGTGAAGTACAGTATGCCGGTTGAACAGCATCTATCAGTCTTGTCACTTCCGTGTTTGAGCTCAACCAATTCGGCGGGGACCGTCTGTATAAATTCCTACCAGAAGAAGGCAGAGCTCATCGACCAAACATACTCAGACTGCGCGAGGCATCCATGGAGGCCGCCGTGGTGAGCTCCACAGAGGGCGTGGTGCGCATCCTCCTCGGCAAGCTCGGCGACTTCCTCTCCGACAAGTACGCCGTCCTCACCGCCGTCCGCCCCGCGAGATCCAGGAGCTCAAGGACGACCTCGAGAGCATGAACGCCTGCCTCCGCGACCTCGCCGCCGCCGGCAACTACGGCCAGACCGAGCAGGTCAGCTAGCTCGCCGCTCGCGTCACGCCGCGCCGCCTGCTGCCTCCGTGTTAGTTACGTTGTTGAACCATCTGTTGGTTGCAGACGAGGACGTGGATGAAGCAGGCGAGGGAGGTGGCGTACGACGCGGAGGACTGCATCGACAGCTTCCGTTACCACATCGGCGACCAGTACCACGACGAGGGCCTCGTCGCCGGCTGGCTGCGCCGGACGATGCTCCGGCCGCTGACGACGCTGCGGGCGATGACGCGATGTACAAGCTTACCGTGGAGGTCCAGAGCCTCAAGGCCCACGCGCTCAAGGTCAGCGAGCGGAGGCTCAGGTACAGACTGGAGCCACCCGCGGCGGCGTCAAGCTCCGGCGAGTACGCGTCCTGCTCAGGCTCCCCGGGCTACGACGACCTCGACCGCCGGCTGCCGGCGCTCAGCGTCGACGAGTCTCCTCGTCGGAATCCGCAGCAAGACCAGAGCCATCCTCAAGCTGCTGGACATGGTCGGCAACAAGGACGACGTCGGTGGTGGCGGCGGCGGCGACGACGACGGCTCGGCTCGCCGGAAGGTGGTCTCCATCGTCGGCTTCGGTGGCCTAGGCAAGACGACGCTCGCGGCGATGGTGTACAAGAGCCCCGCGGTACGGGGCATCCAGCACAGGGCTTTCGTGACGGTGACCCGGAGCTGCAACCTTCGCGCCATGCTGGAATCCTTGCTGGAGCAGCTCTTCGTGCCAACGCGAGATTCGACATTCCCCGGGGAGGAGACGACCACGGATCCAAACGAAATACTCCGAGCAATTCAAACGAAGGACATACCCCAACTCCTCGCCTATTGCAGTACTCAGTTGAGAGACAAGAGGTACTGCTTGCTCAGTTATTACTCATTTACTCCTTCCAAGTTCCAACACTCATATACTCCGTCCTTTTTTGTATTATAAATCGTTTTAATTTTGGTTTAAGTCAAACTATTTTAAATTTGATTAAATTTGTAGACTATTATACTGGTATGTACAATACTAAATTAGTTTCATTAAATTTATAATTGAATATATTTTTATAGTATATTTGTCTTGTATTGAATATGTTATTACTTTTTTCTATAAACTTGATCAAATTTGAAGCAGTTTGATTTTAATCAAAGTCAAAACGACTTGTAATATGAAACGGAGGGAGTATTTGATATTTGGAATAAGATTTGGTTAAACTTTTGTATTTTTTGATCATTAATTTGTTATTAAATGGTTAGTTTTCTTTTTTTCTTAAAAAAGGTATGCATAGATTTAAGTCGAAAAAGTATCATAATAATATTATAAATTTATGAGATTTTATAGGATTATTCTTATATAAAATTGATCATCAAAGTTTCAAAATTCTGAATGAAATTTATCTTAAATGCCAAATATTTATGACCAGATGAGTATTTTCAACCAAAAATGATATTGGTTCATCAAAATTACTTTCAACTCGTTATAACTTTTTATAATTTTGCTAACATATATATATATATATATATATATATATATATATATATATATTCGATCCCAAAATAAGGATCCTAGAGTTTTGCACCGTGATTAAAGAAGTAGGTAGGGAAGAGAAAGTATTGTAACTAAATAATAGGGGGTGGTTTGTGATCAGTTGAGATGAGTAAGTAGATAACAAAATTAAATAAGAGATTATTACGATTGGTAAGATGAGAGAGTAGGTGGAAAAGTTGCTATATTGTAGTTTAAATTTTGAATGCTAGAAGTTGCTTATATTTTGGATGGAGAGAGAAGTATATAATTAAATTTAAAAACATATAAGTCATTAGGATGAAAAAGAAATAAAACTACAAACCATTTAGACTATAAATTGGGAGTTTGAGACCACCATCAAAAGTTCAATGGGGCATTTTTCGGCCCGTTATAGGTAATGGGGCATTTTTCGTCCCTTTATAGGTGAGTGCCTCTGTGAAGAACTGTAGGCCTTCGACATAGATGGACCGACCATGATGCCAGGTTGTGTAGAAGTGCTTGTATCTTCCAAAGTGTCTCAAACTTTGGATCCGATGCTGTAGTTGTCAAAGACTCAAATTAAAGTAGTACTAAGTTTTTTTAAAATGAAAGATTAGCTCGTGTTTCTATAAGCAATTATGTGTGATGCTTTCCTTTTCATATTGTGCAGGTACTTCGTTGTTATTGATGATGTATGGAGCCTAGAGGATTGGGCGAGTTTGAAGCCAGCTTTACCCGACAACGACAGGCACAGTAGAATAATCATCACGACGCGGAAACACTAGGTTGCTGAGAGCTGTTGCTCCCTTCCCGGCGATCGTGTTCACTTCAAGGATGTTTTAAAAGAAGGTCATTCAAGAAAGTTGTTCTTCAACACGGTGTTTCGGTTGAACAAGTGTCCCACGGGGTATCAGAGCTTGGAGGCCATCTCCGATAGCATCTTGGCCAAATGCGGCGGCTTGCCACTGGCCATCGTCAGTGTTGGAGGGATGCTTGCTCAGGCAAAGAACAAGACGCCGGCCGAGTGGACGAAGGTGTGCGACAGGCTGGGCTCTGGGCTAAGCACCAGCGCCGGGATGAGCGGGATGAAACGGATATTGTTGCTCAGCTACCATGACCTGCCCTACCACCTCAAGACTTGCTTCCTCTACCTCAGTGTCTTCCGCGAGGGGTACGAGATCAAGAGGGGGCCCCTGGTGCGGCGGTGGGCTGCAGAGGACTTTGTTGGTGGCAGTCGGGAGTGGACACCCGAGGAGGTTGCCGGCAAGTACTTGGACGAGTTCATCGGCAGGAGCATCGTCACACCTACACGGGTTGCTAGCAACAACATTGTTAGGTGCTGCAAGGTGCACGACATCATGCTAGAGGTGATGACGGACAAGTGCAATCAGGAGAACTTCATCTTCTTGCTGGGAAGCCCGAGCAGCTGTGGCCGCCATCCGCATGCCATGGAGGTGGTAGCTGGGCATGACAAGATCCGACGCCTCTCTGTCCATGGTGCGCACACGCCTAAGGGAAAACAAGCTGGTGGTGTTTGTGACAAGCATCTTTGTAGGAGGAGGATGAAGAAGGATGAGGAGCAAGACGACGTCTTGTCGTCCGTAGACTTGTCTCATGTCCGCTCATTGTTGATGCTCCGATGCATTGAGAAACCACTGCCGGCAATCAACTTCACAAAGCTCAAGCTTCTCCGTGTATTGGACCTCGAAGGTTGTCGTTGGTTGAGCAACCATGACCTAGAAGACATCTGCAAGTTGTCTCTCCTGAGGTACCTCAGCCTCAGGGACACAGGCCGGTGTGCAGCGACTGCCACGGCTGATTGGGACGCTGAAAGAGCTCGTGACACTAGACATCAGGGAAACTGACGTGAGGGTGCTGCCGGAGACGATCACCCGTTTGGGACGCCTAAGGCATCTACTTGCCGGTAGGTATAGGTACTACACGAGGAGCCACCGCGTCAAATTATTCGAGCCGTTTGAGGCTGTGACAATACCGCCTGGCCTGGCCACCATGGGATCCCTCCAGACTATAGCCCATGCCAACATCGCGTCAAGCTCCGTCGCCATGGGCGAGCTTGGTGACCTACCTGGCCTGACCAAGCTGTGCGTCATGAACTGTGACGAAGGGCCTGACAAATGGGAACCGTTCGTTGTCTCCCTCAACAAGCTTAGCTACTCCCTCCGCAGCCTGTCCATCCTCCACTGGCCTTACGATGATGCTGGTCTCAGGCCCTCCTAGATCTCTCCTCACCACCAGTCTTCCTCGAGAAGTTCTTCCTTTGGGGCAAGCTTAGTGCGTTGCCTTGCTGGGTCTCACACCTTGGCAACCTTGTTGACCTCTCTCTTCGGGAGAACTTCCTCAATGGCGATGTCATCATTGAGCAGCTTGGCAAACTCCCCAGCCTCTTCTCCCTCAAGCTCTACCGCGATTCATACCTAGGGAGAGAGCTCCGCTTTCGAGAGAAGCTATTCCCAAGGCTAAAGCAACTCCTCGTAGACAACCTACCCAACATCAAGGAGCTCAGCTTCCAAGGAGGCGCCCCTCAACTTGAGAGACTCACGCTCGCCATCCTTAAGAAGCCCGAGGATGGCATCTCTGGCATCGACAAGCTCCGAATGCTCAAGGAGGTTGAGTTCTACGGCCATATCATGGTCGACTCTGTGGTGGCGGAGATGGTAGCCGTGTGCAAGAATCATCTGAACAAGCCCAGAGTTTATAGGGAGGATCGGCCAATGGAGATGGACTTTGAATCATCTAATCGATACACTGCTACAAATTGAGTATGTACGTTTGCCCCTCTATCACACACTAATATGCTCAATATTTTAGTTCAATATGAATTGAGTTTATCGTGCACAACTATCTCTACACTGTTAGGGTTCTCTAGTGGATCACCTAGGTTTAGATCGGTGGAGTTCCTTTTCTATATGTGTTTTGGGATCAATCTATGAGGGATAGGGTTTAGAGGGGCCGACCGGTTGAGGTGTTGGAGGATGAAGAGGCGCCGGCCATCGTCGTTGTCGTCGCGGGCTTGACGTGGACGGCGACGGTGGTTGCGGCAGTAGCGGTCGTAGGCGAGGATGAGGCGTGGCGCGGTGGTGATGCTTCCCGTCACTGGCTGCGCCCCCTCAATCGGTTAGGGTTAGGGTTTGTGGGTGAAGTTGGCGGCGGCGGCGAACCTCGTGTCGCGTGTGCTGCCGCCCCGGCCTCCACCCCTATTAGTATGGCGCAGGGTGACGGGGGCCCACCAGCCAATGGGCTGGGCGTCCCCGATCAGGGCGCGGGTCAAGGTCCCCTTGTGCCGTTGGGCTCAAGGGGAGGGAGATCTATCTAACATTCTCCCCCTTGATCTCACTATTTCTTTAAGCTTTTTTCTATTCCATCACAGATTTGCACATAGAGCATGTTTCATCGTCACGGTTAATCACCGATGGATTTAACAGCCACTATACACGTCTCCATTCAGAAACAGATACCTTAACTTTTGGGCCCTGTAGTCCAGGATTCATAAGGCTTCCCTTAAACCCATGCCGGCTACATGTTCCTTGAACACGTTGGGTGGTAGACCTTTTGTGAGCGGATCCGCGAGCATTCTTTCTGTTCTAATGTGCTCGAGACTGATTGTTTGATCCCGGACTTTGTCCTTCACAACATAGTACTTTATGTCAATGTGTTTGGCAGCACCACTTGACTGATTGTTGTGAGCGTACATTACTGCAGGTTCGTTATCGCAGTATAACTTTAGTGGTTTCTCAATACTGTCAACCACCTTTAAACCGGGTATGAACTTCTTTAGCCAGTTCACCTGCCCCGTGGCCTCATAGCATGCTATAAACTCGGCATACATCGTAGACCCTGCAGTGATAGTCTGTTTTGAGCTTTTCCATGAAATAGCTCCTCCTACAAGGGTGAACACGTATCCCGATGTTGACTTTGTATTATCTTTTGCAAAATCAGAATCAGAATACCCCACTATCTGGAGTGACTCTGATCTTTTGTAAGACAGCATGAGGCCTTTTGTACCTTGTAGATAACGCAAAACTTTCTTTACTAATTTCTAGTGCTCTGGGCCTGGATTACTCTGAAATCTGCCAAGTAACCCGGTGACAAATGCCAAGTCAGGGCGTGTGCACACTTGCGCATACTGTAGGCTTCCCACAGCTGACGCATATGGCTTTGTTTTCATTTCGTTGAGCTCATACTGATTTCTGGGACATTGCCATGTCTCATACTTTTCTCCTTTGACTATAGGAGCAGGTGTAGCACTGCATCTGTACATGTTGAATTTCTTCAGCACCTTTTCTATATATGCCTTTTGAGAAAGTCCCAATGCATACTTCATTCTATCTCGGTGAATCTCTATGCCCAAAACATATAAAGCCTCACCGAGGTCTTTCATGTCAAAGTTTGAGGACAAGAATTTCTTTGTTTCCTGCAATAGACTGACATCACTACTAGCCAGTAGAATGTCATCTACATACAGAATTAGGAAAATGAATCTCCCATTCCTAAACTTTGTATAAATACAGTTGTCCTCAACATTCTCTTGAAACCCAAATTTCTTTATTGTCCCATCAAACTTCAAGTACCACTGTCTCGAAGCTTGCTATAATCCATAAATGGATCTTTTTAGACGACATCCCATATTATCGTTTTCTTTCACAACAAAACCTTTCGGTTGTGCCATGTATACCTTTTCCTCCAAATCTCCATTTAGAAATGTTGTTTTTACATCCATCTGATGTAATTCTAAATCATAATGTGCCACCAGTGTCATTATAATCCTAAAGGAATCTTTACAAAAGATTGGAGAAAATGTCTCATTATAATCAATCCCTTCTCTTTGCGTGAAACCTTTTGCCACAAGTCGCGCCTTAAACTTTTCTATATTCCCTCTGGAGTCATATTTAGTTTTGTAGACCCATTTACAGCCTATTGTTTTGGCTCCTTTAGGAATTTCTTCCAAAACTCAGACATCGTTTAGTTTCATTGATTTCATTTCATCTTTCATGGCTTCCAACCATTCAGATGAGCAAGCGCTTCTCATGGCCTCTTCATATGAGGTGGGATCATCCTACATATGCGACTCTTCTATATTATAAACTTCATAGTCATCACGGATAGCCGATCTTCTGACTCTTTCAGACCTTCTAGGGGCCTCCTGTTCTGGCACATTATCTGTTTGAGGCTGTTGTAGCTCCTCCTCTGGTGTGGCAGCAATTTCTGTTGAATCCTGTAGAACAGGTTCCTCACTTTCATTTAGTTGCCACAGGAGAGGTAACAACATGTGTTGGTACCGCAACGTCATGCATTGTAGGTTCAACGTCAGCAGGTAGAGAGAAGAAAGGGTCTTGAATTGACGGAGCGGGTACAGACACCCGCCTCTCCTCAAGATCAATTTCTCGAACTACCGAGCTCCCCCTAATCACTTCGTCTTCCAAGAAAACGGCGTGTCTCATTTCTACAAACTTTGTATAACTGTTTGGACAGTAGAAATGATAACCCTTTGATCTTTCAGGATAGCCAATAAAATGGCAGCTCACTGTTTTGGGATCCAACTTGTCAAGGTTTGGGTTGAATACTTTAGCCTCCGCAGGACTCCCCCACACACGGAGGTGAGCTAGCGAGGTTACTCTTCTTGTCCATAGCTCATACGGTGTTTTGGGCACCGATTTGCTTGGAACTCTGTTGAGGATATGAATGGCGGTTTTTAACGCCTCCATCCATAAACCCAATGGTAGGGTGGAATAGCTTATCATGCTACGCACCATATCCATAAGGGTATGGTTACGCCTTTCAGCTACCCCATTCTGTTGAGGTTCGCCCGGTGTTGAATACTGCGCTACTATACCATTCTCTAGTAAGAACCTTGCAAAAGGTCCAGGGACTTGCCCATAAGGCGTATGCCGACCATAGTACTCCTCCCCACAATCAGATCTTACTACTTTAATCTTTATATCATGCTGATTTTTAACTTCAGCTTTGAATATCTTAAATTTATCCAATGCTTCTGATCTTTCTTTAATTGGATAAATATAACCATATCGGGAGTAATCGTCTGTGAATGTTATGAACGAGTCATAGCCATCCACACTTTTCACAGGAAATGGACCACAAATGTCTGTGTGAATGATCTCTAAAATTCCTGTGCTTCATTTTGCACCCTTTTTGATGCTCTTTACAAATTTTCCTTTAATGCATTCTACGCATTGTTCTAAGTCTGAGAACTCCAATGGAGAAAGAATTTCATTCTTAACTAGTCTCTCAATTCTCCCCCTCGAAATATGGCCTAAATGACAGTGCCATAATTTCGATGAGACATCAGGAGTTCGCTTTCTTTTCTTGTTATCTTTAACATAGTTAATTGAGCCACCATTGGCCTCCTTGATTCTTTCCTCCTCTTGCACACAATTAGCGATGAGCTTTTCAAAATTCCATTTCTCTGGACTTATATTGTAGTTGACAACAAAGTTGTCAAAAAGCTTTGGCAATGAGGCCATAACCAGATGGACCAGAAAGTCTATCTGTAATGCCCAAATCCATTGGCTTCAACTTGGAAGCCATGTTGCTCATCCTAAGAATGTGATCTCTGACACCACCTCCATGGTACCTCTCTGTCACAAGCTGCTTTATCAGTTGTGTTGCATAAGTCTTTGAAGAACCAGTAAACTGGCTCTTTATTCTTTCGAGGTACTCTGAGACGGCGTCACACTCTGGGATTGAGCCCAATATAGTTGGCTCAATCGTGTTCTTTACCACAGCCAAACATTTCTTGTTGGCTAGGGACCATTTCGCATGCTCAACGTCATACGACATGATGAGGGGAGCGTTGTCCCTCTCTCTCTTTTGCCAGTCAGCATCTGACTCGTTTTCACCTCTGACAAGTGCAGCAGGTGCTATAGGACGTGGGGTGGTCAACACCCAGTCCACCTCTCCCAAGATGAAAGCAAGGTCGATTTTTCTTTTCCATTCTCCGTAGTTATCTCCCTTCAGGGTCGGAATATCTTTTATGCAACCCATCAAGGAGTAGCCACCTGAAATAATCATGTACAGTGAGAACAAAATTAACATTAAAAATATTATGTATTAAGTCTACATCACCGTTGGGCAGAAAATAGACATAACACATATAGCCATAGCTATAACATTGCAATTATCAACATTGGTCAGAAAATTACAACATCATAGCACAGAATTAATGTTCCTAAAATTAAATTCTCCCGTTGGTTCAAAATTTAATTTTAGAAACACTAATTTTATCAATTTCATCTATTTGCAGCGGAAATCTCTATTAAAATTCACATGAACAGTAGCAAATTCTATAATTTTACTCTCTTGTAAACATTCTCCCGTTGGTTCAAATTTAAACAGAGGTAAGACATGCAAAAACAATTAAAATTCTATTGAAATTTGCATGAAAATTGACAAAATTTAAAAGGAAAAGCTACTGTTCTCTTTTCTCTATTTTCGGCCCCCGGAGGGACCTACAACAGACTAGTTCCGGCGGCCCACGGCCTTTTGGTGCGGGCGGGCACGCCCCCCCTTCCCCAGGACGCAACCTGGGCCTGGGCCGGGAAAGCCGCCCCCCACGAGCGCCCTCTTGGGCCTCATTTGGCCCGGCCGCCGCCGGCCGTCCGATCGGCTAGGGTTTAGATCTGATGGCCAAGCGGAGAGATCGGGCAAACAAAAACCCCGACCCCTCCCGGCGCCGAAACCCTAGCCCCTCTTGCGCGCGCGGCCGAGCGGAGCAGCGTCGCCGCCGCCGGCGGCCCTCGCCGCTGCGCCATGCTCGGCGCCTCACCGCCGCCTCTTTTCTCTTCCTCTTCTCCGCTCCCCCTACTGTCTCTAGCCCCCACCGTGTGAGAGAGAGACGGAGAGCGGCGACGGAGATGGCGACGCCGCTGCGGGCCCCCTCGCCGGCACGCACGTGCACCCGCGGGTGCGCGCACGGCCGTCGAGGGGCTCCTTGGCGGTGCCCTTTGCCCTCCCCCATGGCCGGCGATAAGGTAGGGTTTCGGGTTTCTTTTCGATCCGGTCGGATCGTTTCTTTTCTTTCTTTTTTCTTTGGATTTCTATCCCCGAACTCGATCTAATCGCTAGGTTAAGCTCTGATACCATTGTTAGGGTTCTCTAGTGGATCACCTAGGTTTAGATCGGTGGAGTTCCTTTTCTATATGTGTTTTGGGATCAATCTATGAGGGATAGGGTTTAGAGGGGCCGACCGATTGAGGTGTTGGAGGATGAAGAGGCGCCAGCCATCGTCGTTGTCGTCGCGGGCTTGACGTGGACGGCGACGGTGGTTGCGGTCGTAGGCGAGGATGAGGCGTGGCGCGGTGGTGATGCTTCCCGTCACTGGCTGCGCCCCCTCAATCGGTTAGGGTTAGGGTTTGTGGGTGGAGTTGGCGGCGGCGGCGAACCTCGTGTCGCGTGTGCTGCCGCCCCGGCCTCCACCCCTATTAGTATGGCGTAGGGTGACGGGGGCCCACCAGCCAATGGGTTGGGCGCCCCCGATCAGGGCGCGGGTCAAGGTCCCCTTGTGCCGTTGGGCTCAAGGGGAGGGAGATCTATCTAACATACACATGTAATTTTGGTCTTGTAAATTGTACATTTCTTATGACAAGTGACACATTCGGTTGCTATGCTAGCTGCGTAGGACACAAATTCTGAAGGATAAGATTTCATTACCATGGAAATTACTGACCTGAAGATATGCCTGAGAAACACTACCTACAACAAGGATGAATATGAAGATGATAATCAGGGTCTCTTGAGAGAGCAGGCTTTGTATCATTGATCTCAAAGTTATTCGTTGACTCTATTTGGACTGTTGATTTTTGCCATTAATGTTCCTAAAATGCATTACAATTCTTACTATGTAGCTGCTTTGTTATCTGGTTCTTATCTTGTGTCTGAACTCTTGGTGACATGTATATCTATTGGTGGAATTTGTGTCTACTACAATAAGTTTGTCTTTTATGGTTTTATCTGGAATCAGTACTATGTGAATCGTTAATCATGTCCGTATGCTACCCATGAACATTTGACAACATAACTAACAAGTGATCCATGGTACTCGCATCGTTCTATTTTCCTTGTCGTTGAGAACATCGATACAATCTATACTAAACATTTTGATCATTGTATATATTTGATAAATTCATTAAAAATATAACTATATGAAAATGTTTTCATGATGAATCTAGTAACGCATGCTATTGCTGTGGCATATAAAATCGTAATGGTATCTTTTAACATGTTAGTGAGTTAAAATTTGAGATATGATTTCATGTTCTATCTAAAACATTATTTGTTTGACAACAGACAAAGTACCTAAAACATAAAAGAACATTTTTAAGCTTGAACATATTAGTTGGCTTATTTTGATCGATCCAATGGTAAAACAATCTATTGCTATATACTAGGAGATAATTTGTGATTGTAGGCCAAAACTAGCCTTGTCCAATCAATGGTCATGATTTATTTTTACTCTTTACCTGTATTGTGGTAAGTGGTGCACCCTAAAAGAGCTCTAAAAACATCATTTTTTTACGACGTAACAATATCTAATGTACATTAGGGTAGGTTGGATCATGCATCATGTGAAAGTTGATTGGCCATAATTTTCAAGAGAAGAAGAATTATAAGTTGGCTGCTCAAGGGGTCGAATAATTCATCTTTTTTGTCCTGGAGAATGGTGCATGAAAATTTCTTACCCATGCAGTGCCAGAGCTAGTTGATCGGAATGAATAGTGTGTAGGTTGCAGCAAACCCTAATTGAACTGTTTGCACAAAAGAATGTAATACTCTCTTTCTATATATTTCTACTAATTAAAAGTGGAGTCGGCTGTCCGCCGAACCTTCCATGTCACATGCAAGGAGCAACCACTGCCTCTCCCGAGAAAACTAGGAAAAAACAAGCGGTTGGTTAAAAACCTAGTTGGATCACATGCATGATTTATGATATATTCACACCACCAGCCCATTATTCTTCCCTTGCAACGTACAAGCACGTTAGTAGTAACGAGGAAAATTTAAAAGAAGTAAAAAACCTTGAACTCGGGCTTGGTGTGGTGTGAAAATAGCATACTGACCTTGGATTTGGTGGCCTATATATGGTCACTAGTCAGAATGAGTAGCTCAATAGCCATACCCGCATGGACGAACTTAATCATTTAAAATTTTTTATAATTTGATCTTTTATAAAAACTTATTTTATAAATAGACCCCTAAAAAAATTTATCTCAGAAATGATTCTTTTTGGGCCGCCAGAGTGACTGGCGTCGTGGTTCAATAGAACGGCGCCAGCATCCCTGACGCCGTCCCCCTGCCACCATGGCACACCCGACGCTGACATGACCGAAGAAGGGCGCCAGCAATGCTGGCGCCGTCCCTCCTCAATCTTTCTCTTTTTTCTCTCTCTAGTATAGAGGAGAGAGGTATAACTTTTTTTATTTTTATTTTATTTTTATATTTTTTTCACACATAGGAGCACGCAGGAACCAACCACAGAAAATTTAACCTCGAACGGACGAAATATGTGGCCCGTAGAATTTTTCAAAGTTCTATCGAAATGGGTCCTGAAGCTTCTCGCCTCGAAAACCCAATCTTGCAAGCGAAATTTTGAAATTTTGATTTCGCTGAACCCGACAAAACGGGAGAGCAATGGACGTAACTTTTTCTGTAGATGTCCATGAATATATTATATGTTTGATTCCATATCCGTATTAAAAAGATATGATTGTTTTGGCAGCAGACTCAAAGGTAATCGGATTATAAGAAAGAAATAAATCTTGCACAAACGGAAAGAGATTTGGTGGGTGGCAACGATGGTGGTGAGGGCGGCAATAGTGATGATGGCGGCAAGAATTCAAAACTCCAAACAACAGAACACTAAGACCAGCAACTCGACTCTAAACTCTAAACAACAGAACACTAAGACCAGCAACTCGACACAACGATGTAACAGAAAACTCAATAAAGCCTAACTAAGCAGTACTAGTAAAAAAATGGCTCATAGAATTACAGAAAACTAATCTATTAATTTTTTTTGCTTTTTTTACTATAACAAAAACAAAAACAACGAAGAATATGAAGTCTCTCACCGATAAACCTTGAGTGGATTTGAGAAGGAGAGAGGAGGGAGAGCAAGAGCGACGCTCGGACTTGGGCTGAAAGAAGGGGCGAATGGATGGGGGAGGGGAAGAGGGTAAGGCCCGCACGGTTAAATACTGGGCATCACCTGGGGGAGCGCGCCAGCGATGATGGCACCGTGGTGAGGAGGGCAGCGCCAGCACTGCTAGCGCTCTCCTACTGCCAATGTCAGCGTCAGGCCGTCGGGTTTACCACAGTGACAGTCCCGTTGGACCACGGCGCCAACTACTCTGGCGTCCAAAAAAGACCATTGCTAGAATAAGTTTTTTAAAAATTCTATTTATAAAATAAATTTTTTAATGAACCAAATTGTAAAAAATTCAGCTTAATCATTGGTCTTCTGGTATGAAAAGCAATCAAGAGTATCTTGACTTCGATTCGCCGTGATCCACTATTATTTCTGATCTGATTGTTTCGGATTTCTCATATACAATAGACAATGTGGGAGTAGGTCTCGATATACTATAAGCGAAATTAAGATTTCATACAGATGAAGTTGAGGTGTGGGGTACCATTGTAATAACAAACAGTTTATTTTGAGGTTGGCCATATAGCGGCATAGGCCACAGGTATCTTTCAACACACAAAAAGGGTAATTTGGTGAATCTCTATCAGTGTCAAAGAAAAGCATTTATGAAGTGGTCTAAGGAAGCATGAAATTACTTTATACATACATCTAGTTACACAAATTTAAAGGGGCGTGCTCACGGTTACAGACATGTGTATATGGTGGGTGTTTGTGTGCGTCTTCCGTGCAATTGAAAAAGTTTCAAACTATGCATTGTGCAAATTTATATAAGTGTGAGATTATGAACGGTTTAGGATGCCCATTAAACCTGATGTAAAGATGAGGGGGCGACAAGTGGACTTATTTCGGCATAGTTTGATACTACAAAACACGGGCCAAGTAATGTGTAGGCCATCTGGGCCGAAGGCCCAAACCCCGCAATTCAACCCCTCTGTCTCTTCTCCTCCTGCGTGAGTGTCCGGCCCAAATTCACTTCTCTTCTCTCTCTCCCAACCCCGGCGGAAAGCTCAACGGGCGGAGGTCTTGCCTCATCGTGCGGGAGCCGGCGGCGCTTCCTCGTCGTGCCTCGTGCAGGAGCTACGCCGGCGGCACGGGCGGAGGTCCCCATCGGCGGCGCGGGCGCAGATTTTATTCCTTTTTTTTTCTTCTTTTCTTTCTTTGGGCTCGGTTTGTTGCTTGCACTCGCGGTTGCCGCGGTGAGCTGCTCGAACCGTTTTCCGTCTGATCCGGGAGATTTTTCGCGGCGACCATGACGGACGCGCCCGCCGGCGGCGGCAGCGGCGGATGCTCGCCGCAGGACTACCCCACCATCGACCCTACCTCGTTCGACGTGGTCCTCTGCGGCACCGGCCTCCCGGAGTCCGTCCTCGCCGCCGCCTGCGCGGCCGCCGGGAAGACCGTCCTCCACGTCGACCCAAACCCCTTCTACGGCTCCCTCTTCTCCTCCCTCCCGCTCCCTTCCCTTCCCTCCTTCCTCTCCCCCTCCCCTCCGACGACCCCGTCCCCTCCCCCTCCCCCTCCGCCGCCGCTTCACACGCCGCCGTCGATCTCCGCCGCCGCAGCCTGTACTCGGAGGTCGAGACCTCGGGGGCGGTGCCCGAGCCGTCCAGGTGCTTCACCGTCGACCTGGTGGGTCCCAGGCTGCTGTACTGCGCCGACGAGGCCGTGGACCTCCTACTGAGGTCAGGGGGAAGCCACCATGTGGAGTTCAAGAGCGTGGAGGGGGGCACCCTCCTCTACTGGGATGATGATCTCTACCCGGTGCCGGACTCGAGGCAGGCCATCTTCAAGGACACCACCCTCCAGCTCAAGGAGAAGAACCTACTGTTCAGGTTCTTCAAGCTTGTACAGGCCCACATTGCCGCATCGGCTGCTGGCGCTGCTGCGGGGGAAGGTGAGGCTTCTGGTAAGCTGTCCGATGAGGACCTGGACCTCCCCTTCATCGAATTCCTCAAGAAGCAGAATCTTTCGCCCAAAATGAGAGCGTAAGGAGGCCATCTTGAAACTGGTTTTGTGTACTCTATTTTTAGCATTGGCGTCTAAGATTAGTTTTTTTGTGCCTTGTTTTCAGGGTTGTTTTGTATGCAATTGCCATGGCGGATTATGATCAGGATGGTGTGGACTCTCGTGAGAGGTTGTTAACAACTAGAGAGGGAGTCAAGACCATTGCTCTTTACTCCTCGTCCATTGGGAGGTCACTTAGCTTGCTTGAACCTTTTCTTGTGTATACTTTGGAAAGACATTTCTTTTATCAATTTAGCAATCCACTTTCACATAGTCTTGAAGATACATGTAGTCTATGCGTGGGGTTTAAGATAAGTTCCTTGCTGTGCCCTTAACATTTTATATCTTGTTTTAATTTTAACAGGTTTGCTAATGCAGAGGGGGCTTTCATTTATCCTATGTATGGGCATGGTGAGCTGGCTCAAGCTTTCTGCCGCTGTGCTGCTGTTAAAGGTGCCCTATATGTAAGATGATATTCTTGAAGTAACTCTGGCTTTGAATTTATGATGTGGAGTTGGTTTCTTATTCATTTGATACTTCCACTGTTCTCAAATAGAGGACATTTTGGAACTTGTGCAGTCAAACCTTGAAATTTTAGCTCACTGATATATGTAAAAATATTAAGACTTGATATGTGAAAATAACATTAGCAGGTCTGCCATGAAAAATAATTTCATGTAATTATATTTTCTTATTAATATATTTTTTAGTAAAGGTAATGATCAAACATGTACATTGGAGACTGTGTTGTTGTCTTAAATCACAAGTAAAAAAAGAAGGGAGGGAGTAAATTTGTAGCCCTATACACCTATATGTTATGTATAATGTCTCTTGCGATCTGATTGCACCTAACTATTTATTATGTTAATGTACTAGGCCAATGTTTTAGCTTCTTCACTGAATGACTTGCACAAGTTTTCTGAAAACTTGGCTAACTATCCTATACCCTGTTGATTTTTATGACATTTTGATACTTAGCTTCCCAAATTGTTCTTGTCATCATTCAGGTATTGCGAATGCCAGCCACAGCACTTCTTGTTGATGAGGTACATCAATTTAATCTCTACACCCAACATATTTGTGTCTGACCTAGTCAATTGTACCACTGAACCATTCTTATTTCTTGCTTCTCTTATGTATCTTTATCATTGTTAGTTTTTGCTTCTATGTTCAAATGTTTTTGGCTTTTGGCAAATGTGTTAACTTTCAGGTGCTCAATCAATTACCATTCACCAATTTTTTCACCAACCTCACAATATCACTGTTCATTTTCCTTGTCCACATTGCATGCTTCATTTGTACAATTGCACTACCGATTATACAATTAGTTCTTCATGAATATCATCCATAACCATCACTTTCTTGACCAGGAAAAAAAGCGTTATGTAGGTATCAGATTGGCATCTGGTCAGGATATTTTGTGCCAGCAGTTGATACTCGATCCATCATATGAAATTCCTTCCTTCAATATGCCATGTAATGCTCCAGTATCGAATTTGCCAAGAAAAGTTGCTAGGGGAATATGCATAATGAGCAGCTCTGTGAAACAAGATTCATCAAATGTTCTGGTTGTTTTCCCCCCAAAGTGTAAGTACAGCCATTTCTCCCTGTGTCTCTGATTAGAACTTGGTGCACCTGAAGGTGATATTTTGCTTCTCTTCTTTGACATCATCTGTTTCCTTCATTTTAGCACTAGAAGAGGAGCAGGTTACTGCTGTTCAGGTGCTTCAGTTGAGCAGCAATTTAGCAGTATGCCCTCCTGGAATGTAAGTTTTTCTTCAAGGATGCAAGTTATTTGTTCTATTATTAGCATTGCAATGTTAGGGTATTCTCACTACAATCACCAAGGAACCACTCATTTAAAACTAGGACTGTATAATGTTTGTGAGCACTTCTCTTGGACCCTTACAAGCTAATCTCTCTTGCAGGTTCATGGCATATCTCTCTACTCCCTGTACTGATGCCTTCACCGGAAAGAAATGCATCAACAAAGCAATAGATGTTCTTTTCTCAACTAAGGATTCTAATGATTTGGAAGATCATTTGGAGAAAAACAATGAAGAAAATAAGGAGAGTGTGAAGCCAACCCTACTCTGGAGCTGTGTGTATGTACAAGAGATTATACAGGTGCATATATTTCATTCATGGTAGTTTCAACACTGTTAAAAACATTTTCTGTTCAGATGTGCATATTTATACCTTATATAACTTAAAGTTTTTGGTTTCATATCTTCACTGTCAGGGAACATCTGGTACTGCATTGTCGTGCCCCATACCTGATGAAAATCTGGACTACAGGAGTATACTTGAATCAACAAAGAAGGTACGCTTTCTTCTCAATTTTGTACTAACCACATCAGAAAGTAAGCCAGAGAGTCTGGTTAATCATGGATGTTATGAAACTGTTGCTGGTTTCCTGCCAAAATGGGAAGATTTATTACTATGTTACATTAAAAAAAACTTAGAAGGAGTAACATACGCATCTGTGCAGCCCTGATGCAGAACCATTGATCTTTTGTAAGCTAAACTGTGTTTGAGATAGCTTTAGAGGTTGACTGTTCATTTCAGTTATTACCCTAAACCACATGGAAAACAACATGCACATGTTCCTAGCTGATGTTTCATTGTTCTTTTTGCAGCTGTTCACTGATATTTGTCCTAATGAAGAGTTCCTGCCTAGAAATTCAGCTCCCAAATATGCTTCTGATGATGACTCTGATTCTGCAGAGTAAATCCGAACTTGCAGAGGTAAATATTTTCATGTGGAGCTTACACTGTTTACACATGTTTAATCATTAGTTATTGGAATCGAAAATAAAACATTCTTTGCACATGGAATTGCAGTACTCATAGTACCTTGTTGCATATGAAAGTATGAAACATATCAAAACCTTTGCAAGTGAAACTTTGTGCGATTTAATTATGTTTATACTGTTATCTATAAACCCTGTAATCAACTATGAGTTTGTGCCATGGAAATTTTTGGTACAATTTTCTCCTTACCACCTGTTCATTGATTAATATAAACATGTGATGGACAAAATAAATACCAAGAAAGCTATGAAGAATTTTGAACAAAATGCCAGGAGATGCATAGCTATTTCAACATTACAGCACTACCAACAGAGCCTTCAATACTTTGATTTCATCTGCTGGTTTTTGGATTTTTTTAAATTAAAATTCCAGGACCAAATGACCATTGCAAATAAGAAAGTTTGGGCTGCTAAATATATATAAATAAAAAAAATGCATATATTCTTTTAAAAGATCATATTATTAGTTACTTGAGGTTTGGCTTTTTGGTTTTATTAAATGTCATACATGTTTGATTCATCTTGCTTTTGGAACTTTAGTTGTACTTTTTTCCTTTGTCCACATAGATGCCATACATCCTTACTAGTGATAGGTAATTCCAGCAACTAGTGCTGTCAACTCCTGCTTTGAAGCCTGGCTTGGGCCTCAAGTCATTTTTTTTATTATTTTGAAATCCTATAATGCAAAAGACTAATGACGGTGGCGATAGCCGATAGATAATAAAGTAAAGTGGCACACTCTTTCTTGTGATGTTCTTGTGCCATAGGCCTATCGTATTCTCTTGTTAATTGGCTTGGATAGTATACTATACTGGCTCACAGTCACACGGCTGTATCCTTCAGAAAAGTCGAGATAAAGAAAAACCAGGCTGCATATGTTTTACAGTGATCTTTTTGTTGGTAACAGATGTTTGCTTGTCCTGAATAGAGAGGTTCTTGTTATTTTTGGCAGGGCTTTGTATTCTACATGACAGAGTTATCGTTCAAGATGGCTACATGGTTCCATCTTACAGTGTTCCCCAAAGTCACAGTAAGAAATATTGCAGCAAGGGGAGCCATTTACCTTGGTGAGATTTGCCAGATTTCTTTTTGACTAGGTTGCAGATACCTACATTGTTCCATCATTGGTATGACATATCATGCTACTGGTAAAACATTGAGAGAGAGGATGCAGATGTCGTTGGCATTTTGACATTTGGAGAACATCATAGCACAGGAACCGCTAAGTGTGATTACTACATCCATGGTTCTCTGAATTCTATGCTGAATTTGTTGGCACATACTACATAGGAAGGAAACTACTGAGTTCTATGCTAAATCTGTGTATTTTTGGTAAGCTGCCTGAATCATTGTACAAGCGAACGACAGAAATGGATATCAAAAGCGGTCCCTCCGAGAGGGAGTTGAACTGCTGAGCTGAAGCATTACATGCATCCTTGATCGATCTGTACGGTCATTTTTTCTGTTTCAACGGCTGCAAATCTACAGAGAATCCTGATTTGTTTGCGTTGTTTCGTTTGGGAGAGCATGAGGCACTGCTCATGAATTTTGGGCAAAAAAAATGTAATTTCTGTGTGGTTCTTACATTCTGTCTTCTTGAAATATCTTGCCTTAATTCTCAAATTTGTGAAAACTAACTCTTTTGAAAACAAATCATGTCCAAAGAAAATTAGTTACATATGCATGGATTGAAATATTTTGCTAAAGGGGTTCAAATTCTTCGTCCACGACTATGCACGCGAGAGTTTTCAACAAGATTTTTTAGTAGATTCTTCGTCTCTCGTAGTAGCTTGTGTCAAGAGGTGCACTTGTGTGGGGATGCGCCTTTCATATAACAGTGAAAAGGAAGTATTTTACTACAACTGATAAATATATTATCTAATCAAGACATCAACTATTTGAATTCTATAAGAGTGCAAAGATTGATTACGATTTGGATTCCATGTAGGCCTTGTAATCGCGCGAGAGAGAAGACAGAAGAGGAGAAGCGCGCAGGGTCCAGACGCAACCGATCAGTCGCTTCTCCCAAACTCTCGCTCACCTCGTCTTCTTCGTCCGCGGCGCGGAAGCTTCTAGAAGCCCCCTCTCCTCCTCGGCTCCCTCCCCTCCTGTCGCGGATGCCGCGCTGATCCCCTACCGCCGCTGTCGCGCGCGATGCTGGCGTCCAAGGTCCTGTCCAGGCTCGCGTCGCCTGCTTCGCCGCGCGCCCTGTCTTCTTCGGCATCCGCGGCGGCGGCGAGGTACCTCCTGCCGAGCTCTGGGATGCCGTCGCCGGCTCACCCCAGTGGCGGCGACGCGCGGCCCGGTGCCGGGCTCGCCGAGACCGGATGTCGCGCGGCCGGTGAGCCAGGGCCGCTGCCGTGCTCTTCTCCTTCAGGCGACCCCCCGTGAGTCTGCCTCGGCGTTCTGAATCTTCTGATTCTCTTGTGCTCTAGTACCTGCACCTTATCTGAATCACTGAATAGGTTTACGCATTTAGTAAAATGTTTGCCCCAGGAATGGTAAATTGAAATTCTAGCTTCCATAACCATCATTCAATCACTCACAATGAGATTCTCACATGAAAATTGCCCCCTTCTTTTGTAATCTGTTGGGTTGAGCTAAATTTCGTGTTTATGATAGGGAAGAAAATCCTTCCACAAGACTGATTTATCAAAGACAGCCAGCGCCGCATCGATCCAAGTTATTTTTGGGGGAGAATCGTCATTTTACATATGCAAATGGCGTTTCACTGAATCAGCAGAACTACAGATATTTTTCATCTTCTTCTTGCCAACGGAGTATAGGAATTGGTAACAAGGTGGGCAGCCATATGTTAATAAGCTTCTACTGGCACAGCTTGATATTTTCAGCCTAATGAGTGCAAACCTTTTGTCTTTTTGAAAGGAAAAGTGCAACCATTGTTGTTATAGAAGAATTATTTCCCTCTGAATTTATTGACTGTTAGGAACATGTTTCCAGATTATACATGATCTTCCATGGAGTGTAAAAATTGTGGAAGTTGGGCCACGAGATGGGCTACAGAATGAGAAGAACATAGTGCCAACACATGTAAAGATTGAGCTCATACAGAGACTGGCAACCTCTGGATTATCGGTTGTTGAGGCAACTAGTTTTGTCTCTCCAAAATGGGTACCACAGGTAATTTCTTTTATAGACTAATTTCGGTTTAGCAATTAGCATACATTAGATACTTGCTTCTTACACATATCTCATACGATTTGATATTTTAAAGATCACCATCCACCCATTTTTTCTATAATATTTATTTGACTTCCATGATTTTTTTCGAAGGATTTTTCTACTTGATAATTTTAAGAAAAGTTTGGTGCTAGCTCTGTTACAAATACAGAGCACTGTATGTTATGGAACAGCCATAGTTTTGCATATGGTTATCGATCGTTAACATGATCCGCTTATGCCCAGTGATGCAATTGCTTCTAGCATTATAATAGCCAATGCCATCTTTCTTCCAAAGTATTAAATTGTTGTTTCTCTTATTAAAAGCCAAAGAAATGTGCTTATTATAGAGGACACATGCATACTTTTCAAGTTACTAAATAAAAATAGATGAGTTGCAGATAACATGGCACACGGACAACAAGTATAATCTAGAAATAAGCATATGCTTGTGGCTTGCGGCATACTTATCATTGACCTAAGCAAATTGGTTCGCCGCACCAAGTTCCAGTTAACTTGTAATGGAGTATTGGAGTGACAAGAAAGACTGAGTCTCTCAAAAATACTTTGCTGAACTTGAACCATTGTCCATCCATCATTTCCAGATTTATGGTTTTGTATGTATATTACTTGCTTGCTGCTTCATGTACTTGACCATTATTTTACTATAATCTATTTTTTCTTCTGTTTGTTTCATTGGTTTATTTACCCATCACATCTTTACCGTTGAGTTGCTCAATAATTTCTTGTTTCTAATTGTAGCTAGCTGATGCCAAGGATGTGATGGATGTAGTCCGGAATATTGAAGGTGTAAGCCTTCCTGTATTGACACCAAACATTAAGGTAATATAATTTGATTCAGATAACTTTTGAGTACTTATGTCTGTTTACCTCATTTCACATTTATTCTGTTCAATGGTAATCAGGGATTTGAGGCAGCTGTTGCAGCAGGTGCAAAAGAAGTTGCAGTATTTGCGTCAGCTTCTGAAGCATTTTCCAAGTCAAACATAAACTGCACCATTAAAGAGAGCCTTGCTCGCTATAAAGATGTTGCTCTTGCAGCAAAAGAGCTAAAAATCCCCATGAGAGGGTGAGTTATGTCACATTGTAGCCTGATGTTGCATCAAGTTTAATTTCTACATTTGCAAATACCAGGTGTGTGTATATGAAATAATGAGCAATTAAAGTAATCTGGATTTGATTTATTCTGTTGAATAACCAACCAGTCTACCTGTTGCCTCTGGCATCAGCTCACTAGCTAGTCTAGTGTATGATTTATCTTTTTCTGGATGGTAGTTCAGTTTACCAGAGTTTTATTCTTGGATAAACCTGTATGAATAGCTTATAAAAAATAGTGTGTGTTAATAGTAGCTCATTGCATAAACTAGGAGTAGATGCTAACACAAAGATAAACAGGAAAGTCTTCACATACATGGTTTGGCATAATGGTGTGGGCAAATCTGATTTATGGAACAATCATTTGGTTAGAACTTAGAAGAGATATGTGAGCATAATTAGTTAATGAAGTTAACATTCTCTTCATTTTGTACTGGTTCTTGGTTCAACATGTTGATATCTAGTTCCTTTACTTGACAAGAATATAGGTATGTTTCTTGTGTGGTTGGATGCCCAGTAGAAGGATATGTGCCACCATCAAATGTAGCTCATGTGGCGAAAGAGCTTTATGACATGGGTTGCTATGAGGTTTCACTTGGTGATACAATAGGCGTTGGTACCCCAGGTACTGTTCATATTGCCTAATTTCCATCTCCTGTTTTGTGCTCTATATTATCTATAGCTTCATTCAGCTGCTGCAAGACCTTAGTTCATTACATTTGTTAAACAAAAAATATTTCTTGCTGCCGGGGGCAGTTTGGTGCTTAACAGCTCACCCCTACAATCTTCTGGAGATTGTATGTAGTTCTTTTTTTAGGAGATTGTATGTAGTTCTTTTTTTAGGAGATTGTATGTACTAGTTATTAACAGGATATTTGTTTTTCAGTGCATCATGATAACAAAAATTCCTGTTCTTATCAATACTTACCAGAAAACAAGAAAACATCACATAAAAGGAAAACACCATCGCGAACCATGTAATTCATGCGAATGCCAGTAGACTCTTGCCCTTTTATACACATAGAAGTTTTTGTCTACTAGCTTTGGTTTATTACCCTTCTTCTCCAGCTCCATGCTCCCATTACTAGCCGGGTTTTAAACAGTTTGCTTCCTCCATCTATCCAGGCACCGTCGTTCCCATGCTTGAGGCTGTTATGTCCGTTGTTCCCAAGGAGAAGCTTGCTGTCCATTTCCACGATACCTACGGCCAATCGCTTTCAAATATCCTCATCTCTCTCCAGGTAAATCATCCACCAGATACTAAACAAATCATCACACAGAGCCAAATGGTTGTGAACTTGTAACAACAAAAGAATCATATGTAATTGATCGTGTCCTCTGCTCTCTCTTTTTTTTTCTCATCTTCGAGTGCAGTGGCCATGATATTTATTCCATTTTTCTACTGAAGAATGCCGCATGTTTTCTTACCAACGATTACTGTATTTGCCTTTGAATCAGATGGGTGTGAGCGTCGTGGACTCCTCTGTAGCGGGCCTCGGGGGCTGCCCATACGCGAAAGGTGCATCCGGCAATGTGGCGACGGAGGACGTGGTGTACATGCTGAACGGGCTGGGGATCAGCACCAACGTCGACCTGGGCAAGGTGATTGCCGCCGGTGAGTTCATCTGCAACCATCTGGGGCGCCAGTCTGGATCCAAGGCAGCTATCGCTCTGAGTAGCAAGGTTACTACTGCCAACGCCTCCAAACTGTGAGGAACACGCATCCACTGTTGCAGTCTTACAGTTGATGCATTTCAAACATACAAATGTACGATGAATAAAGGCAGAATTGGTTCCATGCTATTAAAGTGAACCGAGATTTTTCGTTGGCAAAACTAAAATCGGGAGCTTTTGTGCTGTAAAATCAATTTTGCCCGAAATAAATGGACTGATGATGGGATTGTTGATCGATGTATACTAGATTAAACTCGATGGCATAAAATAGATTGTCTCATATGTTTTATATAGTTACACCCTCACTAAATTCTTAAAACCCACATACAAGTATGGCAATCATTAGTATTGTCAGTATTATAGATAACGCATACATCTTATACTTGAATTTATGCTATACGGAGTACCACTTACCTAATGACATACAAGAAGGTATACTTAATTAAGGCAATATGGCGGATTCAGATGGAGATTGTTTTTCTAGGATAGAAAGTGCCAAAGTCCTATTCAGAAAAGACAGGTTTTCTTGGCTTGTATTCAATTCAGGTTCTTCGACTTTTACTTGAAGAAGAAGGCAGTCATCGTTATAAATGCAAGGCCCCCCCAATGGAGGGGAGGGGATGAAATCACAAACCATAGCCAGGGCCATATCAAGAGACAATCCAGAGGAAGCCAAAGCCCTAGTTGTCGATAAGATTTTGCCAAGCCGGTGGGTTAGATTAGCTAGTCTTCTTCCTCATTGTAATTCATGTGATACTTTTTCCCTAAATATACATATAAACTGGAGTATGGTTATCACTCATCTTGAGAGCCTAAACCAGTATAAACTCTTGTTCCTTGTCTACTAGATATGATATCGCGTACACCTTGGTTACAATGTTTCTCATACTCTACAAATATTGTAGACGGGTATAGTCTGTTGACAAGTATATCATAAAACCTACCATGTAAAAATGTCATGTCAACTCACTAAGCACTTAAAAGATCAATATACAGGCAAAACAATTACATCTAAAACTCAACATATAAGCATCCTAAATCATCATTTCTCATATCATTTTCATAACACTTTAACACAACTCCACCCATCATTTATATAACATTTAACATATATTTATCCATATATTCTGCAGCAGAGCATGAGACATCATCTAGTTATAGCATATTCTTACTACATCTAGTTCTTTATAAAAAGACTATATATAGAAACAATACGTGTAGTTAAACCTTAAAATATTGAACTATTAATAAATGTTAAACTACTAGGATTTTAAACGTAAATTTATATTAGTGGATTTGTTATGGAAAGACATTTCATATGGTTATAGTTTCAATAATTTTATTAAATACATACTCCCTCATTTTTAATATAGCTACGTTCAAATTTTATATCAAAATATAGCTAGTATTTACCAAGGATACTCATAGGGTCATAGTGATAAAATATCCAAAGTACTTCTCATCTCCACAACCTCACCCACATTCCGTTAATCGGGACAATTAATAAAGAACAATATAGTATTTTCACCTCTGTTCTCAATTTCTGTTCACATGAATAATTATATTATAGGAGTTCACAGGAAAAAACAAAATATATTTTAGGAGAGAGAGTAGTTTTAAAAAATATAATGTGTATAAACAATGTCCAAGACATTAAAAGATCAGAGGCAGGCACAATATATAACAGCAAGCTCGTGGATAAGCAATATAGTATGTGAATGAGATGAACTAACAAGAAGCCCGTGGATAAGTATAGTACGTGAATGAGATGAACTAGCAAAGGTGCTATGGGTGGGACCCTAATGTGAACCCACGAGGGTTTGATGCCCGATCTTTCGATGAGAGAGTTGGATAACTCAATTGGGAAGGAGATGACGTTCACGGCCCGACTACAACCGTCCAAAGACGCTGCGCCTTAGCAACCGATACACCACCTCCAATGGTCGTCACGGACTTGCGGTACGCGACAACCCAGCCATGAGGACACTCGTCCTGCAAGCAATCGAAGAACAAGCAAGAACAAGTAGAACAAGCACGAAATTGCTAAATAAGATAAAAGTTTTACTAAGAATTCGCAATATGGTGGGGTTCCGAAAACAAACAGACGGGCGGTTTAACCAACACGCGCGCTGTATGCAAGTAGCAAGTCGCTAACTCTAATCAATAAAACCCCAGAAACTCTAAAGGGGTACCTAGCTATTTAAAGGGGTGTTGGGGTTATGCTCTATCCCTAGGACGCGTCCCTAGTGGACCCAACTTGATACACAACCCATTGGGCCCAAATAAGGTAACGCAGCACCTTTGACAGAAAAAGACTCGGTAGTAAAACGATGATTGCGACCGCTCCAGAAGAGATATGGATATGAGACCGAATTCATTTGAAAGTAAACTTGATAAGCTTTCCATAAAATGCTTATACACCCAAATCGGAGTTTGCATGAAGTCGTGGCGGTTGTCACAAGTTGGCGCTGTCCTGCAGTCCAAATCCAGCCCGCGCGAATCCTCTCCCCTTTTGATCCTCTCCATCATTCCTAAGTAAAACAAGAGTGCACGCGTCTCCGGGGTACAAATAAGATGAACATGAACTCAAGAATGAACTCACCTGATAGTTGAGTTGACGTGCACGAGCGCGGGTAATAGGACCATGAGGTTGTACTTATGGAGACATTTGTGGAAACATGGATGTATCGATGGTGTTGATGTCCTCATCAGACCCATTGTTATTAAAAAAAAGTAGATTTGACAATTGATTTCTTCCTCTCCTAAGTAGTGGAATATAACATGTGGGCCCAAAATACTCTCTCCTTTGAAATCCAGTGCTATGGCTAGTAACTATACTTTGGAATCCAGTGCTATGGCTAGGACCTGGTTTTACCTTGGAACCCATGCAAAAAAAAATTCTACTATGTATAGAGTGAGCTTTATCTCCTCTCTACTATAGAACCCCTCCAAAAAACGATATTGTCCATGCTCTAAATGGACACAAGTTCTATATTGCATGTGGTTTCAAGTAGGGTCCATAAAATTTAAAGGAACACATGAAAGGCCCCACAGTGGTCTGTGACCTAACCCATGCCTTAAATTCCCCAACTCGATTCGGGGATTGGGGGTGACTGAGTACGAAGGCACGACACAACAAGGCTCGAGTTCCACAACGTGGCCACGCCCCTCTCACCCCACGCCGCATGCCATCGATCTGTTTAGAGAACTCGTGCCTCAATAGGGGTCCGCGGGTCTTCACAGGGTAACGGGGAGGCGGGCGTGACATGGAATCTCCAACGTGAAAAGTTAGGGCGAACGCCACCTAGGTACATTGTGAACGTCCTTATGAAGCAGGTTAATTTTGGGTCACATTTGATGTAGCCATGAATCCATGATGATGATAATTTCACCAGCGCAAAGGAAAACTCACCGGTTCGATCAGAAACACTAGCGCGTCCAGTATTGCTGGAGTCTAGGCTTTTGTTAAATTTCATCGACAAATATCGTGCCTTCAACTTTTGCCGTTTGTTCTGGGCGATTCATATCGGTAGACCAACAGCTCAGTTCCCCGTACTTAGCAGTCCGATAACGCATCGCCGCGAGCTACCGAACCGAACATGTGTCTTCCTGCATCAACCCTGCCATGACATGGTGAGAGGTGCGACCGCCCGTCGCTTTGCACTCACAGCTGCTCTTCCCTGTGACGGGCCTTTAAGGCTCTGTTCGGTTGCACTCATTTCCACTGTGTTACAGGCAACAGGCACAGTGTCTTCTGTGTGCAGCTGCGGCAACGCAGCGGCCAAACAGGCCCTAAGGCTTTTAACTAACCAAACTCGCCCTGCGAACTTCCGAGTGTGTCTCTCAGACAGAACTTGCACTCTTACAGGCACCACGGACATATCTACAGAAGTTCAGTATATTCCTAGTGGATGGAGATACTCGGAGAACTCTCAAAACAATAATTTTTCTGCATTCCTGTTGGATGGAGATACACAGAAAACTACCAAACAATTCTTTTTTAAAAAAATTACGATCTTTTTTAAAATATTCACATGTACGTAAGCACTGCATTCAATCTTTTAAATATTCACATGTACGTAAGCACTGCAATTTACAATTATAAAATGCCAACTGAAAAATGACATGTAAAGGATAACGATCTCACTGCTTCACCCGTCAACAGGGGCTGGCAATCATGGGGACGTGCACCTATGCTTCCGGCATAGTTGACGAGGAAACGGAGATTTTAGTAGCATTTCTGTCCGCGTCATGAGTCATGACAGGCAACAGCAATAGAGAAATCTGTACTAGTGTACAAGTTTAGGAGTAAGTTTTAAGGCTTCCGAGGGAACTTTGAGAAATCAGGGCGCCGTCGCTCCATGTATGCATTTTTGCCTTCTTTTGCCTCTTCAGTTCCATAGAAGATCAGTGTCGCATTGCCACCGAGTTCCTGCAGCAGAAGCGCCCAATGCATCAGTGATTCCAGCAAGCTCAGACATCCAGGGTTAAGTGTGTTTAGGAAAGGAGCAATGCAATGCCAACTGAAGATCCTCAATTATTTTTGAACTCCAACAGTTACAGAGGAAGAAAAGAACTGTAATTTTATCTCTGGTTTTCAATGAATGTTGTTAGTACCTGAAGGCCAGCATGACCATCATCAGCTGCATTGAGTGCAGATTTCAGCACCCGGATGGCTGTTGGGCTGTTTCTTAAGATTTGCCGGCACCATTTCACCGTTTCTTGCTCCAAAACAGCGAGCTATATGCACAAAGAATATATACGGTTAGTGCATAAACACCTGGATGAGTCATAGAGACTGCAGTAGTTGTAAACGCCTCAGGCACTCACTGGTACTACTACATTGACGAGACCCATTCTGTCTGCCTCATCAGCTGTATAGAACCGTGATAGAAACCACATCTCACGAGCTTTCTTTGGTCCTACCTGTCCGAGACAGAAAAAAAAAAGACTGAAACATATACTTTCTATTTTCTGAAAAAATGAGGATGTTTCGGATAGGGGATGACATGTCAATGCCTGATATGGGAAGGTATGCAACGACACAAAAGCTCTATTGAGGGGTGTAATTGCTCTACGTTTAATCTATGCAAAATGTATATAGGACATGCACCTCATTGACTTACCAACCGAGACATAATTGAAGAGCCATAGCCAGCATCAAAGCTTCCAACCTGTATAAATCAGAGACAAGGTAAAGTAAGCTTTGCGTTTCACTGCTAAAATTTACTCTGAACAAGATAAAAGCAAAAAACTTTCTTTCAGAAAAAAAAAAGGTGAGTGCAAAAGAAAAACAAAGCAACTCAGATTGGACCATTCAGATAACCTACTCTTAAAAGTACTATAGAACACAGGTAATCACCAATCCCACCAAGTGTCGAACTGTCAAACTACAAGGAAACTGTGTTTGAGACTTCGTTTAGCTTTTACAACTCCCTCGTTTACCGTGAATACTTTTTTCAAACTGCTAAACGGTACGTTTTTTGCAAAAACTTTGTATACAGAAGTTTCTTTGAAAAATCAAATAAACCCATTTTTCAAGTTTGTAATAGTTAATACTTAATTAATCATGTGCTAACGATATTTTTCATTTCACGTGTGGCAAAAAAGCAAAAGCTAAACGGGCTTTCAAACAGAGCCTAAATGCACCATGTGTTCTTGATGCATAGCCTAAACACCAAGCTATTCAGCCTACTTTCATTAACATTTGATTGCACTAGTAGTTCAGTGATAAAATTTTCCCATTTAATCAAAGTCTGGATAAGCTTATAGAAGCTTAGATCACTGAATTTTCAGATGTGCTATGGTGAAACCAAAGTTATCATATTCTTTGGGTGGCATAGCTGAAATTCATCAATGCTACTAAAGACAAGCACAAGGCCCTGTACATGCTAGAGAAATGTCAATACACCTCCCAACAATCATGTTGTTGGACTCTAGCTTTATGTAATTCCGTCTCTAAATCTTACTGCATTTGGCCGACGTTCTGTCGCTGGCCCAGCGGGAAAAAGGAAAAATGAAATGTCAAGACAAATTAGATTGTTGTAACGGAAGTTGCATCAGAACTTTGAGTGATACTGTGATAGCAACTGACGTTGTTCCGCTATATTGACTAACTTTTATAATAGCAATGGAGTAATGCCCATACACAAGAAGTAATAACAATAGGCCAGAAAATCACCTTAGGACCTGTCTGCCCGAAAATTGCGTTGTCAGCTGCAATCGTTAGATCACACACCATGTGCAAGACATGGCCTCCTCCAACAGCATAACCAGCAACCTGATATAGTATGAGCAGCAAATTTAACATGTAGAAATGTAGTACTAATGTAGAATGGTGAAATGAGAAAAAAAATCACAATAGTGATGATAATACCATTGCTATAACAGGCTTTGGAAGGCGCCGTATTTGTACCTGAAGAAGCAACATGTACATTCTACTCAGAGCTAAAAACATCATTCTGTACTGGGTTTGATGAGTGAACAGTAGAACATAAGACATCAACAATGTGAACAAGTAGTTTTCATTTAGGACTTTAAGTACCACCAAAATAGAATAGTTTATGGAAGCTCAAATAAGAATATCATGAACATTGAACACACTCAAATTGAAGCCCAGAAATGTAAAAGTGAATTTTATCCCGAAAAGAGGCTTTCGCCTAAAGAATAGATAAACATACAGAGCAGAGTAGTACATCCAACCTCAGCTACAAAACAGAGCCCTCGAATACTTGCACGCAATTCTTTTGAAAAAACAGCACAAGAAGCACGAGAAGCTTGTTATGAGGTGTGAGAAACTTAATTATATTTTTCTGAGATAGTCAATCAGTTTGTGCAAATGGCAGAGTAATGCGTCTGACCTGGAGGTCTAGGACATTGAGCCGGCCAAAGCTATCAAAATCAACATATCCATCAGAATCCCTTAATGCCTGGTCACCGCCGCTACAGAAGGCCTGGGTCCCCTGTCCATCAAAAAACATCAAAGTAAATATTTCCTTCACATTGCCTACCAGCTGGAACCTGAATACCTAGTGATTACTCTAGCAAAATTACCTTCCCTGTTAGTATGATGACTCCGATTGAACTATCGTCTCGAGCATCCTCGAAGGCGCGCATAAGCTCTTTCACGGTCAGTGGTCGGAATGCATTCCTTCTATAAGGGCGGTTTATTGTGATCTGCCACAGGAATCGCGATTGCGATCAGCCAGTCACGAAATGAGAGATGAACGCACGCTATAATGCTAGTCAACAAAAGAGATCGGTCTTAGCAATTCAATAAAGGGAGCTAAACTGTGCTGTACACTACAATGATTAAATTGCCAATTTGGCATAACACAGATTAAATTGTTACAACTCTTCACCTTGGCGATGCCCTCGCCGACGGCCTTCTCGTAGATGATGTCGACGAAGCCCTTCCCGGACTCGTCCGTCGCGGCGCGCCACTCCGGGGGCTCCGACGGCACGTCGCCGTGGACCCGTCGGTAGCTGTCCGACGCTGGCGACGACGACGCGGTGGGGGAAGGCGCGAGGGGAGGGGCGGAGGCGAGCGGGAGCGGGAGGGAGCTGGGCAGGAGGTGGGCCGTGACTCGGGCGAGCCTCCTCTCCGCCGCGTCCATAGCGAGGGAGAGGCGGATGTGCCGGAGTAACGCGTTGTGGGGGCGACGGAGCGTGGCGCGCGGGGTGTGGTTGGGTTGATGGATGGTGCTTTGGATCAGACGAGGGCCGGGGCAGGGTTTGGGAGGGGTTATATATATGGTTGTTTTTCGAAAGAAACCCCATGCTTTTCGGTTTTACAGCTCCCGTAGAAGCGGATTTTTCGTTTCTTCGTGTTGTATTTCTATTAAAGACGATGGTTTTTTCAAATAAAACGTAACAGGGTGTCGGTCGGTTCGAGGACATACGTCCAATTCCGTGTAAACGCGAGGAGCTTTTTACAAAGTTGCCAACCACGTGTAAATCTTTTCGATGACCCAAAAAAAAGAAGAAAATCGATGAGGGTAGGAGGGTTATGAGCTTTATGATTTATGATATATGGTCAGCTTTCCTGAAGAACTTAAGCTGGTGTTTTCGGTTGGTTCATGAAACCCAATTTAGGCTGAGTTCGGTAGTATAGGATGAGAACTAATCTCTCTAATATGTAAAACGAAACGACTCATTGACGCATGATTAATTAAGTATTACTTTATTCTTTTAAAAAATAGATTAATATGATTTTTTAAAATAACTTTCGTATAAAATTTTTTGACAAAAAACACATCGTTTAGCAGTTTAAAAAACGTGCACACAAAAAACGAGTAAGATGAGTTAGGAAAGGTGAAAGAAGAATACAGCCTTATGCTAGCTAGCAGAAATTAGAAGGAACAATACGCATTATTTTCTAAACGTTTTTACGCGACTTGCTCAATATTGCAATAGAACAGCTGCACATTTAAAAACAAAAGGAATGGGTAGCATATTCAGGTGTAATAATCTACGGTCTACATAACTAGAAGGAATAAGTCTATTTTGCTTCCCTCAACTTATGTCCTTAGTTGAATTGTATCTCTTAACCGCAAAACCGGGTATAACACCTCTCCTAACTCCAAAACCCGTTGCAAATCGACTCCTCTAACGGTATTAAGTCCAATTTTAGCTTATGTAGTATCCATGTGACATCTTGACTAGGTCTTCATACCACGTGACATCTATGTGGCACTCACAGTAAAAAAAATCAGGTGGGACCTACATGGGGCCCACATATCACACATTCCATCTCTCTCTTTCATGTCCTCCTCTCTCACACCTTCTATCGGCAACATAGCCCGGGCAGCGGCGACAGGCGTAGGGGAGAAGCTCGTTGGCCATGGCGCGCATGGGGAGGAGATCGTTGGCCGAGCGCGCGTGGGGGGAGGAGCTCGATAGCCGGCCGCGCGCAGGAAGGAGCTCACCAGTCGGCGTGCGCCGGAGGAGCCACCGCCAACAGAGGTTTGGGCGAGCCTCAACACGTGGATGCGGCGACCGGAGTGGACCGAGATCGTTGAGGAGGAGAGACCACACCTACAGCCACAACAACCAGTGGATCTACCATCACCAAGCTCCACCTCGCTCAGCCGCCGGCGAGCTCCTCCCCGCACGGCCGCTGGCGAGCTCCTCTCCCCGCACGACCGACCGATGAGCTCCTCCTCGTGTGTGGCCGTCCGCTTGCAAGCTCCTCCCCTGTCCGCCATCCCTCACGTGTTGATGGAAGTGAGAGAAAAGAAGAGATGACAGAGAGAGGAGGGAAAGAGGTAAGGAAGAAGATGGGATGACATGGAGGCCGCTGACAAATAGGTCCCACCTCAGTGAGTCAACTACCACGTCGGATGAAACCGTCCAAAGAGTTAATTTGCAACAGTTTTAGGAGTTGGGGGATGAGTTATACCCGGTTTTACGGTTAAGGGATGCGATTCAACCAGAGGCATGACAAGGGAGGCAAAATAGACTTATTCTAACTAGAATGAAATGGATGAAGAGGACAGTTAACTTTGGGCCCATTTAACAAAAGCCATCATATATAATTAGAACGAGTGCTACAATCTCACTCACCGAAAATAATTTTTATTTTAAAAAAAAGAGCAAATCATCGGATCATTTCCATCTTCAAATCAAACGTTTAAAGTAGCAATCTCATTTACACTAGCTTGATAAGCACAATGGTACATAGCTAATGTGTTCCTGAATGTTGAACAGACTAGTGCACTCAGCCTCAGGGCTTCAATTATATACTTGATGGAGCCCATGAGGAAATACAAAATATTTGCACCAGCCCACCCAAAAAATGATCAGTCAGTCAAGCCTCCCTATATAAGTCGTCATAATGTTTTGCTGAACTCCCCTGATGGCAGCACAAGACCTTTTCCGTAGGCCGCTAACAAAAGAGCCTCTGCTCGCCCTGCATAGAAAGAACATGTATCATCATCTACTCTCATGGGACGCTTCAATTAAATGGACTAAAGTTACTACCTCCGTCCCAAAATATAACAACTTTTAAACGGATAGAACACATCCTAATACTACAAATCTAGACAGGCGAATGTGTCCCATCATTCAAAAGTAATTATATTTTGAGACGGGGGAGTAACTAAGTTACATAAAAAACTTATTATTTAACTCATCATGTAGGTCGTGAATTTTAACACGTACACAACCTACCGATTTGATGCAAAATATTAGCAACTAAACACAGTGCACACTGTGAGTATGAAGCATATCAGGGGGCGTTTGATTTTGCTTTGGTGTGCACCTGGCAAGACAGACAATGGTTCTTTATATTCTCTGACATATATATTGCTTGTTTATTTATGTGTATCAATCAAGTTTCCTTCAAATGTTCGGCTGAACTATTCACTAAAAATCAGATATAGTGAACTGAAAACGATCTTGTTGCAGTGAAAAAAACATTTATATTAGTAGGTGACATAGTCAGTAAAAGTTTCACAGTAGTAAGATGTATACCATGATGTTTCTTCCTATTCAGGGACAGAGCCTTGTCCGGGAACAAGATTGAAGCAGCTTGCCTGCTATCATCCTGTTATAGATCATATAGACGACCATAAGAGGGCTATAGAACAGCAATAAGTTGATATTCTACTTCAACACTAACCGTATTAAGTTATTGACATTGAAATCATGTTAGGACAAGATCAAAAGCTAACAACATAGATCTTCTTGAGATATGAAGGTAATATTTTTCAGATATTTAATTCATGAAGTTGTATATAGGAAGTATTTCAGTGTTCTCCCGAAAATGAAGTATGAAACTCTAAAAGTGGATTGAATGCCTAATTTGTGACCACACACTACTTCACTACCAACAACTGTATAGAACTTCCCTTATTTACACTACAGATAAAAAGAAGCAACAAAAACTTCAGGCTCGCCATATAGAAACAACAAGAATACAGACAGACACATGTTATCTTCGTAGCCCTGGTAATGAAGTGAGACCTCAATCCCATCCCATCTTCTTGTTAAACTCCAATAGTCCATTATACCCAACCTATCATGTACTTCAGCCCTAAGCCAGCTCCCACCCACATCCCCATTTTGGCCTCATTATGTTTATGTTGTACAGTGTGTTCATTTTAGTTCACACCTTCATTTAACTAATTTGGAGGCCTTGTTATATATCTGCAAAATCTTTCCGATACCTCCAGGTTAACAAACAACCAACTCTACTAGAGATTGTAGAAACAAAGAGTCATAAAGCAACTTTATGTTCCATACTTCCATATGACAAGAGTAACAAACCTTAGGTGATCTGCTTCGTGTTAGCCCAAAATAAGCCTTCCAGGTCTGTGATGCAACTGGAACAACTGAAAAACCAGATGCAACTAGAGCAGCAATCCACAGGCCATACGAAAAACCTGTACTCCACCATCCCTATATGACCCAGAAAAATCACTAACAGAACAGAAAGTTATTGCTGAAATTCACATTGCACCACATGGTGTGATTATTCAAATTATGAACTAATTTCAAATTGGAGTTCATTGTTTCAGTGTATCTCTAGCTTCAGCTTATGTGAGAAACATTGTCAGGAAACATGATATCTTGAACTGTTAAGGACAAAATTAGTTCTATTGTTTTCAGCCATTGCAATTGTATATACATAATTACATATTCAGTAAAAAAAAACATAGGAGAGCACTGTTATCCAATCGCATACATTCTCCAACAATCAATGCACAGGACATTAGTTTCATACTGTTGGCACAAGAATTTCTAGTGAATGGCTAAATGTGAGGAAGGATAAGAAGTACCAGCTTTCCATCAGTTGGAAATGGGCTTGACTTCTCAATATAGGCCGTAGTTCCTGCAAGAGAACGAAACAAACAATGATCTCATGATTAGAAACAATGTAGTTTCACATAATGCATATCTAAAAGAAGAATGTGATAACTATGAATGACCATAATGAGTAATCATAATGCCCCTGTCCCTTGCGCTGAACACAACACGAAGCAAACCAGCACCACCCACAAAAGAATGCAGTAAGCAGTACAAGTTGCACCCATCTGTTCATACCAGGAGGCGCATCGAGGCCACGGAGCAGCTCGATGATGGATTTGGTGTCCAAGCGCTTCCGGATGAACTCCGACACCACTATGTGCACGAACGGATTATCAAACACCTACAAGACATGAACACCTTTGCTCAAGCACACAAGTTGTACACCCAGAATGCGAGTTCTATTGGAGCACAGAAACCCAGCCATACCTGCGAGGACCCGTCGGGCGAGAGGACGGCGATTGCGCCACCCGTATCGGGATCCACCCCAATCGCCCAGCCGGTGGAGGCCACGGCGGCGGCGGCCTCGCCGTCGTCGACCGGGAGCAGCGAGAGGGAGGCCAGCCATGGGTCCCTCGTATCGGCGTCCGCCAGTAGCTTCGCCCTCTCCCTCGCCCTAGCCCTAGCAGGGGACCTGGAGGGCCTCACCGCGGCGGTGACGGCGGCGGCCGGAGCGGGCACGCGCCGGCGACAGCTTCGGGAGCGGAAGGGCGGGGCGAAGAAGGCCGCGGCGGCGTCCCGGTGCAGGGTGGAGCGGCGGAGTGCGGTGGAGCGGAGCGCGTTCATGTGGTCCTGGCTGCCGGCGGGAAGAGCGGCGGCGGCCGCTGCCATNATGAGGGAGGCGGCGGCGGAAGGGGGAGGGAGGGAGGGGTTTTGGGGGGATAAGGCGTCAGAGGACGACGCAGGCGTGATGGCTTTTGCTCAAGAATTTCCCCTCCTCGTTTATTTTTGCTTCGTTTTCTTGGTTTTTCTTGATTGCAAAGTTTTTATCTTTGTCAAATTAGACATTTCTCTTTAAAAAACAAAAAAAAAGTTGAATTTCAAATCCTCTTCGGAGGTTTAGTTGAAGTGATAGTGTATTTGACGTAGTGAAAAATGAAAACGTGTGTGATAAATTTATTGCAGATGTAGGGTACATAAATTCAAAAGCGTATTTGTGATTTGCGAGATATAATATCACTGAAATGATGTTTTTTTATTTTTTTATTTAGAAAAGAGCTATCATATGTGTTTTTAATACAAATTTAATGAGGTTAGTGTGAACACATATGACATCCTCTATCATTATCCTAATGTTATTACAATCATTATCCTAATGTCATTACAGACACCGACATGTAAAACCTAAAGAGAATAGGATTCACATGTCAGTGGTTGTAATGGTACTTCTATAATGATTTATGGTAGAGGATGCACATCCCTTTTATCAATATACTTTTCGTATGAATTTATTGAGCTCGGAGATTATTGTTCCCTATCTATTGGAGCATGTTTCATGGTGCATAGGTATCTTTCATGTAACAGAACAAAAAAACATTGCATAAAAACGAAGAAACTAAGCAGGATAGTGGTTTTCTTTACTGCCGGATGCAAACGGTTAGCACCCAGTAACCCAGCCAAGCTAAAAATTTTAAACAAAAATTTAGTTTTTTTGTTAAATTTAAGCCGGTTTCAGTTTACCACGGTAAGTGGGCTTACCACCAGGGTCGATAGCCCCTCCATGAATTTGGCCGAAACTATAACATGATTAGAGTACTCCATGAATCGATGCTAGAACTGATCACAAGGCACAAAATTCTAAAGAATTTTACACTATGATTCCAATGTTTATATATCATCTATCCTACAAGCTGAATTTGGAATTATACATCATCTGTAAGGTGAGAGAAATTTAAATATTGACATAGATAACCCGTTAACCGCAAATGTTTGCTGACTTCCTAAGCTGACAGCTAGTAAGAGACGAGTGGAACTTCTCATCAAATCATGGTAGCAGTGGCAAGTGAATAAATTAGCAGCCACCATTCATCGCCAATCTGCTGCCTAATGCACCACAGCATGCTGCCTCCTCTTAGAAATATTGCAATGTTTCCAGGGAAGTCGCATTAAGTTAGCTCAACGAGTCTGTGCTTCAAGAAGGATGTTCGTGGCCGTGTTGATGTCATTTCTGGCTCGCATTAGCGCCTGTCTTGCAGCATTTCCATCAAAGCCCATCGAAACCAGCATAGCGATCGAAGATTCTGGGGGCTCCACGACGGGAGCGAATCCAGAAGGCTGATGGTTCTATATCAAACAGACATAATCATGTAAGCATATAGTCATTGGTTTTCTTTCAGGCAGTGCTTAGGAATTCGGTGTTGATAAAGGTGTCATGCCTTGTAGGTTATAAGCTTGTACCAGTAGAATAATAATTGCATAACGGTAACAGATACGAAACATCAAAACCCATCAAGATGAGACCTGTAACTTAAGTATGAAATTTAAGAACAATGTGGACCAAGGATAATGTCAGTCACAACAGTTTTGTGCTTGAAACTGGAGTTGTCTTAATCTTGTTGATGATTACATATATGCATCAGTATTTGATCTATGTATGTTCACTTCAGTTACTATGGATCTTCATCACATATGATGGAAGGCATCACAAAATAATCATAATCTCCCAGTGGAATCATTAAAACATGCATATATGGCAGCTAAGAATATGAACAGTTACCCACCAGCTATGAATACAGATGAAAAGATCTATTTATCGAAGGATCAACACACACAAAAATCAAACTCCAAAATCAGCTTATCAAAAACTAACCTGCGCAGCACGGCTTGTACGAGAACTCATGTTTCCGACCAGACTCCTGGAGGGCCGAGATAAACCTCCCGAAGAAGGTGCAAAAAATCTTGCGAAAAATGATGCAATAACCTGTGGCATCTGTACAACGAGCATAAATAGTTAGAACTTAGAAGTGCAGACAGAAAAATAGGTATGTTTTGAGCCTTTGGTCAAACTCTAAAGACAAGGAAATATAACAATAAATAAAAGCTCATATCCTACCCCCCATAAACTCAAAAAGAACAGTGCTACACCAGATCGTACTACTCAAAACTAAGTAAGCTAGCAAATATCCAACAAAAAAAGGGAAACCAGGAAGAAACAACAAAATGCAACAGCAAACAAGGTCTGACTAGATGTACTTTCACTTAATTCTGCCTGCAACCATATGTCAGCATGGACCATACAGGTGGTACGTGCTATTCTTTTCTTCGAAATGATTATCTGATATTTAACAACTGTAGGTGGAGCAGGTAATGACTAACTCCAGCCTGATATTACTTGGTCCAGTTGATTCCGTATCATATTGCACTGGCAGCAGTGAGATTTTATTAAAAATTACTTCTGATGCCATGACTCATGACTTGTGACTACAATAGTTCTAGTATAGAATTAAATATTATTCCAAGTAATCAGGCGACTAACAGAAAAAACAATAAGGTAAAAATAACAACAGAATATAATTTTAGTGGTATTGACGACAACGTAACAAGAAAAAAAATAATATAATATGAATAAGGGAGAACTTACCTTCATCCTGCGGATGCCAAGCACGTTGAAACGATAGAGAGAACCAGCAATCAGACCACAAATACCAGGAATAAGGGAACGCTTCCCAGAAGATAAAAGCAGCTGCTTAAAAGTAACAGGAAAGTTGTGACAATGAAATATTTAAGTGTAAATGACAGATAAGTATCAGTTCTGTCTAAAAAACTAACCTGCAGGCCAGCTAGGTATATGAATGATTTATCACTGAAGTTAACACCAAAAATACGAAACCGTGATGTGACAGGAATGTCAAGAAAGAATGGAATGAACGAGGCAAATATAAGGCCATAAGGTCCACATGCAAGAGTGCTGAGATAGTTTGTATCTGCAAAAAAAGGAATATCAATAGAAGCTCAATAATGACGAATAGAAAAAATCAACATTAGGCACAAAATTATGACAAAAACTGCACACTCAATAAATTTTAAAAACTCAGAGAAAATAATGCTCATAATTCAACAGCTAAGCTCATGAAAAATAATCATGACAAAGAGAGAAGGAAACTAACATCAGCATGGAGCTTAATGTATCGAAAGACCACAGTAAAATGGTGAAGAACAATAAATCAAGAGTTCTGCCCTATAGCATAATATGGCCAGAGAAACTGGATAGTATCTTAGTATGTCACATATAATGAATCTCTCTAGATAGCAACTACCTGACTTGAATTCATAACATATTGAACCAATAAAGTTGTATTTGCTTGCAAGTTGCACCAAATGATGCATTGCTTGCTTGTTCATCGGTTGGGTGCTGATATTTATCAAAATTTAGCCTACAAACTGCTCAGCTAGGCTCTCAACTATATTCCTTTTTAAGGTATACCTTGACATTTTCTTATCTAGACAACAGCCAATCAATTTCCAGAACATCCAAATTATAACAGTTGCAAAAGCAGGAAAATGGAAACTATGTTAGTATCTAAGCACCATTCATAACTACTTAAGGAAAAGGAATTTAAAAGTAATTTCTTTTCTTAAAATTTACCAGACAATGCTAGTCAGAAATTTGTCTGATTGACATACCTTTCAGGAGAACCAAAGATAGGATCTCAAGAAGCAATGATACTGAGATAGTAAATAAACTAAAAACCTGCAAAATACAATTAAAAAACAATTATATCATGATCTCTTACTAGCAATTTGTTTGAAAAAATATTTCTTCTTATTTCAATGGAAGTTACAATAAACTATATATACATCGTTGTATCTTCATGCATTATATATGGCCCTAAAACTGAGTTGATTCTACAATTAGGCTCATGACTTGATAGAGTATTTCCAATTGCACAATATATTTTTACACTTCAGAAGCATTTCACTAAGGTCTGCGACGTACAAATTTATGGTGTGTTATATGAAAAAGCAATGAGCAACTTTAAAGTTCAAGGTACTAGATGGTTAAGTTCTTGAGTTCCACTGTACAGGTTCAGATGCAATATACTCCTGCTTCTACCATATAATGGAAGTTGTTTATCAATCTCCATTTCCCAGAAAAGAACTGATCTCACTCTTTCTACCATACTATTACTGTTGCTTATCAATCCATTTCACAGCAGCGAGAACTATAAAACTAATGCACTTACCGAGTATTTGTTAGAGCCTATCTGCCTCTCGAAAACACGGAAGTAATAGAGAAGGTAGATTCCAAACAATAGCTCCGGTGTTGACTGAAAGGCAAACCCAGATGCAAATATCCTCCATAGACGGAAGTTTTTGACAATCCCCTGAAATAACAGAAATGATTGCCTTATACATACAAATTACAAAAGACCCATCATAACCCACCTTAAGTTTTGTATTAAAGAAGCAGAAGGGAAAGACAGGTAATAACAAGAATAATTTAACAGTGCTGCAGCAGTGCAAGCTAACAGGCACATGAGAAATACATATTACTGTTTCGGAGCTACTATTGGGAGTTAACTATCATTATAACTATAAGGCACACACATATGGTTAAACATATAAAAGTGGCATGGTGCAATTGAAATGTCATGTTTGCCAACTTATCAACATAAAATCATGTCCTACACATTATTAACATGATTAGTTTCCATGTAAATTTATATGATAAGCAAAATTTTAACTCACAGTCTACTGTCCAAAAAAAGTATGATACATTCAATTACAACTGTGATGAAACCTATATGTGCTAGTTGGTCTGAAGATGGTTCTTTTTCTTCTTTTCGGGTTGTGTACAGATATTTCCCGGACTAACTGAAACCCAGAGCCGCATTTTGCTCTATTTGCCCATAGCACATTTTGCTTCTGTTCTATTTGCCCAGAGCCACACTGCGCAACCGCATACCCCTAACAGATTAAGCCATGTCTTCCAACCGCATACCCCTAACAGATTAAGCCATGTCTTCCCATAGATACCGTCCATCAATAAGCACAACCTACTGAGCACTCCTCAAATTTCCAGAACGAACCAAAATCTGCAATCCAACATCACCTTGGAAGAACATTCTAGCAAATTTCACCCACCGATTCGCCAACACCATAGACTATTAAAAACAAAATAATCAGGCACATCAAAACCTACCATTCAGCGATCGTGCATTCATGAATCTTACAATTAGTAACTCATGAAATCAGGCACTTAATCAAAGCAACACAACACAACACAGAGTGGCCACTCGCGACTAGAGCACGAACGCTCGAGACCTAACCAAGACCTAACATCACGGAACCGCAGCAAGAAACCAATCGAGATTCGGCGTCCGACTCTCCAGGGAGGAGGGAGAGGCTGACCTGGTAGGAGAGGACGAGGGCGCGGGCGCGGCGCTGGGCGCTGAAGACGACGGAGAGGAGGCCGCTGGCGACGACGACGGCCCGCGTCACCGGCGCGTTCTCTGCAACCAAACCGAACAAAACAACAAACAAACAGCGGTCAGGCACGGAGGAAACGGGCGGAATTCCGGCTCGATTCCGGCGAATCCGAGGGGGACGGGGAGGGCGCGGCGGCTTACGGAATCCGGACACGCCGCCCTGCATCGCTCCTCTCCTCTCCTCCGTGGGTGGGGGAACCGATCGTCCGCGCGGCGCGCGCCCGGTCTTCCGCCGCGCGGGTCCCCGTCAACTCGGACGGGAAGGCTCGCGCGCTCCGGGCAAGGAAGGAAGCGGAGGGCCGCGTGCGAGCTGCGGCGACGGCGACGACGACGACGGCGGCGGCGGCGGCGGCGGCGGCGGGCGGAGCTCGGGACGAAGGGGGGAAGAGTCGGTCGGATAGGGCGTGGCGTGTTTTATGAGGCGGAAGGGAAGAGTCGTTGACGGTGGAGGGGGTGGTTGGCTGGCTTGGAACTCTCGGCTTTGGACTCTCCTCCTCCGGTGTAGAGCTTTCTAGAATTTCTCTCTTCGCATCAGTTTCCTACACAAACTCGAAGGGCTTCTCACTATTGATTTCTATAAAATCAACCGCAATGCCAAAATTTTACGTCGGTAAGGTTAAATGCATGTTCAGATTAGTGTCAAAAATAAATCTCTTTATAAGTAGATAATGTCAAAATTTTGATAAATTAACAACATTGTTAAGTTTTTCAGGATAGGCTAAATGTGTTGTTGCCAAAATTCTTAAGGCGTTATCAATATTTTGTAACAAATTAAATGTATTCATATATTTTTTTTAATTTTTTTAAAAAAGATATGGTTTAAAATGGTACCAAACTGAACAGGCCCTAAGACGTGTGAATTGTGTTTAAAAAATAGGTTAAGATGTGTGAATTTTGTTACTTTTGTTTTTCGGGGAAGAAGATTATAGAACTATCTAATCTTCCTAGAGGCTATTTTGGGTATTATTTGAATTGTTATCTTGCCAAATTTTGGTAAAGTTAAAATTTGTTAGTGTTTATTTCGGTAAGAAAAGTGTCTAAATACCCCCTAAACTTTGATTGAAAATCCATATAACACCCTAAATATTAAACATTGAAACTGGAATACCGTTCATATAACACCTAGCCTAAGGTAATTTTACCAAGTGGTTTTTATCTAATTTGCATATACGTTGAATGATTTTGATCGTGTAACACAGGCATTGCATATTTTATCTCTATCTTTACTATTATAAAAATTGAAAATGTTTCTGTCGAAATTTTGGTACGTCATCCGTGTTTGAGTTGGTTTTCAAGTTTGTCGTCCGTATCTAATTTGATGTGAGTCTAGAGTAACTATTATACATCTCCTCTTAGCCCAACCCAACCGGCCACACCATCCCGCCACCCCATCCCACGCGCCTCCACTCGGCGCCATGTGTGTCCCTTCCCCGATTGGGGTCTTTTTGTTTCCTTTTTTTCGTTTCTTTTTCACTTTTTTTTCTCCTGATCATCCTGATCCTCTCCCGGTCCTTTCAATCTCCTCTCTTTTCTTCTCCTTTTCTCTTTTTTCTCTTTTTTTCTCTTCCAAATTTCTTTCCTCATAAATATTTTCCTTTTGAAATTATAATTGTTTAAGGTATGTATGCGACAAGTTTGTTACTTTGCAAATGCTTTTCATCTACAATAAAAAAACTAATTGAATAATCAAAATTTCAATCTTTGGTCGATGAGGTATAGCAAAATACACATGCGTCAACTTATGGAATAGCCACCCGATTGATTTGTGAGGCCATCAAAAGGTGTATATGAAGGATTCTTCGTGTGATGATGCATGAAGCGAGCATAATTGGGTTCAATGCTATATATGATTTCTGACTTTGTTTTGTCATTGTTTTGTTTATCTTGTTTTGGTTTATCGTTTAAATTGGCAGAATTTTTTATCAATCATGAAATTTGTCTTCACCTATTACAACTCATGAGCATTTTTGCTAGTATATGTCAAAATCTCAACCTAAACCTTTTTCTTTTACCTCATTTTTTTCTCTCACTTACGAATGAATGTTGATATAATACCAGTATGATATTACTATAGAGTATAAATTAATGATCTATCATTGACGATACGTAAACATGCTATATTAGTTATTCAAAACCACTCATTTAATCTTCCAAATATGCAAAACCACTTTAGGGGTAATATAAATGATATTGCAAAATTTGGAAGATTGAATGTCTGATTTCAAAGTTTAGGATACTTATGGACTTTTGATCAAAAGTACAAGGGAGTATACTGACTTTTTCCTTTCGGCAACAATGTGAATTTAAGTTTATATTATAACTTTAAACAAGTACTCGAAATTCTATATAAATTTGCTTTAGTAGTTATAAATTTGGCGCGATGTTCTATAAGGATCAGACTAGATGCTTTGAATGTGGCAATATTTGAGTGTACTAGAGGGGCGTGCCAAACTGCCAATGGCGCGTCTCCTGCATGTGACTTTTTTATATGGCTGAGCAGCTTGTATTTATTCAACATTGTGATAAATTGCTGATTCGGACCGACCTAAAAATCATCAGTTCTATTCTTTATTCAATACTATCAACTAAGAACTAAATTCAAGGAAGCATAATTCCGAATTTGATTATTAACTGCACATAATAAAGAATAGCACCATACGATGTGCCAATTTATGATCATATTATATATCGAATAAACAAGTTTGTCAAACATATTCAAAAGATTTACAAATTGAACAATTAAAAAGCACAATTGCACAAACACCGCACACCTTTTCTATTTACAACTAAACTCAGGTCAATAACCCATATTACACACCAAAATGATGCACACGAGCTTTCTTTAGCACACAAATGTATTAAAGGAAAAGAATTATATAGAACAAAGTAATTTAAGGTAGAAAGCTTTCACCAGATGGAAAAAAGGCTAGTTCGCACAATTATTTGTATCCACAAATAAGAAAAGAAGCCAGTAGTATTTAAGGGTGTCTTCCGGCTTATGCAATTGTGCTCATCTACCATAGAGGCATAAATGGGAGATTACATAACTCCATCCTGCAAGACAGAGAATTTAATAAAAAAAACCCAAGGCTATACGTAAAGCCCACATTTTTAATCTAATAATCCCCGATTAGATTTAGTTAAAGCACCGTCTTTTTTTCAACTTCGGTCTCCAAAAATTCGAGAGATAATTTTAATCGTCGTTCATAAATTTTCCCGGCTTTATCTAATCACTTCCGTCCCAGTCCGTTTAATTTTCATTATTTTTGATTTTCTACCACACGGCGTTTATCAGTCCCTTCTCTTCTAAACGAATTTGCGTCACTGAAGGAAACCACATTTTTTTAATTTTTATTAAAGCAATCGACAGTCATGCATGCACACTAATTTTCCCTGCCTTAAAACCGCAAGACGACGGCTGCCAGATTAGGCACCGCCCTGTCCTCCTCCCTGTCAGCCGATAGCATCTCTGCTTTGATTTTTTATTCACTCGAGCAAAACAACCACCGGAGCAACACAGAGAGGGTAGAGAAAAACTATAGCAGGAGACCCTCGCACAGACACAAAAATGGCGGCATTCATCGGCGGAGTCTCTACTGAAGATCAAAGTAAAGTATAAATACCCCCACAATCAAGCACATGATCCCTCCCACCACTCCCCACAAAGTTCGCACTACACTTTTGCATTGTCGGAAGAAATCGCCGAGGCCGCAGAGTTGTCGCAGGTAGTCGGCGTCGCATCCTCCTCCCTTCCTGCTCCCGACCGAATTGCCGCCCTCGTGAGTGCCATGACCGGCCAAACTGACACCGACACCGAATGACCAACCGAGGCCGCAGGCCTCCTTCTCCTCCTTCTCCTCTCACCCACCAGCCACCAGCTGCAATCGCCTAGCCGCAACAACCACAGCCGCCTAGCCGCTCGGCCGACGCCACCCTCGCCGGCCAACACCCTCCCTCACCGTGCTGCCCGCGCGTCGTGCCGCCGCGCCCAGCTGTTGCCGCCCCCTGCCGCCCCCTCTCCTCTCGGGCTGAAGAAGCAGAAGAGAGAAGAAGCAGAGAAAGGAAAGAGAGAGGGAGAGAAGAGATAAGGGAGAGAGAGAAAAGAAAAAGAGAGTGGGACCCACGGGCCCCACAGCTTTCCCTCCCCTTTGAACTTTGACCCTTGACCAAGCTGACAGCCGGGCCCCCTGGAATATTCCAGGAATATTCCGTTTTGATTTTTTCGTCCCGCGAAAATCCTCCAAACTTCAAAAATTCATATCTTTTCATCCATAACTTCGTTTGACCTTATTTTAGTTCCATCATCTTTCAAAAGTTCTGCTCTACCCATTGGCTCTCATTTCATGTGTTTATTCTGTTTCTAGTAGTGGTTTTATGTATTGTTTGTTTTTCTGCATGTAGAATTCGGGACCGACGCGAGGTTCGCTTAGGAGGTCGACGCTCTGGCTTTCGTGGAGGATCAAGGCAAGCCTCCTTAACCACTTTTTACACCCATATTTTAAACTAATTATTTTATTTGCCAAGTTGCATATTTTTAGGGCGCACTGTTTTGGCCGCGAAGGTGATTCGTCGGATCTTCCTATTAGTTGCACTTTTATTATGTAAAACTCCATTTTCTTTGTAACACCACCATATTTTCGTCGGTATTCACTCATGCAGAAGTAAACTGCCTATAGGTAACATTTGTATTGTTGTATGGGAAACTTTTGGATATTTAACACCATTGTTGTTTAAAAACCCGACGAGACGTCGGTTTGGTTTTAAGATAGAAAAATGCTTTTAAAAACTTGATGGTGCGGGAGTCAGTACCTGGGTGGTTTGACTATGCATCATCCCTAAGAACTGATTCCTTTGGAAAATTCATCCAAGCATAAGACAGTACAACCACACAGGTAGAATGGGATGTCCCTGGCCGATTAAGTAGCTAAAATGTATGTGTCTAGCATGTTGGCAGGTGAAGAGGACCGGTATGGTGGAGTTTACAATAATCTCCTGCAGTGGGGATGTGTCATGGGGTTCATATGGTGGGGCCTGAGTAGATGAGAGCCTGAGCCTGACCTGATGCTTGGTGGAGAGATTCCACTCATCTATGTGACACGGGACATTTATGGGTTGGTTACAGAAAGTCTTGTAGTGAGCTCTTCTTTGTCGGCCATGTCTGATCCACATGTGTTCGGTAATGTGAGAAGTTCACGACGTGTGGGTAAAGCGTGCAACCTCTACAGAGTTTAGTAAAACTGTTTAAACAGTCGTGCCCACGGTCATGGGCGGATGTGAGGTGTTTCTCATAGCATCATTTTGTTTTTAAACTTCTTTAATGAAATGGTTTGTGGGATGGGAGCCATTACCAGGGTTTGCCTTTGTGGCGAACGGCCAGCCTTCGTAGTTGCGAACGAGCCTATGTGACTCGGGGTGTCTTTTGGCATCAGGGTGTTGGTTTTGTGCTGAGACGGTACGGTTGGTTTTGTCCTGAGACGGCACAGTTTTGGTTGTGCTGAGACGACACGGTGTTGGTTTGTGCTGAGACGGCACGATGTTGAGTTAGGCATGGGACTTGTGATTACTATGACAGGTTGTTGCAAAGCATCCTAGGAAATGGGGCGAGGTGTGGGTCTTGTTCCGAACTAAAATTTGAATCACTAGTGTTTTGAAAACAAACTAATTTAAAACCTTATTTTTCGAAAGTAACCCTTCTCCTCCTTATTTATAGTCTTGCATGTCATATTTTTTCCGGCTTGTTGAGTACATCGAGTACTCACCCTTACTTATATTTAATTTTATAGAGTTAGCAGAAGGATACCTCGACCCTTACACTGAGGCGTATTTCCAGGAACAGGTTGAGTACGATTTACCGGGGTTTCAGTCCTAGTTCCCAAACGTAGCCTGTAGTTCATGTTTGTTGTTTTCCTCTTTGTGTCTTTCACTCTATGCTCTCTGTCGCTGTTCTCTATGCTTCCGTCTTTGTCATTTCTGCATGTCTATGTTTTTATCAGTCTGGGGTATGTCCATGATGATAGTATGTATGAGACCTCCCTCAAGGTTGTAATAAAGTTTTGTTTTTTATGATTTTCACAATTATTCTGTGAATACCAGGTTGTGTATCTTGAAATTGATACTGTTATTACAGGTAATAATATAACCTCCAGCCTATATCGGTTCTTTTTGTTAGACTGATATAGTTTGGGACGCCACACTATAATTCATTAAAGAACAAGTTAGATGTGGTAAATGCCACAAATATTCTGTTAGTTCAACTGCGATGTGTTATTTATGATTTCAGTCAGTTATCGAAGCTAGCAACTGCTCCTCAGAAGTGAGAACCATATTGACTGAACAAGGGTAATCTGTAGTTGTAAAGATCACTCTGGAGTAGTTGACCATGCTGATCTTAGTAGTTAGCACTCATTTATAGGCTTAGTCTAAAAGAATTTATATGGCTGTACAGAATTCCTATCTTCTTGGATGTCAATTGGCCACCAATAACTTTCTATGAGGTATCAATAGTTCATGATTACACCATTGACGTGGCAACAAAGATGCTCGGAATGTATACTTTTTGTCATATGGGAATTGCAAAACAAGTTTCTTTGTGGAAAGGGTTAAGACATCAGTTTGCTCAATCAGAAGAGGCTGGAAATTAGTTAGGCATCCGATAAATGGGCCATTCTTGACCAGCTAAGATAGAAGGTGATTCAGCCATACCTCATCATAGGCTTCACCATACTTGTCATAGGGCACGGTGACAGAGGAAGGGAGGCCGAAATCCTACAAGTAAGTGTAGTCATATCAAGATGCTCATAGTTGACCATATTGATGACTAAACCAACTTTTCCAGCTCAGTGCATTTAAAAACATGAAACAATCTAATCCATCCAATGATCTATCATATTCCCGGGACAGATATAACAACCGTAAAACAAAAAATATGGAAGATGCATTAATTATTAGTGTTTTAGTAAACACTGGATATTGCTTCATAAAAATCACCCATTTAATTGAATTGTCTAGGTTTATTTCTGGAAAAGTTAAGTCATCTAAGAAATTACACGAAAAAACAAGTGGGTGATGACAGAAAGCACGCATAGAAAACACTAATAAGCAAGTTACTCTAAGTCTATCCAGGTACTGAATCAAATATTGAAAAGATTTGAAATAGATAATCCGAAAGCACCACTCCAATGGTGTATAATTTACAATGATATTTATGCAGAATTGCTAGCATATTATTGCTAGCTAAACTATTTTATTGTCACGCATAAAAAAACGATGACATAATACAATAGCTGTCTAAAAAGATTATCAACTCCTAAGGAGTCTAGAAGAGTTAGTGCCCCTGAGTATATTTTTATATAAGTCTCACAGTTAATAACCAAAAACCAAATTGCAGAACAAAGGCATTAACAATTACCTACATGAAAGCTAGTATTTATGACTTTGTTCCATGGTTGCAGTATCTGTCAATCTTAAAAATCAGGCAAACCACGTTACAATGCTTGTGCTACAGAATGTAAGGACGATTAAATCATGTTGGACAAAACAAACTGCTTCATACAAACTAAGGTGAAATAAAAACTTACATACACATGGTCTGGAATAATGGTTAATAGAACATAAGGGAATCTGCTGGTATACAAACTTTATAAGCACTGATGAAACAAAATCCATTTGGACTAATTGCAATTGCACTGATGAAACAAAAAAAAATTCAAGACAAAAGAAGAGGGAAATTGGTACTATATAAACCTTTTCATATCCTGATACATCATGGAGGGACATGGTTTTCTACAGAATAGCAATGTCGGAAATATTACTATTATGGAGGCACTTAAGATTTTACAAATTAAATTTGGCAAGAATAAACTAGACCAGCTTATCAAATTGAGTTTTTAGGTAAGACTGAAAATTGAGTTGGATTAGATTAATACTTTTAAGCTCTAGGATAAGTTGCCTAGGATATATTGATCTAAAGAACAAATTTCAGCCTGCCCAATCTGAACTTGGCCTCAAAATGAGCAAACAATATGTAACTTCACTAACAACAAGCTGATCTTTGTAAGATGACAGTACAAGGTGGTACTGCTGACCATAATGGCATGGATATCATCAAACAAAAGGCTAAAGCGGCTTTGCGAGCTTCCAGATCTCCTCGGGAGCAACTCTATCCTGACACGTGCAAAGAGGAAAGCTGATGGACATTATTCTGTCAGAAATAAGCTTCATCGCGATCTGTTCACCAAGTTTACCATAGTTGTGTCAGCCAAAGTGTGATGTAAGAATGGATCGTTCTTGACAAAAAATGATGCTCTAAGATTCAGTGGACCGCTGACCTTATAGGGTGCTTAAGAGATCAATCCATGTCATGGCTTTAGAATGATCACGTATGCAGCTTCTACATACAAGTTGTAGAAGGTCAGAATCCTCCTCCAGCCTCTGTAATAATGCAATAGTGAATCTACGGACTTGATGTTGTTAGAAAAAGTAATAACTAATATAGGAAGGCATAATTAAGTAGCTCATTACATGTTCTGTCAAGACTTACCTAGAGATGCAAAACATAATGAAATATCATGTAACCAATCGTTTTTTACATGCTTTAGCGCACCACACTGTGCAGCCTGAGTAACCTGTCCTAATTGGTTCAGAAAACATGTTGGTTGTTGCACAGCTAAAAAAAGAAATAATTCCAATGCATTGTCTTTTAAGTAAGCCCAAATCTAGCACTATGATCAAACCAATCCGTTAAAACTACAAATGGATTACAAGAGTGGATGTCTCACCAACAGTGTTGTAAAAAAAATTTAACATTTACAAACCTTATGGATCAAGCCATCATTGATGAAGCAGCAACTGACTTCTTGTTGAGCTCGTATAGTGACTCCAACTCCAATACCATAAAGCTAGTGATTTGTCCTGCACAAGACATAAATTTAGGATATATAAAACATATCTAGAATAACAGCATGCTAAAATTTTTAGCAGAAATGCGTGTGACTGTACAAATATAGTTGTACAACTTTTTTTACTTACAAGCTGAATCCTGCCTAGTGTCACAATACAATAAATAATCAGTGCCAATATATTTTGTTCCTCTGAATTATGATCAGCATGTGGATAAATGCATTACTTGGTAATAATCAGCACATATTTGTGAGTATTCCTCTGGCATGATCACCAAAACATCTAGCAACTAACTTTTTTTACACTAAATTATTAAAAAAAAGGATGTTATCTAACCTTTTGTGAGTTTGAAGATACCTGTGCAGCAGTAAACATCATACAATTTGCAGCTGCAGTGAACTGGTTAATATGACTTCTTAACTGATTTCCTTGGTTCACTTTACTCTAGTACATGCCGGGTTGCATCTGCCTATTCTGATATTGTTGTGACAAGGGTTGATTGTACTGCATCTGCTGTTGGCCAAGGACCTATAAGGTTCTACAACAAGTTATAAGGTTTATAAGAAAGAATTACTATTTTAGCAAGTAGAATGTATAGAAAAGAAAAACAATAGTGAGCATATAGATCCTACATTTGTTGATCACGTACTTTCTCAGATTTTCTATGCAATAGTTATCAACGAAGTATCCTCTGGCTTGATTTCTCCTGTCTGAAAATTGCAATATTTCAGCTTGAAAATAAACAAGGAAAAAACAAGAAAAAAAAGGGAAATCACAAAGATGTTGAATTAGTTGGTGACTGCAATCACAAGCTAAACCATTTCAGGCCACGGTGCAAACATGTGAACATAGTAGTAGCTTTGTTTGTACCGTCAGTCTGGAGGGATTTGTCTGTACCATCAGTCTGGAGGGAAATCCGGCCATGGAACTGGTTCCCGGTGCTGGCCTCGATGTCGACCTCCGTTGGCGGCCGGATCAGCGGCAATGACGCCCACGCCGACGAAGACGACAACCCCCCACCATCTGTTCCCCCATCAACCAATGGGCAACGGCGATCCAGCGCCCCTCCCACTTAAAACCTGCACAGAACTGGGTAGAGACACTACTACAAAAACCCTCATAGAAACCAGCCTTATAGGTGTCGGTGTCTTTTCTCACCTTCACATGATGAAAAAATAAAGAACCGACACTTTTAAATACTATAGGTACCGGTTCTTCAGGGAAAACCAGCAAAACCGCTACCTATAATATATTATAGGTGCCTGGCATCCATGAGAACTTATCGAGCCGAGCCGTGCGAGGCGCGCTCACCGCATAAGAACCGGTATATTGCCGACCGCATAATACATTATCCTGTCTTCCTCCTCCATTTCCCTCCTCCCTTTTCCTCTTCTCTATCCATCTCTCCCTTTTTGGCCAGGAGCGTCAGGCACCCGAGGGGAGGCGGCGGGCGGCAGGCGGCGGCGCTCGACCCTTGGCCAGATCTGGCAGGAGGGGAGGCGGCAGGCGGCAGCAGCGGCGGCGCCCTCCCCTTCGCCAGATCCGGTGGGAGGTGGTGAGCGGCTGCGGCGCCTTCCCCTCTGCCAGATCCAGCGGGAGGGGAGGCGGCGCCCGAGGGGAGACGGCGAGCAGCGGGCGACGACGCCCGATGGGAGGCAGCAGGTCCCCTCCGCCAAAGAAGCCCGTGGCCAGCGGCCGGTGCTAGGCGGTCCAGCTACCGTCCTCTCCCATTTTGTGATGTTTTGTCGATGTTTGTGGATGATTTTGTTGTTGAGTATATTCATTCTATGATGTCAATTGATTTGGGGATGTGAGGAGCAACTTGATGTGGGGCGTGATGACGCCGTTGGTGAGTTCGGCTCGATTCGAGCCAACTCTCTTTTTTTTGGCTCGTGCGAATATATAGGTGCCGGTTCTATAGGGTTCATAGGTGCCAGTATCTTCTATTGGTGCCGACCAATTGGTGCCGGATTTCATCCGACACCTATGAACCCTTGCAAACCGGCACCTATGTCATATTCTGTAGTAGTAAGGGTAGCCGCACATTGGAGTTCAGATTGAGGTCTAGCCGGTCTAGCTCACCCTACATTCGCCCCAAACCTCCCAACCTCGTAGAGACCGAATCCGACTGCTGGCGATCAGGGACGGAGGCTGCGGCGCCGTCCGGCGCACAGGGGCGGTTAGATCCGCGTCCCCCGACCACATAAAGGCTGGATCCGGACGCCGGCGGCTGGAGGCGACAGTCGGCAGCAACAGTGGTGCGAGGCAAAGGCGGAAGTGGCGGCGCTTAGCAACATCAACAGCGGTGGCGAAGGCGGAGACAGTTACACTCGCTGACGGCGACGCCACGAGGGAAGGCGGAGGTGCTCGGAGACGGCGGCGGTGGCGGCGGAGGTGGACGTGACGGCGTGTTGGTGACACGGGCCCGGGGGTATCGAGACTAAAGGGACGGGCGGCCCCGTGTGCCCACGTGGCGCGTCCCCCGGAGGGGTCGGGCCCGAGGGTGACGTGGCGGCTGCCCTCCCTATCTCCCCTGAGGGTCGAGCCACTACCAGACCTTCCCCGAGGCCTAGGTCGCCCCGACCCCCTCGGCGCTGGTGCCGCGTGTGCGAGGTTAGGTGAGCATGGCAGAACTCACCTAACCGCATTAATGGTGGCTCTGGCAAACGCACCGCACCGCATTTAATGCGGCGCGGCACGTGCATGACTGGTCGTAGACTGGTCAGATCATGGGTGAGACGGTGGTAGGGTACATGCATGCTACCTGCGCGCCAGGCGACGTGCGGCACGCCTTGCCCCGTCCCATCAGGATGATGGGAGCTTTTTACCTCTCCTTCCTCAGCCGGAGTTGGTATGCCAACTCTGGTCAGATGGTTTCTGTTTCCCGATGCGAACGGAACACAGAAGTCTTCCTCCATTTAATGGAGCTTGACACGGGCGTCCCCCGCGTCAGTCGCCTGGCCAAGCAAGGGCCCTGCTGCAGCGTCCGGGCGAGTGGCTTCTGAGTCAAGCGACAAGACACATTTTAAATGTAAAAGAATGTTTTCCTTCTATCTTAGGCAGCTTGTGGCCCATGTGGTACCCCTTGACATATAAAAGGAGGCCCAGGCCTGAGAGAGGAGGGGATAAATCGAAAACAAAGGGAGATACAGGGAGAGGAGAGCAACACTTGTATTCTCTGATTTTCCAGTCTCAGATCCACCACACACAGGAGTAGGGTGTTACGCTTCTCATCGGCCCAAACTTATATAACGCTTGTGTCTCTTTCTCTCTCTCTGGTGCGATCCGGGAAGGAAGAATTTCGCCCTGCGCCCTTGGCCGAACCGAAAAGTGGGACCCTCTCTGTCCCCTGTTGAGGAGCTAACGCTCCGTCAGCTGGCACGCCAGGTATAGGGGTCTTGTGCATCTTCCTGACTCCACCTTTCTCTTTCGTGTGCGCCAAGCTTCGCCAAGTAAGCCCTATGGCCGAAGAGGAGGTGGCGTACAACCCTTCTCTGAGTGTTAGCGATGACGATGGGGAGCCAAATCCTCGTCACCAGGCGCGCACTCCATCGCCTCTCCCCCACCGAAGCCCTAGGCAGGGGAAGGCGCCTTAGGAACCGAAGGGATCCGCGACTTCGCCGCCAACTGGCGGAGGAGGAGGACAACGTGGTGGGGTGCATCGCCGCCTCACCTACGATGACAGCGGCACACCGCAGGGCGCGCTCCAGGCTGCGGGTGCGCTCTTGCGTCACCCGCCCGTCGTCCCCGATCCGGAGACCCTAGTCCAGCGCTGGCTGGACGACGTGGCCGACTTGGTCATAACGGCGCGACAGTGCCTAAGCACCGGCGGGCGGTCGTTCACCGTCGGGATGTCTGGCACTGCCACCGCCAGCTCTTCGTCATCAAGATGGAGGGCTTTACGAGCGACGACCAACACACGCCGCTCGTCCGCAGCCCCCTCGTCGACGCCCTCGGCCAGCCACGGGCATCACGGGAGCTTGCATGGGGGGCCGGATGCCCGGCTCGACATTGAGCATCGGCGCGATGAGCGTCACGCCACCCATGCGGGGGAAGGCACTTCCTCCTCTGGAGCACCGCCCCACCCTGGTCACGGGGGCAGACCCCCCGTGTCCCCGGTCGGTGGTGCCGGTTGTCGAGCCTTCGTGGCGAGTCTTCGGAATGTCTGATGGCCCCCGAGGTTTCAGCCCAGCATCACCGAAAAATATGATGGTAGTGTCAACCCCGCTGAGTTCCTCCAGATCTACATGACTGGGATAGAGGCCACGGGGGCTGACGACAGGGTTATGACGAATTTCTTTCCCATGGCCCTGAAGGGCCAGGCGCGGGGTTGGCTGATGAACCTGCCGCCCGCGTCGGTCCACTCCTGGTAGGATTTGTGCCAGCAGTTCACCATGAATTTCCAAGGCACATATCCACACCCAGGTGAAGAGGCGGACTTGAACGCGGTGCAACGGAGGGACGACGAGTCTCTCCGCTCATACATCCAGCGGTTCTGCCAAGTCCGCAACACCATCCCCTGCATCTCCGCACATGCGGTCATCTACGCATTCAGGGGGGGCATGCGGCACAACCGCATGCTCGAAAAGATAGCCAACAAGGAGCCCCAGACCACCGCGTAGCACTTTGAGCTCGCGGACCGCGTGGCTCGGAAGGAGGAGGCCTGGACCTGGAACTCCTCCGGCTCTGGAGCAGCGGCTTCGGCTGCCCCCGAGTCCGCCACCCGCTCCGGGCGGCGGGAAAGGAGGAAGAAGAAAAGGTCGGCCCGTTCCGACGACGAGGGTCACATCCTCGCCGTCGAGGGTGCTTCGTGGGCCCCGCGCAAGGGGAGGGCCACGGGCGACAAAAAGAAGGAAGCCGGTGCCCCTAGCGGAGAGCGCCCGGCGGGCAAGTGGTGCACGATGCACAACACCCCTCTTCACGACCTCGCTCACTACCGCGCGATCAAGAACTTGGCCGAGCAGGCGAGGAAGTGGGAGGAGGAGAAGAGGCAGGAACGCCGCGAGGGCAAGGCCCCGGCGACTTTTGCCAGTAACCGGCGAAGTGAGGCCAAGCAGAAGGCCCCCGCCGAGAATGTTGACAGCGACGACGAGGACTTGGGTTTCCAGGAGCCCGAGGCCATCGTCACCACCATTGATGGGGGAGCGTGCCCTCACGCTTCCCGTCGCAGCTTCAAGGCCATGAAGCGAAAGCTTCTGGCCACTGTGCCCACCCATGGGGCGACACGGCGAGTGCGCTGGTCGGAGGTCACCCTCACCTTTGACCAGACCGACCACCCGCCATGCGTTGCCCAGGGAGGGCAGCTCGCGATGATGGTCTCTCCCACCGTCTGCAACGTGAAGTTGAGGTGCGTCCTGATAGACGGCGGCGCAGCCCTCAACATTCTGTCCCCCGCGGCTTTTGACATCATCAAGGCCCCGGGGATGAAGCTCCAGCCGTCCCAGCCGATCATCGGTGTGACGCCAGGGCACACGTGGCCGCTAGGTCACATCGACCTCTCGGTCACCTTCGGTGGCCCCACCAACTTCCGCACCGAACGGCTGGACTTCGATGTGGAGGATCTCAATCTGCCCTACAACGCGGTCCTGAGAAGGCCCGCATTGGTGAAATTCATGGCGGTCACCCACTATGCCTACCTCCAGATGAAGATGCTGGGCCCCAGAGGCCCCATCACCGTCCATGGCGACCTCAAGATCGCGCTGGCTTGTATGGAGCAGCGCGCGAACAACCTCGTCGTGGTGTCCAAGCTCGCGGGTGGCGACGAGAGGCCCGACGTCTCCACCTTGCGCGCCCCGAGGCATGGCCTCAGGCGATGAGGTCGCGTTGGGCGACGACCCGTCCAAGACCACCAAGATTGGTGGTCTCTTGGATGGCAAATAGGAAGACGCCCTCATCTCCTTCCTGCGGGCATACGCTGATGTCTTCAGGTGCAGACCGGCGGATATGCTCAGGGTCCCCAAGGAGGTGATCGAGCATCGTCTTGCCGGATGCAAGGCCCGTTGAGCAGAAGGTGCGGCGGCAGGCCCCGAAGTGCCAAGCCTTCATCCGTGAAGAGGTGGCGCGGCTCCTGGAGGCCGAATTTATCTGTGAGGTCATCCATCTGGAATGGCTCGCCAACCTGGTCATCGTCCCCAAGGCGAACAGCAAGCTCCGGATGTGCATCGACTACACCGACCTCAACAAGGCATGTACTAAGGACCCTTATCCACTGCCACGCATAGATCAGATCGTCGACTCCACTGCAGGGTGTGACCTTTTGTGTTTTCTAGATGCATACTCAGGGTTTCACCAGATTCGCATGGCTAGGGAGGATGAGGAAAAAATTGTATTCATTACTCCTGTAGGTACTTATTGTAATACAACCATGCCTTTCGGATTAAAGAATGCAGGTCCCACTTTTCAACGTACTACTCGCATTTCTTTTGGTAGTCAGATAGGACGCAATGTTGAGGCGTATGTCGATGACTTGGTTGTGAAAACACGCAACCAAGAGACCTTGCTCTCGGATCTGGTGGAGACCTTCGAAAGTCTTCGCTCCACGCGCATGAAACTGAACCCCGAAAAGTGTGTGTTCGGTGTGCCTGCGGGCAAGCTCCTCAGGTTTTTGATCTCGGCCTGAGGCATAGAGGCCAACCCCGAGAAGATACAAACAATAGATCAGATACGCCCCCCCCAGCAGGCTTAAGGATGTGCAATGCATCATAGTATGCATGGCTGCCCTAAGCCGATTCATATCGAGGCTGGGAGAGAAGGCGCTGCCTCTATTTAAGCTCCTTAAGTGCTCCAGGCCGTTCGCTTGGACGGAGGAGGCTGAGCAAGCCCTCGCCCAATTGAAGGCTTACCTCAGCTCTCCCCCGGTCCTAGTCGCCCCGAAGCCCGACGAGTCGCTGCTGCTTTACTTAGCGGCAACCCCACAAGTAGTTAGCGCGGCGTTGGTCGTGGAGTGCGACGAGGAGAGTCCTTGGTCTGCGCGCCCCCACCCTGTGTTGACCCGACCTGGGCTAGAGAAGGGAGGAGAGACCCCCGAGTCGGACGGCGGCCTAAGGCCCCTAACGACCGGATGTGGCCCTCTGCCCGCTCGTCAGACAGCGCCGAGTGCCCCCGATCCCCAGGAAGGCCCCGAGGCCACTGAGGGAAGGCGCGGCCCGACGCCCTCCGACCCCGAGGTCACCGGCACAGAGGCCGAGCGGGCTTGGCAAGGCCCCTCTGGCAATGAGCGCCCTGGGAACAGTGCCCTCAACGAAGAGGCTTGGCCCCACCGAAAGGTGTAACGGCTCGTCTACTTCGTTAGTGAGGCACTGCGGGATGCCAAAACCCGATACCCTCAAGCCCAGAAAATGCTTTATGCAATTCTGATGGCTTTGAGGAAGTTGCACCATTATTTCCAGGCGCATCGGGTCACCGTGGTCACGTCCTACCCCCTCGGCCAGATCTTGCGCAACCGACAGGGTACCGGACGGGTGGTGAATTGGGCGATCGAACTCTCCGAGTTCGATCTGCACTTTGAACCATGCCACGCAATCAAGAGTCAGGCCCTCGTCGATTTCGTGGCCGACTGGACCCCGACTCCTGAACCCGACCTCGGGCTCTCTGCCCCCGAGGCCAAGGCAAACCTCCCGCAACAGCCTCACGCCGCCCATTGGGTGATCCAGTTTGACGGCTCCCTCACCCTCCAGGGCGCCGGCGCGGGGGTTACCTTGACCTCGCCGAGCGGGGATGTCCTCAGATACCTGGTTCGCCTAGATTTCCAAGCGACCAACAACATGGCGAAGTACAAGGGACTCCTCGCGGGACTCAGGGTGGCAGCCAGAATGGGGATCCGCCGCCTCCTGGTGTTAGGCGTCTCTCAGTTGGTCGTGAACCAGGTCTCCAAGGAGTATCGATGCTCTGACCCGCAAATGGAAGCCTACGTTCGCGAGGTACGACGTATGGAGCACCATTTCGACGGGTTAGATCTTCGGCATGTGACCAGGCGGGACAACGCGCTTGCCGATGAGCTCTCAAGGCTCGCTTCATCGCGAGCCCCGACCCCACTGAGCGCCTTTGAAGAAAGGCTTGCCCAAGCATTCCTCAAAGATGAGACTTTACCCGAGCATCAAGAAGGGAGTAAGCGCGTCACTCGCGTCTCCAAGCGCTACGTGCTGGTAGAGGGGGCCCTCTACCGGCATGGAGCCAATGGGGTCCTCCTAAGATGCATCTCTCGGGAACAGGGCATCGAGCTTCTCGCCGATGTCCATGAGGGCGAGTGCGGAGCTCACTCCGTCTCGCGCACCTTGGTCGGCAAGGCCTTCCGCTAGGCTTTCTACTGGCCGACGACGCTCCATGACGCAGCTGACCTGGTCCGACGATGCAGGGTGTGCTAGTTCCACGCCAAGCAGACGCATCAGCCGGCCCAGGCCCTGCAGACCATTTCGCTTTCATGGCTGTTTGCGGTCTGAGGGCTGGATATCCTGGGCTCCTTCAAGAAGGCCCCGGGCGGGTACGAGTACCTCTACGTCGCCATCGACAAGTTCACCAAGTGGCCCGAGGCTTACCCGGTCATCAAGATCGACAAGCACTCGGCCCTCAAATTCGTCAGGGGCATTACTGCCCGGTTCGGGGTGCCCAACCGTATCATTACGGACAACGGCACCCAGTTCACCAGTGAACTGTTTGACGACTACTGCGACGACATGGGCATCAAGCTCTGTTTCGCCTCCCACGCCCACCCCAGAAGCAACGGTCAAGTCGAGCACGCCAACGCGGAAATCCTCAAAGGCCTTAAGACCAAGACCTACAACGTCCTCAAGAAGCATGGGGACTCATAGATCGAGGAATTACCAGTGGTGCTCTGGGCAAACAGGACCGCCCCGAGCCAAGCAACAGGAGAAACGCCTTTCTTCCTGGTCTACGGCGCGGAGGCAGTCCTCCTATCCGAGCTCACCCTGAGGTCTCCTCGGGCCACCATGTATAGCGAGGCTGATCAAGATCAGCTTCGCCGAGACAACCTCGACTACTGAAAGAGCGAAGGCGGCGCGCGGCCCTCTAAACAGCACGCTACCAGCAGAGCCTGCGGCGCTACCATCAGCACCACGTCTGGGCCCGGTCACTCTGCGTCAACGATCTCGTCCTACGCCGCGTCCAAACGCGTGCTGGAATGAGCTAGCTCTCACCAATGTGGGAGGGACCGTACAGAGTGATTAGCGTCCCCCAAGTGGGCTCGGTTCGATTGGCCACGGAAGACGGCACAGAACTGCCTAACCCGTGAAACATCGAGCATCTTCGCCGCTTCTACCCATAAAGGGGTCGAGAGTTGTGACTCGGGCTCGGGCCAACCCCGCGTGCCCTCTCGGGCATACAGGATTGGCCGGGGGCTCCCATTATATATTTATATATGTTCCTTTCTATGCTTCAGTAGCAAGCTTTTCTGATTTTTATCTAAGACAGTGCCTATGTTGTTCTTTCCCTTATGGGTATTTTGGCTTGAGTTGGTTTGTTCGTGCTCGTTCCTATCCTCGGCAGCCCGGGCCGTCTAGAACGCCAACGGGGACCAGAACCGAGCCGTGCCCCAGGACGCGGTGAGCTCCGGGGGGAATCGGTAATGGCCCACAATCGGGTCCTCCATAACCCCCGATCACCGCGTTCCCATCTTGGCCAGCCTCGACACGCGGATCTCCCCAAGACATTAGCTCCGACCCATACTGCTTGAGGCCAGGGCCCGAGCCCGAACCGCCGCTCAAGCCAAGCTCAATGGAATCACAAGACAAGCCAGCCTTATTGTGCGCCAGAAAGCGTAGTTGACATTGAATTAAAAATTTGTTTATTGCACGAAGACGAAAATTACAGGAAATGTATATACAAGCATGGCCCGGAGGCCTCAAAGCAAGAAGGCGAAAAGAGAAAAAGGTAAGGGCGTGCTCAGCCCAAAGGGCTCGAGCCACCCGCCTCACCGTCGCTGTCGCCATCATCGCCGCCGCCGTCGTCGCCATCGCCCTCCTCATCAGAGTCCAACGCAAAGGCCAGCCGAGGGGCCGTCCCCTCGAAGCCGTGGACGATCTCGTCGGCGGCCCCCCGGACTTGGGCGCGTGCCCCGGCCTCAGTCCCGGGGGGAACTCTTCGAATGCCACCCACGGGGAGAAGTCGGGGTCGCGGGCCTGGTAGCTCGCCAGCACGAGCTCCACTGCCCCCCGGGCGAGGTCCCTCGAGGAGGACTTCACCGTCTCCTCGATTTCCTCGGGGAGCTTCTCGAGGTCCCCGACCATCTCCGAGAGGCGGTGAACGAGACCCCGCTGGTTGGCGGCGTATTTGGGGAGCCGGCCACGCCAGATGCCTGCCCGACGCCCCGCACGGTCAAGACGGGTGACGGCATCCCGCAGCATGCCGGGCCCCACCTTGTTCGCCAGCCAAAGAGCTTCGAGCTCCCCGGCAGACGAATTCAGGGTGCCCTGCAGCTCGGCGATGGTGCCCTCGGCGGCCGCAAGGCGGGCGGCTTGGTCGTCCTAGCCTGCGGCCACCCCGCCGCTGCGCGCCAGTGCGTTCAGCTCCTTTGCCCGCGCCTCGAGTGCGGAGGCGTGCTGATCCAGCGCGGGCGTTCTCCAGATGACGGCGCTCCTGCTCCTTCTGCGTCTCCTCGCGGAGGCGTAGATTTCCCACCGGCCGCTGCGCTGCGGCCTCGGCCTCCTCAAGGACGCGCCTCCGCTCGGCCGCCGCGTCTTCACGGAGGTGGAGTGCGGACTCCAACTCTGCAGCAGCAGCCTCGTGCGCCGCCAACGCCTCCAGTGCCCGGGCGCGCTAGTCGAGGGCTTCGGCCTGCCGGCGCACGACGGCCTCCTCCGGCAGCAAGCGCGAGGCCCACTCCCCGAGCGTGCCGGTGCGCTCTTCCAGCGCCATGGTGCGGGCCACCAGGGCCTCCTCGCGCTGGCGCGTCGATTCTTCGGCCTTCGCCGCCCTCCACACCCGGGCTGTGGCGGCATCAAGCACCCCGCGCGCGGCGTCGAGCTTCTCCTCTAGCTCTGCCATACGGGCCCCGTGCTGGAGGCGGAAATCGGCCCACGCCTCGTCCATAACGGCGGTGGCGACGAGGGCCGTCTGCCTCTCCTCCTCCACCTCATGGGCCACCTCGGCCAGGGCCTCCCCGCGAGCCTCGAGCTCCGCGAGGTGCAGGCCGTGCGCCCTACGGCCGGCCTCCACCATCGCTTCCACCAAGCGCCGCCCTTCCTCGACAAACGCCCACGCCGTATCAATCTGGGCCTGCATCTAGGTGCTCAGCCCATCTAGCACCGTGCTGTTGGCCGTGGCCAAGGCCTGTAGGAGGGGCTCCGCCCTCAGCGGAGTGGTGGAGGAGAACGGGGACTATCGCCCCCGCGGTGGAGGAGTCCGGCTCGGCTCGCCGATCGACACTCGGGCCTCGGGGCCTCCCCCCTGGGCCTGCTCCTCCTTGGCATCTGCCGAGGCATCGGGCCCTGGGGGTGCCCTTTCTGCGCCACCGGTGGCCTCCGCGGTCGCCTCGGTCTCCCGCACTACCAACTCGGCAGCCCGGGCAGCCGCCTTGGCCTCCCGCGCGGCAGCCTTGGTCGCCCGTGCTGCCGCTTCGGCCTCGGCCTCTTGTGCGACCGCCTCGGCCGCCCAAGCGGCCGCCTCGGCCTCCCGAGCGGCCACCTCGGCCTGGCGTGCCCGAGCCGCCTCCCAGGTAGCCTCCTCGGCCTCCCGCAGGTGCGCCTCGGCCTCCCGGTGGTCGGCCTCCCGCCGCCGCGCCTCCTCGGCGGACGTCTCTTCGGCCCCGCCGCTCGTGGGCCGGCCAGCCTTGGATTGGCGGGAGGGATCACCGCCCCGGGCACCATGGGACGGGATCTTGCTGAGGTACCGAAAAACAAGTAAAAACAAAATGAGGGGTCGGGGTAATAGAGGATCGACCGCTTCGGGTGTGAGATCGTACCTGCGGAGTGGGCGGTTGAAAGACCACTCAGGGGGCTTGATGAGGCTCCCCCAGCACGGCTTGGTCTCCCCCATCTTGCGGAGCCGCTTCTTCTTCCTCTCACCATTGGGCAGGGACGTCGGAGCGGCGCTCGCTGGACGCCTGCTACCGACGCGCTCCGCCCCGCTCCCATAGGGAGGAGACGGAGGAGGGGACTCCCCCTGCTTCCTCTTTCCCTTGGCATCGGCAGGGCGGCTGCTCCCCGAACCCCCGTCGCGGGGCCCCACTGTGTGGCCCCTCCCGGGGGAAGATCGCTCTCCTCCTCCGCGGCTGCCCCCGGCGCTGTCGCTGCCACGGTGGGCCCGGTCCCCCGAGGCACCGACCGTCTGCATGATGGCCAGAATGTTGGCGCGCTCCGGGTTGCTGCAGAGGGGAAGGATCCCTTGAGGGATGAGGGACACCTCCACGGCGCTAAGGTTTAGCACCCGCTGGACCACCATCCTGAGGTCCTCGGGGTCCCAATCCTACTTCCGTCCTTGGTGGGTCCTCAGGAGGTCCTCAGGGCCGGTGTACTCCCAAGCGCCCCGGGCACATCGGCGAAGCGGCGCGATCCGGCGGCAGAGGTAGTCGCCGAACACCATGGCGCCTGTGAGCCCCTGGATACGCAACCTGGCCAGGCGGTCCAGGACGGCGTCGTAGGCGTCCCCCAACTCCACCGTTGCTCACCAGCTTGGCGCCTGCACCGGCGGCGGGCTCGGGAGTCGGAGGCGCGCTTCGTCGGGGAGGGCGGTGTAGAACCAATCGCTTTTCCAGTCGTCCCACTTCTTACACAGGATGCAGGGGATGTAGCGGTTCGCCACCTGCCCCCGCGGCTGGAAGTAGCAGCCACCGACCTCTGTCGGCGGCAATACTGGCTGTACGGTAAAGAATCACCGGAACAGCCAGAGGGATGGGCGCACCCCGATGAAAATCTCACACAAGTGTGCGAAGATGGCCAGCGTCATGACAGCGTTGGGGGTGAGGTGCGCCATCTAGAGCCCGTAGAACTCCAGGACATCCATGAAGAAGGTGGAGAATGGTGGGATCAACCCCGCCATGGCAAAAGAAAGGAAGAACACCAACCGCTCCGGGTAGCGCGGCGCCGGGCGTCCTTCACCCAGCATGACCACCTCCCAGCCGGTCGACGCCGGCATGAACCGACGCAGCAACGCCGGCATGCGAGAGGGCGGCAGCACACTGCCGTCCAGCGGCACGGAGCTCCGCGTCATGTCGCCAGCGGAGGAGGAACACGAAAAACGAGCGCGAGCGGCGAGAAGGAAACAAGGAAAACGAGAGAACTAGGACGCAATTGGCTGAGGCGAGGAAAAAATGGCGAGAGGAAGGAAGCGAATCCCTTCCTCGACGCCCTTTATACCCTTGCCCCCACTGCGCTCGGCTCCTCGTTTCCCGCGCCCACTAACTCGCCCCCTCGTTTTTCGTCCCCACTCCTCCACTCGCCCCACTCGCCCGCTTCTGGCGCACGCGCCAGTCGTGCGGCCGTTATATCGAGGCGGCGCAGATCATGTCTGTATTAATTGCACGTGGTTACCGTGAAAAGCACCATCATTATGCCCCCTGGCGAAACGAACCGACGTGCCCCGGTCTACGCGTCGCCCCGAGTAATGCGGCGGTTAAGAGATGGCCACCCATTATTGCCGAGTGGCGATTCCCTGCCGCGCGTGGACCGCGACCGTTGGGGTTTTTTGCTCCAGGAACCTAGGCCCATGTGTCATTGGACTCGAGGGGTGGCGTCAAACCTGAGCGCCCCTTGGGAAGGCTCGACCAGGCATAACGTCGAAGGATACTGTCGGTGACACGGGCCCAGGGGTATCGAGACTAAAGGGACGGGCAGCCCCGTGCGCCCACGTGGCGCGTCCCCCGGAGGGGTCGGGCCCGAGGGTGATGTGGCGGCTGCCCTCCCTATCTCCCCTTAGGGTCGGGCCACTCCTAGACCTTCCCCAAGGCCTAGGTCGCCCCGACCCCCTCAGCGCTGGTGCCGCGTGCGCGAGGTTAGGTGAGCGTGGCAGAGGTCACCTAACCGCATTAATGACGGCTCTGGCAAACGCACCGCACCGCATTTAATGCGGCGCGGCGTGTGCATGACCGATCGTAGACTGGTCAGATCCTGGGTGAGATGATGGCAGGGTACCTACACGCTACCTGCGCGCCAGGCGGTGTGCGGCACGCCTTGCCCCGTCCCATCAGGATGATGGGAGCTTTTTGCCTCTCCTTCCTCAGCCGGAGTTGGTATGCCAACTCCGGTCAGATGGTTTCCGTTTCCCGATGCGAACGAAACACAGAAGTCTTCCTCCATTTAATGGAGCTTGACACGGGCGTCCCCCGCGTCAGCCGCCTAGCCGAGCGAGGGCCCTGCTGCAGCGTCCGGGCGAGTGGCTTCTGAGTCAAGCGACAAGACACCCATTAAATGTAAAAGAATGTTTTCCTTCTATCTTAGGTAGCTTGTGGCCCATATGGTAGCCCCTTGACATATAAAAGGAGGCCCAGGCCTAAGAGAGAGGGGGATAGATCGAAAACAAAGGGAGAGAAAGGGAGAGGAGAGCAACACTTGTATTCTCTGATTTTCCAGTCTCAGATCCACCACACACAGGAGTAGGGTGTTACTCTTCTCATCGGCCCGAACCTGTATAACGCTTGTGTCTCTTTCTCTCTCTCTGGTGCGATCCGGGAAGGAAGGATTTCGCCTTGCGCCCCTGGCCGAACCGAAAAGTGGGCCCTCCCTGCCCCCTGTTGAGGAGCTAACACTTCGTCACGGCGCGAGCGGGAGACAAAGGCGACGCTTGGCGACGGCGGCAGAAGAGGGAGAAGGAGATGCGGGCAACAGCTAGGGTTGGGGGGGTTGGGTTAGTGGTCGTCATTTTGCGAAAAAGCCCATCGGTTTTCACATTTTAGAGCGCGGCCCTAATTCGTGATTTTTCTCTCCTTCACATAGAATATCCGGTTTTCCGAAGGACCTCTACATAAAATAACACCTCAGAGGAACTGTTCTTGAGGGATCTAGATCAAATTACACACAAATTGAAGGGTTTTTTTGTAAAATTTCCAACTCGCACACTATTCCTGTCCGATGTGGTATGCGCGAGTGGGTGCCCCTTGTGCGACCCATTATGTATTCTAATTAGATCGTACAAATGGATGACTATTATCCAGGTCCGTAACAATCCTATGGGAAAAAATGTAACAAATAAAACAATAAATCCAATAACTAACATATATTCTGCAAAAATTGTCTATGATCTAAAAAAAGCTCTGCAAAAAGCTCACTTTGCTGTTGTACGAAGGAAAGTTACTCTTTTACCCTCATAGAAAGGTTGAAACTAAATTGAAAATGATACTAACTACTAGTACTGATAAAATTTGTCACAATGATAAAAATACAACAATACTACTTTGTTTTGTAAAAAAAAGGTATACTTGCTTCACCTCAAAATATAACATAGTACTGGATTAGATAAAAGTAGACGTGTTCACATTCATAATATTACGTTGCTATATAGGGTGTGCTACCCATGTCATTTGAGGGGAGATGGCTATCTCAGAGGCGGTGGTGTACAGTGGAACCTACTGGTGTTTTTTGGGTTGAATCGTTCGATGTTAAATTTGCTCAAAAGCTCTAAAGTTTATTCGTGCTATTTTAGTCTTAGTTTCCTCTTCTCACATCGTCTTCAGTTTTTTCTGTTCAAAACTGACATCAAAACCAACACCTTGACCGCGGCCTCCTCATTTCATGCAAGGCCATCCATCAGTTGGCGCCAACGCACGCCGGTGTGGTTTCCTCTCCAAAATTAAGGCGTCCCCTCTCCCAACCGCACGTCGCGTTCCCTCTCGCCGCCACCGCCGTCGCCGTTGCCGTCGCCGCCGCGCCGTTCCCCTCCCCGACCAGACGACCTTCACCGCGCTGCCCCAGCGGCAGCGCCGTCGACCGCCACATGACACAGCCTCCCCGGCGACCCGACGCCACCGAGACGACGACCGCCTTCCTCGGCGCCGCGTGCACCCCGAGCCCGCGCCCCGCGCCGGCCACCCCGCTCCCGGACGTCCCGCCGTTCCTCCACGGCCCGTCCACGCCGCTCCCCCCGCCGCTCCCGCCACCGACGACGAAGCTCCAGAAGCAGCAGCACTCCTCCAAGCACCGGTCGCGCCCCGCCCGGTTCGTGCGGTCGGTGCGCGCCGCGTTCCGGTCGTTCCCGATCCTACCGGCGCCGTCCTGCCGGGGGCTACCATCGCTGCCCCACCTCCCGGGCCTCCACCACGGCGGCGCGGGTGGCGCCGTCAGGAACCACTTCCACGGATCCACCCGCACCACGGGGACGCTCTACGGCCACCGCCGCGCGCGCATCACCATCGCCTTCCACGACAGCCCAGGCAGCCCGCCGGCGCTGCTGCTGGACATCGGAGTCCCCACCGCCAAGTTCATCCAGGATGTCAGCGCCGCCGGCATGGTGCGCGTCACGCTCGAGTGCGACAAGCAGCAGCAGCAGCCGCACGCGCACGCGCACGCGCCGTCGGGGGATCTTCTCCCGCCGCGGCGGCTGCTGGACGAGCCGGTGTGGTCGGCGGAGGTGAACGGCGAGAGCGTCGGGTACGCGGCGCGGCGGGAGGCGACAGAGGCGGACGAGCGGGTGATGCGGCTGCTGCACGCCACGTCCATGGGCGCCGGCGTGCTCCCCGCCGTCGCCGCCGACGCGCCGCCGGCGGCGGCGGCGGCGGACGGCGAGGTAACGTACATGCGCGCGCACTTCGACCGCGTGGTGGGGTCCAAGGACGCCGAGACGTATTACATGCACAACCCGGAGGGATGCGCCACCGGCCCGGAGCTCACCATCTTCTTCATTAGGACATGATCATGATCACTCTAATTTAATTAGGTTTTTTCTTCTTCTTTTTTCTCTTGGATCATATTGTTCTTGTTTGATATGTGTGCCTCATCCCAACCTTGTGTATGTTCCTCTATGTATGTTTGTATAGATTATTACATATGAATGGATTAGTACCATGTAGAGAATGAATTACTAGATTGAAATGTTCAGATGAAATAAGCTTGATTATGTGCTCAATTTTTGTGTGGTGCATAGATGCTCACATTGTATTGGGAAGTCAAATAAGTTCCATGGTGCTATAGCTCTTTTAATTGTTAAACAAAAGATACACGAGGAATGGGCAAATCAACCAACTGTTTTTCCTCTTCCAAAAATTGATAAATTTCTCACATTACCATTCGTGTTGTGATTCGTAACCCAAAGGCTTGATTTTGGCAAATAAAGCAGCTCCAATTGCAATTTTGTCACGTTTTTAGGGATGACAACAGATCGAATGGTGGCCTCCCATATCAATGTTCATATTTTAGTAATAATGAGTACAAATCGAATTCATATATTCATAGGAATCAAATGTTGTGAAGAATACAATCGAATAAATGCTTAATAAGGTTGTATACAAATATCCTAGTACATCATAAAGGATGAAAGAAGTTTTCAAGATGTTCATTTTGCTGCTATAGGCATATCCTAATATGGATGAAGAAATTAACCATATCAATGCGCTGAGTACGCAATATAAATGACAAATCTTAATCCACCATCACAAAAATTAGAGCATTTTAAATCCCAAATTAAATTTCTATTTACTGTGTATAGACAATTGGTTATCAAATCATAATAGTTTGAGATCTCTTAAATTTCTTACAAACCTTTCTCCAACGGTCGACCCAACTCTCACAAACACGGCAGGGAAGCCTATTCGTGCCTCAACCTCGGCCTCAAACCCATGTGATAACCCATCTCCTACAACACCCCTACCCCTACGTTCACCAAACTCATCGCCAGTCCAAATGTGCTTCCATGAGCCACCATTCGACATGGGAAAGTAGGCGGTCACCGTGCTCCTCCCCTTGTCTAAGACCGGCACCACCAGCATCTCTGTCCCGACCAGGAATTGTTGGTATGTCATCTTCTGCACACGCTGGTCCTCTGGGTAGTGGAGGAAGAGGTGTCGTGCCACGGGAAGGCCCTTCTCCGCTGCTTCCTGAGAATAAATTGGTTGTCAGAATAGCTAGTTAGTACAATACAATATACTGGAAATATATTGTATGCACACAAGCTTTTTATATATACACCGTACACATCAACTAATAAATTTCACTAAATTTTTAAAAAAATTATACATGTACTGCTAATAGTATTACACCTATATGCAAATTTTTAACCTCAAATTCATTATATTTTAGCTGTATAAAAAATATAAAATTTATGACAGTTTTAACCGTACAAATTTGTCAGAATTTTGTTTTTTTACTCCCTAGATAATGAATTTGAATATGAGACTTTACACTTAGATGTAATACTTTTTTGTAAAATTTTTTATGATATTATAGTAGGGTTAATTAGTTCTATACCATTACAAATATACAGTATTGAAAAAATACTACTACTATTCATCAAATCGGTTTAGTGCTACTAATATTTTCTAAAATTTGAACCATGTCACTGTGCACACGTCAGGCACCCTTGTACTCATCTTTTTCATAGGGTATTTTCGTATGGGCCATTTTGCCCTTCTATCCCAGCCTTTCCCCTCTCTCCCACCGCCGGGAAGGTCATCCTCGAATCAGATCGGTCTCCCCTGCCTCCCGCCGTCGCAACGGGAACAGCTAGGATTGGGAGCAAGCGGAAGGGTGCCAAGGTGATGCCGCCGCCGGGCCCAGCTTCTCCGACGAGACAAGGGGACTGGGAGTGACAAGACGAGCCGTCGCGTCGTCGCTCCTCCGACGACCACCATGATGTCGGACTGGACGCCGACGACGTGCTTGACGAGGCCGACTCCTTTCTGGGCACTAACGAAGAACGATTTTTCTCCGTTTCTGGGAATGAATAAATGATTCCATGAGATTTTTCCTTCGGTTTCTCCGTCTCAGTTTTGCTTCTGATTTTAACATCAGTGCATGATGGCATGATGTAACTATCGATCTCTGAAGATTCCGTGATAACAGTCCAGCCAATACCAAGGGGTGAAGCTGATCGGGATGGTGATGAATTGCTGCTCGTGGAAATCGATTCTTGCGATCCCGTCACAAGTGAGAAGAACAAAAGCGAAGTGAGCTGTCGTCAGCCTCAACGAGCAAGAGAGAAGATAAGGCTGAGGAAGAAGATAAGGATTAAGGGCATTTTGATCCATATTGAAATACGGTATGAAAAAACTAGTTTAAGCACGTCCTGGACATACATAGTGGTATGATTCAAATTTTAGAAAATATCAGTGGCACATAACCAATTTGATGAATAGGAATAACATTTTCTCAATGCTGCATATTTATAATGGCACGAATCCAATTAAACTTATTAACTATCGGTATGTAGTATACACGAGAAATTTTTATGTACATAGGATACGTTTTTTAATATACTATCATGTAAACATGGCATAATATATGGGAAGAGTAACTCTTTCATTACGTCACTCATGTCGCGAAGAACTTAGCAGTGACAGAGCCACCACTCGGGCTCATTGGTGAAAACTTCATTAAATATTAATATAGATGAGTAAACTGATAATGAAATTTTTATAGCAAATACTAGTTATATTAAAATTTGTCTGGGCTCAAAAATTTTTTTGGCTCTGCCGCTGTGACTTAGTGTAGGTTTGTCATGTGTATTTGTGTTTAACATTTTCCGAGAACGCGCGACATGAGAGCAAGAAGGAAGAGAGTGACGTGTCGGTACCTCGACGAGCTGGATCCGGTAGAACTCCCAAGCTTTGTAGATCTTTGCGCAACGCGCGAAATGCGCGAGCGTGCGGTTGTTGGAGTAGAACTGGCAGTTGGATTCCGGCTTGTTGCCCTGCACATGTAAATCAGAATCAGTGGATCAATGGATCATCTTGCTATCTACTAGCTCGAATCAGCTCATGGTTTGATCAGCAATGGCGTCAGCTGAGCTGGGCTCATGAGCTGATCGATACGATGTGTATATGTACCTCGTGGGTGCGGAAGACGACGGTGAAGGCGCTGAGCTCCATCCAGCGGAGGAGGAGCTCCTCGCTGCGGCGGTAGCGGAGGAGCGGCAGGTCGACGGTGCAGTAGCCGCCGGCGTCGCTGTGGTTGAGCGGGAAGCCGGAGAGGCCGCCGGCGAGGAGGCCGACGACGCTGCTCTTGATGCCGTCGTTCGCCTGCCAGCTCACCATCTGGTCCCCCTCCCAGAACAGCATCGCCCACCGCGAGCTCTCCCTGAACCCCGCCCGCACGAAGAACACCAGGTCGCCGTCGACGTCGTCCGCGGCGCGGCGGTGCGCGCCGGAGCGCCACTCGTCGGCGAACTCGCGGTTGACGCGCGCCCACAGCTCCGGGTACCGGTTGTGCGCCGCGACGGGGTCGTCCTCCCCGGAGTGCAGCCGCGCGTCCAGCGGCAGGCCCTCGCCGAAGTCGGCCATCCAGCCGGCGGCGCCGCCGCGGGCCATCCCGGCGAGGATCTCGCCCTTGAACCAGGCGCGGGCATCCGGGTTGGTGAAATCCAGCATGGCGACGTCGAACGCCGTGTTGGGCATCATGTACGGCTCGCCGGCGGCGTCCTTCACCAGGAACCCCAGCTTCTTGGCCTCCTCGAACAGGTGCCTCCTCGCGTTCGCCTTCTTGTCCATCTGCATGCGCGCGCGCCATTGTTCTCTTCGTCAAGCTTCAGAATCACAAAAGCTAGCATGCATCGATCTGCATCGTCGCCATGATCACTGATCTGGAGCTCACCGGGACGAGGCATGGGTTGCAGTAGGTCATGGTCCTGACGCCGCGGCGCCGGAGATCGCGTACCAGATCCTTCCAACCGTCGTAGTGGTCGTCGTCTACCTCCCAGTTCCACCACAGCTGGGACCCAATGGACGTCTTCCTCTGCCCAACCCAGTCCTGCATTGTGAGAGAATTTGTTCAGAGCTTGGAAATTGGAAGAGTTTACTCAGAGTCATGATCGGCTTGTTTGGCAAGGATTGAGAGTTTAGACGAGAAAATTGATGATGAAATTAATATGAGAATTTGACTCTTAGCCTCAATCTTTTATTTGATAGAGGTAGTGGTGGGAATTGATAAAGAGTTTAGTTGAAGATTAGATCTTAAATGAGAATGGATGGTTGTAATTTGTTTAGGCAAAGTAAAGGAGAAATTTTCTCCCAATTATCACTCCTATCCAGGTATTGAAAAAAAAAAGTTCCTTTGTCAATTTCTCATCTCCATCACATCAAAATTTTCTTGTCTTCTAACCAAATAGAACAGTTAATATCACATTCCTTCAAACTCTCAATCTCTTCTAAAATTTCCCGATAACCAAACGTACCCTGAATGCATCAGGATGGATCATGGACAGTCAGGGTCCCGAAAAAATTGGCAAAGTGCCGCAAATGTTACTTGATAAATATATTGATGTGATAAATTTAGCTTTATACTCTCTCGGTTTTAAAATATAAACATTTCTGGATATGGAATGGAGGAAGTATACACTAACATGTCCTATGATACGGCAAACTTTGGCATTTAAGCATTTCTTGTATCGAGCCGCGCAATTGCATAGGGAATTCAGCTAGTAGGTTCAGATCGAATGCAACAAGAAACTCAGATTCAGGGAGAGAGAGGTTCAGACCTGCAGCCAGAATGCAGAGACCGGGACGTCGTGGTCCTGCAGCTGCTTCCAGACGCGGCGGACGGCGTCCGTGCCGCCCTGCATCCCGACCACCGCACCGGACGTGATCCACCGGGGAAGAATCGGCGGCCTCCCCGTCGACTCCGTGTAGCTCGTGATCAGCTCCGTCGGCGAGCCGCCGTGCAGGATCCTCCCCTGGACTGAACTCCCATACACCTGCCAAATTCAGCACAGAATTATAGTTGATAAATTGCAATTCAGAATGAATAATGTGCGGGTTCTTGAAATTCTGTCCATGAACATCGATGAAGTTCTTGGCTTTGGTTAGTAGTTTATAGCTAGTTAAGTAGTGACAGCTCAGAATGATTACTCAGAAATTCAGGATTCAGAAATGTGTTTAGGGGGTAATGGAGTGGCTACCTGAATCTGCACTCTGTCAGGCTTTGTCAGGTCAAAAATAGAGTAATCGTATCCCTCGAGGTACAAAGATCTCATCTTTGAGGTCATGTAGAAGGGAGAAGGAGCATACGTAGTACTCCAGTTTCCTCCAGATCTACACATGACGAAATAATTAAAGTAATAAACCACCATGAACAACAACATACTAAAAAAAGCATATCAAGTTATCCAAAAGAAGAGAAGAAAACTGGTACAAATCATGGATCAGTGCTCACAAATCGACAATTTGACATGATAATTTCTCTCAAGAGAAGTGCGATCTGCACACGAATTCCAGGCACACACGCACACCTTAGGGTGTGTTTTTTTTGGTGGAGTTGGGAAAAAAATCTCTTTACACAGAAAACGAAGCGACTCATTAGCACATAATTAATTAAATATTTACTAATTTTTTTTCTTAAAATGGATTAATATGATTTTTTAAAGCAACTTTCATATAAAAATTTTTTTTAAAAAAAATACCGTTTAGCAGTTTGAAAAACGTTCGCGTGAAAAAAAAATGTGAGTTGGAAAAGTAGGGCGAAGAACTCACCCAATGCTCTAACCAAGGCACCACAGTCGGTCACTGTCGCTGCGGTTTTGGAGTTCTCATCTGCAGGCCTTACAATTCCTAGAATTATTGGTGATTTCCATTAAAGCAATGTCGTTTTCTACCTTAAATTGTTGTACTCTTCGAGCTCATCCAAATGAGCTGCAAGTGGCAACGGCCTGGATAACTACTCCTAGATAAGTTCAGACAAGCTTGCAGTGCAGTTCTTGACACATGGCAATCTGACAATGAGGATTCTCACTTTCTACTTTCTATTCAAGGACAAAAACAATACTAACTTTCTACTTTCTATTGCTTACCAAGACGCAAAGAAACCGAGAAACCGAGTATGTGACCGAACGGACTATGTCAGGATCGGTAATATCAAACTTTGAAAGATCTTTTGTTGGTTGAAGCCAAAGTTTTCTAGGGTAATTTCCCAAAAAAAAAGATTTGGTAGGGTTAAAAGAACTGGAATAAGTCATGTACATAAAGTTTTTTTTTTGCAAGATGTACATAAGGAATATGATCGGTTCGATCGATTTTTAAAGAAATCAGTTCAATTTCATGGGAATGGGAAAATTTTCCCGTGCTCAAAAAGAGCTCTTGATCTCCTTTTGAGAAGTAATCACAATCACAAGTCACAAGAACAAGAATGCAAATTTCCTAGAGTTGATGTTGTAAAACGGGAAGTGAAAAAATTTAAATGATAAGTGAAAAAATGTACTACCATGCATGACACTGTTGACGTACAACTTTAACTATTATTTTTCGCTTAGAATACAATCACAGTATATAACAATCTTCATTCATCTCAAAATATATCAACTTTTAAAGTTCAAATTTTATTTCAAAAATAACAACCTTAGTACCTTCAAAAATATCAATTTTTACCACTAAATTACCCGTAGAGTAGTACCTTTTGGCTTTATTATAACTCCCAACTAGTACGAGCCTATAGCACACCCATTCCGACAAGGCAACAAGTATTTTTAGCCCTGTCTTTAATAGCCATACAAATTGCTAAAACATAAGGAGTACTACCCATATGATTTTTATGTTCTGAAACTAAAATATGTTGAGACATAGTATTTCTTTTGTCACAAAATATGTTTGGATTTTGATTAAAAATTTAATTTAGCATACAGATACTACAAATATAACCATCGCATTAAGAAAAAATCAAAAAAGATAAAACATGTTTAAGATTTTTATATGGAGAGAGCATTAGTGACCATAATTTCAAATTTTGACCTAGTCAACATTATCATGTACCACTAGACCCTTTAGCTGCCGGAGTTTCTGGATTTTGACTTGTTACCTGTAGCTGACGAGGTTGGCGGCGAACGTGATGGGCTGGTCGCCCCTGCCGATCCCCTGCTCCTGGACGAGCACCGGCACGCGCCTCCCCTTGAACTCCACGCGGCTGAACTGCTCCCCGAACCCGTAGAACCGCTCGTCCCGCGCGCTCGCGAACGTCACGGACACCCGGTTCAACTCCGCCGCCGCCGCCGCCGCTGGCACGAGCAGCGCGAGGTCCTCCCTGACCGGGACGCCGGCGGCGGAGAGCTTATTCTTCTTGTTCCTGCTGCTCCGCTGCACGCGCGCCGCTAGGCGGAGGCGCAGGCTGCTGCCTGCGCGGTGCGCTCTTGGGGAGAGGGATGACGACGACGGCGACGGCAACATAGGAGGAAGTGGTCTGTCGTGGTGGTCGCAGCTCCATTGGTAGTCGCTGAGCTTGATGCGGAACGCGACCTGCGTGTCGCTCTTCTCCTCGAGGAGCATCCAGTACCGCGCCGAGAGGACCGGCCGTCCCGCGGCGCCGGTGGCGCGGCGCCGACCGCAGAGGCACGACGGCGAGGGGGTCGGCTTCTTGGCAGACACGAGGCCGGTGATCACCACCAACGGGAACCGCGTCTGCTCGGATTGTTGAAACGCCGCGCCGCGCAGGAGGTCGGCGTCGGCGTCGGCGTCGCAGCGGTACAGGGCGCGGATCCTGTCGACGCGCTGGCGGTCGGGGACGAGGAGGGCGCGGCCGTCGCGGAGCGCGAACGAGCCGCGGCACTCGTCGGCCTCGGTCTCCACGGACGCCGCGGAGACGAACGCGACGCCGGGGACGGTCTCCCACATCGTCGCGCCGGCGCCGCCACCACCCAATCGGCGAGGAGCCAGCGACACCGCCCCGCCGAGGGACGGGTCCCAGCGGAGGCGGAAGTGGGGGCCGACGGGGAAGTCGTGGGCGCCATGGGCGAGCTTGGAGGCCGGCGCGAATGAGAGCGGCGGCGCGGCGTCGCGGTGCCGGAGGGAGGACGACGGCACGGCTCTCGGGAACGGGTTGTTGATGCGGACGTGGTCCTTCTTGGTGGTCTTCGGCTGCGCCGGCGGCGGCGGCGGCGGCGCCATGTCTCCGGCGGTGCGGGCGGGAAGGCGCGGCGCGGATGCTTTGCTCGGCGTGGCGAGAAAGCGGTGAGCCGATTGGCTGAAATAGATTCTGGAATGAAAGGGGGTGGGGGCCAGGTGGTGGTGGGCCCGCAGAGCACACGCGCTCGTTTTGACTGACATGGATTAGTGTGAATTTAGATGGGGTTGGTACCAATTATGGTCCGTACTACCTCCGTCCCAAAATAAATCAGCCTCGTAATAAAATGTGATATATTCTAATATAATGAATTTAAATATAAAGGTGTTCATATTCATTATATTAGAATATGTCACATCTCATAAAGGTTGATTTATTTTGAAACAGAGGAACCAATGTTCGAAGGCACGAGACTTTTCCTTAGAGCAAGTTTAATACTCCCTCTTTTTCAAATTATAGGGTGTTCTCCTTTTAAGAAAAATCAAACTCGATAACTTTTGACTAATAATCATATTAACCATATATATACTAAGTATTATACATTATATAACTAGATTCGTATCAAAATACTTTCATATGATGCTAATTTTATATTCATTGATAACATAATATAAAATAAATTAATGGTTAAAGTATGTCATTAAAGACCGTATAAAAAAATAAGCCTTATAATTTGGGACGGATGAAGTACTAGAGCTAACTGATAGCTATAAGTCAATTTAATAGTTAACATAGATTAGCTATAATGTCATCTTTAATTTTTTTTTCTTCTCTCTATATAATTGATGCATTTGCTTAGAAAAATATGTATAGCTATGTCAGGGTTATGGATAAGGCATATCTCCTATCCTTGGGGTCATGAAGTATATGGATATGGCATATCCTTAGCATACGGGAAGACGGAAAGGTTACCTTAATATTAGGGAGTTTGGCTAACAAACAGGAAAATTATATCCTGAATAAAAAGTGTAAAAGTCATATTCGGGGAGGATACAATCTCTGTGATCTCGTAGGCTAAAAGCATTTTTCGAGTTCTACTTGAAAACCAAGATAGTCTGCGGTATAAATACAAAGTCCTAAGAAGGTATAGGATCATCGAATCATAGCGTAAGCCATCACCATAGCACAATCCGAAGGAATCCAAGACATATGCCGCTTGGATCTCGTCGAGACGTTCTCGATAGAGATCTTGTCGGTACTTCACGTTTCTGTTGTTCTCTATTATAATCTTTGTGACTTCCATCGTAATCCCATATAAACTAAACTAGGGCTATTACTTTCTGAGAAGTCTGAACCAATATAATCCTTGTCTTTGTTGTGCTTGAACTCGTTTCGGTGTAAATCCTTGTACCAACGAACTTATACTCTACAAATACCGTACTCGCGGTCTACACCGTCGACAAGCTAGCTCTTGCATGAGAACTAACACTCACCATTATCCTTGTTCTCTCTTCTTCACATAAGTAAGTATATATAAGTATATAGTTGCTACTAAACTTACTATTACGGAAACAGCCCACGTGACATGACAAATTGAAGAGGTAAATTATTTTTTTAAAAAAATCCTAGTTCCTCCATAAATATCCCTCTAGCCCGGTTATAAATTAATGTTTGATGAAGTTGACTTTTAACCCTAAAATACGAACATTCTTATTATTAAAAAATATAAATATAATTTATTTTGTTGTAACTTGTTTTATTATCAAAGATATTTTAGGCAATACTTATGTTATTGCATATTTGTATTAATTCTTTCAATATGAATGGTCAAGTTTTATTGTCAAACTTAACCACGTTAAGTATTTATGACAGAGTGGGTGATTAATATTGGTAGGTAACGAAGCATCATATGGTAACATTACAATTCACAAGACAGGTGCTATGGTCATACATGGGTGCTCCTGATCCAAACTTAGTTTTCGAAAGTTTGACATATACTTATCATAAATGACAAATATTTATGATGGAAGGGAGCGTAAGAGCGTTCACAGTGCATTGCGTTGTCGTTTGGCCTAAGCTCTTCACGTCGGCCTTTCCGAGTGATTCGGTGCCATGGTCGCGGGTGGGCCCACCAAATTGAAGACCGCGTGACCAAAGATGGTCACCCATTTTTTGGCCCGTTTGAGGGTTGATGGCATGAGAAGAGAAGGCAGGAGATGTGTTGTGCGGAGCGTGGCTTTGCTGCGTGTCGTTGTTGCCTGCGCCGCCTTGGAAGGACGAGGGAGAAGGGAGACGAAGGAAAGGGAGCTCATCTTGACGGCCGGAGTGGGAGCCCGTCGCCCCTTGTCTTCTATGTCCTAGCTCCACACCGCACCGAGGAGCTTGCCGTCGTCTCCCTCTCCGTGCTACCTAGAAGGTCGCAACCCCCGGCTCCGCGCCACCGCAGGGCTCATCGCCATCCTTCGCAGTCTCTCGTTCTACCAAAGAGCTCGACGACACCCGCCTTGATCTGGAGGCTTCCAGAGAAGGACACTCGCAATGAAGAAGACAGGACAGCCGCAGCGCGCTGATCTAGTCGCCGTCGAAGCTCCACAGCTAGCCTCGAGGTCGTCGTCCAAGGGGAAGAGGAAGGCAGCAGCATCGGGGAGGGGAAAGGAAAGCTGACAGATGGGTTGGGAAGCTGGTCTGGACATGCTCATCGGCCGCGCCTAGCCTCGATCCGCGCCCGCCGGTGAGGCCAACCTCGATCCGTGCCGCTGGGAGCTCGTCAACCGCGCTAGCCTCAATCCGCGCCTGTCGCTAAGGCCACTCCATGGACGCCGCCGCGGAGACCCATCTCGGGGTCCTTTGACGCTGCCGACGTGGGACTGGCAGGGGGGAGGAGAGGAGAGGCGTCGGCCGAGGAAGGAGATGAGGGGCGCCGGCTGGGGAGGAGAGGCGTCGGCCGAGTCGCTGACCGCCGGCATGAGGAGAGAAGAGGGGAGTGGCATGAGAATAAAGGAGAGAGGGGGAAGGGGGGATTTCATATTCTTTTCTTGATTCTAGGGTGTTGAGTATAAATTTTGGACCTTCACATAAATTAAAGAAAATATGAGAACTGAAACAAAAAGTCCTAAGGGCTAAAATATAAAATTAAAGTCATTTCTAGAGCCACTTGCATCATGAAGAATTTAGATTTTGGACCCACAGCTCTAGTCTACGTTGTACTCCGAGGCTTCTCTCATATGAGAATGACACGCCCTGTGAACGCCCTAATAGATCAAGAATGCGAACAATGCTACAATGTTAATGCCTTACTCAATTGGTTTAACGTCTTACTAGTAGTATTTCCATAATTAGTTTGTCAAATGAATTTTAGTTAGTTTCTCGAAATTCTAAAAAAAAAAGTAAGTTTGTCGAATGAATTTTATATTGAAGGTTAGACATATTACGGAAGGAACAACCATGTACACATAGATCGAGAATAGTCACATGGCACTATAGTATGATTACATGTTTAGAAATAAATTAGTAGTGCACATTATGATTTGGTAAGTCAAATGGAGCAATGGCTATGCTTGGAAATTGAAAATAAAAACAACATGTTTCGAATTTACATGGATTTTGAACTTAGTACAGTGTAACACACTTGCTTTACAATTGTAAGTTCACAAATACTTTCGTTTTAGAAAGATTATAATCATGAAGATAGTGATAATATTTATATATGTAAATTATGTATTCCCTTCCAACATGATGTGTACTCCGGGGTGTACATATCAAATTTACTGTGAGAATCTCTCTGTGAACTGGTCAAACATCTCAGAAATGTAAACGGAGATACTCCGGAACTCCCCTGAAAATTTGACAATTTGATTTTTTTTATAAAACTTATTGAAAAATAGATCGTGCCAAAACTTTATTGTAAAAATAATCTGTTTTCTTAGTGTCAACGAGATTGACGTTATATGAATTGACACTAACATATAACGTCTCACCGCCATAAACGTTGGCGCCGATCTCTCATCCGAGATGACGCAGTGCTCCAAACCAACTAAAGTGAGACGTGGGCTTGCTTCAACAAGCGTGTTGTAGGTAGCATAGTGGTGAGGAGTCCTATGCTATGTTGCATCAGGTCTTGGCTTCAGGTGCGTAGTTTTTACACAATTTTTAGTCTTCTTCATCTCGACTACTACATACTTTACTCTCTAAACTTTCGTTAAAAAAATGACATTCTTGTTTGTTAGTTTGCCGTATAATATAAAGTTCTTTCTATATTTTCTCAAATTCAAAATAAATAATTTTGCAAATAGACAATATCATCTTCTTAAAAAAATATTAAGAGAGTAAAAGTAATTTCGCCATATAATGTATACTTCTTTTCGTAATTTTTAATTCAAAATAAAATAAATTTAAAAATATAAATAATTTTGCAAATAGACAATACCATCTTCTTAAAAAAAATATTAAGAGAGTGACAGAAATTTTGACGTATAATGTATACTTCTTTTCGTAATTTTTTCATTAAAAATGAAATAAATTTACAAATAGAACACATCATTCTAAAGAATATTAGGAGCAAGAGGAAAGAAAAAAAAACTAAAAATAAAAAGATGCATGTTACATGCGAAACAGGGGTTCGAACCCTACACACACAGATGGAGCTAGCCTCACCACCACCGCCACCACCACCATGCTAGCCTCACATTGCTAATCAAAATAGCCTCTCGCATTAATTTTTACAGTTGAAAAGCTCAGCTTTAATGTCTTTGGCACTGATCTCTGATGACCTGGCAAACAGTGCCACCTCAGATAAAAGGTCAGCGCTAATATTTGTGGCGGTAAGATGTTATATCTCAGCGCCGATCTTTTTGGCGCTAAGAAAATAGACCATTTTTCAAAAAAGTTTTTGGCATGTTCTATTCTTTAAATAAATTTTACAAAAGAATCAGATTGTCAAATTTTCGGGAAACTCTCCATGTTGGTTCGGATTGTGACTTAACTTACCGAAGATTCTTTTAGAGTTGCTCTAAAATTATGCTTTGAATTATGCAGATTTGCTATATAAAAGTTATAATATTAGATCTGCCCCTGAAAATGTTTTTCTAATGTTGTATTCTTGCTGAAATATTTTTATATAGATATAAAAAAAGTTTTTTTTCAGACCATAGAGATGCCATAAGAAGACAGTGTAAGGGTGAGGCTTCTTACTTTCTGTAATTCTATTAATGGAATGAATGAATTTATCTCGAGGCACTGCCAACACGGTGGCCAGACGCAAATGAACCTTAAAGAGCAAAGGTTTCCATCTAGGACAATGGACATATGGGCGTACTATTGAAGTGATTTAGTACCTTCTTTCCAAATTTAAGCGAGTTGAATGAAACTACTCTTATACTACGAATCTAGATAGACATTATGTCAATATATCACATTTAATTAGTACTAATTTGACAACAGGTGTTTTTGGAATAAACAAAAATGAGACAATTTGGTACTCCTACGTCCCAAAATAGGTGTATAGCTAAAAATACTTATATTTTTTTAAAAAAAGTAATGTGCACTTCTTTTCATCTGATTACATTAAACACATTTTACGTCCCAAAATAAATCTAAACATAGTTTATGTTTATATTTTTACATAAAAGTTAATTTATTTTGGGACGGAGGGACCATTATCTCATTATCTAGACAGGGAATTGTTATGATCCTAGCTATTCGCAATTTTCTTTTCAACATGCTTACCGGGCGGGGGGTGGGGTGGGGAAAGAATGATGTGACTAGATGGGCTCATACAGCAGGTCTCTGTTTGGATATTACCTTCATTTTCAAAACGCTGACATCCTATAAAATACGTGTAGTCAAATCTCAAACTCTCTTATTAATAGATGAAAGAATATTAGGATTTGGTACGTGCAAATGGTATTAGTAATAGATTTATCATGAAAAATCAAAATCCTTTCATATGGTTATATATTAATAATGAGAAAAAAATTATAAGTATATAATTATAATTATAATAAGTAATAATGAGACATGTATTGGAGATATTATATTGATGTCCGAATCGACAAGGAAAAAGATCCAAGCTATAGTTATACTGTACCAGGAAACATCGAACAAGATTTGCATTTTTCAGCGAAATTCAGTTATTCATGTATCTCGAACAGGCCTTTAATTAGATAGGATTTTGGCAATTCATACTCTATCCATTCCATATTATAAATTGTTTTGCGTTTGTTCTAAAGGTACGGTCAAGTTAATATAAAAATACAGCAATATTTTCAACATAAACTAAATATATACTATAAAATTATATTGAATAATGAATTTAATTAAACTAATAATATTACAGATATTGCTATTTACTTTTATAAACTTGATCATTTTTACTTAGGACAGGCTAAAAAATTTAGCTTGAGCTTTAGTGACCCATGTCTATGTTACAGGCATATAAGATCGAGATGGTTCATGCAATGCGTGCATCGGGACGTTTTCGCAGCTGCGTTCATCCATGCGAAGTTATAGCATGAAGACACCTGCTGACCTCTCCCTTTACGTACTACGCATGAATCTGGTCGTTGCCCATGAATCTTCCCGTCATCAAGGAGATGTTCTCAATAGAACCGCATGCATTACAGGCGTACGCCAATCTATTTTGTCATCATGCAAACGAGATGTTGACTGTTCACCGACGTAGCGACCTGTGGCCACCCGTCACGTCTCTACACTGTGTATGGTCTTAAAGAGAGAGTGTGGGCGGTATACACAATACTCCTACTATTTTTTTCGTCCTAAAATAAAATATAAAATATAAAATATAATGTACAATCGTTTTTTTTTCGTGTCTTATATAAACATACAGTCATACATATATTAATTAGCATATTTTCATTCTCTAAATTCGGTTTGTTTTAAATCCTCTACCATCAAACCCTCTAATCATACTATTGCATGCATCAAGGTGATTCAACCAAAAAGATAATTTATTTTTTTTATCTTTATGTTAACGGTGATTGTGCGTTATATTTTAGATAGAGAAAATATAATTTACAGTTATCAAGAAAGTGTATCTATGGTATTTTACAGAAAATTTATGTCCTCGTGAGTTGTGAATAGAAGAAATTAAAACTTGTCACAAATCTCGACGGGAATTGTCCATAATTCCTGTTGTGCAATACCTGCAACTGATATGATGGTGGTGTTTTTTTTTACTTCGTCTGTCCTAAATTAATTGTCTTTACTATTTAAATTTTATCTTATAATACTTATTATTGTGAAGTACTACTTGTTTCATCAATTACATCTCATTCAAATTCTATCCTCAACCATAAATTATTTAATAAGGATATTATAGTTTTTTATTTCAAACATTAGTATATGTCAAACAATCTAGAAAAAGACAAGTAATCTACAACAAAGGTAGGATGCTCTGTGATTTTAACTTTGTAATTTGGGATATTGGTCTTGAAAATATCCTAATAACGGCTGATTTCTAACACCATTAAAAAATTGTTCGATTGATTTCTAATAACGGCTTTAGTAAAATAAAATTTTATTGTTTTATTGATTTCTAGTATGATTTGACTAGCTTATACGTAGACCGTGGTGTAACCAAGAAATAGTTGAATGTGACGTTAAGGTCCGTTATTTTCTTTAACTACTGTTGGATGAAGTTCAACATTTTCGTGACACGCTTTTCAAATTGTTAAGTGGTGTGTTCCATACGAAAATTTCTATATGAAAATTGTTCTAAAATATCAAATAAATCTATTTTTTAAGTTTGTAATAATTAAAACCCAATTAATCACACGTTAATGTTATCTCGTTTTACGTGAAATATTTAATCTTTATCTTTATCTTCGTCTTCATTGAGATACAAACAACACCTAAGATTTACACAGGTTCACAACGGAGATCTCCTTTTGGAACGCAGCTATTTTACATAAATTTACTAAGTTACTTTTTCACAGAATTTACCGTGTTCCAACTTCCAACATCCAACAGAACCTCATATCCAATTTAGGAGTTCTACGGCGTTACATGAATCAATTTAACTCCTACGACAGCTAGACGAGATACCCACGTTCAGAATTGAGATCATCTGCAGTGGCTATAGCCGCTGCAACTTAAGCAAGTCACTTAGGCACCGTTGTATTGGAAAGTAATAACCAAGATTTTCTTGGGCACTATTTGACAAACACTGTAGCTAGATGTTTTCTGTGGCGAACACTGTAGCAGCTATTGTTTAGAACCGATATGGCACAGCTTTTAACCGTTGATCGTTTCAATCCAACGGTGAAAAATGATTCCAAGTGTTTAAGTTGTAGTCCCTACTATAACCGCACTCGATACTTGATGTTTGAATCTCCTGAAGATAAAGATGAAGATGAAGATTAAGTTTTCACGTAAAATGATATGATATTGACTTGTGATTAATTGAGTTTTAATTATTACAAACTTAAAAAATGGATTTATTTGATATTTTCAAACAACTTTCATATAGAAAATTTTCGCACGAACGTACCGTTTAGCAGTTTGAAAAACATGTCACGATAATCTAAAACATTATCCTCTCCTTTAGTTAGGAAAGGAGATTCAAACGGGGCCTTATTCCCACGTTTTGCTTTTCTAGACTGATGGCATGTTTAGTTGTTGCCCTCGTGTTCGTGCCTGACCTGAGATGTTGCCTGAGGCATGCCTGTCCCTTGTTTGGTTGGCGTCCTGGGGTGCTCCGGTAGTGGCCTGACCTGACAGCTAGCCGCTTTGATTTGTTTGGCTTAGGCGACGAAATTCCAACGCCTGACTCAAGCAAGAAGCTAGCAAGATTAAGGTTATGTGAATTGGGGATGAAAACGGTTCAAAAACAGACAAAAACTAACTCTATCATATTTATTTTTATTATTTTTTAATCAGAATCGAAATCGAAAACCCATATATGAAAATGGAATTGAATATTATCAAATATAGATATGGAGCGAATAAGAAATGGAATGAATACGGAAACGAATATTTGCTTTGATATAAAACCCCTCAAATTGAGCTTTCTTCGTCAAGGAAAAGATATCGCTTGTTATTTTAGGTCAACATCTCCAAAATTTATATCGTTAATTTTGAAGGTGGTCTCATAACTATATGTGAAAATTGATTTTCGTGGTCGTTTCCCTAGGTGACCCGTATATAAATATAATTATCCACTTTATAGTACCAAGACCTATTACTTCATGTATAGCTTACTTATCATATCACTTATCAAATTCTTATTGTTTTTGACGGAGCGTGAGGCTCCTCACCGGGAGACCGCGTGGGCCCCCCTTTGCCGGTTCGGCCGGGGGCGCTAAGTGAGGTTCTTCGCCCTCGATCTGAGGAACGTCAGCGAGAGAGGAAACGCGCAAGACGCGGGCGACGTAGACAGGTTCGGGCCGCTGAGAAGCGTAACACCCTACTCCTGTGTTCTGGTGGATCTGAGGGTCTCCAACAATACAAAGGGAATTCTATCTCTCCAACGTATCCGCCGGAGTCCTCCCCTCTTTCCTAGGCCTGGGCCTCCTTTTATCTGATCAGGGGTCACCACATGGGCCTCAAGTTGCCTAAGAAAAGAAGCATTCTTTTTACAATCAGGGCTAGTCTACAGCCGGAAGTGACTTCTGACAAGCATGGTGCACGCCTTCTGCCCCGCTCGCCAGCTCTCCTGGTGGACGCCCGTTTCAACCTTCATTCAATGGCCGGCGACTTCCTTGCCACGCCTGCGCTGAAATCTGGATTGGATCTGACCGGGACTGACATACCAACTCCAGGAGTTAGCACGCCGGCTCCGGCTAGGGACGAGAGCCAGGAGGCTCTCATCATTCCGACGGGACGGGGCGAGGCGTGCCATCGGCCGCCTGTCGCCACCTAACCCGCGATCTGACAGGTCTGTGACCAGTCACACACCGCGACCGGTCACGGACCGGATAAGCGTGCGCTGCGCCGCATTAAATGCGGCGTGGTGCGCTCGCCTGATCCGCTATAAATGCGGTTAGGTGAGCCCTGCTGTGCTCACCTAACCCGCACACGTGGCGCCAAAATCACAGGGGGTCGGGGCGCCCCAGCCCTCGGGGCCGAAACGGGAGCGGCCCGACCCCTCGGGGAGACAGAGGAAGGGGTGGCCACGTCACCCTCGGGCCCGACCCCCCCGAGGGGGTCGGGACACGTGGAGGACCGCGGCTACCCAAGCCTCTAGTCATGACACCCCCGGTCCCATGTCACCGACAGTTTTACACTTCAAATATTTTCAAATACAAATGTCATAAACTACAAAGTGGTAGATCTTATTGAGTTCTACAACTTTGATATGAAGCATGTCTCCATCGGATGTCGTTTAAACTGTAGATCTGAGATTTTGTAAAACAGATATGGTATTTATAATGAATATTTAGACCCTTAAATGATCTTAAATAATAAATTTTTTAGCAACAAAGTTGTAGATCTCGTCGAGCTCTATAATTTTGATATAAAGTTTGTCTACATCTGACTCTATATGAAAAAGTTATGTATATATACGATCTCTGTCTCCGGAAATCTAAAAAAAAATCCCGGATAGTTCCGACTGTTTTTTGATTCTGACGGATAGTGTGCTTACTATATTTGTTTCTATTTCCAAGAAAAAAAATCTGAATTTGTTTCCAAATCCAAAAATATCTGACTGAACCTATCCGATTCCGACAGGACAGTGTCCTTACCATATTCGTTTTCGTTTCCAAGAAAAAAATCCGAATTTGTTTCCAAATCCGAAAATATCCGACTGAGAAGTCTCCGTACCAGTTTTATCCCTATATATGAAAGCTATAATCCCACTATTAATTACATTCTTTTTCTTTTTCTTGCTTTTTTTCTTTCTTCCCACGGATTGATCAAGTTTGTTGAGTTAATATTATCTGTTGATATTGTCTGTTAAGAGTAATAATTACAGTATGACGTTGCATTATTCTTCTCAGGCACATGGTTCAAACCAAGAGATCTTCTGTGCTTGAAATTAATTAGGACCGTTGAACACTAATGATCTCACGCACAAAGAGAGAAGGTACCAGAGAAAAAGTATTAAAAGGGTGAGCCAGGTATGAAAGATGAAAGGTTAAAATGGTAATTAAGTTTCATAATTGATTTTTGTGGTTAAGGGCAAAAGTGTCTTCTCTTGAATTTTTGTATCTCTACTCCCGATGACGAATTGTGTTGTGTACTCTAAAAAATTCTAGGTGACATGCACGAGTCAACAACACAATTAAATATAATAATTTCATTATCGATGTTGTTGGAGTCCAATGGGAGAGTTAGAAGATCATCATCCTTACTCACCAATTTATTACTGAAAGTTCAAGTGCCATTAATTTGGTTTGGATGATTAATGACAAATCCAATTATATGAGACTAATGTTTTATAAGCATTTCTTTGCCTAGTATCATGTGGATATGAAAGTGGAATGTGTTGGAGGTGATTCCCGGATTTCATATGTGTTGAGATAGAAACGTTCATTGATGGTGGACCTAAATCACAAGGATGAAATGCGTGGAGATCAAGCTATATGTATCACTCTTTCTCTCCATATACACATATTCATATATAATATTTTTATGTGAGTAACATATGTATTTGAGACTAATGTTTTGTTTAAGCCATATCTTGTTTAGTCTCTTCACATTGAGAATATGGAGATGATGAAGGTATGCTTCTATCTTAATGTCTACATATGATACCTTCTATTCTTGTATAAGGTAAGCTCCCAATGTTTTATCTCTACTTATGCATACTTTTGCTTCACACAAAATATTTTGTATGCATACATTTAGGGGGAGCAAATCCTATACCTTACTTATGCATGTACTTGATCCAAGTTATTCACTTTTATTTAATTGTGATCTTTACATTTGAGCATATATTTGAGTATAGGACACTTGTGGTGTTGATTAATACTCATCACTTATTCATATCATTTTATATATGCGATCGGTTGGTCAACATGTGGAGGTTGACAACCGGATCATTGGGACTAATAATTTCATTGAGTTGAATGAGAGAAATAGGTCCCAAGGATTGCAAAGGTGTTCATGCTCAAGTTATATCATTACACCTAAAGATACCAAGGATGACAAAGTGAAGATATTGAAGATGTGAAATACAAAGTGGCTACTATGGCAAGACGGTGAAAGGCAAGCGATGCTCGGTCGCGATGGACCATGCGGTGGTGAAGGGCAAGCAAGGGGCTTGGCACCGAAGAACCAAATCCGGTGGTGAAGGGCGAGTGACGGCTTTGTCATGATGGACCGTGCAAGACCATTTGAAACTACAAATAACCACATCGATCATTTGAAGAATATATGGTGAAATGGTTTTGATGTTGGCATCCCTTAAAGACAAAGAAAGAAAGATGGAAACAAGGCATTCCTATTGGTATAATTCTCTTCCTATTTACTTTTGAGTATAGGAATGTCGTACTATTAAGAGAGATGCAACGTCGATATGTTTATGTATGTCTCGGTGCTCAAAGTGACCTATCCTAGTGCTATCTTGAGAGAAACCTAAGTTTTAATCTATCCCTTGAGTGGTTTTAGACCTTACTTTTGGTTGAGTTGGGTAGTTCTCTGAGTGAGCTTTCCATAGAGTCCAAGTTCATCAAAAACGGACTTCCAAACAAAAAGTTATGGCCGTTTTTCTTGGTGTTTTTCGGAAGTTCCGAAAATGCTTTCGGAAATTCCGAAAATGCTTTCAGAAATTCCGAAAATGCCTGCGAAACTGAGATTGCCTTCTGTTGATTTTCGGAAGTTCCGAAAATGATTTTCGAAAGTTCCGAAAAATGGATCTTGGCCTCCAACGGCTAGTTTTGAGAGACTCAGATATATAAACTCCTCCACCCCTCCTTTGAGTGGCTGCTGTTCTTGGGCATTACTAGACACATCCAAAGCCAAATAGTCTTCTTCATTTCCCCACCTTTGTGGTGCCTCTTTGTGAGAGAGATTTGAGAAGGGAAGAGAGTTGGATTGAGAGATTGAGAAGTTGAGAGCTAGTGAGCTTCACTCCATACTTTGAGCACTAGAGTTCATAGCAAGCAAATCTTCGATTGTGTTTGTTACTCTTGAGGACTAAGGTCTCCTAGACGGCTAGGCGTCGCCGGTGAGCACCCAAGGTTGTGGTGTGCCTCGAAAAGTTTGTGAAGGCTTCGATTTCGCCTCCGCAAGGGAAGAAATCAAGAGTGAAATCGAGGAGTGCATTTGTGCAACCTCGTGAGGAAAGGGTTGAAATAGACCTGGTCTTTGTGGCCCCTCAACAGAGACGTAGGATCCGTGGATCCGAACTTCGGGAAACAAATCACGTGTCTCCCCTCTTGGTTTTATTACTTTTCTCACTCCTCTAGCTTTGCTTGTTTGTGCCGCTATAGGTCTAGTTGCTGTTTGTGCTAGCATTTTCTTGTTGTAGGCAACTAGATCTAGAGTTTACTTTAAATTGCGCTTACTCTGCTATTTTCGGAACTTTCGAAAATCATTTTCGAAAATTCCAAAAATTCTTGGTTCGCTTGTTTTAACCCGATCTACTTGTATGCTTAAGTGATATAGTTGGTGATCTAATATCTTGCTTAGATACCTTGTTTGTCACTTTTTGATTCATTTACATTTTGTTTGTTCGAGCTACAATTTCATAGCTAGTGTTTTATTCCGTTATCCGCCGAACTTTTCGGTTGAGACCGAAACTTCCAATCCCATATCGGAAGTTTCGATTTGAACCGAAAATTCTCATCTTTCTAATATGCTATGAAGTTGTGATAATTTTTAGGAACGCCTATTCACCCCCCCTCTATGTGACATTAAGGTCCTTTCAATTACCTTGGTCATAGTTATATGTTGGTGAGATGCATGATGAGGCGAGACCTTCTTGATCGAAGGAGATAATCATTTGGGACCCGTCATGATGAGGCGATGAAGTAGAGCAATCCTCAAATGATGCTTCCACAAGAGTATCCTCTCCATCATATTTGGACTTGTCATATCTTTCCTTTAGTGTTGTCCAAATGAGATGAGCATCTTCAAGTGGCATGATGGTTTTGAACACATCTTCACTCAAAGCACTAAACAAAACATTAGTAGCTTGAGCATTGAAATGTGTGTATTTCTCTTCCTCTTCAAATGATAGCTCTTCATCATTAGGAGGAGAAATACTCACATCTACAACTCGCTCTATATGAGGACCCATGGCCCTAAACACATTAAGCACGCGAGTATTCCAAGATATGTAATTTGAACCATCTAACAAAAGAAATTCTAGGAACATTTCACCTCTTGTCGACATCTTCTCTCAAGCCGACGAAGCCCGAAATGAGAGACCTTGCTCTGATACCAATTGAAAGGACCTTAATGTCGCCTAGAGGGGGTGAATAGACGTTTCTAAAAATTATCACAACTTCATATCATATTAGAATGATGAGAACTTTCGGTTCAAATTGAAACTTCCGGTATGGGATTGGAAGTTCCGGTCTCAACCAAAAAGTTCGGCGGATAATGGAATAAAACACTAGCTATGAATATGAACTTGTAGCTCGAACAAACAAAATATATATGAATAAAAAGGTGACAAACAAGGTATCTAAGTAAGATATAAGGTCAGCAACTATATCAATTAAGCATATAAGTAGATCGGGTTAAAACAAGTTCAAGCACAATATGAGAGAAGGCAAGAACGAGCAAACCAAGAGAGGAGACACGTGATTTGTTTCCCGAAGTTCGGATTCACAGATCATACGTCTTCGTTGAGAGGTCACAAAGGCTAGGTCTATTTCAACCCTTTCCTCACGAGGTTGCATAGATACACTCCTTGATTTCACTCTTAATTTCTTCCCTTGCAGAGGCAAAATTGAAGCCTTCACAAACTTTCCGAGGCACACCACAACCTTGGGTGCTCACCGGCGACGCTTAGCCGCTTAGGAGACTTTAGTCCCCAAGAGTAACAAACACAATCAAAGATTTACTTGTTATGAACTCTAGTACTCAAAGTATGGAGTAAAACTCACTAGCTCTCAACTTCTCAATTTCTTAATCCAACTCTCTTCTGTTCTCAAATCCCTCTCATAAAAAAGCACCACAAAGGTAAGAGAATGGGGAAGGCTATTTAGCTTTGGATGTGTCTAATAATGCCCAAACATAGCAACCACTCAAAGGAGGGGTGGAGGAGTTTATATACCCAGCCTCTCAAAACTAGCCGTTGGAGGCCAAGATTCCATTTTTCGGAAGTCCAAAAATCAACAGAAGGCAATCTCAGTTTCGCAGCCATTTTCAAAATTTCCGAAAATTTTTGGAATTTCCAAAATATTTTCGGACTTTCCGAGATTTTTTTCGAAATTTTCCAAAAACACCAGGCAAAACGGCCATAACTTTTAGCTCGGAAGTCCGTTTTTGATGATCTTGGACTCTATGGAAAGCTCACTAAGAGAACTACTCAACTCAACCAAAAGAAAGGTCTAAAGCCACTCAAAGGATAGGTTAAAACTTGGGTTTCTCTCAAGGTAGCACTAGGATAGGTCACTTTGAGCACTAAGACATACACAAACATATCGACGTTACATCACTCTTGATAGTACGGCATTCATATACATAAAAGTAAATAGGAAGAGAATCATATTAATAGGAATGTCTTCTTTCCATCTTCATTTTTTTGTCTTAAAGGACGCCAACGCCAAAACCGTTTCACCTTATATTCTTCAAATGATTGATTCAGTTACTTGTAGCTTCGAATGACCTCGCATGGTCCATCATGACAAAGCCATCACTCGTCCTTCACCACCGGATTTGGTTCTTCGGCGCTAAGCCCCTTGCTTGCCCTTCACTATCGCATGGTCCATCGTGACCGAGCATCGCTTGCCTTTCACCGTCTTGCCATAGTAGCCACTTTGTATCTCACATCTTCAATATCTTCACTTTGTCATACTTGGTATCTTTATGTGTAATCATATCACTTGAGCATCAATACATTTTCAATCCTTGGAACATATTTTTTCTCATTCAACTCAATGAAATTATTAGTCTCAATGATCCGGTTGTCAACCTTTACTTATTGACCAACCGATTGCATATATAAAAGGATATGAATAAATGATGAGTATTAATCAACACCACAAGTGTCATATACTCAAATATATGCTCAAATGTAAAGATTCCAATTAAATGAAAATGAAAAACTTGGATCAAGTATATGTATAACTAAGGTATAGGATTTGCTCCCCCTAAATATGTGCATATAAAGTATTTGTGTGAAGCAAGAGTATGCATAAAAAGATATGAAACATTGGAAACTTATACTATACAAGAATAGAAGACATTTATCAAATATAGGCATTAAAATAAAAACATACCTTCATCATCTCCATGTTCTCAATGTAAAGAGACTAAATAAGAAAAAATGCTCAAACAAAACATTAGTCTCACATGTATATTGTTATTCACATGAAAATATTATATATGAACATATTAATATGTGCATGGAGAGGAGGAATGATACATATAACTTGATCTCCGTGCACTTCATCCTTGTTGTGATTTAGGTCCACCATCAACGAATATTTCTATCTCAACTCATATGAAGTCCGTGAACCATTTCTCATAATTTTCACTTTCATATCCACATGAGACTAGGACAAAAAAAATACTTATAAAAATATTAGTCTCGTATAATTGGATTTATCACTAATCACCAAAACCAAATTAATGACACTTGAACTTTCACATCCGCAACAAAATGGCACACCTGCTGGTCGTCGCTGCCTTATGCGTCCATCGCTCGCCGAGGCCACACGCGCCCGCCGGTCACAGCCGCCGCACGCGTCCTGAGGTCGCCGCCGCCGTACATGCCCGTCAGTCGCAGCAAACGAACGCAGCAGCCAGTTGACGCCGCACGCGCCCATCGATCACAACGGACGAACACAGCAGCTGGTCACCGTCGCCATCATCGCACGCGCTGCCCCTCTTCCTAGCCTCTGAGCTCATTCACTTGAGTTTGTCGTTTTCAACGTTTTGATGGTTCGCGGGTGCGTTGAAAGTGTTTTAGAAGACGAAGTGAAGACCGATTATTACAAAGCAAATCATACAGATCCTAAACACAATCCCTTTGAGCATGTTGATCTCAATTTTAAATTCTCTATTTATTTCAAATGTGTATTTATTTTTGAATGTCATTGAGTGGTGTGAACCTATTCTTTTGTTATGGCCAATTTGCATTGATTACACTGTTGTTCTCTATTGTAATCTCTGTGGTTTTCGTCATAATCTCATATAAACTAAAGTAAGGCTATTATCTTACGAGAAGTCCGAACCAATATAATCTTTGTCTTATGTGTGTTTGATATCATTGCGTGTAGATCCTTATACCAATGTACCCTAATATCCTCATAATACGGTCTACGGATATAACCCGTCGACAGAGTGTATGTGACATCTTGGCCCAATTGGGACTTTGGCCTATGTGACCGATGAGAGCTATGTGACCGATGAGAGCTATATACACATGTGGAACTGAACGTATGTTTCTGGGTATTTACCTATATGCCTGTGTGGCTATATAGGTGAGTTGAACCAACGGAGACGTCAGGACTGAGATCATAAAAAAGAAATCGTGAATCTGCATGACACCCAAGGCAGTGGATGGGAAATTCGGGATTGAGCAATTAGTACCCTTGTTAATATTATTTTTTGTTTCTAAATTATCCTTTATGAATTAACGGTGGATTTCAAACCAAACTCATCTTACAGGCTGCCTGCCCAGGCAAAAATATCTTCATACTTCAGGCTAGCTTCAGGCATGAGTTTTCATCAGGCATATGTGTCAAGTCACCAACCAAACAGGCCCTGTGTGTGCTGAAGAGAAGCCACCCACCGCTCAGGCTCAGGGTTTCCAACTCCAAGCACGGCTGTTCAAATTCAACTACGAGGACACGACGAACGGGGACTACAGGGGCGTAGTCCCGTAGATATAGAGCACATGCAGCGCACACCCGGAAACGCAGAAAACGGGAAGCACGAGGGTACAAGGAAGGACCGAGCGTTGACGCGAACAAGAGCTGGCCGCGGAAGCTCATCCGACGAGATGGACATAGCTGTCCAAAAACTTGCTACAAAATTAAAACAACTTACAGGCGGAAAAGAAACATCAACTAATCCTTACTAGCACTCTTTGCAAGTGTCAGCCTAACAGGGGATTACGTATTACACTGCATGTATGCTTGGATGGTGGTTACCCCAAATGTCATCCCAGGCCAAAATGGGCTCCAACTTACACAAGAGAACCCAAATACTAGTTGATTAGGCAGTAATTGTAGTACTGTAATAGGGGGTTGATAGCTGCCTTGACCAATAATTTACCCCCATGACATCCTTTCTTTTTTTTTCCCTAGCCTACATTTACTGCTAAATTAGCACCAAAACATGTTGGCAAGGAATTGAAGTTACTACGCTTGGTTCCTGTGGGAGGGGATTGAAACAATAGGTAATCTCCTATAACATACACGACTGCTGTCAGCATTACCGGATGTGCTTTAAATATCGAGGTGCTCTAGGTTGACCATGCTTGCAGCATTCTGGATCAGTTGCTTCCTAACATCAACCTGGAAAAAAAAGGTTTTGATGCTAAATCGAGAATACAATATATTGATATTTTTTTAGAATTTAGTAAACTTCCTAAGTTGCTTACCCGGGTACCCATGAGAGATGAGAACACAACGTTGGCCTCAGCAGCATCTTCGACCTTTAGCTGCTTCAACATCCTCCTCTCAGGGTCCATTGTTGTCTCCCATAATTGTGCCGGCATCATCTCACCCAGACCTATTTTAGCCACCAGAGAAAGGGAAGAAAGGTAAATGTCTACCATTGAAATAAGAGAAATGAATGAATATTTCGATACTAACAAAAAAAAAGGGTGCATAATATACAAGATTGTACTAAACCATATCGTTGGCTCATGCATGATACAAAAATTGAGCACAAACAATAGTTTTCTTATGAGCTTAACAGTCAGCAAATGAGCACAGGAGTAAATGTAGCAGTATATGCACATTGTTGGCTCAATTGTACAGTTTAATTGCACGTCATATAGGCAGTGCATAGATGTATCAACTAGATTTTTGGAGAGAGTTATATGACATGCAAAACATACAAGCACCATAAAGATAGTTAGGTAGATGAGAAAGGTGCACATTGCATGTGATACAGTGCTGGAAGGAACTAGGGGAGGAAGATTAGAACGGCAATTGCATTTGTACATGAATAAGGCGCTTCACAGTAACAGCATTTGTGCATTTACTAGAAATGTTTGTGCACAAAGGCGCATGGGGTAGATGGTGGAATTAAAGTTGACTTGGTTGACTAGGGCTGGAGATCAATGTAAATATTAACAAAGTGTTAAAAAGAATACTGATCAAATATGGATACTTTGTTGAAATTGGAAAATCACAGAAAATAGATAAGAAAATAACCACATAGAGAACCTTTTCAGTTCATAATTGTCAGAAAAATCTACAGTATAGCTATTTCAACCTAAGCAAAGTGATATATTGTCACCTAGTGAATAGTCTTATAGGTACACGAGTTCTTCACTAGATGATTCAAAAGGAAAAAAAGAGATAAACTTGGTAAAATATCATCAATTGAGATGGCTCAGAACAATAGCTTCTAAAGCAGCATCAATAAAATAATATTGGGATAACAAATAGCGAAATGTGTTGTAAAATGACTTTGATGTGTTGACAGATATTTTTCAAAGTTCATTGACACGCATTAGTTGATTGGTTTGAATATTTGTACCTTTAAACCTTTGGATATGATAAGAAGCATTTGTTGGGAAGGTGTTAACTAGCTCTTTAAGATCAGCATCATCATAGCAGTAGTGCACTTGTTTCCCACGTTCAACCTAACACCAAAAGACAAAGATCAACTTAAGACGGTTCTTCCATCAAAATTTGAAGGACTAGTGTTGCATTTACGATCAAACCTTGTAAAGAGGAGGTACGCCAACATAAATGCAACCTTCATCGAATAGTGCTTTCTGCATAGATAGTAGTATGAGAACGGAAAACATGCCTTTTATGGTTAATAGTATAAGTATCTGCCATCATAATACGGTATGGACAGTTGCCACTTAAAGCACATAACATATGGTAGTTCAACTGTAACATATTCTTGTAAAATAAATTATAACATGATAAGGCTCAAAACTAACCTCATCCAAACTGAGATTATTATAAACAGCTAAACTAACACCCACTGAAACTGATCTTATGCCAACTATATGACCCAATCCATTGTCAAGCCTTCAGTTGTACAAGAGTCAAAATACACAGGCAAAACCAGAGAACAGTTTATTTGAAGTTTCAACATAGGACGGCTCCCAGCAGATGAGCGATAACTCCAATTTGATCTCAAAAAGAGGGTAGAAGTACCTGATATCTAAAGAAGAAAGTAAGGAGAAGAGTCCGGATATGTGCACCATCTACATCAGCATCAGTGAGTATAACTATCTTATGATACCGAAGAGCTTCCTTGTTAAAATCCTCGCCCTGAAAGAAAATATTAGAGAAGAAAACAATAGCAGTATAAATGTTTAGATCAAAACAGTATACACCTTTACTCCTAATCCAAGGGCAACAATTAGATTTTGGATCTCTTCGTTTTTGTACAAGGCCGCCTCGTCTCTCCTTTCAATGTTAAGAATTTTGCCTCTTAGAGGCAAAATGGCCTGCATCCATTTTATAAGGTACTTAGATCTAAGTGAAAGACAAAATATGACATGCAAGTCTGAACATGCTTAACATAGAACAATAGATTATGACTCCTTATGAGCTCTCATCTCACATTCCACAATAACGGCGTCTACATAACATAAAACAGCACCCTGATCTTGATAATTATGTGCCAACTTGTGCTGGACAACTATGCAGAGGGTTTACTGATATTCTTGGTAGCTTAAGTGATGTGCCTACTGCAGCTGGTAATTACGCAGTGTTTTCTGAGATTGTTGGCAATTTAACATACTGAAATTGTATCTAGGATTCTGCAGTTTAAAACTACATAGCAGCAGCTTTGAATGGAGAAGAACTTTAGGAATACTGATTTACTTATACTTATTTTCAAACAGGAAGGAATACTGATTTTGATGGACTAATAAGAGAGCATCCATTTGATAAAAGCATCAAAAGTACACTATTCTATTTGGCCAAGCTCCAATATGGGCCAGGGCCTGAGCGGTGGTTGTCAAGTCGTAAAGTCGACTCGAGGTACCCTTGGACTGACTTGTCGACTTGGTCGACTAGTCCACGACTTGGTCATGCAAAAACAGGGGATGCAATATAAAGTCTTTAGTACTATTATACCATGCTAAGCAATGTATATAGATAAAGTATGGACGAGTAGCAAAGCAAGACAATAAGTTCAACAAGAAATAAAACTAAAGTACTAAACACAACAAGCCAAGCATGGTGAATTGGTGATTTGCTACAACTAATCACAACTAATTTACAACCAACTTTACGACTAATCTACGACTAACCACGACTAATCACACGACTTGCTATTTGGTCGAGTCGTGGCTATCAAGTCGACTAGCTTGACCGACTTTACGACTAATCTATGACTAATCACGACTAGTCGGGCGACTTGATAACAGTCTGAGCCAGAGCTCCCCAGCCAAATGGGTGGGTTCATTGAAGCTACCCAGAAACTGAAGCAAGTTTACACTCCAAAACGAGAGAATCAAAGCTCAGTCCAGGCAGCTTCAACAGCTCAGCTGTGGTCAGGTTGTCAGGCAATGGTTGGCAGGCATCCATGTTGAACCTAGAAATGGGTTGCTTTATATACAAAAGAATGACAGGAGGGTGAGGGCACTCGGTGCTCTTCGTACTTTCATGCATGCTACATTAGAAGAGAAAGAACACACAAAGATTGGCTTACAACCAGGCAGCTTTCAATTATGTAAACAGCCAAATTAAAGTGATACGTTGTCTGTTGATAAGATTTTTTATGGTCTTCTTAATAATTTGTTCATTCTAACACTAAGCATAACTACTTATGAACAAAAGGATAAACTAACGTAGGTATATCTATCCTTGACAGCACGGCAAGTAGAAGACGTGTTCTAACATTTTAGTTCTTTGAAAGGGTGAACAAAGATCACCAATAGATGAACAATGATCAAAGCATCAGCTGATCAGCAATACTAATAGCTATGCAAAATAGAATTAGTCGAATGAAACTTCTTCCATCAGAGAAGGTCAAATGACACCACATCTAGATAGCCATAAACATCTACTCTTGGCTATATATCATGAATATTGCAATACTTCTGGTGTAGAATTATTGAATGCAGTCAATGCACATTAGTGTCACTAGACTGGAAAAAATGGTATACCTGAAATTTCCTATCACGTCCTTGTTTCGCACTACCCCCAGCTGAATCACCTTCAACTATGAAGATTTCTGAGTTCATGTATGATAAGCAAAGGTCAAAGTGTAGAAAAAAGTAGAATACTAGCATACATGATAATTTAAACAGAATATACACTACATTTGTCAGGCACATTTAAAAGAAGAGTTGAACACCAGGGAGTAGTCAAATCAGAAGGTCCAACCAAAATGGTATCAGTAAGATTCAAGTGAACTTAAGCCACTTATGATAGTGTTTCATGGTACAAGTGGCAACGCACCAGATTCTTCAGGATCAGAAGTTGCACAGTCAGCTAATTTCCCAGGAAGGGAAGAAGATTTCAATACACTTTTTGTCCTCACTAACTCTCTAGCTCTCTTAGCTGCCAATGCAGCCTGCAACAGAAACATATGCCATGCATTGAATTAGAATTACAGTTTTTGAACTCTTGGGAAGGTCTCTTTCATGCACTGAGAATAGAATAAGAAATGGCCTTTCCTACACTGTCAATCGGAGTATTTGTCAAAGTGCATATGGCAGACTGTATCTTGACTATTAAAAAGGAAGCAGGATAAACCATTTAAGTATCATTTATCACAGATTATGTACCTTGAGAGCATTAAGGGACTTCGACAGAATCGAATCTAAAACATCTGGATGTAACTCTAAGTACTCAGTTAAATTTTCTTGAACAGATTGTTCAACGATTCTTCGAACTTCTGGATTTCCCAACCTTGTCTGTAAAAAGAGAAAACAAACAAAATTTGACCAATCATCAGCACTTAAAAGACAAAAGTTATCAAACCATTCTTCTGGCACATTTGTCTGTATCAGGAAAGGAAAGCTGTTACCTTTGTCTGCCCTTCGAACTCTGGATTAGGGACCTTTACTGCAATAATGCAGGTCATTCCCTCTCTTACATGCTCCCCACTCAAGCTAATATCTTTATCCTATAAAAAGCATTATCTGTTAAGATAAATCCCACTAAAAATAACCAATACAGTTAATTAAAATTTTCATTTGATCAGATGTATAAGGATGCTAAACACATAATAAATAGAATTTTCCAAAATATAGTTTCCAAAGTCCTTGCTTTAAACTTTTGAACAATGTGGTTTTTAAGTGAGCAGGACAGAACAAAATTAGTATGTAACTTATCACCTTAAGAGCCTTCGACTTCTTTGCAAGGTTATTGATTGTTCTTGTCAATGAATTCTTCAGCCCATCAATATGAGTACCACCATCAATAGTACGGATACTGTTTGCATATCCTAGCACTGTATCAGAGTATGAATCAGAGCACCTGTAAATGGCAACATTTTCTGTTTCAGAGTAAGGCACAAATCTTCTACCTAGTTGTTAGTCAGTAAGACCTAGAAGGAGGAAAATGAAAGAGAGAGTGAAAAAGGAACAAAACATAACAACTGAAATACATCACATGGACCATGGACCATCGTTTATGAAATTTACAAAGCTTCTTGATTTCTTCTATGGTTATGACTAAGGGTACTGCTGCTGCAGCAATCATTTGTAAAATGGTCAATATCATTTATTTCCCTTTGCTAGCTGAAGGTTGAAATTTCAACAGTTTGAACAGTGTGAAACTTCCACACATAATAGTTCGAAGGGTGTCAGTTAACTTATAAAATGCATATTGATCTTGATCACAAAAAAAGACTTTTTAGCCCTTCAATGGTTTGATAAAATTCAACAAACTCTACAGAGTTGACAATTAAACACTAGTTTACAGTGTGGAAGGGAAATTTAATAACATGAACATGTAAGGTAACATGGAAATGGACAAACACAACACTTATAAGTTATTTTCAGCACATTTAATTTGTTCCACAAATTTTGATGCTACCTAAGATCATTCATTTTAGACCATGTAGTGGTACTTTGGTAGAAAACACAGTACAAAACTTTGAAATCAAGGATCTGATTTATAAAATAGACATGACAGCCAACAAAGTATCAACATGTTCAACCAAATCACAGATAAACTGCCACTACCAGCTAGAACATGACAAAACAGACCATGGAGGACACGATATTAGGAATTTTTATCTTTTTTTCCTTTCAAAAAATCAAGCCAAGAAAGTACATTTTACCATTGAAGGGAAACATCCACTGTTATTCCATCCATTTCTTTTCTGAATGCGATTGGATCATGAAGGGATTTCTAGGAAAGAAAGCATGACCAAGCAAAGTATTAGGGTTGCTGCTGGATAACATTATAAATGCATCATGTATTGCTATATGCAGAAGTAGAGTCATATCTGGTGGCATAATATTAATATATGTTCTATTATTACTCTAAAATTTGAGGCAGATTGATGTAAGTTTCTTCAAAGGAATAATAAAGAAATTCACAAGACAGGAAAATATAACCAAAATGAATATAGATCCTTCAACATTTTAAAATCTCTTAAACATAATGAATGTAGATTCAGCCTACAAGCATACTGTCTAATTCAACTCTGTGAACTTTGTCCAAAGAATCAAGCAAACATAGCATATAGTTCTGCATTTCATTACTGGATTAGCAACAGTTGACAGGCGTTGGTTAGGTATGCAGGTTTGCCCACTCACAGGAACCCATTAACCCACCCACATGGCCACAACTTTCAACTAAAAGTGCACTTCTTTTATTGGGTATAAAATTATAAACCAAACAGAATAGCATGGATGGGTACCCACTGGTCAATCCACTTGCATCTTTAGCGTTGATTGGTCAATTGACTCAATGTAAAATTTTAGTTGGGGTCCAAGGATTAGCATCAGTGAAATGTTAACTAGAATGCGTACTGCTCTTTTTAGTTACTTGTTGAACGAAGTTAGATAGAAGTAAAGCTAACCCTAATATTTTTAATGAGTCATTTGAAAGGATCAAATAAATCAATTCGTAACAAAGGTACTACTGTGTTAGGAGCCATTCAAGTTGCAGATATGAACCATTTTCTATGTTCAAAAAGTGCCGAAATGGAGCTGCATGAACATGTTTCCAATGGTATAGGTCAAACCTTGTCAGTATTCAACCATTTAACATACTCAACCAGACCACCAGCATAACAGTATTCATTGTGTTGAACCTGTGAGTCATCTTCTTCCTTTGTCAACGCTATTGTCAGCTGGCATTGAGAGAATAATATGAAATTAGCCATTGGTCTACTTTAAAAATATCAAATATTACCAGTGATGTAAGTTGTGCATACAAATTAACATTAAAAAAAAGACATAAGTCATAAGCATGTTCAAACCAAACTGCCAAGTGGCAACTTTCCAGAATTTTAAATGGACATATGAGGATTTCACGGAGGAAAAAAGTTTTTAAGTAAAAATTGACGTAAGATAAAGGTGACCGTAACAGCACCAATAAATGAAGACGACAATCCAAACTTTAACTCAACGGTTTCCATCACCGCAGTGTTTTAAGTAAGATGATTCCTAAACTTGATTTGATAATTTTATCATCAATAACTATGGGTGCTCTCCACAAATATAAATGATCAACAGCTGTTGTGGACTCCCATATTACACATATCAAAAGACCAAACTATATATAACATGATTTGTCTTGATTGTGAATGAAACTACAAAATGAATTGCATCCTCCAATTATGACAAGATAGTAACTTATGTTTTTCTATTGATCGAAAAATACAGGATTAAAAATATTCCCATGGTGTGTCACTGGGAATCCTAGCTCCCAAGTGTGTGGCCTGGTTTGAAGCCAAGGGTAGGTTAAAAGTAACTTTGTAGAATATCAAATAATCCGACAGAGCAATCATGATTAAAGAATTAGCTGGATAATAAACAAATAAAGAAAATAATGATTATTCAATCTTTGAGAACTAGCAACAGGAAATATAAAACAATGCCGTTTATACCTCAGGATTTAGAAAGGCAAGTTCCCGGATGCGACCAGCTATCGTATTGAAGTCAAAGTCAGTTGTGGTGGTAAAAACTGCATCAAGAACATTAGTTACACATTGGGGAACATAAATAGTAATGGTACCACTAAAAAATCTCTAAGGACAAAAGCATACTATGTTTATCAGGCCAAAATCTGATCCGTGTGCCTTGACGAGAACTTGATTCATCAGACAATGTCCTACTAGTTAGCGTAGTGATCGCCTTTCCACGTGAGTAATTTTGTCGGTATTCTTTTCCATCACGCCAAACAGTAACTTCTAGTGCCTGTCATTATAATATCACCACAAAACAAATCATCAATGTAAGCTCATGGGTAAAGGACCATCTTTAAAAAAAATTAAAAGGGCATACAGTATTATTTATTGTGTTTCTGTCTTGAAACCTGAAGGTCTGAAGGTTCTTAAACTTAGTGCGGGGTAGCCAGTATATGCAAAGATAAAGCCACATAACCAAATTTGTATTTTAAACCAAAGCCCGACAGAAATGGCTTGGTGTAGAAACTAGAAAGAATTTCTGTCTGAATCATATTTTTGAACTTTCATCGAGAGATGTTTTCATTTTCTTATGAAATCTTAGGATAATAAGTAAATAAAGGTGAAAGCAAGAACCTCTGACAAAGCATTAACAACTGATAGACCAACACCATGCAGCCCTCCAGAAACAATATAGCCACTCTTTGAACCTCCAAATTTGCCACCAGCGTGCATTAACTGCATGGTTAAAAAATTAGATAAATTGGCATCCAACATATTGAACACTAGGTATGACAAATGGATAAACAATGTCGCACGTATTTGTTTTTTAGAAGGTAAGGAATTAACAGATCGGAACAGAAATCTCGTGATGGCATCTTACAAGGTCACAAAATGAACATCACAAGTCACAACGCATGTAAAAAGTCTGGACATGCACATGGCAACAGCACACTGTTAACACAAACAGGCCTTAGGATTAAGGTGTGGACTCAACACCTAAATAACCATGAGATAGCATGTCATGTTTCATGCTCCCTCCCCAGAAAATGAAATGTCCCATGGGTTTACTTATTCGGGGGATAAAGATGGTTGAGAAATAGAATAACAATATAATACAGTTGCTAGGATCTAAAAGGAATAGAACAAAAAAAGGAGTTAACAGTACCGTTAAGACAGTTTCCACGCAAGATTTCTTCGTCTGTGGGTGTATATCTGTAGGGATCTGCAGTATGTGTACGTTTAAATAGTAATTAAATAAAACAATGGACAGATGATCCACAAAGTGTAACCAGTGAAAGATGCTGCAAGTTAATAGTCAAAAAGTGTGATACGCAGATTATAAAAACTTCCAGAAAGCAAATGTAAAATTATAAATTTCAAACAAGCGATGACATTAACACTCTAGCATAGTTATTCAATCAACAAACTATGCAAAATAGTATTAAGGAAACATGTTCTGCTTCCCACGAAGTACTCCATCCGTCCACAAATATAAGGGATTCTGGTTTTTTGTTAATGTGTCTCTATGTATCTGGACAAGTAGTTGCACAAATATATAGCCAAAATCCCTTATATTTGTGGACAGAGGGAGTACTTGGTACATCAGAATGTGTTAGCAGCATAAATTTAACCTTTCATGTAACTTTGAAATATAGTAATGTAGAAAAGCTTCCTCCATGTCTGTTCACTTTTTCTTAATGTGGGATTACTTACACAACAGTAACTAAATACTGTAGCATGAAACATGAGTTCATCATTAACATAATGTTGTCAAAATTTCAAAAAGAAATGCATGGGCCATACAGGAAGTACATCCTGATAAGGTTTTAGGAACTACATACCCCACGACCATTGTCTGTTACACTAACTGAATTGTCATCATGAAGGATAACATAAATCTTAGTGGCGTAGCCTGCTTGAGCTTCATCCACAGCATTATCCAATATTTCATAAACCTGTGATACACCAATAAGACGAATGATTAGAAAAGAACAATATGGAATACTTTGTACAACATAAAAACAGAAGCCTAATCTGTTGCCATACCAGATGATGCAACCCACGTGATCCTGTGCTTCCAATGTACATACCAGGCCTTGTGCGAACTCCATCTAATGCTTCTAAGACCTACAAAATTAGCAGATTAGCATGCAACCAAAATAATGCTAAAAACTAAAGGTTGTGTTTGAAAAGATGATGGTGTCAGATAGGAGAAATCTTGAACAAAGTTGTGAAGGTATACACACCGTTTTGCTTTGTTTATTCACTTTGCAAGGAAATATTATGTTTATTTGCTTTCAAAAAAGATAATTGAATTTTAATACTAAGCTGAGTTCATAAGTCCAATGACTACCAAGGCTGTTGAACTAATAACTCATTTATTGTTGGCTTCTGAAGTCACGATACAGTGTATAATTAAATAAAATCAGGAGTCCTTTGGAAAAATGAACTGGATGTAAAGAGCATTTTGTAGACAAATTTTCAAGGAGATAAAGACTAACTTTAGGTTGGCAAACTTAAACGGTAACAATCTTATCCCCTCTTATGCTCCATGAACCACCATGGAAGTATGAAATTCACAATATGTATAGAACATTTGCATGGCATATAAAAATGCATATACTGCATGTAATTTGGGTAAACAACTCACAAAATCAGATAATCTAGTTTCATAAGATTTGAATATCAACAAAATAAGAGCACATCATAGGAAAAACCAACAAATCATCATATCAACCAAAATCGTAAACTCTGTTGACTTGCTCTAACAAACACATAGATGAGGAGTCTTCCCCTTAAACAATTGAGTATTTGATTACACCAAATTGATTTGTAGAAGAAATTGCAAGTAAACCTACATATATTGAATTAAAAAGGTCATGAAAAAAATATGTATAGGTTTGCAAGGCTAATTCGATAATAAATTTAACTCCCGCTTACATAACTACAGAATGAGACGGTGCTTGCACTTGCAAATCCTTTGCCTTCCTCCCACCCCATCTATTTGTATGCTATGCACATCCATTTAAAATCCCGGGAAAATACACCAATTCGTTGCCCCCTAAATTGATTCAACCTTAGCTCTTCGCCACAGAAGCCCCCACCGTGCAAAGAGAAGCGCACGAGAGCGAATCACCTGGACATTTGCAGCGGTGTACTCCCCGGCCACCCGCTTGTCCTGCATCGCCTCGGACGCCGCCGTGGAGGCCATGAAAGCCCTCACCGCGACCCCATTCCGCCGCAGAGGAGCACCCGCCGCCGCCGCAACCCTAGAGAGAGAAAACCCAGCGTTACCAAAAACCAACACCCCACAATGATACCCCCAACGAGAGAGGGAACCCCTCCCCGGGGGTTTACCTGGGCCTGACGAGGAGGCGGGCGGAGGCGGCGGGGAGCGGGAGCAGGCGGGAGGGCCCACCGGCGGCGGTGGAGAGGAGGCGGCGGAGGAGGAGCCGCAGGTGGCGCGGTGGAGGCGACGGCCGGAGGAGGGGCCCCATCGTCGGCGGGCGGCGCGCTTCGACGTCGCGTGGCCGCTGCTGCTGCTGCTGCGGTTGTGGTGAGCGGGGGAACGGGAGGAGGAGGGGGGCCTGGGGTTTAGGCGTAGCCGCGTCGCGGGGGGCAATGGATGAGGCGAGGCCGCCGCGTCGCGGGTCGAGGGTTTTAGCCGAGCGGGTCGGGTTCCGCGACCTTCCGGGCCGTGGGGGAGGGGATGCGGGCCTTCCGGAAGATGAGGAATGTTCTGCTGGGGCTGGCATTCAGCCCGGCCCTAAGAAGCAGGGCGCGTTGCTTTGGGCCAGGCCAGTGTGGAGTTACATATATTGGCGTGGAATAAGTTCATCTGAGGTCCCTTACCTTGTCAACGAATCCGATTTTCGTCCTTCAACCGAAAAACCAGATACAACGGGTCCCTCAACTATCAAAACCGATGCAAAATAGGTCCCAAGGCAGTTTGGACGACGGTTTCAGCTGACGTGGCGCTTACGTGGCTAATTTGACTTGATCTTCATCTGATGTGGCATTGACGTGGCAATTCGATCTCGAAAAAATAATATAAAACCAGGGGCCCACATGTTAGCTAGACACAAAAATTAATTAAAAATGGTGGGACCCACATGTCAGCCACATTCCCATTTTCCCCTTTCTCCTTCCTGTCCTTCCACCAGATCGACGGGCAGAGCGGTGGAGGACGTGGCGGGGAGGCCGGCGGGAAGGCCGGTGGGGCGAGGCGAGAGAGGAGACGGCCCACGGCGGCCGAGGCCGATCCGGCAAACGGCGGCGAGGTAGGATGGGCGGAGGACGGTGGTAGGACGAGTGAACGACGACGAACAAAATGAACGGCTTGGATGCGGAATTGGGTCCGTGGCTATGGCCGGCGGCTCAAGGCTAGAAGCGGCGGCGAGTAGCGACACCGTGCGACATTTGGTCGCTGGCGGTGACCCTTTTGGGCAATGCCTAGGCTCGGGTTAGGGTGGTTAGAGGGTGGTATGGAGAAAGGAAGAGAATGGAGGGAGATGGCCTTTACCTGGGGAGACGACAAGCTCCGGGAGGCGACAATGGCCGACGGTGGCGGGCGGATTTGGGAAAAACGGCGGCGATGGCGATTGGGCTTGGGATTGGGTGAAATAGGGTCGCAGTGGGATGAGAGAATCGATGGCGACGCCGGATTGGCCTATTGCAGACCAGAGCGACCGTGGAGGCTCGGTTTTCGAGATGAGTGTGGTGGCGGAGCATGATGATGGCGAGTGAAGGGAAGGACGGCGTGGTTAAGGCTCGAGGTAGGGAGCTTGCAAAGGGACCCCGGTCCGATTTATAGCAGCGGAGCGGCGCATGGTGACAGGGAACTAAGGGGGACGCAGAATGGCTGGCCGACGCGACACGTCATTGCACCGACGTTGTGGCGTTCGTCACCGCCTACCTCGAGCCAAAGCAGAGGGGGGAAATGGAGATGGTGACGAGACGATGTGCGGGCAGGAGTTTGCCGGCGAGATATTTTCTCGCCCGGCCGGCTTTGGACAGGAGAACGAGCAGTGGGTGGCTGGCCGGCGAGGGGGACGAAAAGGAAGAAGGCTCACCGGCCTCTCCGCCCCCCTCGGCCTCCCCGTCTCCTCCTGCCCCTAGCTACTGCCTCGCCGGTTGCCGCCGCTCACCTCTCCCTCTCTACCATCCGGTGAAGAGATCTGGAGATAAGTAGCGTGGCTGACATGTAGGGCCCACGTGGGCCCCACCGTTTTTAATTAATTTTTGTGTGCAGCTGGCATGTGGGCCCATGGTTTTATATTATTTTTTCGGAATCGAATTGCCTTGTAAACGCCACGTCAAATGAAAACCAAGTCAAATTAGCCACGTAGGTGTCAATGTCAGCTGAAACCGCCGTCCAAACCGCCTTGGGACCTATTTTGCACCGGTTTTGATAGTTGAGGGACCCATTGTATCTAGTTTTTCGTTGAAGGATGAAAATCGGATTCGTTGACAAGTTAAGAGACATCAGATGAACTTATTCCTATTGCCGTTGCTTGACTTTTTCTTCGAACAGGATAGTTGGCATGGAGAAACTTGACATTCTGCCATTGTTAGGATGGGGTTTCGCTGAAATGTCACTCCGAAATATGATTTCGATACAATATCATTCTCAAACAGGGGTAACATGTTACATTTCCATTTCTTCTCAATTTAATGAATTTTGCATCATTTTTTCTCAGCTAACCAAAATGCCCCTTTGGATCCCAGCTCTTCATATCTTATCTTCATCTCTACCACCGGCGAGCCACTGCCGCCTGGGCTCCTCACCTTTTTCCCCTGTCGTGTCAGGGGGCTAGGCCTTATACTTTACAAGATCCCTGAGGGTGGTGTCGCCATCAGCACTTGATGGCCTTCCCGACCGCAGGACGCGGGGGCGGGATCCTCTTTCATGGCTGCACCACCTCCTCTTCTACAGCTGCACCGCAGGACGCAGGTGAGGCCAGCCAGGGTAGACAATGAAGACGACGACATCCGCTAAGAGGCGTGCGGATTCAACGAGTCAGCGGATCCAAGAAGCCTAGGCGTGAGTAGCCGATGCAATCAACTCATTTCCTCTTGTCGAATTCAAACGAGTTTATGCTGAATCTAGCATTCCTCGCTCCTTTTTCTTGTAGGGTTCCCGCTAGTCCAGACAAAGATCATGGATTTCTTCAACATCCAGAGTGGTCCGACCACAACGTCGGTGGAGTTGTCGGAGGGAAAGAAGAGGAAGCGTAAGTCGGGGGCGTTCAACCCGTGGGCTAAGATTGTTTAAGTTTGGGAATTGGAGGAACTAAGTGGCTACTGTTGTATCATACTCCGATTTCTTGTAGAAAACAAGATGTGGGTCGACAGGTGCTTCCCTTACTGTTTCAATTAGATCTCATGGGTATTTTTTAGTCAGATCACCGTGCAAAATAGGGCAAAAATCATATATTTGGTTAAAAAGAGAGAAAACGTCATTCTATCGTATACGCACAGTTTGAGAATGACATTTTAACGAAACCGAATTTTAGAGTAACATTTCAATGAAACCCCATCCTGACAATGGCAGAATATCAATTTTCTCATTGGAGATGTAATCGTAGGTGCTTAATGCAGAATGATTGTAGAAAAATAGACCAATGGTTCACATGTAACATGTTAGAGTATATGGCTTAGTGCATATGGTTGGGCCGTAGGGGGTTGGGGCGTAGTTCCGCAGTTTATTTTGGGGAAATCGATTTTTATAAAGTGATTCATTTTAGGTCGCCCACAGTTCTTCGGTGAAATAAACAGTTTAAAAAGTTGCAGGGTTCAAATATCCGGTTAGACAAAGCAAAAAGACCAAACAGATTCATCCCTAGACTAAATTTCAGGTTTACGGTCAATACCATAGTATATCGTAAAGAATAAGTTTACATAACCACCAAAACTATTGGAGTTTGACTACTTGACCCCTAAACTCTCAAACCGGGTATTCTACCCTAATCTTTTCAATATTGTTTACTTAACCTCTGAGATGGTTTTTCACGGTGACACGCTGAGCGGGACCTTACTGCTGCGTTGAAGCGGTCTGACGTGCATGATTATCTTGTAAGTGAGAGGAGCTACAAGCCATATTTCGTCGTGATCATCACCTCGCCGCCCCAGTTCAACGTAGTAAGAGCAAAACCAGGAGAGAAAAAGAAAAAGATCGACGAAGGGGTGAGATGGTTCGTCTGCACGTCAGCCTGTCACTTATAAACCAGTTTTACACGTCAGCCTACTCTAACGTAGCAATATGGTCTAGCTCAGAGTGGCACCATGGCAAAATCAGCATGCGAAAAGACTCCAAGGGTTATGCAAGCGATATTAAAGAAGGTAAGGGGTAGAATATGAGAACTTTTACAGCATAATATATTGTCAATACATAGATGAGCAAATTAGAAATGGCTTTAAATAATTTCATGGTTGAGAGTTAATCCAGTCCAATTAGGACTTGTTCATGTTCGCTGGCGCCAATGCCGCTGCTGAATCTCGTTTGTGCGCCTGCGAGAGACGATGGCATGAGAGTTGTGGCAGCACGATTCCTGGTCAATTCTGTTCATCATTTAAAATAGGGGCAATATGCGTACTTTGATTACAAGTGATCAATTACAGGTCAAATAATATAAGTTGTATCATAGTAGCTGTGTATGAAAGGCCTTACATATTCTAAATCTTCCTAGCTAGACTAACACATTTATGGTACCAATTTTCTTTATCTAGATTAACTACTTTTTATTAACAAAAATGACCCCATGGAATAAAAAAGACAAATGTACCCTTATAAATTTTATAGTATCATTTATTTAAATGAAAAATCAAATCAATCTACACCGTTAGATCGTTTATACTAGTTGTTAGTATATATTAACAGTATATTATAGTATATTGTACCGTAACGTAAAAATTCTCTAGAATATCTAGCTTCAAAGTTGAGATCGTAGCTAACCTGCTACAGTTTGAACGGTTATGTATGACTTATTCCGATCATTAACGATAATACCTCGATAAAGGACACGACTACGCAGTGCATGGTCGCTGATTTAACCAAACCAGCGACCATTTCATCTCACGTGACATATAAATTCTCCTTTACCATCTAAAGATAGCAATAAGTATTTATATAGATTGGTCACTAGCTTATCTTTTTTTAAACCTCTTTGATGACTTATATTTTTAAACTGTATATCATTTTAAGATATATTTGCATCATTGTACTCCACTCAAAATATGTGACAAAATGAGTTTCAATGTTGAATATATTCAAACATTTTATTAATCTAAAATTAATTTATTTAAACTATAGAAGTAACTTAGCTATGCAATATAAGTAACTCTTTATAACATTAAAAATAATTATATTATAAGTGAGTTAAAATAAGAAACTATGTGGAGTAAATTCACAAGCAAAGTCTAAAGAAGATTTTCAAGTAAATACATATATTCTTTATTAAAGTAATCACTATATTATTATTTTAAAAAGAAAATCTTACGTCACATATAATTCTTCATGATATTAAAAGTAACTACACTACTGAAGGAAACTAACTTTTTTTTAATCAAACTACAGTGAGGGAGGCCCTCACGGTATATATTGATTTTCTGAAGTTTATATACATAGATGGAAGAAAAGAAGAAAATGAAGAGAAAACGAATAAAAGGAAAAGAAATTACAGAAGATCAATCCATGATTGAACTAAAGGTCTATGAATCTCTCTAGGTCTAAGTAAATGCAGGCTCAAATCCGACTTAAGATTTCTCTTCCAAGAAGCGACAGAAGGTTGAATACCTTGAAAGATTAGGCCATTTCTTTCTGTCCAAATATTCCAAGCTGCCAAGAGAAAAAGTTCCATAAAGCAGGGATGAGGAAATTAAGCTCGTTGGGCTTGAATCATATTGTGAAAATCCTGTGTTGAATTCCAGCTCCACCCCAACTGGTTCCAACATTGGGAACTAAAACCACATAAAAAGAACAGGTGCTCTCTGGTTTCTCTAACACCTAGGGAGCAGCTAGAGCAAAGCACCGTCGCACGCAGAGGAACACAATGCTTTCTATCAAGTAGATCCCTTGTGTTTACTCTGTCCATAAAGAATAACCATCCAAAAACTTTAATCTTTATATTAACTTTACTTTTTCAAATCCAACCAAGAGTAATTGGAGGCGATAGTGACCAAAAATTGAGCTTATAGAAAAGCTGCAAAGTATACTTAGCACTTCCCAAAATATATAACCACGAGTCATTCTTGTCTAACAAACTCACAGATTGCAGGTTTTGTAACAGCACCTCATATTCCTCAAGAGCCTGTGCAGATGGTGGCAGATAAAACTGATCCTATGGATCTCTTCCAAGATGTTGTGCTATTGAATCCCCTCTGTGTTTTGCAAAAGAGAAGTGTCTAGGAAACTCAATGGATCGAACTTTACCTTTCCAAAGGTCATCCCAGAAAAGAATACCGTGTCCTGAACCCAGTACTGGTTTTACAATGCCCCCAAACAGAATGTCGTATTGAAAAACATCTTTCCACCAGAAAGATCCGCAGCTTCTAGCAGCATGTGGAACCTCCGAAGAGTAATAAGAAGACCAGATTAAATTTACCCAGGGAACATTCAATTTGTTATAAAACTTACGAATATGCTTCATGAGCAAAGTCTTATTCCGAACCTTGAGATCAAATATTCCAAGACCACCTTTGTCTTTGGGCTTACATACTTTAGACCATGCCAATAGGGATTTTTTTTGTTGAAGTGAGATCATTACCTCTCCAAAGACAGTGACGTCTTGCTGACGGAACAAATCACAACTACGGTATTTGCAGAGTATGAAAATCGTTGAAACCAAGGTATACGCGAAACTGAGGTAAAAGAGACTAGGAGACAAAGATTTTTATACAGGTTCGGGCCCCTTAACTGCAGGTAATAGCCCTACTCCTGTTAGCTGAAGCCGGTGTTGCTCTTATATATCAATATCACTCGAGTACAATATTTGGGGTAACCTAATCTAGTCGTCGTTGACTTGGCGGCATGGATCTCCAACACGTAGTCGACGGCGGGGTAGTCTTCTTCCTCAAATACGAACTCGACGAGATTGGAGGTAGCACTAGATCCCTCATGTCGACCTTTGTGGCTTCAGATTGGGTCTGTCTAGGCTTGTCCCTCATGTTGGTGCGTCCTTTCTCCTCCTAGAGAGTCTTGTATTTATATCCACAGATGTCCCTTGTCCAAGTAGAACTAGAGGACAAATATGGATACGATCCAAGTAGTTCTTGTAGTTTTCAACTTAAACTTTGCTTCTTCTTCTTTATCCAGAACATCTTCCGTATATGAGGCATGATTCCGTATAAGACTTGATATATGGTGAGCCCCGCCGAACCCAACCCAAGATCATTGGGTATACCTTATCTATAACATTAACACGTCTAGCTCGATCAATTGTATCCACCATCGGAACCGGCAAAGAGAGTGAACACATATAGTAAGTGAGGAGGGAGGAAAATACTGAATTAACCAAGGTGAGCCTGCCACCGTAAGAGAGAGAGGGAAGTAACTTTTGAAAAAATAAAAATAACTCTTTATAATATTATAAGTAAATATATTCCTAGAGAGAAGTAACTATAAAAAAAATAAAACAATAATAACTCTAAAAAAATAAAACAGAAATAACTCTTTAAGATATTAGAAGTAACTGTATTTACTTGAAATTTTTCTCTACATTTTACATATAATTTTCTTTCACATAATTTCTTATTTTAACTCATCCATTATATAACTATTTCCAATGCTATAGGTAGTTACTTCTATTGTAGAGCTAAGCTACTTATACGATTTAATTAAATTACTTTTAAATTAAGTAAATTACTTTAAATGTTTGGATATATTCAATATTGAACTCGTTTTATCGTATATTTTGAGCTACAAATAAAAGTGAAAAATAATACATGGTCTAAAATATATAAGTCATCAAAAATATTATTAAAAAAAAGACTAGTGTAACCAATCTTTAATTTTAATTTTAATGGTTAGTGATGTCCAGTGATACTATCGCAATGAAATGAAAGCAAGTCTGTCTCTCGCACAACGTAAAGGCGCGGATGGACGGCTGTCGCATGATAAACGAAACGAAGAGACCGTCCCGTTACCCCGTTTCCAACTTTTCCGTTGCTCGAGTCGTAAAGCCCGAGACTATGCAAATGAGGAAACGGCAGCTGGCATCTAAAAAAGAATAAAAAAAAGAAAAAGGAAAGAGAAAGCGGCAGCTCGCGCCGCGGGGGCGGAGGATGCGGATGCCAAACCCATGCCGTACTTGCCCACGGCCGCAACCAATCTCGATCAATCGCGTCCTCATTACTCCTGCTCGATCGATCGCGTCCTCGTTACTCCGCAAGCTCCGCCTCCGCGGTGCTCGCTCGTGCGGGCGCTAGTTGGTGGCGGGGTGAGTCACTGAGCTTGAGAGACGCAGACCGATGGGCCGCGGAGGCGGCGGCGGCGGCGGCGGCGATGGCGGCGGGGCGGGAGAGCCGCTGATGAGGGCGTGGCGCTACCACCCCAAATGCCCCGGATGCAGGGTGGACAGGAGGAAGGAGGAGAGGGAGGGGATCCCCTACACGGAGCTCTCCCTCATCTGGCTCGTCACCGTCGCCTCCAGTGAGTTTATTGCCTCGCGCGCGCCGGCCTCTTCTCCCTGACCTTGATCGACATGTACTTCGTCTATTCCGCCGGGTTTTTTTTTGGAATTAGTAGAGGATAGTGACGTTCTTTTCTTTTCTTCCTTTTTTTTTACTTTTGGAAATTAGTAGATGATTCTGTCGCCAACTCGATACTACTAGTACACAAAAGTTAGTCGCATGCCTATATTGCGGTCTTATGGAGATTCAACTACTAGTAATTATTGTGGTGTTTTCATGGTTTCGGTTTGTAGTAGAATTAGTAGTATATGCATGCATATCATGGTGTAATGGAGGTTCAATTAGTATGGGTTTGTACGGACATTTCGTTGCCGGAGCGATCCTATGTGAGCTATGGCTTTTCACGATCATTCCCAACACAGTAGATTTGCTAGGTATTCTTAGTTGTTCCAGATAAGCCCGTGCGGGTATATTCACAACCTCCACCGTCAAATTTCACTGTAGATATATTGGTGCAAAACTGCAAGCTTTTAAATTCAAAATCGACCAAGCAAACTTTTATACACACATCTCGAAAGACCTTAGACAGTAGTAGGATATTGCAAGTATGGTAGCTGCACATACACGTGGAAATACATTTCTCATTTTCTCTAATGGAACACCGGGGCTTGCTAAAATGTTTTCTCCTTTTGCCGAATTTACGAGGGTGCTCATCTTGTTAGGCCAGGAAACTGATTTAAGTTTCCATTGAAGACTCGAATCTGATTCTTCGATGGAGATTTTCAGCGCACGTAAAACTAGACAAGCTATTAGCACGCGATTAATTGAGTTTTAATTATTATAAACTTGAAAACTTGATTTATTTGATTTTTTAAAGCAATTTCTACATAGAAAATTTTCGTATGAGACGTACCATTTAGCAATTTGAAAAACATGTTAACGAAAACCAAGGGAAAAATCTACCCCCTTCATCACAAATGAATGAAGCACAACTCTAACTGCACATCTGTGTCTTATATGTTCTGATGATCTGATCTATATCTTCGTTGTTTATTAGGAGCTAATATTATTTCTCCCCTTCTTCCTCTCTCTTCCTCTCTTTTGCTCTTTGCAGCCCTGCCGATACAATCCCTGTTTCCATTCTTGTATTTTATGGTGAGCAATTTTACTTCCTTTTCCTTTAGAGGTGCAATATGATTGATAACATACTGTTTCATGAGAAGAGAAGAGTTACTAGCATCATTATCGATTTTACATTTGGACTTAACAGCTGTGCTGGATCTGTAGTATGTAAAAGGTAAAAAAAAAATAATATGCACTGTCACATTGTAATTGTTCCATTTCATATATTGAACCAAGGAAGGACCAAATAATAAATACTATAAACCTGGACAGATATCACCTTCATTGTTCTAGTACCAAAAGAGCCACAATCTGATATCCTCCATTACAATGATCGGTTAAATATTTCTCCTTAAATATGCATCGTAGATATTCTATCGACATTTTGTTTCCTAATTTGGTATAGATCTGTTGGAAACATAACTTTTGAACGTAAAACAGCTTTGCAAATGCTGAACAGTTTCCTAAATTAATTATCTTTTATCAACATTGGAGTTTCTGTTTGCAGATAAGGGACCTGCATATTGCTAAACAAGAAGAAGATATTGGATTTTATGCTGGTTTTGTCGGTGAGTTTTCTCTGAAACATATTTCCTCTTTTGCATCAATCGGGCCAAGCACTTAAACGTAGCTTCTAAGGATGTATTATGAAAGTGATAGCTTCAGCAAGGCAGCCTTATCTAACAGGGTGAACTTGTGATGTGCTGTTAATGAAGGCGCTTCATATATGTTTGGAAGAGCACTCTCCTCTGTGATATGGGGCATCGTGGCTGATAAGTACGGGAGGAAGCCAATTATTGTAATTACCCTTATTTCAATGTAAGGATCTTCGTTGAATAAAACATAGAATCCAATACTCTCATCTATAAGTTTTTTGTCGGATCTAATTTGTTAATGCACAGAGAATTTGAGCACGTTTTCTCATCTATTGCAGAATTATTTTCAATACACTCTTTGGACTCAGCTCAAGTTATTCGATGGCATTAACCTCAAGAGGTCTGCTTGGTCTGATGTGTGGTATACTTGGCCCAATTAAGGTACCTACATCCACACTTCACTTTTGTCAATTAAAACCTTCGGCCATGTTCTTGCAGCACTATTTACTAATTTCTGTGTTCCAGGCCTATGCTACAGAAGTGTGCCGAAAAGAACACAGTCACCTTGGACTATCCCTTGTAAGATCTTTGACTATTACCACTATTTCAAATTTTTTGTTGTCTCCCAACTTTGTTAGGCCCCCAATGTAAGATTCACTGGTTGATATTGCTGGTTAATCCGCCAGGTTTCTTCCTCACGTGGCATAGGCCTTATTGTGGGACCAGCTATTGGTGGTTATCTTGCACAGGTAATGGTTTATTTTAATATTCAAAGAAATCATTATGTAATTAACTTGTAAGTCTGTCAAGATTATTGGCCCTTGTATTCCAATCATGACTTTTGTTAACCATGGTCACAAATTTCATGAATTATAATGCTTTAATGCGGTATATCTAAAGTTTGAGTTCTCTTGTCATATACATTAATGATTATACTCGTCATGCCTCAGATATTTGTGAAGAACATGAAAACACACATGTTGATTATATTGCTACACTGAGGTTAAAGTGCAATAGTTTCATTTTTCTTATGTTGGCATACAACTCTACTTATTTTGCTTGTGCCTTTTCTGCTATACCAGCCTGCAGATAAATATCCAAGCATATTCTCTGAGAAGTCTATATTTGGGAGGTAGCATCTGCTTTCTAGATCTATTTTGTATTGGTTGTTACTGTTACACTACTTCTAATTTTTAACATGCAATGTTTTAGGTTTCCATATTTTCTTCCCTGCTTATGTATATCACTCCTTGCCATTGTTGCTCTACTTGCTTCCTTCTGGCTCCCGGTGAGCTCTTTTCTTATATCCCTATGATACAACATTTCTTTTAGCAAACATCATTATAATAATTGCTTTCATTCAATATTACTAACTATATATGTGAAACTGCATGCTGCCTATATGTCAAGATGCATCCAATATTCAATTGTTTTCCTTAATTAGTCAGATGACATTGTACTGCACTATTGCATCTATAAAACTGAGTTAAAACTACTAGGGGTATTTTTAGTCATTGGATAGCAGTACACTAGTACCTATTCCACATTCCTCCGTTTTTTATTAGATAATAAAACAGCTTTCAGAATTCTTCTACTGAACCAGTAGTTCTCAGTTCATTACTTTTATATGTCAATACTCTGTGAGCATCTTGACCTAAAGCAATTGATCAACTAATCAGTTTTGTAGGATCTAAATTGTATATTTTGATTCAATCTGCTTTTTTTTTGGTTGTGCATCCGTTGTACTTTGAGTCTTGATCATTTTCTGTCATACATGGTTGTCATGCATATTCTCTAGAAATAAAGTGTTTACCTTTATTTGTCTCTAGAAAATTCTAAGGCATAAATATAATATCAACTGTACTAGGTAATAATTGATAACTCTGGTGAAATCCCATTTTGACACTGGAATCATAGTTCTTCATGATGATCCATAAATTCATTTAGAATCTGCTGGTCAGTTGCAATTGCAACATTAGTATTGACGTGTACCCTGAGAACTTTGCACAAAAACCTTAATGTCACTGCACATACAAACTTATCTAAATTTGACATTTACGCGTCATGTTACAGGAAACTTTGCATAAGCACACTGAGGATATGGTTTTAAAGGACTCAATTTCTGTAGAAGAAGGTCTTTCTGGTCCAACTGCTGAAGAAAATAGTGGTGGATGTCTAAATTTATTCACAAACTGGCCACTGATGTCTGCTATCATTGTATACTGTATATTTTCTCTTCAGGATGTGGCTTATGCTGAGGTAATATTAGACATTATATCATTGGAGTTCCCTTTTGTTGTTATTTAGAATTTCATGCATCTTTTTTCTTAATGTCATATTTGATTTTTTTTGCACCGCCCCTCCTTTTTCCTATTATTACTGGGTTTCATTGGGAAAACATAAATTGCAGGTATTTTCTCTATGGGCTGTCAGCGACAGGAAGTATGGTGGATTAAGCTTTTCTTCCCAGGATGTGGGTAGTGTCCTTGCATTCTCAGGTACTGTAAGCACAACAGAAACCTCCCACTAAAATTGGAGCTTTGAATTTACACCGTGGACATGTGGATGTGATGGAGATCTAAAGAAAGCACTAGCCCAACGACCCCACATACTATGGCTAATGCATATGATAATGTAAAATTGTAAATTTACCATAATAAATATATAATATGGATATAGATCTCTTATTGATAGGTCTAGTTTGATGTGATCAATGGCACTTGCTCAATTTGAAGTATTAATTCTTGCTAGAACCAAATCTTAATCTGAAGTATGGTATGTACTTGCCTAAAACTCAATTATTTGTATTTCATGCAATGTCTGGTATATTGAGTACTGACTTCACTTATTATCAGGTCTCTTTCTACTGATATACCAAATTTTGGTTTACCCGTCAGTGGCAAAATCTGTAGAGCCGATCACGCTAGTCCGTATAGTGGCGGTAAGAACTATCTATTTTTGTCAGATCAGCTCTCTATTGTAAAGTTCAACTCATTAGATACTTCTGAATTGCAGATATTGACTATACCTCTTCTTTCTAGCTATCCATTTATGGCTGGACTATCAGGGTTCATTCTTCCATTGGTAGTAAACTGTGCATCTTTTCTGAAGAATGCTTTCGCAGTGAGTGCAGAAGTCTTACTTGTTTTGTTTAGAATGGATACTAAAGTTTGGACAAGCTATCCGTTGTTTATTTATTTTATTTATTTGAAAATTACTTCAAGTGTGGTTCTGTTTATTGTATATCATTCTTATATATTTAACCTCTCGACACATCCATTATTAGTTTCTACAAACTTTAACTCATGCTCTTCTCTTTTTTTTTTCAGGTAACTACCATCACTGTATTCAACATCTTAATGAATGATGCGGTGGTAAGTTCTTCAAGTTCCTAATAATGTGTACTGGGTAGTTATATGAAAAATATCTTCTATTTTTGCTTATCAGAAGTGGTAATTTCTACTTTCTACATTTGTTTTTCTAACCATGGAATACAAATAACAGGCTCAGGACCTTAGAGCTTCAGCCAATGGCGTTGCTGTAACTCTGATGTCCATCTTTAAAGCTATTGCTCCAGCAATTGCAGGAGCTATGTAAGTATTTATGATCTATCTTGTTGCTCCATGTTGAAATTAGTTTAGTAAAAGTACAACTTTCCCTTAAGTGGTTCCAGAGCTGCTCTGCATTCACCTAATGTATATGATAGATTCCTTATATACCACTGAAATTTTATCCGTTCTTTATTTGTCAGTCATGGTCTCAATGACATGTGGGTCCAAGACCTAGCCTACATGTTAGTGGGACGTCAATGACAAATAATGGACCATTGAACCACGTGAAATTTTTAGTGGAAAATAAGGAATGTCCCAATTTTTCTTGGACAAACAACAGCCATCGCAATTTCTTAGATAGTTTATTTCCTTTTGGTTAGTCAGTTTAGTGATAATGAAAATGAAACATAATTTAACTTTTTTTTGTTTGTTGTGATGTTCAACTCCCAATATTTTTTCCCCAAATATTATTAGTAGCATAAATCCATCAAGATATACAACCAGGATTCACACTTTGCAAACTGTGGGTGCCAGCTTTTTATTATACATATTGTGTTTTTTCAGGAGAAATACCACATTGTCATGCTAATTACTCTTTTTTCCTTATAGATTTGCATGGGCTCAAAGGCGTCAGACAGCTTCGTTTCTTCCAGGTATTACAATCATGATATCTTATGATCGAATTAACACGAAGATTCAAATTTGCTGCTACTATCTCCCATCCCTATTAACACCAGTGCAATTAAACCTTCAAAATAATATATAGGAGAACCACCTTATCATGTCAATAAGTAGGGAAGTTATGTTACCAGAAAATAAAGAATGCAGTTCTGAATGTCGGCAAGGAACTCGCCCGATATCAACACCGCAAGAACAGATAATAACTATGAATGTGGTACATACATAAGAATATGTTATCTACGATTTGTTCTTTAATTATTTTTGCCCCTTAATGCTATGAATATCTGAATTGAATGATCAAAATAGAGAAATTTACTCTTGCGTGTCTGTTTTAAGAATAACTAGATATTGTTTGCCTAAAACTAATGGGATAGAGAGTCCAGGTACCGACGAAATTCGCATCTTCATTTTTGAAGTATGATTGTAAATACAATAGGTTCTTACTTAAAAACTTAGAGTGAGATGTCTCAGCTTTCTAAATTCGATGTTCATTTGATAGTTAAAATAGGCAACATGGTAGACGAGAGAATCTAGAAACAAGCTGGTTTCAGGATCACTATTCACTATTAAGCCCCGTCATCTCTTTCGGTACATACCTTAATTTCAAGTTTTTAATAATGCCTATGTATGAGTTTGAAAAGATTAAGCCAGGTGAGTAGGCTTGTTGAAGTGAAACTATGAAAAGGATTCCTAAGCATTGAAACATTTTATCCCGTTGATTCGATGTGAGACTCTAATTCTGCTGGCATCTGGTCTCTGCTTTTTGCAGGCGACCACCTGGTATTCTTCATGCTGAACTTCTTCACAGTCATTGGTCTTGTGAGCACTTTCAGGCCGTTTTATGCTAGAAGAAGCACTAAGCACTAATCCCATTACTACTTAGCACGAACCATTCTACTCAGGACCTGAGGTCTGAGAAGCCATGTGTCATAGGACACTGCTGTTGCAATACCTATACCTCTCCGTAGTTCAGTGTATATTTTTCTGTTCGCCGAACCACCATTCTGATGTACTGCAAAAAATACTTCGATTTTTTAGACCAATACTTCGATTTGGTACGATGATCTTGTGCTGTTGTACACAGACTTAGTCTGAAGATACCATATTGTGTATTTGGATGCTATATATGGGACAAACTGCCATGTGTCATATATAGGCCATGGCCCATGGCTGCCCATCCCAGCTCTGAAATTCCATCCACTGTAGAGTTTTTACACTGTCATTGAATGTGTTACCCTGTAATCCATCAGTTTATTAGTTTCTGTGCTAGGCTTAGCTCGTACAGTATAAACATTAGATTTTGAGTTCAATTTTCATGTAAACCTCTAAGGTTTTATTAGCCAGCATGGGGGCAAAGTAAAGTCAATGCAATATCTAAAATATGTTTTTGTTTTTGCACGTGAGAATCGCTCCTGTTATTTCAGGACACCCGTGATCATACCCGACCATACCTTACAAGATCAACTGACCAAGTTGACTTGTCGCAAAGAGAAATTGTCATTATACATTTGTTATTAAAAGAAAAGACAATATTATGGTCTTGGCTAGCCTATCTTGTGCAGAAAAAACAATTAAAGTATTATTTTAGGATATCTTTTGTGATTGCTCAAACATATTCATTTGCTTTTCTTTTTTTTCATAATCTTACCCTATAAATATAACTCATTCTCTTATCTTTCGTGATATGCACACAGGCTCAGACTGGCCATGTGATAAACACGTTGTCTAATAGACCATGCGAGGCGAAAACGGATGACGGCCTTTCCGGACGAACGGACAGAAATCCTATTTCCTCTCTCCCAGATTTAAGTTGGTTTTTTGAGATGAAGGAAATATATAACCAAAGGAAACATTTGAAAGTTTTTAAACACTTCAGAGTATACATGTTCTCTCTTATGCGATAATGTCACTTTGTTGTCTTGTGCTGAGACACATGTCAATTAATCAATTTAGGATGGCAAATTAACGTGATGTATCTGAATTAAGTTCATGCACGTGTAAAGTCGAGAGACAATCGATATCCAAATCGAGTTGTTGCAGCCAATATAGGGCAGGTACGTGGTGTAGATTGTCGCTGACATTGGGGCAGGAGATGCGTCGATCTCAGGTAGGCTATGCTCCGTAACAAGTCTCTTGATGGACTATCGCTGAGGGCCATATGGACCTGTACTTGGATAGGCGGGCCCACAGAACGGCATGCAAAGCAGGCAGCAGCCGCCCCACTGCCTGAGGCCATAGGAAACAATAGGATGCGATTTTCATACGTACTACCGAAGAAAATACTTCGTATCGGATACATCGTGACGGACGAAAAACAAGATGAAAAGAGATGAGTACCAAATCAGTTTAAATTTTTATAATAGATAAAGTATAACATGCATTCATTCATCTGTTTTACAGTAAAGTATGAGGTATCTTTACCTTGTCTTACGCTGGGTTAACGGAAAAAAAGCTTAGACTCGAACAGTGCATGCTAAGACCTTATGGGTAGTTATACTTTTTCGGTTTCTCTGTTTATAAATATATATAACATTTATAAGAAGATTTAGCTAAACTTTGACCATCAATAAAGTGGCGGAGGAAGATGGGTTACCTGTGGTACTACATCATACCCCCAATTTTTTTCTGCACAAAACTTTACCTTTATATACCTACTTAAAAAACGAAATATGTTTCTAACTTTTTTTTTTCGTTTGTCCGTCTTCATGATTTTTTTCCGTCACTAACCGACACGGATTATATTTCCTCCGTCGTTCGTACGGAAATCAGGCAGCGGTACAACATGATGAATCCAAACTATTCGCTAGAGCCCAATGGGCTCCTGGCCTGATGCTGCTTGTTGCATGGCATTGCCGTGGGCCTGCCTGCCCAAGGCAAGGATGGACGGATATGGAATAAGTGCACTTTAAATCCCTCAAACATAGCTTCGATATAATTCATACCCCTCAAACGTAATATCATATATTTTGACTCTTCAACTATTAAAATTAAATTAAAATCAGTGCAAAATAACTCACTGGTGGTTTTGAGGATGGTTTTTTTTGCTAACGTGGCTCATTGATTTAGTTTGACCCTACATGTCAGTGTCTCCTCTCTTTCTTCTCTCTACTTTCCCCACACAGCACACAGCGACTTAAGGCGAACTGGATGACAACGTGGACAAGACGAAGCGGCGGCAGGACAGCCTCGAGGCTCGAGGTAGAGCCGCGGCGGGGTGGCCTCGAACTTCTTTGAGTCCTCTCCCCTCTTCCCGTGCCATGGCGGCCGCCAAGGAGGCCGTGGGCGGAGAGCGAGCGGATTCAAGCGGGTCACGTCATCTACCGTCAGACCACGCCGCCCTCCCTATGGTGTCGGCCTAGGCTGTTGGAGCACGTCACGCGCCCTCCCTGTAGGGCGAGCTATGCGGCGGCGGTCGACAGTAAGGCGAGGAAGCTAGGAGCTACGGCTTATCCTCACCTTGGGAACCAGAAAGATGGCATTCTCGCTGGAAAATAAGGGGTAGCTGGTGGTGGCACGCTCTCCTCGTCAGGAGATGATTTTGTTCAGTTATTTTAAAATGGTCTTTATCCATTGCAATACACACATGTTATTGGTAGTATACTATATAAATGCATGCATACGAATACAATTTATACTGAAATAAGAGATCTAAACTATTCATTCAAGGGAATAATAAAGCCGTTTGTTCTATTAGATTTGAACTTCCATAAATCTATAATTCTATACCGTATTAACCTCTTGTTTTTTTAAAAAAAAGAAACATATGAACCAATTTGATAGTTTGTTATAGTAAATGCCACTATATTCTAACCATGCAACTTAAGTCGAAGCTTAGCCCCCACCACAAGATTTCTGATTCTACCACTGCATAAATATTTTCTCAAATGCTAGTTGAAAAATGTTATGCATTAGTTTACCTTTACGGCCACCATCATAATATAATGAGCACATTAGATTTCACAAATTTATTATTATAATATAAAATTGGTGATCTTGATTAAATTTTATCCTAAACGTCAAACATTAACGGCCGAGGGAGTATTGTCAATCACGATGATTGAATGAAATCCCTGGATTTCATTTTAAGAAGAAAACTTCGGGCACGGTGTGCATATTCAAACTTTTATTTTCTTTTACTGCAATAACCTTTACAAATCCAAACCATTTTGTAATCATAAAAAAAAAGTAAATTTCACTTTGGCCACCTTTTATTACTCAAGTTTCACTTTGGATCATCCTTAAACCTATCTTTTTCACTTTGGACTGGGTAAATTTGTCATTGTTGTGGTTTGCACCACCCCGAACGATTTTTTCAGTACACATCAACGAAAACACATCGGTTCTGATATACGGACGAACTCCTCTATGTATGGTCCATATATTTACCAAAAGAGAAGTTAGGCTATCTTGAACAACTTTTCTCATCATGTATAGTTTTCCTTTTGCCAAATATATGGATCATACATAAAGGAGTTCGCCCTTATACCAGAACCAATGTGTTTAAAGTCGTTGATGTGTACTGAAAAAATCGTTCGGGATGGTCCAAATTACAACAATGACGAATTTGCCCGGTCTAAAGTGAAAAGATAGGTTTAAAGATGGTCCAAAATAAAACTCGAGTAATAAAAGGTGGCCTCAAGTGAAATTCACTCTAAAAAAAAGTTAGTTATAGATGTAAAGAAAAAAACAATAACGAAAACAGGGTAGAGAGTACGCGTAGCAATGTTCGGTCTTACCCTTCCGTTTCGTTTTTCCATAAATTTTCCTCCCCCATCGCGCTCCCCTGCTTCCCTTCCCTTTTCCCTCCTCCACTCGCGCTCCGCCTCTCCATCCATCCAAGCCCAGATCCCTCGCCGCCCTCCGCCCCCGCGTCGGCCATGGCGGACCAGCTCACCGACGACCAGATCGCGGAGTTCAAGGAAGCCTTCAGCCTCTTCGACAAGGACGGCGACGGTCTCTGCTCCCCTCTCTCTCCCTCTATACCTTCTGTTGTTCTGAACTCTATGCTCTGCGCGATCCGGATCGGGGGTTGCGGTTGTGAGTGCGCGTGCTCTGATGCGATGCGGGTGGAGTGGAGTCGGTGCCGCGGCCTCGCCGGTGTCCGAGCGGATCGACGCGTGGGCTCGTGATTCGGGTGTATCGGGGGGTTTCGAGATGTAGATCTCGAGCGATGATGTTGCCGGAATTGTTGCGGCGGCGACGGTCTCAGAGCAGACGAGCGCGCGCTGTTTGCTGGTTGAGCTACACCTCGAGGAGGAGGGTGGAGATAGCGTAGGAGATAGATCGGCTGGTTGTGGAATGGCTGTTTGGCTATCCCATGAGAGTTCATTCAGCAGAATGGTTGATAGCCTTGCCGCGAAATTCCCGTTTTAAGTGCCAAAGTTCTCTTAGAAATGGCGGCGAATCGCCCGATAAGTTGGCGCTGCTGTGGCTATAATGGGCCTAGACGCAGAGCGTGCCCACGGATCGATGGCAGCGAGGCGCGACGCATGGTGAATTTCATCCCTATTGCACGGTCGCCGGGCTGCTGGAGCATGGTGTGTTGCTATCTGCTAGTCGCTGCTTGCTAGGCATGGCTATGGCAGCAGCCGAGCTGTGGCTATGCCCATGCCTCCCACCGCCAAGCAGAAGGCGCAACCGCTGCTCTGGTCGAGCTGGCGGTCCGGCTCCGATGTGGCATGGGGAGGCCACTCGCCTTGTACTCGTGTTGGGCATGGCCTAAGAGATGCAAAGCTCTGCAGGTGTTAGGTCTATAGGAAGAAAGCATATATGGGGTTTTTGAGCTAGCACGTTAGGTAGTGCATGCTTTGGCACGCTGTTTGTAAAGGGACTCTACTACCATTCCGGATTTTATTTGGGCTTCCTTTTCTTCTCAATGGATGTCCATGGGCATAAGGGTAATGCTGTAGCATGATTGATGATTGAATTTTATTTTGCAGGATTATTAAGATAGATGGATACACCAGGTTACGGACTTGTAATGTTCTTTTGTTCTGGAAGTCACATGGGAGCTTGTATTTATTGTCTCCTATTATGCTATATATGTATGACCAGTAAGAATTTTTATGATAGCATAGCGAATGCATGCGATGTATGGAATAGTTAATCATCTTACTATTTATTTATACAACGGGTGGAGCCAAGGTGACATCATGCAAGAAGTAAAAACATTTGTTTGCAACAAAGGGAGTAGCTTATAGCTGGCAGACAAAACTTAGTTTCTTGCTGCAGCTTCTTATATTTCCCAGCAAAGGTTGGGACTATGCAAAGCAGCGTGAAGGTTCTAGTAGTTATGACGCCTCATACATTCAGTTGTCCACGATGATTTCACCTAGTATGTAGGTTTTAAAAGTGGTCGAGATGGCATGTGTTGCTGTAAATTGTAGTGGCACCATGCCAGTACGACAGTACGTCTCTAATATTGTTTTAAACAGGCTAGTTCTTCATACTGTAAGGTTGATTATGGGTGTTTTAGTATATCTTGTGTTCCTATTGTGCGAACAGAAGCTAACACGTGTTCCAAGTTAATCCCTAGTAGTCTTGAGTTAATCCTAGTTTAAACTTGCACATGTGTTTGTTTTTCTTTTCTTGATTCCATATTTCCATGCATCGATATAAACGCAGAGTAAGGGATAATGTGAGAATAATTGTCGGCCCAGCCATTACTTTGTTTTTGGCTTTTTGCGCAATTGGAGCTGAAACTAATTTCATGAATATATTCGAGTTCACTTGCATGGGAAAATCTGTACATCACTAGTTTGGCCTTAAGACAAACTCATATTGTACTAGAATCAGATGTGCAAATGTCACTTCATGATGCATGTTTGTTCCAAAGATTATCCCATCACTGGCAGGATGCCAGGAATCATGTAGTATAATGTAGCACGTTAACTATGAGACTTCACAAACCCTAAATTCTTAATTCTTGTTCAGCTTCATATTAATGTACACTTTTATGTTATTTATAAAACTTGGTTCAATTACATGAGCAGCCGAGCGCCACTTATGTCATGCCAGAAATAATGTGCAAATCTAGAGATGATTGGATTATTATTTTGTTTAAATTTTAAGAAAGTTCAGTAGGAAATGAATATTTGTAATTACTTGCCTGTTATATACTTATCTTTGACAAAAAGGGACCTTGTATGCGGAGTTGGGGACTGCTATTATTTGATAACATGACATTATTATCTTCCTTATTAAACTGTACATTAATTATTCACTGATGTGGCCTAGAGGTAAATTGTTTGAATTGTATTTGCATCTTCTTTCACATGCTTACATGACATTAATATCTTTTTTTATTAAACCGTTTATTAATTATTATTTACTGAAGTGCCCTAGAGGGAAATTGTTTGGACTGTATTTATGTTTTCTTTCACCATCTTTATCTTGATGACTTGTAATTTGTAGCTAACTGGGTAACGGCTGTGCTCTGAACAGGCTGCATCACCACCAAGGAGCTTGGAACTGTGATGCGCTCATTAGGGCAGAACCCCACTGAGGCTGAGCTTCAGGACATGATCAATGAGGTGGATGCAGATGGAAATGGAACGATTGACTTTCCTGAGTTTCTCAACCTGATGGCACGCAAGATGAAGGACACTGATTCTGAGGAGGAGCTTAAGGAAGCCTTCCGTGTATTTGACAAGGACCAGAATGGCTTCATCTCAGCTGCTGAACTACGTCATGTCATGACCAACCTTGGTGAGAAGCTTACAGACGAGGAGGTGGACGAGATGATCCGTGAGGCTGATGTCGATGGTGATGGTCAGATCAATTACGAAGAATTCGTGAAGGTGATGATGGCCAAGTGAGATGCCATCTAGTTACTCTCCTGGTGGTAGTAACCAGTGTAGCGTTATAAAACTGATAGCATTTGGTTATGGGAATGAACATGTTTGTTTTCTTCTCAGGAATGTTTGGTAATTTCGTTTGGATTTTGTTTGCAGTTGTACAACATTTGTGTTATCTTGGTACAATGTTGCTTTTAACCTCCAAATTGTCATAATCTTCTTGTAGAGCATGGTGTTGAAGTTCATTAACCATGAAACCCTTTGTTTGCCTATGCTGTTGATTTTTCATTTTTTATTTCCCTCAAAGTGCAGGATTACTGATGACACAATGTTCTGCAACAACAACAATCTACATATTTTTTTTTATTGCTGATATTAATCAGAGTTTCCAACGGGAGGAGAGATTTGTTTTTGTTTCAAAAGCTCATCGCAGACCTTATGATTGAATACCAGGTCGAAAGTGTGAGTTTGCCCTTTATTATCCTCTCTTTTCGCCCGTTCTTGCCTTTTACTTTTAGAAAGTTTCATCGATAGCAGTTTTATTTGTCTTGTCAATTTAGTACGAACATGTCCCTGTTGCAGCCTTTGAAATATAAAACTCCGTCATCTGTATTAAATTCGAAAAGGAAGGCAACTTAAGAACTCCATTATTGGTATGTCTAGTTTCGTGAGAACATATGGTGGAAAACGACAGTTACAGATTTTTTTCTCTGATCTTTCAAAATTGGATTATATGGATTTTTGTTTGTCCAGAAGATGGGGAGAAATCTCAAAAGGAGGATTATTCAACGAGGAATTCGTCAAAAATTGTAGTTCTATCCTGTCGACCGAATCCTCTCTGTGGTTGAGCGTACTGCTTTTTCAACAAAACAGAGAACTTTTCAATGGTCAAACGTTTCCCATTCCTTTAATCTTAAACAAATCAAAGGAAATATTTGGCCAGATTATTATTCAAATCAGGTAAGATAGATATTCAGGGAAAGGTCTGGCTTCCACACCGTGCCAAACTTTTTTTGACAATAGAAAAGAGCCAAAAAAAAGTTATACTATTAGTTTGTTTAGTGTAAGTGGTTAATATTACAGTTATATTATCTATTTTTCTCGAATTCACTTACGCGCTAAAGAAGTTCTCTCTTTTAGTTTGTAATGTTAATGTTCATTTAAAAAAAACATCGACCCTCGATTTATTGAGAATCCGCAAGTACAATTGCTTTCTTAAACATTTTTTTGTTTCGATTTTGGGATACATTTTTTTTTATCAAATTTGAGCCTTCACTAACTACACCTATGTGGAATTTATCCTTCAGATTATTTCTCACCATGAAAAGTTGGCATCTATCCTTCCCTCTCTGCAGAAGAAAAGGGAGAAGCATCTTAGCAAAAGCAGATGCCCATTAGGCCATTAGCATATCATTACATGATGACCCTTTCAGAGAGAAAAAAAGAATTACACAATTGATCAAAACTTTTTCAGCTTTGACACTGCCAGCACATCCACCTAGATTAAGTTCAGACATCTCCATCTTTTTTTTCACTCTATATCAGATATTCAGATCAAAGAACTGCATCAACCTCCATCTCCATCTTTTTTTACACAGTGTGCATGATGAATGCAGCTCCAGGGTTCCAGCGTAATGGTCATCTCATGGCTAAAGCAAAGAATCCTATCTACTACTGTTCAACTGTAGCTCCCATGCTGCATGTGCCAGCCTTCGTTAATTTTACCTGAATTCCATGAGCTACCCGTGCCACAATCTCTCAGCTCAGCTTATCTAACCTGCCCTAGTTGGCTTCTATGTAGAGTACTAGTCTACAAGATATACCATATCATATATCCCTACTTTGTTAGTTTTCATTAGGATTTTTCAGACTTACGTGGAAGATAGATACAAAGACAATGGAATGGATCACCATGAGTTAGAAGTCAAAATCATGAGGCACTGAGGCCTGAAAAAAATTTAGACATGAGGGTTTCTGCCCCATTTACACCCCCATCCCTCGAAAGCGACATAAAACAAAATTGGCATAGATTAATCTTACAATTTTTATGCATTAAGTTATGCCAATAGCATTCATGTTATGTAGGGAACTAGAAAAAAAAACATAAACTCTAGCTAGTTAAAACAGTGAACCCCCGAATCAACCTTGTTTAGAGGAATGAGACTTTTGGACGGTCCAGATCAAGAAATCCTAGATCATTTCCTCGAGAGTTATGATCATCTTTACAATTGGCATGCCTCTAACATGGATTTTTTTTTAAAAAAATCATGATCCAAAAACGAACAATTTATGTTAAAATGTTGTTATTTGAATGTGATGGACGAGGACTTGAGCTCGGGTGGTCGGGTTGTGCACCGCTCCCCTCTGACCCGGAGTGCTCCGTGCACTCGATCTTGCTCGTTCGCACCCTCCTACTCACGTGCAGGCGCGACGCTCCCCACGACACGACGCGCCTGTATAACGCCCCGGCCAAGCCGTGCGCGTCGCCGCGGCGGCGGCGCGGCCAGCCGGCGCTCTCGAGGGCGCCGTGTAGCTCGGCCACCACGTCGGACATCGCCGGCCGGCGTTCCACGCTCTCCGACACGCACCGCGCGGCCACGGCGAGCACGCGCGCCACCGCGCGCTCCTCCTTGGGGCAGCGCGGGGCGGGGACCCTCCCGTCGAGCACCTCTCGCGCCATGCCGGCGGCGACGAGAGGCACGGCCCAGGCGACGATGGACGACGGCGAGGCGTTCACGTCCATCACCTTGCGGCCGCTGACGAGCTCGAGGAGCACGACGCCGAAGCTGAACACGTCGCTCTCCGGGCCGAGGCGGCCGGGCTCCGTGTAGCACGGGTCAAGGTACCCGATCGTGCCCGCCGGCGCAGGCCCCGCCCCCGCGTCCGCGTTGTCGGGAGCGGTGGCGCCACCGCCGCCTCCGGGGGCGGCGGGGACCTTGACCGCGAGGCTGAAGTCGGCGAGGCGGGCGCGGCCGTCGCATCCCAGCAGGATGTTCGCCGACTTGACGTCCCGGTGGATCACGCGGGGCTCGCCGGCGTGCAGCGCCCGCACGGCCTCCGCCACGTCGACCGCGATCTCCACGCGGCGCGGCCACGGCGGCGGCGGCTTCGTCGACCGGTGCAGCAGGTCGTGCAGCGAGCCGTTGGGCATGTACTCCATCACAAGCATCCTCTCCCCCTTCCTCCCCATCGCGGCGCTCGCCGCAGGTGGCGCCGCCACCACGCCGACGAGGTTGACCACCCCCGCCACCTCCCCCGCCGCCGCGAGCACGGCGATCTCGTTGGCGAGCTTCGCCTCCCCCAGCGCGTGCGACGCCCTCTTGACGGCGACGACGACGACCTTCTTCTTCACCCTCCCGCCACCGCCACCGCCGCCCTTAAGCGTCGCCACGTACACGTTGCCATGGCTGCCCTTCCCGACGAGGTTCTTGGCCCCGAATCCCCCCGTCGCCGCCTCCACCTCCTCGAACGAGAACTCCCTCATGGCCGCCGGCGAGCAAGCTCTACTCTACTCTACACCTCGATCTCCTCTTGGTGCAATGCAATGGCGAACGGGAAGGAGGAGAAAAGCTTGGAGCTTTGGAGAAATGGAGAGCAATGTAAAGCAGAAGCAGCAGCTGCTGCAAGTAGGCAAAGGAATAAAGAGAAAAAGAGGAGGCCAAGAAGAAAGGTAAAGGGGCATGCATGGATCATCAAAGGTAAAGTTGGTGGCTGCAATTTTCTGAGAGAGAAAGATATAGAAGAAACTCCAAACTCTAGCTAGAGAGAGAGAGTTAAAGAAGAAACTCCAAATTCTAGAGAGAGAAAAGGTTGGCAGATAAAATCCAAAAGAATATGCAATTTGGATAGGTAGAGAGAGAAACAAAGAGGTAGTACTACTAGTATACTAGTATTATGATTATGCATTTGCTTGGTCTCCTAAAGAAGAAAATTTGTCTTCTCAAGGAGAAAGAGAAGTACTGTAGGAAACAAAGTTAAATCAAGAGAAGCAAAGAAGGCTAAAATGGCTTACCTACTGTCTCTTCTTTTCTCTCTCTTATTATTATTATTATTATTATTATTATTATTATTATTATTATTATTATTATTATTATTGCTGCTGCTGCTGTTTATACTAAGCAGAGAAAAAGGCGGCATGCACACACAGTGCATTGGGGTTCGGATCGATCGTTGGAGTGGTTGAGGTGGCAGATAGGGAGATGGATGGATGCAAGATACTCGCGGCAAGCGAACAAATCGGCAACAGAGAATGTCGATTTGTCAGGAGGGGAATGTGGAGTGGAGTGCAGTGGAATGGTGGACTGGTTGGGTTGGGGTTCATCCGTTCCTGTGGATGCGTCCGTCGTCCTTGCCTGCTTGAACGCCAACACCTGGCCGGACTGGGGTAGGATTAGTTCTTTCCCCCTTTTAAACCAACCTTTTTCGATTAATTCCTTCTAAAAAAATTTGAGAGAAATTTCAAGAGGATTTATTTCACATCTATTGTGATGTGAAATTATTTTTTTCAATCCTCTCTAATTTCCTTCTTTTGAGAATTAAACAAACAATACCCTATTAAAGATAGAATTAGTTAGCTTTATGTACAATGTGGTGCTGTTATATGTTGGATTTTCAATAGTGGAAGTTCAAAATGGGATTTAGAAAATTGTAGTAAGTTTTTTTGAAAAAAAAATTAAATATAACTATAGTATAATCATAGTGTAATTGCACTATAACTATAACAAATGTAACTTATATATAACTCGTATATAATTATAATTAATTAAAAAACACATGCAGCATGGTGGTTAACAGCGGATGCTAGCTCTCGCAGCTGAAGTCACTAGTTCGATTGATCCCTGCACGCCCGTAAATCCCCCTCCCCACATGCACAAATCTCGATGCGATTCGATGGTTATAAATTTAAAAGTTTTTGGGGAAGAAAAATAATCAATGTCTTTTTAGCAATGCTCATTTAGAATTGAGCTACAAAGATTGTAATGTGAAGGTATTTGAGATATGTTCTGGTTTTCTGCTTAATTATTATTATGTTTTTATTGCATGTGTGTGTTCATAACATACACTTCAAATGATAGAGACCAACTACAAATCTCTACCCTCTCTAAATTCTATTGAAAGCTAACGCAACCAAATATGTGGGTAATATTTGTAGCCACAAGCATTTTAATCCTCGTGGGTGAAGTCATGCCCCTTGAACATATGCTACGGGTATATGGTAGCAGTGTTGTATTATGGTTCCTAGAACATGCATGTGTCAAGGTAAAAAAAGTAAGACAGTCAATATATAGGAGAAACAAGGCGGATGAATCACTCTTTTGTTTCCAAAGAGTTCTTATTAAATTTAAAACTTGCTTGTGAATTCAAAGGCAATATTTTAAGTTCGGTTTTGGGCTCAACTACAAAGATGTAAAGGGGATAAGCATTTCATTCATGTGTTGTATGCTGGTATTGTATACAGTTGGAGACCACGGCCGTGCAAATTTCATCAATTTTATATGGAGATTTATCAATAGGATTACTATTTAAATAAATTGTATCTTCGCCTCATTGTTGGTGGCTTTTTTTATATAATTTGTCGTCTTTCTGTTATTTACTTCTTATCTTTGATTTTAAGCCATAAATTTTATAATAAGTGACTGTAGTTTCTATTAAAGCATAACTGAATTTTACTTCCTCCATTCCAAAATATAAATGTAAAGCATAACTGAATTCTACTTCCTCCGTTCCAAAATGTAAACGTTTTTTAGGTTGGCACGGGTATTAAAAAATTAGATGAAAATGATTGAAGAAAGTTTATGATTGGTTGAAAAAAAATAGGTGAAGAAAAATGGTTGTGATTGGTTGAGAGAAAAAGACAGGTGAAGAAATAGCTTTATTTTAAAACAAGGTACTGTATTAAAAATAACTATATTTTGAGACGAATGTAATGTTATTAAAAAAACTTGCTTGAGAATTGTTTTGTCGCCATAACTAGGCTGTGTTTGTTTGGGTGAGTTGGAAACTCATTCCCTCCGCACGGAAAACGGAATGACTCATTAACACATAATTAATTAAGTATTTACTATTTTTTTAAAAAATGAATTAATATAATTCTTAAAGCAACTTTCGTATAAAAATTTTTTTTTAAAAATGAATCGTTTAACAGGTTGAAATACGTGTGCGCGAATCACGAGAGAGGTTTGAAATAAGTGTGCGCAAAATACGAGAAAGTGAAGTTGAAAACATACGGAAGGAACACAACCTTTAGGGTGTGTTTGTTTGTATGAGTTGGGAAGAAATTCTCTTCGCACGGAAAACGGAGCGACTCATTAGCACATGATTAATTAAGTATTTACTTTTTTTTTGAAAAATAGATTAATATGATTTTTTAAAGTAACTTTCATATAGAATCTTTTTAAAAAAAATATACCGTTTAATAGTTTGAAAAGTGTACGTGCGGAAAACGAGTGGGGTGAGTTGGGAACCCAACTCACCCCAACGAACAGAGCCGTGTTTGTTTGAATGAGTTGGGAAGAAATTTCCTCCGCACGGAAAACGAAACGACTCATTAACACATAATTAATTAAGTATTTACTAATTTTTTTTTGAAAAATAAATTAATATGATTTTTTAAAGCAACTTTCATATAGAAACATTTTGCAAAAAACACCTTGTTTAACAGATTAAAAAGTGTGCGCGTGGAAAACGAGTGAGGTGAGTTGAGAACTCACGTCAACGAGCAGAGGCATAGTCTCTTGCTCCTGCATATATACCCGTCTATGTTCTTGGCTTTCATGCTGTCATGCATCATGCATGTCGGTGCTCCCTTTGTTTGTCGTCAAATCATCAAACCGGTTGCATATCTCGATCATGGCGCCAGTCGCGCGATGAAGACGACCGGCAAAAAGTTTCTCTCCTGCCATTGACTTTAATTTTCATCACCAGCAAGCAAGAACAAAACCCTAGCTAACACGCGTGCAGAATATATATGACCATTAACGAATGAGAGACTATATATCCATGCATGTTTGGTGGCCCTGCCATGGCGGCAAGGAATTACGAAATGAGCAAAGCACCATATTATTATATTTATCATATACAGATCATGTACCTGACCTACCTTGAAAATGGAACACTTGTCACTTTTCACCAGATGACCTAGGTATTAATTAGTCATAGTACTTCACTATTTTATATTATAATTTATTTTGATTTTTTTCTAATCAAACTTTTTTAAGTTTAATTAAGTTTATAAAAAAATTTAGCACATCTAAAACATCAAATTAGTTTCATTAAATATATTTTGATAATATGTTTGTTTTGTATTAAAAATGCTACTATGTATTGATATAAACTCGATCAAACTTTAAAAAATTTAACTAACTTATAATATGAAACGAAGGTAGTAATATACAATGTGCTAGTTAAGTTGCCAGATTAAACTAATTGAATACCGGCTGTCTTTAGGCTAGTCTGAATGGGGGTTTCATCCCACCATTTTCAAGATGAAGTAGCATTGGTAACAATGAATGAAACAACCCCTCTCAATGGGATAGTTTCGTTTCACCGTTTCATAGGCTATTTGTAGCATTTAATTAGTGTTTTTTGTTGTGATCAAATATGCCTGATTACTTTGTAGCCATTTGCTGTGTTTATCTGGTACCACAATACACACACGCACATTCATATAACATGCAGTACACACCCTCACAGCTGCCTGGATTCAGATAATTCACCGAATCAATCGGACTACCTATATAGACATTCACATTTCTGAAACTGCCGTAGGTGCAGTACACACGCATTCACATTTTAGAAAACTGCCATATGTGCAGTACACTACACATTCACATTCTCACACAATAGATGACTGCATTTTCATATAGCATTCATAAGATCGTTCAGAGTACACAACTACGATAGATGAATGCAGCTATGGCAACAGACGACAGACTACTCGATGGCAGAGAAAGAAAAAGAGAAAGAGCCATGGCTGCATTCACACATATATAGTGCTGCATTGCCACTAGATATAGTATAGCATTCACACATGATATAGCTCAATGTACATAACTGCAGCACTAAGGTATTTCAGTTCAGAACTAACCTTAGCCTTTTGATCTTCAGTCCGCAAACAACTTTTCTTCTAACTTACGTATTGCCCTATCTCGGTTAGCTTTTTGATCTTCAGACATGTGACTTGAATCTTGATTCAGCTACGAATTATAGACCTCAAACATTTTTGTTTCCTTTTGCTCCTTTGCTGCCTTCAAATTTGCATTTGATATCTGAATCTGTGCTTCCGTGACCTTTTCGCGCTCCACCTTCCGATCTTCATTCACCTTGATAATTTTCTCAATATTGTCTCCGAGGATGACAATTCCTTCCATAACATTTTCCTTCTTGCGCTTTCCACTACGCTCAGCCTTTGCTGCTTCTCTACTAATAGGACGTGAGTGTTCTTCTGGAACATCAGCTATCCCACTCTTGTCTTTCTCTGTCTCAAACAATGCACACCATTTGGGCTCCTCTTTTAATATCTTCCACCAATGCACCAACAAAAAACGCTTTCCAAATCTTCTTTCATATATCTTCTGTGCCTCTTTCTCTAGCATGTCGTCGGAGTATCCGCTTAACTTGGGTTGCCTTAGCCCAGGCGTCATTGAAATCAGTGATCAATGACTTGAGGCGTGACCAGTGAACCTTCAATTGGTTTATTTCCCTTCTATGCTTCCCATTCCCTTTCTTGTTAAACTCATCAGTGACTTCCTTCCAAAACGAATCAAATTTCTTGTCATTACCCTTAACTGGATCTTTAGAAGCATTCAACCAAGCACTGGCCTACAAAATACAAGACAAACAAATATGAAGAAATCAAGTATTGTACCAAACACTGTCCTGCAAAAAGTAAAATAAAAAACTGATAAGTGATTACCAGTCTCTCTTCCTCTTCATGACTCCAATATCTTTTCTTTACTTCCCGATTTGCCTCACTATTGTCCTCTTTGTCAATGTCAATAATGGCCGGGCCATTCATGGAATTGCCTTGTTGCATAGCTTGGGATGTTCCTGTTGTATAGGCACTTGGTGGTGGTGGTGGTGGGGATATTGGGTTGAAGTTCAGAGCCTGACCAACTAGATGAAAATTTTCTCCTTGCATTTGTGGATAATGTGGTTGTTGAATAAAATTTAGAAAACCACTTGGTGGATACCCCCTGACATTTTCACACAATTATGAAAAAAAACTTATTCCAAGTGTAGCGATACATGAAGGTGTACAAATACATCTGCTACCAATTTTTTTCAGAAAAAATCTACTACCAATTATTGCAGCTAAATTGAAGAAAACAACTACTTGCAGTTCAAGTACAAATCCAGATTCAGATAAATCAGCTACTTGTATTCAGTATAAATAACTAGCAGTTCTCATCACCTACTTGTATTCTATTCAAGCACTTGCAGGCATGAAAATCAATTACTATAAAAATCATTTGAACTTGCACAGATTGGAATCAACACCTACCATGGATTTGGTGCTTGCTGGTTTCCAAGTTGAGATGGAATAGTTGGGGGTACGGCCCCCCATCCTGGTCCTTGCGATGGTCGTGGCGACATAGTCGATGCAGCAGGGGAAGAGATCAGCACACCGGGGGTAGAAATCGACGACGTCGCCGGTGGTGGAGCTGGGGCAGAAGTAGGCGGCGGCGGGGTCGGTGTCGACACTGGAGACGAAGAAGGAGGCGGCGAGGGCGAGGACGCAGGCGCACGCAAGGTCGACATCTTCATCCCGCGCCGACTGCCCCCGCGTGCCTTCCCTCCATTGCCGGAAGTGCTCCGCTTGGAGCTGTGAGGGGGCACTCGATCCATGGAACTGGATTTGCTCGCTGCTGCTCGCAAGCAGGGGCGAGAACCTAGGGAAGAGATGGAGGGCGGGAGAGATTGGGAGGAGGCGGGCAGGGGCGGGAAGAAACCGAGAGGGGGCGGGAAGATTCCGGCGGAGCGCGCGCTCGTGGAGTGAGGCGGGCAGTTGCATGGTATCGATGGATGAAACTTTCCCCTCCTCAACGGGAGTTTCAAGCAATTTCCGAGCTCTTGGTAACGGTGCCCAAATGTTTCGTGGCCATGAAACGTTCTCTTTCTCTTTCCTCCTAAATCATGCAAAGATTCCTTTTATGCTGATGTGTCCCTATAATTAATGTGCATGACACTCCCATGATATCCCATTGAGACTGGCCTTATTGCGTGATGGGTAGCGGTACAGCTGGATCTGTAAAGTTTGCTTGTTCAGACTGACGGTCGAGTAGGGAGAGTTTCTTGCCATAGTGAAGAAGGTTTGTTCTCTAGATCAAGAGGGTTTTGCGCTCGATCGTGTGATGATGCGTTGCCTCCTCTTTCATTGCTTATTTGCTTGCACACTACGGTGAAGATGAAGATAAAAATAAAGATAAAGATTAAGTGTTTTCCATAAAACGAGGTGACCTTAACGTGTGATTAATTGAGTTTTAATTATTACAAATTTAAAAAATGGATTTATCTGATATTTTAGAACAACTTTCATAGAAAAAATTTTCGCACGAAACACACTATTTAATAGTTTAAAAAACGTGTCACGAATATTTAAAATTTTATCCTAAAATTTTATCCTCTGTTTGTTTGTAGGACTATCGAACAGGGCCTACGCGAGCTGCAGTAGCATAGCGGAGATTGACTCGGGACCATCGTTGTTACTCCAAAACGTAAATATGGTGTACAGGTACGAAGCATTTTTTTAAAAAAAGAAATAAAAGTGAATAAACTAATAATGTAATAATGATTTGATATCAGGTGTCCGATAAATAGTTGAGGAAAATACATTTATTACAACTTGCTAATGAAATTGTTACATGCATGTGGAAAGAGCAGCAAGAGAACAAAGAGAGGGCGCATGTGTGAATATAGTAGGCGAATGCAGCGTAGTGTGCGCGCAGCGTTCAGTTATTTTCTTCGGCTGTGTTCTTTCTCTAGCTTTCTCAACTCATCTTTCTCGCTTATACGTTTTTTAAACAGTTAAACTATATTTTTTATAAAAAAATTTTATATGAAAATTGTTTTAAAAAATCATATTAATTCGTTTTTTTAAAAAATAAACTAATACTTAATTAATTATGTGTTAATTTTGTTCCACGTGTCTGGAAGATTAACTCGAAACTCTGTGAAACGAACGCAGCCGAACCTATCTAAGAATATGCTCGATCTGAAGCATTAATTCTCCATATATTTCTTGTGCATCTTAATTAGTGCAAAGGAACCGGATACATACTTCCATTACCTTAAAAGATATCCACTGTTAGCTAGCTGGTCAAGTGGACAGACACACATCCATTGTGTTTGATGTACTCCGGGGCTGTGTTCCTTTCCACGGAAAACGGCATGGTCCGTTAGCGTGTGATTAATTAAGTATTAGCTAATTTTTTTGAAAAATGAATTAATTTAATTTTTTAAGCAACTTTTGTATAGAAACTTTTTTTTGTAAAAAAATACATCGTTTAGTAGTTTGAAAAAGCGTGCGCGCGAAAAAAAATAATGAGGTAGGAAGATGAGATAAAGAACTCAGCCTAATCATGCAGAGACCGGAAGTGATACTTGTACTTCCATTATCTATAAAGATCCATCATTGTTAGCTTTAGTACGCTTTACGTTTCAAAATAACTTCACTTTTAATCATGTAGATTCAAAACAAGGGAAAAATAAAAAATAATGATCCTCATTAATAAATGAAGTGATATTGATCGATGGTAATTAAGAGGTATTGTAGAAATAAAATTTATTGTTTCATGGATTAAAAACATCCAAGACGGATATATAGAAGTGAACTTATGTTGAAGATAAACGATAGAGATAAAAAAACGTAGTTATCTTGGAACGGAGGTAGTACGGTATTGTGTTTGTTTGATGGATGATGAGCACTCCCTCTCCTAGACCTAAGGTGTGGCACACTGGCAGTGTGGGGTTATCATCATTAGGCCAAGTTAGTGTGTGTTGTTGCTGCCCGGTTACGAGAGAGTCGACGGGGCCAATGATTCTGTCTTCCACTGTACGCCGCGCGCTACGCTAGCTACCTTACCTTTGGAGCGCACGCGAGGCGGAGGATTGTGCCACTAGCGCGCGCGGTCATCGATCGATCGTTCTCATCGAGAGGCAGGAGCAGATCAGGAAATATTCATCCCATTATTTGACGTGTGTTATTTGTTGCGTATAATGAAAAAAAACGAGATTTTTAAAAAAGACGTACCTTCAAACATTTATTTTAAAAAAATTAAAACATGTTAAAGATTAAAGATTAGACCTTAAGATTGAAAAGTGCATCTTATTTGTTACGTATAATATATGTGCGTCGTTTTTGTTACGTATAATATATGTTAAAGATTAAACATATGAGACCTTGACATTAAACATCCGGCGTTTTTGTTTAGTCTTGTCTTGCTCCGTCAGGCAAGCTGAGGTTTGTTTATGGGCAAGCGGATTAGCTAGCGTGCGAGGGATTGTCAGGTATCCGATGGTCGATCTCATGGGCATCATCAGTGGTTAGTTGCAGCAATGCTGGTGATGTGATCGCACACGCTATATATGTATATCCGGGTTGTTTATTTAGGAGGTTAATTATTTTGCCGGAGTGGCATAAGAGTATCATCAACAGAATATGAATAATTCACTCCTAAAATTTTATTTTTAGGTTTTCTAAACTGAAAATAAAAAGTGAAAAAATTCATCTCTTCAAAAGAAAGCCTAAATTTAATTTTCAAAAACTAAAAGTGAGCCCTTATGTTAAATTACCAACAGAAATCAACAATTTTCCTTCACCACCTCACAAAAAATCGCCACCTCATCCCTGCCCCGATCACGCGGGAAAGAAAAAAACCTTGCGAGAAAAAGAGATTGGAAACAGAAGATGCGGAGTTGCTTTCCCTCAAATAAAGAGAGCGATGGATGCTGTGACGGGGTTTGCAAAATATTATGATTAGGATATGATATCTGTTGGAGGTATTTTTTTCACTAAAATCCCAAAAAATCTAGGGGATGAAATAAGGACACCGTTGGTGATGCTCTAAGGCGGTGTTCTTTTGAGGGGTTGGGAACCCCTTCCCTTCACACGTAAAACGAAACAACGGATTAACGCATGATTAATTAAGTATTAGCTAAACAAACTTGAAAAATGGATTAATATGATTTTTTTTAATCAATTTTTCTATATTTTTTTTTATAAAAAATATATCGCTTAGTAGGTTAGGAAACGTATGTGTGGTAAACGAGAGAGTGAGGTTAAGAATCTCAAAGTGAAGAACACAGTCTAAGAAGAGGCCATTCCAATGGTATTAAGATTGATGGGAAAAAAAAGGTTACACAAAGGAAATGAATACGTACATGTCCGCGCGCTTTGTTTAATTTAATTTAGTTGTTTTGATGAACGTGATGGTCAGTCGATCACTCAATTTACCACACCTATCCCTCAAAACTTACAAATTGCAGTAAAAGTTATAGCATGATCTCACGTTGAATCGATTAATTTTCAATTCTAGCTAGATGGGTTGATTCCTCAAACTTAGGCCGCGTTCGCATCTGCTACAAAGCAGAGATAAAGATAAAGATTATCGTGGCACGTTTTTCAAACTGCTAAACGGTGCGTTTTGTGCAAAAAGAATTTTTATTATGAAAATTGTTCTAAAATATCAGATAAATCCATTTTTCAAGTTTGTAATAATTAAAACTTAATTAATTACACGTTAATGTCATCTCGTTTTACGTGAAACACTTTATCTTCATTTTCAGGAAATTCAAACACCACCTTAATAGTATTTGAACTTATATATATTTAAAAAGTGATATATCATATACTAATTTATTTTGTTAAAATTTAGCTATCTAGATAACACAGAGACGAGAGGATATCCTCTCAAAAATTTATATATTTGACATTATCTATCTGGTCACACAGAAAAAACAGGAGATCAGACGGAGTGTAATGCTAGCACTAGCATATATGTACGGTGAGACAAGATCAATCAAGCTATGTGATTTGATATTCGGTTAGAGTTATTATCCAAGACTTTGGCTTCGATCAGTTGACAGGGTTCTTGCCGAGATTGAAGGTGATCTGTGGGATCGGATTTATGTGATGGAGATGGTAATGTGTGTATCATAGATAGAGATTAATTAGTACGGGAGAAAACACTATTCACTTATTATTGTTCAGCCTGTTCATTGGTTGACTTCATTCATAGCCGTCGCTGGCACACGCTTTAATTTTTTCTATCGTTTGCAAACTTGGGCTTGGCAGGCCATAATTGGGCCAAGAATCTTGTTCCCGTAAGCCTGACAAAACACAAATGAAATTACAGATTAGAGTTGCCTCTTTATCCACTAGGCAGGATTGGGAATTTCAGATAAGTTTCAGACAGAAAAGGTTGCTTGTTGTGCGACGCCTCGAATCATTCTTCTCCCTTGGCCTCCAAGCCATCTTTTACCATCTCGACAACGCCTCAACCAACCAACCTACCAACCGACGTATTTCACGCCGCCGTGGAGGAAGGACAGCGGCGAGGTCGGCCGCCGGCGACGAAGAAGAGGCCGGTTGGGTAGTGCTAATTGGGCTTAGCTAGTTGGGCCGCTTCATGGGCCCGCGAAACAGCGTCGGTTGACGTAGAAACCTCGGATCCTAGCCACACGTTTTTAATCCGACGGTTGCCTACGCGTGGGTCGGAGAATTAAACTTGCCTCGTATGGGCCAATATTTCAAGAAATATAAACAGGCATATTACAATTTTTGGGCCTGTTTAGTTCCCTTCAAACTTCAAACTTCAAACTTCAAACCAATCACATCGAATGTTTGGACACATGCATGAAGTATTAAATGTGGACGAAAAAAAAACCAATTACACAGTTTGCGTGTAAATTGCGAGACGAATCTTTTGAGCCTAATTGCGCCATGATTTGACAATGTGGTGCTACAGTAAACATTTGCTAATGACGGATTAATTAGGCTCAAAAGATTCGTCTCGCAGTTTACAGGCGGAATCTGTAATTTGTTTTGTTATTAGACTATGTTTAATACTTTAAATGTGTGTCCGTATATCTGATATGACCTGATGTGACGTTTTTTTTCAAAGTTTTTTTGGATCTAAACACGGGCTTTGTCAGTAAATTTGGAGGGTCAAACTTTGGTCCCGTGTAAGATTTTCACATCGTACACTCCTTGAAAAAAAAGAAAAATAAAAAGAATAGAATACACCCATATGAATCCCATGTGAAAACAAATTCGCGGAAATTTCCTTCACAAAATTTGGTGGAAAATTCATCGAAAAAAAATATAAATTGATTCGCTGCAACTTCCATCTGATTCTCTGATCCAGAACCATGTGAACGCGATGGCACAGTCATCCGGCCCCACATGTCAGCGAGCCCTCGAAGCGTCCCCAAAACTTCTCCCCATGCGGTTCGTGTGCCGTGCGTGAACGTGTCCCCTCGCCTTCTCTCTTTCCTTCTTCCGCGCCCCGCTCCGTTCGATTCGATTTCCGCCCGCTTCCTCCGAAAAATTCCCAAATTCCCCACCGATNACCGCCTCTCTCTCCATTCGCTCTCGCCGCCGCGGCGCCGCGCCGCTCGCCGACCAGATCTCCGTCCATGGCGTCCCCTTCCCTCGCCGCCGCCGCGGCCTCCCCGCTGACGTCCCTCGACCTTACCAGCCCCAACGCCTCCCGCCCCGCCGCCGCGTCCGCGCTCCGCAAGCGCCCGGTCCTCCTGCTCGACCAGCGCCCGCACCCCTCCACCCCAAATCTCGACTCCTCCTCCGCCCCCAACCATCTCTCGGCCGCCGCGGCGGCGGCTGGGGCGGTGGGGGTGGCGCAGCAGCCGCGCCGCAAGAAGGGGGGCAACACATCGTCGTCGTCGTCGTCGCGGCCGAGGTGGCAGACCGCGCTCAGCGTCGCCGCCAAGAACGCGGTGCTCCTCGCTGTGCTGCTCTACGTCGGGGACCTCGCCTGGCGCGCGGCGCACCCGGCCCCGCCGCACCCGGTCGACCAGGCCGCGATGGCGGGCTACGACGCCCGCGTCGCCGATGTCGAGGCGTCCCTCGCCCGCGCCTTCCGGATGCTGCAGGTGCAGCTCGAGGCCGTCGACCGCAAGATCGACAGCGAGGTCGGCGCCGCCCGCGGGGAGCTCGCCGCGCTGCTGGAGGAGAAGAGGCTGGAGCTCGAGGGCCAGCTCAAGCGGCTCGATGCCAGGACAGACGAGCTGAGCGACGCGCTCGGCGGGCTCAAGCGGATGGAGTTCCTCAGGAGGGACGAGTTCGAGAAGTTCTGGAACGAGGTGAAAGAGAGCCTGGGTTCGGGTTCCGGCACCGAGGTTGACCTCGATCAAGTTCGTGCATTGGCTAGAGAGATCGCCATGAGGGAGATTGAGAAGCATGCGGCTGATGGAATTGGTAGGGTAGACTACGCTGTGGCATCGGCTGGGGGAAAAGTCATCCGCCATTCAGAGGCTTATGATACTGGGAAACGTGGTAGTTTCATTTCTTCATTGCTGGGTGGAGATACTGCTGCTAGTCCACAGAGGATCCTTCAGCCAAGCTTTGGAGAGCCCGGGCAGTGCTTCCCGTTGCAGGGGAGCAGCGGGTTTGTGGAGATCAAGCTGAGGAAGGGAATTATCCCTGATGCAATTACACTGGAACACGTTTCAAAGGTACTTTCTTGACGATCCATTTACAGAACTTAAGTGGTCTTTGATTCCTTGAATTATTTGTAGTGCCCACTTGAATTATGTGCCTATATTTCTTTTAGAAATCAGAAACCAAATTAGATTGGCCTGAAGGATGACTGATGGGTAGGATTTGCCATTTGTTAGGAAGGGCTTATGTATAAGAGAAACTATAAGTCTGTAGCATTTGAGTTCCATTGTAGTATAGTGGAGGTGACTCCAATTTTAAGCAAGACTCTTGTTGAGTAAACCACTATAGAGAATCATTCACTTCTGTATCACTATTAGCATTACTAAGCTTTTATACTTAGTCTCAACAAATTATAATTCTATAGTTCTTGTTGAATCACTCACTTCTGTATCACTATTAGCGTTACTAAGCTTTTATATTTAGCCTCAACAAATTATAATTCTATAGTTCATTTCTTTGTGGTTATCGAATCATCTTAAGAATTACATAGTGTACCCACCGAATAGGAATCATATGACAACAATGCTGCTGCTTCTATGAATTCTCTATGTTGTATGTTCAGTGGTAATTGGAAAAGACATGCTTTTTAGTTATAACTTCTTGTATGTTAATATGCTGCTGAGTGCATTTTTATCTGGCTTGTGTTACGTCTCTTTTTAATTGTCAATGGTGGCTTCATTTGCTCATGGTCAAGCAATCTTTTAACTACCTTTCAAATATTTTTTAGAACACAACCTTCTAAATTGTGACTACTTTTTTTCTAATTTGGTTGTAAAACATTCCAATACATCTTATTTAAGTAACTGCAAAGAAACTCGTATATCTTCCCATGAATTGCCAAGATGGTTGATCGCTTCTTGTCATATGCCTGACTTATACCTATGATTATGTCTTTCATCTTTCCTGTTGAATATTTTAGGGGCACTATTAACTATGATGGTTTCGTTATCTCAAGTTATAACCTGTAGTTATTATTGGAAACCTGATAACTTGATGACTGGTAGCTTGTACTGCCTATTTTTATGTTTGCATAGAATATGCTCCCATTATACAGTTGTGCAGAAGGGATTTCTTACTAAATACTCCCTCCGTTTCATATTATAAGTCGTTTAACTTTTTTCTTGGTAGTTTGACCAAGTTTGTAGAAAAATATATTGACATTTTTAATACAAAACAAACATATTATTAAAATATATTCAATATTAAATTTAATTAAACTAATTTTGTGTTGTAGATGTTGCTAAATTTTTCTATAAATTATCAAACTTAAGGAATTTTGACTAAGAAAAAAGTCAAATGACTTGTAATATGAAACGGAGGGAGTACTTGATTTTGCTCACTGAGAGGTTTTCCTGTCACAAAAACTATTCTCAAATATTTACTGGTTTACTTCTGTTGCATGACATGCAGGACGTAGCATATGATATGTCCACTGCACCAAAGGACTGCCGAGTGTCTGGATGGTATCAAGAGGCACATAACGAGGCCTATTCAGGTCATGCTGCAAGTGCAAAGATGTCTGTCTTGACTGAATTCACATATGATCTTGACAAGAGGAATGTCAAGACATTCGATGTTACCGCATCAGATGTAGGTATCATCAACATGGTCCGACTGGACTTCACTTCGAACCATGGAAGCTCCGCACTAACCTGCATTTACCGCATCCGGGTCCATGGTCATGAGCCGGTCTCACCAGGAATATCAGTTTCTCAGTCCTGAGATGGGAAATGCTTTTGTTTCTGTCCCTTGTAATTGTAAGTGTTTTGGTTTAGGGATCTCCTTGTGCCCTTGCTAGTTTCAGCATAGGATGTTATCATGTACACTCTGTAAAGGTAATGATTGTTTGCTGCAATCGTCTAGTCCAATGACATCTTAGATCCTAGTAAGAGTTAGACATTAAGTTTGTTCCATCAATGGATGGCAAATTGCGTTGTGGTCAGTAAGATTATCTGCAGGACTGACGATGGTTGTTTTGGGGCTTGATCATTTTGAAGGTGAAGCAAGCGAACAACCAATTACTTGCAATTCTACTTGGAATTCTTGTCCACATTCAAATTGGGAACTGGCAGATGCTAGGATTGAATGACAAATTATCCTCAAAATTGTGTTTTCTTTTTGTCAGCAAGTTCATCGAATCTTTCTGTCACCTCTGAGATTGGAGGGAAGTGGCTTCATCTAGTTGCGTGTGGCCTGTGGTCGCATTGTTTCGGTCCTTGATACGCGTTCTCAAATCTGAAATCGAAGCCCTGAGATTCTAGTTAATCTTGACCTTAGCCTTCTAAGACTGGCTTCAGTGCTTTCTTTCTAAGATATTTCTTCACACCTGGAGTGTTAAGTATATTGTGTTCTTTTTTGCAACTATGAGGAAATTAAGGCGGCACTAACATTTCTATCTTCTACTCCTTTCTTTTTCTTTTTTGCGTGCATATTTACTAAACGGTTTAATAGTGTTTTGTAAAAAAATATAAAAAAGTTATTTAAAAATCATATTTAATTCACCTTTTAAGTTTTTTTAACTAATACTTAATTAATCACGCGTCAAAGATTACCTTATTTTCCGTGCATGGAGAAAATTTCTAATTCCTCTTCCCGAACACAACATAAGACGACGATACAGAACATTAGAATACATCATATTTTGTAATAGTTTATTTTTTATGGGACGATGAAGCAGTTTTGATTAAGCTTAGCAAAACGTCGTGGCCATCACATGACATGACCCAAATGCTTACAGATGCCTGTTTTAAGATACCGTGGAATGATTTTGCCAACTCAAGGGCCATACCATGCTTTAAATTGAACTATTTGCATGTTTGACATCGAAAATCTTTTAAATAAAAGCTTATTTCTCATCATCTCAAAGAGACGCATTCATCAATAATGAGTCACTCGCGATGATCGTTAGTTTGAAGATATCTCATTCCAGTTGTTTAGAGGTGCTCAAAGCCGTTAATTTGTACTCATGTATATGAGCGTCCGGGCCTATGTTTTGCAGAAAAAATGATGGGTTCTGAAAATAGGGCCGATTCAGACGGATAGTGGTCATGCCATATCCTAAACCATATTTTTAAACCGGATTCAGAGCGGGTGCGGATGGTGTGCGGATGCGGAGCAGATTATTTCGGATGTCGGAAATGGTACGGAGTCGGTACGAACTCGGTTTGAAAACAGATTAAATTTGTCGAATATTACGTGTATATGCAATCAATACAACATCGAGTTAGCAATGTAAGGAACAACAACACAATAGTCAATAAACGACTCATCAAAATAATTATATACTTAAGTGCTAAATAACATAAATATATGATGTCCATAACATAAAAACGTAGCTACGAAGTGTTAGATGAGAGGATGAAAGCATCAAACTAAGGAGTCTAGGTTAATTGATAAATTAAGACATTGGATGGGCCAGCCTCATATGATATGTAACATAAGAGTGGTTACAATGGTTAATAATTTTGGATTATTCAGCAAATGGCCGATCGGATAATCTGCATCCATCGGATTTTGAAGATACCATATCCACATTTGAATCCAAACCATACTATTCGCATCTGCATTCATATTCGTCGGATTTCTAAAAACCCATATCATATCCTCGTTGCGGACGGATTCGGAGCGGATTATCCGATCCGTTTTCACCCCTAACGGTTCTGGTGATAAAATAAAAAAGAAAATCAGAAGTTTTATAACTTTTAAGTAAGAAAACTAAGAAAATGGTCAATGACGAATACGCCCCTTGGTTTGTCTCCTCCGGTCCCTTGGTCCCCTCCTCTCCGTTTCCGGCGGAGCCGCGGAGGCAACGCCGGCCTTCTCCCCTCCGCCTCTCCTCGCCGCCTCCTCGCGCGCGCTCTTCCGCCGCCGGAGAACACGGCCGGAGCCACGGTGCTGTGTACGCCCACCTCTCCGTCCCCGCCCCGCCCTAGCCATCTTCCCTGTGCGGGCGGCATCCTCCCCGCGCGCGCACGGCCGGCGAGCCGCGAGCAGGTTTGGGGAGAGGCGACGCGGCCGAACTCGTTCCACCGGCCTCCATCTCGGCTCGGATCGAATCGAAGGTATCCGTTCTTCTCTCTCGTAGCCCTCTCTCCTCTCCTCCCCCGCCAAAGCCGACGTGCCGTAGTGGCCTAGATGAGATCCATACGGACTTCAAGTGTTGAATTGATTTCGTTTCCTCCGATTAACCAATCCAAATTTTCTTCCGGATTCCTTTGATGCGTAGTGCAGTGCTTACAGTAATCTGGATGAAGCCCCCATGCCCAACGTTAGGCCACCAATGTATTGTCATCACCTATGACCAAACACGCTAGGAATTTGTTGTACTTCGGAATGGTTATGCTGGTCCTTGCACTGACCTGATCTATGCCATGCGGTATATCTATATTTTGTTGAAGTTGTGATGCTTTTTGTATCTCAACAATCCTCCGTTTGTGTCGCAGAGATGGCCGGAAAAGGGAGCTATGTTCCGCCTCAGTATATACCTTTATATGGCCTGGATACTGAGGAGGATCGCGTTCCTGAGGAGGAGAACGATGCTGCACGCCACAAGTTAAGCCGGGATCCTACACAATGGTCTTCAGGCATCTGTGCTTGTTTTGATGATCCACAGAGCTGTATGCTACTCTCTGACCTGTGACTCCTTGATTTCAGAAGGAAAGATAAAAAGGTGCTATTTGGTTGCATGGTAGGATATGCATAAGAAAATAAGCATTAAACTGTACATAGTTGCCTAGTCAGTATTATCGTTATGCTATTATTGGGTTTATCGTACCGCGAAGCATGCCATGTGTGAAGGATAAGTTTGTTGGGTATTACATCAAATATTTTGTACAGTCAATTTGCCAAAGTGGTATTTGTGCCACCGGAGGCCTGCAATGCAAAGTAGCCAACCACCTAAATAATTCTGTTTCGTTATACTTGAGTCTTGAGTGGCCTATTGCAGTATTGGTTTAATTTTTAGCACATTCAGGGATATCACAAGAAGTATAATTAATCCAGCATAGATGTTTTATCAGAAAATATGTTAATGCAGCATGCTGATTGCTGAAAAGGTCCCTTCGCTTTGAAGAACAAGAAAACTATTCTTATGCCCTCAAATTTTCTGATGATTTTTGTAGGTTGTATTGGTGCAACTTGCCCTTGCTTCCTTTTTGGAAGGAATGCACAGTTCTTGGGATCTGGAACTCTTGCTGGATCATGCACTACACATTGCATGCTTTGGGGCCTTCTTACAAGTCTCTGCTGTGTGTTTACTGGGGGCCTTGTATTAGCTGTTCCAGGGTCTGCTGTTGCTTGTTATGCTTGTGGATATCGACAAGCACTAAGAGCAAAGTACAATCTTCCAGTACGAGCTTTAAACTTACTCTTTTCTGGTTTTTGACGTTTCTTGGATGTTACTGGTTACAGTTTTTAGATTTAGTAGTCAATAGAGACAGTTTTCTCCTGATATATTATTATAAATGCATGATATTCCATATTACATAATTCAATCAATAGGATTTATGGTGAAAATTCTTCATCACTATTGTTAGCACTCTAGCAATTTGAGGTCTGCGGCTCTGCCATGGTGTCATATCTAAATTTACTCTAGCAATAAAGCATAGTAAATTTATGTTTTAGTTGCATGTATCTGGAACTTGATGCTTTGAGAGCTTACAAGAGCAAGAACTTGGATAAAGGGTTCTGTATGCAACTGGCTAAATTTGATAGAATACCACATCACTAGGGCTACATTGTTGTTGAGTCATAGTGAGTCTAGTTAACTGATTCTAACAGGTTCATTTCAAATACTTTCTTTTGCAGGAAGCACCATGCGGCGATTTAACGACGCACTTATTCTGTCACCTGTGTGCTATATGTCAAGAGTACAGGGAGATCCGTGAGAGAACAGACAGCGGCTCCTCCTCAGCTCCAATCGTCACGCCGCCTGCAATACAGACAATGGATGAGCCTTGAATGGAAATTATGGAATATAAGATGAACGTTTTCTCTGTCTGAATTCTGACAAATCTTTGGTTTTTGCTGCGAGTGTTGATATCTTCTTTGGTTGTGCTTCCACGGGTACTACTACGGGGCTGGTTCCATAGAGTTGTTGTAAAGATGATTTTTCGACAAAATGAGCAGATCAGACAGTTTGCAAGTGTAGCTGTATCATTGAACTGTAGCACCATTGTTACATGCAACATTTTTATTTTCATATATTGGAATATGATGACAAAGGTAAAGACTAAAGAACACAGTTATTGCCCATTGCCTCAGTTTTGTCTCTTAATATAATGATCCATAGTCTCCTAAGATTAAACTAACCTGAGGCCCGTTTGGAACAAGAGAAAATGGGTTCATATTCTCTGCAGTTTTGAATTGTTTCATGAGAAATTCATTTGTCCAACACAAAGTATACCAAATATACCAAATCACTGATTACATAAACACAAAGTATGCATGGGAATTACAAAGTGAAATTATTTCGGCAAATACAGATTAACAAATCACAACTCGTTCGGTTTATTCTTTTTTTTTTCTTGGGCAAATTATTTTGTTCTGAAATCTCAACCTTGCTGTTCTTTCAACGGTAAAATATGGTATTCATTCTACAAGAGGATTCACTACGTGCCCAAGAAACAGCACGGCGCCGGTGATCTCCTCGACGACGGCGAACAAGAACGGCCGGTCGGCGACGAAGTCCACCGGCGGCCGTGAGCTTCCGCACTGATTCATAACCACGGCGGTGGCGGCGGCGGCTACGGTGCCGAGCTCGTCCACCTCAATGGTGGCCTGATGATACACTCCGGCGATGAAGAGCCCGTCCCCACCAGTCACCATGCCGGAGAAGTCGCCACCGACGAAAGCTCGGGTCACACCCAGCTTCTGCATGTCGGACTTCGCCTCGAACTTGAACGAGAACTTGAACTTGGGGACCATGAGCCGCCTCACTGGAGCCTTCACCGCCGGCGTGTGCTTCTTGATGAACTCCGGCGTGGTCACGGCCATGTCGTACAGATCGGCGAGCTTGAGTGCGCCGTTGCTGTCGGGGAGGAGGAGGAGCATGCAGAATGCGGCTCTGGGCACGCCGTCGCCGTCGTTCTTGTAGGGGAGCTTGAGCGCCGTGAAGCCGGGGAACGCGGCGACGTGCCGCTCGAACGGGATCTCGGTCGTCATGAACGGCGCGCGCACGGCGGCGCCGTCGAGGAGGTGGAACGGCGCGTAGAAGGTCGCCGACGGGTGGAACGGCAGTGACCACGTCCCCTTGAAGTAGACCGCGTTGGCGAGGACGACCACCGTGGAGGAGCCGACGGAGTTGGGAGGGAGGACGTCGCGGATGAGCCCCTTCGTCGCGTCGAACACGAAGGCGTTGACTCGCTCCCGCGCCTGCTCGGCCTGGGTGGCGAAGTCGGCGGGCTCGGCGACGGCGGCGTAGCGCGACGACGCGGCGTCCATGAACTCCGGCGTGAGCGCGCGGCGGCGGTCCACCCACACGCCGCAGGCGAAGGACGTGTTCGGCAGGTGGCGGAGCCTCGCGACGAGCCGTGTCGTCGCCGAGCGGTGAAGCTCGGCGAGCGACGGCGAGCCGAGGAAGCCCAGGAGCTCCCGCTGCGTCTGGCCCCGCGCGCCGTCGGCCACCAGCGCGAGCGCCGCGTGGAAGGACAGTGGCGAGACGACGAAGTTGCGCCCCTGACCGCCGCCTGCCGCCGCCGCCCTGCAGCCGACCTCCCTCGCGAGCGGCAGGCACGACACGTTCGCCTCCGCCATCGCAGGAGCCACGTGGCCTGGGAGAACGTTCCGCGCACCATCGCCTCCCACCGCCCGGCAGGGGAACGGCTCACCGGCGGCGAGCGCCATGGGCACGTGGTCCCAGGAGGAGAAAGGACCAGGAGGCGGTGGCGCGAACTCTGGCGCGTCGTGCCGCTGCACCACATGCTCGGCGCGTTGCGCCCAGGGATGCGGCGCGGCGAACCCGAGCCCGAGCCCGAGCCGAGGCCCGCCGGACCGGAAGCTCAGGACCTGACGGGCGCCCTGCTCCTCGCCGCCGACGAGGAGGTTCGCCGCGCCGTCCTGTTCAGGACCGTCGACGTGCGCCACGCCCGCGCGTGCGGTCCCGGCCTCCGTGCCGCGGTAAGGGTGGTGGCGCCGGCCGTGGCCATGGCCATCACGGCGGTGGGCAGCGGCGTCGTGGTCCATGAGAAGGCAGCGATGGAAGTGAAACAAGCTAAGCTAGTGGATTGGTACGCGCGTGGAAGAAGAAGAAGAAGAAGGGTAGTGGTTGGCAGCCCCATCGTTTGACATATTAAAAAGAAAAAAATATATATTTGTAAATAAAAAATAATTTAAAATAAAATTTTTATATACATGTTTTTAATGATATAAAAGCAAATGTTGAAAAATAAACTATAATAAAAAAACCTTAAAATCAACTTTAAATTTAAATTTAAGGTTAAAAATTTAAATTTTGATTAATAAGCATAAACATAAGCACCTTGTCGATCAGATATGTTTCGTGAGCTAGTGAACAAAGGCAGGTTGTTAAATGTTAAGTCAACGACCAGGTGACCAATCACGCTTTGACTCTGAGCGAGTTGACTAACACCAGGCGGTTCATGCGGTTAGCTACGCGTAGTTGCTTGATACCTTGATGCATTTTGGGTTTATTACCCGTTCAGGAAGCTCGTGCACGAAAATCAAGAGAATAGAAGTTGAAAAGAAAAGTGTCAAACACACACCCTCAGTGTTAAGCACATAGCTAAATGCCCCCAAGTAAAAGCTGCCGTCCTGTATATATAGGTCCCGTTTAGATGGGACTAAATTTTTTAGTCCCTGTCACATCGAATGTTTGTACACTAATTAGAAGTATTAAATGTAGATTAAAAATAAAACTCATTTTATAACCCTGGACTAATTTGCGAGACGAATCTATTGAGCCTAATTAATCCATGATTAGCCTATGTGATGCTACAGTAAACATATACTAATTATGGATTAATTAGGCTTAAAAAATTTGTCTTGCGAATTAGCACTCATTTATGCAATTAGTTTTATTATTGATCTATGTTTAATACTCTTAATTAGCACACAAATATCCAATGTGACATGGACTAAAATTTAAGTCCCTCATCCAAACACCCCCATATTCATGTGCAGTAAGCATCGAAACTATAAATTATAAGGATAATTATATTCAAGCTACATAGGTTTAAATTTTAGGGAAAAGTACACCAAAGGTCCCCCAACTTGACAGGCAGATACAAAATCGTCCTCCAACCGCAATACCAGGTACGGGACGTCCCTTAACTGTCAGAACCGGGTATTTTTCATCCCAAGGCAGGATTGGAGCCGGATTTGTCCGACGTGGCACGTTGACCGTGGTCTTCGGCGCTGAATCAGCACGAGCACGTTGTCCTCTCAGTGTTCTCTCTTCGCAGTGCTCAGTCTTCTCTCTCCCGAACCCTAGATCGACTAAGGCGACGCGGGTAGCGACGGAGGGGCCGGCGGGGGCGACGGAGGGGGCCGGCTTGGAGCTCAGAGTCGCCGCGGACAACATCGAGCTTGGCGGCGTACCACCTCGGCCGAACTCAAGTGGGAGTCGGCGCTCCGTGGGGCGGCCGGCGGGCAAGATCTGGCAAGTGGCGCGACGGTGATGGCGAGCTCGATGAGCGACAGCTCGTCGTCATCCTCCCGTCAGAAGAAGGCATCACCCGTTCCTTATCGGGTTGGTCCTTTGGAGTACCAACCCGCGGTGATGTGCCGTTGTCGTCCCCCAGCAAAGGCGGCGCGGTGGATCTCGTGGAGCGACGATAACCCTGGGCGGCGGTATTATAAGTGTCAAAAAGCTCGGGTAAGTGATGGATTTTGTGATTTTTGGGGGTTTTTAGAACAATGGCCATTCGTCGGGGTTGAAAGGGTAGTTTGTTCTTGCAGGAAGGGGGGTGTGATTTCTGGGATTGGTACGACGAGCCGACGAGCAATTTCATCAAGGAGTTGTTGAATGATTTGCGTGACGTTGTGACCTCGTTGAGGAGAAAGAATGAATGGCTGGAAGAGGTGGTTGCACAGAGTAGGGCGCATGGAGAACAACAGAGGAAAGAGGTAGAAGATGTAAGGAATGTGATTGCTGTGAAGAATGAGGAAATTAGAAGGTTGAAGGCCATGAACCAAAAGCTTGTAATAGGTGTTCTGTCTTGTGTGGTTGTGTTGCTTGTACTGTTGTTTGGCAAGACTTGAGATTGCTGGAGCTATATGAACCATGTGTTAGGTATGTATTAGGAAGCTGATGTATGGAATGAACTTCATGTATCCTGGTAGTTGTATGAATCATCCGGTATGACTTTTCTGAATGAATGGTGTATGTTTGGAAAATATGTATGAACATTTCAGAAGTTGTTCTGCTAGACTAGAGAATTGCAAACAAGAGCTACTGGATTAAATGCATAAAAAGTTGTAATTTTTGACATGAGTTTGGCAGATGGTAGAGGTAAATTGCACACAAGCTCAAAAGATTGGATCATTCAGCACAGATAGTTGGAATAGAGGAAATATTGTTCTCCATAATTATGGCACACACAAGTGATAGTCTGACATGCACAAAAGAGATAGTATGACATTACATCACATCTGGATGGAAGGATAGCAAGCATGATTAGATCTAACATTACATTCACAGTTTATCACTTTTCCATGGGGGCATAAGAATCAGAGCCCCACCAGATTTCTTCTTTGTCTTGTTCTGTGCAGGTTCTTGAGCTGAGACACACACTGATGCTTTGCCAGATGTGAGTCTTACAGATGCACTTGAAGAGCTCTTGGAATATGACACTATTGCTTGTAGATCAACACTTGCAGAACCACCTTGATCAGTACACACCTTAGCAGTGGCATTAACCCTAACAAGCCCTGGGTCTCCACCTGTGCATGTAGTACAGTAATTTGAAAGGAAAAGTAAATTAGCACTAGTTGAAACTAAGCAAGTGGCATTCACTAGTTAAAAGTGAATCAAAGGGAATCAGGACATTCTTACATTGGTTTTTGATTTCTTGGCCCTGAATTGTTGGGTAACACTTGAAGTACTTTGTGAGGCAGCCTTCCTCCTCCTGCTGTTAGCAGAACTCTTAACCTTCTTATAGTGTTTCTCTATCTCTATAGCCTCCTCCTCATCATCTGACTGGGCATCATCCCCAGGAATGTAATCACTGTCATCTTCACTTTCAGAGGGTGGCTGGCTTGCAATGGGTGCTTTTTCATCATGGTAAAGCACAATCATCTTATCTTCAACAGCTTTGCCCTTAGATCCACTACAACCAGCCTCAGCAACTTTGTTATCTATTCTGTCCTTAGATCCACTACCACCAACATCAACTTCAACTGCTTTACCCTTGCACCCACTACCAGCAGCCTCACCAGCAACTTCAACATCCATGTTTGCACACTCCTCTTCACTGTCCACTTCTAGTTCCCTGTCTGCCTCGTAATCACTGTCATCAGCTGACCCATCACATAAATCAACAATTTCTGGTTCTTCCACATAGACATCAGCAACTTCCAATTCTCCAGTACAATCACACATGAGCTTGCAAGCCTTGTCATTCGAAAGAGCGCGAAGACCTGTTTGCAAATCTCTACCAGAAAACAACCAGTGCAACAAGGTCCCAGACAGCACACTACAATGATCACGTAGGTGTCCAAATAACTCAGGCAAAGATACCTTGTCTCTACCAATATAGGATAGGGCCTCAGATCCACCACAATATTTTTTCTCGGTCCCATCTAAAAGGAATACCCCCTTCATATGAAACCTAACTACAAGAGTGTCCAACACGTCCATCCCCTTCATGCAGAACAACATAAAAGAATGACTTAGGGTCATTCAATCTGGCATATCAAGTCCAAATCCCTACTTTTCCCAAAAACAGTGAGAATAAAATATCCCTAATCAGGTACATCACTAACTAAATAAATCCCAACTTGTACCAATTCTCATATCCAAAAGCAATCTAACAAAGTTAAATATTATTCTCCCCGCATCCCACTGATACCATGCAACCACAGAGAAGAAAGGGAATACCTGCCAATCGGGTTCGGATCAGACTTCCGATTGCGTGGGTTTCCTTGCCGACGATACCCCCGCCGGCCGCCCCACGGAGCGCCGACTCCCACTTGAGTTCGGCCGAGGTGGTACGCCGCCAAGCTCGATGTTGTCCGCGGCGACTCTGAGCTCCAAGCCAGCCCCCTCCGTCGCCCCCCTCCGTCGCCCCCGCCGGTCCCTCCGTCGCCACCCGCGTCGCCTTAGTCGATCTAGGGTTCGGGAGAGAGAAGACTGAGCACTGCGAAGAGAGAACACTGAGAGGACAACGTGCTCGTGCTGACTCAGCGCCGAAGACCACGGTCAACGTGTCACGTCGGACAAATCCGGCTCCAATCCTGCCTTGGGATGAAAAATACCCGGTTCTGACAGTTAAGGGACGTCCCGTACCTGGTATTGCGGTTGAAGGACGATTTTGTATCTGCCTGTCAAGTTGGGGGACCTTTGGTGTACTTTTCCCTAAATTTTACCTTCCACAATATTGAGGCTGATCGGTTCTGATTGCTGCTGCAGCGCAGCTGCTGTGCTGCAGCAGCTACAGCGGCTGCAGCAACAACCAACAAGCAGATGCTCTCTGCAGCAGCGTGCACATTCAAAACATTCGCTGGCTGTAGGATTTTGGGCTGCAGCCGATCGGCTGGGCTGGACAGCTGCAGCCCAAAACGCCGCAGAAATCAGAACCGATCAGCCTCATTACACGTATGTACCTTTGTTTTATTCAACGGATAAGCAACCTAGAAGACATTTTATCTACGTGGTCACGCTTTGACTCCAAGCGAGTTTACTCACATCACGCGGCGAAACCAACGATGTCGTTGAACCAAAACGACTAATAATGTTTTTTTTACGATCGACTGATTTTTACACACGTCAAAGTTGGTACTTCCGGCGGCGACGCTCCCGTTCGGTACTACAAACCCACATAAAAAATAAAATATTCGTGACTGACACGCTTTTCAAACTGCTAAACGGTGTGTTTCGTGTAAAAATTTTCTATATAAAAGTTGTTCTAAAATATCAGATAAATTCATTTTTTAAATTTGTAATATCAAAAACTTAATTAATCACACGTTAATGTCACCTCATTTTACGTGAAACACTTCATCTTTATCTTATCTTTATTTATTTATTTATTTATTTATTTATTTATTTATGTTCAGAACTTTCAAACAGCACCAAACAGCACATGAGACGCTCGTCCAACCTGGGTGTAGGTAGCTGTCTGCGCTGCTGCTAACACCATGCGGTTCATGTGCTCATCAGCTCATGGCTGGAATGCCAACTCACGGAATCTGGATGTTTTTTCAAGGAAATGATGCATTTTGCATTAGCTAGACTCTTGAGCACATATTAAAATGCCCTATGTAACAACTATAGCTATATATTCAGCTGCAGATGCAATATTTCTTTTTAATCATCTGATACCCCCAACCCCAGTATTACACGCACACATGAGTATGTTTTTTATGTGATGTTTTTAGAGTTACCGTTGATGAAAATTAATAAAAATGTGTAATGTTTTAGATTTATCATTCACTTTCATCTCTTTGAGTATGAGTTAGGATCTTGGAAGGGGTGCACTCATGTGCATGCTTGTTCACCTTTGCATGTAATAAGTAACGAGCATAGCCTGAAATTATTACACGAGCGTAGTTTGAAACTACTCTGGCTCGTTTGGATTATAGGATAGAAAAAACATAAGACAAAAAAAAGAATATAAAAGAAATTCACATGTTAAATAGAGGAAGGAAAAATAAAGAAATACAGAAGTTGAGAGTATTTGGATTATAGAAAGTTTGATTGCCTAGGACTTGTACACAGGAAGTTAAAAAAAAACGCTTGAGGTGAATGGATTTTTCCCGTACTTTAATTTTCCTTCGGGCATGAATTTTTTGCAATCGGTTTCCATCAAACGGCAGTAAATGAAAAAAATCTGTGAGAATCCTCTAATCCAAAGAAGCTCTAATCATAAGTTAGTTTAGCAAATCAAATATGAAATACATATCTTTGCTATTATAAAAATTAAAAATGTTTTTGTCTAAAATTTTGATAATAGGATATGATGTCGGTGGACGAGTACGTGAAAGTCTAATCCGTTTCATCCATATAATTATCTCCAATCTAATAGTATCACACACGTATTAATTGTAGATTAGGTTATACATCCATACAGATATAGGTACGTATTTTTGCTGGCATGCTTGCTTCTTTGTTATGAAAGATACGGATTCAGTACATGGTTAACTTACGTATATATGTTTGATTAGGATTCCAAATGATTCAATAATTGAGATTCAGATTTAGTGCATGGCTAATTTATATATATTTGTTTGATTAGATTCAAAGGACTATAATTTTATCCCTTTTTAACTATTATAAAAATTAAAAATATTTCTGTCCAAAATTTTGGTATGTCACTCTATTATTATTTCGATATACTGTTAGTGTATAAGTACGTGAGAGTGGTTCGTTTCATCCATATAATTATCTCCAATCTAATCTAATAGTGTCACGCAGTATTAATTGCAGATTAGATCCTACAACCATACAGAGATAGGTACGTATATTTTCTGGCATGCTTGCTCCTTGGTTATAGAGAGAGACGGATTTAGTACATGGCTGATTTACGTATATCTGTTTGATTAGGATTCCAAATGATTCAATAATGGAGATTCGGATTTAGTACATGGCTAATTTACAAATATTTGTTTGATTAGATTCAAAGAACTTTAATTTTATCTCTATTTTTATCTCTTATTTTCTCTATCTCTATCTTTACTATTATAAAAATTAAAAGTGTTTTCGTCAGTATTTTGATGTGTCATTCATGCTTGATTTTGCGTTTGTTTGCTTCAGTCATATACGTCGTTGACCGGCGTTTGGTCCGTTTCATCCATCGTCCAACATACGTCCGTCTCTAGCGCAGCCCACGAAGACGCAATATTAGCCCACCAACAAACGCCAGTGATTTCTACTTAATTCCATATTAGGACTCATCCAGGAGCCAAGAGGAGAACCTTACATGTATATTTGTGTTTGATCAACAAGGGGATCAACATAGGATTAATTGTATAATCAAACTTTTAATTGAAAAAATATTAATAATAATGGTTGGAGTTATTTCAAATTATAAAAACAATCGAGGAATGTCTTCACTACCTACCTCTTATAGAAAAGCTTAGCATTTTTAATTTTTTTTCATTCATCATCGATCGCAACGCGGGATCATAATGATTTTTGCATCTTTGGATGAATTTTGATTTATGAGAATCTGAGTGCATTTTGAACAAGCAAAGACTAATTAAAAATAAGTAATTCAAAAGAAAAAATTGAATTTGCTTTCAAATTTTCGAATTGAGTTTGAAGAATTTTTAAAAAGGTTCAAAGTACGGATCTAATGTTTATCAAAATTTTAATTTGTCCCGATGCAATGCATAAGCTTTTTTTAGTAACACATAAAAATAAATAGTCAACGAAATTTTGCTTCTACCTATTGTTTTAACTCCTAACATGTCGAGTCATGAAGACTTTGACTTTGCTCGTTACGTTGTTCTTCGGCAACTCTTTCCTAAGTTTTTCGTTAAGGTAGAGAGGAGAAGACCATAGTGTCTTTTAAATGAGATGTGGTTAGAGAAGTGAAAGAATGGTTAGAGTATGATGGGAAGAAGTTGAATGAGTATTGATGGGATAAGTGCTAGTCTAGAAGTATTATAGAGTATGCTAGTGCTTATATTTTGGAACCACGAAATCAAATGCTAGTACAATGCCCTTGAAGTTGCAGCGAAATCAACAGAAGATTAACAGTACACCGTGCAGAGGTCAGTGCTAAAAGAAAACAAATTCTTCAAGTCGAACTGTTAGAACCCAAATGCAGCTGGCACCAAAAGTTACAGAATTACGGCAGGCTTCGATAAGCATAAATAATAATTCGGGTGGGTCTGTATAGGGGTTGACAGAACAGTAGCACGAGACTAAAACACAACCGTGTCGAGCATGGTTCCTAGGGTCTGAACTATGTTTGACGACATCAAATTCGAGACATGCTCTTCCAAGTGCTTCTTGGCATCCTGCCGTCCCACATTGGCAATCGCTAGTTTCTCAGGTGGCAGCTCATCCTCCTCCTGCACTGCCTTGTTGTATTTGATGGCTAGGTTCAGCATTTCCTGCACGTGAGAACACAGATATAAGTACTACTATCTAACAAGTTGTACGAAAGTTTGCAAACATGAATTAAAAGGGTGTTCTGAAGGATCATCTATGATAAGGTTGAAAATAGAGTACCACACACCTGAACAGTCTGCTCGTTGGTTTTCGAATGAGTGTCAAACCTCTTCAAAATCAATCCATCGGTCCATTTCTTTTTGTGTAAGTTAAGCAGCATTTTCTCTTCCAGTTCATTTTTGCGGTAATTGATTGCAATGGAGTAGTAGTGTCTGTTCAGCCCGTGAATAAGAGCCTTACAACACAAAGAAGTTTGAATCAAATATAGAAAATGGATAGAGCAAAAGTTCATTGGTTAACATATATTATTAATAATAACGAAAACTTTACCTGAATAGATGGTTTGTTTAGGTGCCCAACATTTGAAGTTGTCTGTCGTGGTTCCTGGCCAAGCATCATGGTCTGAGGATTAATGAGACGAAATGCATCAATGACCACCTTCCCCTTGACACTCTGGATTGGGTCTATCACAACTGCAACGGCCCTGGGATTTAAAGCTTCAAAACTCTGCACAAATCAATTTTAAGCTGTTAGGCATACTCGTATTACTTTCAATACACATGTTCACATAAAAAAATAAGCGTCAACATATTTTGCAACAAATTAAGCTTTAAGCCTTGGAAGACTTGACAAACAACCACCTAGTATTCTTGAATATATCTGTTTTCTGATCCTACCCCAGATTAGGCATAAGATACATACTGTTCACCAAGTATGCATCAGCTCCAACGAGCTAGTGAATAGAAGCTCAAGGTAGATTATGAAACATGGTCAGTCAATTTCAAGAGTAAGGACCATCCTTGCAGGCCCAGTTACCACAGATAATAGACATATAACTACTTATTGACATTGGTATTAGCACGAGAAACATAGACATATACCAAATGTATGCCACCTTTTACTATATCTACCCAATTCAATTTATCACATTGTTTTTTGATATTTGATTAACTGACATGCCGCATGCAGTGCCACATGTTTGGACATATGAATTGTCTCCATTTGTCAAACTAAATGTTCCTTTTAGCAAAGCTTATAAAAAGGTAGAATAAGCATGCACCTGCTGAGTGTTGATATCAACACCTGAAAGCCAACAGCCAAATCCAGGATGGGAATGATACCAGCCCACCACCATTTCTGGTCTGTAAAGATAACATAAGTGGCAGCAAAATTATTTTAAACAGACTAAAAACAACGGAGTAATTAAAAGTAAATAATTCTAGATCATCAGACAGAGTGTTGATAAAAGAAAACATATATAAGACTATGGTCAGTATTACTATGCAAACGATTTTCTAGCACTTGGGAATAACATATCCTAGAAATGCATCAACAAAACTGAGAAGAACTTCATTTAGATTTTGTCTTCCTTAAGCAGTTTCTAAAATATTCCTCTAGCATAACAAACAGGTAGGTCTAGTAACCAAAAACCGGTTCTACTATCTTATTTACTACAAGAATTAGGACATAAGATGTATGAAAGGTGTTCACAGCTGCTATGTTACTTGACTTACTTCTGTCCCCAAATTACTTGTTTGCTAGGTACATAATATCAGCCATAGAACTATGATGCACGGACATGGATATGGTGTCAACAATCATAAGGAGGTGAACCAATGGGCCAGTTCAACAACGATAAGGATGACATTGTTACCAATGCATTACATAACACAACTGGTAGGTTTAGTTGTTACTGAACAGAAAGTTTATGCTATGTGTTCAAATAGAAACAAAGACCTATCTCCAGCATCAATTCAATCACTATATATTCTCAAACTTTATTCGAATTATCCAAGTTTGCTTTGGTGGAAAGTTTGTCAACTACCTGAAGGATTTGCTTATAACATCTCAAGAAAGTAAAATTCCCGTTTTTATGGACAGGTCAGACCTAGTTATCAGAATAGTTGTTAAAGCAGCCAACAGACATGCTTACACATCATTGGATCATAATTAGGAAACTATAGGACTATAATCCTTCAGAAGAATTGCATTGGGACCTTGATTCTCCTCACATGAATGTTTGGATGCATCAAAGAGCAAGAAACACAACTAATTATAGAGCTTTTACCAACATTGACTTATACTTTGGCTTCCAAATTCAAGCATGCAGTCAACGAACTGACTTGTGATGACAGCACAAAGCCCATAAAAAAGGCAGAAAACAGCAATTTAGTTGTTATCATGAAACAAGTACACAATAAAAAAAAATGCTCACACAGACTAACGTTACTCTACTGCTGTGACACATAAATGAGCTACCCCAAACTGCTCTATGCCTATGAACAACAGAACAAGTAGATATTTCCCAAGTCAGGTGAGCCAAGTGTTCTAATCGGACCAAGGTTGTTGGTTGTGAGCCTGCTGGCAGAGGCCCGAGATGTAATCCATTTCCATTATCTAGAAAAAAGGACCAATGTTTACAAAATTAACACATGTATACACGAAACCATCTACACCAATCTGAAGAGGAAATCGTACCATAAGTCCATAACAGCATGTATCGAGATTAGGTCTAAGTGCCCTGAAAGGGGGGCCAACAATCTAGCGCACCAAATCTGAACAGGGGAACCAACAGATCCGCCGTTTTTTTCCCAGATCGGCGGCGGCGGCAGGGGCTGGGCCTTACCTCCCGGTCTGCTTGAGCATGTCGAGCATGTTGGTCTGGAAGACGTGGTCGACGGCCTCGACGCTGACCCCGGTCCCGCTCTGCGGCATGGCGAAGACGTCGACCACCCTGACGGTGTAGTCGTCGACGAACTCCCCGAGCATCAGCCCCATCACCTCCATCGGCACGCCGGCCCGGCCTGCGCGGCAGCAAACCGAGGGAACCCCGCGTTCGTGAGTGGGTGGGCGATCGACGAAACCCTAATCCCCATCTTGAGGAGGAGAGGACTGACCGTGCTTGAGCATCTTGAGGAGGGCGAGGGAGGAGATGTAGACCTGCTCGGAGGAGTCGAGCAGCGGCGAGTCCGTCGGCGGCTGCCCCATCCCCGACGCTCCGAAGATCCGCTGCAGCCGCTCCATGGCCGTCGCTCGGTGGCTTCGCCGCGCGGAGGAGAGGAAGAGGCGAGGAGGCGGCTGGCTGCGACGGCGATTTCTCCTCTCTTCTTTCTTCGGTTGCAACCAAGACGGCCGCAGTTCCTTTCTTCCAGCGCACGGCTTCTCGTGGGTTTGTTTGGGCTCGGGCTTATTCTTGTGAGGAATTAGTCTATTTTACGTCCCTTATATGGGTCCCACACTCTCCCACTCCCACCTACTGAAACCGCTTTCGAAACTATCTTATTTTATAGAATTTTTAGCATTTTTATTTTTTATTTTTTAAAGATTTGCAAAAATAATTTTAGGTTTGAAAATATTGTAAATCTAATCTCCAATCGCCCTCTGGGAGGGCGAGATTTAAAAATCGCCCTCCCAGAGGGCGATTTTGCTGACATGGCAGACGGCCGTTGGGCGTCTTCTGCCGCGTCGCGGCTTTTATGCGAATAAGTCTCTTATCGCCCTCTGCAAGGGGGGCAAGGGGGCCGCCTGCAAAATTGCCGATGGCGATAAGGGACTTATTCGCATAAAAGCCGCGAATGGCAATTTTGCAGGCGGCCCCCTTACCGTCTTGTAGAGGACGATAAGGGACTTATTCGCATAAAAGCCGTGACGCGGCAGACGACGCCCAACGGCCGTCTGCCACGTCAGCAAAATCGTCCTCGGGGGGGCAATTTTTAAATCTCGCCCTCCCAGAGGGCGATTGGAGATTAGATTTGCAATATTTTCAAACCTAAAATTATTTTTGCAAATCTTTAAAAAATAAAAATTAAAAATACTAAAAATTCTTATTTTATATACCTTACGATTGAGGGTGGCAAGCAGAACACGGGTAAAAGATGAGGGAGGACAAATAGATTTGTTTCTTCTACTGGGCCTCGCTCATCTGGGCCATTTGCCCCAACCAAGCCGAACTCTTCTTCCTGTCAAAAAATAAATGATGATACACGTGAAGATAAACACCCTTCTCGGACAGAGATCGAGCTCAGTTCCACCAAACACTTTGCCTATTATTCCCGCTCTAGTCTGGCAAAAAGAACATCCCCGCAAAGAAAGAAAAAGTTGAGGCGGCAATCCTCCCAGCAGCAAGGAAAACTACCATGGCAAACGAACGAAAAACAAGACGTTAACGATCAAAGTAACTTTATATGAGATCAATGTAACAAGAGGGCAAATACTGAATGATTTTCTTTGGAATGGAGTGTTGCCAAATTTCTGGAAGCTGAACCATCCTGTTCGAGCAGCCAGTACTACAAGTCATACAACAATGCATTCTGTCTGTTAGACTGAATATCCATCCGCACCACCTCGGCTAAACTTCAAAAAGTGGCAATGCGAGGTAATAAAGCTACAGGTACGAAAAAATTAGCCTCTCAAGTCTGAACCAATCACGGTAACTACTGATCTCGGGGATTTTCTACCAGGTTGCTCGCTGTTAGTGCACTTGCAACCACCTATACAGCCCAATGGATGCTGCCGTTAGTTCTTCTGTGGGGGTGACTTTGGCCTGAGGCCCTCAATCTCAGGTGTCGTCACAACTAGATGAGGAGCCTCAGGAGGAGGATTTCGTCCACCGCCTCCCTGCCATACTTTCCCATCCTTGTCCGCAAAGTTCTTGATATACGCCTGCAAGAAAGAATGTAAAAAAAAATCACCATATGAGGAACTCATGAAAACTCCTTGCTAGGGTACATGCGCATAAAGTTGGACTTTCAGCTTTGTTTACCTCTTTGTTGAAGTTAGAATATGATAAACCTTTCCCGAGAGTAAGCCAACCAGGACGAATGTTGTGATCCTCTCCAAAGAGTTCAAGGCGCCTCTTTCCAAGAGCGAAATGCTCAATTATTCTGTACATGTCTTCAGGCTTTTTAGTTGAGCCTGTATGACAGACAGTTCCAGGCATCAGTACACAAATTTCATTTATTGCTAACCATACTCAACAAAAAACAGTATGCTTAGGAATATGCACTATTCAAAAGGGGCTATACTTTAAAATACAGAAACGTGGAGAATTAAATCCCCAAGCTGCATTCTAGAGAATCAACAGATGAGAACATATCTGTACAATAAAATTGGAAGAAAATTCGAAAATTGTTCTGTACGTAAACAAATGAATGGCTAGCAAAACCAACAAGAGAAAAGTTCATCTGCTAAGGGGTATTGTGGAAGGCAACAAGATCATGCATAACGAATAGTAGATAACATAACAATTTAGTGACGGCGCCTGAAAAATATGAAATTACATATGAAGGGACAACAGCATAATTATTCATAAATGTGTGCCACACTGACATTCTCAACGAAAATAATGGCGTAGACTGTACACATAAAGCCTTGTGCCACAAAGCAATTTAGTACACAAAGCATATATGAAGAATAAGCATATCGAAAATAGAACATAAGAAAACAATACCATCGGTTGGTTCTTCAGCTATTATTATATCTGTGTCAATATTCGCGTGGATAACATGTCCATCAGTGCTACGTCGCACTGTTCCTTTTATACCCATCAAGCAATGCTCCTGGATAAAGAAAAGAGTGAAACTTCACAAGCAAGATAAAGAAAAAATGAGGTAAAAACAGAAGATAGATGTTCTGGAGAATAAAGTATTGAAGTCAAGTATCACTACCTTTGAGTGTTGCAGTATTGTATGAGAGTCATGCCGCAGACTGGGTGTTGCATTTTTCTTGTTGGTTTTTACCCAGCAAACATCCTCACATCTACGAAATCCCCACTGGACAAAGACAAGCTTCAGTCAGGATCCATTTCATCCACGAGTTGATTTTTTGTAATTAAAAAAACTAGGTGCAATCATTTATAGATCTTGAATCAATGGATATCCAAGCTTACAGAAGCCTGGATGACCTACTACAAAGAATAATTGCACAACTATTAAAATCCACCTCACCTTCTTTAAGCATTGACGGCCCTGCTCAAGACCTACACCATCACCAACCCAAAGGAAGACAAAAGAGGGAGTATCTGCTATAGCCTGTATGATCATAAAATTCACTGAAGCATATTAATTGTATGCATAAATTGAACACCAAAAGAAGACTTCAGATCCAAAACCGAAAGAATGAAACAACTAAACAAAGAAAGCAACCTCAATCTTTAAATTCATAATCTCCTCAGCATTCCAATACTCTATGTGATCTGTGATTCCTGGTGCCCGGTGAACATACTCCTCCCATGGAGGATCCACAAGAATAACATCAAACTTTGTACCAAAAAATTCTGGAGAAAGAACATGTTGCCTCAGATCACACTTATAGTACATTGGTGGTGAAGCAGAATTGGCAACAATTTCATCTTTCCTCTGTATGAGTTCTCTCAATTTTGGATAGTCCTCTGCTACACTTGTAAGATCCAGTTCTCTAATGAAATTTTGAGGTCGCATGCCAGTGTCCACAAAGTTCTGTGAGTAATCATTCTGCTCACCCCTTGAAGGAGCTTTTCTGGTTGGTCCACTGTTTCTATGTGGCGTCCAACCACCACCAGCAGGCGGTTTGTCATGTGAAATTTCACGACTTTGCGTGCCCAATTGATGGAAACTCAATCCAGACACATTTGTCGGAGCACCTATTCCAGAGCCAATTTGGTTTAGGTGAATATTATGACCAGGTACAGCTCCAATACTTGGAGCGAATCTATGTTCAGTACCAACTGGAGGGATGGGAAGGTTGGGTGGAACAGAAAGCATATTCACATCAACACCTCGTGCTCCAGGCCACACAAGAGGCCCAGGGAATGGCGGCACAAAAACACCAGGTAGAAGAGGGCCTGGAGAGTGGGGAATATTTGCCCCAATATGTTGCATTGGTCCTGGTGGCAGACCAATTGGACCAAAAGGAGGGGGCATAATTGGTAATGTGCCTCCAACTCTTTGAGAATCCCTGCTATTTGGTCTACCCCTTCCTCCTCTTGAGGATCTATCACCTTTAGGACCTTGTTGAGGAAATTGAGAAATCATGCTGGTACTACCACTTTGATCTGCTTCAGGATTGGAGCATTTATCACCATTTGTTCCAGGTGTTGCATCCCGATGAGCTCCCACATCATATCTTCTTCCAGAAACAGAGCCCTCTCGTCCAAAATCAAGATTGTTATTTGGTCGGATCTCTATTGAATCAGAACTATCATACCGACCTCCATAGGTTGAAGAACCTCTAATACTTTCAGATCTACCCCTAGAATCGCGCCGGTAACCAGCTCGCCCATGGAAACTCCCACCATCTAGTCTTTCCTGTGCATTCTTCCATTCAGAATCATTTGCCTCCTTAGAATCTTGCCACTGATGATTCCTCACATAGTCCTTAGATCCTTCAGGTTCCCGTGTTTTGTCAGTCCAGTTTCTGTCCCTTCCGCTGTCTAATTTGTCATCTCTGTGGACATCCACTCTTGAGTTATCTCCCGTAACATTCCTTCTTTCACTATCCAAGTCTAGCTGGCGTTGAGCATAGTCACTTTTTGCAACTCCATCATGCAAAATATCTTTTATCTCTACAACTTGGCTATCATCTCTTAACACATGCAATTCAGTTTCATAACTTCTATCCACTGATCTGCTATTGTCAACAACATTTTCCCCAATGGTCAAACCCTTCCTCTTATTGCTATCACACATTTCCTCCTTGCAATCAGTCTCAGAGCCATATGTTCTTGATGAGTCCCAATCATTCTTGTCATCTCTTTCCTTGTTCCTATCGGAGTCCTTATCCTTGTAATCAGGACTTATCCTTGGAATTTTTGGTGATCGTGAGTCCATTCTCAAATGATAGTCAGCCAACTGCAAGAATGCAAATATTCTTATGCCTCCTCCGAAGAATACAACTGATCTCAGAAACCTTTGGCTAAACTTCAGGTTTCACTACATAATCCGAATAATACAACTGATCTCAGAAACCATTGGCTAAAAACTTCAGGTTTCACTACATAAAAGAATGGTAAAATATATCATATTTACAGCATATAATAGCATTACAGAATACAAGTGTAATTGAAACAAGGTCTTCAATGCAAAGGAAGGATGTCGAAACATTTTTTTCATGGAAACAAGGCTTACTTTCAAACCCCAAAAGATAGTATATTTTGGTATAGTAGTACACATCTACTACGTTCCTCATAGTACAATGGGTTGGGTAATATACAGCAGTGTATATATGTCAAATAAGGTGCAAAACTGGAGCAGGATCTAAAATAAGGTGACGTTTGGTAAGAGTGTAACCGCAAACGGTAATGAAAGGAAGAAATTGTTTGGTTATCATTTCCTTTATTGTGTTTGAAAGGAATACATTGTTTGGTTACCATTTCATTTATTGTGTTTGGAAGGAATTCATGTAAATTTTGCACATGAAGGTGATGTGCATGCACAGTTTCAGGTTTGAGTGAATCAAATTTTGAGATTATATACACGCTGTACAGAATTACAAACATGTAGATACGCATGAACAGAAAATTTGAAAAAAACATCAACAGAGAGAGAAGAAATTACTCGGATTTCTTCCCGGAAATTCTTTACAAGAACATGAATCACCAGTAAAAAAATTAACGATTTATTAGCAAGGAACCTGCGGGATCCAGTCGTCAGGGAGGAACTCCGGGGAGACGGCGACGCGCGCTGGCTCGGGAAGGGGGAGGTGGCGGCGAGCCGGCCTTGCCGAGGGGTGGCCAAAGCTCCAGGCGGCGGCGGCGGACGGCCCACCTCACACCCTGCTAGTCGAAACCCTAGCTGAAGCTCCGGCCGATGGACGAAGGCGGAGGCGGCGCTGCTGCTGCTGCTGCCGCCGGGCGGCGGCGCACCACAGCGCGCTCACCGCCGACGACGCCTCGCGCAACTTCCGCGCGCGGGGCTGGGGGAGCGGCGGCGGCGGCGGCGGCGCTCGACGCTCCTGGAATCGATCGGTCGGTCGGTCGATTTGGGCTAAGCCACGCCGCGCTCACGCCGTGCCGGTAAGCTTTTTAATTGGGCCGAATATTCACTCTAGTAATGGATACGGCCCAGCCCGGTATCAGATTTCAGTTGGGCCGGGATATGATTGCGGGCCGGTAAGATTTCAACAAGAAACTTGAGTTGAGGGCGTCCAAATAGACTTAATCCATCTAATTACGTTCCCGCCTGAATACAAGCACGTGTATACTCTCCCTCCGCTCCATAACGTTTGGACGTGACTAGCAGTCGGACGTCCGATCCTAACAGTAGGGCTGTGATTCATCACTTTGATGAAAAATGTTTTAACCATACGCAACACTAAGATCTACTGGTCTAATACCAAGAATCAAATATATATAAAAGAAACAACCGCAAATCAAATAAGAAAATATATTACCAAGCACCTTTGGTGTGGCTACCGAAAATACAGCAAAATGTGACAAAGGTGAACAACGGATTGCAAAAGGAAGACATCAAAATATGTAAAAAAAAAGACTACCAATTTAGATCTAACTTCTTTCTCTACTTCGGTGACTAGATCTCGACGAATGCCTTACTAGCGCATGTGAAAAGCGAGCTAGGATGTTAAGACCCTTGAGGTGATTGGGAGAGCGGAGATGGTGGGTAGGCTTGGTGAGCTCCTTGGCGGACAAGGGGCAACACTGAAGAATCGCTCGCGTGCGTGGCCACCAGAGCCACGACTTGTGTGTTGCATGGCGGAGGTCAGTAGCCATGGTGAAGAGTGGTGTTTATTACTCTCATCCGGATTGATAATACTTGTCATTTTGAATAAAGATGAGATCTCAAAACAACTTCGATCATTATTTTCTATTATAATTTATATAGAAATATCAACAAATATATGATTTATATGATTTATTGAAGTACTTTTTATGATTAATTTATAAATATGGTTTTTATATTTTTAACATAAATATTTTAAAAATTATTGATGTTTAAAGATTTTAAAGGTTGATCTTACTCTTATTCAAAACGACAAGTATTATCAATCCAGATGAAGTAACGAAATAGAATTGTAGAGTCTCGGAGCAGTGGTGTTTGTTAGCTCCTTTTTCCTGATGCCAAAGCAAAACAAAACACAACACAACGAACAAGAAAGGTAGTGTTAAAAGTGGGAAGCGGCGATCGAGCTAGCATCAGAACATGGCATTATTGGGAAAAGCTCGATCCAAGCAGGCCCCGTTATTTCGGGGATGAATCGCAGCCAAACAATACGTTATGTCTAATCCTTGTAGCAAGCTTTACACCATGGCAGCTGCATGCGTTTCTTATCTTATATTCTCATCCATCAATCCAGGGAAAGAAGGGAAGAAAGTGACCAAGAAACAAACAACTAAAGCAAGCTAAGCTTAAAGCTAGCTGGTGCTCGCGTTGCGACGAACACTCAGTCAGGTACAGCCAAATCCCAACAAGCATCGTCCTTTTCCGATGCGAATGGATATGCTCTGATGATTCATCCACCTCTCTTTTTTCTCTCCGATATCTTTACAGTTTCTTTTCATTATCGGTTGGAGCAATATATATGATTTCTGATCGCCTCATTATTGTCACGATCAAATTGCTTAAGGCCACCAAATTAAAGTGACATTCTTCACTACTGACGAAACTGCAGATATAATAGTTTTGAGAAAAGAAAAGTTGGTGATGGCATATGTAGACAGCCAGCGCATGAAAATCCAGCAAATTAGTGTACTATCGTTTTCATGTGGATCAATCATAGCGACGGTGTGTACATACTAGACCTACCTGGTGGATGAACTGAATTTGAACCCCATGAGAACGATCGAATATTAGGTTGAGTTCAGCGAACACAAAACCTGACAGCTCAGGGGAATGTCTAGCCGCGCGTCATTATTGTATTTAGGCATGTTCCCCTAATTACTTGGGAAGGCATTAATTATTGCGATTGTACATTTTGTACGTATTAATCAATCCGTTCTTTTGACACCCTGATTTAATTTTCTGGTGCAAATAATACTGGCATGTGGATGCTTAATTGTCTGAAGCTTGTGTTTTTCATTTTTCTGGTTGAATTTGTTTGGTCTGTTGCGATTTGGCATGGATAGAGAGCAGCAATGTCTGTGCCTATCCTGCGTGATGGTGATAACTGAACTTATCCTCGTTGGAAAGAAAAAAAATCTGAAAACGTGAGATAGTTTTCGATGAGAAGTTTCAGAGTTTCAGATAGGCATGAACAGGTTCCAGTGAGAAGCGTAGCGCTGATTGGATTGCTGCTCCATGCTGCTCTATCTCCAGCGTGAGCGAGAGCGAGCAGCCAAATTGACCTACTCCTACTGGTACTCTGTGTTGTCTACTTCGATGGTTCTGAATTCAGGGCCTCATCAGTTATAAAAATACTTATTATTATAAGTCGTAACAGCTTATCAGCGATAAAAAATAATTCATTTGTAAAATTTTTATACGTATGTTTTAGCGATTTAAAAACTAATGTTAAAAAACATATTGAAAATATTTTAAAATCTAACTTCAAAATTAAATTCTAAAATTTAATTTTTGACTTTGATTTATTTTTATGTGGCAACCGATGGGGGCCTTGATGCTAGGAGTAGTAGGTGAGCTGCTAGCTAGCCCATGACTACTGAATAGTGTGCGGGTGTGGAATTCTGCCGGTCGTTCGCTCGTCGTTTCCTCCTCCGCTGGGACGCCGCGACACGACGCCGCCGCAAGCTTGCCGTGGCAACGTAGACGCGCGCACAGCTGGTTGCTATGATTGTACTCCCTCCCTCCTTCCAAAATATATCTTTAACTATATTTTTAATATAATATATATAAATTAAATATTTAATTTTATTAAATTATTTTTGAAATTTATACATCATGTTCCAATGTCTTGTGTTAAATATTTTAAATGTTATTGAAACTTAAATTTTTGACAAAACAATTGTCTAGACGCTGGATAACATCCACATGTGTCATTGGTAAACGCGCAGTAGAACTAGAGTAAATAAATGTTATTATAGAGACTGAAAATAGAATTTTGTAGCAAATATTTAATTTAGTTAGATTTGTCTAGGCTATAATATTTTTCTCTCACCATATATAGTCATGCATCCCTTACGAATTAGCAAAAATAATCATATTTATCCTAACAAAGGGCTATATATTTGAAAATTTTGGATTATAATATAGCTAGCAATAGATGGGAGAACAACCGTTCATCTTTAGGTGTGGCAGCAATGTTTATCATTGTTGTTATGTCTTTATGCCACACTTTTATAAGGTGTTGTGGCTTATTACAGCTTGTATACTCTATTCGGTCTAAGTTGGTACTAATGATTGTCACTGTTGGAGATAGTGGTATATCAGTTTTTGCCGGTTTACCAACAGTTTTTACGAGAAACATGAGATATCGCTCGCGAGGGGTTTTCAAGTCAAATGACAAGATTTTAAACCCTTGGTAATGGTTACTTATACTTATGAGGCTATCACATGACTGGGTGATGAAGGTTTAGTGGCCTAAAAAACTGTGTGAGTTGCTATACAATATAATAAATAGCAGATAGCGGGTTGGTAGCGAAATAGTGTCTGGACAGTAAATTGTGGATAGCGGGCGCTATTTAAGTTTCAATTGCGGGATTCAAATTAAAACCATAAATTTATACTTTACTTAAAATTTACAAGTTTAGATAACATACTTAATTACTCAAACATTTTATAGCATAAGAATTATAAAATAACATAAATGAATAAGACAAAGTAAGTGTTCGTATTTTATTCTAGTGTAACAGTGAGTAACAAAACCGATAACGGGCTACAATAACAGACGCTAAGCGTAATTGCGACCGTTAAGTAGCAAAATATTATCTTCAGTCCGCTATCTCGTAGCAGTAGTGGTTCGTTGCCGCTATAGCAGCCACTATAGCTATACTGTTTATCTTCTACAGTATTTACAGGTGAAAGAGTGGAAGACGAAGGTTTCGAAGTTTCGATCCTCTCCCTTGGTGGTGAAAGTTACATGTCGATGGTTCTGAATTTGACGAGCTAGGAGCAGTCAGCAGCAGCTAGCTAGCAAGCCCCATGCATGACTGCTGAACAGGGTACGTTACGGGTGTGGAATTCTGACGCGCGGTGGTTTCTCTCGTCGTTTCCTCCTCCGCTGGGTGCAGTGGGACGCCGCGACACGATGACGCGACATGCGTGCGGACACGGTGACATCGCCTCTGCCTGGCTGGAGATGGCAGCGCCACGTCGCTGCCCGTCGCTTCTCCCGTTTTCTACCCGAACCGGCTGTTTCCGGGGAAGGGCGAGCAGGAGACGTACGTACGCGCGCGCGCGCACACGGAGCCCACTGACACCTGCGCAGGCATCGTAGACTCGGAGTTGTAGTGGAACTCCGGGCCAAATATCGAACGTCCGTCCCGCCTACGTGCTATCTTTAGAGCAACAACACTGTTTATTATCAAAATTGACAATAAAATAGGCTCGAAAATCAGTGGACAGTAGCTGATACATATGCCACAATATGTGAATGCAAAAGATGAACATAAGTTAGGACCACAAGAGTAAAAAGACCAATCCCTAGCCTCCCACACCTTGCATCCACACTGTTCACTGTACAAATAGTATAGTTAAGTTGCTTAAGCCATACTACTTGGTAGTTGCTATTGTCACCTTCCACAGTGCTTGTTGATGGGTAGCAAGACCATTTTATTGCTTACCACCTGCTTTTATACCATATTGTGGTTGCTCTTATTATTTCTGCTTTTATACCTGTCTGTTAGCCTAATATTATTGTTTTGCATGCCACTATATATGTCGAGGTAGGTAAGCTTGAAGCGTCCTCTAGTCTCTTCTTTGTCTTTTTTTCTATACTAACAAAAAATACAAAAATGTTCGTGCGTTACAACAGAATTTAAAATGTTTGTAGTAGAGAAGAAATCGCTATCGACATTTCTCTTATTGAGCCATTTATATTATTTATCATGAGTGACGATTCAAACAAATATTTATAGGATATATATATTATCGTGATTGAAATTTAGGTAAACATAGAGATATATTTAACAGTTTAGTTTAGATTTAATCAAATTGAAAAATACATTATGCCTCTTCATGTACGAGAGACATGTGTGCGTGTGTCGGTGTGTGTCAGCCGTCGTGGTATTTTTCGTTTGTTTGGTTTATGGTGGATAAAACAGAAAGAAAGGAAAAGTAAAATTGGGCAATTAATAGAAGATAATTAAGTCTAGACTTCGAGTCAAAGACTCGGTAATGATCTCATGATCATACACGACCTGGCCAAACACACCGATCTGTTTTCTTCGTGCCAAGTGCCAACACGGACGCTGCAGACGGAACACGGCTGGGTCCTGGTAGCAGGAACATGCTGGTGCGCGTGATCTGGCGCATGATCGCCGCTCGGGAGGCTTGACGGACCAAAAAAATTGACGAACCAATGCGCGACGTCATTGATGATGGCATCGTATCATCGTGGCGGCGAAGGAGGCAGTATTACGGAATATCTTTAATCTTTAATTTTTAGAATAGATTAGAAAAATATGTCCATACATTGTAATGGGTGAAATCCTGTGAACTCGCGTGGGATCCATCGTCCTTGGTGAAAAAAAATTGATATGAATAGTTTCCCGCGATTTCTTTTAAGGACGTATGCGATGCTTGAATTTACCATAACATTGGCAGGTAATTAACCCAATCAATAATAGACTTAGGCTGTGTTCAACGGTGAATGTTGGGAATTGATTTTTTGGTATGCAACGAAATAACTCATTAGCACATGATTAATTAAGTATTAATCTATTTTTTAAAAAATAGATTAATATGATTTTTTAAAACAACTTTCGTATAATTTTTTTAAAAAAAACACACTGTTTAGCAGTTTGAGAAACGTGCGCGCGAAAAAATATAAGGAATTGGAAAAAATGAGGAAGGAACAACCTTAGGATATGTACAAGGTCAATTGACACTAATAACAGAATCTTAGAGCTGTTAACAAGGCAACTTTGCTGATATATAAGAAAGAGGGAAAAAAGAGAAACATGGTGTTGTTACGCATAACAACAGTTTAACATCGACTCTTAGCGATTATAAAAGAATTTTTAGTTGTATGAGAATGAAGAAAAGAAAAGAAAAATAATAAAATATTGTTTTAGTGTATTAATTATTTAAGTCTTTTATCATCTCAACTGTTATAAGATAATAGTCTTTAAAAGCCTATACCAGGGCCTTGAATATGCCCATATACGAATCCATCGAACCAAAATTAGATTAGGAAGGAATAATTACTCAATCAACCTTAACCTTAGACCTAGAAGATTAAGTAATTAATCACACCTTGAGGCTGAGAAATAGAAATATAATGTAATAGTGTGTAATAACCCAGTACAAAACAGACCTAGCCAGCCCATATGAGGACAACCCAATTCATAGATGTCGATTGATCGATTCAAAGAGTGTGGGTCAAAGCCGAATAATTAATTCTCCAGATGGACTCATGATCGAACCAAATTACACGGACGACGTATGCGGGTGCACGCGGTGATGATGCTAGACGGACGACGTATAAAATTTTTTACCGGAAGCTTTGCGTATTTTTTAATTAGGTATAGATAAAGATAAAGATAAAAATAAAGATATGTATATTTATTTTTTATCTACCTTTAATTTTTTTCTTCTAAAATACATCTTCACTATATGATCCGATTGCATCGTTGTATTTTTTTAATTAAATTTTTATAACAAGATATTACATGAATATATTTTGATTGATATATATATATAGAGAGAGAAATACTTGCTGAAACATTTACAAATAACTTAGTAAAAGATCATCAAATACTTATTGAAACATCAAAATAATACTATACTGGTGTTCGCAAGTGATGAATACAAAGAATAAGCAATGGCATACAAAAATGAGTGGCATGTGTGGCCCACGAGAGTTGTATGCGTATGTTTAGTATCACATTGCTAGTTTAGCAAGGGCGGGGCCAACTTACAAGTCTGTCTCTCCAACCATATCATTCTCGGGTTAATCTTTTTACACGAAACGAGAACAAAAGTGTAAGTGGGCCCGCTCGTCGGACGGGCGGGGCTGCGCGGTTCTGGAGGGTGGATTGTATCAGTGTCAAGGATAAAACATATCTCCTATACACAGGTTAATGAAATATGGTAAAACCTTATACCCGATAGTATACGAGAAAATATCCTTTAATCAAAGAAATACGACCAAAAGAAAAGAAAATTATCTTCCCGAAATAGAGTCATAGTCGGGGAAGATAAGGTCTTCTGAGGACCATGTTCTGTTCTATCTCTCCGAGTTCTACTTGTAGAAGGAGAAAATCCCTACTATTTAAGGAGGTCCCTGTGTTTAGATCAAGACATCGAGTTACAAGACACAACCAAACCCACGTCCAGAAGCAATCCCGAGGAAGTCAGCGCCATATTCGTCGAATAGATCTCGTCGGGCCGTTCTCAGTGGTCTCTACTCGACGGATTCATCTAGTCTTTCTATTTTCCCATTGTACTTTGAGTGATATCCAATCTATAATCCATATAAACTGGAGTAGGGTTATTACTCATCTTGAGAGTTCAAACTAGTATACGTCTTTGTCCCCTATTTGTTTGATCGATTATCGCGAATACCCTGGTTCCGACGATCCCCGTACTATCCAAATACCGTAGTCGGCGTATAGCCTATCGACAGATTGCTAGTTTGCTACAAATGGTATTAGAGCTGACCCTCGCGGTTGCACGTACAGGTCAGTGTGCGGGCATATGACGCATGACGCATGTGGGCTCTGTGTGAGACACATGGTGCCGGTTCCTTTGATGAGGTTGTATGTGACATCCTGACCCAATTAGGATGTGGCCTATGTGGTCCCTGAGAGCTATGTGCGTATGTGAACTATGATGTGGCATGTAGCCTGTGTGGCCTATGTTTTAGTACCACATTGCTAGTTTAGCAAGGATGGAACCAACTTATAGACTCCAATGTTAGCCCTTTTACATAAAGCGAAGACGAAAAATGTAAGTAGGTTGGTATGTGTAAATGGACCCATCTATAGGATGGGCTGGGCTACATGGTTCTGGAGGATGGTTTGTTATAATGAGAAATCCATTAGTGTGATTAATTGAGTTTTAATTATTATAAAGTTAAAAAATAAATTTATTTGATATTTTAGAGCAACTTATATATATATATATATAAAGTTTTCATACAAAGCGCACTATTTAGCATTTTGAAAATCATACTAACAAAATGTATATCTTAATCAGAAAAGAAAGGGGCCATGTGCAACATTAAAAAGCATCAAACGTAAAAAAAAACCCTTAAAAAATCATTGAAATATCACCATATTAGATACTGTTATAAAGATTTAATTACAACTAACTTAACGGTGTGATAAGATAATAGATCAGATAAATGGTTAAAGAGAAAATTCATGTGAATTTTTAAGATTCAAATGATTTAATATGCCACATGTCCATGTCAATCTGATTGTCCCTTTAATGAGTCCTATACTGCATGCACAATTGGAGCCCTTCATGATGACCCTTTGGATTTTCTACTTTTTGCTTTTTCTGCTAGCTTGGGTTGAGGGACGAGAAGCGTATGATTTTTTCTGTTGGCTCGGACGGTTGATAGGAAGAGATTTACCGAACGGAGGAGACTCCGCACATAATGTCCCATATTTCAGCATATATTGGACGCCCGCTCCGCCTACATACGTGATATCCTTACGTCCCATGCGCCTGCCTGCCTGCTAGCCTAACAATGATGTTTTGCATGCCACTGCATGTGCTGCCGCATGCAAGCATGGAGCATGCTGTGTATGCCCTCAAATTCTTTCTATGTCTTTTCTTAATAAATACATATTTATTTTTTATCTAGCTTTAACTATTTTTTCTTTTAAAATACATATTCAATGCATGCTCCGATTGTATCGTTGCATTTATAATTAAATCTTCATAACAAGATCTTGCATGATAATATATTGATCAAAAGATATATATGTCTCAGAAAAGCAACAATTGTTTCAAGTTATAAAAATATTGTTTCAACCCATTTAATAAAATGTTTCAGACAAGTGCAACATTGGAAATATATTGGGTAATCACTACACAAAAAGTCCTGACGAGTAAAACATTAAAAAAATCATACAAAACATACAATATATTTAAAAAATACTTGATTTTATTGAAATATTTTTCTATCACACATGAAATATCGAGTCCGTAATTGTTGAAACATCAAAATAGAAATACTTGTTGAAACATTTACAAATAACCTGTCAACGACCATAAATACTTATTGAAACATCAAAATAATACTATGGTGGTGTTCGCAAGTGATGAAGATGAGGTTTAAGCAAGGGAACATAAAATGAGAAAGCCATTATTAGCATGCGATTAGTTAAGTTTAATTATTATAAACTTAAAAAATAAATTTATTTGATATTTTAGATCAACTTCTATATAGAAAGTTTTCATACAAAACACATCGTTTAGCAGTTTGAACGGTGTACTAACAAAATTTGCCTCTTAATTAGAAAAAGAAATGCCATGTGCAACATTAAAAAAGCATCGCTCGAACTTAAAAAGTCATCGGAGTATTACCATATGAGATCTTGTTACAATGATTCAATTGCAACGAATTCAATAATGTGATTAGATCATAGATCAGATAAATGGTTAAAGAGAAAAAAATTATCTGAATTCTGAAGATTCAAATGATTTAGAATGTGTTTGGTTGGGTGGATGGGATATGGTCGCTAGATTCTTTATGCTGTTTGGTTCGCGGCGAGGGGTGGATGGGGCAGCCACCCAAAAAATATTCCTCCAAGATGCTGGATCAGTGTATCTGGTCAAATTGGTTGGATGAGGTCATCCACCTTTGCTAACAGTGATCATTATCAACTAATTAATAATAATTAGCATGTTTTGTTATTAATTAGTGATTATTATTTATTAAGATTAGGAGTGATTATGGATAATTAGTATATTTTGTTGTTACTTAGTATTTATTATTGTAAGATTAGATAATTAACATATTTTGTTATTGATTAATAATTAACTATTTTCATCTCATCCACCCTCATCCATCCAACCAAATAAAAAATTGGCTCATCGCATCTATTCAACCAAACAACCAACATGGATCATTCTATCCAACAAAACATGGATAACCATGTCTCATTCAACCTCGCCCGTGAACCAAACACACCCATACACCACACGTTGAAGCATCTAGGCCCCTGTCGTTAATTTTGGTAATTAATGATAAGCACTAATTGTGGACTAACCGTTGTCTTTGAGCTATATATTTTAAGTTAGATTCACATCATATGTGCGCATGGATGATTATCGTTGGATTAAAATTGACGGCGCAAAGCAAAAAGAAGAGAAGACGGTAAACTAGTGTTTTCATTTTAAATTGATCGAGGCGTTGGGCGATCAAAACTGTGCTAGTTTATTTATAGCTTTGTCGTACTATTAAGAGGGGTAATGACCTAGCAAAAAGATGATTTTAATTGCCACATTAGGTCTTTATGCATTTAGACTTGTGCTCACATTTCTTCACACACACTTTTGTATTCACTGTCTCGGCCTGACCAGGGGCGGTCAGACTGGCCATATAGTGGCGGTCTGACCGGAGTGCCCCAGCCGGTCTGACCAGCACCAAGCGGGCGGTCTGACCGGTACATAAGGCTGGTCTGACCGGCGGCAGTTTTGCGGTCAGACCGGCCCCCTGGAGGCCGGGATGGTGTTGCTCGGGGTGGCCGATCCAGAGCCGCTAGAGCCGTTTTCGGTCAGACCGAGCCGATGGCGGTCTGACCGAGTCGCGGGTGGTCTGACCGGCCTTTTGGCCTCCGGTCTAACTGGCCCCGTAGTCCCAGTGCATTTAATACAGTCCAACGGCTAGTTTTCCAGCCGTTGCGAAGTAGTCCGGTCTGACCGGCCCCACAATGGCGGTCTGACCGGCAGTACACAGAGCTGGTGGATTTCGTCCCCAACGGCTAGTTTTGGTGGGTGGGAGTATAAATACTCCCCCACCAGCAGCAAGTGGACTCTCTTGGCACCCAATTCAATTGCATACACCCCTTGCACCTCTCTCACACACATTTGAGCTTAGTGTTCATCCATTGTAGTGATTGAGGTTGTTCTAGCCAAGAGTCAAGTGCATTTGCTTCCATTGTAGAGCTAGTGTGGCACTTGATCATCTCCGAGCCGCGTCATTGCTTGTTACTCTTGGAGGTTGCCGCCTCCTAGACGGCTTGTGGAGGAGTTGCCCGGTGATCTCTCCGAGAAGATTGTGGAGGAGCCCCGGTGCCGGTTTGTGAGTGGTTTGGAGTTCATCACCTTCGGAGTGAAGGAAGAACTACCCCGAGTGATCGAGACTTGGGTAGTCCTCTCCGTGGGCCGGCTCCCGCCTTGCCCACCCCTTGACGAAGGGGGCGTGCGGTGGCTTTGTGGTTGAGCGGTGGAGTTGGGCTCGCCTCAATGGGGAGTAGGAAACCGGCAAGTTTTCGAACATCGGTGAAAAATCTCTTGTCTCTTTGTCTCATTTGATTGTCGCATCTACTTTTGTGAAATTTACATTCCTAGAGACATACTTGAGATCATATCACCCTAGGATTGCTAAACCTTGACATAGGAGTGTGATTTACTTTCCTAGAGATATAATTGAGCCACTATCACGCTAGGTTTGCAAAACATAACTTAGTTGCTAAGTTAGACTTGACCCTCACCGAGCCTAGCAACTTAAATTAGTTTTGATTCGGTGTCATTTAGTTTTTAAATCGCCTATTCACCCCCCTCTAGTCGATATCTCGATCTTACAAGTGGTATCAGAGCTTGGTCTCTCTTGATTGGGTTTCACCGCCTGGAGAGAAGATGTCGAACGAGATGAACCATGTAGGGAAGGCTCCCATGTTTAATGGCACAAACTACTCCACTTGGAAAATTAAAATGTCTACTCACCTCAAAGCTATGAGCTTCCATATTTGGAGTATTGTGGATATAGGCTTTGCTATTACCGGCACACCCTTGACGGAGATTGATCACCGCAACCTCCAACTCAATGCCCAAGCCATGAATGTCTTGTTCAACTCTTTGAGCCAAGAGGAGTTCGATAGAGCGAGCAACCTTGAGACCGCATATGAGATTTGGAACAAGTTGGCGGAGATCCATGAGGGCACAAGCGAGTACAAGGATGCCAAGCTTCATTTCCTCAAGATCCAATATGAGACATTCTCCATGTTGCCTCATGAGAGTGTGAATGACATGTATGGGAGGCTAAATGTCATTGTGAATGATCTCAAGGGGCTTGGGGTAAACTACTCCGATCTTGAGGTTGCCCAAAAGATGCTTAGGGCTTTACCGGAGAAGTATGAGACCCTTGTCATCATGCTCATCAACTCCGATATGTCAAGGATGACACCCGCAAGCCTCTTGGGGAAGATCAACACCAATGACATGTACAAGTTGAAGAAGAAGGAGATGGAGGAAGCCCCACCATCAAAGAAGTGCATTGCTCTCCAAGCCGAAGTTGAAGACAAGGGTAAAGGCAAGGTGAATGAAGCAAATGAGAACTTGGAGGAAGAGATTGTCCTTCTTGCTAGAAGGTTCAATGATCTCTTGGGAAGAAGAAAGGAGAGAGGAATGGGCTCCAACTCAAATAGAAGAAGAAATAGAAGACCCAATAAGACTCTCTCAAACTTGAGGTGCTTTGAGTGTGGCGAGAAGGGACACTTTGCTTCCAAGTGCCCTTCCAAGAATGATGATGAAGACAAGTCATCCAAGAAGAAGAGTGGAGGCTATAAGCTCATGAAGAAGCTTAAGAAGGAAGCAAAGAAGATTGAGGCCTTCATCGGGGAATGAGACTCAAATGAGGAGAGCTCCGCCTCATCCGGGTCCGAGGAAGGAAGTGGTGATGATGCAAGCTCCAAGAAGAAGAAGATGACCGTTGTTGCCATCAAGGAGGCTCCATCACTCTTCACTCCACTTTGTCTCATGGCAAAGGGCTCTTCTAAGGTAACATCTCTTAGTGATAGTGAGAGTGATGATGATTGTGATGATGTTTCCTATGATGAGCTTGTGAGTATGTTTGAGGAGCTCCATACTTATAGTGAGAAGGAGATTGTCAAGTTCAAGGCTCTAAAAAAGGATCATGTTTCTTTGAAAGTTTTGTATGAGGAGCTAAAGACCTCTCATGAGAGACTTACCATTTCTCACGAGAAGCTTAAGGAAGCTCATGACAACCTCCTTTCCACTACTCAACATGGAGCTCACATTGATGTTAGCATACCTTGTGATTTGCTTGATGATAGTGCTACTTGTCACATTGCTCATGTTGCATCATCTAGCATCTCTACCTCTTGTGATGATCTTATGGATATGCCTAGCTCTAGCTCTAGCTCTTGTGATTCTATTTGTGATGCCTCACTTGTTGTTGAGAACAATGAGCTTAAGGAGCAAGTGGCCAAGCTCAACAAGAGTTTGGAGAGGTGCTTCAAAGGTAAGAACACTCTTGACAAGATTTTGAGTGAGCAACGGTGCATCCTTAATAAGGAGGGACTTGGATTCATTTCAAAGAAGGGTAAGAAACCTTCTCACCGTGCTACTCATTTTGTCAAGAGCAATGGTAAGTATTGCTCCAAGTGCCGTGAGGTTGGGCATTTGGTGAATGATTGCCCCAGTGATAAGCCTTCTAAGGCATGCATGTTTGATTCTCATTATATGCTTAGGAAGGCTCATGATGGTAGTATTGTTGCTAGATATGTGAGTTCCCCTATACTTGGTGGTAAAAAGAATGTCATTTGGGTGCCCAAAACTTTGGTTTCTAACCTCCAAGGACCCAAACAAGTTTGGGTACCTAAAAGAGCTTGATCTTCTTTTGTAGGTGAACTACCGCACCAGTGGGAGCCATTGGGTGCTTGATAGTGGATGCACTCAACACATGATCGGTGATAGGGCTATGTTCACCACATTTGAAGTAGGAGGGAAAGAACAAGAGAAAGTGACATTTGGAGACAATAGCAAAGGAAAAGTAATTGAGTTAGGTAAAATTGCTATCTCAAATGATTTATCAATTGAAAATGTTTCTCTTGTTGAATCTCTAAATTTCAATTTGCTTTCGGTTGCTCAAATTTATGATCTTGGGTTGTCATGTGTTTTCTTCCCGCAAGAGGTTATTGTTTCTAGTCTTCATGACAAATCTTGCATCTTCAAAGGCTTTCGTTATGGAAATCTTTATTTGGTTGATTTCAACTCTAGTGAAACAAATTTGAAAACTTGTTTGATTGTGAAAACTTCATTGGGTTGGCTTTGGCATAGAAGGCTAGCCCATGTTGATATGCATCAATTGGGCAAACTTTCAAAATGTGATCTAGTTGTGGGTTTGAAAGATGTAAAGTTTGAGAAGGACAAACTTTGTAGTGCTTGTCAAGCCGGCAAGCAAGTTGCATGCTCTCATCCTTCCAAAAACATAATGTCCACATCTAGACCATTTGAGCTCCTACATATGGATTTGTTTGGCCCAACAACCTATAAGAGCATTGGTGGAAATAGTCATTGCCTTGTCATTGTTGATGATTATTCTCGCTATACTTGGGTGTTCTTTTTGCATGACAAGTCTATTGTTGCCGAGCTTTTCAAAAAGTTTACAAAAAGGGCCCAAAATGAATTTAATTGCACTCTTGTGAAAATAAGAAGTAACAATGGTTCGGAGTTTAAAAATACCAATATCGATGACTATTATGATGATCTTGGTATTAAGCATGAATTTTCCACTACCTACTCACCTCAACAAAATGGTGTAGTGGAGAGGAAAAATCGCACATTGCTTGAGATGGCAAGGACTATACTAGATGAATATGGTGTTTCCAATTTCTTTTGGGTGGAAGCCATAAACACCGCTTGCCATGCAACAAATAGGCTTTATTTGCATCGTCTTTTGAAAAAGACTTCCTATGAGCTAATTGTTGGGAGGAAGCCAAATGTTGCCTATTTTCGTATTTTTGGTTGTAAATGCTATATTTATCGAAAAGATGTTAGACTAACCAAATTTGAAAGTCGGTGTGATGAAGATTTTCTTCTAGGTTATGCCTCAAATAGCAAGGTATATCGGGTCTACAACAAGAACAAAGGTATTGTGGAAGAAACCGCCGATGTTCAATTTGATGAAACTAATGATTCCCAAGAGGAGCACGAGAATTTGGATGATGTAGGTGATGAGGGCTTGATGAGGGCAATGAAGAGCATGTCTATTGGAGACATCAAGCCCGTTGAAGTGGAAGACAAGCCTTCCACCTCCACTCAAGTTGAGGAAACTACTTCCGCTACGCCAAGCCAAGCTCAAGTTGACGTGGAGGAGGACAAGGCACAAGATGCACCTATGCCGCCAAGAATTCATAATGCTCTCTCCAAGGATCACCCAATTGATCAAGTTTTGGGTGACATTAGTAAGGGTGTTCAAACACGATCTCGTGTCGCTTCGATTTGTGAGCATTACTCTTTTGTCTCTTGTCTTGAGCCAAAACATGTAGATGAAGCTCTTGGTGATCCGGATTGGATAAATGCTATGCATGAAGAGCTCAACAACTTTGCAAGAAACAAGGTGTGGACTTTGGTTGAAAGACCTAGAGACCACAATGTCATAGGGACAAAGTGGGTCTTTAGGAACAAACAAGATGAGAACGGGTTGGTGGTGAGAAACAAGGCAAGATTGGTGGCACAAGGTTTCACACAAGTTGAAGGTTTGGATTTCGGTGAAACTTTTGCCCCCGTAGCAAGACTTGAGGCTATTCGTATCCTTATTGCATTTGCATCATGTTTTGATATAAAACTATTTCAAATGGATGTGAAAAATGTTTTTCTAAATGGTGAAATTGCCGAACTTGTCTTTGTTGAACAACCTCCCGGTTTTGAAGATCCAAAAAATCCTAACCATGTTTATAAACTCTCAAAAGCTCTTTATGGTTTAAAACAAGCACCTAAAGCTTGGTATGAAAGATTGAGAGATTTTCTTTTGTCAAAGGATTTCAAAATTGGAAGAGTTGACACCACCCTTTTCACAAAAATCATTGGTGATAATTTCTTTGTGTGTCAAATTTATGTTGATGATATCATATTTGGTTCTACTAATGAGGTATTTTGCAAAGAATTTGGTGATATGATGTCTAGGGAATTTGAGATATCCATGATTGGAGAGTTGAGCTTCTTCCTTGGACTTCAAATCAAGCAACTCAAGGATGGGACGTTCGTGAGCCAAACCAAATACATCAAGGATCTACTCAAGAGGTTTGGTTTGGAGGATGCGAAGCCCATCAAGACGCTTATGGCAATCAACGGGCATCTCGACCTTGATGAGGGAGGTAAACCGGTAGATTTAAAGCTTTATCGTTGTATGATTGGTAGCTTGCTTTACCTTACCGCATCTAGGCCGGATACCATGTTTAGTGTTTGCATGTGTGCCCGGTTTCAAGCCGCTCCTAAGGAGTGTCACTTAGTAGCCGTGAAAAGGATTCTAAGATATTTAAAACATTCCCCAACTATTGGCTTGTGATACCCAAAAGGTGCTAAATTTAAGCTTGTTGGCTATTTCGATTCGGATTATGCCGGTTGCAAGGTGGATAGAAAGAGCACATCCGGTAGTTGCCAAATGCTTGGTAGATTCCTTGTGTCATGGTCATCCAAGAAGTCATCCAAGAAACAAAACTCCGTAGCCCTCTCTACCGCCGAGGTGGAATATGTTTCGGCGAGTAGTTGTTGTGCCCAATTGCTTTGGATGAAACAAACCTTTTTGGACTATGGCATAACCTTCACCAAAACCCCACTCCTATGTGACAATGATAGTGCCATAAAGATAGCCAATAACCCGGTCCAACATTCTAGAACCAAGCATATTGACATTCGCCATCACTTCCTAAGAGACCATGTTGCCAAGGGTGACATAGCCATTAGCCACATAAGAACCGAGGATCAACTAGCCGACATCTTTACCAAGCCTCTTAATGAAATCCGCTTTTGCAAATTGAGGAATGAGTTAAATGCCATAGACTTCTCTAATGTGGCTTGACATTGTGCACCATGGTTGCTTCTTGTTCATATTGTATATTTGCTCTCATTTGCTCTTATGCTTCGGATTTATTGCCATTTGGTTCTTCTTTGCGAAAATGGAGCATGTCACATTAAGGGGGAGTTTTGCACTCTTGCATGTGCTCTACTTCCTTTTATGTGTGAGCAAATCAACAACAAGTGCTAGTAGTGCTTTCAAAATGCTCAAGTCAACATAAGTCAAAACTTTTACAAAATAAATGTAATTTGAAAATTATCTCTTGGAAAATGTGTGAAAATGTTCCCTATATGTTTTCCAAGCCTCACATTGCAAGAAAAAATGATTTTTAAATGAAAATGCCCTTTTGGCACTCTTTTGAAGAAACTAGATTCTTAGTTTTGGCCAAAATAAAATTTATCCCCAAAATGAGATTGAGAAGGAATTTGAGAAAAGTTTTAAAACAAAGGTGGTAGAGAGGAGGATTTGAAATGTTTTTGGTATGCAAACCTATTTCAAAAACCAAATATTTCAAAAGTTGTTTGAAAATCAAATTCGCCCAAAAACCCCTATAGACCATAAAAGGCCACCTCCTAGCACTTAAGTGAGTTAAGTTGCAAATCATTATAATTCTCAATTATTATGCATGGTTAGCAATATTCCAACTCATACATTTCAAAATTGCTCCAAAAATTAAAATTTTATTGGATTTTATTGTGTGGGGGTTGCCGGCTTGTGCAAGGGCTGTGCACAGCCGGCAGGGGGCCTGGCGGTCTGACCGGCGCTATATGTGCGGTCTGACCGGCCAGGTGAGGCGGTCTGACCGGCGTCTAGCCTCCGGTCTGACCGGCCTTTCAGGTGAGCCCAGGGTTTTTACCCCTTTCTTCTTCTACCCGACTCCTTCTCTCTCCTTCTCATCCCCTCACTTCTTCTACCCGAAAAACAACCCTCTCTCTCTCTCCCCTCAAGCCCTAGCCACCTCTCTCCACCAAATCCCTCCGGTTCAACCGTCAAAATCACTCCGGTTACACCGTAAGTGATTCTCCTCCGCTTTCTCTCTCTATTCCATGGATTATTTCGCGTTTTTGTTGACTTTGTGATCCATGGCATGGAACCCTAGGTGAAGGAAGAAGTGACTTCGATTTGCACCAATAGAGGGTAGTTTCTTGGTGCAAATTCAACTCCTTTCAACCGGTAATCTCTCTCTATCCATCTTGTGCACATCGAATCGGTCTATTTCAATTTCTAGGGTTAGGGGTAGTTCCTCCCTCTATATCAATTTTTGATGAAATAGACCCATTCTTTGTTGTTCCTGCTCATTTATCTTGTGCAAACTTTGGTCCTAGCATATTTTTAGATACACTTTGTGTTTGTGGAAAGGTTGGGTGTTTGCACTTCCTGCCATGGGCGGTCTGACCGGCCTAATGCCGTCGGTCTGACCCGCCTGTTGCCGTCGGTCTGACCGACCTGATGCCGTCGGTCTGACCGGCCGTCGTCCAGCGGTCTAACCGCCCTTGACAGGCAGTGAACGCCTCTTCTTCCACATGTTCAAGTGCTCTCTAAATTGTTGCTAATATCCTATCATCCTTTGCTCTATGACAGTAATGCCTCCCCGCACTCGCCATGGTCGTCGTGTGCCCACTCCGGATCCCGTGAGTGAGCCTGAGGAGTCGAGCGGAGAGGATTATGCTCAAAGTGATGAAGAGGTTGAGGAAAATGTTGAGGGGGCCAGTGAGGAGGAAAGTAGAGATGATGACAGTGGTAGTGGGGAGGATGAGGATACAGAAGGTGATGAGATGCAAATTGATCCCTCCATCCAGTTTGTGGTGAACATGAGGAATCCTGCTCAGTATACCATATTGAGGCATCATAATCAGTTCTTGAGGCCTAGAGACACCACAGATCCCCGGTTCCACATCGCCTTTCAGAAGACAGTGTATGAGCAGGTTTATGAGGGGAAAGCTTTTGCGGATCACAAGTGGATTTCTTGGAGAGATATCAATGAGACCCAAGAATTTGAGAGTTTGCATGATCTTTTCAAGACAGTTGGCATTGACCGAATTGTGACCCTCAAGCAAGATTACAACGAGGACTTAATCCACCAGTTTTATGCTACAGTGTGGGTGGCTGGAGATTATAGTGAGATGAAGTGGATGTCTGACACCCTCCAGTGTTCTATCTCTCGGAGGTAGTTCCGGAGGCTCCTCACCATTCGCATGGATTTTGGAGATGATTTGCATGAGGAGCACACTCACAATTCGCTCTCCATAGACTATCTCTCTCAGTTCTATGAAGATGGAGTGTGGTACACACATGGGAAGGTTGCAGGCTTGAGGACTATCCCCAGTGTGGTAAACAGAATTGTGAGAGTCACCATCCTCCCTCGCCTTGGTAACAATGATGACATTAGGGGGGTGGCTTGGCACGTCATCGATGCTATCATTCAAGGTCATCAGTTTGACATTGTGTCTCTCATGATGCAAGAAATTGCTATCTCCAAGGGCACTTTCACTCAGGGGATCTATTATGCGCCATATATCATGAGATTGATACAAGACAAGCTTGAGGCTGCCGGGCACAATTTGAAAAAGCACAAGCAGTACAAGCCCCGCCTTCAGCTTGGAACTCCCCATGCTCCTAGGACGGTGCCCTCTTCTCACCCTGGAGCTAGCTCAAGCTCGGCACCTCCTCCTCCTCATGGGTATGATCCAAATGCTTTCTTCAATCCTCAATATGCTTACTTTGGGATGCCTCCACAAGACTACTTCAACCCGGTGCTTGGGGCCGTCAATGCCCTAAGTGATAGCATTCAGAGATTATCTACCGGGCATGAGGAAATGTATGAGGATGTGAGGGGCATAAGATCTGAGGTTGGTAGGATATCCCAGCACATGACTACTTTGGACCGGCGTATGACTACCTTGGAGAACTCTCATGCCTATGTATTCTCTCGACGCCGTGGTCCCTCCGGTCCATCTTACTATCCTATCTCCTGTCCTCCTCCACCTCCTCAAGAGTGACGACCTTTTTGGTACTTGATGCCAAAAGGGGGAGAAGAATGTCCTCTAGGCGGCTGTCTTCTTTATCTTTGGAATGGGACTAGTAGTAGTGAGGTTAGTTACCTCTATCTAGTAGGCTAAGTTGGTTGGGCTATATTATGTAATGGGCTACTATTACTTTATCTTGCTTGTTTTTATCGTTTTGTTTAACTCTTGTGAGATTTAGGCCCTTCGTGGTCTTGTAATAGCCTATGTTTATTTGTGAGCCCTCTATGGATGAACTATTGTTAGTTGGATGCTTATGATTTATGGATGAACTTGTGCTATGATGGATGGTGGATGTGAGTTTGATATTTTTGTGACCATCTTATGCAAATTGGTTGATCCATATGTGAAGTTCACATTGTATGTTCCATATGTGTTTGTGCTTTGTTAAAATGTGAATGAGAGTGCATTTGTTCCATAATTGTTATTTGTGATTGATATGCACATGTTTAGGGGGAGCTTTTTCATTTCATTGCAAGATGTCGTTGTGTTCTATGATTGATTATATATTTTTGTGGTGTTTGTCATCAATTACCAAAAAGGGGGAGATTGAAGCATCTAGGCCCCCGTCGTTAATTTTGGTAATTAATGACAAACACTAATTGTGGACTAACCGTTGTCTTTGAGCTATATATTTTAAGTTAGATTCACATCATGTGTGCGCATGGATGATTATCGTTGGATTAAAATTAACGGTGCAAAGCAAAAAGAAGAGAAGACGGTAAACTAGTGTTTTCATTTTAAATTGATCGAGGCGTTGGGCGATCAAAACTGTGCTAGTTTATTTATAGCTTTGCCGTACTATTAAGAGGGGTAATGACCTAGCAAAGAGATGATTTTAATTGCCACATTAGGTCTTTATGCATTTAGACTTGTGCTCACATTTCTTCACACACACTTTTGTATTCACTGTCTCGGCCTGACCAGGGGTGGTCAGACTGGCCATATAGTGGCGGTCTGACCGGAGTGCCCCGGCCGGTCTGACCAGCACCAAGCGGGCGGTCTGACCGGTACATAAGGCTGGTCTAACCGGCGGCAGTTTTGCGGTCAGACCGGCCCCCTAGAGGCCGGGATGGTGTTGCTCGGGGTGGCCGATCCAGAGCCGCCAGAGCCGTTTTCGGTCAGACCGAGCCGATGGCGGTCTGACCGAGTCGCGGGCGGTCTGACCGGCCTTTTGGCCTCCGGTCTGACTGGCCCCGTGGTCCCAGTGCTTTTAATGCAGTCCAACGGCTAGTTTTCCAGCCGTTGCGAAGTAGTCCGGTCTGACCGGCCCCACAATGGCGGTCTGACCGGCAGTACACAGAGCTGGTGGATTTCGTCCCCAATGGCTAGTTTTGGTAGGTGGGAGTATAAATACTCCCCCATCAGCAGCAAGTGGACTCTCTTGGCACCCAATTCAATTGCATACACCCCTTGCACCTCTCTCACACACATTTGAGCTTAGTGTTCATCCATTGTAGTGATTGAGGTTGTTCTAGCCAAGAGTCAAGTGCATTTGTTTCTATTGTAGAGCTAGTGTGGCACTTGATCATCTCCGAGCCACGTCATTGCTTATTACTCTTGGAGGTTGCCGCCTCCTAGACGGCTTGTGGAGGAGTTGCCCGGTGACCTCTCCGAGAAGATTGTGGAGGAGGCCCGGTGTCGGTTTGTGAGTGGTTTGGAGTTCACCACCTTCAGAGTAAAGGAAGAACTACCCCGAGTGATCGAGGCTTGGGTAGTCCTCTCCGTGGGCCGGCTTCCGCCTTGCCCACCCCTTGACGAAGGGGGCGTGCGGTGGCTTTGTGGTTGAGCGGTGGAGTTGGGCTCGCCTTAATGGGGAGTAGGAAACCGGCAAGTTTCCGAACCTCGGTGAAAAATCTCTTGTCTCTTTATCTCATTTGATTGTCGCATCTACTTTTGTGAAATTTACATTCCTAGAGACATACTTGAGATCATATCACCCTAGGATTGGTAAACCTTGACATAAGAGTGTGATTTACTTTCCTAGAGATATAATTGAGCCACTATCACCCTAGGTTTGCAAAACATAACTTAGTTGCTAAGTTAGACTTGACCCTCACCAAGCCTAGCAACTTAAATTAGTTTTGATTCGGTGTCATTTAGTTTTTAAATCGCCTATTCACCCCCCCTCTAGTCGACATCTCGATCTTACACACGTCCATCTCAATATGATTGTGCCTTTCATGAGTCCCATACCACATGCACAATTGGAGCCTTGCATGATAACTCTTTTGATTTTTTACTTTTTGCTTTTTCTGCTCGCTCGAGTTGAGGGCTGAAACATCCTATTTTTTTCCTTGGCTTGGACAGTTAGCCGGAAGCAATTTCCCAAATGGAGGAGACTTCGCGCCGGATGTGTGATATTTCACCAAATATCATACGCTCATCCCGCCTACTTACGTGCTATCCTTATGTTCCACGTGCCTGCTAGCCTAACACTGTCGTTTTGTATACCGCTTCATGTGCCTCTGCATGCAAGCTTGCGCATGTAGTTTCTATCTTCTATTACTTTTTCCGTCTTTTTTATACATATATATTATTTTTTATATAGATTTAAATATTTTTTCTTCTAAATTACATATCCAATGTACGATCTAATTGCACCATTGCATTTGTTATAATTAAATCTTCATAACACAATCTTACATTATTATATTTTGATGAAAGGATATATATATGTCTAAAAAATCAACCGTTGTTTCAAAGTTATAAAAATATTATTTCAACCCACTTAATAAAATGTTTCAGACAAATGCAACTTTGAAAATATATTGGGTAATCACTACACTAAACATGAAGTCCCAACGAGTAAAACAAAAAAAATCCTATGAAACATATAATATTTTACGAAATACTTGATTTCATTGAAATATTTTTATATCACACATGAAATATCAAGTATGTAATTGTTGAAACATAAAAATAGAAATGCTTCTGAAACATTTACAAATAACCTAGTAAAAGATCATCAAATACTTATTGAAACATCAAGATAATACTATGTTGTTGTTCGCAAGTGATGAAGGTGAGGATTAAGTAAGGACACTGTTGATATTTGATATGGTCACAGATAAATCTGCAAGCGCATGAATACCGTTGTAGCATTTTACCTTAGGTTATTTCAAGGGTATCGAATCATAGAAAACGTATGTGTATATCTAATAACATAATTCAATCCAAGGACAACAACTAATGATAGACTTAGGGTAAAAAGTATTCCTATAGTTTAATTAATTTGTCTTAAGTTAAAAGTAAAACTCTAACGATTACTTCAGGCATTGGCTCTTCACTAGTCTGCCAAGCCGAGTCCGACCTGTAGCTCTATGATATACCCAAACGTGGAGGAATACAAAGGACAAACATGACTGTCACCACCTGTCGCCTATCTCATTTTTTATGGAGCATGCAACAAACGAAGGTAACCGCTAACCTAGACATCATGTCTAAGCTATTGATTACTACTTTAGCCTCGCGCAGGAATTTTCTTCTTTATCCAGAGTCTTAGTACTAAAGCACTTAATAAAAATACTAAGCGAGAACCCGCAACGATGGGAATATATCTTACTTAAGCTAGTAAATTAAATACCAAAAGAAAATTTTGAACACTTACTTTATTAAAAAAACGTTCGCCGAGGTATAAGAGAGGAGAGAGCGCCGACAGCTCTAGCACTCCTCTGGACCTTCCCCTTACTCTCTATCTATTTTCTTCACACTACTAAAGTGATTCCTAAAGTATGAAAGTGACTTGTACTCCACTTTGTTGTGTGTTGTGAAATGACTTGAGCTTCTTTTTTTATAGGGTCATATGACGGTTGTAATGAAAGTTGTGGAGGTCGGTGCACCCACAACCGTCATTGAGAGGTTATTTTGACCGTCCATGTGGAAGGTGGAGATTAGGAGGGCCAATGACGGTTTGGCCGAACTGTGGGCCCCACCTCTCTCCACCGTCTTCTTCTAAGGGCTGACATGTGGGCCCCTAAAAAGGTGCACGGTGGTTTGGCCCCACTTTAAGTCAGTTTTGACTATCATGTGGGCCCTCCAATCTTTATGTTCGCATATGATTGGCCAGAGGTATATTTCGTTGCATGGCAGGTGTAAATTCATCCAAAATCACCTGCATAGAAATATTTACCAACACTCATAAAAATGGTTAGTAATAAACCCCTACAACTAAGTTTGATATTATATTTTGTATTCTTTTATATAGGAGTTGACGATCAAAGTTGGTACTTCATGACTGTCAATAGGCACATAAAACGAGAAAGTCATTAGCATATGATTAATTGATTTTTAATTATTATAAACTTGAAAATTGATTTATTTGATATTTTAGAGCAACTTATGTATAAAAAATTTTTACACAAAACATATTTGAGCGGTTTGAAATTTTGTACTCACAAAATCTGCATTTTAGTTAGAAAAGAAAGAGTCCATCTGCTTAAAAAAACAACGACCTATAAGACAGGTATAGTTGTAATAGACTCGTACTCGTCGTAGGTTGTACCCCATACACCGTACGTGGCCTTCGTAACGGCATGAGAGTACGAAAGAGACACGAGAAGAGCGAGTGAGCGGAGGCACGCGCCTAGCCAAAGGCAAAGCAGGCAGGTAGGAGGGCCCCACCTAGCCAAGGCAGAGGCAGAAGCGAGTGATAAAATCACAACGAGATCGAGAGAGAGCACCACTTCTTCTGTCTCTTTTTGGTTCATGCCTTCCTACCTCGTCGTCACGGCATCACCTCGTCTTCTCATCGCTGCCAGACCAAGGAGAGAGAAAGCAAGTAGCGTCTCCGGTACAAACCTCTCTTTGGATCTTCCCCTTATTCGCATTCACCACGTGATCTTTTTTTTTTCTTTTCCCTGCTCCATCTGTTTGGTTCTTGGGGGAACATACTTTCTTGACGACGAGATTGGTAACTTATAGAAAAATATAGAAATATTTTTAATACAAAACAAACAACATATTATCGATATATATTCAATGCTATATTTAATGAAACTAATTTGATGTTATAGATGTTACTAAATTTTTTTATAAACTTAATCAAATCTAAAAAGATTAACTTAAAAAAAATTAAAATGATATAATATAAAATGGAGGGAGTAGCTGGCATTGGATGGACGGTTCATCTTCAGGCTCGGTCTCGGTCAATTTTTTGTTGTCACGTCTCTCTACCACAATTTATAAGGTGTGTCGGCTTATTACAGCTTGTACTCTATCCGGGCAAAGTTGGTAGCACTGATTGTCACTGCTGGAGATGGTGGAAGGGTTCATAATCCCCGTGAAAAAAACGGTCCTTTTTTTTTTCAAAAGCCGGATTTCCTGAGCTGACTCGATAACACAAAATACTCGGTTTCCCAGTCAAGTAAAAAAGTCCGATTTTAATGTTTTTTCAGAAAACTAGAGATGTAGCTTGTGAGCGGTTTTGATCCAGTAACAAGATTGTAAACCTTAGTAGCGCCGTAGCGGCCACCTTAGGCCTATCACTTAACTGATTGGTGAAGCTTTAGCTAGTGGCATCAAAAACGTGCGTGCTGCTTTAAAAGACATATACTGTTCAATGTTAATCTTCTATGTACAGAATAAAGAGTGGAAGACGAAGGTTTCGAAGCTGCTCTCTCCGTCAAGCATTTCTTCAAGCTCATTTTCAGAAGTGGTATTTTTTTTAGACGAACGGCGTAGAATCCTCTCACTTGTTCCGAAGTTGATGGTTCTTAAAGTCTTGAGCTACGAGCAGTAGGTGAGCTGCTCGTGAACAGTTTGACGGGACTACGGGCGTGGAATTCTGTCGGTTGTTCGCTCGCTCGTCGTTTCCCTCCTCCGCTGGGTGGGACGCCGCGACACGAAGACGCAATGCCTGCATGCGTGCGGACACGGTGACACCACCTGCCTGTGGCTCATGGTTGTACAGCCTGCAGATGGCGATGCCACGTCGGTCGGTTTCGACGGTTCTCCTGTTTCTACCGGGTGAAGGGCGAGCTGCCGAGTACTTAGGGTTAGGGTGAGTTCTTCACCCAACTTTCCTAACTCATAACTTTTTTTTTCGCGCGCACGTTTTTCAAACTGTTAAACGATGTGTTTTTTACAAAAAGTTTCTATACGAAAGTTATTTTAAAAAATCATATTAATCTTTTTTAAAAAAATTAGTAAATACTTAATTAATCATGTGCTAATGAGTCGCTCCGTTTTTCGTGCGGAGAAAATATCTTCCCAAAACCACCAAACGAACACAGCATAATACTACGAGACTCAACGCGTGGGCTCCTGCGAACTCCCCCNCGCCCCGACTATGAGATAAAGTGAACCTACTCACACGAATCTATTTATAGATAAAAATTAATGGATAATTTATGAATTGAGTCATGAGTTATCCACTAAATTAATCCATGAACGAATCTATGAATCGATTCATTTGTATTTCTAGATATAATAAACCGAAACTCGACATAAGTTAACCACTTATTGGTTTTTATATGGGTTCATGCGTCGGTCCATTTGTATCTCAGCGTACATCGTCGTGGCCTTTATACAATGACATCGAGACTGAGTTCTTTTGTTCACTTTTTCAACTCATCTCTTGTTTTTTATGCGTACGTTTTTTAAACTAATAAACAATATATCTTTTAGAATTTTTTTTTTATAAAAAGTTATTTAAAAATTCATATTAATCTATTTTCAAACAAAATTAGCGGAGAAGAAATTCCCGATCCCTTCTCCCAACACGAGAAGAGAGCCCAGGCCCAAAAGCAGAAAGGGGGGGCCACAACTGCCGCACACCCCGCCGAGGCAGAGGCAGCAGCGGCGATAAATTCGCGGCGAGATCGAGAATTTGAGAGAGAGAACACGGCGGCTTCCTCTCTGTGTCTCGGTTTCGGTTCCGCCCTTCTCACCTCGTCTTCTCCAACTCCTCCTCGATCACACCCCACCTTCGTCACTGCCAGACCAAGGGAGAAAAACTAAATAGTGAGAGATTTTTCTCTCTCCGGTACGAACCCCTGCCTGAGGCACTCCCTCCCTCCTCCGCGTTCACCGCAAGATGTTTCTTCTTCTTTTCTTTTTTTTTTGTTCCCCTCTTCTCCGTTTGTTTGGTTTCTTCCTGGGCGAACGCACGTAGAGTACGTTCTTGGCGGCGAGATTGGTAGGTTGGTATATGTGCGTGCTGTTCTATCGGTTCTCTCGCCAATTTCAGGTTGTTCTTGTCGCTTGGGGCGATGCATTGCCATTAGGCCACCCCACGCACGCCTTGTGTTCGACGATTTACCCCCTTTGTTTTTTTAAAACAATGAACAGTAGGAGTAGTTCGCAGCGGTTTACTGGATTACAGTTTGTGATTGATTTCTCGATGTGTCTCGGTTAATTGGTTCATGGTTGATGCGGCTTCTGGCCACCACCTTAGTGTTCCATCGTACGCGTCGGGATGGGCGGAGCAATTGCCATGTTTAGGCGGCCCGCTGCAACAATGGCGGAGGGGAAAGCGGAGTAGGACTTGAAGGAGAGCACGGAAGCCATTCAAAAGAAAAATAACATGGTTTTTGTTCATGTCGTTTGGCTCTTTTCTTGGGGTTGGTTTGTATGGACAGAGTGGAGGAGAACACTCCAGAGAGCCTGGAGACCACTCGCACATTCCAAGTCCTTGTCGACAGGATCTCCAAATTCTGGTTCAGATTTGTGCACTAGTTAATTCTGCTCCATGTTTATTGCCGGGAAACAAGCTGTAACTTATTACTAATTTATTTACGGGGGATATTCTTTCTTATTCTTATTTCCTTTCATGCCACTTTATGCTTTCTGATGAATTTGAGGATATCCTCTTTTATATTCTTTCCTACTTTTGCTTTCCCACTTTCTATAGGAAATGATTTGTTCGGTTCTCCCCTTTATTTTTGTCCATGTTTACGGTTCCTTTATTTTTGTCTGTTTTTATGGTTGTTCGCTGGTAATACTCTGTGATGACTAATTAATTGCCTATCGTTACACTTCTAATCTGAGAGTGATTGTCACCAATTTATGCCGGCTTTCTGCCTTTTCAGACGTATGAATAGTTGATCCTTTCCGTCTTTTGCTGATAAAATAAGTAGAGAGTAAAAGGAAAAACTAAAATTTGTTTTTTCACATGTCAATATGATTACTTCTCATGAAGGAAGCTAAATCTGGCTCCAAAAACATTTTTTGTTTACTCTTTATATAAAGTAGTTGAGTACCGGAAACACCAAAGCGGCTGTACAACCTTTTGACACACCGTCCCTTTTATCCTTGCAATTTTGCTTCAGGTCTGGAGCACAAATGGGCATCTTCAGTGGAGCGGGAGCACATCGTCCTAGCTGCCCGTTGGCCACGAATTGCGCAAAATGGGCTCAAACCTACCTGAAGTACTGCCTTTGTAGCACGAGGGATGGCATGGCACTAACGCTTGGACTGTTAAGCATCATCAGCTGGGGAGTTGCTGAGGTGCCACAGATCATAACTAATTACAAACATAAGTCAACAGAAGGCGTTTCCCTTGCTTTTCTAATGACATGGATTGTTGGGTGAGCCATTTCATCACGTTCCTGATGTTTCTAGGAGACTTATACTACTAATATATAATATTTGTAGTTGACAGTTTTATGTGCAATGCAATGCTTGATATTCTCTTGTATTCTTATGCCATTATGCAGGGACTTGTTTAACCTTATTGGCTGCTTCTTGGAACCTGAGACTGTAAGATTATTTCCACAGCTTCTTAATCATCTACAACAGTAGCTTGCCATGCTAATATCCTACGACCACTTGTGTTTGCTCTGATTTGATGAACATCTCTCATGGGATTTACTAGTATTTCCTTTCAACAGCGCAGTGAGTTGGTATCATTACAACCATGGGGAAAAAAACAATTCACTCATCTTCTGAAATCATGCCCTCCTCCAACTAGAGATAAGGAGTTATTATACCTGAGTTTGTATAATTTGTGAATATCAGGAGATGAGGCATAATTACACCCCTATTGGAAGTGGCCATTTAGACAAGTGTTCCAATTCTAGCCCAGAAAAAGGAGTTCCAGATATATCATAACTCTATGGATGCCGTCTATGGCAGATAAATCTGATTTTGTTTGCTTATCGTGTGATATATTAAACAGTTTTTGTGTTTAATGTGATGAAATTTATCCATGAGTTTATATTAAAACCTTTCTTCAAATCATCCTAATCTAATTATCTTGTTCTATATATATTGCAGCTGCCAACACAATTTTACATGGCTCTGGTAAGGCACCAAATCAGGTTTCTGGATTTCTGTTGTTTCATTTCTTCTTGTGGTTGTTGACACCCAAAAACTTGCCTTTTGGAATGCAGCTATACACCATCACAACTGTTATTCTCACTGGACAGACAGCATACTATAGCCACATATATCATCGTCTTAAAGCAAAGAAAGCCAGGGCAACAAGCAAGGTGACTGCATCAGATGTTGCATATTATTATGTTCTCATCTGCTTCTACATAGATATTTTAACATGCGATACGTTGCCACTTCAACCATCATATGCAAATTATCCTACTGTCTTCATGTGTTCGTAAAGTGTACTATTTTCCATTTTTGAACAATACATTGATCCTTTAATTGCTTAGTTATTTTAGGCATATGCTGTCTTCTGTATCATTATGTTCCTTGATGAATCCGTTTAAGGTTGATTCAACCATAGGCCAGGTTAACTTGAAATTGTCAGGCAGCTTTAACTTCTTCCATCTCTCCTAATTATATATATTCTGTTATTTGCAGCCTCAGAGGCATCAGCATGCTGATGCTTCATTGAGAGAAAAGCTTTTGGGGCCCAAGGTTATTGGGGAAATCAGAAACAATAGCCACCTAGGTGCAACCGTCCCTATTCCAACAAGTTCTCCAATTGCAGTTAATACAGAAATAGTACGGCATCGGCATGGCCCAAGCAGCCTCAGTGAATACTACTACATGTAATTTCTTGAATCATAATGTTTCCTCGTATTTTCATCCATATGGTACTTATAATATCTCTTTGTTTCATCCATATGGTACTTATAGGAGGACAATAGCTTGCTGATCAAGCATTATGGCAAAAATATGTAGAAATTCAGAAGCATTGAGGTGCTCATTTTATTTTACAGGTCAGCAAGATCTCTATCAAGCAGCCCAGTGCCAATGGCAGGCACATGGTCGGCTAATTATCATCAAACAAATTCTCCACCAGAAATAGATGACCAAAAGGAATCCTTGGTCAGTGAGTTTGCCCCAGCACAATATGCAGCATCTCCTTTAATAAAGAATTCTCTCTCAGTGGTAAGCTAAATCCTGCAATACCCTCTTAGTTATCTCATGAGGCTTGAATTACTAAAACATTTCGAAATTGAATTTAAGGTACCGTGGATGTCCCTTCTCTTGGTTATGAGTGTTTTGCATTTTTTAGTTGGAACAACTCATCAAGAAGTGCCAAATGGTATTGTCATACCTGTCGGTAGAAGGCTTTTACTGTTGGCGGTAAGCTCCAGCAGTACATCTAATTTAGTACGAATTTTCATAATTGCAACAGTGGTTGATAAATTATAATCTTCTTTCATAGGATGACCATGCAGGTTCATCTGTCAGCAATGGCAGTGGAAGTGGAATTGGAAGCTTCCTTGGTTGGGCTATGGCGGTAATCTATATGGGTGGACGACTTCCCCAGATCTGGTTAAATGTAATACTTCACAAATAGTCCAATGTTTTTTTCCCTACTATATTGAGATTAGGAGAAATGTTTTTTCCCTACTATATTGAGCTTATGAGAAATGTGTTCATAGCAATTTTGTGTGTGGCAACTGGTAAAAAGTGCATTTTGAGTTTTAAAGCACACATCTACTCTTACATATTTTTTCACTCCTCTATTGTACTCATGGGAGAGTTCTCGAAAGTAGAAAAAGTTTTGTATATTGCATAAATGAAACTCTTTATCACTTATATTTTTACCGGAAATACTTTTCTGGCACTAAATTATATGGCTATTTTGATTGATCTTAAAATGTTACTGCCCCCATTAAAAATATAAGGGTATTTTGATTCATTAGGACAAAGCTTTGACCAATAATTGCTCTATTAGGATATCATTTATGCCATACAAAAGCATAGTCATAAGTAATGCTTTTGAACACGTATCTACTAACATCAAATTTGTCACAGAAGTTATGTCCTAATAGAGTAATTCTTTGTCTTTTTAAAGCCTTTTCCTAACAAAGTAAAACACACCTTATACTTTTTGGATGGATGGATTAAATATTTTCTAGGCAATGAGCAGTGCAATTTTAATGATATGTCTGATATGTCTCTACTTTGCAGATGAAAAGAGGGAATGCTGAGGCAAGTTCGTCGCCATTTTTACTGAGGAGACCGGTTTCAATTTTCTATTGTTTATATTTGGTTAAGACAAATAGATCGCTTTGTTGCATCTACTCAACTAACTACTTCTATTTTTGTTGGTTTGCCATGTTTTCCCTTCTATTGTGTAACTCCTTTTGACTTCTAATTTCATTCAGGGACTCAATCCACTAATGTTTACTTTTGCATTAGTGGGAAATGTGACATATGTTGGAAGGTAATATATGAAGTTAACTTTATCTAGATTTAGTTATTATGACCTGTTAATTGCCCGCATAACATACATAAGGTGCACACAATTTTAAAAGGGACTTTTACTGTTCTCACTTTTCTTGTTTTCCAATGCAGTATACTTGTGAAAAGTATGGATTGGTCAAAACTTAAGCCGAATCTACCGTGGCTTGTAGATGCTGGAGGATGTGTTTTGCTTGATACTTTTGTATCCTTTTGCAAGCTTTCTACTTTTAGCGCCAATACTTCCTACTTGCTTTATGTTCTTTCACTGAACCCGAAGGCAGGAATTTATGCACATCCTAGATCTGAACTCATATGTAACCGAGAAGGGTATGTCTGATGCTTAACAATTTTTCAAGATAAAATGATTGGTCCTTGGAATTTAACTAAAGACTATCATGTGCCATACTGCCATATCAGTTATTCTTTTTTGCAGAGCTTTAGATTCATCTGCATCTCTCTCCCTCCATACATGCATATATTCCAATAAAAAATTTGATTTGTTGCTTCCTGTGCATCTAGGGAACTGCATTATTCTGCATTGGTTGTTCCTTTTTGTAAGGTTTATTTGAAGATTTGAGAGCTATTTTACCGTTTGGAAATACCCTTGACCATCTATCACAGATTATTCTTCAATTTCTTTATTTCCATTATCGGAAGCGACACGTTCCTGGTGAGCTTGACAGTGCTGATAAAGTTTAATGGATAGCAACTGAGAGAATATTAATACCTTCTTCGACATAACAGGTTTGCCTTGTTTTTTTTCGTTGTTTGTTTGTTCATTATGTGTTCTATGTCGCTCTTGGATGTATCTTGTGGCCTTCTTTTAGTCATCATCAAATTAAACATATCAAATAATGATGTGCTACAATTTTTGCCCTTAAAGCACTTCGATCTTGTAGGAGGTAACAGCCCGGTGGACTTCTTTTTACCACATTTTAAAAATTTTGCAAATAATTCAAATAGGATCCCTGTCATTGAAATAGGAATGCAAAGACGAATCTAGTTCTATTTATCTGATGTATTCGAACTGCCAACCTGTGAACTTGGCTACAGTCCACAGGGTTTACTCAGTTTTCTAGTCTCTGTTTATACAATACTTGCGAAGTGTGGTCTGCTCATTTTTAAGATTAAAAGTCAGTATAAAGTGTAAACTACATCTATATCAATGAGAATCGGTTTGTTTTTCGCGCACATTATCTTTGGTGTTGCTTTATACTCCCTCCCTTCCATAGGAAGGTTTAACTTTCTTGTATTTCATTTAATGTGAGTGTGGTGGAGAAAAAAAATCAAGAAACATGTAGATTTAACTCTCCTGTATGTATAAGAAACGGGCACCTTAGTATCCCAAATGTTTGCCAGCATGCATGCAGTTTGCATGCATAAATGCAATTATGTTGCACATTAAAAAAAGAAGCCAAGCCAGAGTTATATGATGATCAATTTGGAATTTCTGTATTTTTTATAGTCAATATGGAACGGAGGAAGTAGCGTGTAACATACCTCGGTATAAATACACGTTAATTTTCCACGCCAAGCTAATTTCATTTTGTAGCTATGGCCTGCTTAACGAAAAAAAAGTTTTAAATGTTTGCTTAATCCTGTAGGTCTGTCTGATAGACACTGTTCTGATGAAAATGTAAAAAAGACAAGCATATGGCATGCTAACCGTTTTTTATCCGTATTTCAGACCTGAAGGGAGGTGTTTCCTACGTTGAGCTCCATGCATTTCTGAAACGGCATTTTTGCGTCGGAGGCCGTCTTATACAGTCCGCATGCAGCTGTAGAGCCTACCACACGCTGTTTCATATGCGTCTTTCTCTGTGTCGTGGCAAAGCCATCGTCAGAACAGAGTGGGTGTCAGCTGGAGAAGCTATAGCTTATCGCAATTGTTTGGTGGTATCAAAGGGTGTCAAGTATCATATATGGTTTTACATGTTTTTGCCTCATTCTCTCCTTCCCCTTTGTCTCAGTTGTGGTGATAAGAATTACTAGTATTTGTCAGTTTTGAAGCGTGTAAAGATTACCCCGACTTAAATACTCGCCAGTTTTGAAATGGTATAAATATCGCATATTTTTAGGACGTGTTTGTGTTGGCTCCCCTGCTGATTTGTGAGTTGTAAATGTTTGAAGCCTCTTTGGGCTCCCTATAAAATTTTCTGCTATACATCCATAGGAAAGAGGGACAACAGTTTTATTTCTTCGCCCCTCATCTCTTCACTCCACTGCTATTTCTTTGTAGATCCCTTCCTGATCGATGTGGACCGTTTGGTTACACGGTTATCGGACTCGAGTCGCTTAGGTAGCAGAATTTGAGAGGTGCCCATTGATTATTTTAGCTGGTGAGAATGTAAAGAATTCAGCTATTCTATTTCATAACTTTACTTTAGACTCGACTCTCTTCTAAAGTTAAATCGACTCTCTTCTAAAGTTAAATTTAGAATTTAGAGTTTTACCAAATTTCATAACTTTACTTCAGACTCGACTCTCTTCTAAAATTAAATTTAGAATTTAGAATTCTACCAACCAAACAGACCTTTGAATTGAAGATTTTGACAAAATTCCTCCAAATTTCACTGGTTTTATCAGTTACGACTTCTCGTACAGTTTTGTGGCACCGCCCGCTCGAACCCCAACAACGCACGAAAAGCGGCAGCAACCCCCACATCCCCCTAGCAAGCAAAGCGGAGGAAGAGCGATGGCGTCGGCGGCAGCGCTGCTGAGGGCGGCGACGGGAGGCGGCTCTGCGGCGGCGCGGTGGGCTGCCGTGGCTTCCCGGGGCCTCGCGTCGGTGGGCTCCGGCTCCGACATCGTCTCGGCGGCGCCCGGCGTGTCGCTGCAGAAGGCCCGGTCCTGGGACGAGGGCGTCGCCACCAAGTTCTCCACCACCCCTCTCAAGGACATCTTCCATGTACGCCGCCGCCGCCGCCGCTAGCCCTACCCGTATCCTCTGCTGCTCGATCAGCCAGGCTTTTCTGATGATCCCTCGTGTTTTGCAGGGGAAGAAAGTGGTCATCTTCGGCTTGCCTGTAAGCTCCCCCCCCCCCCCCCCCCCCCTTCTCCTTTTCCTCCCGAAACTCATGCGAACTCTATCCATTTTGGATACCAGATGAGGCCTTCTGTTTGTTGCTTTTGTGTGGATACACTCATCCTGAATGTGCATTGGGGATTATGGATTCGTTTCCTGTAGCCTCTGTCATTCCAGTGACATAAATTAGCCATGGGCATCGATTACTTCAACTTTCAAGATAAATTCGAACATTTGAAGGTTAAGGAGTAGGAAATGCCAGACTTGAGTAGTTCTTTTGCCGATTAGGAGTGCAAAAATTAGAAAGCCTGGTATTCGTGGTGCCCACCGGTGAAATGGTTCTGCTAGATATGGCTTTAATCTCTTGTTCGTGTAATAGAACTCTCCGTTTCTTCAATTCTTCTCTATTCTCTACACGGCAAACAAGGTGCTGCATCTAATCAAATAATTTAGTGAGGGCAATATGGTTCGGATTGCAATAGTAAAAAAATCATGTTACTTATCCACAAAATTCTGCTTTCAGAGCCAGCCAGTAAGGAATCACTATCGAAATTCCTAGTTGATTTCTAACTCCGTCTTTTAGTATTTATGAAGCTTTATGTTTGATATCATTTGTTTGTTGTCTAATTTTTTTCATCGTTTATTCCAAATTCTTATACCCTGGACCGATTCTGCTTCCTGAATGATCTATTGATCTGACACTATAGTTGACTGTTATCTTTACCACGTATTTCAGGGCGCATACACAGGAGTCTGTTCACAGGCACACATCCCTAGTTATAAAAATAACATTGATAAACTGAAAGCAAAAGGGGTTGACTCTGTTATCTGTGTCTCTGTAAATGATCCTTATGTCCTGAATGGATGGGCAGAAAAGCTACAGGCAAAAGATGCTGTGAGTTACCATTCTATATGCTTAAATAGTAAGAAATGCATTAGACATGTATGGTTTACTAATCTAATTATATTTAGTAATCATGCATGGTATATTAATTAATACCCATCTTCATGTTTGGTGGATTTTATCCACAATATAAATGCTGAATGCCATTGTATTCCCCTCCTGCCTCAGTAATTCGTAATGATTGAAAGTTGCACATGTCTGCCAGTAATGTTCTTACTTCATCATATAACCTGTAAAACAGTACATTGCAAAGTTAATTTCATGTATCTCCTAAAGTTCACCTAAATTTCTTTATGTTATGTTCTGGTTTGTTTCTATACTTTAAAATAAGCGCTTCAAAAATATAATAGTTATATATTCTATACTTTAAAATAATAAGGACCACCGTATCATAGTCTCGTACCATCGTAGATTGCTATTGTATATGAATGTTTGGCCCATGAGTCCATGCAGATATTGTTCATATCAAACTTGCTCACAATCACATAATATTCATATTTTAACTCTGCTATGATTTTGTAATATTTATGCCAGATTGAATTTTATGGTGATTTTGATGGGAGTTTCCACAAAAGCTTGGATTTGGAAGTAGACCTCTCTGCTGCTTTGCTTGGCCGCCGTTCCCACAGGTCAATGAATTCTACTTTGCTTAACTTTGTTTATGTCCTTAAAAAGTTAAAACTGCTACCCTTTTTATACATACATTTTAATATAAAACAACGAATTTTAGTTGCCTTTTGCTTTGTTTGTTTAATTAAATTATTGTGTTGAACTTATTACTTACGATGGGTTAACTCAAGTACTATAGAAATGGATACCTCGAAAATGGTCTCATGTCACTGATGAAAGAATATGAATTTGTGTACTCCTTTTCATTACTGTAGCTTTAACCTTCAAAGTGCATCGCATTCACTATCATATTTGAGCTTTAACCCATTAACTACAAGAAATTTATGCGAGGTATTCTGCATTAGCTGCATTGCTAATCTACACATGTTCCCTACTGTTAAACTGTCATGATTCATGACTGCAAATGATCAATTACTTCAAGCTGCATGCACATGCCTATACATGATTTAAGTATGAGTCTTATTCCTTCGATTTCCAATGGATTGTGCTGTTTTTGTGACAAAGTTTGCTGCACTGAGGCTAATACCTCTCAAAAGACTCCAATAAATGAATGCAAACCACTTCCTACGCGTCGCACTTTAGCATGCCCTTGTTAGCTGCACATCTATGGGTGCATTGAAATTTCAGACAAAAGAGCTGAGGTGCATATTTGGAACATAATTATGGTTCACCAGGTGTATGTATTGCATTTTTTTTTCTGAAGGAATATGTAATTGCGTGTTTCCGCAAAGTTGAACATCATTCAACACTCAAGTCACTTTTGAACCTCCTTGTGTGCTCCCTTTCATTTGTAGTAAATAGTTCTCCGGTGACACATTGTATGCATTTGGCTAAGCTTGAAATGCCATTCCATAATCTCCATTTGGCTAAGCTCATGCTGTGGTACACTTTTTTTTGAGAATATAACTTACATGTTTGTCATTTAAGCGATTGTGAAATATGACTGGTTAATGCATAGATTTTTGTTACTTCTCTTCTAAAAATATTGCTGTCTGCTTTAGGTGGTCAGCCTTTGTTGACGATGGGAAGATCAAGGCTTTCAATGTTGAGGAAGCTCCTTCTGACTTCAAGGTTTCTGGTGCCGAGGTGATCTTGGATCAAATCTGATTGGAGTAACGAAATTCTGCCGTTGTTTGTTTTCTCATGCAAGATGCATGCTTTTGCTGTAGTAAATAAACGAAAACCCAACTACTCGAGTATCCATGTAAAGATGTTGTAGTCTGCCTTGCTACGCCCAGAATATTTGTTTTCCTGTTACAAATCAGCTTGCCGTGCAACATGTTTGTCTGCATTGACGTGAGTGCTAACTTCAACTGGATTACCAAATTGGTTGGTTGAGCTCTGTCCTTGACTATCATTTTAGCTGGTCAGAAATACGAGGATAGAAAAAAGAAGGTAGTAGGTGAAGAACTGATGATGAATTTGGCTCTTGGGTTTGTCATGGGAGCCGAACTGATGATCATTTTCCATCTTGACTGAATGGAGAATTCTACTAGTACCAAGTTATTCTCACCAGTAAATACATTCAGTAGATATATCATAGTAATATTTTGGTATGGGGGGAGGAGTATATGCTATAAATTAATTTTTATCTAACTTTCCACCTGCTCACAACACTGAGGGGTCCACTTGTCCATGGGCCCTGCCTGTCAGTGACATTTGTCCGGTGCGGCACTGCCTACAAGGAAGAAAGCCGCCAAGCTCCATGTCGTCACTGCTGATGAACACAGCACCAGCAAGTACTCCTTTTCATATTATAAATTATTTTGACTTTTTTAAAATTAAATTTTTTTAAGTTTGATCAAATTTATAAATAAATTTAGCAATATTTTTATACAAACATATTATCAAAATATATTAAATGTTAGTTTGAATTAAACTAATTTTATGTTATAGATGTTGCTATTTTTTTATAAATTTAATTAAACTTTAAAAAGATTGATTAAAAAAAGTTAAAATAATTTATAATATGGAACGAAGGAGTATAAACAAACGTGCCCCGGCTGCGCAGCCGGCTCAGCACGCGCGCGAATTCGTCGTCGCCGCCGCCTCAGTCGTCGCCGTCGCCGCCGCAGAGCATCTGGTCGCCGGAAATGGTCAAGAACGCCATACAGTACGCCGTGGTCAGTACAGTAGCACACACTCCCCATTCCACCCTTCTCTTGTTTCGTTGACTCGAGATTGATTGCGCGTTGCGCCGCGATGCTGACGTCGGTGGCGCCACCGTGCGCGCGGCGGCGCGGTCGTCGCAGGTGGACGCGTTCGCCGCCGAGCCGTTCAAGGGCAACCCGGCCGCCGTGTGCCTCCTGGAGGGGGAGGGACAGGATGCCGCGGCCGCGGCGGACGAGCGGTGGATGCAGTCCGTCGCCGCCGAGTTCAACCTCTCCGAGACCGCCTTCCTCGTCCGCGACCCCTCCTCCTCCGCCGCCGCCGCCGCAGCCGACGCCACCCCGCGGTTCCGCCTCCGCTGGTTCACCCCCGTAGCCGAGGTCACCTCCCCTTCCCCCACCCTAGGTTTCCTCTTCTCGTGTTCATCTGCGGCTGCTTCCCTCTCTCTCACGCACGCGTCGTCGTCGTCGTCGTCGTCGTCTCCAGGTGGATCTGTGCGGCCACGCGACGCTGGCATCCGCCCACTTCCTCTTCACCACCGTCCTCGAGAAGCAGCACGCCATGGTCGAGTTCGTGACAAGGTCCGGCATCCTGACCGCCAAGAAGGTTCCTGCTCCGCCTCCGGCGAACAATGGCGTCCCAGGTGAGGAGAAGCTGTTCATCGAGCTGGATTTCCCCATGGTTGATCTCGTGGAGTACGATTCCGCCAAGGCGCTGTCGATCCCTGAGACTCTGAATGGCGCACGAATCGTCAGTGTCTGGAAATCATCAACCGCCGGTGACCTCATCGTACTTCCTCTCATCCCCTTATTCAAGTTACAACATCCGGCAAAATTTGATATATGTCGCTCTAAATGTTGCCTTCATAACTACATTTGGATATTACCACATCTTTTTTTTTTGTTAAAATGATTGACAACGTCAATTGAATTACAAACTTTGACCACTACTCCCTCCATTCCATATTATAAGTCGTTTCGACTTTTTTTAAGTTAAATTTTGTTAAGTTTGACTAATTTTATAGAAAAATTTAACAACATCTATGACAGGAAATTGGTTTCACTAAAACTATTTAATATATTTTGATAATATGTTTTTTTTGTCAAAAATATTGCTAAATTTTTTTATAAATATAGTCACACTTAAATAAATTTGACTAAGAAAAAGTCAAAATGACTTATAGTATGAAACGGAGGGAGTATTTATTAGTAATAAATTTGTAAATACTTGGAACTCTGCACTGTTATGAAAATAATATGGAATGAATCTTACAATGTTATTTTTAGCCTACGAAGTAGAATAACTTTGAAATCATTATTTGTCCAAATTTAATTAGGAGAGTCAACATTGTCAATGATTAGAAAATGTAGAGAGTAACATCCTTGTTCAAAGATTAAAATGGAGGTCATGAACCATGGCAATGCTACTGCTACGATTATTTCCCTAAGAGAAAGAAACCGTAATCTTTTGGAATATTAAATGAGGAGTTGGTAAGCTTTTCTGAAAAGATGGAAAACTTATAATGAATTTTTTTATTAAAAAAATAAGATGGAGAGGAAGGAGTTGGAATTGTTCATTTGTTAGTTAGTACTAAATGATTCTGGCGTGGCTTTCAGGTGGAACTTTCTTCAGGAAAAGAGGTTGCTGATATTATCCCTAACATTGATGAAATTAAAAAATGTGATGGGAGAGGAGTTATTGTTACGGGACCAGCACCTGCTGGATCTGATTATGACTTCTTTTCACGTTTCTTCTGCCCAAAATTTGGGATAGATGAGGTGATGCCCGTATTCTTTCCACCCAAGTTGTTTATGCAGAGAATGAGGCTTGTTAGGTAAAAAATGGTCATTTTAGTTCCAGACTATGTAGATGTAATCTCATATATGGTACAACTTTTTACTAGTCTGCATGGATACAGAGGGATTCTCTGCTGTCAAGATGTTATTACCAGTGTTGCTTGTATAAATTTAAAATAGTTAAATCGTCACTAGTTATGCTTCTTCAATTAGACATATATATCTTAATTACATCATGATACACGATTACTTATTTTACTTGAAGTCTCTACAGTTCTGGTTTATGTGTAGTTGTAAACTTACCACACTCAATGGACCATGTTGAAAATAACCAACGTTGATGCACTGATGACTGATATAATCTCTCCAAAGAATTAGAATCTCTTAATATCTCAAGGGGTTATCGACAACTAGTAATGAAAAAAAAACATCATTTTAGATAGACTTGTGAAATGACCGAAGTGTGAATTTGACTTCACTCCTAAAAGTACTGAAATTTATTTTGGTCATGAATACTTGTAACAGTTCCTTAAACTTGTTATCATGCATTTGATAGTTTCATGAAGATTCCCTGTATGGCTGTATCGTTCCTCGAGTGTTCAGAAACTCTTGGTATAACTTGGCGAGTTAATCTCTATGCTCGTCGTCGTTTGCTTATTAGCTTATCATTCGCAACCAAAATTTAAATCTTCTTGTAATCTATTGTTTAGCACAGACTTTTAAATCATTAACTCTAATATACTTTTTTCCAGCAAAAAAAAAATCTAATATACTTTTACAGGATCCTGTCTGTGGAAGCGCACATTGTGTTCTGGCACCTTACTGGGGTGGAAAGCTGGGGAAACAAAAACTTACGGCGTTTCAGGTATATCCTTTTGCTTCCTTCTTGACAAGTAGAGAGTAAACAATTATTGCCAACATTATACTTTTTTGAAAAAAGATAACTACAAACTGCACATACCATGGTCGTCAGGCTTCGCCAAGGAGTGGAACATTGTACTTGGAGCTGGATGGCGATAACAAGAGAGTGCGAATCCAGGGAGAAGCTGTCACTGTGATGACCGGGACTCTCCTGGCGTAGCATCTCTCTGTCTGGCTATCTGCTTGCTCTTGTATGCTTCAGAGTTCAGAGGACAAATTGCTGTTGTTCGACGCGTAGTGCGAACGATTGTAAGTGCTGTTATATTTGGGAATAAAAGTTCATGTGATTTGCAATGTTCGTGAAGCAATCTGGATGCTGGAACTGCATTGTCTGAAGAAGCAAGTGCATTTGGGTTCAGACATCAAAGCGAATCGTGATGGTTTTTTAAGAAATGAAAAGGAGTGGAGAATTAGTGAAAGATAAGGAGAAAATCGATGACAAAATAACATGAAAAACATCCATCGAAGAATCACTTCGTATATTTACATATCTGATCTCAAAAAGAAAAAAAAAAGAGACAACACATGCCTCGTTGGCAACCAAAAAAAAAAGAAGAGAGAGAAAACTCAAGAAAAGATTTTTTTTTCCTTCCTCCGGCGAGGCGGCGGCGACGCTCAAGGCCACATCACGTCCACCGCGATCCTGGACACGGCGGCGAGATCCTCGAACGACTCCTCCTTCGTCGCCTTCTTCTTCTCCCCCGCCTCGGCCGCCGGCCGCTCGCACTTGCCCACCACCGCCGCCGCCGCCGGAGCAGCCACCGCGGGTCGGAACTCCCGCAGGCTGTGGCCGCTCATGTACCAGTTGGCCGCCATTACGCTGGTGCTCTCGCCGCCGAGCAGCTCCGACAGCAGCAGCACGATCGACGCCATCGACCAAGCAACGCCTCACAGCGAACTCAAAATCTCACACGCACACAACGAGATCCACGACGAAGACCAACCAAGAAGTGGCACACAGATGTTGGGGATTCGGCCTTAGCTTAGGGATTTGGATGGATTGGGGGGGAGGGATGGCTCAGGTGGGGGCTATATATCCATATCGCCCCCCAGCCAGGCGCGAGTACGGTGGGCGGTTTTTCCCGCTGCCATGAATGGCCGCCGGCTTTGGTTGGTCAGGTCAGCTGGTGGCGGCGCGCTGCACTGCACGGACTGACTCCGCTCTGCGGATGCGTGTGCTTACGTCTGTGCTACCCCGCGACGCGACCCCACGTCGCACGGGCGAGGCCAGGTCGCCGCTGGGTTTTGGGACGGAAACCTGCGTGCCGTGGTGGGAGGCGGGGGCACCCAGGAAAACCAAACGGCCGGCTTTTAGCTGCTGGTTTTCTCGTTGAAAAATGGGCTACTTTGGCGTCAATTTTGCCTTTTCGGTTGGGGACAGGTCAGGGGGGCCTGGAGGTGCAGGCGTACGTGCAGCTGGTTTATTTTACCCGTTGACGGCTGCGGCGTGGGCGTGTACCAACAAACAAAAGGACACGTCTACACAGTGCACGTTAAATAGAGCGACTACTTCATCCGCTGTGTGCCAACGTGTAATTCTTCTCCCAGTTTCTAATAATAGCAACAAACACTCGTAGATTGGTCACTGGTACATTTTTTTAAATAATATTTTAAAGATATATTTGCACCATTACGTTTCACTCAAACTATATAACAAAATGAATATACTATTGAATATATTCAAACATATATCAATTTAAAGAAATAATAGCATTAAAAGTAATTACACAGTGAATAAGTTGAAATAAGTATAAATTCACAAATAAGAGTAGAGACAGTTTTCAAGTAAATACATATATTTTTTTATTTGCTATTTTATTTTTAAAAAATATATATATAATTTTGCAGCATACATGAAGTAACTCTTTACAATACTAGATGCTATAGGAGTAACTCTCTATAGTATTAGAAGTAACTAGACTATTAGAGAGAACTAACTTAAAAAATAAAAATAACTCTTTAAGGTAATAGAAGTAACTTTATTAATAGAGAGAATTACTAACTACACTACTAAAAAATAAAAATAACCTTTTAAGGTAATAGAAGTAACTTTACTAATAGAGAGAATTACTAACTCTACTATAAGGAAGTAACTCTTCATGATACCGAAAGTAACTACCCAGCTTGAAGGAAGTAACTCTTCATGATATTTATGATATTTATGATATTTGAAGTAACACAATTTAAATAATTTTAATATATTTGATATTAGATTTGTTTTGTCACATATTTTAAGTAAAGTATGATACTTCAAATGGATTTTAAAAATAGTATATGATCTAAAAGATATAAGTAATGTAACAGTCTGTTAGCCTCTGTAACATGCATGTGAATTGATACGACAATTGACAGGTCCTTATTTTTTTGGCATTGGTGGAATAGTCTCGTTTCTCGGTATTTTGTTAGGCGTCTATGTGTTCGTAACTCAGCCATCATCAACTAATCGAACGGCTTACGAAAGATTTTAATTGGACCATAGGAAAAACATAGGAACATGATGAGAGAAATATACACAAAGGAAATTTTTCAAGAGGTTGAAGCTCTGGTTAAATTTTCTCCAAAATCTAAATGTAATGGGTTATTCCATACGAATTTTATAGGATTTGGAAAGCTCCAATCCTTCGTATCAAAGGGGTAAATAGAAAAATGTTCTATAGAATTTAAATCCTATGAAATTTTTTCATAAATTCTTTAATTCAAAAGGGACTTATTTCTGTATAGGTAAGCCATCCAAAACCACGAGCTTCTGTATATCAAACTGCAATGTTAAGGGCTCATTTGGAATGAGGGATTTTCGTAAGATTTCCAAGGATTCGATGCCCTTTGGTTTGTAGGATTTGGATGAAAAAACTTCCATAGGAATCTATTTTTTCCCTCCACTTTTTGGAGGATTTCTAGCATGAGCTCAAACCTCAGGTTTTAAATTCCTTTGAGAAGTACAGGACACCGTCTCTCTATCTCTCCTCTCTTAACTCTACTCTAATGATACTTTTTCTCTAAAATTTCAATAAGTTTTCTATGAAGCATCCAAACGACCAATTTGATAAATTGCTGCGTTTTTTATTTCTATAGGATTTCATATAGCATGACCTTTGATTTCTGTGTTTTTTCTATTTTTGTGTTTTTTTAAAGGAGCCCTAAGTAGAAAGTTTGTTGAGTAAATTCCAACAACTCTATGTATATGCACAAAGTAAAAGAAAAAATTTTAGGCCCCCTTCACAATACCGACAAAAGTAGGATGGTTTAAAATTGGCAATTTTGCTGGTTAGGCGTGCATGCAGCTGGGTTTACCCGTTGACGGCTGCGGCATGTGTTGGCGTGTACCAGCAGAAGGTAGTTTTCATGTTTCCGTTTCAGCTGATGTACGGTCCATGTTAGGCAGTAGTAGTACCAGAGAGGAACCACCGGCGTGCCAGCGTTTTCTTACACTTTCATAGTCCACAAAACCGGGCTAGTACCGGTATTCAATTCATACGAACACTATGACTTTGTTGGAGTACAACACTCCGTACGTATTCTCGATTCCATATATTTTTAATCCGTAGCGATTGGATATCTTAGCAACATTAACTTTATACTAGTAAAATGTTCATGGTTTACTATGGATAAAAGAAACTATATTATAATATATCATATGTCACAGCAAAATATTTTTTTAATCACCTGTTTGCTTATCTTATTATATGAACCAAACATCAAACTATACTATAATATTAGAAAAATATCAAAAGACAATGTGCAAAATCTTAAAAACAGTGGTGCGGTGGAAGGTTTAAGAGAGTATAGGTGATACTCATCATCCAATTATATACCCCCTCCATTTCATATTATAAGTCGTTTGACGTTTTACTTAGTCAAATTTTTTAAGATTTGATCAAATTTATAATAAAATATAGTAACATTTTTAATACAAAACAAATATTATATCAAAATATATTCAATGTTAAGTTTAATGGAACTAATTTTGTGTCATAGATGTTGATAATTTTTTCTATAAACTTGCTCAAACCTAAAAAAAATTTTGACTAAAAAAAGAGTCAAACGAATTATAATATAAAATAAAGAAGTAGTAGATTTTAGCTATGAATCTCGATAAGACGGTGATAGTTTTACGTATACTACTTCGTCCTAGCTAGACATATATTGATCACAGTGAGTACCAATTCTTAGTTCTACTAGTACAAGTCCTTTCATCCGTGACGGCCTGTAACTTAACTGGATTTTACAGGCCGTCACAACGAATACATCTCAAACGGGCCTAAAAAGAGGTCAATTAAGATATGGTCGCACAGACATGTTAAATATGCATAAAACTCAAACCCGTCACGGATGACACCTATAAGTGACAGGCTCTAGTTTAGGCCCGATTAAGATATTATCTCAATTGGGTCATAAAAGAAACCCGTCACCGATAATCGTCATCTGTGACGGGCACCAACTTGAGGCCCAATTGAGATAACAATAACGTCCATCACAGATGACATTCATTGGTGACGGGCTTTTATTTAGACCCGATAAAGATAACTTACATGCCCGTCACTGTTGTTATTTTTTGGACCGTTACAGATATTTATTGCACACTATAAATACCCCCAACCGCCTAATGTGACTGTATCCCACTATTCATTATTTTGGTGGAAGGTTGAAGGGGGCGAAATTTTATTTTTATTTTCAAGGAAAACAGAAAATTCATAAAGGTAAGTGAGAAATACTAATCAGTAATTCAGAAAATTCATCAATTCTCATTAATTTAGCAATATTTATCTTATAAGATGTTTCTCTAATTTTTTTTCATTTTGTAGTGATGGATCGAAGTTGGATGTATGCGAAAACTGTGAAACGTCAAGAGTATAGAAATGGGGTATTAAATTTTATAAACGCCGCGGAGGAGGATAGGAAAAGAAGAAACAACGATTACATGTGTTGTCCATGTGCAGATTGCAAGAATGAGAATATGTTTGATAGCCGAATGGACGTACACGCTTATCTGATACAACGAGGATTCATGGAGGGCTACACATGTTGGGTCAAGCATGGAGAGCAAGAATTAGGAAGTGGTGCAGTTGCAGACAGAAGTAGTGCGCCAAAACAGAAAGATAAAGATGAGCATGACATGTTTGTACCTTCTCCATTGGGCGGTGAAATGGTTGATGTGGATCACGATCTGCTACAAGACATGTTACGTGATGTTGAGGACCCAGCTTACAACAAGAGGGATTCCATGAAGTTCAGCAGGTTGGTTAGTGACTCAGAGACGCCTCTATACGCCGGATGCAAAGCAAAGCACACCAAATTGTCAGCTACCTTGTACCTAATGAAATTGAAGGCAAGTAGTGGATAAACAGACAAGAGTTTCACAGATCTTTTGGGAATTTTGAAGGTCATGCTGCCTGATGAGAACACATTGTCTGAGACGACATATGAAGCAAAGTAGATTTTGTTTCCCCTAGGGTTAGAGGTCTGTAGAATTCACGCTTGTTCAAACGACTGCATATTGTACCACAAGCAATATGCGGACTTAGATACTTGTCATGTCTGCAAGGTTTCTCGATACAAGCGAAAGAAAAGTCCTGACGAAGGAAAAAAGTCAAAGCGGGGTGGTCTGGCGAAGGTTGTGTGGTATCTACCTATCATTGATCATTTCAAAAGAATCTTTGCCAACCCCAAGAAAGTAAAGTTAGTACGTTGGTATGCCATAGAGAAAAGGAACGACGGTATGCTAAGACACCCAGCGGATTCGATTAAATAGAGGAATATCGATAAAAAAAACACAAGGACTTTGCTGCCGACCCTAGAAACATGAGGATATGTCTGTGTACGGATGGCATGAATCCTTTCGGATACATGAGTAGTACTAACTGTTGGGTGAATATATGCACTGATGTTAAAGTCGATAAGCAAGGTTTCACTTTAGTAGATCTATCTAAGGTTGGATACGCCGACGAACCGTTCATACTTGCGAAATAGGTCGAGCAGATTTTCTACATAAAAAACCCTACAAACAAAAAGATGCACATTGTGAGGGATGGCAAGCGCCAAATTGTTGGTGTTGACAATGTCGTCGATGAAGAATACAACCAGAATCTTCATGAAAGATCTCACATCGACCTTGACGATGATCCCTAAGAACCAGTGGCATATACTCGATCAGATCATACGAAACGCATAACCTTGTGACTGATCCCGTTGTACTTATTTGTTCTGTTATTTCTTGTAACGAATGAAATATTTTGTATTAGTAAACAACCTTTTGTTAATTTGGTGCAATTTGTATTGGTATTTTCTATTAGTATTTTGTATTATTTATTGCAGTTTATGAAAATAATAATTTTTGTTGTGCATTTAGTTAATTTGATGAATTATTTAGTTAATTTAGTGAATTATTGTACTTTAGTTAATTATTTGTTGAAGTAAATGAATTATTTTACTTTAGTTAATTATTTTGACTACAGGTCAACAATAGTCAGCAAACAAATGTATACATTATTTGTTTCAATCGGGCCTTAAACAATCTTACTACGGTCAACAAACATCTCAATCGGGCCTACACTAGATCTCGTCACGGATGAGTCATCTCAATCGGGCAATAAACTACTGCCCGTCACAGATGACTCATCCGTGATGGGCTCTAGTGTAGGCCTGATTGAGATGTTTGTTGACCGTAATAAGATTAGGGTTCTCTCTCTCAGATCTACATCAAAAAATTTTCTAAGTCTCGCCACTATGTCCCGCCACTCCAAGAACCCTAGCGTCGCCGCCATCGGCCGCCGTCCCTGAGCCCTCGTGCCGCCGGCTTTCCCGACCTCCGCCGCCGTCGTCATCCTCCCCAAGCCGTCGCCTTCCCCAACCTTCGCCGCCGGCCACCTCTTCCCCCCGCCGCTAGCTTCCCCGACCTTCGCCACCAGCCACCTCCTTCCCAAGCCGCCGGTAAGCATTTTTTACTTTTTAAAATTTTTCATATAAGAAATTTGTGAAATTAGCAATTTGTGATATGTGTGATATGTGTGAAATTTGTGACTGGTTGAGAAGAGAAAATGAGATGAAAAAAATAAATGAAGAATTGTTATGATTGGTTAAGATGAGGGGTTAGGTGGAGAAATAATTTTATTTCAGAACATGATATGCTAAAAATAGTTTCATTGTAGAACAGAGGCAGTAGCTTGTAGCTGACGGTCGTGCATTTTTCTTGCTTGCGCGTTTACGTGACAGCACCGAGCGGTTGCCGCCGAACGTGAAGCCGTGAAGCGGGTGAAGCCGCGAAACGTTCACAGGGAAACAGCGAGCTCTCGTGTGGAGAAATTGAATTGAGCAAATCAAATATGGTCCTATACTTGGTTCAATTCCGTTCCAAAATGAGGACATCGGCGCCGGCCGCCGGGGTTTATGGACAAGTGACTAGATATGTGTTGCACTTATTAATCGAGTGAAGGAAACTTCGGCCTCTTTTTGTTTCATTCTTTGAATAATGCAAAGGCCTGATCTGGTATCTGTATATAACTTTGCTTTCGGTTCTACCAATATGCTCCCTCCATCCTAATAAAAATATAAGGCACAAAACCACTCCAATCGTTGTCCTCGATCATTTTTTGCTAGGGAGACAACGTTGATGCAATTGGTTACTCGATCTAGCTCTTTAAAAAAAACTACCTAGATTTCTTTTGTAATTACGTGGCGTTCCTTGAAACAAAATGAACTACGTGTATTTTTTTTCTTTTCTTTTCCCTCGGACCAATATTGAAAATTGCCATCAAGGTAAACGTGTTGGCTTTTTAGCCACACTCTGTAAATAATATTATAGAAGGAAAAAGTCCAAATTATCTCTCGAACTATTGGGTAGGTATGGATTACCTCTAGATCTAAAAATCAGATAGCTTTCATCCTCAACTATTAATACATACAAGATGAATTACCCCCTGACTAAATTTAGAGCGGTTCTGGTTCTACGTGACATACACACAGTGCCAACGTGGCAATCCAATTAAAAAAACAATAAAAAAACATGAGCCTCATTTGTCATATACCTCATCTCTCTCTCTTTTCTCTCTCCGTCGGTTGTTGCGCTGGAGGGCAAGGCGGGCGGCGTTGAGGGGCGTTGAGCACGGTGGCGATCGGGAGGGCACTGTGGGCGTGGCGGCCCATCGGGAGGGCACTGAGGCCATGGGCAGGGAGGATGCCATGGACGATGAGTACAAGTGAAGAAGACGTTGGAGACGACGGGCTGCGACGCGACGGGGAGAAGGGGAGCGATCGCCGGGAGAAGAGCTGGACGGTGGCGGCGAGTGGCGGAGGACTTGTAACACCCTGAGAAAATTCCTAAATAAAAATACACTGACCAAAAATCATTTCTGATTTATGTTTTTAAATTTTGCATCATGCCAACGACTTCTTTATTTGTTTTATGCCAGTGTCAAACTTTTATTGAAAATTTTCAATTTTTCTACTCCTCTGATCTTTTGATTTTTGTCCCAAGATTTTCACTCTGACCGAAATTAGTTTTGCTCCAAAAAGTCCGCTTAAACTCCCTCTACCTTGGCCTTCTTGCTGCAAGCCTTTTTCCTAAAAAAAGTCCATGTTGCCACCCCAAGCCATTCATTACTGTTGGGTTGGTAATAAAAAGATAAAGTCTAATCCTCCTCTCTGGTACTGTTTTCGGCGACAACGTCGCCGCGCGCCGCGCGCCGCGCCACTACGACAAAACCGCTGCGACATCACCAGCTGCTGCCCTTCCTTTCCATCCTACCGACGATCTCGCCGTCTGCTTTCGCGCCCTTGCCTGACCTCACCGGCGTAACAACTCTTCATTTAATGTTTTAGGACGGAGATAGTATAACCAATCCACCAAGCCTACGAAGCTTGGCACGGATGCTGCCGGGATGAGGCCAAACTCAGGATGGCTGGTAGGCATGGTGTGACAGTGACACCATAAGCAGATCGGTCATCGGCGCGGCGCGTGGGTCGTAAGCCCAGCACGCTCAACGGGTCGGGCGGTGACAGTGTTGTGGTGTCGCTGGTCGGCCAGACCAGGCCGGCTCTTGAGTCGCTTGGTTGGCGAGCCGAGCGGAAGCGGCTGGGTAATTGAAGGAAAAAGTTCATTTGGATCCCCTTAATTATCAGTTTAGTTTCATTCGAACTTTCTAACCGTGAAATTGGGTATAGTGCGTCTCTCAATTTCTAAAACCATATCAGTTTAGGTCCCTTGACGGTGGTTTTAGTATTATGTGGCTCCTACATGACAGTGGCCCCACCTATCATCCTCTTTCTCCTTTTGTACTCAAATAAATTTAACAATAAACATTATTTGATGGGACCCATATGTCAAAAGGAACTCCACCCTTGCCAATCTCCACGCTGCCTGCCGGGGTCGTAGTCCCCGGCGCTGCGAGATGGACCACGGGCTTGCCTCTTCAGCCAGAACCCCTCCGGCAAGACCTTTCTCTCCTCTGTGCCCTCTTCCATGAAGTACTACTCCCGTCCTTCTTCAGAAACCGCTTCTCATCCACGAATCCCTTTCGGCGAAGCACATCAACCAGCCCATCAGCTATGGCACGTGTCAACCCAGGTATCCTCACCGCCAAGATCGAGCTGGGCGCTCACGGTGAACCCAGGTATCCTTGGGCATGTGCACAAACAGCGCCGGCGGCCGGCAGGTACCTAGCCGGGATCTCCTCCATCCCGACGAACGCACCCTCCGCAATCATGATGGTGACGCGCGCTACTGAACCTGACCCTCGCTGCAAGCGCGGAGACGAAGTACCCGTCCGACGATGCGCTGATTCCAACGAGCGGGAGGCTATCTCTGGGATGGTGAGAGCAACGCACGGGAGGAGGAGGACCACCGACTAGCGAGCAACACGACACAATCAACAAGCACTGGCCTTCCGAACTGCAGTATTCCGGCAAATCCATTTTGCTGGAAATGAGGCGGAGGAGCTAATGAATCCATTTTTGCTGGAAATGAGGCGGAGGAGCTAATGAGTAATGGCGATGAGAGGCGACGCTGTCGCCCCCCGTGCCGCTCGGGAAAGAGGATGGGGAGGAGACAAGGCGGCCGCCGCTCGAACTCGGTGACGGCGAAGTCACCGCTCGGGAGGAGACAAGGTCGCCACCGCCTCGGCTCCTCTTCCGCCTGTCGCCGCCCTGTAGACCATTGGGCGGAGGGCGGAGGCCCGCCCGCATCACGTGGTCGACGCCATCGCCGCCGTAGACGTCTCCGGTGGTTGCAACATCGAAGCAGGGCCGTCGCGGGCTCGCGACGCGAGGGACCCACAACGGTGAAGAGGCGAGCGCTTCGCGGCGGGGCCGACCGCCACCTTTCCAAGGACGACTGCCGGTTAGCTCGGAAAGAAGACGGGCCGGGGAATAGAGGGATAGAGGGATAACAAGAGATTAAACGTGCTACTGACACGTGGAGCCATAGTATTTCTTTTTAACTTTTTTATAATATAGGAATGCCGCGTCACCGCCGTATAAACAAGTCAGCATGTCACCCGGCCGGCGGCACGTAGGTCGAAATCATCGTTTAAACCATCGAAGATTTAATTTTATCCAGTTTTACGGTTGACGAACACGAATAGAAATAGAATTTGACCCATAGCTGAAGGATTTAGAGTGGACTTTTCCATAATTGGATGTGGATGCACTCTCGATGCCACCGTGGCATCGCACACCGGAACAGGCCGAGCAGTTGGCCCAAGGCCACGGCCCGATTGGGCACGCGGTTTCTTCTCGTTCTCGCCTGTTGAATAATGCCTCACGCTGTCACGCACCACATATGTCTTTTCTATTTGGATTTAGCAGGAGCACATGCATGCTCTTGGATGACTACGGAGTGAAAGGGAGTGAATCCTGATCTAGTGATCTGTGCTTCATGGATGTACATATAGCTGTCGACTCTTTTACGCATCTCTTGCTGTTAACACTAGAAAAAACATTGCCCAGGCGGTAGATCGTTAATTACCGTTGTTGCAGACAGCTTCCAAACGTCCAAACCATCGACAAATATTCATATACGTCCAAGTCCAAACTGTGCCTAGTACGTTATCATGTATTACCTGGACTAAAAATATATAATATCATTGACTTTTGACACAACGTTTGATTATTTGTTTTATTCAAAAATTTAATATAAATATATAAAATATTAACTTATATTTTATTTGCTGATAAAATAATTCACAATAAAAAATAAATGATATTTACACAAAAATTTTTGAATAAGACAAATATAAAATATTATATAATATGTCAACAGTGTCATATATTTTAAAATAAAAAGAGCATGAGATTCTTTCTTGTAGTGTAACAACCTGCAACTGCACTGTGCTACCCGCATAAAACCAAGAGTTCGTTGCAGCACGTTCTGTCTCGAACAAGATAGTACTGTAAAGTCGATGAGCAGGTTCAGGTTCATGCACACTGTGCACATCATTTGGACCCCGCATGCAAAATCAGTATTCGAATGACTTACCAATTAATAATCTCCGTTTAGTTTAATTCTAGGTCGCCAATTACCAATTAACTTTGGTTTTTACAATTTTTACTACCAGTAACTTTGAAGAGAGAAAAAATGGTGATAAAACACAGTGCGGAATCATGAGCTGGGTACTATGGCCTCAAGGAGAAGACAAGTAGCTGACATAGACGCACAGGACCTCCTCCGTTCAGCGTCACTCTTTTACACCCCATCGCCGTCCATCTGACGATATGATGGACGAAGGCGATAGACAATGAGCAGCTACGGACGGCTGAACACACGCACTGATGAGATGGAATTAACGGTATTCTGAAAAATTTCCGCCCCATAATGTAATTTAACATTTTAACTGTCTCTGTTGAAATTCCTGTTTTTTAAATAAGATCTCAAATTATGTTAGGATACTAAAACAGGACGAGAGTAACCGGTTGCTTAGCAAGGAATAATTTATTGACAACCGATAAGTTATGCTTGTGACTTTTTCATAGAAAAAATATCCCTAACACGTAGAATACTCGAAAACTCAAAAAGAGAAAAGACGCTCCCCCAGCCTTGGTCATAAAGATGATGCCGTGGTGTAAATCCGAGGCCATGAGTGTGAAACTTTATTCAACATATTATTTGCATGAAAAAAATCTTTAACGATGTATATATCAAATACGTTGTCCACATGATGTTTATTTCTAACCTTACGGATAGGCTGAGTATCACTGATATAAGAATAAGCGACATAAACTGATGTTTAGGAAAATACTATATTGTCTTTTTAAAAATGGAAACTCGTTTGTCTTTCCGAACCTGTCTGATTTCCTTTAGCAAAGTTGCCTTCGCGAAATGAAGAGAGTGATGACGATTCGTACAGGACATGTGCGTGGGAGTGGGAACGTATTTTCGGTTTTTTCCTTGGTAGTACGAGGGAAATTAAATGCACGGGGATTGAAGGAAAATATTTTTCTTCTCTTTCTTTTTGCAACCAACAACCGAATCACTGTGTGTGAAGTCCATACTTAATACTATTTTTTTCGTCTCAAGATATAAAAGATTTTAAATGGATGTAACATATCCTGTAACTATCAATCTGAATAAAAAAAATCTATCTAGATTCGTAATAGTAGGATACGTCACATCCATCCAAAATTTTTTATATTTTGGAACGAAGGGAATAACAAACTAGCTTGTGCAAAATCAATTACAAAGGGTCTGTATTAAAATTCTCAAAAATTTATACTATAATTTTATTATATAAAATCTCTCCCATAAAAAGTTATTCCCTCCATATCCCAAAATTTAGTACTTAATATAGGGACAAAGAGAGTAGCAACATGGTAGATACCAACTAGTTGTATCAATCTAGACAAAGGAATATGTCTATACTCGTCGTACTACTAGGTGATGTTTATTCAAGTAGCATTTGGTTGCTATATTTTGGCAAATAGTGAATAAATATTTAGAAGTGTCTACAAAGTAATAAACCCTGCTTAGGACTATTCTGAAAATAAAATCATGCTCAGGACAACCAATAGTCACTACTACCAATTAGGGGGTTTATGGCTCCTTTGAAATGGAGTGTTTTTATAGGAATTTCAAAGGATTTAAATCCTAAAGAAAATTTTTCTATCTAGTTTGTTTGAAACATATGATTGAATATAGGAAAAAATTTTTGAATGGCAATCCTATACTCCAATTCATAGGAATTTTACACATGAGCTCCTACCTCATTTTAATATTGCTTTGAGAAGTCCAATGCTTCCTCTCTTCCTCTCTCTTCTCTCTCTAAAATCCATCCAAATCCTCGTGTTTTTCCTGTGAGCTATCCTGATTATGTATTATACCTACCCATATTCATACCTTTAAAACAAGATGAACAACCATTTTTAAGGTTGGAAACAAAAGTATAATTACATAAATTTTCATGTTTTGTATTTCGTGGAATTTGTTTACACATGACATCTCATTTCTACGTTTCTTCTATTCTTATGTCCCAAAGGAGTTCTTAATGAAAGACAATGTCGACGTCTTTTTCACTGTGATACTAATTTATCTAAGATTTTCTAAAAAAAAAACTAACTCTTTTTACGACGAATTGGAGTAGTATATTGAGGGAAGCTAGACATAAGGCAGCGTGGCGTCCCCGATAAATCAGAGGGAGTTACATGCAGGACTGAAGACTGATCCCCTGCCGCGTCGTCGTCTTCGATCGATGTGAATTAAGATGTCCGAGGCAGGGTAATTTAGCGAGCTAGCAAGTGCCTAAACCATATTTTATTGATTCTTGATCAGTCGCAATATTGAATCCAAGCGGGGACGGGACAAATTAAATCGTCGACGGAGACGTCGTCTTCCCAAGCGAAACACCGCGATTTTGACAGGGAATGTATGATCTCGGCACCGTCCGAAAGGTTGTTAGTATCATGATTCGATTCCTAATATCTTACAATAGATCTTACATCTTACCAAACTAAAATGATACCAATAATTTTTATAATATCTTGATCTTATTATTCATTTTCACGTGATCCTACGAAATCTCAGGTAGTATTTCGATTTTACGATTTCTACGATCTTACAAAATATTATTTAAAATAAAGTGGATTGAAAATAATATGAATAAATATGCTCAAGTTTACATAAAACAAATTAAATTTATCAAATTATATGTTTTAATTTATATAACATATTATATACTCCCTCTATTCAGAAACGATCAGCGCATAACAAAATTAGATATTTTCAGATTCGATCGTCGCATATCAGGTGCATTAATTTGTTCTCACGGAGATCGAGCATGTGTTTCGACTTTCAAGTTGGATGCGTGCAACGTTCATGTTGCATGTGCGCTCATGCAGGGCAGCCACGACAACATTACGTCTTCCAAGACCGATTAATACGGAGATTAATCAAGGGATTAAATGCAAAAACGGGTAGTTTAATCTTGGTCTCAGTGTCAGAATGAAATGCATCAATCAAACTTAATGGAAAAAATATTTTATATAAAAATATTTTATAACTCAAGATAGCTGAAATCCTCCTAAGACAATGTACAAATTGCATATTTTAAAAAATACATATACTATGATGCAATAAAATTCTACCTAAATTCTACCTAGTATATCGATACTGATTACTTGTACCAGACAATAAAACTCGCGGCCTCTGTTTTAATTTACTTTTTTCCCTCGTCAGATTAGACGTAGTTTTCCATCAATCGGTTGTTACGTTACGTCCGGTTTTTTTTTTTTAAAAAAAAGAAGATTTGGCTGCTACACAGTACGTACAACTCAGTACGCCACAGTGCACGGCGGATTGAGTACCAACCGGCGTGGAGCCCCGGCGATATTTCGATCTCGCCTGCCGACCGCGAGGCATAGCCCGTCTGCGGGTACACCTGTACTGCGGCCACAACACACGCGCGGCGCGCCACGGCAGTTTGGAAAAGGCACGCGCCCCCGCGGGATTGCGTTGAATGCTGATAATATTTTGGTCGCCGCCCAATTAAAGCAGAGCCCCGCGCGCGCGCCCTGATCTCTCGGCGTTTCGGCGCCGGTCGTTGCGAGCTGCACGCGGAAGGATCATACTATGGCTGCGTTCTTTTCTGATTTTTGATTTAAGATTATTAACACGTTTTTCGAACTACTAAATACTAAAATGCTATATTTCTTAAAAAAATTATATAAAAATTACTTTAAAATATCAAATAAATTTATTTTTAGTTTTCTTAATAATTAAAACATATTTAATTATACGTTAATGTCTTTCTTGTTTTTTTACCTTTACTTAATTTTAATCCACATCTATACCCTTCTACCATGCTATGGTCCTACCAAGATTATGTGTTCCTAATTTTTATAGTTTCTCATTTTTTGAGTTTCATAGTACTTTGAAATAACCACTAAAGTTTTTAAAAATGTTAATTAAATTTATCATAATTAATATTACAGATTTCAAATTTTACAATGTATTAAAAATGTTACATAAAATGCTTAATAATTTATGAAAAATAGAGAATTTCATAAAACCCCGCCTATTACAATATAGCCCAAGTTATACAAAATCATAAAGATTTAAGCACATGACACATAGCCACAAATATAATGATCCTAAAGTTTCACAAAACCACACCATCAACTAATTTGGCATACTCATACATCAAAATTTTTTTAAACAAAAAAAAGATGCAACATTTATATGATTGATAAAAAAACTCATAGACTTGAGATGTGAGCGTTCAAAAGTGTGGTAGATCAAAGTAAAAATAATCAATAGTGTGGCTTTGTAAAACTTTGTGACCATAATATCCGGTGTTATATGTGACGTGTCAAAACCCCTAGGTTTTGTGCAATTTAGACTAATAACTAGGGAAACGTAAAATTTACTCTTGAAAAAAATGATCTTACTAGTATCAAAATCATTTTTTTAAAGAAAATGTAAACTACAATTTGGATCACTTTTTACAAATGTTTTATTTTGGATCACTCTTTTAACTAATATTTTTATTTTACACCATGTAAAATTATATTTATTATACTTTGGGTTGCACCTAACTCTCTTCTCAAGTGTATCAATGCTCACGGTTACACTGATTCTTGCACGCCGATGAATTTTTGGAGCCATATGCGATCACACTATGAGATGGATATGGAGAGATAAGAGAACCAAGATGGTCCGAAACGATATAACGATAATATTATCTAACCCAAAATAAAAAAATGGATATAGAATATCCTAAACAAAAAAATTTATAATAAAAGATGTGCCATACTGTAATTCACTCGAAAAAAAAAATCCTAACAACTTCGGATGGTGGCGCACGAACGCACACCAGCTTCCCCCGTTTGGCCGGAAATGCGGTGGGCGCGTACGTGCGCTATGTTACGGCCGCGTCACGTGCAGCTTAGCTAGGTCGCCACCTGCTGGTTGTGGTTGCTGGGCAAGTTGGCCTTGTCAACTTGCTACGCGACGGAGGATTAGGTTAGCTTAGGCTTATGGCTGGCTGGCCTTCACAGTCACTCACTGTAGTACTATCAGTACTCCCTTCGTTAATAAAAACAATAATTTAAAAATATATTTAACGTGCAACGAATCTAAATTAAACTATTATATCCAAGTTTTTTATAGTATACTTTTAAAATATTAATCGCGGTCGTGGTGGACTGGTGGTGTCAAACTCCGACTGGCTGGCTGGCTCGGTGACACGGCCACTTACCCTAATTTATTATTAATCATGATGGTACGTTGGTATTAGTCTACGTGCATTGCACATTAAGTCAGGTCAATCCATCGATCTTGGGATATTATCCACCATGGAGTGGGAAATTCCATCATGGATGGGACTCCGCTAGTCGCTGGATACTGGAGGACGGATCTAGAACCGATTATATGTGGCACGGATATTTTTTCCGATTACACGAAAGACATAGACACACATATTATCTTGTACATACTCGCGAGCGCCCTCGCTTGGTAGTTGGTACACACTCGAAGAGACAACAAAATTTTAATCAAGTAAAAATATATTAAAAATGCATTCTCATGTGTATAAAATTTGTAGGTGCCAAAATTTGAATTATGATAGGAAAAATATGAGTAACCATAGTTTCTTTTTTTTAAAGAAAGATACCCACAGTTTCACAACCATGTTTGTATGCTTTCTCCCGCATTCTATGTTTCTAACCGTTGGATCGTGTGTAAAATTGCCAACGAAATGCATGAAAACGGTAGCTTTCTCTTTCTTTCACAGTGTGGATGAATTTGTCCAGATTCGTATTATTAGATAGTGTCTAATTTATTACTAGATTATTATATAAGAGAATAGTTGAATTGTTCACAAATAATACATTGCTGTTTTCTTTTTTTGTTTTTCGAATTGATATAACACTTCATTTCTCGCTATATGCACCACTAAAATGAAGCACTACTTTTACATGGATAAAATGTTTTATATTTTAGGATGAAGATAGTATCTGTTTATGCCCAGCGACGAAGCATTAGTGGGACGGTGTTAGTTTGCATTATGCAGCGTTTTCTCGGGATGAATGCTTGGCCATGTACTAGACGAAAGAAGCAAAGTGTACAAACGATCCGAGAAATAGTAGCAGGTGAGCCATCGTTATCAGTCGCGATATTTACCGGGAGAGCAAGACAGGACAGGACAGCAGCCAGCAACCGCCACCTAGCCTGATCGTCTTTTGCACTAATCAAGCAATCAGTCCCAAATTAATTAGCAATTAATTACTAAAAAAACTACTCCCTCGATTAAAAACACCAACCTACAAAAATGAGACATAACCTACTAGAACGTATTTAACGTATTTAGGTTTTTTTTAATAAAAGAAGTACACAAAAACCCAAAAAAAGGAAAAAAAACAGAGAGAACACTCTGCTTCTTCTGGCTTCTCTCGTGTGGCAGCAGCAATGGAGGTTATTACATTACATGGGCCACCTAGCCAGATCATCTTTTACACTAATCAAGCAATCAGTCCCAAATTAATTAGCAATTAATTACTAAAAAACTAAGCAAAAAGAAGAAGAAAAAACAGAGAGAACATTCTGCTCCTCGGCTTCTCGCGTGGTGGCAGCCGGCAGCAATGGAGATTATTACATTATTACATGGGCCAGAGCGCGACGCCGTGTGGGTAGGCGACGGCGGCGGCGGCGGCGGCGGAGGAGGAGGAGGTGGTGGTGGAGGTGATGGAGAAGTCGTTGAAGCCGAAGTGGACGTCGTCGTCGTCGTTGTAGTAGTCGAGTGGGAAGCTGCGGGGTGGCTCGCATGGTGGGAGGAGGCAGTCGCGGCAGAGCGGGCAGGTGGCGCGCGGGCGGACGAGCCAGGCGTCGAGGCAGGCGCGGTGGAAGACGTGGCGGCACCGGAGCTCGCGGACCTCCTCGCCGTCGTCCACCCGCGACAGGCAGAACACGCAGTCCACGGGCGCCGCGTCCCGCCCACGCCGGTAAACCGCCACGGCCAGGCGGTCGCAGCACTCCGCCGGCAGCGTCTCCTCATCCATCGCCCCGCTCCCGACGCCGACGCCGGAGATGGGGTAGGAGGAGCGGTGGGCGCCGCGGCGGGCGATGCGGTAGCCGAGGAAGTCGGAGCGGGTGGGCCAGGAGTAGCGGCCGCCGCGGAGGGCGAGGGAGGCGAGGCGGAGGCCGGCCTCGGCGAGGACGAGGAGGAGGAGGAGGCAGGGGAGGGAGAAGGCGGCGAAGAGCAGCGACACGAGCACGCCACCGACCTCCATGGCGAGCGCGAGCTGAGAGCCGAGGCGCTTGGCTTTGGCTTGAAAATGGCGCGAGCGAGAGCCGAGAGAGCGGGAGGAGATGATAATAATAATAATAATAATTTAGATAAGGGTTGTTCTTTTTATATATATATATTTTTTGTTTTTATTTTGAGGGGTTTGTCATGGCGTCTCCAGCGAGACAGCGACGGGTGGGAAAGCCACGCGATGAAAGGGACGCGGTGGCCGGCGGCAGCCGTGGCCTCACCAAATTTATATGAGATTTTGCTTCCTTTTCGACTAAGTTTCATGGTGTTCAACAACTTCTAACCGTTCTAAGCCTGAAGTGGCATCTTACTAAGGTTGATGGTCAGGAACGTAGTTGCATGGAAATTTTTGTTCGTTTTTGTTCGCATTTTCTGTAATCGTGTGATAATCCTAGTTAATTATCGTGTCTATTACAATCATTTGGATTTCGTTTGCGCGAAAACACGGCAGCACATCGTAGCTAAGCCTTCCGGTGAAACTTGCCGCACCGGAAGTTCCGTCCTCTGAAACGGAATTCCGGACCTAGGCAAGATCCGTAAGAAACTATCCGATTCAAGTGATTGATAGTCTTCTCGTTTTCGGTGGTGTTTGAATCTTCTAAAAATAAAAATAAAGATAAAGATAAAATAAAATGTTTCACGTAAAACGAGGTGACATTAACGTACGATTAATTAATTTTTAATTATTACAAACTTGAAAAAATGAATTTATCTGATATTTTAGAATAACTTTCATATAGAAAATTTTTACATGAAACGTACCGTTTAGCAGTTTAAAAAGCGTGTCACGATAAAGAAGATGCATGGATGGTTTACAGGATAAACGACAAGGAGAAGGCTTCAATTTCGTTGAGGGGATGGATTTACAGTGGAAAATCATGTACTTCTAGTCCTAAAATGAAAAGATAATAAATTGATCTTGATGATTATTTGGTTGGGGTTTCAATTGCTCTTAGCCTAGGTGTGGTCTTGCTTCGTACCCATATTAAGATCCCTTTAAATTCAGACATAAATATATCCAAAATCGACTTAAACTCTTTCCAAAGCTCGCAATCCAAATTTGAGCCAAAAGTTCCCTAACTCAGAAATTTCAAGAGTGGGTCCTCTATCCCGAATAATTCCAACTAGAAGTCCCGGTCTCAATCCGGAAGTTTCGGCCGGGTTCTCTGTCCCTAACTATTTCAAGAGTGGAAGTTTTTAGAAGTTTTGGATTTCGACAGGAACTTTCGGAATGGAACTAAGTCTCTGAAAGGCTCCGTTGTAATACATGAATTTTGATGATATAATTGCTTTGTCCATATGGTGCGAAATTTGGGTATAAAGATTAGTTGAAACTAGTCGCAATATTCGATTTCTCTCAGTGCAAACTTATCTAACCTTTTCTTTTCACGCCGGTTGCAGCCTGCAAATGTTACATTACTCGGTATTTAGTTTCCACAGGTTCAGTGACGGAGAACTTTAAAGATTACAACTATTAATATCGTCTTTGTGCAACCAAATGCTCCCTAAAGTTTTTTAGAGTAGGTATGTGTTTTTTTAAATTGTCCGTTGCTTATAATGTCTGCTTGGGGGACACAATTATGCATGTTCATATCTGTTTCTAGCATTACGAGCCTTGGAGTTGATTAAATAAGGGATATGTCCACACCATATAATCAACTGAGTAGGTGGGATAGTTCTCTCTCTTTAAAAGCATTAGTTTTTATTTGAGAAATTTAAAAGCATGAGTTGGTGGGAGGGAACATCCTCACTCCCATCACTAACCACACTATTGGTGGGAGTACTCTATTTAGTTAACCCTAACAGAGAGTAATTACACGTCCTAAATACACTTAATCTACAGTGTTGGCTATCACTTAATTAAACGTATCGTTAAATTGATTTCAACCATTCACCACATGTAAACGATACATTTTCGCAAAAAAAATTATAGAAAAGTTGCTTTAAAAAAACATATTAATCTATATTTTTTTATTTTTTAGCTAATACTTAATTAATCATGCACTAATAAGTTATCTTTTTTATTATAAGTGGGCAATAAGTTATCAACGAGTACGCCGAACACAGCCTAAGAATTGTTTTGGATGACAAAAATGGATGAATAAGTGTTTGTGTCAAAATATATATTGAAGCACATATACTTCCTTTCTCCAAAAGCATATTGAAGCATATTTTCATTTATCTTGAAACTAGCAAAATGGTCCTGTTTTGTTATGGGTAAAATATCCATACTTTGATTCAAACAAATATCAAACTATTGCATAATATAAAAAAACTATTAGAAACTAATTTGTAAAATGTGCAAGAGTAGTGGTGATGTGTTGGTGGTAGAACCACCAACATCACTATTGTTTTTTATAGTAATGTGAGCATAGATACTCACGTTACTATTTATACGGTTTACGATTATATACACCATCGTGAATAGAGGTCAGAAGTTATTATTTCCATATTAAAAAACATGAATAATCGTTTTTAAGAATGTACTGTATTTTTTATAATAAAAATCAATCAAAATATCTACGTCAGTCTGTACCCGGCCTGCCGGCCTCGTCTTATTACAAAAATGTTGGCTCATTTTAGTTGGCTCATTTTAGGAGTAATAAATATTGGTGGTTTAGTAGGCATTTTTCACAATTTGCCAACTTGCTAAGGTCACATTTTGATTAATTACGCAATAAAGGTTTTACAGAGATTTTTAACACTGAACATTTGAACTCCCAAGTGAGCTGGAATTATCGGATCTAGCTGGGGCTTGTCGTCACCGTTCATGTGTGCGCTGTTCATTCTGTCCATTCCTACCTGACTCGTACCACAATTATGCAGAGGTTTTAGGTACACGCCAACTTAGTTACTGTTCTAACTAAATCTAGGGTCAGATGTCTTCTATCATCAAATAATTCCTGAACTACAGTAGTAGTTAGTTCCATTGGGGATTGGGTAGGACCCATCTCTAAGTTAATCATCGACGAATTATTAGACACGTTTTAGAGAGCGACCAAACGTCTTACTTGTAAAGGTGGAGAGTAAAAAACAGCAAGCTGAAAAGGTTGCAATACAAAATTTCTTAACTAAATGTACAATGCATCACCTGTGACAAAATATTTTCACTCCACGACCACCACAACGCAAAATAGAACACCGGCCTTTGGAAAAAATGACAATATGAAATGACTTCTAAGAGAGAAGTGAAAATATGGTAATATTACTATACTAAAGTAAAACTTGAAGTTTTAATAGCGATATAAGTTAAGTTAGCATCAGACTCTCTAATCCTCCGGTTACTCTTTTAAATATAGAGTGATGAATATTACAATGTAACAATGGTAACGGAAATGTAGCATAGTTATATAGAGGAAGGATGACAGTTAGGCCATAAATCCCGTAGTAGCTGATGCGCCATGTTAGTTAAGGAAGAACGGTTATAGTTAGAGCCTTGATACTCTCTCATTCTATAATATAAAGAATATTGAATGGATAAGACACATTTTAGTATTACGGACCTGAACAAAAAGTCTAAACAAAAAGTCTCATTCATAGTGACTCTCACTCTGTTCAGATTCGTAATACTAAAATATGTCATATCCATTCAAAATATTTTATATTATAGACCAGAGAAAATATAAGCAATACCTAAACTTAGATTATCCTTTTTTTTTTTGTCATTTGGTATGATTGAGTAGATAGATGGCTAACAATATTGAAAAGATTATTTGGACTAACCTCTATAACAAGTGGTCCTTTGACACTGGCATTGAGTACGAGTCGAACTGTGAGAGCATATCTTCTCCACTCAGGCTCGGATCCATATGATGCAGAGCCATGCTGGCTTTGGGTCCAACGTCCCTGGTGTCAGGTTGCAAACGAAAAATCGAAAAACTTAGCTTGTACATCCTCCGTCCCTAAAAAAACAAAACTTCTGAATATGAATCCAAATAGACATTTGTCCAAATTCATCCTCAAAAGTTGATTTTTTGAATGATCTTTCTCTATCCCTAAATAAACCAATCTAAAATAAAATGTCTGATAAGATATTATTAAATTAGTTTATTTTAAAACAGAAAAAATAGTTTATCTTGAAACAAAAGAGTAGCAGTACAGGCACATGGCACTAGTACTTCCTATCAAACGATTTACTGCAACTGCAAAAGGCATCACAAGCAGAGAAAACCTCGTCGTGCCAGTACGCCGGATCTCCAGTAACGAGAATATGGCGTTTTGTGCTGACATATAACATGCGGCCGACGACAAAAATAAAGACATTGCCACCAGAGAAGTGAAAGGGACTCTTCGAAAAGGACCATGGTCCATGGAGAGAAGCTCACAAAGGCAATATGACCGTGACCTGGTTTCCAGCCTCCGGACCACAGGTGAAGAAACTTCCTAAGATAACCTTCCAAAAGCAACGGCAGGACGACAATGCCATGTCTTTTCAACTCCAGGCTCTATTATTTGTCCATTTAATCAACAGGTAATTATTATCTTTATGTACAAATCCCACAGAGCGCCATGCCAGGAAGGTAATGGGAAAAAAATGCGAGAGGAAAATTTCCTGGACAGGGCCACACAAGTATCGTCGGCAGGGGAGAACAAAATCTGCACAGGTGTCTACTCAAATCCTTAAGTTTTTCACCAAACAAAAACGGTTTTGCTACTTTCTCCTTTTTGTGGGATGACCACCAAAATTTCTTGCCATGCTAGGACCTACTTGGCATCAGCCTTGTTATGGCCTGCGGCGGCAGCAGTACTGCTGACGGTTTCTTTCTCTGATGCCTTCCGTGCCTTGAAATCCTCGATGGTCCGGAACTCCTCCTTTAGGAGCCTCTCCAACTCTGGATGCTTGCTAATGGGGCTGCTATCTTGATTTCGGAAATGGTGGAAAGCCCTGGTTCAATTAGCAAAAAGTAGATTTGTCAGCAATAAAGTATCGCAAATTCAAAATCTTACAACTGATAGGTTGGCCAATTCCACAAGTACAGCATAATTTTAAGATTCATTTTCAGTTAACCTTTTCAGGGCACCCAGGCTATCCAGGTCTGAACCAGCTTTCATGTAACAATTGTGTGTGTTGTAATCAAAAGAAGATTAGTTCAGTGCCACCACAAAATGTATAAATTGGAAAATACCATCTAGTGTGAGGTTCACATGTGGGAGAAGGGAGGTAACGTGTTAGTGACACAACATGGTTATTTCTCATTGATGATATTTGTGGTGGGACTGAGTACAACTTTATCATGTCATTAATCCACAGTATAAGGTTGTGCGTATTTGATATTGGAAATACAGCATAGAGTTACATACTATTTGCCCAGGTGTAAATAAATCCATGCTAAATGTTTCACCAAGGACAGTTGCTGTAAAATTAAATTACTAGGGAACAGGAAGTAACAGAGAAATGCAAATTACCAGTATTTTTCAAGTCCATAAAGATCACCCTTGTGATGGAATTCGAGTGTCAGCTGCTCGAAATCTTCATACACATTGCGTTGGAAGTTTTTCTCCAAACCATAACTGTAAATACAAGTAGGCGGTGATCATTGCTGCTATATTGAGGAATGAAGTAAAAGAAACAGGAATATTACTTTTAAAATTTTATGTACCGTACCTATAAAATCTGAAGAGACATTCAAGTCCATATCTGTAATTTGCTGCTGCATCGTCTAGTGCAAACTTCTTAAAATGTTTGTACATATCATCATTAAAATTATCTCTCAGATAATATGACCAAAAACGATATAGCGAATTCATTTCCTGCATTCCATTGGAGTGCATAAAAGAGCATAAGTATATAATCAATAAACAAAACAAGTGTTCATGCAAAAATATAGTCAGTAATTGTCAAAACAATAGTAACACCAAATGATTTCACATATGAAGAAAATGATTCAAAGAGAGTGGTAACACAATAATATATAATAAATGAGCTTGGTCAGATTTATGTATTTCTAGTTAGGACATTGCCATAGCAAGAGAGATATGCGAGGAAGTTGTACCTCACTGCAACCGATCCCTAACTTCTTGCGTTCAGCGAGGCATCGATTTTTGAACTTGTTGTACCTTTACATACAGAAGAAAACATAAAAAAAATATCAATTTACAATGAAACAACGAATGAAGGGTAGTAATAAACAGTTGCAAAGGAATTAGTACTTGAAAGAACTGCAACTCAATTGAGATCTATATTGACAGCTTACCTTTGCTGCTGGAATTTATTTTTCTCTAAAAGCTGATGACTTGGATGCTGAAATGGTGGGAAAGATTTGGGCACAGAACCAACAGGTGAGCTCCCAGTAGGGATTCCATGAGGAGATGAGCTCAACCTTGAACTTCTATAGCTAAACAACAACAGTTAATATAACTTCAATAGCTTTGCTTCAATAGAAGAGACACTCATGATAACAGTGGGTGTCTGTCCACCTTCAATAAAGAAACAAGTTGGCAGAGATGGATTTGTCCATGCAAGTGTATAAACTTATGCTAAGGTTACCTGTAACTAGATTGTGCAAATCATGTACTCAGTTTTCAAATCTCTTGCTAATAATGGTACAGGTGTATGACAATATGACGAGTCACAAAGTATTTGTAATCAACTCTCATAAGATAAAGAAGATAAGTATTTGTTTTACAGAAATAAAACCTCAATCAATTTATTAACCTAACCTGTGGTTTTCTGGAGTAGATCCGTAGAAATATCCAATTGAATTGCTTGGGGGGCTCTCTGATACACCGCCATAGTGAGATCGATTATTGGTGTTATTCGTAAAGTTACCAGGAAAGAACCTCTGCTTATGAGAGGACTGTGCTTTTCTATTGCCTCGGTTCTGCCGCCTTCGTGGGATAGGCTGTCCAGAATCTTCAATTCCATTGGTTCCGATGTTAATGGCGTTCCCCTTTGAACCACCAGCAGGTTTAGAATCAACATCTATAGTGCCAGCTTGGGAACTTCTTTGATTATAAGCGTGATTCTAAAACAAGAATAAATATCATATATTAGCATGAGAAAAGCTAATGTAATTTGATAGGCAAGCATAAATCCAGAAATGGCTTTGGGACAAAGAAAGGCAAGAACAGCTCAGGTCCAAGATCAAGCTGGCTTGACTTAAATTCGATTTTGCTCCAAGATAACCCTTGTCTCATACCTTTTTCCCAACACTAAGTTTAATTCAAATGATTCAAAAATTCAAAGAATTGATTAGCCATAAAAATCCAACACTTTGCAAGATTCGTGCAACTGGGACATTTCTAATTTCTAACATATAACTCAAAAGCTACATGTATCAAGTATCAAATGTAGGCAATTCTTGAGAAAGAAAAGGATGATAATCTAAAACAGCAAACCTGAGATAGAGCCTGAACAATTATATTAAATTGAGCAGGAATTTTACTTAATTTTATGGATATTTGTCATACTTCATGATAAAACAGGATACCAGATTGAATTGCATGCCCAAAATAATGCTTATTTACTTGCATAAAATTGAGCATGTAATTGTTAAAATAGATACAAGGGTTGGAGTGAATGGCAGTTCCCAAACAACACAGCACTGCATCAACATTATATTGGCCCCTAAATGCACATACAATCCCAATTATTGATAATCTTGTTCTTTTTATGCTCTAAAACATTACCTCATAATAATATAAGCCCTCATTGATTCTTGATACTTCCTCTTTTGAAAATGCTTGAGGTCCATCCTGTAATGCAGATAATTGACAAGGAGGTTTGCAATATTACCAAAATAAGACTAGCTTAACATGGTCAAAGCAGATAAGATAGCTTGCTGCAAAATTTGCCAGATGGATGCTACTAATTGAGTGCTCATTAACATATATTATTTAGAGATGAGAAAATTCAAGTCACTATAAACGGGCATTCGTGTAGGGGGCAGCAGCCTCAAATCACAGGTTAAGGACCAATCCATAGGGGGCGAGTCCACGTGTGGGGGGCCAGGGTTCGTGGCCTTTCTCGGCTGGGTTGGTTGAGGCTTCTTCTTAATGAAAAGCCAAGGAGCCGATCTTTCCCCCGCCGGTCGCGTTTTTTTATAAAGCAAACAATGTTAAATAAGGGTATATCACAGTACACAGAAATGTATCTCAATCAAGTCAAAAATCATGAAATAAAAAGGGCATGTCCATATAAAGCATAAAATTCACTTAGCAATCAACTATTGATTTGTTATGTAGTTGTTAAGTATGAACATGATCTGCTCAAATAGGATTCATAGCAATGAAAATAGAAAGACTATTATAAATACAAAAAATAAGAAACCAGGTAAATCATCATAACATGGAAATTAAAAATAGTTAAACAATATCGACAGCTACGATTTGTATAATCAATTACATCATCATAAAAGTGATACAAAAAAGGTGCATCAACTATTGCCACAAAGAGGTCTACATTACAGTGAATTTGTAAACAAAATTATCCAACGCCATTAAAACTGTCCCAAAAACTTACTGGTGCACGGTGCATAAAAAAAGGCAAGCCCAGTGTGTTCATATCATGAAGGCAAGGAGCTGAGAACTGAAGGAGGTATATCACTACACAAAGCTAGGAATAAAAAATACTACTTGAAATCTAACCTGCGTGACGATTATTAGCCTGTTCACATCTTGGTCATCAACATAAAAATCATCTTCCTCATCATCGACTCTGCTTAAACAAACATAAAGAGAATAAGTTATATGCACACCATTTCTGGAATCTGCAGTGTATATAGTAGATAAAAGATGCAGTATTACATGAAAAATACATAATCAATTTTTGAACTTCTGATAATGCAATGTGCTTGACACTCCAAATATGAACAGATGGGCATATCCAGTTTCATGAAATAATAGGACATTAACTGATGGAAATGGAGGGTGTAGCAGTATAACACACATCTCACATAAGTCGCCTGGGTACATCTTTCATTTCATAAAACTGTACGAATTAATACATAAAATAATAATCACTTCGGCCAGAGCATCAAACCTAAATTACAACCAAAATCGCCTTAATCACCAATCACAGTAACACTATAAACTACCAAATGCATAACATACTAATGAAACAACAAATTATAGCTCATGAAATAAAATAACAGACTATAAATTAGTTAAAATTCACCTTTTGTGTGAATAGAGATCATGTGAAAGCTCTGCATGTTCCAATTCTAATTCCTCATCAAGCAAGAATGTGCTTTGATCGCCGCTAAAGCTAGGAGAGCCACTTGGGAAATCATTACAGAAACCTCTTTCACTCTGAGAATCAGGCACTTTTATCTTTGTGTTTACTTTCTGAACTTTAACATCACCAGTCCTAAAAGCAGCTTCGTGTTTTTGTGAGTTCAGAGAGCATGCAGAAATGCTCTTAGGCTTATTATCAATACTAATGTTTGATAAGCCCTTATTCAGTGAAGTGACTGAACTACTGAGTGTATCCTGTGATGGCTCATCAGAAGCCCCCATACCGACACAATCTACGCTGCTGCAAGGATGAGGATGCTTCTTTTCATCTTCAGAATAAACATCCTTATTCGAGAAGCCACCAGTATTACATTCACTAGTAGTGTTAACCATACTGGTCGAAGATGGACTCGGAAGAGATGTCCCAGACAAGGAAACCCACTTTGACCAATCAGAATGCCGCCTCATATTACCATCCTGGTGGTATACAAAAGGCATAAGTTAAATAAGAGATCAAACTCAAAGAGGGATTTAAGCACCAATAGTTGCAATAAACATAGCAACCTGAACTTCTAAAAGACTTGAGTTTGCCAATGCTTCTACAATCAGTTGTATATCCGTGGTCATTTTCTTAAGCTGCAAATGAACCAAGCAATAACAGAGTTGTTAGATGTATATCCTTGATAATTTTCTTAAGCTGCAACGAACTAAACAAGTCAAATTAGCATATGGCATAAAGGTGAAATAGCAAAGTTTAAGTACTGACTATTGAGAGATCAAAATCGGCATGAAAACATACCCTATTGAAGTCTGCAACTTTGGAAATTGGAACCCAGCCATGTTCGTCCATTAAAGATTTAAGAAAATCATCATGATCCAGATTACTATCACTGAAAAGCATCATAATGGGTAAATAAAAGACCTTATGAATGACAAGTGATAAAAGTACATATGATAACCCATAATGCATCACATACATACAAAACTGTTTTAGTGGTGCATCATGTCAGTTGTTGCATATAGGTATAACAACAATGAAATTGACAAAATCAAATTCTAGTTCATATATTCCAAAGTTCAATAGACACACAATGAGAGTAACTTATCACTGCTTTCTGAAATTGCATGAAAACTCTATCAGCTATTGTAAATGCTCAAATGCTTGTTTTCTAGTCATCGGTCATCATGCTTCCTTGGGAAAAAGAAAGGTACCCAACTCAACAGAAGAAATAAGAATTTACCTAAAATAGTACTCCACTTGAGTCAGTATTTTAGCTCTTAATTCAGCAGCTTCAGGAGATAAAACAGGATGAGGTGGTTGATTTTGGACAAAACGTGGTGGACCTCTCATCGGATCCATGGGTACAGCAGGCATGTAATAATACATGGGAGGCATAGGCCCTGAGTCAACACGTTTTTTAATATTAGTGAACCAAAAGCTCCAATATAACAAGCATGAAAGGAGACACCATTACCGTGAGCATAGCATTACCAGGGTATGGTGGACCATTTATGTATCCCAGAGTGTGAGGCAGATGTGCCATTGGTCTCATAAAAGCTCTTGGCCCGGCACCTTGTGGTACACTTGTGTTTTCCCTGGTACCGAACATCTGGGGATTCTGCCAATTGTGATTAAAATGGCCACGGCCTTCGAGACCAGAATGGGGTCTTGCACCATGGGTACCAACAGGAGGTCGCCAAGCATGAAGATCTCCCCTTGGTTGTGGAGGCACTGGCCTGTTACCTTCATTGCCACCAGCTTGATCTACTGGAACAAAAGGAGGCATAGAATTCTCATATCCAGATTTTCCAGCATGCGGGTCATGACTTGGAACTGGAACAGCAAAAGGTGGGTAAGGATATTCATGTAGTATCACTGGACTAGGGATAACAGGGTAGTAAAAAGGTTGCCCTGGATGTTGGTGATATGGCATCACGGCAGGATAAGATGGAGTCCCATTCGCAGAAGGAGAACGTCTCTTGGGGCCATTTTTATGGTATGCTTGATTATTCTTGTTGGGATTTCCATGGCCATCAAACTTGTGTGTGCGATTTGATGCCTACAAACAATTGTTTCCCCATGCATCAGACTAAATCAGAAATTCAGAACAGGAAGAATGCTTTATACGAACAGCAAAAAAAAATTGCTTGTGTAGAGCAGTGATAAAATAATATATGTTCTGCTTATAATACATTAAAATAAAATAAAAAACTATAAGGGACTTTAAACCATTTGATGAAAAGTATAAAATTATCCTTAGAGTGAATGTGAAACACAAAACACCTGTTTGACAACTATTTGGTTTACAGGTTAGGCAAGTAACCAAACCAAATAAGAATGATATTTTCCAGATCCTACCAAGTGGACCTTGGGACAGATCAGTTTCATGGGATAGCCCACCCATGCATCTTAACAATGATCTATGAATTTCATGATCTTTACAAAACTGCCACAAATGCAAAAAGCTTATATTTACCCCCACAATGTGTGCATAAGTTTACTATATACCACATTGCCAAAGCACACAAGAAAGTGCTTCCATGGGACTCAGTTAGGCAACCATCCCAGCAGCCTTACAAAGAATATAGCTCCAAAAAGCATGTTCAGTTAAGATTTAAGAACCATCTAGATAGCATTGGAGTGATTGCAAATTTGCGACCAAACAGCAATACTCAAAATAATGTGATGGCTCAAGCTCAGTAGACAAAATCATACAAACATCCAATTGGAACACAACTTGTGTGGAAATGAAATCTGATAATAGGTTAAAAAAATGCACAAATCCTACGTGTCAAAATATGACACCTATAGTCCACCAATCACTTGCTGTCGGGGCATGGTGAAGACTTGAGAGAGAACATTACTTCTAAGACAAATAGGAAACTTACATCATAATGCAAAGTGCAAGTGTAACCTACTTCGAACAGAAGCGGACAAGCAGTCTAGTCAAGCAAAACAAAACTAACATGGACAGTTGAACACACTCGAGAAAGTTGAAGCCCAAATACGTGGTTCCAAAAACAGCCAGGCTTTACTTTACTACTTTACTCACCAGTAGACCAATGCATACCCAGACCCAACCTATTTGTATCGAGAGACAAATACTATAAGCGTCTACTGAAGTGAGCAAACTTTACCATACACTAAAATTTCCTTAAGAACTAAACTAACAAAAATAGAAAGCCATAGCAACACCAAGCATCAAGCATATGACCACAAGCACCAGATTATACCTGCGACAGTGGCTGTTGAGGGGACGGCTGCTGCGCCTGCGCCCCCTTCGCAGGTTCGCCGCCGCCAGCATTGCCCGCCCCCGGCCTCGCCGCGGCCTCTGCGGCGGCGACCTTCTGCCTGGCCTCCTCCAGCGCGGGCCACGACTTGGCCCCCATGACCACCGCCTCGCCCGCCACAGGCGGCGGCGTGGTCTTCCTCCAGGGAGACGCGGGGGCGCCCGGTCCGCCGCCGCTGCCGCCAGCCGGATCTGCGCCCTCAGCCGCCGCGACCGCCCCTCCGCCCACATTCGGCTCCTCCATAGCCGACGCCCGAGCGGCCCCCGCCACAAAACGCGCAGATACCACCGCTCTACCGCCTCCACCCACCACCAGCCGCCGCCGCCGCCGCCGCCGCCGCCGCTGCTTTCCGACACAGAGAGAGCACAGAGTAGTAAGCTTCGGATGATAGATAGCTAGAGCTTATCTGGTGGAGTGATGGGTGCAGCCACAAGGGCCGCCGCTGCTGCCGCCGCCGCCGGGGAGGATGGTGAAGTGGGGTTAGGGTTTTGGGAGCGTGGGGGTAACTAGGGTTTTGGGTGGTGGTGGAGAGGTGGAACGGGGAGAGGCGAGGGCGAGCGAGAGAGAGAGCGACAGGGTGGCGTGGGCGTCTCGACTCTGCGTGCGTGGAGCGCGTGAGCCGTGAGGTAAGAGAGAGAGAGAGAGAGAGAGAGAGAGAAGGGGAGATGACCTACGGGGACTTTTGTTTAGGAGGGAGGGATATGGGGGCAGGTTTATCCTTTGCGAATTGCAAAGCGCTGGCTGGCATGTGGGGCCCCGACCGTGGGCAGGAAACACCGGCTGGATGAGGGTGTCTATGACGGGTGGGGCCAGCAGCGAGTAGGGGCGGGTGGCGGCGACTGCTGCTGCCGCGGTGTTTTCGCTGGGGCCCCTGGACGGTTCGACCCACCTGTGGCCTGTGTGGGCTTGTGGCCTGTGGCCGTGGGTGACTGGGTTTCAAACGTCTTGTTTTACCGTATCTTTTTTAATACAAACACAATACAAAAGCACGTGTATTTCTTTTATAACTAAAAAGCAAAGTATTTCTTTTCATTCCTATAAATACATACACATACATCTTACTCTTATAAACATCTTCGAAAGATTGGTCTAGTTTATCTTGAGATTAACGAATTTATGAGTATTTTCGAGAAATAGAACTGGCATATCTTAAAATTAATAAAATCATCATAGGCGTTTCGTTGTTACCAGGTACGTCACCTATCACTGAAAGAATAATTTTGAACTACAAACAAACCAACAACGAGAATAGACAGTGTCGGTGATACGGGTCCGGGGATATCAAGGCTAAAGGTATGGGCGGCTCCCTACACCCACGTGGCTTTCCCCCGAGGAGGGGTCGGGCCCGAGTGTGAGGTGGCGGTTGCCCTCTCCAGTCTCTTTTCTCCCCTCACTCCGCTGCCCCGAGGGTCGGGTCGTCCCGACCCCCTCCGCGCTTGCGCCGCGTGTGCGAGGTTAGGTGAGCGTCTCCAGCGCCCACCTAACCGCATTAATGGCGGCTCGGGCGAGTGCACCATGCCGCATTTAATGCGGCATGTGGCGTGCGTGACCGGTCACAACGACTGGCCGGTCCATGACAGGTCAGATGACGGATGGGACGGCAACGGTGCGCCTGCGCACTATCCGCACGTCAGGCGGCATGCAGCACACCCTGCCCCGTCCCATCAGAATGATGAGAGCTTTTTTGCCTCTCGTCTCAATCGGAATCGGTATGCCGGCTCTGGTCAGATGGTTCCCGTTTCCCGATACGAACGGAACACAGAAGTCTTCACCCATTTAATGGGAAATGATGCGGGCATCCCCCGTATCAGCTGGCTGATCGGACGAGGGTCATGCCGCGACGACTATGCGTGTGGCTTCCGAGTGAAGCGACAAGACAACCATTAAATGTAAAAGAATATTTTCCTTCTCTCTTAGGTAGCCTGTTGGCCCATGTGATAGCCCCTTGAGATATAAAAGGAGGCCCAGGCCTGAGGAGAGAGGGAGGCAAAAAGAGAGAATGAGCGCTTGTATTCCCCTACATTCTAATCGCATATCCACCACACACAGGAGTAGGGTATTACGCTTCCGAGCGGCCCGAACCTGTATAAACTCCTTTGTCTCGTCTTCTTCGAGGGGTCTAACCCCCTCTGCATCTTGCTTTCTCTCCCTCTCTCTCATCAGAGCGCGAATCTCACCCTGCGTCCTCGGCTGAACTCACTAAAGGGGGTCCTCGCTGTCTCCCGTTGAGGAGTTCACACTCCGTCAGACAGCGTCAAGTTTCAAATGCACCATAACCTTCCACACCATTTTGTTGAGTTAATATTCAACTTCTAATATGTCAATTTTATACATAATTAACTTATAAAAGCGAACAAAATTATAGAGATATGAACGAACAAAAAAATTCCCACAAAATGAAAAAAAAATGGCTGCTGAGACTATACAAAAGGATGAGTCATAACTATACATAGTATAGATGATAACATAGAAAAAATCCGGATTTTTTTAATAATCATTTGTGTATCTTTGCAAAACATTATATTGTTAAGTAAATTCTATATAGTTCCTGTCACGCTCAGAGATTCGCTAACCCGAATTCCAAGCAGAATGTGCATTCATTCCCTGTTCAGGACCGGCCAGGGTACACAAACGATAAAGTTGACATATAGATCCACGTCTTACAAACACCATAAAAATATCTTACATAAATGCAGCGGAAAAAGATAAACAAGCTATTCTAGACAACTAGACGCTCGCAGCGTGGCAACACCATCCCACGGGCATCCTTGACGGCAACCACAAGCCTACTCCTCTAAATAGCCTCCATCGGACGCGTACTCCAACTCTGATGTGGGAGAAAATGGAGTAAGACTGAGTATTACCCACTATACTCAACAAGTCATACCGGAAAGAGAATAATGATGCAAGTAAAAACAAAGGAGGCTGGAGGGGTTTGTTTGCATGAAATACACATTTAAAGACAATAGCTGAATGCGGTAAAACAGTTGAGTTAATTAAGCAAAACTGAACCATCGCTGCCCAACGCTATACCACGTTGCGATAGGCCCAAACCACCACCTGAACTACACCAGTTCCATTAAGTTAGGCTATTAGAAGTATAACTAATCATGGTGAATCTGGTTGATCGCCCATAATCGCGAGCACGGCTATTCGAATAGTTTGACTCTGATCAGAGATGTATAACTATACCCACAAGATACAGCCCCACGACATGTTACCGTGCGCCGGCATACCACCACGGTACACCGGAAAGGGACTGTGACAGGACCCTTCGCACAACCCTCTCTAACCAAGCGCACCACACCACAGGTTTCGCCCCCACCTTTAAACCAAGGCAGGCAGCCCCCTCTCGTGCCTAGGTGAATCCGACAGCTGATCAACGAGTAAACCCCCGCCGACCCAACTCCATCACGCCCACCCTTGCCTGGATGCGTCGGCTAGGAAAAGTCACACTACAAGCACAACCATTACCCATGCTGGCTTGTGAAAAGTACGATAATTCTTCCAGGGTTTCCCGCGAACCGGTCCTTAATCGTCATGAGCACGACCATCAAACCATGTGCTCACAACCCACCATCAATCAGGTTTTAGTTGGACCAACTATTTAATCATTCACGATTAACCATCGTGAGCTACCATTAAATATCCATCATTAAGTAATAGTGAAGCATTAGTTATCCAAAAAGTGCGCTAATGTTTCTAAGCAGGGCTAAGCATGTTCTAACCTAGCGACTACTCAAATCATTTCCCAAGCTACCAAAAGAACAAGATAATTGGAACATAAGGCTGAGTACAATAGGTAATTAAGCCCACAAATGACATTATAAAACAATGCAATATTTAGAGAAGAGTAAGACATTCGTAATTTAGGTACAATATGTTCGAGTGAATAAGCATGACTTGCTTTGCTCTTGCGCTGGATCGACCTCTGCAACAACCTCGAAGTAAACCGGAGTGTCGGAATTACCGGAATCTAAACGAAAAATAAAACACACGAGCAAACAGGCTATAAGTCTACTAAAATAGAGAACAAAACCATTTTTAATGGATTCTAGGCATTTTTATGAATTTTCTACAACTTGAATGGACTCAAACGGAGTCCGGATGAATTAGTTATGAATTTTAGAAGATTAACTGTGTTTTTACTATAAACAGAAAAATCCTTATTTAATTTATTGCGCAATAATCCCTAGGGCTGACGTCATCGGAGAAAGGGCTGACGTCAGTGGGGAGGGGCGACGGCGCCGACAGGTAGGCCCCACCTGTCAGTGGCACGGGCCCCAGTCCACGGTGGACCGAGTCCATTGGCCGGCGGGCGAGCAGCGCCCCACGTGGCGCCGACGTGGCGGACACACGACGGCCACGTGGCGGGTGCGGCGGCGCGACGCCACGCGACGCACGCATGGCGTCGACGCGGCGGCCACACGGCGACCCGGCGCGTCCATGACGCGGCGGCGCGGGGCGACGCGGGCGACGGTCGGCAGGGGCGGCGGCCGGACGCGGCGGCGCGGGCGCGCGCGGGCGGTAGTCGAGCTGCGGCCGAGCAAGCGGCGCGGCGACGGGATTCGAGAGGAGAGAGAGGGAGAGAGGGAGGGCTCACCGGAGCCGAAGAAGATGACGGCGGCGGCGGCGCTAGAGGGCACGGGAGGGGTTGGCGCTAGGGGAAAAAGAGAGAGAGAAGCGCGGGGAGGATTTTTATAGAGGTCCAGGGGCTAGGGTTTGACCGATGGCCCCCGTATTCCTTGCCGGAGTTGGGGAGAGGGTGCGGAGTGGGGGAGATGGATGCAGGCGGCGCTGGCTTCTCGGGGAGGTGGGTGGCGGCGGTTGCGGAGGCGCGTGCGGCGCGGGCGGTGTGGGCGGCGGCCGGGCGGGGCGGCCGGCTGGGGAGGAGACGGCCTGACAGGTGGGCCCCACCTGTCGGCGGCCCGGGAGGGAGAGGGAGGCGAGACGGACTTGAGTGACGGGCTGCGGCCTTGGGCCGGCCCGGGGAGAGGGTGAGGAGGAGGCGCGTGGCCTTGGGCCGGCCCGGGAAGGAGAGGGCGCGTGCGGGCCGAGGGGAAAAAATGGGCCGATGGCCCAAAAGAAAGAAAAACTGTAAGAAAAAAAAGATGATTTTCCAGGGATTTCATTATTATGGTAAAGGTTTTTAATTGATTAAAATTATTTCTAGGGCTCTGAAAATTGCACTAAAAATCCTGTTAATGTATTTTAACATGGGAAACTCAAGAAAAATCCCACCATGCCATGACCACTTATTTAAATATATTTTTAATTAAGGTTTTGCTGTAGGTTAAAAGGAAAATTTATTTTAAACAATTTATTTCATGAATTTAAAACTAGAAGAAAAACTCCGGGGTGTGACAGTTCCTTGGGTGCTAATGAATGCTACAATTAAAAAAAGTGGCATAAGTCTATTTGCTAGTATAAAAAAATTCTCTCAATCTTATTAACTATCCCATAAAATATACTAGTTACTTCTAGCTTATACACTAGTGTATGGACGGAGGTAGTACAAATGAATTAATATAGTTCTGACCAATATTGGATATAAAAACTCCACAAACAATATTATATAATCCATAAAACTTAATTATTTTTTTCACACCCATATTGTTGTGTTTAAACAACTTGCCTTACGAGGGGAGGCTTAGAACATGAAAGGTGAAAAGAGATAGCTATAGTAAAACCCTTTCCTGACCCTCTTCCACCTTGTTTCCGACGGCTTTCCATCGACGACGATCTGAAAAGGGGTCGGGCTTTCTTTTCTAATAAGTGTAGTATAGTTTAGTGTCGGACTTCTGTGTCAAGTCCTCGTGTGTGTTAGGGTTAATCCTGTTTTGGTGTCGTCTCCATGGCGTTTGCTGAATCCTTCATCGACTTTACTGGCCAAATCGCCGTGGAGGCTTGAAGCCGTTGTTTCAATGCAACCATATTCCGATGGATCCAATGCCTCAATGCTAGCTTCAAGTTCCTCTTTTCGGTGATTTTGGACGTGGTTGGCTAGAGACTTCCGCTCCCTTCTGCTGCTGGTGATAGTTGCGGTGGTGCTGGCCAAACCAACACTTGCTTGATCCAAACTTGCCGCTCGTTGGTTGACTCCCTCGGCTGATGGATGGGCTACAGATAATGATTGGTGGTCAAGATAGAGTAGGCGACCAGATAGGTACTGCTTAACGAAGACTAAGACCTTGGTGTGAATTTCATGCTTGTTCAACTGGATGTGGTGAGTAAGTTTATAGGTTCTAACATTTCATGGTCTAAGGTTTAAAGGTTCAATTTCTCCCGATCTTCATTTTTTGTGCTATAGCTTAATCTAGCAAGACAGATGTTCTATCGCCGCTATCCAAGTCCTCTATTGATTAAGGTTGGTTAGATTTGAGGACCATCTTTCTCGAAGTTTCTATGCAGCGGTAACCATGTTGGGTTCATCATTTGGGTTGAGCATAGACCGCTTGTGCGACCTTGGTCAACATGATGGTAGTTAGTGCTCCTCAGATTTAACGGTGAACTCCATGGAAATCCTTTGCTGAGTCCAGTGAAGCTTACACCAGAACTGACAATTAAACAACAAACCTTCAATGTAGTTTCCATGAAGGCAATCGAAGGGGATTAATTGTGTGTCAAGCGGATTATATGTCAATGGAGACCTAACGATGCAATCATCACGGCAATGCCGCAGTACTCTGCCGATATGCTCCTATGTTGTTGTTGAACTTCATCAGAAAGTTTCTTTCTTTATTCAGTTAGTCTCTTTTATAATAAGATGGTTCAATGCTTTCAATGTATCTCTTCAGTGATGTACTTGGGTGGATTCTCCTGAACACAATCTTATTCAAATAAACTTTTTGTGAGTTTTCTAAATATAAATAAATAAAAAAGCCTGCCTTACAAATACAAATCGCACGCTAAGGAAACGGAAGTGCCGAGACGGGGCGGGCCCACAACCTGACAGATGTTGCCCCTGCGCGGCTGCCACCGCCGCCTCCTCTTCCTGCGCGGCGTCACCGCCTCCTCCTCCCTTCCCCTTCTTCCTCCCATCACTTCCACCTCCATGGCGGCGCCCCACTCCCACTCCCACCCCGCCAAAACCCTCAGCGCGAACCCTCCTCCGCGTACGCCACGTTCCCCTCCCTGCGCATCGCGTCTCCTCCCCTCTCCGCGGTCTCACCCTCTCTCTGCTCCCACTCCCTCTGCAGCCTCCACCGCCGGCTCGGCGCCCAAGAGGCCCAGGACGATGGCCACGGACGCGGCGGCGGCGGCACATTCGGCCTCGGCGGCGGGGTGCTCCGCGATGAAGGCCGAGTTCGCCAAGCACGCCGAGTACCTCAACACTCTGGTACGTACGCACGCACGCATTAGAGCGCTCGTCCCTCGCCTCCTTGGCGTGCGCGCGGAGACGCGTTCGCTTCTCGAGCTATCTCCTCCCACGCTCCCCTGCAGCTGTGCGCTCAAAGAGGACGCTATCGTAGAGTTAGAGGCATATGGTTTTCGGAAACTGGTGAGTGTGATCTGGTGCCAATGTGCGTGCCAGGTGCTCGGAGAAATTCCCGTATAGCTTTATGCCGCCACTCGTGCGAAGGTGGCCGCCGCCGAGTGCTTTGCTCATGAGACAGCCTTGTCGATCTCTGGAGTGCTGGTTAGCGTAGTGTAGGAAGAGTGTTTTGAGTTTTGACAGCTAAAGATTATTAACCTCACGGGGGGTGTGACGCTGCAAATCTTGTTTGTATTTTGCCAAACTGATCCTTGCTTCCTAGTTATTGAGTTTACCTGACCTCTACTTTGCTAGGCCAAAATGTTCCTTGGCGGGAAATGTGCAGCCCTGACCATGGTGTGAAACAGTAAATTTTATCCCATCTGTCGTGTTTTGATTAAAGTTAGTTTTTCAGATCAACGATCTGTCGTGTTTTGATTAAAGTTAGTTTTTCAGATCAACGAGCTCCTTTTTGTAGGGGCTTTATCATTATACATGTGCATCAGTGCATGTGATTGCCTGTAAACTTATGGCAAAGCTGCAGCTGTTGCAACATGCCTCCTCAAAGCTGCTTGAACAGTTGAACTAGATGCTAGGAGTATCTCCTAGCTCTGCTTTAAGATATGTTTCAATTTTGGGTTTAGTGTATCATGCGGTCGGCATTGCTACTCACCATTTCTTTCCCTCCTTTTATGTGCTGAAAGCAGTTATGGTAGTAGCAGGTTGTATCTTTCTTACTCATGTAAACAGTTAGCAATGTTTTGATATTTGATCTTATCACTTTTCCATATCACTGCAGAATGATAAAAGGGAAAGGCTTGTGAAAGCAAGTCGGGATTTGACAATGAACAGCAAAAAGGTCATCTTTCAGGTTCATAGGTAATTTTACAATCTAACAATTGTGCTAGTGGCATCACATTGTTTCATTCCAATAAAGGAAGAAAATTCCCCATTTATGTTTTCTTGGCAGATAATGTGATTCTGAGAGCCCCGCTTTTAGGTCACTCATTACCTTAGTTTTTTATGAATTAGTATGTCATATGATACTAAAAATATTGTTGAATGTCTGTGAACCAGTTAAGTTCTAGTATATTTCATAATCCAGTAGATCTCGCTGTACAGACAATTAGAAACTCTCCATGAACTAAGCTGTATGGAGTATTTGTTTGCTCCAAATCAAAGGTGATCAGAAACAAGATTTTAGATGAATTCATTTCTATCTCGTGACATGTTGTGAGAAGTTATTGGTAGTCTCGACCTCTGGCAATTGATCGAAGCTATCTATGCAAATGATGAACCTTCAAGTCTGAGACTTGGAGATGCTCACATGCAAGTTATCATTTAATAACAAAATCGCCCATTTATCTGACAACGTTGGAGAACTATACATAATCATCTCAAAAGCCGCTTCCATTATCATTTCATAGTCAATGACCAAATTGACCTACTCTCTGTTATTGTCAATTCAGCTACTAAATTACATGAAGCCTCAAACCGCCTTGCAATTTTATTTGCTGCTACACTTCATTTATGAATCGAACTGATTTGTTTCAGGATCAGTAAGAGTAACAAGGAAGAGGTTCTTTCAAAAGCTGAAAATGATCTCGCTGGTGTGGTTAACCAATACATCGGAAAGTTAGTAAAAGAATTGCAAGGGACCGACTTCTGGAAGCTCAGACGGGCATATACCTTTGGTGTCAGTATAAATATTGTTCCTTTATATCGGTTCTAGGTTTGTAACTGATCCAATATGTTTGTCATGACTATTTCAGGTACAGGAATATGTTGAAGCTGCAACATTCTGCAGATTTTGCAAGACTGGCACTTTATTAAGTCTCGCTGAAATCAATGATTCTTTGCTAGAGCTGGGTGACAAATCTGTTGAGCCGTTGCAGATAAATGTGCTCGACTATGTTTTAGGGGTGAATGCACTTGTGCAAAATTTGGTTATGCTAAATATCCTTTTCTTATTTTCTGCTTGAAGTTGTTGAGGGTATTTCTGTGTTGTCAATATTTTAGGTTGCTGATCTGTCAGGAGAGCTGATGAGGCTTGCAATTGGCCGTATATCTGATGGAGAAGTTGAATATGCCAAAAACATTTGTGCATTTGTACGCGATATATACAGGGAGCTGACCCTTGTGGTGCCACTAATGGATGACAACAGTGAGATGAAGAAGAAGATGGAGACTATGCTGCAAAGTGTAGTGAAAATTGAGAATGGTATCACTTCTGGGATGCCCAATAATATCAAATTCATACCAGATTCCTCATTTATGACCTTTATTTGAAAATACCGGTCACAACATGACTAATAGACGAAACATATTATCTTTTCCTTGAGTGAAACTATATACAGACATGGCATATAGACCAGTACTCAAACATGCTATATAGATTAGTAGTTAACATGCAGAGTCCTTAGTTCCTTAGTTCAGAGGTATCTTAATTTCTAATGCTTATTTGTACTAGTAAATGGCTGTTAATAATTTTTGTGACAACCAAAGATGTGGTTCTAGTATCTGCTAAATTCTAATTATATTTCCAATTTTAAATAGCACACTTTTGTTTGATGAGGTGTTCCTTTATCCAAGATCTAGTGTTCCTTTTGGTATGACTGACATCGAATTCTGTTTTTAACTGGCTTAGTTCTCTATGCACGGAGAACCTCATAACTCTGACATTTTGTTGTATTTTTTGTTTTTGAAGGATGCCCCTACTTGAACTAGTTAACTAAGTTGATTTTAAGTTTTTTTTTTTGGTAGCATGTGCTAGTCAAGTTTTAAGTGTTTTATGTGATGAAATCCAAATGTTCCAGTTCAAAATAAGAAGTGCTTAACATGACTTTGGACAGTTATTTCTTAACCTCGTGAATGATTGCAGACTGCAGTACACATAGAAAAGGAGTCCAATGTTAAACTGTAGTTGAGTAGTTGATTTGGCCTTGGATTACACATATTGAACTATAGCAATTGTTCTACCTTTTTTTAGTAGGGACAAAATTCATAAACTTGATATTGCAGCTGACAAATGAATTCTTGTGGTATATTGTGTGAATTGGGTTCTACTCTTGTGTGAAAAGGACAAATGAAAATATTTACATATGCTCTAGCATCATTTTCTTTTCGTGTGTCCATGCTTGATTAGTATCGTATTACCTTTTTGATACAAGCAGTTATGTGAGATAATATATCGCTTGATGTTGTTTGTAGACGTTTGACAGTGTTCATGTATTTTGCAGCTTGCTTCAGTGTTCATGTGAGAGGATCAGAGTACATCCCTCTGCTTGGCTCATCTGCGGATCCAGATTACTCTTTTTTTGCTGCCTCAGACTTTGACCAATGAAGCTTTTGAAGCTAGATCCCCAAACTGACATGTTAGACGAACTATTGCTCTTAGCTTCCAGCTTGTTCACCGCCTGAAATCGTTGCTGGTGTACTACTACAGCATGGAATGTGTTAAATGAAGCTTGGAAGATTGTTTTTTTAAAACTTAAATTAGGATTTCGTTATCTCCACTCCAATGGTTTCTATTATCCAATATCTATGCTTTTGTCTGACGTCTTGGATATCTCCATTTAAGTTAATAGAAATAAAGGAAATCTAAATTAAAAAAACAATAAGATCACCAAGCTAGGGAATCAGTTCCATTATAGAAAAAATAACGTAAAGCTAAATCCATATTATTACTGATCTTTTGCACAGTTAACCTTTAATCTTTACATCATTTTCTTGTCGGATTAGACACTTCTTGACAATAAGATTTGCAACTTTCTTCGCACTGCTGTACATACGTTGGGGCAACATCTACTTTGCTGGATATTTTGTATTTTTGTTTTCTATTTTGGGTGCACGGAAGTTTTTACATAATGGATAAACCGACCACTGCATATAAGAAGCACAAAGCCGTACTTAATTATTATGATGATTCCACACTATTTTAGAAAGATAAATATGTATATGTAAAATAATAGGTTCGATAAGTATCTAAAGAAGCACCCAAATTTTCGACGCGCGTATATTCTATTGTTAATATTGTTATATTGCTATCTATGATTGTTGAACACCTTCATTGTTGGAAATGGATTTGGATGTTCTCTTGTATATGTTTTTTTTTCAAAAGAAATTCAAGGCAGATGGTTGTTAAAAATTCTAGACAAAATTAACAATACAGAGTATAGTGACATCTATATATTGAGAAAAAGAAAAGATAAATTTATGTTCTAATAGTACAAGTACTGTTTATGGTTTGGATTTATCTTTGTTCTTTTTTTTTTAATGTGTGAGTGTAGCTAGACTTGTTTTCATTGTTGCCTTTCGGATCAAGTGACCTGGGGCCTTGAGAAAAAACCACTGAAGCGGGGCTTTATCACTTTTAAGATATGATAATTAAAAATTTATTTCTTGTAATTTATGATAAATTTTTAATTACTATTTATAAAAGTAAGAAGTAGTTAAATATCTAGACTGAAACTGGCCACACACGGAAGTAGAGGTGGCCAAACGGGCGGCCCGGCCCGGCACGGCACGGGCACGGGTCCGGCACGGCCCGTTTCGGCACGGCCCGTTAGGCACGGCTCATGAAACGGGCCGTGCCGTCCCGGCCCACGTGCCGAGCCGTCGGCCCAAGCACGGCCCGTGGATGGCCGGGCCGTGCCCGTGCCGGCACGGCATGCGTGTGGCCCGCCGTGTCAGTACGGGCCCGTGAATGGAAAATGGGCCGTGGACGGGGCACGGTTGGCCCAGGAACCGAAATGGCGCGGAGGGATGCGATGCGGACTTGCGGAGGTGGCTGGCGGGCTGGGCCATCGGCTAGGAGGGGTGCTCAACGGACTTGCGGAGGCGGCTAGCGGGCTGGGCCGTCGGTTGGGAGGGATGAGATACGGACTTGCGGAGGGATGAGATGCGGACTTACTACAGTAGCCGTGCCGTGCCGTGCCGGCCCGCGGGCTCGGCCGGCGGCCCAAACACGGCACGGCTACTCGTGCCGTGCCGGCACGGCCCGTTACTGTAGCAGGCCGTGCCGGGCCGTGCCGGCTACAGGTTCCGCCGTGCCTCGGGTCGTCCGTTTTGGCCCGGCCCGTTTGGCCACCTCTACACGGAAGTAGGAAACGGTGAGTCAGCCCGTTCCGTCGCCGTTAACTAAAAAGGTCCCACGACCGCGTGGCCTTGCGAGTCGCGAGCTCCAGACTCCACAGAGCCCTTTCCCCTCCACAGCCGTCGAAACCCTAGCCCCAAGGTTCCCCCGCCTCGCTGTCGCCATGGGCAAGAAGCGGAAGCTCGATTCCAAATCCCCCGCCGCCGCTAGGTCCGCAGCCGCCAGGGCCGCAGCAGCCGCGGCCGCGGCCGCCGCCGCCGAGCCCTCCTCCCAGCCCGAAGCCCTAGCCGAGGACCCGGCCTTCTCGTCGCAACCCCTGAGCCAAGCCAGCGTCGCCACCAGCGAGGGCGCGGGGGAGAAGATGATGTCCCAGGAGGCTGGCGGTGGCGAGGAAGAGGAGGTGGAGGAGGAGGTCGAGGTGGAAGAGGAGGTGGAGGTCGATGAGNGGATGAGGACGAGGAGGGGGAGGGGGAGGGGGAGGGGGAGGAGGAGGCGGCGGAGAGAGACGCCGACTCGATCCAGGCGCTGCTGAATTCGTTCCCCAAGGACCAGCTCGTCGAGCTGCTCAGCGCCGCCGCCCTCAACCACGAGGACGTGCTCACGGCCATCCACCGCGCGGCCGACGCGGACCCGGCGCTGCGGAAGATCTTCGTCCACGGCCTCGGCTGGGACGCCACCGCGGAGACCCTCACCGAGGCGTTCAGCCCCTACGGCGAGATTGAGGACCTCAGGGTCGTCACCGACCGCGCCACGGGCAAGTGCAAGGGCTACGGTTTCATCCTCTTCAGCCGCCGGTCTGGCGCCCGCGCGGCGCTCCGTGAGCCCCAGAAGAAGATTGGCAACCGCACCACGGCCTGTCAGCTCGCCTCTGTTGGTCCTGTACCACCGGGTGGCATGGCCACTAACCCTGCCCCAGCGGTAGCCCCAGCTCCAGCGCAGCTGGCACTGCCGCCAGTGTCGGAATACACGCAGCGGAAGATTTTTGTCAGCAATGTTGGTGCAGACATAGACCCACAGAAACTGCTGCAGTTCTTTTCAAAGTATGGTGAGATTGAGGAGGGCCCTCTTGGGCTCGATAAGGTCACTGGGAAGCCGAAGGGCTTTGCTCTATTTGTCTACAAGACCCTCGATAGTGCTAAGAAAGCGCTTCAGGAGCCACACAAGCAATTTGAGGGGGTTGTGCTGCACTGCCAGAAGGCGATCGATGGACCAAAGCCCAACAAAGGTGGAGGACTTGGGGGCTTGTATGGTGCTGGCACTTCAGGCGGGAGGAAAGGAACTGGTGGTTATGGAGCTCATAGTCATTCTTTGCCTGGTGCTGCTGTTGGTGGCCATGTGATGCCATCTCCAGTATCCAGTTTGGCTTCCTTGCCAGGTGTAGCTGGTGGCCCAGGGGTGAATCCTGCTCTGGGGCAGGCCTTGACAGCTATCCTTGCCTCCCAGGGTGGAGGGTTGGGTCTGAACAACATCCTGGGAGTTGGTGCAAATGGTTCAGGTTTGCCTAACCCAGGGGCTTCTGCAGGACTGGGTAGTAGTGGTCTGCCTGTGATGCCTGGTGCTGGTGGTTATTTGGGCGGCTATGGGGGTGGTGGTGGGTATGGCGGTACTCCACCAGGAGGCCCAGGAAGAAATTACATGGGTCATTAGGTAAGATCCGGATAGGTGATTGTGTCCCAACCATAGGAATCTACAAATAGTTTTCACATGTGTTTTGTGCCAAGAAATTGATCTTGCATTTTTACATCGGTAAAGAAATAGCTTTCCCTTTATGAGTCACTATATTTTTTTCTCTCTTCTTGGTTGCTTTAAACTCAGTTTGCTTTTGCATGAGCGAAGATGCTCTTTTTATGGTATTGCTATTTAGGTAGATGCTTTGCATGCACAATGAAAGTTAGGATAACATGCCATCTTGTGTTAATTTCTTTAATGCCACAATTGTTGCCATAAGAATCTGAAGTCTGCATTCTGCAATCAAAATTTCAGGGAGTTAATGCCTTATATTAGTGTTAGTAGAATCATTTCCAATAATTCTATTGCACATACTCTATATTAAGCATAGCTTGGGAAAGATTCGGGAAGCTTGATATTTGATTAATCAAAAGAAATTGAAGTACAGCTAAATAATAGTAGGAGATATGCATAGGCCACTGTTGCTAGAGGTGAAATCACATACTTGTCTGGTCTCTTTTTTAGTTAAATGATGCTTGATTTCTGTTTTATTTCTTTATCATGTCTGGCTCTGGGATTTACCAAAAGTATCCAAAGATATTTACATGCACTATCCATAGTCATTCACAATTATTCGCAAGCATGCATGGTTCATGACAAGCCTTATCATTCTCATGTGACTCAGTTTTCTCCTAACCTTATTTTGATGCGTATGCAGTGCAACTGTTCAGCTTACAGGTTGTAACATATTAGTTATTCCATAACCCTTCCCAAAATGTTTTTTTAACTGCTAGTTAATCACCATAGTACATGTATATCATTATTTCAGAAACTTAACTTTTGTACATACAAATTTTAAGTTTTTGCAGACCCATTTCACTTATTTTTATTCACCTTGCTATTTTACAGGATGCTTATAACTATTTTACTGTGGCCAGATGATTCTACGTGTTCCTGCTTCGCACTTATAAACTTGCTGTTTTAAGCTGTTTCTGGCAAATCGATTACTCTAGTGGTCAAAGTTTTCACAAGAACTTTGTTTCCTCAATCCTATCTTTCAAAATTAAGCAGTATGTACAACTATTTAGATTTTCGAATGGCCATCAGGGCTTGTGACCTTATTGTAAAAGAGCTTGTGTCATTTAAAGAACCATGGATCTTTTCTACATCGTTTTGGCTAAATAAGTGCAGTTTTTCAGCATAGATCAGGTTACTTTTTAAATGATTTAAATTAACCTGTGAACTCAATGCAGGTTACTTTTTCACATGCTTTATGTACAGGGCTCCTTTGCCAAACTTATTTTATCCTAACCTGCATGGGAGTGTCATGCAGACCTGTTTCTAAACAAAAGAGTGGATCTTTTTTCATTGTGTATAGTAACCTTTAGTATTCTCAGCCCAGTTTGTCATTGTTCTGCGTACAGGTAATCTTGACTATAGGAAAATGTTTCATTTTAGAACTTTCTAACAGAGGACACTGTTTTTCCTTCATAAATTGCACTGCTGTGCTATGGTAGATTGGTAGTTGGCTATGTTGCCATGCATGCTGTCCTGTTGTGTTGCACTGTTGCACCTGTATTCTATATTTCTATTCTAACATCAATTAGTGTTTTTACTGTTAAACTCCTAACTAGCAGGCCTTCCATATTCTTCTTTCTTTTCTCTTATTCCTTGAAGACATTTTCAGATTAGTGATCTCTCACTCAGTGCTGTTATCCCTTATCTTTCTAGCTGTGATTCAATCACAGTTTGGAGTTCAATCCGACATGGCTTCAACTGGTGAATTTCAGCGAGGCAAAACATTTGCGTGCTAAGCATCTCATTGCTGTTGCAAGCAAATAGAAATTGCTGCACTCTTTTGCATGGATGCATCATAATGCACTGAATTAGATGTGTGTTTCTTTTCTTTGTGGTTCCGGTCAGATTTCATTCATGGCATTGTACCATGTGGATAGCAGAGTTGTCTAATAGCTTGTTTTCTTAGCTTGATTATTTAGCCTTAACGATAGAAACTCATGTAACTCATGCTTGTTTTACTTGAGCCGATTCCAATTATTTAACCAGGTCAAGTTATTCTGAGGGCATTGTTTTTGTCACGCAAATTCCATCTTGTGTTTGCTTTTGTGCTGGTTTGCCAGATAATCTGCTCCAGCATATGCATATCCATCCCACCTTTCTTTAGGAATGGTCAGCCAAACGGTGCATGGATGGAGAAGCGACATGGGACATCTGCCCAGAAAAGAACCGAGAACCGGTGTTTCATCAGAAGGGTGAACGAGTCGCGACGTTGTTGGCGGCAACGGCAGCGACGCAGCCATTTTTTTCATGGCACTTGCGAACTGTATACTGCTGGATTATCATTTGGGGGACTGGCCAATGTATCAAGGATTCATTTTGCTACTCGTGAGATATTCAGGACCAGCAGATGAAGCAATTTCTGTTATACCCTCATTTCGATCCTCACGGGACAAGGCTCTGATTGGTTGAGTAAAGGGCGATAAGCTGCGGGAAAGAAAATGAAAGAGCAACGAACAATAATTTAAACACTTTTATGTCTTACAAGCGGTTAAAAAAGTCTAATACAAGAAGCACCNCCCACCCCCCCTCCCCCTTAAAAAAAGAGACCTAAAGTTAACATTTAAATTTTGGTTGCGATGGATGGAGTTGTATGTGAAACCCGATTATTCATTGGATTATTGAAACCGATTATTCATTGGATTATTGAAACGAATTATTTTGCTTCACGTTAAGGTACTTAGATTATTTGTTTAAGCTACTCCATAGTCTCAAATATAAATAACCCATCACTACAAATCCTTGTCTTAAAATAGATGTAACTTAGCATTATGAATCCAGATTATTTTAAGGAGGGAGTATTTACTATATTTATATTTTAAAATATTTAATTTATTTTTATTATATAGATAATTCATCAAATAGATAATTTATGACAATAATTCACTCAATAATCTACATTAAACATGACCTAATTCCCATAGCAAATTTTTCCTACGGTTAACTAGAAACTGATTCATATCTCTATGCTAAACCTTATCTAAGGTGTGGCTAACAAATTAGTGCCTATAGATTAGGTATATTTTGGCACAAGAATGTGTATGTAGGTCAAAGGATGAAAATGCTGTGGCAAGCCACAACGTGACAATGAAATAAGCAACCGTGTCATAAAATGTGACAAAGTTTAATAGTCTATGATATAGCCAGCCAAACAACCTCTAATTTCTTCTTTTGTGATCTTTTGTGAGTGTAAACTTACGGAGTAGTAATTTATACTCCTATATCGTTTCGGAAAAATCAATTCCCAATTTTATATTTGACATGCTAAATTCATAACAAGGAGAAAAGTGGCTTAACAAGGAGAGAGACCGATCTTTATCTATTATAAAAATTAAAGATGATTTTATACTCACCGATGTTTCGTACGTCGTCACACATTTCAGATCGAACCAACAACAGTCAAAAGATCCTGCGACAGTCCATTTATGTGATTTTTTACTTCTATATCTTTACATATATTATAAAAATTAAAGATGATTCTGTACTCACCAATGCTTCGTACGTTGCTACACATTTCAGATCGAACCGACAATAGTCCATCGATCCTGCAACAGTCCGTTTTCATTCATTGTCACCAGGTCATGATCCCCGCGTAGTCCAGATGGACCAGAGATCGATCCTTTGTCAAATCGCGTTCCCCCGTTGCGCAATCCGTCTTCGATCACTCGACAACGCGCGATTCGCATTGCACGGCTTCACTTTCCAAATGCAGATTTCTCCCATATGTTTCCCTTTCTAATCCAATATTTCAAATGTAGCCCAGTCCTTCGAGCCTTCCCAAGCATACATCTTCAAATCAACATCAGAACGATAGCCATGCATGGCAACGATGACTTCGGCTAGGCCACGCTCCGCTCAGCGCCACGCTGTTCATCGAATGCGCCTAGACCTTCACGTAGACAGCTGCAGCCTAGCTCAGTGTCGTGCCCAGCCTTCCCAGTCCCATCCATCTTCTAGGCTCAGTGCCACGGTTAAGTCTTATATCTGTGACTTGGTGATTTCTTTTATATTTATTTATGTTTATGATTTGTGGTTTTTGCGTGTTTTCTAAGTAAAAAGCGGTGTTGACAATAAAGAAGAGGAATGGATTGTCGAAAAGGAATTGAATAACAGGATGGAGCAATTTAGTTTGAGAAACTGATATGATATTCTTTCTCATATGTTTATATTCCATAATAGAATTTATCTTCTTTCTCATATATTGATTCTCCCTTAATAAAATTTGTTTGGATTCAGCAGTGCTATGCTTAACTTAACTTATTGGTGCGTTACTTTTGGATGAATTTCAAGTATTCAGATTGAAAAAAGTGATATGTTTTCTGCTTAGACAAGATAGTAAATTTGGTATTTGGTAGCTTTTTTTTAATTTTCTGTCAAATGTTAATGCAACATTTGCTCCGGCAGGCAACAACAAGAGGGTGGCTTATGTTGCGCACATGTTTGTATCACAAATCCTTTTTATTTTCTTTTATTTCTTTAGATGTGTGTCATATAATGTTTTATCAAAATAATATATTATTTTTCCGTGACAGCGCACTGGCATTTTAAAAAAATAACGAGATATTTTTTTTTAGAACAACCGAGAGAAACTGATTCGGTTTGCACTGCGATTCCTAACTTAACTGATCTTAAAAAAAAAACCCTCCTGATCCGACCCGATGTCCCGATCTCTGGGCCGGGAAAAAAAGAAGAGAGAGAGGAGAGGACAGGGCGGGACGCCGGCCGGAGCACGAAAAATCTCATCTCAGTCACCTTGTGTTGTGAAGGGCTGAGATCAGGGGAGAGATCGAGATCGAGGCGGCCGTAGCGTGGCGGAGATGGATCCTGCTAGCGTCAGCGCCAGCGCCAGCGCCGACCCGATGGCGGAGTACCCTCCGACGGCGGCTGCCGCCGAGGGCGGCGGCGGCGGCGGGCGGAGCAACGCGAGGGTGGCCGGCGTGCTCCGCGGGTTCCTCGCCGTGCAGCAGCGCCGCGCCGAGGCGTACTCCACGCTCCGAAGGTATATTATATCTCGCTGCTTGCTGGGTCCGTGCACCTGTGCAGTCCCGCCCCTAAAACCCTAGGATGGTATCAGAGGGGGGGGGGGGGATTTCTCATTGCCCTGGTAACTTTTAAGCTGGGGTTTGAGTACTGTTTGGACCCTCGTATTGCACATTCCTGTAGGCAGGATCTTGTGGTTTTAGTGACAAACTACACTGTGTATGTGATTTTTGAGGTGATAAATTGACTATGAACAACATGACATTTTGGGTATATAAGTTATTAAACTAGAAAAGATGAGCTATTGGAGATATTATTATCAGAATTATGATAAAACCTTTTCCTGGAGCACTGAAGTAGTATCACCATTGTGCAACGCTAAAATAACTGAAATTATGGCAACAAAACGGAAGGAATGTGTTGGTATTATTGAACTTATTATATGTTTCAAGTGGCATGTTGAACACAAAAATTGATATTACATATGGAAAGATGTCACTGACTGTCGTATTTGCTAACAGCAATTAAATAATGTAGGTATGTTGGTTAACCTAACTCATTCTTTTTACAGAGTTAAAATCATAATCTATACTACATTAAGCCAGCAAAACTGTTTCATGTTGAAGTGTAACTTAAAAAGTAGGACTCACAACTCACAAGCATACAATCTTGAAATGCTGAAAATCAATGCTCAAATCTAATTGTATTGCATACATGGTTTATTTTGGATACTGTGATGAAAATCTTTCATTGAAGACAGCATCGTCATATTTGACAGTTGCGACCATGCTCTTTTGTTATCTCATTTTGAAAATTATGCAGGGGTTTTTCTGAATACATGGCTAATGGAGGTGAATTAGCTTTTCAACAACTATGCGGGAGTGTCACGGCAGAGTTCAATGATTGCTCAAAACAAGTTAGGCAGTTATCACCTGACTCATCTCCTTTTATCATACAAAGTTCCATATTTAATATTGTTCCCTATAGGTTCTCGAAATGGTAGCCCTCCTATCAACGCCAGAAATTTGTCGTGGCGATCTTGCCAACTTACTGAAGGATGTGCAGGCACACGAGAGAGAGAAGTTGCATCTGGTAACCTGTCTATGACTCCATTGTGTTGTTATGAAATTTGACATGATTCAACCTTATGCTTTCTTTTCAACAGAAAATTGATTTCCTTTCAAAAACCAAAGTACTTGGTTACCTACTATATTTTGTGCGTTTAACTATGATGTAAGTAAGCTACTATGTCAGAATGATTAATCACACAAAGAACTAAAATTTGTATTTCATGGTTTCGTACCGTTTTACAAATACCAGCTCAACCAATTTCATAGAACAAATTTAACATGCATCCTGATTCATGAATTCAAAGTTCTGACTGGTCTGGAGTTGTACTTATGCTCTAGATCAAATAAAGTAATATAAACTTGTTTCCCTGATTTAGCAATAATAGTAATTGATATGCATTCAAAGGTTATGTCATATTGACTAATCTGTTTGAGCATGATAGTATCAATTGCAATAGGATTGCATATTCCTGCTTGAAAACTAAACTTTACTGATGTCCCCTAAAATATTTTGCACTAGCCTGTTATATTTACTTAGGGTGTTTGAATTGCTTGTCTAGCAACTAGCAGCAATACCTTGATTTAATGTTGAACTATTTTGTAATATACTTTTGTTTGCATTATCTTTTCTTTGTGAGGAAAAAGTAATTTCATTAATCAACACATGACATTACTGCTAAATAAAATTAAACTCAAAACTAGTCCAGAAGCCTGACAAACAATTGTTTCTAGTTGTTGTGGCTAATCACGTTTTGGTTTCATCACCTGGCACACAATCTATCTATAGGTCTCAGCTTGAAAATTTCTCAATTCACTGAACAAAGTTTTGTTTTTTTTTATGTTACCTCTGATTATTTCAGACGGCAAGAATTCAGGTGTTGAAAAAAGCTGGTCGTCCTTCGGAACGCCTGGTGAACCATGCGGATTGCAGGTCAAGCAATATGTCCCAACATGTCTGTGTGCACGTCAAAGAGATAACCGAGGCTGCTGGCACGGAGGATGCAGAGGCAGATGCTGAGTATGATGGTGCTCTCAAGGAGGCCATACAGGGTGTTCAAGAGGCAGTGACCAGCATAAACGAGCTCATGGAGGAGGTGCGCTATGAGATTGATGCCCTTGGGGCAGAAATAATTGGTAATAACTTGGCTGAAGTTGAAGAAGCTTTCCCTGATACTCTATTGATAAAATAGAAAAGTTGCCTAGGCGCTAAAAGGCAGATTGAAAACAAACAATTGACACAAATATTTTGGATTAACAAACAAGCTATTCATGTCCCTTTGGGGATTATAAAAAAAAGAGAGAGAACCGGAATAGTTGTTTCTGCCACCATTACTTCTTTGGTGTTTTGTTATTCACGAGAATTCTGAGGAATGTGGAATGCTTCTTTGGTCTCTTGTTATTCACTAGAATTCAGAGAAATGGGGGATGCAATTTTTATGGGATCAATAGAGAACGTGATCTGAAATTGTTGTGAATATTGTTATACTGAAATTGGTATACTCATGCGAGTAAGATTTTCGAAGGCCCAAGCTAACCCAGGCTTGACCATTTTGTCTGATGAGGTCACGAGATTTGATATTTGAGAGACTTTTGGAGGTTGAGAAATTGATTGGCACCTTTCATTTAGGCTGCGTTCTTTTTATCAACTTCAGATTATATCTTTCTCGTTTTTCGTTAGCACACTTCTCGAACGGTTAAACGATACGTTTATTTTAGAACTTTTAAATATCAAAGTTTCTTAAAGAATCAAAGAAATTTAATTTTAAGTTTATAATAATTAATACTTAATTATTTATACTCTAATCTCTTATCTCATTTTACGTGCCGACGAAAAACTCAAGCAAGTTAAAGATACGAGGCTGCGTTCAGCAGCACCACGTAGAGTAGAAAATTTGAACGCAGCACCACGTAGAGTAGAAAATTTTTATGGCTGTATGCACATTTTTCGAACTATTAAACGATATATTTTTTAAAAAATATTTAATTAATCATACGCTAATGACTCATCTCATTTTATTTTTCAATGTTTTCATTTCTCCTCCCAAATACACCTTTTAAGTTGGATGGACAGAAGGGTGTGCTGCAATGACAAGTATGGCTGGCAGAATGCTGCTATACACCGTTCAAGTGCAACGGCACATTACAAGTCTAGGCGTTTTTTATGGGTTTATGTGAGTTCATGCAAACAAGTGAACAAATAAATAAGGACAAAGTACTGTACCTAACTACCGACAATACCATCCAAGTACAGCAGATATCTATTTCCATGCATTTCATATTGTATGCCCTAAATGCATATCCAATCAGCAATCACCGTGGTACCAAACTCCCGACATAAACAGCAACATAATGCAGTCCCATTCATGCTACAAGCTCTTTTTTTTTTTAAAAAAAATCTCTTTCTCCCTCTCTTTTTTTACCCCGGAAAGTCCTCAAAATCATTATAGAAGACTTGTTTTGGTTAGGCACGGAAAATGTATATGTTGAGTAAACTTGTGAGTAACTTGCAAATAAATTTGTTAAAGAAAGGAGAGAAAATACTTCAGCTACAAGATACTCAATATAGACTAAATACATGCGTGCTAGTACAATTGAACTCAACTTTTAATAATCCTCGATCTTTCAGGAAAAATAACTTTTAATAATTCTCACGAAAAAAAAAACTTCACGTGCATTACAACAATATTATTGTGGCATGCGTGTGCTACAGATGATGTCAGCCTTCCTTTGATATGTACCACACTCAATCCAACCATCCACTCCAAAAACTCTTTGATCCGCACCATTCACCTTGAGGCTCTCATTACTCATTATTACCTTGAGGCTGTGAAAATATTCATATGAACTGCACCATCCAAATTAAACGTAACATATGTGCGGCATTATTACAGCATAAATTTATCTTATGCGTAGAGGCTCATATCTTTTATCTTATAGCTCATAAGTTGCTATCAAAAAATAAATTTTAAAACTTAATTTTGTAGTGTTCATTGTAGTTTATTTTTAACTTTGGTTTTTAAACTATGGATGACACAACTATAAAAAATATTTGAATTATTTTTAATACTTATATATCAATTTTGGCTTATCAGTTGTGGGTCAAACGATCAGACCTGATTCTGTTCTTAAAATCTCCTCACATGACATGAATAAAACATGCTCCATTCATTCTAAAATATAATAAACTAGTACTGGATTAGATATAATTCTGTACTATAAATCTGTGCAAAGATTATACTACGAATCTAAACAGACCTTTTATTCATATTCGTAATAGGTTATGTCTAATTTGGTTACTACTTCATTTGTCCTATAAATCTGTACAAAGATTATACTACGAATCTAAACAGACCTTTTATTCATATTCGTAATAGGTTATGTCTAATTCGGTTACTACTTCATTTGTCCTAAAATATAAGTGATTTTGGTTGGATGTGACACATTCTAGTACTACGAATCTGGATAGAACACATGTCTAAATTTATAGTAATATGATGTGTTACATCCGATTAAAATTCTTTATATTTTGATATGAAGGAAGTATATTAATATATTATACGAAGTACATATTTTTGTTTTAGATATTGTACTACCCTACTACTTTCTCTGTTCCAAAATATTATCATTTAGGATAGATTAATCACCTCCGTCCAAATTCGTTGTGGATGAATTAAATCTTATCGTAGGTAATAACATTTTGAGACGAACTTAGTATTAATTGTTCCTCCTTCAACGATTCGGTTCCCATCCATGTACGGGTACAAATGCCGAACAGACGGGCAACCAAACGCATTACTTGTTGACATTGTGGCCGAACAGAAACACGTCCCTACCATTGTGCAGTGCTCCACACTGGAGTACACCATTAAGCCTCTCAAGAAAGGAAGAAAAAAAGGAAAAGAAAAAGAAGAATCAATAAATAGAAAACAGAAGAGTGCATTGCCCGCGTGGCCGGCGTGAGGGTTTAAACAACCAAACCAACCACCACCCTCACCGCTCTTGGAGCTTCGTCGTCTCGACATAAAACGCCTCTCCCCTTATCCCCTCTGTGCCTTCTTCACTTCTACCTCTCTAATTCCCTCTTTCCCATCCCGCCTCGCCTCGCCGCGCCGCGCAATTCCCTCCGCCTCTCGCGGCCTCGCAGATCCGGCCACTGCCTACCGACGATGAGCCACCGGCGAGTGGATGCGGCGGCATGCGACTCCTGGCGGCCCCCGCCGCCCCCCGCGCGCGCGCTCGCCCTCCGCGCGGGCCGCTGGGGTGGGGGTGGCCCGGCGTTCGCGTCGCTCACCGTGCGGGAGGGGGGAGGGGAGGAGGGGAAGGGGAAGCAGACGACGATGCTGCCGCCGGCGGAGGTGCTGGTGAGGCACCCGCTGGCGATGCTGGCGCTGGTGCCGAACGGCGCCGCGCTCTTCGCGGCGGGGGCCGCCGCGGGGGCCGTGGCCAAGACGATCACCGCGCCGCTCGACCGCGTCAAGCTCCTCATGCAGGTGCGCCCCACGGGTTCCTGATTCCTACGCGCGCCCTTCAGTTCTCTCTGCTGGGTGGATGGTGTCTGTAACTCCCCGCATTTCTGCTGTTATCCTTGTATAGACGCACAGCGTGCGGGTGGTGGGGGAGAGCACCAAGAAAGGGATCGGATTCCTCGAGGTAACACTGATTGCGACTTCCTCTCCCCTTCAATTTGTTGTAAAATTATGAGCTGTAGGAGTATAATAATATAATTCTGTATTTCTGTTGTTGCTATAAAATGCCTTCCCTGTAGCCATGGAGCTGATCCAGCCCTGTATATTTGTATACTGTTGCCTTAAATTAATACTGCCATTTGCAATTTCGTGATAATTCTCTGAATTCAGAAGTGCAGCATCCAAATACATCATGGATAAGTTAGAAATGAAGTCAATGAACTGAGCTCTGTCTGTGTGTGGTGTTGAACATAACAATGAGGGTCCATGGAACACTCTTCTGTCTACTACAAATATGCAATAGTATGGTCTTGCGATTGTATGTGAACTGATTTGGAACAATGGAACTTTGGTTTACAAGAAATCAACGTAACATCTGAAAATTTAGTTTTAGAAATTTGAAAACTATTCTGGGAAAACATTAAATGAAAAAGGCATTAGTGAGGCATGAAACCTTTTATATTTAAAACAAGAACTAGTGAGGCATGAAACTAATGTGTTTATTTTATTATTACCATTCGTGGTTGCTATTTGAGGGAAAATCATAATCTATTCCAATGTACTTTGTTGAAATGCTCTGTAAATAAACATTATCTGTCTGTGAAATTGATACCCTTATACATTTATAATACACTGTAACATACTCACTGTGTCCTGAATTCATGATGCTTCTTGTATGGTTCAGAAATGAGGGTAACAATGGTTTTCAGAAATAGGCAGTGGCATGCCATTAAATTTTACTTATGGCTTCACGATGTTTCTTCATTTAGATGTTTTTAATATGACTATCTAAATGCCCGTGCTTTGCTACGGATAAAAGAAAATGTATTAATGTGTTACATCTTTTTGCTATAGGGAATATTCATCTACTCTAATTTTTTATGTGGCTATCCATTTAGATTTGATCTTTTTTAATATTAAGAAGTTCAGGGGTTAACTTGCAAAATTTACAATGGGAGTAGGTGGGGTGACAGATTCACTGCCACCACCACTACCTTCTTTTAAAGGAGTATAGATATCAGATGCTGCCATGCTGGTGCTTCATGTGTTGATGAGTTAGACACAAAGTACCGCCTGGTGTTCACATATGCTTTAACATGTTGTTTCTATGTGCGGGCTGACTTTCTTCTTAACATAAAAAATGGAAATTTCTAATCTCTTGGTTAGATGAGCTTGCAGTTTCCACTTTCAAACAGAGAGGAGAAGCATAGCTATCTTTTTCATAGATTTTACTTAGCGTTACATATCTGGTACTTAACTAATCTGATACATCTACAATTATGCAGGCTATTGCAGAGATAGGGAAGGAAGAGGGCTTGAAGGGTTACTGGAAAGGCAATCTTCCACAGGTGCTTGATATTCTGCAGATTGTGGCTCTTGCATGATTTATGTTATTCTGTTGGTCCTGTTCTGACTTAGTTTCTTTGTAAACTACTTCAGGTTATTCGCATAGTTCCTTACAGTGCGGTGCAGCTGTTTTCATATGAAGTTTACAAGGTGATAACAGAACTCTTTATCATCAGTCAATTACCTATTTTGGATTCCTGTCATTTCAATTTTCATGTACCTGCTTTGCATTCAGAAATTTTTCCGGAGAAAGGACGGAGAGCTTACTGTGTTTGGGAGACTTGCTGCTGGTGCTTGTGCGGGCATGACATCTACACTTGTAATTTATTTATTTACTCCTAAGCAATTGTCCTTATATCTAGTTTGATTTTTTTGTTTGTGTTCTGATCATTATGAAACTTCTATATATACGTGGCTACTTGCTGATAGGTAACTTACCCACTGGATGTTCTTCGGCTGAGGCTAGCAGTTCAATCTGGACATAGTACTATGTCTCAGGTAACTAACTAGTTTTATAACCTTGAGTTTTGTTTCTGGAAATTAATGTAACCTGATGACTTAACTTTTAGGTTGCTATGAATATGCTGAGAGATGAAGGGTTGGCCTCCTTCTATGGAGGCCTGGGTCCATCTCTTATAGGAATTGCACCTTACATTGCTGTGAACTTCTGTGTTTTTGACTTGTGAGATTCTTTCTACCTCATCATCATACAACGATATAAAAAAGTTGGTCTCAAAAGTAGATATTCACCTCACCCTCTATTCTTTTCTGTATGTAAGAATGAAGAAATCTGTACCAGAGAAGTATAAGAGTAGACCAGAGACATCTCTTGCAACTGCTCTTCTTTCAGCAACATTTGCAACTTTGATGTGTTATCCTCTGGACACTGTTAGAAGGCAGATGCAAATGAAAGGATCACCCTACAACACGGTTTTGGATGCTATTCCAGGTAGCTGATTTATATATAGTCCTTCCAGCCTTGGATAAACATCATCTTTTACTTACTGCATAACATTCACTTCAGTTCTCAGTTAACTCTTCCATATGCCTGTTCTACATGCTCACTTGCAGCTTGATCTTGTCCTTTATAGGCTAAACTGAAGCATTTCTTAAATTTGTCTCTGCTGAATGCAGGCATTGTGGAACGTGATGGTCTAATTGGACTATACAGGGGTTTTGTTCCAAATGCATTAAAAAATCTACCAAATAGCAGGTGCCTTTTTTTCACCGTGGTGGTCAACTATATATTTAAATTTATGGCAACACTGATAGCTAATGGTATGTTCACTGGCACGTTACTTCTCATTGCTCACAGTATTCTTCAATCCATGCAGTATTAAACTGACTGCGTTCGATACTGTGAAGACGCTGATATCTACTGGGCAGAAGGAACTGGAGAAACTAATGCAAGAAAATCAAGAGAAAATGAGCTAAGGAAAAGTTGACCTCTTTGCATGCTGCATTTTGTTTGGTTTTCCCATTTCTTGGGGCCAATTCTAGGGTTTGAATAGTAGCACATCTATTCTGTTGCTTTGCCGGATATTGAGGCGGCGTTTGAAGCAAACAAGACAATAAATTCATTTCTTTAGTGGCAATATGCCTTTAGATAGCGTCAGCAGGAGCATTAACCCTACAAGATCTTATTTATTGGACTGCAAGTATTTGGTGATCTCATAAGTTCTTCAAAAAGATCAGGATTATACCATACAGACAGATATTATGAGATGCTGTGGAGCACCCTGGTGACTGCAATGGCATCTTATGTGCTGCGAATCCCAGTCCTAAGGCTTGATTCATGTTCTTCAGTTCGTCGCCTTTATATTTTATAATAGTATGTTGTAGAAATATAGGAGATGAAATGAAAAGAGTGAACTACAGTTTAGGGAGAAGAGAATGTATCTATTTTTCTTTTTGATATTTAGGAGATCCTATCCTATGTATTTATTTAACTAGTTTTCAAGGTGTGGGGAAGTGATGTTGGAGAATTGAACTATTTTCTCATGTGTTTAGGTATTGATTGATTTAATTCTATCTTATGTGCAGAGTGAATGTTTTGTATATCCAGCGCGCACATGCAAAATTGTTATATTTTGTGCTAGAGAACTCTTTACATCCCAAGTACCCTGACTTTAAACATTTGAATTCTACACGACTTTATATGCGTACATCTTATATACTTTCCTTGCTTGCAAAAGATCTGGGTCGTTTGAATGAATTGTGATTGCAAAATAGCACAACAAACGGCATCTCCACAACAAATTTGCAACTCTGCCCCCAACGTTTTGGGTACCAAGCCCAATCGAATTTTCCTATTGGTATCATGGCCAAGGGTTCCACCCTGACCTTAAACATTTGAATTTTACACGACTTTATACATGTGCACCTGCTTATATACTTCTTCGGTTCTTCCGTCTCATAATTAATTTATTTTATACTCCATCCGTCTCATAATAAGTTTATTTTTAACTGCTTGTATTTATCCTAAAATAAATTTATTTTTTACTAATCATTGCATTGGAGTTTGTGAAAGGAGGGAATAATTGTATTGTGAGTACATAAAGTAAAAAATAATTATATTGAGATTTGATAAAGTAAGGGTATTTTATTGTTTTGGTGTTGTATTGGTTTGTATGGAATGAGCAAAAAATAATTTTATTTTGAGATAGAGGGACTATTTTAAAAAAATTTAGAACTAGCAAAATGCCTATGTGTTGCAACGGGAAAAACAAAAATTACGAATGTTACTCTGAGTTCCTAAATACTAATCACTGTTAACCATTATTTTATTTAACTCTAACCACTAATAAATTTCAAATAGTTACGCTATGATAAACGAATGGTTGAAGCAAATATTTAGGATTCAATGTACTTTGATAACATGTATTTGCTCCCATTGGAGTTAGTGGTTGCCAAGCCTGGTAGCCACGAGCTCAATATAGCCAGATCTGATGATGAAAGGCTCATGACTGCTAAATCTTACAGTTTGGTAACTAAAGAAGTAAGGAGTGGCCGACAATGTAGACGATGCCGATGAACATGAAGAGAGGCGACTATATGACGGTGGCGAAGAGGCAATCAAAAGATATATTTGTGACCAGTAGTTTGATATTTTGATTGATCGGAAAATTTTGATAATACCAATCCAAAAGATGGCACAACACAGGAAATACCGGTTAAATGCTACCTTAAGAGCTTTATGCTGCCAGTAGTATAGATAGACCCATCTGTTAATCTAACCAGAAGTAGATATTAGGCTTAGGCGGAAGAGAAATAAAAAGAATAAGAGAAGGAATGCGCTAAAGGAAAACACGTGCAATATGCCTCACGTATTGGGGCGTCTCCGACGAGTGGCTTAGGATGGGAATACTACGTTGGTACTGTTCCTCTTCCTCTTCTCGAACCCGAGCAAACAGACGTGAAGGATGGTGCTCGCGTGAGTGGCCCTTGCGATGGGATGGCGACAATGGAGCTATGCACACAGGGTGGAAACACGCGTGCGCGTGAGATCCGATCGCGCACGGCCTGTTGCGCTAGAGATATGCACAATGCAATGATTGCGTAGGCATACGCAGACAACACATGATGCGGACGGAATCAGACGAGCACACCCCTATGCGCGAGGCGCTCAAGAATCTGAATCAGATTTGGACGACCTATGAAAAATTCGACAATAGAACATCTTTAATTTTTATTTTAATAGAGATTAGACTTGGAGGAGAGTCTGTTGCACGTTGAAACTTCAAATGAGGAGCACCAGTGTCTCCTGCACCCGTCTCACGTGCACCGTACTCTACCTAGACCACCACCACCACACAGCCGGCTCACGTAAACCGCGTCCACCCACCGCGGCAACCACCCCGCCCGCTCGAAGCCTCGGGGGGCGCCTCCCTCCGCAGCAACGACCACTCGTCGTCTCTTTTTTCTTCGCCCTCGACGAGGTGGGGGAGGAGATGATCGAGAGAGACCAAGCCAAGCGCGCCCGAGATCTCCAACAAGGTTGGTACGTCCAACTCCTTCCCCTCCCCTCCCCTCCCCTCCCGATCTCGGCAATGCTGGGTTGTAGCCGCGATCTCTTCTCGGAGTCCTTCTAAATCCGCATGTGGCAGCGGCAATGCTGTGCCTTGCCATGCCATGGCCCAGATCTGTGGGATGGAGGCGTAGATCAGTGTGTTTTAGACCCCGTATAGGATCGTTGGGTACATGCCGGCATTCTCGGTGGTGGTTATGGGTAGCATTGCAGATCCTTGGCGACCTACAAGTCTGCGAAATTCACGTGTTAAACTTGTATATGCTGTTCATTTTGATCCAGTGCCATGGTGTTGTGTTGCGTTGCGTAGATCCTTCGCACGGCTGACAGACAGACAGAGTGACAGGTCTGTGAAATTTGATGACTCGTGGGATGTGAAATCATAGTCTGTAGATGCTGTTTTCTTTGCACTGCCTGAGGGGATCGCGGTGCCGTTTCAAATGCTTCTTGAGTCAACATCTATTGCATTCTTAGTGCTGATGTCCTTACATATGTATCTTGTTTGTGAAAGATCTGGTTTGTTTGAATGAATTTTGACTCAACTAACTGAACCATGGAACCCATTGTAGTCTTAATCTTCCATCCTCTGAACTGAGATTTACACTCTGAATTTTGCCTGCACGTGCTGTTGTATCATGTCTCATTTGATTCGTGGTTGTTTAAGGTCTTGCACAGTTGCGGCAAGATGGGGCTCACTTTCACGAAGCTTTTCAGCCGCCTCTTCTCCAAGAAGGAGATGAGGATCCTCATGGTTGGTCTCGACGCAGCTGGTAAAACCACAATCCTCTACAAGCTCAAGCTTGGAGAGATTGTCACCACCATCCCGACGATAGGTAAAAATCTATTCGATACTTTATATGTTTTGTTTGGATGTGTCTTTTCAGTACATTCATATACTCCGATCTTGGAGGGTTGGGTTCGTTTCTAAGCTATAGTGTCGTTAAAAAGAAAAAAAAGAAAAATCAAAATGGAAGTAGTGGTTTACAGAGGCCCCTTATTTGAAAAAGGGCCGGACTTCTTCCGTTGGTGCATGTCTTACTTTATAATTGTATTTAGATGGTGGGTCGTGTGCATTACTTCGTATCCATTTTCATATTGCGACCTGATAATGTTGGAAATATGACCAAACATGGTCGTATGGCTTTATGTATATGTGCAAGTGCAAAAAATCACTGTTAGACTGATGATAGATAGTTGTGCGTTTTTTCAATAATGCTTGTAAAGAGTGCAAAGCTAATAACAAGTTACTATTTTTCTTTTATGTCTAGGGTTTAATGTGGAGACTGTTGAATACAAGAACATCAGCTTCACTGTCTGGGATGTTGGGGGTCAAGACAAGGTAAAAACCAATTCTTCCTTACTTTTGTAACCAAAATCACTTTTCGCTTCAGAAGCCACTTCTGCAATCTGCAGTGGGATTGTCCATTGTGCTGTATTGGAATATTTTGAACACATCAGACAATAGGGAATATAGGAACTGCATACTAATATACGGTCAGAAGGTTTTAGAAACTATTTTTTTCATAACATTATGTTTTCCAAACTACAGATCAGACCTTTGTGGAGGCACTATTTCCAGAATACTCAAGGTCTCATCTTTGTTGTTGATAGCAACGACAGAGATCGTGTGGTTGAGGCAAGGGATGAACTCCACAGGATGCTTAATGAGGTAAACTTTGTTTTGAGGATGATGTTCATGTTCCTGGCTTAACCTGTTGTATGGATAACCTTGTGGTTTCATATAAAATGTATGTCGAAGATTTTGTTTCTTCATTCTATTTCTTGTTCAGAATACAACCTAACATTTTAAAGCATATAACCACCACCAAATAGTTTGGGAAGCAAGATGCATCATTAGTGACTTGATTTATAAATGCCAGAATAATACACGTTGATTTTAATTTAAGTGCAGCCAATATTCCTCATAAGACAACATAGTATGACATGATTCCACAACATTTAGTAAAATGAGTAAATTGGTTATACCATAATAAAATACCCAATTTCTGATGTCACATATTTTGCTGTTAGATTGTCATACAAGTACCCTTTTTTTTCAGATAAGCTCATAAGTGGTAGTAAGTTTAAGTTTTTCCCTAAGCCTGCAATACTCATTAACTCTCAATACAGGTATTAGACATGGTCCTATACTTCTGACACATACTTGTAATTTTTTGTTACCATACCGTTTTCCCAGAATGTTTTAAAAATAAATCTATGCTATCCAAATGCTAATACAACCTATTACACACCTAGGCCCTAGCATATGTTTTTCAGAGCTTAAGACGTGCCTATGCAAAATGTTTCTAGATATTAGTTCCATATGGTTAAGGAGTCTATCCTCTTAGGCACTCGAATTCTGCTTTAAGACACACTGACACTTGGACTATGTTACATGCATATAGGAATCCTTTTCAATCATTGCTTTAAGTATTCAGTCACATGGCATTTGCAGGATGAGTTGAGGGATGCGGTCTTGCTGGTTTTCGCTAACAAGCAAGATCTTCCTAATGCAATGAATGCTGCTGAGATCACAGATGAGCTTGGCCTCCATTCCCTGCGCCAACGCCACTGGTAATATATCGTTGCTTTTGTTGTCACTTGTAAGCTGTTATATAGCCTACTTCTCATCTCATCCATTTTTATTTTTGTACTAAATTTAATGGTCTTGTAGTCTGGTTGGTCACATGATTTCTATCTTTCAATTTTAAACTTTTATGTTTTAATATTTTACTGAATCAACCTTTTGGTTAACCTTTCTCCACTTTGTGGTCCAACTCCTTTTATCTTAAACTAAATAAGCCATTAGAGGTGAATGGCCGTTATGTATCTAATGCCATTTACATATTTTCACCAAGAACCATACTAGATCTATAAAACTTATTAGTGATGTTTGCCAATACAATTATGTTCGAATAGAATCACCTTAGCACTGGTTCAATACCTTTCCTTTCCTTTTATGAAACATTATGCTATTGTTACCTATCATAACCTATTAGATTTTGCTGTCAATTAGGTATATCCAGAGTACATGTGCCACAACAGGAGAGGGTTTATATGAAGGTCTTGACTGGCTCTCCAACAACATTGCAAACAAGGTAGTTCCCATGTGCCATTACCACATTACTTTGTCAAACAAATTGTAACATGAGTGTGTTTGGAAGGTGGTGTCCATGGTTTGAAGCTTAAGAGCTGCCAGCCCCTTTTCCAACGTTTTGATAAAATATCGTTGGTGATTTAGTTCTTTTAACAGTATCTGCCACGCTCACATCTTTCAATTAACTGCAGGCCTGATTGGATGCCCACAACACAACAGTTATATGGAGTACATTGCAGCTGCATTTTCAGAAGAACGGAGGAGCTGGTCATTTTGATACTGAGATTTGGATTATTATTTCACCGGAGTGTTCGTTGAGTATATTGTATTTCTTCGTTAGGCTTTCCAGATCTGGTTCGTTATGTTACCTAGCTACTCTCTACAACCTCTTCCTGTATTAAGACTCTAATTGTCAGTTTGAACTATATCATATATTCATATACGATACACCCGACTAATTCAGTTTTTTCTTCTTAATTAATCGTTGCTAATGCCCACCAAATTTCCTATGTGTTTAGTACTAGAACACATACCACTTTACTGTATCATCATCACATGAGTTCATAACAACTGGGATTTCTACTAAACTGAATAAAATGTCACATATTGCTTAGAAGTTAAAACATCCCCAAAATTACCAATATTACATGCTTATTACTAGCAGCAGCATCTTTATGTAAGATACTACTGCAATGTTGCAATTTGCAAATGCAGAGTTGGTACTACAAATTTGAGAGAAAGAGAGCAGTACAGTTTCAATGGGGGAGGAGCACCTGGTCGGCGGCTTGCTGCTCGAGACGGCGGAGGCGTTCGACCTCCTTGCCGAGCACGCCGCAGCGCACCATGGTCGCCGCCGTGCGCCACAGCAGCCGGAGGTCCCCCCACGGCTCGCCGGGCGCCATCCGCTTGTGCAGGTAGCTCTCGAACGTCCGCCGCTGCACGTGCTCGTCGGCGCACATCTCCACCAGCGCCTCCCTCCCGGCGTTCCCGCCGTAGAACACGCGCTGTAGCAGGTCCAGGAACCGGAACGTCAGCCGGAACTCGTCGTCCCATCGCCGGAGGTAACCCGACCGTATCCCCGCCTCCGTCACCGCGCCGGTGAGCCTCCACTCCTCGGCCATGGCCTGGCCGCAGAGGCGGCCCGACTTGGCCGCGAAGTAGATGCCCTCGCCGGAGCACCGGGTGACGTAGCCCGCCGCGTCGCCGACGAGCGCCACGCGGCCGACCACTCGGCGAGGGCGCGGGTGCTCCGGGATCGGGTGCGCCTCCACTTTGATCACGCGGCCCCCAGCGGTCTTGCCCCCCGCGCGCGCGCGGATGCCGGACTGGAGCTTCTTGATTTCCGGCTTGGCGGCGACCGTGCCCGTCCCGACGGCGACGTGGTCGCACTTGGGGAAGACCCAGGCGTAGAAGTCCGGGGAGACGTCGCCGCCGACGTACATCTCGGCGAGGTCGTCGTAGTACGACATGGCCTCGTCGGGGAGGCGGATGCGCTCCTGGAACGCGATGGCCGTCGAGTAGTCCCCGGCGCCGACCTCGCGGGCGACACGGCTGTTGGCGCCGTCCGCACCGACGACGGCGTCCACCTCGAGGACGCTCCGGGAGGAGGAGGGGCCACCGGAGTCGGAGGAGATGTAGTGGACGAGGTAAGGGTCGGTGGCGGGGTCGGCGGGGAGGGAGAGCGAGGTGACGAGGCCCGGGACGAGGGTGGCGCCGGCGTCGGCGGCGCGGCGGCGGAGGAAGGAGTCGAGCACCTCGCGGCGGAGCATGGGGATGTGGGCCCCAGGGGGCAGCGCGCGGGAGAAGTCGGCGGCGAGGTTGGACGGCGAGAGGACGCGCATGCGGGTGACGCGGCGGTCGACGAGGTCACGCGGGATGGCGAACTCGTCGAGCATGCAGAGCGGGATGGCGCCGCCGCAGGGCTTGGCGCCCGACGGGTTGCGCTCGAGGAGGAACGCCTGGGCGCCCGCGGACGCCAGCGCCTCGGCCGCCGACGCGCCGGCGGGGCCGCCACCCACCACGGCCACGCGCAGCGGGCGGCGCGGCGGCGCGGGCGTGTTGGAGCTCGAGCAGGAGATCACGAGGCGCGCCGGGGATTGGCAGGCGGCGGCGGCGGCGGCCATGGTTGATGCGTCGCCGTGGTTTGGGCGAGATGAGATGCGAGTGGGAGATTGGAGTGTAGCGGTGTTGTCGAATTGTTTTTGCGGGATTCGAGTGGGAGATTGGAGTGTAGCTCCGGCCGCGGCATGGTGCTACACTGCTACAGCAAAAGCTGGCGCCACAGCTCGAATTTTTATGAATTTTGGACACGGGGGGTTTGATGAAATTTCAGTGTTTTTCAAATAAACCTTAGTTTTCGATGTCTTTTTTAGCTAGAATATAGGGTTAATTGGATCATATGATCTATCTGTGTTTTAAAATAACTCAAAAACATTTCTTCAACATGAGAAGATACCATGTTGAAGGTTAAATTAGATGGTTTTGTAGTCCAAATTGAATAATGTTTGGTTTTAAAGCTGAAGATTTCTTTTTTATTTATTTTTTAAACAAAAAAATGTCGTAAAATGAACTTCTAGTTGCTGTAGTGCTTTCAAAACTAAGCTTTTCTTTTGAGATGAACTATAGTTGTTTTTCATTACAAACTTGGTGATGGCCTGGAGGGACTACGCCTACCAGGAAGGTGGGCTTCAATAATTCAATCCAAATTTTATCATGGCTGGTTACTTAAATTACAGTTTTGGAGATGCTAAGGCCCTGTTCTAAACTCATAGAACTTTAGATAAAAGATAAAAGATTATCGTGACACGCTTTTCAAACTTTCAAACGGTACGTTTCGTGCGAAAATTTTTAATATGAAAGTTGCTTAATCTATTTTTCAAGTTTGTAATAATTAAAACTCACTTAATCATACGTTAATGTCATCTCGTTTTACGTGAAACACTTTATCTTTATCTTCGTTATCTTCAGGAGATTCAAACAGTATAATACTATCTCTGTCTCAAAATATAAGAACTTACTATCAGATAAAACATATCCTAATACTACGAATCTGAACATGAACTAAGATATATCCCATCTGGTTCTTGATTTTTATATTTTGGGACGGTGGTAGTACGTTATTTCCATATCAACCTCCATGGTTAGTAAAACTGTATGGTAACAGCAGGGAAGAGTACACAAACATGCCGACATAAATAACAAAAACCTTCTCTGACGCTTCAATGTCAAGGTACGTTTGATTTCAGAGATGAGATTTCTGCCTCTCACACAAGTTAGATCACTTGGAACAGAAACACAGCATGCATACAATCTGTTTCTCTATCAGGTCTCCATATGCACACAAGTCCTTGAAAAATGGATAACGGAATACAATCACAAGTGCGGGTTGTCAAGGTAATCGCCTAGATTGTTATATTGGATTTGGCAACTGCAGATCATGCAAACACAGGTGCCTGATGGAAACCTCCAGCTCCCATCTCATGGAATTGTCTCACCTCCGTTGCTACATATGTATATGATCTGTGGTAAAAACTTGTAAGTATGATGAAGGTAGATTGTCTTGTAACTGAACTTCAATACTCTTAAGAATACTGCTTTCTTTGAGAACAAAATAACAAATAGTACCTCAAATGGCTGATGATGCTTGCTGATTAGTTCCGGTGCTGTCATCGATGGGCATTCCCCTGTTAAGGAACCTGTTAGTCATGTGGATGTGGAGAGAGTGGGAGGAAGGTAGGGAGAGAGGGGGAGTACAATTCTTTAGATGCAAGTTTAAGCTGATCAATCTGATTCTGCAGATCAACACATGCAGCTTGAATAGCTATATTTTTCTGACACAGCTCCTGCCATTCCGTCGTCAAGGCATGGAGTTGACCACCAGTGTTTTGCTGATCAAAACACAAATTATCAGCTTGGCTGTGAAATATGACATGGTTCAAATTAAGAACAAGAGCAAGAGTACATTTATTACCTGGTGAAATTTCCTCTCGCGGTTGACAGTTTCTATCTTCTCATTGTATTCAACAGCCATCTTTTGCATCCTATAAAGAGATCAACCCATCACATGCTGCTAGAATGATGAATGTTCACATGCTGCTAGAATGATAAATGCTATATTCAATTAGGTACCATGCAGTCAGGCATAGAAATAATTTACCATCTAATATTGTTACAGTGACAAGTAACATTGAGACTTACAAGAATATAGAAATAAGTGCTTCACTGGAAGTTTAAACAGCTAAGCTGCACTATCAACATGAGACCAGAGTCTACAAACAGAAGTACTGAAATGGCTCTAAACAAATCTCATGAATAACACAAGATACATAGCTCCAAATTCAAAGATAAATAGACTTATGTCACAATAGCTTACCTAGACAAAACTGATTCCATTTGTCTATTCTGAAGCTTCCAAACCTCGACACCGTACTTCAGCATTAGCTCCAGATTCTCTATCCTGCAATATTAACTTTCTTTCAAAACAAATAATAGAAAAGAAGTATGTCTGACATCAGACCATAGATGATAAGAAACCATGGTCAGAAAAAAGGCAGTATATTATACACAGAATGCATACAGCATTCAAATTCCAAAGTAACATACTCAAAGCTTTACATATTCAATCATAACTAAACTAGGAGCTTTCGTTGTTAAGTAAATTAAAGCTGACATTAGGCAATACATGATCAAATACCTTGGTGATTTTCCCCAAGAGGCACTTAGCAAAGTAAAGGGAAAAATTCTTCTGCTATGAGCATTATACAATCCTCCAATCCACAAATTATCAGTGTATAAAAAAATCTGTTATTTTATCAAAATAATACTGCTTGTTATTTCAAATATACTGCAGAAACCTTTGTCAAGCAGCCCATCCAATTTACTCTGATACTCTTCTCGGCCATTTTCTCAAAATCTATGTTTTCCACACCAGGGAATGCTTAAAAGCTATGGTAATGGAAAAATTATCAAAAGGACATGCCACAGGAAGACACCAATCCCTGTGATCCTATCACAATCAAATGCACAACATAACCTACTGCATGACCTGTGATGGTAATCTTATTAGTTCAGTACCATATGGCTCTAGTGTCTTAATACATTCCTTTTTGTGTGTGGAGAAGTTCTGTAAAGATTATAAGTTTATAACAACACACCAACAATGACTATGGCCACTTCAGTGATTGACAACTGAAAAATTTGTAACTTGAAATATTACGAAGTGATTGCCTAAACAGAGCTGCCAATGAATACCTTCATTAAAGTAATGCCAATTCAAAACCAAGTAACCAGTCTTACCTTATAATTTGATGGTGCAGCTGGCTCTGAGCATTTCGTAGAGCCTGCCTCCAAGCAGCAACGTCATTCCTCTTGTTCACTGGAGGTGGCTCCAAACCATATCGGGACATCTCTATGGTTGCAGGAGGTTTGCCAGCTCTAACACGTTCATACTCTTTAGCAAGCATAGGATGATTCTAGAACAGAAGTGCCAAATGAGAACATGACATAATTTACACTACAAACATCACTCATAGAAGTATCAAATAATGAAAACTCATAAGCCTGTAAACATATTTGCATGATGTGGCAAAGGAAAGTTCTAAAAAGTTCAAATCCAAATTGTGATTCAAATATTTTGTATAATTGCATTAGGTAAGCAACACAAGCCTACAACGAATTAAATGATTGTACTTATCACCAAATATGATTCAAATATTAATTTCTTGTTGATAGAAGTGTTGCAGAGATAAGCACAGATCCAAAGGGGCAAACTTTGTAAAAAATAATTAAAAAAAGGTATTAACTCCTCTCTTGCTCTCTGAGCTCTAAGACAACTATTTTGGACCAGAGTTAATATAATAGAGCAAACATCTATACTGGTACACCTCAAATATTCAGATCAAATCATCAAAGGATGAATGCCCCTTAAATCTAGTTGTTTTTTATTTTACATAATTATTCTTCATTGAGTGTCCCGTGCACTTTTGCTACCTCAAGTCATATTATTGACTGTCAGGCTCAAATTTGCTGTAGGTTTAGCTCCATGCACACAGAACATGGAAAAGAGCTTATATTTCAGTTGGTGCCTCAAATTGCATACTAATTTCTCTAACATCACTCCAAATAACCAATCAGTAGGGTCATTTGGTTGTCAAGAAATGTTACCAAGGAAAAAAAGTGAAATATTTGCAGCCAAAACATGTTGCTATTTCTATTTGCAGGGTGAATCTAGTAAAAATTATCAATTATTATTATTTCAGAAAATTTGAAGGTATGGACCATCAGGCATCTGTCCTCCATACAAGCTAATCAATTGAAGCATGTGGCAACAAAAAAAAAATCTCTTAGTCTTTCCAGGATCAGCTTTAACATCCAGACATTATATAGTAGAGCAAAAGATTAAGTTTTACAAAAAAAGGTTCTAAACAACTGCAAGCAAGCCACATGCTCAGCTAATTAGCTAGTATATATAATCCAAAATTCCCCACCAAGAACAATAGTTATAAAACCAGTTCTATACACAAACAGTTCTAAAGGAGCGTAATTTACTTGTATTTAGCAATGTACTCTCGCTTTCAAGTACATAACTACTAACCCTAGACACCCCCCAGCCTCTAACCCGTTTCATTCTTACAAGTTAGAACCCTAACGCAAATCACATCCGAAAAAAGAAAAGAAACATTCCAGTTTTTTGGCCTAACGATAGCTCAACGCATCGACGCGACGCCTGAACTCGCCTTGCTCCAAGAAACCGTAAAGGGGAGATCGCGAATCTACCTCGAACCCGATGGCGGGGACGGGGGGGAGGTCGCGGAGGAAGTCGGCGGGCTTGCGGCTCCCGCGCCGCATCTCCTCCTCCACCATCCGGTCCACCTCCCGCTTCACCACCGGGTCGCCGTAGTCGCCGTCGATGTAGGGCAGCGCGTCCACCGCCTCCGCGTCCGGCGGCGAGCGCCACGGCGCCCCGGAGGACGCCGGCGGGGCCTCCAGCATGAGCACCTCCCTCGTCCCCGACGACGACGCCATCCCGGTGGCCGCGCGCCGCGGGGTCGCAGGGGAGAGCGAGCGAGAGGGAGGTGGTGGTGGAGGGAGGAGGGTTCAGGGTTGTCGCCGCGGGGGGAAGGGGAGAGGAGGAGGAGAAGAAAGGCTCGTGTCTTCCTCTCTCTTTCGCTTACGGCCCACTGGCCCAAGGCCCAAGAGTGGGTGCAAGCCCCGCCAATTGGGCCAGACAGGTGCGGGCCAGCTCTTTCTTTCTTTCTTTCTTTATTGAAAAAAAGTCTACTTAACTACCTTTAAAATATTGGGGTTCGCCTATTTAACTCTTTTAAATAATATGTTTTTTTATAAAAACAACTTTTTTATAAAAAATTTTGTAAAAAAATATATCGTTTAGCAGTTTGGGAAACGTGTGCGTAAAAAACGATGAAGTAGAAATTGAGAAAATAAAGTGTCGAACACAGCCTAAGTATGAAACCAGATATTTTACTTCCTAAAATATATAGAATGATTCAAATAATCCTAAAGTGATTTTATAAGCGGTTTTAACTATGTAGATTATGACGTGCACAGTGACAAGGCGATGGTGTGTGTTAAGTATTTTTGGAACAAGCATCACAGCTTAGAAAATAGGTTGTTTGGTGTGTGTTAGGTAGACCTTTTTCTTCTTTCTTCATTTTATTTACATGAGTAATATACTGGTCCATTGTTCAAAGGTAATTGTGAGTTTTGACTCTGACTAGGCAAACTTTGTCCATTAACATTTCCCAAAAAACCTAATTATTATCATCAAAATTATATTATTAGGTTTGTAATCGAGAGTACCTTATCTAGATAGCTGCATTGGTTGCCACTGCGCCGCAATAGCAATAGCTTAAGGCTCTGTTCTGTTTGATTTGAATTATTGGACGGATATTGTCATGTATTATCTACTTAATTGTAGAAAAAAGTTAAATATTTTAAGGAATAAACTTAACAAATAGGTTAAAACAATACAGTGAAGAATTATTTTAAGAAAAATATTTTTTTCAAAGCGTGAAGTAAATAGTTCGTTTCAATAAACCCATGAGAATAAGCTAAAAAGTTAGGCTAATAGCAGTACAGCACTGAAGCTGTGCGCTGCAGTTGCCTAGGAGGCCTAATATTTATTCAAAATTTTCCGCTTTGATGTTGCTTTTAAGAAAATGCAAAGGTAAAAAATTATCCGACCTTAACAAAACATGACAAGTACTGACGAAAAGGGGAGTAACATTTGTGGCCTCATCATTTATCCTACAATATATTAGTCATAGTTAAATTTTAAATTTTAATTTTAGTTTTAGGTTGATTTTTGGGTACTATTAACATAGTTTTCTTTTTAGTATTTGGCTTTTAAGTTATTAAGAATATATATATATATAAAGTTTTATCTATAAATTGTTTTTAGTCACTAATAAATCGTTTTGACATATAATCAACTCTTGACCAATTGATGGGGGCAACACTAGCATTGCAAATTTTCTAAATTTGATACAGGTGCTTGCATTTATGACTGATTATTTTTTTGCAGTGGTAGACGATATACCCGTCGACAGCGAGGCAGGTGTCTTCGTCAATTTTAATATATACTGGTCTAGTTTTTCAAAAGTACTCATCAAAATAATTATGTATGTTTATAAAAATAAATATACGTGTGTCTACATTTACACAGTGTTTAAAAAAAATCAGTACTACGTACTATAACTAACTGCTCCCTGGCTGCTATATTGAACACGAGATTTGACCTGTGAGGGAGACTAGAGCATCTTAAAGCGTGTCCACGTCATTAGTAATTAAATGTACCATATCATTAATAATTATAGATTCCGATCAGCGATCAGCCTGATCGAATCCCTCTACCATCCTCCTTGACAACTCGACATGACACATTACGCCCTTTGTGTTAACAAAACGCCGAGAGCCATTCTAGAAGAACATGCACATGTTGAGTACTCCTACTATCCTAAAGAAATTTTAAATGGATATGATATTATATTAAATCAATTCAAAATTTTTAAGACAAAAGAAGTAATGGCTTTAGGCCTATAGCATGGAACCATGAGGATCCAAAGTCCATCAAACCGATGCCGGGTGGCGTTTTGGCGGATATATATAGACATCGTTCCGAAACATATACTTACAGCCTTACCGGTTAGCCTAATAAGTCAAAGTTAAAGTCAATATTTAAATTATTAAATTTAATTTTAAAATTGATTTTAAGATATTTTCAACGTATTTTTTCAGCATTGGCTTTTATGTCATTAACAACACATATATAAAAGGTTTACCTTATATTATTTTTTATTTTCTAATAAACCAAAATGGCTTAGTAGGGAATATGAGCAATCAATGAGGCTTTTAGTAATTTTCAATCCATTGTTTCGCTTATTCATATGCTTATCCGAATCACTTATTAGCAAATAAAGAAAATATTTGAGAGTAAAACTTTTATATACGTTTCCTTAGCAACTCAAAAGCAAATGTTGTAAAATAAACTACGATGAAAGAAAAAAAATCAAATTCATAAAATTCAAATTTTGGCTTATAATTATAAACATAAGCCAAACAATGAGGCCCATTTTTACTATTTCAATTTTGCCTAATAGTAATTTTAAGATGGCTAGGCTACAATGAACAAAAGTTTCAGGGTTATGTTCAGCGTGCAACAAACTTAGAAAAAACAAGATGTTTTATATTCTAAGTATTTATGTTTTTTTTGAAAAAAGGGAGTGGTCAAAGCACATATGAATAGTGCATCAGTGCAAGTATTTAGAAAAGGAGGAAATGACTTTTTAAATATTTCATATGTATATATCTTTTTTCAGAAATTTCAGAGAAATATACATAATACATGCATTGTCCTGTCCTGCCAACGCCTAACAAGCCCTTTTGTTGTCGATTGAAGGGACGACGCGGATTGTATCATACATCGTTTAGCGGGTGAGATTGTGCCCTTCCCATGGTTTGGCTCGCATGCGCTATACCACTGCCCGCTGCCATGCTCGTGTCGTGTGCACCGTGCCCCCACACCTCCACGTCGTCATTCGCTCGTGCTGCCTGCTCTTCTCACCCAATCGCCACGTCTTAGCTAGCGACACCCGTGTTGTTGTCTGATGGATAGATGACATGGCCCAGTGTCGCTCAGTCAAGAGGTGACAAGGTGTTTGTCGCCCGTTGGCTAGCGACACGGGTATATTTTCATCTTTTTTTACAACATAATCTATTTTTATAAAATTGTAGGAAAATATATCTTATTTTAACGACCTTAAAAACACAGTCATCCTTGTTTCTCTAAAAAATCGCTCCTTCTCTTAGAAAAAATTCCCATAGAAAACCATAAAAAACTAGTGTAATTGTTCCCCTTTCTCCTTAAAAAAGACCTATTCCTCTTTTTAAAAAATTCCTAAAAAATGGTAAAAACCATCCTTAAAAAATTCTCATGGTCCCTTACAACATATGTCCATGTATTTGTGGAAAAAAAAACCGGATCGGATATTATCCGATTCGATCCGCTCCGAATTCGTCCGAAGTGACGATATGGTAAGAGTTTTTAGCTATCCAACGGATATAGATGTGGATAGTAACGTGTGGATGCGGAATATACGGTGAATGATTTGGCGGATAATCCGATTTCGTAGCCCATGTAACCACTCAATTTGGCCAATTTGGCACGAGCAATTTCATCCGGCAAACATTCAGCCCATCCAGATCCAGGTCACAAAATCTCTTAAACTCACAACCTTCACGATACATAATACATTACGTTCATATCCCAATTTTTCATCAGTACCGTATGTATTGATTAAATGCTTTTGGACAAATGATATGATAATCGTTAACATCATATTGTGATATGATGTGTGCTATCATGTAAATTGTGATATTGGTATTGTATTATTTCTCATTGTATTTTTGTATCGACTATATATATGTCATATCCGATTATTTTAATCCGTTTTTGAGCCGAGTCCGCACCGGCTCCGCACTCGACATTCGAAACAATCTGCTTCGCATACACATTCACACATTGTTCACACTGACTCTAAATTCACTTAAAAAATATGATATAGGATATGCTATGACTTCTATCGGTCTGAATCCGATTGGTTTTCACTCTGGCACGGCCACTCTCCTATCCGCTGGGTGGTGCACTCCATTCCAGTCCACACCTGACACCTCGTCCGTCCGTCCGTCCCGCTCACGCCTGCCGCGCATCACACCAACCAAACCAACCACTCCCCCCCCCCGCTTCACCCGGCATCTTTTGGCAGGTCGTACACGCGGGTCGCGGCTTCGCCTTTGCCACCGCCCACGGCCCAGTGGCCCACCACGGCGGCCACCACCATCCTAAATCCTAGGAAGGAAGGAAAGCCCACCCACCGTCTCCACTCTCCTCGCCTCACCCCCACCACCACTCTCCCACCGCTGCCCCTCCCCTCTCTCCCCACCTCGCCGTCGTGCCACTCGGCGGAGACGGCGGGCGCTGATCCGCGAGCGGTGGTGCATCGATCCAGGTTGGTTCTGTTCCAGTACCGAGTTATCTACGCGATCTAGGCGGCACGGCCAGAGATCGGATTTCTCTCTCTAGGTTCCGCCGCTGTTCATCTTTCATGTGTCGGGGCCGGGGTGCATTAGGTATATTCGTCCGTATGTTGTATGAAGATAACAGTACTAGTAGTAGTTGTAGTAGCAATTGCCACCGGATTGTTTGCGTTGACGTGATCTTGACTTCGTCTGCTTCTCGTGTAAAATCCGCAACGACTTAGCGGTTGCCGGATCCGGCTTATAGCGCGAAGAGAGGGAGGAGGGTCGGCTGAAGCGCTGCTGATGCCTTTGCAATCGCGAAGGAGGAGTTGCTAGTGGTGTGCATGGTGATGCGTGCTGCTTCTCTTTCTTTTACTTGTTGGCATCTTGGATGGTCAATTTTACTTGAGAAAATCAGTCTCGGGTCGCAATTTTGTCTTCTGTGGAACTGAACCGGCTGGTAATTCAGAAGCACGGCCTTCCGAATTCTATGAAATGCTTCTCATTTATGATACTGCTCTTCCAGCGACGTGAGAGCAGTTAGCTAACCATGTACTGATATTAGTTAAAGTAGCATTTGTTGTTACTTTTGTATCTCAACTGAGTTTTTGTTAACGGCAATGTTTTTTTCTCGCACCTGTCTGATAAGCTGTTATTCTGTTGTTTAGTTGAGATGGTTGCCTTCATCCAAAGGACCTAAACAGAAAGTAATTCATGCGTATTTAATACTCTTCTGATCTCTGATGGTATTTATGGCTTTTCAGTTCCATATCTAGTGGACCCTTCTCTGTCGAGGTACTAAAATGTCCTTTCTATTCAAGTCAAGCAATGGTGCTACAACAGAGAAAAACTTGACCCTAGAAGAGCAGCAGGAAAAGGTATTGAGAAATCCTTCGACTGTATGTCTCTGCGTACTTCGATTTAATTACTTTCGCTTTGAACCATTTGCTTAGTTGCTGTGCTATCTACTGAACAGATTAAGTCATGACTGTATATCTCTGTGTAATTCGATTTAATTACTTTCGCTTTGAACCATTTGCTTAGTTGCTATGCTATCTACTGAACAGATAAATGACTTACGTAAGGAGCTTGGTGAACACTCATCAGAAGAAATACAAGATTTCCTTTCGGATGCCTCGTGCTCGAGATTTCTTCGAGCAAGAAACTGGAACGTGCAGAAAGCAAGTAAAATGATGAAGTCAGCTGTAAAGTGGCGGACATCATATAGGCCAGAAAAGATTTACTGGGTATGCTTGTGTTCATGATCAATTGAAGATGCATTTGTTTATGGGTTGTAATAGAAATAGCATTATAACTGAAACATTGGTGATGCTGAGAGCCATAGGTAATTATTCAATGAGCATATAAAGTACTCTCCATCCACAAATATAGGCATTTCTAGGTTGTTTAGCAGGGATTAAGGTTAAGGCGAAAAGACTTTGGTGCCCCTCATTAAATGAGGGATGGTTGGGGGTGGGAAGGTAGTTTGGGGTAAGGTGGGAAGTAATTTCAATGAGAGGTGATTGATGGGACAAGCAGCACTATAGGAGTCCTTATACTTGTGGACAAATTTCAAACACTTGGACTGCTTATATTTGTGGAAACAGGGAGTAGCTTATTACAGGAGGAATAAGTGCTGTTAGTGTTAATTTAGACAGGATTGTGCTAATAGGAGGATAGCATTCTATTGAATCATTGGGGAGAACACATTGTGATGCTAAAGCAGAACATACTCAATACTTAGGAAGTAACTGCATTTCCGGGTTTATACAACATAATGTAAGCTTATTGCCCTTTCAACCTTCAGGATGATATTGCACATGAAGCAGAGACAGGAAAGATATATAGGGCTGACTACAAGGACAAACATGGAAGAACTGTTCTTGTCCTGAGGCCAGGCTTAGAGGTTAGTGCACTTTCTGCAGAAAGAAATCTGAAAGGAGTTGCATTAACATCATAAGAGTCTTGTTTTGATATAGCTTGTGCTTTCTGTTTACTTTGTATGGATCTACTCATCTGCATTGGATGTTCATATGCCAACCATCTAGTATGCTCTGAAATCAGATTGGGATTATACCTTCCAGATAAAAGGGACATAATTACTTCTCCATACAATTTGTGCAATGTTACCATATGTTATCCTTGCTGCTATGAATCAAATCGAGCATGTGGATTACAGAGGGATACATACATCTTTACAATTTTAGCTTGAAGTCAATCAGCATTAGGAAAAACCAAAAGGAGAATCTCACTCTTTGGTTGTGATTTTATTATTCCAGATTTTTCTTGTTGTTTCTCAAATCAATTGTGTGCGTGTGTGTGTGTGTGCATTGCTAGATCATTTGTTATGAACCAATATTTTGTGACAGCTATGCCACAACAGTTTCCGGTTTGACTGCATGGTATGTGCTAATTTTACATGTTTAACTTTGAAACACAACAGAACACTACCTCAGGAAAGGGACAGATCAAATATCTTGTTTACTGTCTGGAGAAAGCAATTATGAACCTGACGGAAGATCAAGAGAAGATGGTGTGGCTGACAGACTTCCAGAGTTGGACATTGGGAAGCACACCACTGAAAGTAACCCGAGAGACTGTGAACGTCTTGCAAGACTGTTACCCTGAGAGGCTTGGGTTAGCAATCCTTTACAATCCTCCTAGGATATTTGAGTCCTTCTGGAAGGTGAGAACAACCTTAAAATATCTTGAGTACAGTTATTCTTTTGTCCGTGTTTACCATATTGGATTTTTACCGTTCTACCACTCTTGCTAGTGTAATTTTTTTGTACCTCCCTAATGTTGAATGTTGAGGTACTGAATTAGAAAGTGTGTATCTTCTCAAGGACAGTAAAATTAATCTATTTTTAATGTGTTACTCTGTTGTCGTGAGATCAGGTAGCGTAACATTAGTTACTATATTATTGGCAGATAGTGAAGCCATTTTTGGACCATGAGACCTACAAGAAGGTGAAATTTGTGTACTCCAGTGATAAAGAGAGCCAGAAGATAATGGCTGATGTCTTCGACTTGGACAAGCTCGACTCAGCATTCGGAGGAAGGAATCCAGCTACCTTTGAATACAACAGCTATGCTGAACGTATGAGAGCCGATGACATTAAGATGGGTTCTTCATGCAACTCAAACGGCATCACCCTTCCTCAGGGCCATCCACATGTATCCATTGACAAGGAGGCTAACGGTGGCGATTCAGACGCCTCAAGTGAGGCCTCCTTCTATAGTGGAACTGACTCCCCGAAGCACGAAGAGGAGGGAGGTAGCATACCGGCTTGAGAGCTTAGCTGAGTTGAACTGCTTGCTTGCTCCAGTCATGGGATGGGAATATCGGATAGGTCAATATACAGTTAGCTAACTAGGATGGAACGTTTGGACCATCGGCTGTGATGCATTGACATCTTCCTGAAATATAAATGAGAAAATTCTGATGGATAAATTCGGTCGGGGCATTTCTTCGCTGCCGGCCTGGCGAAAAAAGAAATTCTGATGGATACCCTGGCATTCCTCCATAATAAATAATTTGATGTGCCGTGTACTTGTATGAGTTCAATTCCTGTGCATCTTAGTATTTGCTAGCTTTGACATTTGTGATTGTTTGTTTCGTGCTGTGCCAGAAAGGAAATGGCTTGTCAGTGATGTGCATCTTCAGGCCTCCTTTGAAGACGGGATTTTGAAATACATTTTATGGGAATTGAATTAATGCCTATAAAATTCTTGCATTTTAAAGGAGCCCCTTAGAATGGGCAAGCTCGACTGACTCAGCATTAGCTCGGTTGAGACTTGAGAGATGGGACAAATCAAATGGGTCAATGACAGTCAGCTACGTGTAGACCTGAATGAATGTTTGGACCCATTTCGCCAGTTTACGAGCTGGAGGATAACTATTAATTATATATGTCTTCTGTTCATGGTATCATTGAAAATCCGAACTAAAAGTTTGGGCAATCACTCGTCTCTCGATAATAAATGGGAAGAAAACAGGATGGATAACACGTTGCCTTCCTCCTCAACAGAATAATTTGATGATATGTACACTTCAACTTGCATGAATTGATCACTCCTGAATTCCTTTTTTCTGGAACAAAAAGGTCACCCAGTCCTCATTTAAAGAAACAACTTTCCAGAGTTACAAATCGATTGTAGACTACGAAAACAAAAAGGAAATCTGGGAACATGCATGTAAGCATGTTCTATGCAAGTATCTGTCAGATCTGGTATTCACGGGCCTACTTGTTTGAGCTGCAGAATTATTATTATTTTGTTTGTGTGTGTGTGTTTTACTTTTAGCACTCGGTTTTGGCTTGAGGATTGTAAGTGGCATATGGGCCCGATTGATTCTGTTAGTCAGTCATAGTGTATCACTATTTGCCAATAAAAACTACTACATTTGTTAAAATCTTTGACACCTTAGCAAGCTTAAGAGAATTTTGTCAGAACCGTGACTACAACCACACATCCCCATTCAACTATTTTTCTTGTATCCGCGATTGTCCTCAAAGCTTCAGCTTAGAAAATATGTATTCTAAGGTCGGAGTAGACCTAACATAGTTCATCTGCTTGAGAGCGACAAATTCATCAGTTGACGACCTTAGAACAATCGTCCTGCTTTGTTGGCGGACATGCAATAGAATTTGATTATTATTTTAAGAATTGTAAATATTGTTTTTAACAAATACTTGATATAACTAATATTTGCCTAGGCTCTAAAACTTTTCTATATCCACCACCATTGATCCGATTGGCACTTCTGAACAAGATGATCCGATCTCCCATCATAAGCAGAAGTTGTCATCTACCTAGTAAACAAACCTGTTTTCCTTTGTGTAGCAGTTCAGAATTATGCCCCAATTCCTCTTATAGGTTATCACGAGGATGCATAACAAGTTCCTAAACCGTACGATTTTCCCAAAAGCTTCTTACATATAAATTGCTTACATAACTTTTTAAAACAACCAGTTAACACTACTAAAAAAACATTTTTTTTCATATGACCAAAACCTATTTTTTATGCGATTGAACTATCCGTCTGCCCCAAAAAATCTGCGAAAATAACAATTTTTTCATGCGGGTGGCACACCCGCATGTGCGGGTGCTTATGACAGCCGCATGCAAAAATAAAAAACCAAAAAACCTCAAAAATCAAAACCCTAGCTCGTTGGCGTCGGCGTCCGCCGTTGCTGCCCGCCGTCGTTGTCGCTGTGTGGGGCTGGGCTCCTCCCGCCGTCGCCGGTGGATCTGTGCGGAGCCAAGTGAGGGACGGCCTCCGCCGCCGGATCCGAGCCACCCAATGCCAGCTGCCGCCCGCCGTCGCTGTCAGTGTCGCCGTCGCCAAGTCCGCACGGGGCCAGGCTCTTCCCACCGTCGCCGGGCTCTCCTCCCGCCGCCGTCATCGGATCCGGGCGGGGGACGACCTCGCCGAGCCCACCGGCCGCCGCCCACTGCCTACTGTCGAGCTGCTCGGAGGAGAGGAAGAGAGAGAGGGGAAGAGAGGAGAGAAAGAGAGAGAAGGGAGGAGGAGGTGAAAATATCAGAAGAGAAGAGAAGAGAAAGAGAGATAAGAGGAGGTGAAAATATCAGAAGAGGAGAGAAGAGGAAGAGAGAGAGAGGAGAGGAGGTGAAAAAATTTAAAGTGACTGAGAGGAAAAAGAGAGAGGATGAAAGAAAAAAATCTGTGAAGGAGAGGAGTATTTTCGCATGCGAACCATTTAAGAGGATCGCATGCGAAAATGGACTCATTTTTACATGTGACCCCTTAAGAGGCTCGTTTGTGAAAATAGATTTTTGCATGCAGCCCTTTTAAGAAGTCGTATGCGAAAATGAAGGTCGATTTTTGCAGACGTGGCCAATTATGATCTACTTGTAACCTATAGGCGTTCTCGTATAAGAAAATCGTTTCTGTAGTGTAACTTCATAACAGTTGATCCGTTTGTTTGTACCCACAAATATATACCAACACAAAATCAGATAACATATCACCCATTTCATGTTATTCAGAGTACAATCAAATTACCGGGCATGTTAATAGAATCAAGCAGGAGAGAGAACAATCATTCCATCCTCTTGTTTGTCTGAACCAGCTCTCGCCTCATGCAGCCGGACCCCACAACACCTCGGGTTCCACCGTTCCAGACTTGCTAGCTTTGTTAGTTTTAGGCAGGGTAAAACTGATAAAATTTTATGAAAAAATTTTATGAAAACCAATAGTTTTTTGTAAGATCGTTAGGTCTCAGCTTGTGAAAACCGATCGATATTAGTCGGTTTTCGTAGAGTATTGATCGAAAGTCATCGGCTTTGCCGGTTTTTGATTGGATTTCAGTAAACTGAGCGGTTTTTGAAATCAAAAAGTTAAACCCTGGTTTCAGGTGGGCGTCGTAGGCCGCCGCTGGCCAGTTTGTTGGCAAGTTGAGAGAGAGAAAGACAGAGAGGAGGCAGCCAAATCATACCCAGCGATCAGGCGACGCCCGCCCACGTGTTCCACATGGCCGCCCGCCCCATCCCATGCTGCCCAGTTCCAAGCACAGCAGCTCATCGGAACAGGCGGGATCAAGATTTTTGTTTGGCAAGGAGGCTGCGGCCGCCGCGCGGCCACGTAGGGTAACGTAGCTAAGCTAGCTAAGCACACGGGAAACACCTTTCAAAACACACTAGAAAATATAGGGACTAAATATACATTTGTTGATAAATTTTTTTAAAAATTTTTGATAAATATAATTATAGCATATAATCGTACTATAATTATATTATAACTTACATGTAACTTTTAAAAAATTCCTTTGTAACATGCTATTTTCATGAAACGGAGGTCGTGGGACCGAATCCTCTCACATATGCATGTGCTATAATTTCTTTTTCTTTCTCACTTGCATGAATCTTGAAACAAATCTAACAATTCAAAACTATATGAAAGTTACGTACAAGTTACACTATAATTACATTACAGTTACGTGTAAGTTTTAATGTAATTACAATATAATTGTACTATAATTACATATGTCAAATTTTTAGAAAATATTGTCGACAAATATATAGAAAAATTGTTGCTTTACTCAAATGCCATCTCAATAGTTATAGAAAAATATTTAAAATAATGATAACATTTGTACAACCATATACCACTTCACAAAATCTTAAGTCTAAACTGAACCGACACATCGAAAATAAAAAGACAAATTTAACATATAAACCATACAGTACTATTCATATTCAAGTTTGTCTTTTTCTTATTGATTTTGAAGTTAATTTTTCATGGAATGATAGATATCACTATATTCTATATTATAAAAAATAGATTTTTCTTATAACCATCTGCATTGATTTACCAAAATATACATACATGAGAGGATTGGACATACCCACGAGAAATTAGAATTGATACATTCATGTAGCATACACATGTGTAACATATCTATAGCTTCGTCAGCAGCCGAAGATATACATATATGTCAGCAACTTCTCTGACGTGAAGTTGAAAAAACATGAGTCCCTAACAGACGAGGCCCACCCCCATAGGTCCATGTGTCAAAGAGATACGTCCATCTGACATAAGTTAGAAGAGCTCGTCATACATATATGCGTATGCGCCTGATATATATACACACTTGGTCACTCATCGGTCGCCGGCCGGCGACCGCCGCCTTATCCTAATTTTGTTGGAATCCAAGTGTCCTGATTACTTGTTGGCTAGCCCACTGTAGCACTTTGCACTTGCTGGCCGAGGGAATGCCGCGTACGTTATTATCTGAAGTCTCGCTTTCGTGTATATGGTCTTTTTGAATTTTGGAGCGCACGCATGGGTTCATATGATGTACAATTGTACATGCACGTTTGCTTAGAAACGATCGGTGAGAAAGCTTCATGAGTAACCAACTCCAGGAATGGTCTTCCCCATACGGATGATGCGGACATGATATGGCATATATATGTTGCAGTCTACTGGCGACTAATTAGCTAATGATTGGCATTTTTTTTAATTGCTAAATGGCATTCGATAGAAACTTCGCAGTACAATCTTGCAAATTTCTAATATTAAGATTTAATTGAAGATTCGTTCTCCGACAAGATCCTAGCTCATTCTCCTCCAACTCCGTGGACCGATAACAATATATTGAGTTAGAGTTTAGGATTTTAGATTGAGATTGGAATACGGGTGAAAGGAAAAAGGAAATCACTTGAAGAATGGCCGTGGGAGGCGGCGACGCTGGAGCCACGAGAATGGAGTGTGGTGGCCGATGTTGACAGCAAAGCAAATCGAAGCAAGTAGTTAGAAGGCAACGGCTAATGGTGACCGATCCAGCAACGGGGAGCTGCTAGAGACGAGAAAGATGACGTGACGGGGATACCTCGTTGTTGCTGGCTTGTGAAGGAGGAATGTGGGAGGTTAACATTTATAAGATTTTATGGATTTTTTTTGTCAAATAAAATGTAGACCGTCCTGTTTATTTTTTCAAAATTAGAGAGCATAAGCACAACTTCGAAAAACAAAACGGCGATCTAATAACGTTAGTGGAAATGTATATTTATATCACCAATTAGTCATGCGTATGAAATGTGCTCCCAACAAAGCAACAACAACTCACAGTGGGGCTTAATTTGCACGAGTTAAGTTCACACGGACGTCTAGCTAAATGCTAAACAGTCAACGTACTTGCCTCCCACTCTCAACATGGGCATTGCTACACATCACATCGTGTTGACCCGTTATTGGATTAATTGTCTCCATGTTGAATTGACAAATCCAGTGCATCAGAAGGCCTTAATAGAGATAAGTTTATCTGGAACGTACACAATAAAGGAAAGCAATCTCATTAAGACATTCGTTGTCTTTTTATAATTGTACGGAGTAGGGTGATGTCAGCCTAAGGACATGTACAAGGATGAGTTTAATATGGACTTTTAGTTAATACTTAGCTATTTAAAGACTATCTTTTTATAATAGTTGAGACAATAAAACCTCTTAACCATTAATGCACCAAAATAACTTTTTACTACTCTTCTTTCTTTTTCTCCGTCCTCAATGCAACAAAATTTTCTTTAATAGATACTAAGAGTCAACTCTGAACCATTATCATGTGTAGCAACGATGTTTCTTCTTTCTCCTCTCTTTCTTTTTCATGTTTCAAATTTATTTGCATGGAAATGGAGAGAGCCCATTAATAAGCACAGTTATGCATGTCCTAGAGGAGGAACATACATACTATTTCTTTTAGTATTTTTTTTTTGATAGCATATGCATATTTCTTTTACAGTTTTGCTATTTTACTTGCGACAATTTTTTGGCTTCTATTTTTCACTTTTTTATTCATAGGATCTTGCATTAAGATTCATATTATTGTATATTCAACTTGCAGTTACACTCAGTTACAAAGTATTTACACTCAGTTATAATGCACAAAAATTAGATTTCATATCAGTTTTTCCTCTCTAGATTTATGATTTTTGACATATTTATCTTTTTTTTGTTATTTCATTTAAAACGGGCTATATCCATTGGTTAAAAATTCTACAAGATTCAAAGCTATAAATCTGTCGAAAGATCCATAAATAGTCCCTTCTTTTATGGAGCCGAAAAGAGATAGGGGAGAGAAGAGAATGTCCAATGTTTTTTTTAAAAAAAATATATGGTTGATGCAGACATACATCACTATACACGCAATATCACATTCACACATTCGCCGGTACATCTCTAACACATGTTCAAATGGACGAAAATTAGCGGCATATCGCCCATCTAATTAAATTTCTTTTAAAAATCCTACTTGCATGTGTGCAAATGTTAATCAATAGACGGTCTAACAAATAACTTAATATTACCATATATAGCATTGTAGTATATGTTATCTATAAAACCAAATCATCAATTGTAGAAATCTATACTGTTGAAAACCAGCGGTTGGCCTATCTTATTGTCTAGATTCTATGACATCAAAAGATCATTCATATAACAATTTTTCATTTCATATCCTTGGCAAGTTTATGATTGTTCAGCAAAATTTCGATCCATAACAATGTCAATTACGGATTTGTTCAGCCGCTATATGCTATCTCTTCCTGATCGGTCTAATGCATTTACGGATGATGCATGAGCATGTTACGTCTTCTCTATAATCGAAAAAACCAACTCGTGGAGGGTACGTGGAGTACCAATCTGTATAAAAAGAACGGAATTGAAAGTCTGGATTTATTACCACACAAGGAGCAACTCCTTACAACAAAACATTTTTCACTCACGAGTACTCTCAAATTTACACATCAAAACTAAAACCATAGCGCACGCCTTCGCGTTCTCCCACTCGTTGAACGTATGTACGTCGTCGGCTCGCCGCCGGCCGGCCAGCGGCGGCTCGTTCACGTCCGGACCGGCATGCGGACGCGGCCGGGGTGATACAGTGCGGCGCCGCCGCCGGCGAGCACCGCCGCGTGGCCGCCGCCGGTGGTCTTGACGTTCACCTTCGACCGGACCATCCTGACGGGAGTCGGCCCGACGCTCACAGCCTTCTCGCACCGGCAGCTGCTCAAGAACCCGCCGCCGCCGCCGCCGCAGCCTTTCTTGCGGGCGGCGCTGCGCGACATGGCGGCAGTGAAGCCTTCGTGGCCAGCGGCGGCGGCGTCAGGTGGGACGAAGCTGAACTCCTCGACGCAGCACGCGGACGCTGCGCTGGAGAAGTTGGCGACGCTGGCCGCGTCGAAAGCGCCGCCCTCCGCCGTGGCCACGCTCCACACCACGCTCACCTCGCTCGGCGCGTACATGCACTCGCTCAGCGCCGGCTCGGCGGCGGCGGCGGCGGCGCCGTACGGAAGGTCGTCGTCGTCCTCCCGCGAGTTGCGGCGGATGCTGCGCCCGCGGCACGTGGTCGGGTACGACGAGGAGGCCGCGAAGCTCTCGAGGTCGAACAGGTCCGAGCTCGCGTCGCTCATCGCCTCCTCGTCGGTCACCACCGCCGCCACCCCTGGGCCGCGCGCGAAGCCGGCGGCGAGGCCTCCTCCTCCTCCTCCTCCGCGGCCGCCCACCGCCGCCAGGTGATCGGCCGGTGGGTCGGCGAGCACCGACTCCTCGTCGATGGGCCGGAACACCTCGAGCGACTCGCGCGGCGGCTCGTCGCCAATGGTGCTCACCACCTTCGCTGCGCCGACGGCCACCGGGAACGTGAAGCTGGCGGAGCTCACGACACGGCGGCCAACAATGTCCGGCGCCGCCACGAAGATATTGTTCGCGAGAGGAGGACGAAACGTGCTGCTCCCTGGAGATATCTTCATCTTGACGGGCTCCTCCTCGCATGGCGGTGGCGGAGGCGGCGGCGGCGCATTCGTTTTAAAGATCGTGCTGTCCGCGACGACATTGTTGTTGTCAAACCTCGCGTGGGTTCTCGGCGTCACCGGGCTCCTCGGCTCGGAGGCGACGTCGACGGTGACCGCCTTCCTGCCAGCGCAGGGGCAGTCCCGAGAGAACAGCCCCCACCGCTGGCCGGAGCCGGCCGGCTTCTTGCCGCGGTGAGCGCTTGCGGCGGCGGCGACGCCATTGGCAGTGGCAGTGGCACCACCAATCTGGTGCTTAGTACCGGCCGATGCGGCGGACTGGGCGTGGCCGGAGAGCAGCCCGGAGCGGCTGGTCCAGCTCGCCTCCGACGAGCACGCGACGGTGCGCCCGCTCTGGCTGGCCGCGTCCACGGCCATCTCCTGCCGCGGCTGCTCATCGTCGCACTTCTTCTTGACGACGTCATCCGCGTTGAAGTAGCGCTCGGCGGAGAAGATGTCGAGCTCGGCGCCGCCACCGGAGCGGCGGCCGGACGCTCCGGCGACACCGCGTGGCAGGCGGCGGGGCCCATCGCCGTGATCGCCGCCGCCACCGGCGGAGAGGTAGACAGGCCGCGGCGCGACCCTGTACCTGTCCATGCAAGGGGATCACTTCTTGCAACTCTTTTTATGTCGCTCGCGCGCGCGGTGTCGCGTGTGAGTGAGTGAGAGGTGAGGTGAGGTGAGGCGGGATGGAGAATTTGTAGGAGGAGGCGAGCGGGTAGAGCCAAGGGAGCACAGGCTGTCGCGGAGGGCGACGGCGAGGCGAGCGGAGACGAAGGCTGGTCGAGCACTCGAGCACGCTTCGCGTCAGTGGGCAAGCGACGTGAGCGTCCGCGTCGCTCGCGCGCGCGCGCGAGATCTAATTCCCTCCTATTAAAAAAAAGAATCTAAAACTGTCATCGACAAATGTCTCAATCAAAAAAAATATAATCGACGAGCCTAACATTTTGAAAATACTGTCGTACAGGTTTTCGTCTTTCTATCAAAAATATTATCATCGTTAGGTTTTCGTTAACAACCATTCCTTAAATGTTATAATGAAATTATTTTATCTCTATAAATTGTTGAAAGCTAATTAAAACTTTTTATCAGTTTACACTAATTTGTAGGTTGCTCTTTACATTTCCTTTAGAAAAGTGCGTGTGGTTGCCGTCGCGCGCGCGCGCAGCGACAGAGTGCGGCGCGGTACAATGATGTGCGTGAGTCCCCCGCGCGAGCGGACGACACCGGCAGCGGCCAACCGGTTTTCCTCCGTTGCGGTGCACTGAGCTCTGCGTCTACAGCGTTGCACTTCGGCCAGCACCGATCAGTCCAAGGCTAATGCGCCATACAGCCTGCTATTATCACGTTGTGCTGCTGCAAATAATAGAAAAATATTTCCCCCCCTTTTTTTCAATTTTCATGAAAGAGAAAAGGTCCGGTCACAAATTTCTAATCAATTTACAGGAGTACTGGGTATATGCTTTACAAGTACACTCTCTTAACACACGCTAAAAAGATAAAAGTCACAGTGACAAATTACTGACTTTACTAAAATCCTACTAAAGTATCCATGTGTAATATTTGTGGATGTAAGGATCCGAATCCTATCAACTAGAGTTATACCCAAATAGGGCGTGGATTATATTAAGATAGTAGCTGTACTACTCCCCATGGTTCTAAAAAGGAACATGCCAAAATTAACACAAGCATACATAATCTATCTCCTCTCCTAGTTCAACAAGCTTCCCAAACATCTCGGAGCATCGCCAAAGCACCAAATGGGTGAGTGCATGAAAGAGCACTGGATCTCGTCGAACTTTCGGCGAGATCTTGGCAGTCGCACGCATTGACGCAGGTGGCTAGATGCATCTCACAGTGCTTCGGCGTATGTACACATGTAAGTATGCAACACATCACAAGGCTGCAAAGAGAGGCACGTCCACACAATGCCAATCCGCGAGGATTCAGCCAGAGATAGCCACTGTTTGCATCATCAGTGGCCTTTTGGCACATGAAATGAATCGAGTGAGATAGATCAAATGGCATCCAAAACGAAGCGCGAGAATTCAATGTATGACAGCCACGATTCAATGCATGCAAAACATTGGACACCATGCCACACCTATCATGCACGGTCATCACAACGGTGATCCGGCAGGTGTATCCTAGATTAGATTCCTAGTGTGGCACAACAAACTTTACTCTGCCACATGCCATGAAATAAATTGAGGCAGGCGTACGGATCAAGTAAAAAATCACTTCGATGGCATACGCGTAAAACAGTCAAAACAACAGCCATCGTACATGGTAAATGTTTAGACAAGTAGAGAGCAAAAGGTACATATGTGCATATATATTGCAAAAGAAAATGACAACCTGAGAGTTAAAGCAGATCACAACTCGCAACACTCCAGGCTTATTGCGACACCATAACACAAATAACAGCCTGTGCATGGTGATAAATAGCAAAATTGGGAACATATATAAGCACTATTCCACAGGGGAAAGTTTTACCATTTACAAGAGTATTCCTCATAAAACAGATGAGAAGTGGTAACACATGCACATTTATAATAGTATGTGGTGTTTTGGATAGTTAGGATTCCAGTTAACAATTCGCTGCCACTGTAGGTCACAATGTCGAGGAGCTTCTGGCCTTATGCATATCATCACGAGAAGTTGTGCGGGCAAAGGAGGACGACGCTGTGGCTGAGTGATAGGATGATGATACCAGCTGTGCAAACGCTGGTATAGTCCCACCTACAAACATATCAACCTTCAGATCATCCATCACGCATAGTGAATGAAAACAGTGACATGGAAAAAATCAACAATTTTAATGAGGTTTCGAACTACATCTGAATATTCCAACTATTAGTTTTTTCCTATTATTATTAAAACCACAGGTGTCAATGCTGTGCTTTAGTGATTTTTTTTTGGCTCCAATCAATGTATCTGTAGCAAACAATTTCATGGAGATCCATTGAATAGAAGATAAGATTTGAGGAAGAGAATAGAACATTTCCAGGATGAACCTTGACTCTCCTATTGACTCGCTAGGTTCGTCAATGAGATAACATGGATGCTACGTCAATGAGAAGTTACCAGATGGCAGATGACTAGTCAATGTTTCAACGAGCTCATAAGATTTATCAGCATAAACAATATAACACTACGTCCTGGCATTGTTTACATGTAAACAACAAAAAAGGTACTCACATAATATTTTAATGAGTGCATAGAACATCCTTAAAAACAAAATATTTACGTGCAGTCATAAGACATGTGGAGCCAAAGGGCCCACATGTCAACCCCCCACCCCTGCCCCCCTCCCCCCCCAACCCACACACACCCCATCTCTACTTTTTTGTGGGAAGGAAAAATGATATTGTGAGACCATATGGTTCATATGTTAGTTAAAAATATATGTAGAATTTAAAAGATGATGTATATAGAAAATAATGATAATAGTAGGTTAATGATCATTTTTATCAATTAAAATCCCGTTGCAACGCACTGGCACTATGCTAGTCAGAAATAAAACAAACAGGAAGATAGATTAACTCTGCAGAAAACTTAAATAAGATTGGCTTGAAACCTAACATAATGATCACAATATCACGAAACTCAAATAATAATTTGAGTTTGTAGACAACAGAACTACAAGCAAAAAATAGTTAAATGGTCCACAAAACCAAAAAATAAAATAAAATAAAATAGTAGTAACTGACCTGCTAACCCAGCACATGCAGAAGAGAAGACAATAACTGGAGGTGCCTGCAAGATAAAAAAACAGATCAGAGTTATCAATGTCCACAGTTTGCTTCAAAAGGTTAGCATCTTTACGCAATTTATACACTTTTATCAGTAATAACCATAACACTTTTATCAGTAATAACCATGAGACAGTCAACTAAATGTTATGAACATAGTAATTATCACCATTAGTTAATCGAAAGTCAGGAACTGCACAGCATTTGTTGAACTGGAAGGAACTGCACAGCATTTGCCTGAGACTGCCCTTTGGATGCAACTGTGACTATACGCTTCATAATTTAAACCCAGGATCCCGTCCAAGTAAAAGAACATAAGAGATGTTTTGGAACGATAAGCGATAGAACATGAAATTTGAATGCTTTCTCTGTAGTGTTTAAAATAATTTACATAGAAACGGAGGTGTCAAGAAAAGAAGGCATCAAATTGTGTTTCTAGTTTTAAGATGACCTAGAGATCGTTAAACATAATCAGGAAGTGACAAAATAACATACCATCTAAAAACTGCAACACTCTAATTCATGCTCAATAGATTGACAAAAATATAATATAAACTTTGAAGAAGAATTGTCACTTACACCAACAAGAAAATGCATCCACATTGGCCCTTTTATGTACTGTCGAACAACAGGCATAGCTACAAAAAGAAGTTCAAAATAAGTGCTGATCAGAAGATATATCAACTTCTACGAAAGGGCAAAAATGGTCAATCAATTTTGTTCAAGATGCATCCGCAAACAAAAGTTGCAATCAATAACTTAAAACGGAAGGAATTACCATGCATATAGACATGGAAACAGAAAGGGTGTACAAGAAAGGTGTTCTACAGTGTGCAAGGTGTTGTTTTTACAAAGAAGATAACAATCATCATTGAGTGGACAACATGAACAATACATTTCCGAGACAACAAAAACTACATATATGTTGTCCACATATGTATCTGAGCTTTGAAATGACTGAGGTTCACCAATAAGGCAAATGACTATTATAAGTATGCTAACCATTAGAACTCCCCACAGTAATCTAGCCAAGCAAGCAAAGGGGATATATGACTGCAGCATATGAATTAGCAGCTAATTTACCTATAATTAAGTGCAAAACAGGTGCCAAAAGGTATTGCTAAAAACCTAATGATTTACTTTCCTGCAAAATACCAACTTGTGCATGAGTAACTGAATGAAATGATAGCAACTTACTGTGGTTGAAACCATAAAATGCGCCAGCTGTACCCCCAATAGCAGAACCAATCTGTCAGAACATAACACAAATAGTACTAACGAAGATCTTGTAGAACAATTTCAGTATTATGTTAAAAGTTTGTAAATAACACATCACATACGTGTCATGAAACAAATCTAATCAACTTTAGCGACATACTGATCAGAATTTACAAGCTAGAAAAAAAATGTACGATAGTATCAACCTAGTGTCCTAATACAACAAAAACAGAGAAAGAAAAGTCAAATTAAATGAGGTTGTGCAAGTGCGACCACAGAAAAGAGTAATTTGTGTGTACAGCACAGTTGAAGAGAAAGGAACACAAACCATGGAGAAGCTATCTCGAACCAGTGGAGGCACCGTCCAGCTGCTCGTTTCCTTCAAAAGCAACCACACACGATTGAATCAGTTCAATCGCATAAATTAGTTTGACCCCGGCATGAACTAAAACTCTTCCCTCCCGAGCCGAAACTACTTGTCCTAGGGTAGGTAACCATCCATACAGCATGAACTAAAACAAACCACGGTGCATGCCAAATCAACAAGGGGAGAAACAACCCATACATGAACAGTCAACACCACCATGGCACCATGACTTCCAAGTTGCAACAAACTAGACACACGACCCGATTCCGGACGCTAACGAAACTAAACCTCACTCGAACGCTGGGCACCAGCCACCCACGACTCCTGCAGCGGAGCCTGTACGACCAAAGGGAGATCCCGGGGAGGGAAGACGAGTTGTGGGGGGCGGGATCACGCATACCATGTCCCTGGAGAGGGGGCCGGCGCAGTGGTGGCACCTCGTGGGGATCTCCGGTGGGACGGGCGACGAAGCCTCCCCCGCCATGGCGCCGCCGACGCCGGACAACGAGACACGGATGGATCAGGCGAGCGAGCCGCCGGCGGCCGCCGCGAACTCGCGAGAGGAGAGGAGGAAGAGGGGGAAGCGCCTCGCTGGACTTGTCGCGACCGCTAGAAAAGTGGAAAACCCAGGATTGTTTCAAAACCCTCCTAGCCTGTGTCCGTGCGCGAGTTTTTCAGCGGCCACGATCGGGACACGGGTGATGGATGGGAGGATCTCGGCCGTCCGATGCCTTCCCGGCCCATGGATTGGTTGGAAGTCCCACGGTAGAAATAAGTCCACTTTACGTCCCGCAACTATACGTCGACTTTCATTCACATCCCTCAATTTGTAAAACAAATGCAAGCAAATCCTTGTACTGAGAGAGATTTTTCACTGACGTGACGCCTACGTGGCATTAGAAGAAAATTTTAATAAAATAAACATTGGACCCACATTTCAGTGTCTATTTGTTCCTCATATTCTTCCTATCTCTCTGGTCTCTTAGCTCCCCCGAACGAAGCACAGCCTGGCACGGCGCCAACGGCGGCGTCGGCCGGCCGAAGGAGAGCGGTCGAGCGGATGTGCCCTGGAGACCGGCGGCAGCGAACGTGCTCGGAGGCCAAGCTCCTTAGCCGCTCGGACCATCGTCGCCTAGGCAACCGCCTAATGGGTTGTAGTAGTGGTGTGCGAGGGCAGCGCCGCTGAGGACGGCGAGGGTGAGGGCCTGGCATATGCGACCACTTCCGACACCCGTACGTACGCCACCGCCGTCGCCCACAGTCCCACCGACCTCCTGCATGCATGCATGTTCATCAATCAAGGAAGAGTTTGATTAAGAGAGAAGAAGGAATTGAAGAAACAATCTAATCAAATCCACATGCAGACCTCCTGCATGCTGCATACATGCATGTTCATGAATATGGTTTTAGGTGGAGTTTGCTTGGTTTTAAAATGGACCGAATCCATATATAGGTCCAATCCATCGCACTGTGTGCAAGCGGCCGCAGGAGAAGCCGCTGCCGCCATCTGCATGCATCGTCTTGTTTCCGTGCACAGGCAACAAGATGGCAAGAAGCATCAAGCTACTGCCGTTTTGTAACATGCTTTGCATTCCCCTTGGCTGTGCGCCGGCGCGTGCAGTCAGAGCGTCGAGATGCTGCCATATATAGATCTACTCCTTATAGGTGCAGGTGGGCAGGTGGCTACACTGGCGGCCGGCCGGCGGCAGCGCTGCGTGAAGGATGCCTTGCCGCTCTGAGCAGGGAGAAGGTGAGGGAGGCGCGGAGCGAGGCGGCGTTCATGGACTCCGCATCCACCGATCGATGTCTCACCGCCCATGAAGATGGCGGCGTACTGCCACGTTCCCAGTGCAGAGGTGGTCCGTGCTGCCGCCGTGCCGCGTCCCCCATTGACGCCGAGATGAGGTACGCGAACGACATCGGGCACCCTGAACCTGCCCTCCTCTTCCCCCGTCGGGATGCTCAGCCGCCGCCGAGAACAACCAGTTCTTGTATGCCGGACCGCCTCCTTCGACCACCGCCGTCGACGCCATTCCCCTGCTTCCCTGTGAGAGAGCAAAGAGGCCAGAGAGAGATGGGGGAAGGAGGAAGAAATAGACACTTACATGTGGGTCCTGTAGCTGATTTTATTTATTCTTTTTATTTCTTGTCCCAGGTAGGCGTCACGTGGGATAGAGACCAAGTCAACAAGTGCCACGTCAGTCAAAACCTCTCTCAATACTACTGAGGGATTCGATTCGATCTGCACTGATTTTATAAGTTGAGAGACTCTTCGTACCCGTTTTTGCAATTGAGGTATATCAATGAAAGTCAACATATAGTTGAGGGATGTAGAGTAGACTTCTTACTCCCACGGTGTAGAGGAAGGCCGATGGACAAGTGGGCCTAGCCCATTTAAGCCTGTGTATAACATTTTGCAAAGGAATAACCCAACCCCTGCTTTGGATCGCTACCAGTGGTAACGGTCTTGAGTACTTTGCATAAGAGCCCTTGGTTCTAACAGAGCAGGAGAGCGGCTGCTCCATCGCCACGCTGGCCTCGGCTTCGGCATCATCCCCGTTTTCTACTGGTATGTTTTTCGAACGACTAAACATTATATTTTTAAAATAAATTTTATAAAAAAAATATTTTAAACATTATATTAATTTATTTTTTAAAATTTTTATAGATAATACTTAATTAATCATGTACTAATATGCTATCATGTTTTAAGTGCATGGAACCAAGAACCCAGCCTATACACTGTTTTGCAACAACTATTTGTTCAGCTCCTAAGTTCTGAACTTTCTATTTATGATTGAAGCTGCTGAATTTTGGGTCAAATTTAGCTCATCGGTGGATTAGTGTTAATCGACTTAAATCGCGCAGGATCCCTTCGTGTTGGGGAGTGGATCATATCTCTTCTTTTATGTTACGGTTATTACGTCCAATCCTTTGTGCTCATGGTCGCTTTTCTGCATTTCATTGTGTGAAATTTTGGTAGACAATACAACCTTTCCTGCTAAAAAGCGAACTTTCCTTCTTTTCTTTTTTTTCCTTTTTTCCGTGAGCGACAAACGTGCTGCCTGCAGTGCATGCTCACATTTTATGCCTTTTAGCTAACTTGCTGCATCTACTCGAAAGTACAAAGCTAGAAATTAATGCTTCTCTTGATCTCTTTCTAACACGAAAACGAAGCAGAGGTGAAAGTACATGCATGACTACAAATACAGGTACAGGCCAGTACAATTACAGGTACAATATAAATCGCACCGATGATCGAACAGCTAGCCAGGTAGGCTAAATGCAAGCAGAATTGAACAGCAGAGAAAGTGATGGTGGTGCAGGGGTATGTGAGCGTGCACTAACAAGTACTCTACTCACTACGAGAACATTATATAGAAATTAACTAGCTAGATATCCAACTCCGGTTTGCAGGTCATCTCACGGATGCGGGTTGTGGCGGTTGTTGGCGCCGACTTGGCCGTAGTCGTTGATGGACTCCATATCCACCCTCTCCGGCGGCCGGTCACCCTCCTCCTCCTCCTCCGCCGCCGCCACCGCCTCCTGTCAGTCACAGCAAAAATGGATCAGAAACAAGACTAAGAGCGGCGTAATCAGAAGTATGTACATAGATGACAATCAAATTAGTAAGTTGAGAAATATGCATATGTTCTCCTCGCATGAACCAATCAGGCAGAGGAGCAAGATGAAGGGGACGAAGACCTGTCCTACCGGAGTCGCCACCGATCCGGCCTCCTTCCATCCGAGATTCGCTGCCAAAAAAAGAAACACGGCGACTACCCATGAGTGGAACGATGGCGATGTCAACCGAAACAGCCGGCCGGCGAGGTAGCGCGTGAACAGAGTAAGAAGAACCTGCTGAAACCGTGGTGGCGGCGGCGTCGTCGACGCGAGCAAGCAGGCAGAGGGAAAGCAGCAGCGCCGCCAGGAGGAGGCCACCGCGTCGCCGCCGTTGCTGCTGCCGAGGATGCGCCATCACATTGCCGGGCTCGATCGCTGCTGCTGCTGCTTCTCCTCTTCCTTTCTTTTTTTCTTTCTTTCGGTGACAAGACCGGCCTGCTTGCTTCTCGCTGAGTGAGTCGCTTGGCCTGCTTCTCCTTCCTTTCTGCCGATCTGTGTGTGTGGCTTGACCTTTGCACAGTAACCGCTTTTCATAGGGGAAAAGCCTCTCGCTGCGAGACCTTCCTAGCCTAAGCCTACGCACGCGTGCCACCATAAAGCGTGCGACACATGTGTGCGTTGCTAGTGCTCGCAACAGTAATTTACAGGCTTTTTCACAGTGATCGTTGACAGGACTTTCCTCTTGTGTTTCAGACGAGCCTGTTGTTACACTATCCAAAGCCGCGTCGATTAGCAACAGGACAGGGTTCACAATTTCAAGTGAGGTTTGCGTCACCTCACGATTTAACGGTTATCGCGTTAACCGTATGATTATCATAAAAACTATACGATTATTGCAAGGTATATTGTGATTTAAAAATTAAAAAGTTACTGCATGATCGATAATAATTACACGGTTTTGTAAATCCTGCTAGCAACACACATGAATCCTCTTTAGTTTTCATCATTACGGTCGCTGAGAAAATAACATCATTGCCGTCGCTGAGAAAACGACAGCTCGGCTCACTATGTCACATAGACGACGAAAACGGTGACAAAATTTTCGACTAACCGAGCACAGTTCCTGTAAAAGTGAAATGGTTTTAGAACAACTATATATATATATATAACGTTTACCTAATAGTTAAATTGATAAATTCAAAAATTACCAACCAATAGTTAAATTAATAAATACAAAAATTATCAACCAATCGAGAATCATTTCCATAGACGTAATAGGCAGCGTTTTCACCCGTGTCCCACACACGGAAGAGGGGTCAACCACCGATGGATTTTTCAGCGGAAAATGGCAGGACACTTCCCCCGATTGCCCTGCGTGGTGTCGGGTTGGACTTTTGTTCCCATCCGCGAAGAGATTCCCAGCGCTAATCACCAAACCCGGCGCGCATTATTTAAGCGTTTGAAAACTGCTAAACCCAGCTTAGGATCTTGCCCCAGCTGGGCTAAACAAATCAAAATTACCCACCTTCACAGGCTCGCAGATCACAAGTCAGAAATAAATCCTAAGCGATTTTGAGGTCCAATTATTCTGTCAGAGGCTCACACTTGCCACCCATGATTAATTCGAGGTCTTTTTTGTCTCATGTTTGGGGCTTAATTAGTTGGTCGGCGGCTGTCATGCGTGTTCTCATCTTATCTTATTATGAGAATATGTTTTTTTATTGAGCTAGACACCGACGTTATAGTGTTTGTTGGCAGGTTCGGTATAACTGGATCTATACGTCAGTGACTGTTCACGAGGTTTTTAGAGTAGACGTAGAGATAGTTAACGATTAGTGACCTGTTTCTGAATAGGTTTAATTAGTCTAGTCCCTTGATGCTCGTACCAAATTAGGGCAAACAAAATTTTGCGGCAAGTTGCTGCCCTCGGTGGCAGTGCAACTGCAACGTTGGGTACAAGACACGCATGGAATAATCGAAGCTCCAAGTCAAGTGTGAGCGTGGATTCTAAAATCTCGAGATATCGTCTCGTCGTTATTTACATGTTATTCAAATAGTTATAACTTTTTTTTAAAATCAAAAAAATAGGTTAATATATGACAAATCATTTCACAAATGTACAAGTTAAATTCTACAAGTTGCAACGAAAAAAACAAATTAAACTATAACTAGTTAACGTATATTCGTAGCCAAATTTATTTTTTTCGTTGCAACTTATAGAAATTAAATTTGATATTGCATGTTTGCGGAATGGTTTATCACATATTAATTTATCTTGTTGAATTTTTAAATTTTTTTCATCATTTAGATGACATAAAAAAATGAAAAAATGTCCCTCGAAAGTGTAAATAGTTTCCCATGCTTGCACCAGTACACACTTGAGCCGTTTCCTCTCCTCCTGCGACGACGCATGTATCGGTTTTGGACCACACATAGGTTGTGTTCTTCCTTCAACTTTCCTAACTCATCTCTTTCGTATTTCGCGCGCACGTTTTTCAAATGGCTAAACGGTATATTTTTTGCAAAAAAATTTTATATGAAAGTTGTTTTAAGAAACCATATTAATTTATTTTTTTAAAAAAGACTAATATTTAATTAATCATATGCTAATGAATCGTTCCATTTTACGTATCCGAAAGATTCTCCCAATTCTATGAAACGAACGGGGCCATGATATGGTTAGATTAATTAAATCCTAACATGGTGGTTTGAAAAAAAATCAAAAGTATAGGCAGACTGTCTTTAGCAATAGGCACTTATTGCAGAGTACGAATTAATAGGTTTTTTCCCCTCACAACTAAATCAATCGATCAAATCCAAAATGCAGGTTTGTTTTTATATTAAGATGGTCTTCAATAAACATATATGACTATTGTAACGCCTTGATTTTTGTCCTGTCAAAAAATCCTATTTTATTAAAAACCTATGTTTAAAAATTTGGTTCTTTAAGTGTATTTAGGATTTTGTGCCAAAGATCTCAATTGATTCCTTGATTTTTGTCCCGTCAAAAAATCCTATTTTATTAAAAACCTATGTTTAAAAATTTGGTTCTTTAAGTGTATTTAGGATTTTGTGCCAAAGATCTCAATTGATTCGTTTTCTTGTGAACCCAAAATCTTGACCACGATATTTTCTCCTACAATTAAATTCCTATTATTCGAATTTTAAAGTTCGAGTTTTCTCTCCTAAATCTTTCCAAAAATTTGTACGGTTAAAATTTCGATTTTGGAATTTTTGACCGTGCCGACAAATAATTTTCTTTTCATCCGGAGGTTCTAACAATATTTGTTTTCAGGCTTCTACCGTTTGACAAATATTTCCTATGTATGTACGTCTCAAAATCAACGGTCGTTTCTCCCATCGAATTTAATCGCGCACAGACGGAGCCGGCAAAACCCGAGTTTTTCTTCCAATCATCCTCTCCTAAATAAAATCGCCGTGTTCGGATTTTAGAATCCAAATCGCGTCATAAATCACCTTTCCAAATTCTATCCTTGCTAAATCATTTTCTTTAAAGCTCTGCTCGTTTCATTCATTGCAAATTATTTTTCAAAGCCAAAACCCCTCCAACCAAATTCCCTATTTATCCAAAAATCCCAAACAAATCATTAAAATTCACAGTCAAGTTATAGTCCTTTTACCAATTCAAAATTGTCTATAGCCCACGGGCAAAATGACAATAGACAGACATTCGTGCACATCTTTCTTTTCCTAGTACAGCAAGCAAAACATAGCACAAAAGCCAAACACTCAAGCTCTGCATTGTATGTCTCCTCCGTTGACCCCTCCCTGCACACACAACCCTCCACTCCGTCTCTGCACCCTCACTAGCAAATCAACTACTGCCCTCCCCGTTGCCTCCATCTCTTCGTGACACTCACAATATAGTCGGCACGCAAGCCACGAACTCGGAAAATTTAACTATTTGCCACTTATAGGTTTGGCAATTGCTCAAATACCCCTCTTAGGTTTACAGTTAACAATATGGCATTGGAGAGAGAGAAGTTTTTCTATTTTTTTTGCCACTTTTTGCACTATAAGCTGCCATATGTGCATGCCAGCATGGAATGGGCACGTGAAATTACCACTCTACCCCTGATGGTCATAGCATGCAACTGGCTGCATTATAGGGCTGAATCAGAAACAATATTTGGCAATATAGAGCTGCAATATTACTTGCAGATTAAACAGTTCATTTCAGTGACATATGAAACAGAAACAATATTTGGGCAATATAAGCCTCCAACAGAGAATGTTTGGTCAATTCAACCAGTTCAACATACATATTCAAGGACCGGCGGCCGACTACGTGGCGTCAACGGCGGGCCGCGGGTCCACCGGCCGCAGACTCCCTTCGACCCGGCTTCAACAGTGGAGAAGGACGGGACCGGCGTGGGGCAGTGGGCCGGCGGGCGTCGATGGCGCGGGGCGGGTGGCGCGTCGATGGCGCAAGGCCGGCGTTGACGAAAAATCCACGTCCGGTCGATGGTGTCAAATCTGTGTTGACGTAAACCGTGTCGACAAACACACGAAGGCCTAGGAGTTTTGCTTAACTCCAGTGCAGGTCCTAAAATTGATAAGATGCGGACGTGCCAATCAGTTTGATCATGCAACTGACAAGATATATAAATTGAAGATTGCAGAGCCGATCGGCCAGCAAGCCAATATAATTATTCCAGCCGATGTCGATACTAGCCGATGTCGAGAGGGTTTTGAGCAATCGGCTATATATCCAATGTAGATTCTGATACTTAAGTAAATAATAATGTAAAGACAATCGGCTGATAATAATGTAATAAAATAATAATATAATCCAATAGAAACCAATCGACCAATAATGATATGATAAAATAACCGTTGATTCGAAGGTTAAAACATACATCGGCTGGAGATCCGATGTCGATAAATCCAAATGATTAGATAATCAGTTAAATCTTTGTTGCCATCGGCTAAAATCAACTTATATGTAATCCTTATAAACCGATGTAACGTCCAAATAACTCATCGGCTGAAACCCCGATGAAACCCTTATTGACAATCAAAGGCAGGTTAGCTTTTATGACTATAAGCACGACTTAGTAGGTCAAATCCAATTGATGCAACACTAAGTATGAAAAGAAGTATAAATTCTAAACAACCAATCCTTTGACTGATTTTCAGGGTGATAGATATCTTAGCTAATCTAGATCGACAAACAATTTAACCGATACCAGCAAAACCCTAGAAAAGATCCGGTCGATACAGATAAATTGAATCATTGACTTAGATTAACTAAGATATATGATAAATAGGCAGATGCATAAGCTAGATTAGAGTGTCAAAACGATGTGAGCCCTAATCCCGCCGATACAAGCTGCCATGACAAGCCTTACCCATTGCTGGAGATCGAAGTCGATGCAACCCAACTCGAAACAAGAACTCGTCAAAAGTAAAAGGGTGGCAATGTGCCGAAAGTAGATTGTATTGATCTATGGAGATAGATTACAAAAACCCTGGGTATACATATTTATACCCACAGACCGATATGAGTCCTAATTGGACACGACACAACCTTTCCTAAAGATAAAAGGAAAAACATAAGTCCTGATCGGACACAACGCACTTTCCTAACAATTAAAGGAAACTAACTGACTCTGCCTAATTAATAGATACATTGCCATGTCACATCCTCCTTGAACTCTGTCTCTTCTAGATAAGCTTCCTTTAATTGATTAATTTCCTTAACTGAATCCATCAAGAATCCGACTGCTGGTGATTGATAATACCCATCGGCCGATTCCTGGACTCTTAAGCCGATACTGACTCTAGGTTGATGATGACCTCGTTGCTTACCAAATTTTGGCGTTAAGACATGCCTCCCAATTTTGGAGTATGAGAACTCATGCTTCAAAATTATTTTCTTTCTGGTCTTGATAACTCCAAAATTGATTCTCCTTTGTTTCTTGCCATCGGCTCTCATAAGTTGATATTGTCCACACTTGATGAGCCAGATTGTCAAACTCATGGCTAAAGAATTTGTCTCTGATAGGTACTGACAATCCTTGGAATGCAAGATCTGCTAGCTACTCATCACTTAGGCTCAAACTATAGCATCGGCTGCGGACATTACGAAATCTTTTAATATATTCCATAGCTGATTCTCTCTCTTGCTTCTCAACTGATATTAAGTCTGAAAGCTTCAACTCATCGATTCCAGCAATGAAATATTCATGAAATTGCTTCTCAAGATCGGCCCATCCACTGATAGAATTCGATAGTAGTGATAAAAACCATGTGAAAGTCGATCCAGTCAAAGACAATGGAAAAAGGCGCATGTCTCGGGCAGATCTGGAGCTAACTTTCAGAGCCTCTTCAGTTGATGCCTCCCCACATTGCGCTAAGAATTGGCTGATATGTTCCATTGTAGATATATCTTCTTGCCTTGAAAACTTGGAGAAATTTGGAACCTTGTATCGGTGTGACAATAGAACCCTATCAAACCATTCAGGATATGGCAGCTAATACACAGAAGTTTGGGAACCTTATATCGGTGTGGCAATGGAACCTTATCAAACCATTCAGGATATGACAGCTGATACATAGAAGTTTGTTCCTTGGGCTTAAGTCCAAACTGCTCCTCTATTATCTTTGCAATTCTATCAGCCAAATCATTATTTTATTGATACTCTTCACCATGCCCATATTAATGAAGTTCTTCTAGCCAATATTGATGTGAATCATCATGTTGATATTGATGTGCTTGCCCCCTGAGCCGATATTGTTGTTGTCGATGAATTCTTTGAGTAATTAATTCACCAACTGATTCCTCCCCTCCTCCTGCTCGGGAAGAAACAAAGAAGAGAAAGAGAGAGAGAGTGAAAGAAAAGATAAGAAGGAGCGAGAAGGAGAAAAGAAAAGAAAAGAAAAAGATGGTGGGATCCACTCTCTTAATCCCCTCCACCGAAGTGCAAATCACATCCCAAGCCTCTTTCTAAACATCCAGAAGGCCTCCCTCTTCCTTGTCGGGGCAAGCCCATGAAATCCCCTACAAAAGTCTATACTACTTCCTACGTTAAAACTCCGAGCCAAAGCCCACCAACAGCCTCCCTCTCCAACAAAGTCCATATTACATCCCTCTAAAATCAAGCCCATCCCTAGAAGTCTATATTGCATCCCTCTTTTACCTCTAGGCTAAAGCCCAAGCCCTCCCAAAATAAAGTCCAAGATGCCTCCCTCTCAGCCTCTCCGCCAAGGAATATTCACAGGAATATTCCTTTCCAATTGAATAAATCCTTTTTCACATTTTAAGAAATCCATTAATCTTCCAAAATTCATATCTCTCCAACTGTATGTCCGATTGACTCCGTTCAACTTTCATAATTTTTCTAAAATTGAGATCTATCCAATGGCACTATTAATTTATAATAGTTATTATTTACTTTATAGGATTTTGGATTGTTTTCTCTTTTCGATCGCGTAGTGGACGTTCCGGAGATGCAAAGGACACGATTTTTCTCGAAGGTTTGAAGACCAACAATAAGACAAGACACTCTTCGATCATATTGCTTCTAGTTTATAAAATATATTAATTGCAAACTTGCATGCTTAGCGTACACAGTTATTTTGATTGGACATCAGTCTACGAGCACACGACCGACAGACCAACCTAAGTAGTTGCAGTACTTTCTGTAGGACCTTGTTGAATTAAACCCTTGTCACTCCACCATAGAAGTAGTCCAATATTTGCGTTCTATGGGCACAGGTATCCACATGAACCACTGGTTTTTATCTGGTTATCGATGTGGAAAATCTAGGGTTGTGAAAGGTTTATAAAACCCAACTTGGGGAGTCGGTGACTTTGAAAATAAAAAAGTTTTATGGGAGAAAACATGCGGTGCGAATCCTCTCCTGTGTGGTTTGGTTTGGTAATCGCGCATAAGGACCGATTCCATGGGATTTAACATTCGAGCATCTTACAATATGACCACATGGGTGAAGTGGGTAGCCCCTAGATGAGTAACTAGCTGGAACATAGGTGTCTAGCATGTTGGCAGTTGAGGAGTGAAAGTGTATCTAGGCCCCTAATTATTTTGATGATTAATGACAATGTGATTAGAGAGGACTAACAATCTTATTTAAGTGAATGTGAAGGATTGTTAGTCCGTGACGTTTTGTAGCGCAGTGCATAAGTCAAAGAATACGAGAAAATCATGAGTTGCGGCAATGATCAAAGGTTGTATTATTTTTTTTCATCTCTTTGGGTCATTAGGAAAATCGCACTATTAAGAGGGATGATGCATTGACATATGAGGAGTGATGAAAGTGCTCAAAATCATTTCTAAGCAAATGTTTCTTCTCAGTCTCTGTGTTCTGGAAATTTTCGGAGTTGTCTGAAAACGATTTTTGGAACTTCCGAAAATAGACAGAACCAATTTTGACTTCTGGAAATTTTCGGAGTTATCCGAAAGTGATTTTCGGAACTTCCGAAAATAACCTAGAAGCAAAGTTGGGTTCTGTAAATTTTCGGACTTGTCCGAAACCACTTTTCGGAACTTCCGAAAATGGCAGTGAAGACTACTAGCTTTTGTAAATTTTCGGAGTTGTCCAAAATCTTTTTTTGGAATTTTTGAAAAATGTCTGTGAACCAAAATTGCTCCTGGAAATTTTCGGACTGGTCCGAAAGGAATTTTCAGAATTTCCGAAAATGTCCAGAAGGCGGTTTTGGATCTGGAAATTTCGGACCTGTCTGAAAAGTTTTTGGAATTTCCGAAAAACCTTCAGTTGGCTTCAGTGTTTTGCTGTTCTGAGAATTTTTGGATATGTCCGAAATTAATTTTTGGATTTTTCGAAAAATATAATTATTGTGCTTAACGGACAGATCCGGAGCTGTGGCTATAAATAGCCCACTCTCTCCACTTGCGAGGGAGGCTGGTGACATTGGATATTTTCGTGCTCTTGGCTTGTTCATCTCGCGATTCACTTTTGAGCCTTGCTTTCTTGTTTCCCTTCTCACCCATGCTCGATTCGGATTTGGTGTGTGTGTGAGAATTGTGGATTCAAGTTTGTGTGAGTGCTTGTTGGCTTTGTGAAGATTTGTGAGCACTTGCATCATCTCCGGGAGTTCTTTGCATCGCTTGTTACTCTTGGAGGTTGAGGACTCGTAGGCGGCTAGGTGTCACTTCCGAGCCATCGATCTACTTGTGGTTGGCCGGGAGAAGTTTGTGAAGGTTGGATCTCACCTCCGAAAGGGAAGAGATACCACTAGTGAAAGGAGGAGTGCTTTGTGCAACCTCTTGAGGGAAGGGTTGGTGAAGACCCGGCTTTTTGTGAGTTCCTCAACGGAGAGTAGAATCCCCTGAAGGATTTGAACTCCGGGAACAACTCATCTTGCTACAACTTTGGTGATATCACTTTTCTCACTCCTTTAGCGTTGCTTGATTGTGTCGCTATAGGACTAAGTTGATGTTTGTGCTAGCATATTTTTGTTGTAGGCAGCTAGATCTAAAGTTTATTTTGAAGTGCGCATACTCTGTTATTTTTGGAAATTCCGAAAACCATTTTTGGAAATTCCAAAAATTCCTGCTTCCGCATTTACTTGAGTTTTTGAATTAGCCTATTCACCCTCCCTCTAGGCCTAATTGACTCTTTCAAGGTGCACTGGTATGGTGGAGTATACGATAATCTCCTGTAGTAGGGATGTGTCAGGGTCCATACGGTGGGGCCTAAGTAGATGAGGGCCCAAACCTGGCCTGATGCTTTTCGGAGAGATTCCACCCACCTACGTGACACGGGACATTTATGGGTTGGCTAGGGAAATGCCTTGTCACGGACTTCCGGTACCGGCCAGTATCGATGTAAGCTTCGTGTCTTGTGGGGAAAGCGTACAGTCTTTGCAGAGGTTTAATTGAACTGCTCGAACAACCATGCCCACGGTCAAGGGCAAATGTAAGGTGATTCCTATAGCGTAGATTTGTTTTTTAAACTTATTTAATAAATTGGTTCATGGGATGAGAACTGTTACCAAAGTTCTTCTTCGTGATGGACGGCCAGCCTTTGTGGTTGGGAACAGGCCCGTGTGACTTAGGGTGTCTTTTGACACCATAAGGCCGAGAGGGCCGGTTTAGGGGCCGAGATGGCCGATTTTGGGTTGGCGGGTAGAGAGGACCGAACCTGGTGTTGTTAACACTTAGACTTGGTTAACGGATGGTTGCTGGAGAAAATGTTGGTTTATGTTTTGGAAGTGAAAAGATGCTAATAAGGGAAAAGATGTTCAATACTAAAATTTAGCTTTTCCGCTCGAGTTGTTGCAAAGCAACTCATGGACGGATTGAGGTGAGACGCCTCTTTCCGAAAGGAAAGTTTATTTTGAAACCCACACATAGTCCTTTGAAAATTGTTAAAATAAATGCTTTGTCAAATAAACTTAGTCTTTCTTTGAGGCTTGGATGTACACATTTTCTAGTGGCTTGCTGGGTATGAAAGTACTCAATCCTCCATTGTTGTTGTTTTTCCCCCTTGGCCTATGTTCAAATAGAAGATGAAGCTTGTAGTTTCGTCCCTAAATCCAAACTACTGCTGGTAGATTTGGTGTTCTAGCTTCGATTAGTTTCGCTGTTGCTGACTTTGATTGAAGGCTACAACTCAGGGATTACCCGAAGATGCAACATAAACGTATATTGTATATTTATTTAAATTTTGCAATGGTTCATCATGTTACCAACATTATTATGTTGGGACTGGTACCTATTTCACGGTTTCGTGTGGCATGTCCTCCTCAGTGCCATTTGTATAGTGGCGCAGGGACGGGGTGTGACAACTATTATTTGTTAACTGTGACCCTAAATGTTAAAGAATATTCCTCCCTCCGTTTCATATCATATGAAGTTTTTGATTTATTTTTAAGTTAAATTTCTTTAAGTTTGACCAAGTCCATAAAAAAATATAGCAATATTTTAAACACAAAACAAACATACTATCAATACACACACACACACACACATATATATATTCATTGTTAGATTTAATGAAACTAATTTAATGTTATGGATGTTGCTATTTTTTCTATAAATTTGGGTTAAACTTAAAAAGTTGAAAAAAAATCAAAGCATCTTATAATATGAAATGGAGGGAGTAATAATTTGGAAGCAATTATAGTGACAAATGTAACAATTAATATTGTTTCCATGATATGAATATATTTGTATTTCTAGAGATGCTAATGAGGAGAATGCTCCACATTGAGCGACCGATGGGAGACTTTTTATTGAGCGCTGCTCTAGGCCACTCATTTCTTATCCAATGAACCTCATCCACTCCCCTCAACTACTACCCGTGCGGCTGTGCCAACCAGGAACTCATCTCCTTCCTCGGAGTTATCTCTCTCCCCCATCCTTCTTTCTAGCTTTCGGTCTATGAGGAGGTGGAGGAGGCAGTGGCTAGCGGTGACACATGAGGAGCCCCCGGCGTAGGTAGGAGAGCAGACTACGGTGGAGGCAGATAGGAACATGGCGGGAGGAGGCAACTGCGATGGCTGTGGCGGATAGGTGTGTGGTGGCAGTGTGTGGTGGCGGCGGCGTTGCGTAGCGGATGTAGGATCGGGTGGTGGTTGTAGGGCATTGTCGGCCACGGGGCCATCTCTAGCTTCACAGCGTATCCGTAGTCTTGCACTAGCTGCTGTTGCTAGCGGTGAATGCATCACATCCTGGTGATGCTACTGCTCGTGCAGTGCGGTGAGCTCCTAATGCGCCATGACTAATGGTGAGAAGTGCACTTAGTTGTGGTGTCGGCCATGGGCATTGCTTTTTCTTGGATCTGTGTTTTTTTCCCAAATGATTGGATTGTTTATAATGGAAGTCCTGACCTGTAGAAGCAATTTGCTTCACAATATTGCAATGGATTATTTTTGATGTTACACTAATTCCATTTGGATGTTGCAGTAATTGTCGACGGTGTAGATCGCAATTACGGTATTTATAGAGTATAGGGTCGTTGGTACAAGGATCTATACAAAACGACTTCAAGCACACAAAAGACAAGGATTATACTGGTTTAGGCCGCTCGTGAGGTAATAGCCCTACTCCAGTTTATATGAGATTATGAAAACCACAAAGATTACAATAGAGAATAGAGTACCGACGAGATCCCAATCGAGAACGACTCGACGAGATCTAGGCAGCGAATTGTCTTCAAGTCCTCCGGATTGCCTCTGCTATGATGGTGGCTTGCACTATAATTCGATGATCCCATACCCCTTGGGGCTTTGTATTTATATCGCAGACTGCCTTGGCCTCCAAGTAGAACTCGGAGAGTACTTTTGGCGTACGAGATTACAGAGATTGTATTTTCCCCGAATAGGACTCTAACACCTTCTATTCGGATACAATTTCCCTATTCATTAGCCAAATTCCATCACTTTAAGATAATCTTCCCGTATTCTAAGGGTATACCATATCTGTATACTTCACAACCCCAAGGATGAGAGGTATGCCTTATCCGTAACCCTGACAGTAGCCCCCGACTTCAAATCAAATGAACTCACAATGTTCTCGAGCTGCAGTCCTTGAATAAATATTGTGATGCCTGCCTAACCGTTCTCGAATTATCGAGAAGATATAAAGCACTCGACAATACCATTAAAGAGCAATGGTCCACCATGAATTTGAATTGAAGTCTAAAAAGCTACCATAAACAAACCGAGAAAATCACGGCGGCCGTTTCTCTTTCTTCCTTGAAATACGAACCGCCGGATGTATCCTATAAATTCCACTTCTGAGATTCATTTGGGTTCAATCTGCGCAAGTAACTTTCCAGCTTGCTACGCACCCAACTCTCACAATTTCCACCAGTTGAAAGAACCCTAGCTCCGTACATCTCCTTCATCCTCAAGTCGATCCAATGGATTTGGGAAAATCCAACATCGACATGGAGGATCTGAAGCGATTGCAGATTGAAGGATCCCTTCCTGGGAAAAGTTCCTTGAATCAATCGGAAGGAGGTACCAGTCCTAACCCCACCCCAGGGCAAATAGTTTGTCTTAGGGACTTGTACAATGCGGTTTCCTTCCCCCTCCTTCCGAATTCCTTCTTCTCCTTTTGGATTACTACGGCCTCCATCTCCTCCACCTAAACCGAAACTCCATAGCTTTCCTTAGCATCTTTACACATCTTTGTGAGGCATACCTCGGGATTCCTTCTTTCCTAGATTTGTTTAGATACCTTTACGAGCTTAGGTGGATGGAAGTGCGCAAAATCTCCGGTTGCTGTGGCTTTCGCCTCCGAGACGGGATGAAAGTGGAATACATTCCCTTTAACTACCCATCCTCTCAAGGATCGTGGAGGTCAAAATAGTTCTACCTCCACGTCGAAGATCGTCCAGCCTGCCTTGTTGTCCTGAACGAGAAGCCCACACGCTCCCCCTCATGGACCACTAGGCCATCCTTAACCCCTTCTCTCAAGAGCTTAATAGATAAGATCCAAGACCTCCGAGAACAAGGGTTCTCGGGGTATGAAGTCGCTGAAGACTTTATACGAGTACACAAGGGCGCAAGACGAAACACGGATCTCGGTTCGGGGTATACGTCCTCATAACCCTCCTGACCCTAATTCATGAAATGTCGAGATCTTGAATACTGATATCAATGTCTTGTTTGCAGAACTTGAAGACGCGACCTTGATCACCCGAGTCGGTCATCTGGTTACTGACGCTCCGTCAGATTCGGACAACTCCATCACCCCACTTTGCGACCTCTCGCCTTTAGATAGGGATGTCGCCATCAACGTAATTGACTTGAATCGCTGTTTTTATTTTTAACTATTATTGCTCGAAAGAGTAATAATCTAAGCCTTGCAGGTCCTGCCTCTGACGAACGTCATTGGCCCGCTCGCCGACCACCAAGTATCGTCTTCTCTAAGAGAGAATGCAACCTCGGAGCAGGCCACTGTCGGGAACACTCCCAGCGGCAGTGGAACAAAATCCTCCAAGAGGAAGTGGGCGCCTTTAACCAAGGCGTCTGGAGCAGGAACACTGGCGCCAACGAGCGGCTTGACGGTAAATCTCGCTCCCTGTAGTCCATAAACTATCCTAAGGAGGAATCTTTGGACCTAACTTATGTATCTTGTAGACCACTTCCGGCACCAAATCTTCCTCTTTGGGGAACAAGATGCTCCTGAAACAGCCCAAGCCCGGGTTAGTGACTGTCCTTATCGATTTTTGTATTTTGGTGTTCTCGCGACGTCTTCTAAGATGTGTGTTTCTTTTTGTTGTAGCCCCTCCCTCGTGATCTCGGCACAGAGTACCAGTCACGGGGCACGATCTTCGGACCTCCCTCCATCATCGTGGCCGCATCGACTCCTCTTCCTCCGACCGACGCCTTCCCTGCCGTTGTTCTGCTCATCGCGGTCGACAAACTAGTGGAAGCTAGCCCTTTGCCACACTCGGGCGTGTGAGATGTCCTCACTGAAGTCGAACAGCTTCGAACGGTGGCTTCGACCTTGAATAAATGCATCGTCGAGCTGGAGACTCAACTGGCCGAGGCGCAGAGGGACCCGAAGAAATTCAAGGACCTAGTTGCAGGCCACGAGAGGCAACGGCAAGGATGGGAGAAACGGCTAGAGGAGACCCAGGAGAACTTGGCGTCCCTCCGACAAGGCCTCCAAGAGAATTACAGGTGTCTTGACATGGTGGCCTGCAGCCTGAGAGTACACGAGAAGGGCCTGGAGTTCCCTGACGAGACAACCGCCCTGGGTTCTCTGGGTTCTCTTATGGGCTGGCTAGAGGGTACGTCCATGAGGCATGCTAAGCAGGTCGCCGAGGAGATGCACACCGGTGTCCGGACCGGCGAATGCCATGTCCTCACGTGCCTCAAGCTCACACATACCGAGCTGAACCTAGAGGAGGCGTTGGAGAAGGGCGGGGCCGATGACACACGCGAGGACGTGATGTTGGTGCTTGTCGACTTGGGGAAGAGCGTCATTTTCTTTTTTGAACAGTAATTGATGCTCTCTTGTAATTTTTAAAGAACAGTTTATTAGGCTTGTCGTATTTTGAGAACGATGTCCTTTCTTACCGTCTTTAATTTTTGGCATAATCATGTCGATCTTTAGATAAATCGAAGATGAGGTCGTCCTGCAAGGAGGATGTCCCCGTGATTTTGATGTCGCATCTCCTTCTCCTCGTGTTTCCTCGAACCCGAGCGGCGACAACCAAGCCTTGGTCGTCATCAACGCTGATAGCGTGTTGGATCCAAAGGGGCTCCAACTTAACTCTCTACTCGAGCGAAACCAAGGTACGAGGTCCCGACCTTTATAGCCCTTGCCCCCGTATACGTGGAGGAAGCTGATTGAGGTGACATGTCCTGCGTAGTCCTCGAGAATGATTTAGAGGAGAGGGAACGCTGCATCGTGTACTAGAAGGTGAAGTTCGAGAAGGCAGACCTTGAGAAGATGGGTAGCGCTGTCCGAAAAGATCAGGCTATGGAGGCCCTTCGAGTCAGGGAAGTCTGGATCGACGCCTATCTCGAGGGTTGTTGTCTAGGGCTACAACACCTTTGCGAAGAGCTGCGGGTTACAACACCTCCTCCTGAGAAGTCTGTAAACAGCCATCTGTCCTGGATGCGGAGTACGTGCGACGACCTTGCAGGAATCGGGAAGCGGATAGACAACAGCCTGAAGCAGGAATGTCGTCGCGCCAACCGGTATGCTGGTGGACACATTCTTGCCTGCATTTGAATGGGCGTCCACAGATGAGCCTGAGTTTTCTTCGGGAGGGCTTCTTGCGTTCTCGCATGAAGGCAGACGAGATCAACCGGCTCGTGCAATCCTTTGCTCCTTTGGCCGAGGACGTTTTCTCTAGAATGGACTGGCGGTGGCCATCCTGGTAGTTTCTGTACCTAGGGAACACTTAATGTATATGTTAGCATTTTACATATGTATAAGAACTTAAGTAAGAATTAAAATCTATTGTATAAGTATCTGAAAGGAACATAATGTACGAGCACTCGTGTAAGGGCTTCCCTTAGCCAACAGAGTATGATACTCTCCCTAGTCCCCAGCTGTTTTCATGGAAAAGTCATTTTTCATGAAGACAGCTTAAATCTTATAACAAACCAAGCTGAAGCTACGAAGGGTCCATGGGACCCCGAAGCTTGTCGGACTAGCGTAAGAGGACAATAAAATCGACTTAGAGACAAGGTAATGTAAGAAAAGGGGGTCGCTGGGTAAAACACTTCAAAAGAAAAGAATTCGGAATACTATATATTATTAAACAAAGCTTACAGACTTTGGTACATCGATTTTATACATAAAATTTTTGTAGTTGGTAAATGTTCCAAGAGTTTGCCAATTCGCGGCCTTCATTGTCTGTGATCTCGAACACGCCTGGCCTTAAGACTTCGACCACCGTGTACGGTCCCTCCCACTTTGGTGAGAGCTTGTTTTGCCCTGCTTGATTCTGAACTCGTTGGAGGACGTAATTGTCGATGGTGAGTGTACGGGCATGAACACGCTTTTCATGATAGCGATGTAGGGCCTGTTGATACATGGTTGCTCGAATGGCAACACGTTCTCGATGTTCTTCTAGAAGGTTGACATCGTCTGCTCGCTGCTCCTCCTGATCCTTATCTGAATACTGTTCGACTCGGGTAGACCGATGTCGCAGCTCAGAAGGTAGCATGGCTTCAGAACCTTACACGAGAAAGAAAGGAGTCTCTTTGGTAGAGGTTGTCGGAGTAGTGCAGACGGCCCACAAGACAGAAGGGAGTTCATCAACCCAGCATGTGTCATAGGCCAGGAGCCTATCGTACACACGTGTTTTGATCTCCTGGAGCACAATACCGTTTGCCCGCTCGACCTGGCCATTACTCTGAGGATGAAGACTGATGCGAAGTAGATTTTTACTCCTAATTCGATGCAGTAGTCCTGGAAGGCACCGTTAGTGAATTGGGAGCCGTTGTCTATTAGTATCTGATGTGGTAGTCTGTATCTGCAAAATATTCCTTTCATAAACTTGATGGCGTGTTCAGCTTTGATTTCTCTTGTTGGTTCTACCTCAATCCACTTGGTGAATTTGTCGATAGCCACGAACAAGAACTTGTAGCCGCCTTGTCCTCGAGGAAATGGTCCGAGGATGTCAAGCCCCCAGCATGAGAACGGCCAGGTGAGAGGGATAGTTTGGGCCACTTGGTCTGGCATCTTGGTGTGTTTGCTGTGAAATTAAAAAGTTTCACACTGTTTTACCAAGTCGTAAGCATCTTGAAGGGTTGTTGGCCAAAAAAATCCTTGTCAGAAGGCTTTTCTGACCAGAGTTCACCCGTCGGCGTGAGAACCGTATATTTCTTCATGGATATCGAGTAGTAGATGTTTGCCGTCCTCAGTCCTCAGGGGAGACACACTTGAGCAGAACTCCATTCGACGCTTTTTTGTATAAGTCGTTGCCGATCATAAAATAATCTTTTGCCTGGCGAGAGACTTTTTCTGCCGCGGTGTCTTTGTCCGAAAGTTTGTCGGCATCCAAGAAATTGATGAGCAGAGTATGCCAGTCTTCCGTGGTCTTAATGTTGGCAACGATATGAGTGACCTCTGCAGTAGCCCCTGAGCTGTACTCAGTGTTGGCTAAGGTGCCTTTGTCTTCTGTAGCTTTGACTAAAGGTTTGTTAGGATTTCCAGAAAGGTCCCTGGTTCAATAGGTTCTCTTTTGGATGCACACCGTGCTAAGTTGTCAGCGTCGGTGTTGTCTTTGCGATAGACATGACATACTTCCGAGCCGTCAAACTTTCGCTCCAGCTTCCTGACTTCAACGAGGTACTTGGTCAACTCTGGGTTTGAGCATTTGTAGTCTTTGTGCACTTGGTTGGCAACTAATTCAGAGTCCTCTTTCATGATTAATCACTTTATGCCAAGTGCTGCTACTGCTCGTAACCCAGCGAGTAGTCCCTCATACTCTACGGTGTTGTTTGTAGCTCTGAAGTTGAGGTGTATTGCATGTCTGAACTGATCTCCAGTTGGAGATGTCAGAATGAATTTTGTCCCTACTCCCTGGCTGTTGAAAGCTCCGTCGAAGGCCATTGTCCATGTCTCGTCATCTATCTGACCAGTTGGGATGTTCTCGGGAACAATCCAATCGACAACGAAATCTGTGAGAACCTGCGACTTGATGGCTGTACGTGGGACGAAGTTGACATCGAATTGGCTGAGTTCGATAACCCATTTAGCAATGTATCTGATAATGTCTTTGTTCCTTACCACTTCGCCGAGAGGGAAAGAAGAGACGACCGTGACCTTACGGGCCTGGAAGTAATGGCGCAGCTTCCGTGATGTCATGACTACATCATAGAGCAATTTCTGCATTTGAGGATATCGAGTTTTGGCATTGTGGAGGGCCTCGCTGACATAGTACACGAGATATTGTACTTTTTCCCTCTCAACGATAATCACAGTGCTAAAACAATAAGGTGTGGCCGAAATATATAGAAATAGTTCTTCTATTGGCTGTGAGGCAACGAGTACAGGACGGTTGGACAAGTACCATTTGAGTGCGATAAACGTGTTCTCGACATCCTGTGCCCACTCAAATCTATCCTGCTTTTTGAGTAAGGCAAAGAAAGGTTGTCCTCGTTCTCTCATCCTAGCCACGAACCGGCTTAGGGCTACCATACATCCTGTAAGCTTCTGCACTTTCTTGAGTCTTGTCAGCGACTTCATGTTCTTGATGGCCTTGATCTTCTCGGGGTTTGCTTCAATTCCTCGTCCAGAGACAAGAAATCCAAGCAACTTCCCCAACGGTACTCTAAACGTGCACTTCTCCGGGTTCAGTTTGAGCCGATGTCACCGGAGATTGTTGAATGTTTCCCTCAGGTCATCGATTAGCTTGTCCTTTGTCTTTGTCTTGACCACGACATCATCGACGTATGCCTCTACATTTTTGCCGATCTGGTTGTCGAAAGCCCCCTGGATTTCTTGCTAGTATGTGTTGCCTGCGTTGATAAGTCCAAAGAGCATCTTGGTGTAGCAGAAAACACCGAAGGGCGTGATGAATGCAGTCTTCTCCTCGTCCTCTTTGGCCATGCTGATCTGGTGGTAGCCGGAGTAAGCATCAAGGAAACTCAATAACTCACAATCAGTAGTTGAATCCACCAGCGGTCAATGCGAGGAAGAGGGAAGTGGTCCTTGGGGCACATCTTGTTGAGATCGGTGAAGTCTACACACATACTCCACTTGCCGTTGGCCTTGCGCACCATTATTCGGTTAGCGAGCCACTCTGGATGGAGAACCTCCCTGATGAAGCCTCCTTTGAGAAGTTTGTCTAGTTCTTCTTGAATAGCTTATTTTCTATCGTGTGCAAACTGCCGCAGTTTCTGTTTGATTGTCTTGGCATCGGAGCACACCATCAGTTTGTGCTCAATCATCTCCCTAGGGACTCCAGGCATGTCGAACGGCTGCCAAGTGAACACATTTACATTCTCGTGGAGGAAGGTGATGAGCTCGAGTTTCTATTTGTTGTTGAGAGTTGCCCCGATTTTGACTGTCTTGTCTGGGTTGCTGCTAGTCAATGGGATGATCTAGATTGCGCCGTCGGGCTTGGGTGCCTTGTTAGGTTTGCTCACTTTCTGAGGGGGTTCTGTGGTGGCGGGTGGCATGGGAGTATGCTTGACCATGTCAAGGCTCCTCTTGTCGCACTATATCACTACTTCCGCATTCTCGGAGATTGTGATTGTCCCTTTTGAGCATCTTTAGAATCTGGTATGCGTAGTGGGACGCCACCATGAATTTCGCCAGTGCAGTCCTTCTGAGAATTGCATTGTAAGCTGTGTCGAACTCGGCTACATCAAAAGTGATCTGCTCTATACGAAAGTTATTAGCCTGGCCGAACATCACGGCTAGCATGATCTTTCCTAGTGGTTTGGATGATCATTCTGGACTGATCTCATGGAAGGGCTGGTCGGAGGCAACGAGCTTGCTTCTAGGGATGCCTATTGCGTCAAGTGTGCTGGCGAAGAGGAGATTGATGGAGCTACCGCCATCGATGAGGACACGTGCTACTTTGATATTCCGGATGGTAGGCTCAACTACTATCGGATACCGGCCTGGCACGATTGGTGTTGTCGGGTGGTCCTGTTCTGTGAATTCAATTTTCTGGTTAGACCATTTCATCTTGGCTGCGACTTCTTGCGACGTAGAGCAGACTTCGTGTTCTACCTTCTTATACTCTGTCGGTGATACAGGCCCGGGGGTACCAAGACTAAAGGTATGGACGGCCCCCTGCACCCACGTGGCACCCCCCTGAGGAGGGGTCGGGCCAGAGGGTAAGGCGGCGGCTGCCCTCTCCTGTCTCCCCGAGGGCCGGGCCGCTCCGACTCCCTCCTCGAGGGTCAGGTCGCCCTGACCCCCTCTGCTCTTGCGCCGCGTGTGCGAGGTAAGGTGAGCGTCGCCAGCGCCCACCTAACTGCATTGATAGCGGCTCAGGCAAGCGCATCACACTGCATTTAATGCGGCGTGTGGCGTGTGTAACCAGTCTATGACCGATCACGGCGATTGATCGGTCTACGACCGGTTAGATCACGGGTGAGACGGCAGCAGAGCGCCTGTGCTCTATCCGCACGTCAGGCGGCGCGCAGCACGCCTTGCCCCGTCCCATCAGAATGATGAGAGCTTTTTGCCTCTTATCCCTTAGCCGGAGTTGGTATGCCAACTCCGGTCAGATGGTTTTCGTTTCCCAATGTGAACGGAACACAGAAGTCTTCGCCCATTTAATGGAGCTTGACGCAGGCGTCCCCCGTGCCAGCCAGCTGACTGGGCGAGGGCCATGCTGCAGCGACTGTGTGTGGCTTCCGAGTCAAGCAACAAGACAGTCATTAAATGTAAAAGAATGTTTTTCTTTTCTCTTAGGTAGCCTTTTGGCCCATGTGGTAGCCCCTTGAGATATAAAAGGAGGCCTAGGCCTGAGGAGGGAGGGAGAAAAAAGATAGACGGGTGAGAAAGGGAGGGCAAGCACTTGTATTCCTTGATATTCCAGCCACATATCCACCACACACAGGAGTAGGGTGTTACGCTTCCGAGCGGCTCGAACCTATATAAACGCCTCTCTCTCTCTCTCTGTCGAAACTTGGTTTCGGCAATAAGAAACTGGGGGTAGCAGTCAAGCGCCAAACACAATGGGTTAGTATGCAAAGAGGTTTAGACAGGTTCAGGCCCTCTCTAACGAAAGATAATACCCTACTCCTGTTTCGGGGATTCGATCCGCCGAGTGGTTTTATTGATCTCACGATCTCTTAATCTCGTGGGTTTGTGGACTCGTGTACCTTAGACTCTATTAAACATATGAAAACTCTTACCCCTCCAGGGATACCCCTACCCTCCTTATATAGTCTCGGAGGGAAGGTTTACAAGTCAGAGACCTTCTCATACTCTCAGTCGGACTCCTCTAACTTACCAACTATGGACTATGAGCCGTTACCTTATCTCAATGGTAGCGTAATACCCAAGTCATAGCCGGTTTACATAATCATGAGACATAACCTATCCCCTATAGTAAGTCGGATAAGCTAGCCGTGATGATATCCGGTACCCATAATCTCCACAGTAGCCCCCGAGACCTTCACAGTCGACGAGATAACTTTGCCTCGAACCAAAATAACACATAGCCGAATGACTCCTTAGCCAAGTGCTTCTATTGCCGAGTGCTTCCATCATCTCTGCCTGAGTCTCCCGAGTGCTTTATCCTCCAATAGAAAGGCTGTGAAGGGCTGAAAACATCTAAAAAATCTTCATAAATAGATATTTAGGTGCATCGACTGATGCACCTAATTAGGTGTAGCCCTCGACTATGTGTTTAGTTAATCAAACTAAGCATATAGTCAAGAACTATAATCATACTCTCCTGAGTTAAATAAATGCCTAGCCTAAGCCAAAAGCAATCATAAAAAATCATATAACACATAACCTCATAATCAAGGCATAATGTATAACGAATTCTGAGTACTCGGCAAGCTCATGCTTATCCGAGTCAATTTGCCCGAGTCATCTCGGAACAAACAACTCTGCCAACCCTTATGGGTAAAAAATCCAAGCACTCGGCAAGCTCATGCTTAGCCGAGTCGTTGTGCCCGAGTCGTCCCGGAACATACAGCTCAATCAATTCTCATGAATAGAAAATCCGAATTAATAAACCTTCATAGATTTATCAATCATCTAAAAATATGACCAAAATATTAAATAGCTCTTGCCATAATATTGATCATAAAAAGAGCACACCAAGGTGGCAAAAAAGCATTGACATAATCATAAAATCAAATGCTTTGTAAAAACCAAACAGCTCCTGCAACCTATAAAAAAGTTACCAAGACAGTTATAAAAAACTTTACTGTTTGTCACCTTCCAAGTTGCATCGTACCAACCTTCAACAAGTTGTGTAACCGCTGTATGAAAGGATTTTAAAGGCATTGGGCAATTAAGACACGTGCATATTACCAGAGCAAATCTGCTTAAGTCCCTAGAGACACATGTCAGTCCACACCTATAATATGCGCCGTAAGCTCCTCATAGGACTCGGCCCAAATACGAGAAAGCTTACCGATACCCTAAAATCTCTGAAGCGGCAGCGTCTTCCCCGCCGCTTCATCTTCTGATCCGAATGGTTATCCCTCATGGGATGCACCGAAATAGATTTGATAATTGAATCCCGACTGGCGCAAGAACTCAGCTTGTAACCCTTGTGGGAAATAATGATTGATCCAAACCATGAATATAGGAAATAAGCTCGCGGCCATGAATTCATGTTACATACATCCAGAATAAGTCCAAATTGAAGATTGAAGGTATGATCCTTGTGCTAGAGATAATAAGCCCCCGAGCATGTCACTTGTCCTTCTGTCGTAGACGAAGTTATCCATTGGTGGCATCTGATGCAGTCGGCACGGAAGCGAGACCACCAATGTGAAGATAAAATTGTCCATCAAAGGTAACGAAGATATCGGTGGTGGAAACATAGTTGCCCATCAACAGCGATGACGTAATCCACCAACTATGGAGACGAAGAAAATAGTCGGCGGTGATAAACGTGACCAGCAATAATGACGACTGGCAGCAGCAGAGATGGTCGTCAGTCGACGACGACCAAGGCAAGTCGGTGTTGAAGATGAAGACGCACATCCACAGCGACGACGTATGCCAGCAATGACGACGAGACCACCAGTCAAAAACGACGGAGATAGCCGGATGATGGAGACGAAAACTTGGTTGACAGCAGTTGACTGAAGATGAAGATAATGCCGATGACGAAGGTGCCGATGATAATAATCCATCAAACTGTTGAGAAGATATCGAATATCGAAGCCCAAGTAGTTTCCTTGATGCTAGCATGTGCGTGGCGAAGAACTCCAAACTCCATGATATATAAATGAAATCTTAAACTTGACATTTGAAAAACTTGGAGTAGACTGTAGCATCAAGCATTGAGGATGTCGTATTGAGGCTCTTGAAGACGTCGTGGTTGGTGAAGTGACGAAGCTTGCGAAGTAGAGGCAATAGAACTAGTCGACGATGAAGTCGTAGACGCCCAACAACGGTGGCGTGAAAACCAAACGTGTAGGTGGAGATACCAGTCGGCGGCGGCGAAGGCAGACCGACGATGAAGTCGTAGACGCCAAACGATGGTGATGTCACCAATCAACCGTGTAGGCAGAAACACAAGTCGGCGGCGGCGAAGGCAGGCTAACGATGAAGTCGTAGACGCCCAACAACGGTGGTGTGTCCAACCAACCGTGTAGACGAAAACACCAGTCAGCGGCGGCGATGGCAGGCCGACGATGAAGTCGTAGACGCCCAACAACGGTGATGTCACCAATCAACCGTGTAGATGGAAACACCAGTCGGCGGCGGCGATGGCAGGCCGACGATGAAGTCGTAGACGCCCAACAACGGTGATGTCACCAATCAACCGTGTAGGTGGAAACATCAGTCGGCGGCGACGAAAGCAGGCCGACGATGAAGTCATAGACGCCTAACAACGGTGGTGTGTCCAACCAACCGTGTAGACGGAAACACCAGTCGGTGGCGGCGATGGCAGGCCGACGATGAAGTCGTAAACGCCCAACAACGGTGATGTCACCAATCAACTGTGTAGGCGAAAACACCAGTCGGCGGCGGTGAAGGCAGGCCGACGATAATGTATAATTGATCAATCCTGCAGTATAAACATGTAGGATGAGTAGTATCTGATGCAAATATAGTACTCGAGGAAAATTCAAGCATTTTAAAATATTTATAAGTATGTATTTCTCCTCTTGTTGGTTTTGATTTCCCCGAGTAGATGACTCCTCACGTTTAAACACTCTGCCCGACTAGTCATTAATATGAGTTCGTCATTAATGGAACAAAGTTTCACATATCAGAGTTTACTACTCGGGTACTTTCGTAATTGTTTAGAGCAGAAAACAAATTATTTTATCTCTATGCTTTTGATTGCCTCCGAGTAATACTTAGCACCTTGCGTTATATACTCCATCCAATGAGCTCCCGAGTGCTAGGATTCGGCCCAAGGGCAACTATCCATCGACAAACCAAACAGAAAGCATAGGGAAATAGAGTTTCATAACTCGATGGGCACTTGTTTACTCGGATCATTTTGCAAGCAATCGAGATAAACATTATAAAAATTAACTCAAAAATATGATATAACATCTGTAGTCCCCAACTCCCTACTCAACGGAGGACCAGTTGATGTAGTGAGGCAGAGGAAAAACAAAATATCATATAAAGAAAAAAATTAATAATGACTTAGCTTTTTGGCATTTCCACCGGTGACGGGAGAGGTGGGGCCCCACGGTGGGCTTTAATTGTTATGCTTGTCTTGCCGCGAGGCTTTAATTGCATCGTTTGATTTGGCGTAGGAGTTGGCTGTTTCGAACATCTTCTTGACCGTCCTCGGAGGCTTACGCCCGAATTTGCCGATCAGCAACTCGTCGCGGACGCCTTTCTGGAATGCGGCTATAATGACGTCGTCGGTGATGTCAGGGATCTTGTTTCGCTTCTCCGAGAAACGCCGAATGTAGTCCTTCAATGACTCGTCGGGCTTCTGAATCACGTTGCAGAGATCGAAGCGGGTCTCGGGCCTTTCGTAAGTGCCCTGGAAATTGGCGATGAAGTGGTCCCGAAGCTCGCTCCACGAATCGATCTAACCTCTTCGTAAGCTTGTGAGCCAGTTCCTAACTGAATTGGCGAGAGCAACGGGCAAGTAGTTCGCCATGGCTTTGTTGTCTCCTCCTGCTGCGCGGATGGCGAGGGTGTAAATGGTTAACCATGACTCGGGGTCGGTTTTGCCGTCATACTTGTCAATCCCTGTGGGCTTGAATCCACTCGGCCAATCCACTCGACGCAGGTCCCGAGTGAACGCGGGTACTCCATCGTCATAGTTGTCAGGTGATCTCCTTCGGTCTTCATAATAGGGTCTGTTACGCTTGCAATGACGCTGGTCAAATACCTCCCTCAAGTCACTCGGCGGTGGCCTTCGAGAGCTGCTCTGGTAATTGAGGTTATGACGAACCCGATCGTGGACGGGTGGCTGGCCGTGACCTCTCTCATGAGAGTCGGCCGATTGATCTTGGTGCTTCCATGCTGTATAATGGCGAAGGTCTTTGGACTTGGCGGGTTTCTTGCTCTGCTCGGGTCTCTTGCTCAGCTCAAGTCTCCGGTAGTCTTTGGATTGCATCGGCGGCAGGCGGCTGTCCTCTGGTGTCTCGGCGATGTACTCGGTAGCTCTCCACGCGGAGCTCATGAGAGCGTCGTTGGCTGTGGCTGCGACAATAGTCTTTATCTTGTCTAGAAGCGGTGTTATCGCAGCGGGTGCCGCTTCGATGACGGTGTCGATGAGGGTGAGGGCGGCGACCGCATTCTGTTGTGGTGTGAGGAAGATGTTGGCATTGTCGACTCATGTCTGGAGTATGGCCTCGCGGGCGGAGCGCCCAGTCGGCCTCAGGTCTCGTTTCCTCTTGTCAGCTTCTTCTTTTCGTTTGAGCTCCTCCTCCTTGCGCTTGTTCTCCTCCTCCATACGCTTGCGCTCTTGCTCAAGCTTGGCTCGTTCCTCTTCCGCAACCCTCCGGGCAATGGCCGAGTCGGTCTCAGCTACTTCGGCCATGAGGACGTTGAGGAACATCGAATCGTAGTCCTTGTCGAAGTCAGAGTCGTTGAATTCATCCGTGGAGACATCATAGAGGTCGTCGAAGTCGGAAGAGCTAAGATATTCATTTAGCTCCATAGATGAGCACGACTCGAGCGATTGGAGTATGACGGCGATTTCCCTTGAGCCCGGATCGCAGCATGATGACGATGATGAAGATTCTCCCAAGTGGATCGATTCCAACTCGGAAGATAGAAGATTGTGGTAGGTCTTAGCATCGTTTGGTAACCCAAACGGCGCCGTGAGGTTTCCCTCTCCCGACTGGTTCGAATCCGAGTCAAGGAGAGAGATCTTGCCGAATTTATCGGTGATGAAGTCAAGGCTGCCGAAGCGGAACGTCTGCCCATGGGTGAAGGCGAAGTCGTCGATGCCTGATGAAGATCCCATCGCGCTTGTCGGCGAGATGAAGAAGAAAACTTGACGCACTTCCCCTACCTGGTGCGCCAACTGTCGAAACTTGGTTTCGGCAATAAGAAACTGGGGGTAGCAGTCAAGCGCCAAACACGATGGGTTAGTATGCAAAGAGGTTTAGACAGGTTCAGGCCCTCTCTAACGAGAGGTAATACCCTACTCTTGTTTCGGGGATTCGATCCGCCGAGTGGTTTTATTGATCTCACGATCTCTTAATCTCGTGGGTTTCTGGACTCGTGTACCTTAGACTCTATTGAGCATATGAAAACTCTTACCCCTCCAGGGATACCCCTACCCTCCTTATATAGTCTCGGAGGGAAGGTTTACAAGTTGGAGACCTTCTCATACTCTCAGTCGGACTCCTCTAACATACCAACTATAGACTATGAGCTGTTACCTTATCTCAATGGTAGCGTAATACCCAAGTCATAGCCGGTTTACATAATCATGAGACATAACCTATCCCCTATAGTAAGTCGGATAAGCTAGTCGTGAGGATATCCGGTACCCATAATCTCCACACTCTCTCTCTCGATCAGTGGAGAAAGAATCTCACCCTGCGCTCCCGGCCGAACTCACTAAAGGGGGCCCTCTTTGTCCCCTGTTGAGGAGCTAACACTCCATCATACTCCCTTTTAGAGGTGTACGTCGTAGAACCGCTGAAGATGTGGGCTACATGCAGGTCAAAATTTGGGAACACGAGTTCTTTGTCGGACGAGAGATCATCAATGCTCCTCTCGACCACAGGAACTCGCTTTCCTTTTTCGAGGGCCAGCTATTTTGCCAACGCTTTCTGGAAGACTTGGCACTCTTCCAGGGTTTGTGTACTGGTCTTGTGGATTAGGCACCATTGTCGTACCGGTTGATCACCTTGAAGGGTTGGGCGCTTTGGGGGTGGATTTGCTTGTTCTGCGACAAGGATCTTTATCTCTGCCTTGTGTTTCCCATCCTTTTTGCCATTTTGTTTCTTCTTTTTGGTAGACGTCGGTGTTTCCTTGTTGTCTGGTTGCTTCTCCTCGACCACCTTGCTTTTTCCGTCTTTCCTCCTGAGGGTGTCATCTGCGTGAGTGCATCTGTCAATGATCTCGAACAGCTTCATGGCAGAAGTGATTCGCCTTGTTGCCAGCTCTTGGATGGTGTATCGATCACGGTCTCCCGACTTGAACACGCGTATGACAGACGTATCGGTGATTTCGGGGATCATATTCCAGCATTCGTTAAAACACCATATATAGTCCCTTAAAGATTCGCCCGGGTTCTGTCTAAGAGCATGTAAATCATCTTCGACCGCATGCTGCTTGTATGTTCCTTGAAAATTAGCGATGAATTGCTGCCATAAGTCTTCCAAGGAAGAAACCAAGCGAGGTGGGAGGTGTACCAACCATGATTGAGCAGACCCCTTCAATGCCCGGCAAATAGTTTGCCAACGCGTTGTTGTCTGCGCCGGCCGCGTATAGAACTATCGAGTAGACGTGCAAGAACTCCTCTGGATCAGTACTGCTGTCATACTTTTTTACCACTGTGGGACGAAACTTGTTTGGCCATCAAACTTCTCGTAGAGCAGGTGTGAAAGCCCGACATCTGCCTCCTGGTATAAAGGGCGAACAACATCCTCGTGGCCTGCGAGAACCGCCTCCAGTGAATGATGATGATGACGAAGGATCACCATAGTTGGGGGTGCGACCCCTTGACCTATGGTCCTTGTTCTCGGTCCCTCCTGGAGTTTGGGGATCACGAGTTCCGTCGTTGTTGATTGTCATCCTGTCGTTGTCGACCTTGATCATTCTCGCCTTGTTGACTTTGGTGGTCCCGACGATCTTGATCGTTGTTGCGATCTCCCCGGTTGTCGTTGTCGTCCCGCCTTCTATTTCCTCCATGAGGTGCACGAGGTTGGCGGTGGTCGACATCGTTTCGATCTTGTTGCTCTGCCTACGCCCATTCAAGTGATTATGAAGATCACGGTCATCTTGATGAGGAGGGGGCTGATTGTCCTATCTTCTTGGCGATGCGTTTCAAGGATTGCGGCCTAGATCCCGGCTGGGGTGTGGACTGAGGGCGTCTTCGGCAACGTCATCATTTGGTACTCGGTCTCTACCTTGAGGACGAGGATCTCGAGACAGACCCTATGGTTTTGATCCAACCGTGGTTAGGAAGGCAGAGTTGAGATTAGCCACCATTGACTATAACCGTCTGACCTAGACATCTATTTCTGGGAAGGTAACCGGGTCAAACGGAGTTTGTTTTAACAACGAGTTGCCCACGGTGAAGTGCTTGCCTGGGGCTCGAACCAGCTCATCAGGTGGGTGCAACGCATCGAGAGCAGGTGGCTCTTCCCCCGAGGACTTCACCCTCTTCACGCACGTCCTCGGCAACCGTCTCAATCACGTTTACTTCCTGTGGAGAGTTGGATCCCGAAGATTCCAAGTTGTGAAGAACGGATGGCTCACGAGGATCAATGTTGATGAATCCGACCAGACGATCTGGGGTTTCCATTTCTCTATCGTCCACCGATGCATCCTGAGATTGATCTCGATGTTAATGGATCGAACAACAAGGAACACGGACCATAGGTCTGGTAGTTTTCAAGAAGATCTTGCAATCTGTAAGAGAGTGATTTTTCGATTTGTGGATCGGGCACCACGCCTTGTACGGAGATGTGTGCTGGATATCTCGATCTTTGCAAGCATCGAGTTCAGCCTTTACTTGAAGTATTACCCGACATTCGACCAAAGAGTGTTGAGGCGTCTTGTGGTTTGAACACCAGGTGTTGTAGTTTGGAGGAGACTTCCTTGTCGGCACCTAGCCCCCAACAAATGTCTGGGGTTCGACCACTTTAGGAATTCTTCTGAGAGTTGAAGTTGTTGTATTCCTTTTTTCTAACTGGACAGGAAGAATAGCTGATGAAAAATTGTATTATGTTGTCCTCGCGACTCTGTTCCCAACCCCAGCTGGTATTGGGGAAGGCAAGGTTAGTATTGCGGCGAAGATAGGAAAGACGATGGATCTGACCTAATTCCAAACAAACGTCGGCTGAGTAGGATCTACCAGGCCAAGACGAATGTGAACATAGCCATTGAAAAGCCTTGAACTTGAAGCCATCTCGACGAAACCTTGAGCACCAAGTTCCCCTACCTGGCGCGCCACTGTCGACAGTGTAGATCGCGAGTATGGTATTTGTAGAGTACAGGGTCGTTGGTACAAGGATCTACACGAAACGACTTCAAGCACTAAAAAGACAAGGATTATACTGGTTCAGGCCCCTTGTGAGGTAATAACCCTACTTCAGTTTATATGGGATTATGAAAATCACAAAGATTACAATAGAGAACAACAGGAAATATAAAGTACCAACGAGATCCCTATCTAGAACGACTCAACGAGATCCAGGCGGCGAGTTGTCTTCAAGTTCTCTGGATTGCCTCTGCTATGGTGGTGGCTTGCACTATGATTCGATGATCCCGTATCCCCTGGGGGACTTTGTATTTATACCGAAAACTGCCTTGGCCTCCAAGTAAAACTCGAAGAGTATTTTTGGCCTACGAGATTACAGAGATTGTATCTTCCCCGAATAGGACTCTAATACCTTCTATTCGGGATACAATTTTCCTTTTCATTAGCCAAATTCCATAATGTTAAGATAACATTCCCGTATCCTAAGGGTATACCGTATCCGTATACTTTACAACCTCAAGGATAGAAGGTACGCCTTATCCGTAACTAATAATGTTTTAATGTTGCACTATTTTGATGTTGCAATAACAATATTTCAGTGTTGCAGAAATAAGGATTTGAAAGTTGTGTTCGTAGCAGTATCTTTTTTGTTACAACTTGCATCTGTTCTTTGCATTGTATTTGTTTGTAGACTTCGTTGTAAAAGGGAATCATCTTTTTTCTTGCCGTTGTAAAAATATCTCTAACTTCGTTATGTTGTAGTATAAGTTGATATTTCAGTTACATGATGTTTTTGCAGAGATACAACTTTAGTGCTTCATGGGCAGCCAACCGAAACAGTTGACCGCCTGATGTTTTTGTCACGGATCGGGCACCCGATCTTTAGTTCCTTCGCACTAATGATCAAAGTTTTGTAAACTACAGTTTTACAACTTCCAATCCATTAAATGCATTTCAAAAGAACTGGCACACATATTGGTTGTTATTTGTTAATTTGTTAGTGGTCGATTACATCTTCTTTGTCTGTCCCTCTCTGGTCCGTTGTACCCGAGTGAACACAAGCTGTACATAGTGACCGGAAAAATAACAGACAAAAATCGTCGACCAAAGGAATATTGGGTGAAGTTCATACATGCTTCACATATCCAACTTTATTTGCTTTCCTTTCAGTATGTAATAGTCTGTTACTCCCTCCATCATAAAATATAACTACCTAATATCGAATTAGACACATAATTGTACCTAATACTAATACTATGAATCTAAACAGATCTATTCAGATTTTTAATATTCAGTTGTGTCTAATTCGATACTAGATTGTTATATTTTAGTTCGGAGGAAGTATATTCTTTACGCTGTTGAACTGTCCCTTGGGACTTCACAAGTCACAAATTGATGTCTGACTTATGCAATGGTCACATCGGAACAGATGCATGTAAAATGTCATGAAACATTTTACTCTGAACCATTGAAGAAATAAAGAAAAAAAAAAGAGAAGGAGAGCGAGCTCTCGTCGTCGTTGTCATCGATAAGCTGCTCTGGCCACACCAGGGCGTACACGGTGGGTATTCACTTTATGCATGGTAATACCTAAAAAGATCAGATAAATACTTGGCATGTGTAGGTATATTACATATGTATATAATGATTAGGTCTAATACTTCATGTTCAACTTTTTTTTCTCAAAAAATCCACTACTGATTAGGTTTAATACTCGTATATCCTTCTTGCTCATAGCACTTCTAATCCAATTGCTAACTACCTCAAATCCTCTAACCCTAGGGTAGCAAATATAAGCACGTGATGCCAACAATTATTGAGTAAACCTAGCAAATATAAGCGCGTGACACCAACAATTACTGAGTAAACGTACATTCTTTGTCCGCTACTGGGTTACACCTGACGACCATGATGTCTGGGTCACTGGATATGACGGCAGCGAGCTCGCAGCGTCGGATCCCGCGGTCCGGCAGCTGAAGGAGGGGAACTGTTGCCGGGAAGAACTTGACAGTCGATGCGAAGAAGGGCATCGGCGTTTGTGGCGAAGGCGAGAAAGGAATGGAGGCAACAGCATGGTAAATGAGCAGAGTTGGGTATCCCTCGTCGCCGAGCTCGGCCGCTCGGTGACAAGGCCTTTCATCTTGTTGACGGACTCCATTTCCTTTGTGAGTGGTCGCAAGAGAAAGGCACGTGTTGAGAACACGATCGAGCCCGAGACTGAGAGGCAAACATGTCCTCAATCGTCTGCCACACCTCGGCAGACGTCTTCAACGCAGTGACGACTGACGACGACAGGCACCTCGCGAGAAAATGAGGTGAGAAGATAGCCCAAGACCTGTTGGTCCCGAGCCTCCCAAATTGCATACTCAGGATTGGAGATCGTCGTCACAGTGTTGTCTTTGTTGGTGACTTCAAGAGTCTTTGGTGGTGCTGCCTTCCTTCCATCCAGGAACCCGGCAAGCTGAGCAGCGCAGATGGCCGGCAGAACCTGGGCCTTCCACAGGAGATGATTTTCCTTGTTGAGTTTCTCGGTCACTGGATGACCGAGACCATACGCGAGTGACAGCGAGGATGCAGATGATTGGTTTTAGTTTGAGGAAAATGGCTCTGATAACCATGTGAGATAGTTTAGGAAGCGTAGAACCCCGTGAAGCCACGTCATGTATTTATACGGTTGAGAAGAGCTCTCAGCGTGGCATTACATCTTACAGTACAAGTCACTGGCTTGGAGCATAAACAAATAAGAAGCTAAAAACAGGAAAGCACTACTAAAAAACCCTCATAGGAACCGGCTTTATAGGTGTCGATTCATTTAAAACCGGTACCTATGGGCCTTTTCCCACCTCCCACGGTGAAAAAAATAAAAAACCGATACTTTTAAACACAATAGGTACCGGTTCTTCAGAAAAAACCGGGACCAATACTATAGATACCAGTTTTTTAAAATAACCAACACCTATAACTTAGAATAGGTACTGGTTTTCTAAAGAACCGACACCTATAATATATTATAAGTATCGGTTTTTTTAAAAAACCGGCACCCATGAGAACTGACCAGCCGAGCCGAAGCGCATAAGAACCTGGCCCACACGCGATCCGTCCTTATCCTCTCTTTTCCTCCTCCGTTTCCTTCCTCCCTTTCCCTCTTCTCTATCCTTCTCTCCCTCTTTGCCCGAGGGGAGGCGGCAGGCAACAGCACCTAAGGGGAGGCGGCGAGCGGGCGGCGGCGGCGACACCCTCCCCTCTGCCTGATCTGGTGGGAGGGGAGGCGGCAGGTAGCGGTGCCCGGTGGCGGCAGCGCCCTCCCCTTCCCTCCCCCTCCTCCTCTGCATCCCCTCTCTAGATCCAGCGGCGGCGACGTCGCCGCCGATGGCGGCGGTGGTGGAGGAGTCTTGCGGACGGCGGGCGGCCTCCATGGTGGCAAGGTGCGGCCTCTCCTCCGCGGGGCCCGGTTGGTTGTGAGCGCTCTACCCTCTGGCGGGGCTCGGTGGCAAGATGAAGGTAATCTCCTCCTCCACCTCCACCAACTAGCTGTGATGGATTCCACCATGGCTGCCATCCTTGATTGTGAGTACTATGGTCCTGCTGAGTAGGTGTAATTTCCTGCTAAGTAGTGTAATTAAGGAGGGATTAATAATGAAGGTTTTGATCACAAATGTCTTCAATGTCTGTGTTGATGCTTTGGGATGTTGATGTGGATGATGGTTTGTTGATGGCTCGATCGAGCCGATGCATCGATTGAGCCGTCGAGCCCTTTTTTTTATTTCGCATATGCCTCTTAGGTGCCAGTTGTTAGTGATGAACCGGCACCTATAATCGCTATAGGTGTCGGTTCTATAACCGACACCTATAATATCAGGAATAGATGCTGACAAATTGGTGCTGGTTGAAAAACCGATACCTATGATCAGTTCCCAACCGGTACCAATGACTGTTTGTGTACTAGTGAAGTGATATACACGTATATGGAGAGATATCTATATCTTCGTTATTATAAAAATTAAAGATGTTTCTGGCTAAAATTTTGGTACGTCCCCTTATTTCAAAATGATATCGGTGTGCGAGTACATGATTTTCTCTAATAAATAGTGTTTTTGCCTAGATCTTTGTACGTCATCTCTGAGAAAAAGCAACGGGCTTCGTCCGACTCTGGCTCCGTCTTTTCAAATTAACCAGAGCTCCCATATTGTTTCTGATTGCTTTCTCAAGTTGTTGCGCTCCCAGATCATTGTTAATGTGTGATCGTGTGTAATTCTTTTGCTAAGTCCTCAAGTCTCTCCTAGCTTCTAGCTGAGTGTGTTGTATAGTTTGTTGGCTACATGTAGGCTCTGAGATGTGTTGTGTTGATGTTATTCCAATTCTGAATGATCGAGGAGTCAACATAAACGAATCAACAAGTGACCAACTATTTCCTAAAGAAAAGATGTTATCTAAAAATTTCTCAAAGAAAAAGAAAAAAAAAGTGACCAATGAGCATGTATAACACCGATGCCGAGTGAAACCAACCAGTTAAATATGTCTTGGCTGGTTTTCATCTGGTTTGGGCACTTGATTTATTCACAGAATTATAGTAATCAGTTTCCGCTCTCCACGCTATGTGGGTAAATCTTTCTTTTTTTTGGTAATTTAAGGGATTTTGTAGGTTCATTAATCAAGATTTGGAAAAACAAATCGAGAAGTTTTCAACCCTTACATATCCAAATAATGAAATTGCATTGGGATTCTATTTTCCTTCCCAGTTTCTCTCTTCTTCGCACCCTCATGCCATTCGATCTAAGATGAACATCTTCTTCCCTAAGGATGGCCACTGCCCATAGTGTCCACGCAGCCGCATTGATGCCAGTGTTCTCCATTGGTCACCCACTGCTTGATGATCGATCGCAATTTACACATAAGCTAAATGCCAAATTCAGCAGCACCGTTATTCTGTCGGTTATCTCTTCTTACTGGTCAGGACCCCCCATTCAGTTCCTCATACTCACACCATTCTACTCTCAAATCCCATTGCAACACATGGTGTTGGAGGCGCGGTCCTCCGACAACGGGGAAGAGCAGACCCCCCCCCTCCCCATGAAGATTTGGCCAGGGGGCTAAACGAGGGAGAGTTCGTTTTCGCATAGGGGTGTGTTGAAAATCAAACACAGATGAACACAAGGGTGTATACAGGTTTGGGTCACCCAGGGGTGTAATACCCTACTCCTGTGCTTGGAATCACCAAAATACAAGGGTACAATCCGAACTACTTGATCTAGACGTAAAAAGATCTCTCGCCCACGTACACCTGGATCGACATCCCAGGTTGATTGTCGAAGTAAGTTGAGAAGACCCTTTCTAAGAGACAAACCCCCTTCCTTTTATAGTTCAAGGAGAGATGCACAGTGTCATTGCTCCTCCAAAAAGAAGGTTGCTCCTCCAGAAAGAAGATTGGAAAAGTAGCTAAGCACAGGAATATCAATATGCAATTTTTTCCTCCTTAGTTTCAAGGCTTGTTCCCCCGCGTCGCCCCTGCGCAGGAAACTTGGGGGCAACCGACACCATAGCGCCGCCACCCTCCTCACCCCTTTTCCCACCCTGCCGCCGCCGGAGCTAGCCGCCGGAAACCGAGCGGCTAGCCAGGATGGCAGTGGCGGGGCTCGGTTTTGGTCCCCCCTTAGGCGCGGAGAAAGGGTGGCCAGCGGTGGCGACGACGCAAGGGGGCCGGACGACGGTGGGGGCGTGAGGAGACCGCACGGCGGCGAGGGGACGAGCTCCCGCTCGGCGGCGGAGGAGCTCCCCCTTCCCCGACGCTCTTCCCAGATCTGGGAGCGGACTCCCAGCCACTGCACCCTCTGCTCCCAGACCTGACGATGGTGGTGGCGGGGGTCCCCGGCGGGTGGTGGAACGACGGCACCGGCGACGAGGGCTTCACCTTCGGGCTCCTCCCGGGCCACAGGTTGCCACGGCGATGGGGGTTCTCCCTGGTCCATGGATGGTGGCGGCGGAGCTCCCATTGGCCGGCATGCAGCTGTGGCGACAAGGTCCCAAGGATGTCGGTGGCAGTGGGACGGCTGCAGCAATGGGGGACCTCGGCAGCGAGCTCCTCCCTGTAGGATGCACCGGCGGTACTTCCGTCTTGCTTTGGCAACGGAGGCAGCGCCGGGAGTGGTAGACCAATTGGATCTAGGGCATCCATGCCTAGGTCCGACCACTCACCGGCTCTGTTGGTGGTGTTGGCGGCGGTGCAGGAGAGGTCACCTTGGAGTGCTACGATGACTAACATGCCTGCGAGCATACGCCTTGTTGACAATGGGATTGCCTTCATGTTGGTAGGCTGGATGAGGCCAAGGCGAAAGCCAGACAGCGACGCCTATGGGTGTCGTTCCCTCCTTGGAGGCGTCTTATTGTGCCTTCCCGTTCTGTCGTGTTCGGGTTCTCCAGATGTAAATCTTGCCCATTCTTGGGCCGGCGATGGCGACATAGTTAAGCGTTGCATCCTTCTTGAAGGCATCGTTGAGGAAATCCTAGGCAATCCCTAGTTTGGCTCCGCTTTGACACCTAAGGAGGGCCTTCGGGAAGTTGAAGCTGCTGCATCGAGGCATTCGACAAGCTCGGCAACGATGACTCGTAGCTTTGCTTGGTTTTGGGCAGGGTCTTGCATTGTCCTCTTGGAAAGTCGGAGTTGCTTCGCATTTGTGAGCTTGGCAATGATGACCCAAGTTGGACCTTGTCATTTGTGTTTCGCTCTGGTGTGGGGTTACAAGCTTTCCAGCCTGCAAGGTTTGTCAATCATACTCGGCCTTGCTTTAACGAGACTGGTGGTTGTGAAGTCGGAGCTGCGGCGTCGGCGGGGCTTGACGTGTGGCAACGATAACATGGGCCTAGTTGAGTTGCGCTTCGGCACGAGCTAGGTTGTTGTCCTGAACTTGGCGTTTCCTGGCGAAGTCGGAGTCACCCAAGTGTTGGTGTGATGACGATAACGTTGTGTCTTTGCCAGTGTATGGGAGCCTTGTTTTCCTTTAGCTTGTTGCCTGTTCATGTGAACGGCTTTTGTTGAGTGATGTGCTCGGTTGTCCTGTTCTCGCTTCCTTAGTGGCTTAGGTTAGTTGATAAGAGTGTCATGATAGTTGTGGTTTTTGCCCAGTTTTCCTTAATTAACTGTGCATTGTTTGGTTTGGTCCCGCTCTCTTTTTAAAATGGGGCAGTTCTTCTTTATATAAAACATCGGCAACGGCTGACCGTTCAAAAAAATAAATTATTAAAAAGTATATTTTTAGTCAAAAAGAATTATCAATCATGTATGGTAAAAATTTCTAGTCCCTAAAATTTAGGGGTTGCATTCAATTTCTTTTTGCTACCACCTATTTTTTCCCCCACGATAAGACATTTCTTATACCTCAACTGTTCTGAGCAACAATATCATTTCTAGCAAACTATGAAACTTCCCTTTACTTGACAAATACCAAAAGCTTCGTCACTGGATGTGATTTATGACTAAAGTATAATTGTGTATCACTTATAGAAAATGCAAAACAAAAAAAATCTACCATGTTTCTTTTTTATGGAAAAACATTAACATTCCATGTTATGAGATATGAAAAACATCATGACACAATCAATGTAAACCAATGAATAGTGCTAGGTGCTAGTGCTAATGCTGTTGCCCATATAAAAGGGTAAGACTTCACACTTTTTCTTACCTGTGACAACATGGTATCAAGTATTCCACTTTTGCACAACGAGAAAAACACATCACGATGGCCTGGGGGATACCTTCATTAAAAGATCACAGTAATGGAACGTTCAGGTTTAAGGAAATGTGTGAGTTAAATATAAACATTTCAAAATATAGCACGGGCCAAACGACGGTGTATTTGAAATAAATCCGTTAAGCAGACAGTTCACTCAAAATGTTATAACTTTAGAATTATTGGAGAAAACTAACCAGCAGTGGGACCCTGTCCTTCCTTCACTTGGAAGTGGCAAGAACTCTTCAGTAGCAATACAAGGGTACTTATGCTGTATAGAATATGACTCTTGTAAGTTGAAGCCATAGTTGTGTAAATATGTGATATTCATCAAGAAAAAAATTATGAAAAAATGTTATACCTGATTGAAAGTGTGAATTTCAATGTTTGCGTACTTCTCCACGATCTTCAAAAATAAAAGGTCATAAACAAGATGCTAAAAGGATATCTTAAATGGCGATTTAAGGGAATATCAACCTTCTGCACATAGCTGCTAGTGTTGAATGAGTTCATTAGAAGGATAGGAACGCTGCATCCATACTTCTTGTTCAGAGACTGCAGATGGGTGAAACTTATAAGGCACAAACAATTACATGTTATATCCAGTCATTAAAGAAAAACACCAATAGAGATTAAGAATACCTCAGTCTGCATTATAGCTAGGTCAAGAAAGGTAAGGCCACTGCGGACTTCAATCGTACACCTGCATAATTACTCGTTTCAGAAGGCAAAATCTCAAAGATGGTGCAAGGAGAACACATGAGTCCTAGTACACCCAACATTGATGCACTGCGTCAAATATGTTCCAACGAAAAACCATGTTGTACGCAGTGAGCCTGTAATGATTTGAATGTTTGAATACAGAAAAATTAAGCATAGTGGTAGAGTATTCAGATATAGCTCAACTGAAACGATGAATATGCCTGTAAGCATGTAGTACCTAAGAAAATTCATATATGTGGATATCAGGACACTTAAGTGCAAACTCCCCGCGCGCGCAGTAAACACGGAAAACGGAATGGTCATTAGTGCGTGATTAATTAAGTATTAGCTAATTTTTTTTCAAAAATGGATTAATTTGATTTTTTTTAAGCAACTTTTGTATAGAAACTTTTTGCAAAAAAGTACACCGTGTAGCAGTTTGAAAAACGTGCGCGGGGAAAAGTACTCGAATTTTTTTTACAAATAGTATGGTTTAAATGGAAAATCGCAAATCTAGCGGGCTTGTGGAGAAAATCGTAAATCTAGCAGCCTGTTGACCCACGGAGAGACGAAATGCGGCCCAGTCGGCCAACCGCGTGACGACAGGGCCCAATCGAACGGCGGAAAGATAATAGGCCGGACCGATCGACCGCCCGCGGTTCGACTGGGCCCTGTCGACATGCCGCGTGACGACAGACCGGCCCAGTCGAATTCCGGGTGTTCGACAGGCCGGCCCGCCGGACCAGTCGAACGCCGGCCGTTCGACAGGCCTGGCCGGTGCCGGCCCTTACTATTTGTTAAGTGTAGTTTTTTTTGTTAATACAAATTATTTTTTTAAAAGTTGTTTTTAACTTTTTATTAATTAATTAATGACATATAATTTATAATTGATTACTTATAATTTGTAAGTTGTTCTCATAATTAAGTTTGTAAGTAGTTTTTCTAAATATAATTTTATTATAATTGATTAATACCCATTTTGAATTGAATGTTTGGAGAAACACATTGGATTTTTAATTTATTAATTTTAGATATATCTATTTATAATTTAGTAATGTACAGAAATTTTTTTTAATTGGGTAAGAATTGTTTTTAAGTTGTTAGTTAAGAATTAATGAGAGAACTGTTTATAATTGATTAATTGTAATTTATAAGTTGTTAATATAATTATAATTTATTATAACTGACATACACATTTGTAACTGCATATTTGGATAAACATATCGGAGTTATAATTTAATAATTTTAGATATATTCATTTGTAATTTATTAATTTACAGAACCTTATTTTGTTTATCGGTTATTTTGGGAAATTCCAAAAATCACTTTCGGATAGGGCCAAAAATTTGCAGAAGCGAAAATTGGTTCTATCTATTTTCGAAAATTCTGAAAATCGTTTTCGGAGAACTCAAAAAATTTCAAATTCACAGAACATGTTTTTAGAAACGGAAAAGAAACTTTTTTTAAGAATTGATGTTGAGCACATCCATGACCATACCGAAACAAGGAGAAGTTGTAGTACAATTTAAACATGATACACCTAGTTCCATTGTGGTTACATAGATAAGGTTAGATTAGAACTAGAAGGAAGGTAGTGCAAGAGTTGAACACGACAACGATACAACTACCAACTCGTGCATACTACTGAGTGCAACGAGGCCACTTTCCCTTCCTCTGCGCATCGGGATTCTCCTCCATTGCTGCCTTCGCTCGCCGCGCACGCTCAAGCTTTCGCTCCTGCTCCTCCCTGTACGCAGCAACACGCCTCCTATCCGCCTCAGCCTTGTGCTCTTTTTCTGCGGCCTCCTCCTTGCGTCTCAGCTCTATCTTCTCCTTGCGCTCTGCATCCCATCGCCGCATGTACTCCAACCGCTCCTTGTTTTGCGGCTTGATCTCGGTGTCGATCCACTGCTCAAAATCACATAGCGGTGGAGGGGTCTACAACAAATGCAATGTTTACTAACCAAATAAGTTGTTCAAGACTACTTAATACACCAAATAATTATTACAAAACATCAGTTCCTCACCACTAAGTTAATGCGGCGGATCTCAGGTGTTGGCTCAAACTCAAAATTGGCACACATCCAGTATCTCTGCATGTACGTCTCCTCTTCATCAGACTTGGCTACCTTGCAAGGATCACCGCACCAACACATTGGCACTGGAACACCGCTAGGCAAAGGCAATGGGTTGAAGGCATTTCCAGTTTTCGGGCGAGAACTACAAGTCAATAATAAATGAAGCACCCTAACCTGTTAATCTAGGATTCCTCATTTCATGCACAACGAATAACACATAATATCACAGAAACGATTTATGTTACCTTGAGTTGGTAGGTTTTCCACGCCTTGGCATCCTACAGTTTTAAAAAACAACTATCAAATATTGTAAACACCCTTAATACTTCTCATTGTACGGTCAAATATAGTAGTACTACAAACCAAACGTGTGCATAACAAATCTAGCCTAAAATTATTCACACTTCTAAGTGCTACATATGTACTCACAAATTTCAACATATCTACTCACAGTGCTACAAATCTACTCGCAAAAAATCTAGGCTCCGCATCTAAGTGCTACAGATCTACTCAGAAATTTGAAATACATGGTAATTACACTAGTATGCGACACAAAATATAACCATACGTCGGGATATTGTACTAACGTGCGATCGAATAAGCACAGCAACAACGCTTCGCGGCTCTTGTCCTTCTTCCTCACCTCTCTATTTTTTTTCCTTCAATTGTGACCGGTTGAAATGAGCACTTCCTCGGGCCATTGGATGAAGAGCGCGTATTCGGACCTATGTAATATATAGTGGAGGAAGGAGGCACATATCCATCTAACGTGAGTTCACCAGTAGCGTGGATTTGACAACACGTTCACGCGGCAGCGCAAATTGAATGATTGTGTCAAACAAAGCATCAGCAAAAGCTGAGTCCGGACGCCTTCACGCGCCGAAAGATGATAGCGACGTATCGTAAACGTCTGTCACGGGCCAAAAACTGGTAGGGACCAATCGTAGCCCTCTGTTACGCGCCGAAAGTTTTTCGTCGTTTCGTTGAGTAGATGTAGCGAATGACATGGAATATTTTCGTAACATATGAGTGCAGCAACCAAATAGAGTTACGTACGAAGAGGTAACTCAAAGTTACTAACTGTAAATATTACAAACATGTAGCACTTGTAGCCTACTGGCGAGGCTACAAGTCAAGAATGCCCCCCTCTCGCACGCTTGCTAGGCCCACCCTTCTTACGTTGTCTGACCTGCTCCGTGGGATAGGTCAAATGATCAGGTGGGTGCCTATGTCGTGCCGTCTGCTGTGGAGTGGCATCCTCTGGCTGCACAAACTCCTCTTGCTGCGTAGGCTGCGTGACCGGAGGAGCACCGTACCAGTAGTCTACGCCAGCTTGCGCATCGGGTGCATTCGGCGCAAAGAAATCGTCCACGAACTGTGTTCGAGGAGAGACAGCAGGAACTGCAGAATGCCCCTGGGAAAACCCGTAGTCGTGACCTGTTGCAAATTAGAGACGATGGCACACTACAATAGTTAGTAAGTACGCATGAGAATTAAGCGAACGACGATGGTTGCCTTGGTTGTAAACAATACTTACTTGCGTGCTGTGTGTAACCTGCCTCCGGGGCGCGCGGAGTACAGTAGAGTCCCCAACTGGGTGTGGGCGCCAGGTTGTGACTTGTCGGCAGGTAGGGAAAGTCTGGTGGCTCAGAAGCTGGATGCGTATCGTACACCTGCTATGGGTGTCCACGTTGCGGAGGTTACGAAATGGTATAAAACGAAGGTTGAGTACGATATGAACTGTATGTTAAGCAAGGCAAACCTGCTGTACCGGAGGCCGCGGTGGTGGCATACTCGATGCCGGAACCCCAAAGTCAGACGATCTCCCTGGGCGAAAGGGGACCGGTGTCTCCTGAAGCGAAGGCCGAGCGTGCGACGGACCGGCGTCGTCGTACTGGCGACGTGAAGTAGAGGAGCGGAACTGGTCCACACTAGAGCGTCATGGTAGTGGTGGCGATCCTGCCCGCCTGGTGGGCTGCACAACATCAGCCGCGCTTCGACAGGAGACACGACGAAGGAGCGCCGCAGCCCGTGAACGAAAACTGCGAAGGACGGACGTCACGTCGTCCTGCCTGACGTGCTGAGGCCTCGTCTCCATTCGCTGTAGCAACGTGTTGGACTCAGTGTGAACCTGTTCCACAAACTCGGCCTATCGAACGAATTGGGAAGGGCGTTAGAACAATTGAACGTATTCCACATTTAATGATAATCAACGAAAGCACCGTCATACCATTGAGTTGAACGCAGCTCGAGGTTGTGGGGCAAACGTGTCCGTGATCGACGCCTGGTGAGGGACAGAAGTTTCCCCTTGTGGCGGGAAACACCTCCAGCGCGTAACACTATGGTACCAACGAAGGTACTGTCCGTACGAAGCTCCGTCGTCTGGAGGTGTTTGGAGAACCAAGTGCTCAGCCGCATGTTCCCACTCCGCAACCGTTGGCGCGATCGTCTGAACAATGGTCGCCTCGTGGGATAGACCGAGTCCCTTCCGGGTGTACCTGCGTAGGGCGTAGTGAGCACGTAAGAAACATTTAAAATGGGATAAAACACACTACGTGAAATTAACATTGTCGGACGTGTACATACTTGTGGAGGGTAACAGCTAATGAGCGTCCACCTCTCGGAGGGAAGTCCTGGTACATGCCGAGCTGTTTACGTACCCTCTGCACGTGGTACGGCTCGACGTGCACGTCCAGCACGAGGTGACAAGTGGTCCTCCAAAGCTCTACATCGCGCGTGCAGAGGTGCGCCAGACCGTGCGGTGCCCGCTCGACGACATCGTGATGCGTGTACGGGGTCCAGCGTACACGGTCGGGCGTAAGCTGATCGAAGTCCGCCACGAACTGTGCGTACACGCGACGTGTCGTTCCGCTCACCCACCTCGGCTGCAAATGCAAGAAAAATATGATTAATTCCCGTAACTCTAGATCATGCGCAGAAAAAGAGGGTGCTATGAAAAATGCCTTGCAAAGTACAATTTACCTCGCAGTGTGTCCACAGAGATCCCATGGTTGGACGATCGTCGATGTCTTCAAGTCCAGACTTGTACATCTCATCGACGCCGTAGCTTACGTACGACTCTAGCTGTGGCCGCCCAATGTCAAAGCGCTCATGCGCCCATAACATTAGAAGCAGAGGGCATCCTGTCAGAGAACTTCCCCTGTTGTTCCTGTTGCAAGCATCGCAGAGACCGGCGTACGTTGACGCAAGAACTGCCGACCCCCAACTGTACTCCGGAATGTCCTCAACAGGTAGCTCGGCGATCTGCTCCGCGTAGTGGATGAAGTGCTTGTCCACGGAGTCAGCGTGAGTTCCCGTGAACATCACCCACCCAAACAGCCACAGTAGATACGCGACTAAGTGTCGGCGCACTACCCAGTCCTCCTGGTCCTCTGGGAACTCCTCCTGGTGGAACTGGTGCAACCAACTCCTCGTGGGCCCATGTCCATCTGTGAGATCAAGCAGCGGAGCAGCCACCACTCCACCAAAACTGGCCAACAGATCATCCGCCCATCCAGCATGAACCTGTGTCGGGCTAACTGCTGCACCCGCTATTGGTAGACCCAACAAAAAAGACACATCCTGTAGAGTGGGTACCATCTCTCCAACTATTAGGTGAAAGGTGTGTGTCTCGGGCCTCCATCTATCCACCAAAGCACTCAGCAAGGCCGCATCCATGTTGATACGGGGTGACCTTCCACGTGAAGGCTCAACCAAGCGTGCGAAGGTCAACAACCCAGCGGCTCTCAACCTGTTACATGTCATAAATAAATAATCAGCAATGCGAGAAAATTTAAATGGCAGCTCTCGGTGACAAATGGTTTTTCACATGCCTTGGAACCCAACGAGGATCTATACGCCAGTACTGATCCGGTCCCCGCATTCTCAGCACGTTGCAGAACGTCCCCTGACTAAGTCGTCTCGATCGGTGATGTTTATCGATCACCTCGTCGATCAGCGATACGTCATCCCTGTCAGCCATACCTACAAAATGCATGATTATCAGTGACGTGAGCATCAAAAATAAATTAATACATGACAAAATTATGCAAAGCGAAATTTCAGAAATATAAGTCAAAAACTGATAAAATGAAGTGAACACAATGCGGTGCTGGTAAATATAAATATTACAAGACGAATACTAAGGATTCCTTCTCGAAGTCGACCTCCGCCCTGGAACACGCCGAATATCGCCACCTTCTGGATCTTTGCCTACATTGTACATGCTGCAATCTTTACGGCTATGGTCTCCACCGCATACAATGCAAGCCTTTGGACGCCGTGAACGGGTGTTCGTTTCAGCTTCATCCATGTGGTTCTTGATTCGACGGGTCTTGCGACGCCCCTTCGTTGCAACTAGCAAATTTGAATCAGGTACCCAGTTGGCTTCCCCTGGGGGTGGGCGAATAAACTCACATACCGCACGTCAACCACGCAATTCACCGCGCCAGGTTGCCTCCCATGCTTCCTTAGTAAAGTAAGGCGAGACGAATATGTTCGCATCGACACCACCTTTTGCGGATGCGGCAAGAACATGAGAGCATGGCAGATGTCGAAGGAAAGGCTTGTTGCAGTTGCACTTGCAAGCATGATAGTCTGGCCACAACGTGCACTCCAATGTGATGTCCGTTCTCCCAATACCGACACCGCTCTTGTCACGCAGACGTACCTCAAAAAGCAACTCTCTATTCCCAGCAGGCCAGACCCTGTGCATTCCCCCCTTCTTGCTTTTCTCCTCCATGTATTGTGTGATAGCGGGGCTATACCTTACATTAGGATTGGCAAGGTTAAGACTAGCCATGGCGTATCTTTTACGAAGATACTTCTGTGTACCCCTTGTGATGCCCTCCAGGATAGCAACAAGTGGTAAAGGACGTGTACTTTTCATCACCCAGTTATACACTTCTGCAAGATTTGTTGTCATCACACCATACCGTGAACCATTGGTATCATACAACAAGGACCACTTTTCCCTTGGCTCATGCTCTATCCTGTCAGTGAAGCACTTCGTACCCCTCCCTCGCTTCCTACATCGAGTAACAGATGGTGGTTCGTTTGGAACGGGTTCCAGGCCTTCCGGCTCCTCTTGTCGGGCAAGAACGGGTTTTTTTCGAACTTCTTGCATGTGAGTAGTGGTCAGCCGATCCAGCTGTTCCCATATGGCGTCGAACTTTCTTTGTTGGTTCTGCTTGCACAGTTTTTTGAACAGGTCCATTAACCTCTTACTCCTAAATTGTCTGTAAAAATTTGCCCCGAGATGTCGCATGCACCATCTGCTATGCAAATCTGGTCAGGAAACCTCGTCTGTTACATCTTCCTTTAGCTGCTGCACCGCTGATAGAATGCCGACATGGCGGTCATGCAGAACACACACATTTGGTCTGTTTTGAACAACACCCCTTTTAATGTGACGCAGGAACCATAGCCAACTCGATGTGTTCTCGCTTTCAACAAAAGCAAAGGCAACGGGAACGACATGGCTATCAGCGTCGACTCCGATTGCGGTTAAAATTGTTCCCCTATACTTGCCTGTCATAAAAGTACCATCAACACACAACAATGGAATGCAATTTCGGAAGGCCTCTATCATGCACCCAAATGACCAAAATGCACGACGAAGGACGTTTTTCCCATTGTCAGTAACCTCATCGAGAATAGCCATATGTGTGCCTGGGTTTCTGGCCTGCAACACCTCCAAAAGTGGGGGAAGGTTGTGGTATGAGTCTTCGTAACTTCCAAATCTCATCTCCAGTGCTTTCTGCTTACCCCTCCAAGCCTTGTCGTACGATATCTCATACCCGTACTCTTTCTCCACGTCATGCATTATTGTGAATGACGACAATGAGGTTTTTTTAACAACCTTCGAGTACACCATTTGTGCCACGAATGCAGCCGTCATGTTCCTATGTACCAAAGGGGTATTGTCCAACAAACAGGTATGCTCCTCAACCCTTGAAGCTACCCATAAGTTGTCATGTTGTGGCTTGTAACCATGCACTCTCCAAGGGCATCCGGGCTTAGTGCACTTCACGTCATACGTCGTCCGATTTGAAACATTCACCCTGAACTCCCGCTTCTACAGAAAAGCCCACCTCTTGACCGCGTCTTGTAGGTGTCCTTTGTCGTGAAACATCTGTCCAACTTGCACCTTCTCTCTATCATATCGCCAGTGGGCATCTAAACCATCGTTAACCCCCAGACGGTTCATGGATATGGTTGTCCAATCTTCGGGTACATTGGTTTCCTCGTCCCACCGTGTCGTATCTTCCCCTTCCACCACGAACGAAATATATTCCTCGTTCTCCATTTCCATCTCTTCCACTACCGCATCGTTCTCCTCCGCTGCATCAACAGCCAAAGGTGAGTCTGGCTCTTCGTCATCCAATTCGTTACCCGGACAATTGCCACCGGGCACAACTACATCTGCAGTAGCCTCCTCCTCTACTGCTTTCTCTTTACCACTCCTGGAAATATTAGTCTCTTCCACAATATGCGCTTGTTCCACCTCCGTGCGGCTGCTCTCGCCGGTCCCAACAATATCTATTTTCTTTTGCACCAATATTGCCAGGCTATAACCTTTCTCTCTTACTTTAGCCATAAATTTTCTCCAACTCCCGGTAGATGCAAGCTCTACTACCCTCCACTGCCATCCGTATTCACCCCTTACTGGCCACACGGCTTTTATGATTAATTTCTCAATCAAAGGATCTATCCCGAACATATTATGCAGCCACCCTAACACTTCATTCAAAACCAACTGGTCTGGTGTATTTAGGGTAGTATCAACGAATGCATATACGGTCAAATCTACCCCGCTATCACAGAGTTGTATTGGAGCGTCACCATAATACACCCGAACGGGCACACCACCTGACATCCTGAAATAGCATCCCAATTGCTATTAATACGTCACTACCCAGTAAGGTGTCGTATACTCTATGCTTACGTTATTTCTCTAACTTATTCAAACTATATTTCATTACTTAAATATACGTTCCATTCGATTTTAACTAATAATAAATGTATAATACCTCCATTTCATTTTAACTAATAATAAACGTATAATACATGTACTAACAACCAACAATGATTAATACAAATAATTTGTCGTCATCCAAAGGGATTACAAATTTATACCTTCGCTGTTGTTGCTCTTTCCTGCACTATTGCAGACGCCTCCTACCCAACCACGTAGTAATTCCCTCTGGCTAAATGACACAGCTCTGCATTGTAAAAGTTCACTAATTAAATATAATTTCCTTTCGATTCGTACTAACGCTCAACATTGATTTCTCCCCGAAGATAACTATCTCACCAGTACGAAATTTCTAATCACCTCAGCAAACATATACTAACTTCGAATTATTTGCAATATACAACTACATAACTATATATACTAACATTAACACAATGACTAATGGTTAACAGATTCAACAGATTATATATGCACTAACAACAATGACTACCGATTCACAAATAAAAACAACGAAATAACAAACCTCATATGTACAAATTAAAATTTCACAACCTAACTTATACCTTAATCACTGCAAACATATACTAACGATTGCAAATTTATACCTTAATCACTGCAGCTTACCTTCTCTTCTCCTGCTGCTATCTTCACGACGACGTGGTGCACCGGTAGCCACCGGTAGCCACGGCAATGGCAATGGCAATGGCAGGCTGGCGTGACGGCGGCCTCAGCTGGCGGCGGCGAAACTAGCGCGAGGCGAGGAGACGAGGTGAGGCAGCAAAGTGGTCCTGGAATCATCGAACCAGGCCTTATAAAGCACCCTGTCGGCACGCCGCTGGCCGACTGGGCGGCCTGTCGCGCGGTCCTGGGCCCTATCGCCATGCCGTTGGCTGACTGGGCGGCCTGTCGCCATGCCGTTGGCCGACTGGGCGGCCTGTCGCCACGCGGAGCGACGACAGGAGCGGCGCTGGGCCCTATCGCCATGCCGTTGGCCGACTGGGCGGGCTGTCGCCACGCGGAGCGACGACAGGAGCGGCGCTGGGCCTTGTCGTCACGCGGTTGGCCGACTGGGCCGCATTTCGTCTCTCCGTGGGTCGACAGGCCGCTAGATTTGCGATTTTCTCCACAAGCCCGCTAGATTTGCGATTTTCCATTTAAACCATACTATTTGTAAAAAAAATTCAAAGTACTCTAGCGCGCTGAGAGTTCACTGTGCCGAACACAGCCTAACCAAGATCAATGTCATCCATTCAAGGAAAGGAACGAGTTGTCATTTGAGCTGCAGTGTAGGAAATTAAAAGGAATAGAAACATAAAGCACTCAAAAGAACAATACTATATATATTAATATATAATTTTCATGTGCTTCGATCCCGAATCCCAATCATCAACATTTAGGACACCATTCAGGTTTCATAGATACATGCTGAGCAAGAAATATGTTCTTTTCAGTATGCCGTGTCCAGAAAAGAAAAATGGCAGTAAAATCAAGACATATTAAGGTAGATAATTTCTAGTATGTTATAACCAATGATACATCTTACCAAGCACATTAAAAGATGAGGTGAACATACATTTGTTAAAACAAAAGAGTTACAAGCAAAGTAACAGGAAAAAGCATCATTAGGCTACAATGTGATATGCGATTTTCCACGTCATAAACACCCTACGGAGGAAGAACATCTAGCTTGCTTTGCTTTGTGACTACTGATTGTTGGATCATGTGATGATCTTGGTAATGAACAATTGTCAAAGGTAAGTGTTTGTGAAAATACGGAGTTGTGTTTTCAGACGGTGAATAGTGCTGACAGGCTTTGCCGGTCAGACCGGGCGTTTGTGGCCGGTTAGACCGGAGCTTGTGTGCGGTCAGACCGGCCAGCCCGCGGTCTGACCGACCGACTCCCTGTCGGTTGATTTGGATGTTTACTTCGTGGATTTGACTTATAGTTGGTTTCTATACGTGTGGATACTGGTGTTATGCTAATGTGAGTCAAGTTGGGGATAACTTGCATTCGGATGTGGAGTTTCTTTGTTGTTCACGTGCAGGTGTTGCTTAAGGCCATGGAAGTATAGCCGGTGATGGATCGGGACTAGGCTTGGGAGAAGTTGAGGTCCAGACGGTCGAGGATATCACGCGGGATGCTCAGGATAGAAAACAATGCATGTGGAGGTGAAGGTTTCCATATGACGTACACGTGGTGTTGTATGCGTATGAAAAGCGGAGTCAAATTTGGTAGGAGTCCAAATTTGGATAGTGTTGAGTTTGTTGCTTGTATGGGAGGTTTCCTACGGGATCAGGACTTCTTGTATGAGTAGTATTCGTGGCTTGGGGAAGCCACGTTGAGGGTATAAATAGAGGGGCAGGGTGTTGTTTCTCTGCATTGAGTTTTAGATCAAGCTTTTAGAGCTTTGAGTTAGGGTTTTGATATTAGTCGAAATTGTGGAGAGGAGTGCTGTGGTTACACTTTGTAAACACTAGTTGATGCAATAAAGTCGTGAGATTTGATCTACATCTTCAAGTTTTTTTTCTACCGGCGTTGTTCTGAATCTCGATGGTCAGACCGAAGTACTACGGGCGATCTAACCGGCGAGAGGCGGCGGTCCAACCGGTGACACCACACCGATCAAACCGGGGTGCTCGGATGGTCAGACCGGCGGCGGCGTTTTGACAGCAGCGGCGACGATCTACATCGAAAAGAGGGTAACTTTAATTTTTGCTTAAAGTTTTTGGTTTTTAGTGTTACAACCATTCACCCCCCTCTGGTTGGCTTAGTTCTTGATCTTCAATCCTACAAGTGGTATCAGAGCCTCGTTTTCTTCTTTGGATTTTTAACGATCTAAAGTTTTAAGCCATGGCTAACAAGTTTTCAACCAAGCCATATGTTTTCGATGGTGTCGATTTTCCTTATTGGTGTGACAAGATGCAATCTTACATTATGGCTCAAGATTATGATATTTGGCTTAAGGTTGCTCATCCCTATGAAATTCCAGATCAAATAAACACTACTGCTTTGAAAACTAAATTTGAAAATAATTGCAAAGCTAGAAATATTTTATTGAGTGGAATTTCTCATTCCGATTTTGATCGTGTGTCAAATCTTAAAACTGGCAATGAGATTTGGAATGCTTTACGTAACTTTCATCAAGGAACTTCCAACATTAAAGAATTGCGTAAAGATCTTTTCAAAAAGGATTATATAAAATTTGAGATGAAACCTGGAGAAGCTTTAGATGACTATCTTGCTAGATTCAACAAAGTTTTGAGTAATCTTCGATCTGTTGATTCTGCTTTTGAAGTTAACTACTCTCAATCCGAAGTTTTTCGCCACTTTTTGAATGGTCTTGACATGTTTATTTGGGAGATGAAAGTTACATCAATTCAAGAATCTGTTGATATGTCTTGTTTGACTTTGGATTCTCTTTACACTAAACTCAAACCTCATGAGATGAACATTCTTTCTCAAAAAATTGATCCTAAGTCTAGTGCTTTGGTTTATTCTTCTTCATTGGATCTTGGTGTTTCTTCGTCAACTTCTATTGCTCTTGCTTACATTAATGCCACATCAGATGATCAACTTGAACTACTCAAGGAGGAGGATTTGGCTTTGGCTATTAACAAGTTGTCTCGAGCTATGAATAATGTCAAGAGCAGGAAGCGTGGAGGACCCGTTCGATGCTTTGAATGCGGAGAGTTGTATCATATCAAGTTCAATTGTCTTAACCGCAAGAAGGTGAACAAAGAGAAAGAAGAAGACAAGAAGGAGTTCAAGAATATCAAAACGGAAAAAAAGAGAAGTTGCGTGCAGATGCTAATTCGAGAACTTTTAGAAGCTTGTGCAGACGAATCAGAAACTGAAAATAAGAGCAATGGCAAAGGTAAGCAAGTTGTTGGTTTAGCTTTGATTGCTCGCAATGCAAGTTCTGATGTGGATGAATCTGATAGTGATACTGAAGAAAAACTTAGCTATGATCAATTAGAACATGCTGCTTTTAAATTTGCTGAGAAACTTAAAACATGTTCTTATAAGGTAAATAAGAGGGATCACACTATTGAGATTCTAAATGCTGAAATTGGTATGTTAAAATCTCTAATTCCTAATGATGATGATTGTAAATCTTGTGAAGTTTTATTTTCTGAAGTTAATGCTTTACGAGATGTTAATTCTGTTAATTGCTTGAAATTGGAATCTGAGAATAAAAATACCAAAAAGCTTGAGTCTTCTTTTGCACTTGGATTTGCTTTGCATGCTCGTGTTGTTGATGAATTGATGTTGACAAAGAATGTTTTAAAAAAAAATAAAACTGCTTTATGTGCAAGTTCCTTGTTCAATGTTTTGTGTGCGAAAAAGATTAAACATTGCTCGAAGTGCTTTTTGAATGAAATGAAATTAAAAGATGCTTTAGGACGTGTTGAGTACATGGAAAATATTGTAAAACAAGATGAAGTGTTTTCTTGTTCTAAGTGTCGCAAAAATAAATGTGTTTTGGTTGATTGTGAAAATTGTGTTAATTTGAAAAAAGAAGTTTCTTATTTGAAAAGTTCTTTGGAAAACTTTTCAGATGGTAAAAAGAACCTTAACATGATTTTGGATCAATCAAAAGTGAGCACTTCCAATCGTGGTGTAGGTTTTGATACTAATGCCTATTTTACAAATCACCAACCTGTTGTTTTGAACATAACGGAAAAAGGTGATGTTTTGACAAAACCCGAACAAAAGAAAACGATTTTTAAATCCTCTGGGATTTTGCCTTCTCTTTCTTCAACGATTCAAGAGAAAAAGTCTTTTACAAAACCATCAATTTCAAAACCATCTACTTCAAAAACTTCTTGTCGTGAGAAGTATACTTGTTCTTTTTATGAAAAAGATGGACATTTGGTTGGTTTTTGTTTTAGACTTGCTCGTAAACAGACAAAGGAAAGAGAAATTGCTTTAGCTAAACAACGGTAGCAAAAATCGGGTTTTGGATCGAGGAGCTCGGTTAGACCAACACTGACTAATCGGTCAGACCGGCCTCGACCAGCGATCAGACCGCAGTTGTACCGGCGGTCAGACCGGCAACCAGGTCCGGTCAGACCGGCCTCAGGGCTATTTTGCACGTAATTCAAATCGGACTTTTGTGAAGCGACAAGATAAGTTTTCAGGTAAGTCTGATTTTGATTTTGTTCGTACATATGTACCTACCTACTGGTTCTATTGGTCGTGTGACTCAGTGTTGGATTCCAAAATTTCTTATTTCTAACCCCAACACGGAGACCTCGACATTTTCTCGTTCGTAGGTATTTTTACGGCATACTCCCCATGTGCGTTAAATTTTGAGACGACGGGTGCTTTTCAAGGTAACATCAAGGTAATTTTGGATTGATATAATTTTGTTCTACTCTCTCGATTATTAGCTTTTCATGTGCTAGTTTGTGAGATAGTAGTTTTGATTAACTCAAGTGAATATATGTCAATTCATGAGAATCTTGATGATATCATTAGCAATTAGATGTCTTTTTCAAATCTCTTGATTTCTTCTTGATTTTTCTTCAAGGGAAATTGAAGGTTAATTTGAGGGAGAGTTTATGCTTGTTCATGCATTCATGGTTATTTTTATGCATTGGATAGTAAATCTGAAAATAAATAAAAATGATAGAAAAGAGAGCTTTGTTTTATACCTCTAATATATTCTTGTGCATGCTAGCAAAATAGTTGAGGTTTATTTATTGCTATGTTAGCTTGTATGCATTTTAGTCTTTTCATGAAGCTTAAATATTGCTTTTAAGTGAGATGATGCATGACACTAATTCTTTTACTTGAATTAAGAAAATATGCAATATTGATGCTAACATATTGATTGAATGATGAATGTTTATATATATATGCTTTATTGATTTGTTATTTCTCACATAGCTTTTAAATACTCATTGTACAAGAGAATAAAAAAAATATCTATGAGAGAAAATAATGAATACCGAATCCTTGGAAACAGTCTTGACGACAAGGACGTATTCGATGTGAGCAAAAATAATGGGTACCGAATCCTTGGAAACAGTCTTGACGACAAGGACGTACCCGGAATAATTGAGAGAAAAACTTTGGGCAAAAAGAAGCTCAAATAAAAGTTAAAACTTCTCTTGGTTGTTTTGTGCTAAAGCTTATTTGAGAAAGAGTGATAAATGCAATAGGTGTATATGTATATATGTTTATTTTTTAACCTATGTGCTTGTGAATATGTTACATTATAAATCGTTTGAAATCATGAATCTTTATTGCTAAGTTGAGCTTAATTGTAATATCTTTGATTCATGTTTATACTATAGTGTATGCGTGTTAACTAGTTAATAAATTTATCTCCTTGTCTTGCAAAACATGATCATGAATTGCTTTTGGTATACTTTAAAGCTCTTAATGAAAAAATAGAAAATAAAAAATAAAAAATTCATGTTGGTTATTACAAGAGTAATTCATGATATCATTGTATTTGTGCTACATTTGTTATTATTTCTCTTTTACGTTCTTGATGAAATCATTGTCAAGGGGGGAGAAATATACAAAATGCATGCTTCTCTTGAAAGGGGGAGAATTGATTTGCTTAAATTGCTTTGCTTCAATTTTAAAAATAATCGATTTTGAAGTTTTGGTCGGAAATATGGGAAATTCCTTCTTTTAAAAAAGGGGAGAGTTTTTTTGTCATTTTTGTGATTTTTGAGCCGTCTGAGCTTTTTGATTTGTTTTCGTTTTCGTTTTTCAAAAACACTAAATTGCATTTTGAAGATGTTGCCAATGTGTTCATCAAGAGAAAGATTGTTGGATCATGTGATGATCTTGGTGATGAACAATTGTCAAAGGTAAGTGTTTGTGAAAATACGGAGTTGTGTTTTCAGACGGTGAATAGTGCTGACAGGCTTTGCCGGTCAGACCGGGCGTTTGTGGCCGGTCAGACCGGAGCTTGTGCGGTCAGACCGGCCAGCCCGCAGTCTGACCGGCCGACTCCCTGTCGGTGTCGGTGTTATGCTAATGTGAGTCAAGTTGGGGATAACTTGCACTCAGATGTGGAGTTTCTTTGTTGTTCACGTGCAGGTATTGCTTGAGGCCATGGAAGTATAGCCGGTGATGGATCGGAAATAGGCTTGGGAGAAGTTGAGGTCCAGACGGTCGAGGATATCACGCGGAATGCTCAGGCTAGAGAACAATGCATGTGGAGGTGAAGGTTTTCATATGGCGTACACGTGGTGTTGTATGCGTATGAAAAGCGAAGTCAAATTTGGTAGGAGTCCAAATTTGGATAGTGTTGAGTTTGTTGCTTGTATGGGAGGTTTCCTATGGGATTAGGACTTCTTGTATGAGTAGTATTCGTGGCTTGGGGGAGCCACATTGAGGGTATAAATAGAGGGGCAGGGTGTTGTTTCTCTGCATTGAGTTTTAGATCAAGCTTTTAGAGCTTTGAGTTAGGATTTTGATATTAGTCGAAATTGTGGAGAGGAGTGCTGTGGTTGCACTTTGTAAACACTAGTTAATGCAATAAAGTCATGAGATTTGATCTACATCTTCAAGTTTTTTTTCTACCGGCATTGTTCTGGATCTCGACGGTCAGACCGAAGTACTACGGGCGGTCTAACCGGCGAGAGGCGGCGGTCCAACCGGCGACACCACACCGGTCAGACCGGGGCGCTCGGCGGTTAGACCGGCGGCGGCGTTTTGACAGCAACGGCGACGATCTACATCGAAAAGAAGGTAACTTTAATTTTCGCTTAAAGTTTTTGGTTTTTGGTGTTACAACCATTCACTCTCTCTCTGGTTGGCTTAGTTCTTGATCTTCGATCCTACGCACTGATTACTACCGTACACCTGTTCCACTGAGGAAGAGTCTAACAACAGTCAGCAGAAGCTGACCAGACACATCAATTCAGAGGTAAAATGCACCAATTCGAAGTTGCAACGAGGAGGATCTATGCTTACTTGGGAGCAACGCACTCCATGGTCGTCCCAAGTCCTCCATTAAGCTTGAGCACAGCAAGTTTATAAAGCAGATTTCTGATCTCAGAGATACCTGCAGCGCCAAACACGATCCAGTTTCAATCGCAGAAACTGCTTTTGAATATCACAGCACTTACAAGCGAAACCAGCACAAAAAAACATTGGATCATCAAGCTGAAATCGAAGGAAATATCCAGAGCGACGTGCGTACCTCGGGGAGCCTTTATCAGAGAGTCGTTCGGCGTCACCATCTGGAGTGTGGGTCGCTCGATCTTGTTCCAATCGATCATCTCTTTCTACTCCCTACAGGGAGTAGAAATTATGCCTAATTGTCGAAACTTGGTTTCAGCAATAGAAATTGGGGGTAGCAGTCAAGCGCCAAACACGATGGGTTAGTCGGGACAAAGATTTAGACAGGTTCAGGCCCTCTCTAACGAGAGGTAATACCCTACTCCTGTTTCGGGGATTCGATCCTCCGAGTGGTTTATTGATCTCTTGATCTCTTGATTTCGTGGATTTGTGTACTCGTGTACTTGTGTCTCTGTCTATCAACCTATCCCTCAAGGGACACCCCTACCCTTCTTATATAGTCTCTGAGGAAGGTTTACAAGTCGGAGATCTACTCATATTCTAAGTCGGACTTCACTATCTTACCAACTTTGGACTATGAGCCATTACTTTATCTCAATGGTAATGTAATACCCAAGTCATAGCCGGTTTACATAATCATGAAACATAACCTATCCCCTATGGTAAGTCAGATAAGCTAGCCGAGTGGGTATCCGGTACCCATAATTTTCACAGTAGCCCCCGAGACTTTTACAGTCGATAAGATAACTTTGCCTCGAACCAAAATCACACACAGCCGAGTAACTCCCTAGCCGAGTGCTTCTATCGCCGAGTGCCTCCATCATCTCTGCCTAAGTCTCCCGAGTGCTTTTTCATCCAATAGAAAGGCTGTGAAGGGCTGAAAAACATCTCAAAAATTTCAAAAATAGATATTTAGGTGCATCGACTGATGCACCTAATTAGGTGTAGCCCCCGACTATGTGTTTAGTTAAATAAACTAAGCATATAGTCAAGAACTATATTAATTATACTCTCCTGAGTTAAATAAATGCCTAGCCTAAGCCAAAAGCAATCATAAAAGATCATATAACACATAACATTATAATCAAGGCATAGTGTATAATGAATCCAAGCACTTGGCAAGCTCATGCTTATCCGAGTCAATTTACCTGAGTCATCTCAGAACAAAATACTCAGCCGACCCTCAGGGGTAAAAAATCCGAGCACTCGGCAAGCTCATGCTTATCCGAGTCGTTGTGTCCGAGTCGTCCCGGAACATACAGTTCAATCAATTCTCATGAATAGAAAATATGAGTTAATAAATTTATCAGTCGACCAAAATATTAAATAGCTCGTGTCATAATATTGGCCTTGGTAAAAAGAGCACACCAAGGTGACAAATCAGCATTGATAAATAAAAAATCAAATGGCTTGTAAAAACCAAACAGCTCCTGCAACCTATAAAAAAGGTTATCAGGACAGTTATAAAAACTTTACTGTTTGTCACCTTTCAAGTTGCATCGTACCAGCCTTCAACAAGTTGTATAACTGCTGTATGAAAGAATTTTAAAAGGCATTGGGCAATAAGACACGCGCATATTGCCAGAGCAAATCTGCTTAAGTCCCTAGAGACACGTGTCGAGCCACACCTGTAATATAGGCCGTAAGCTTCTCATGGGTCTCGGCCCAAACACGAGAAAGCCTACTGATACCCTCAAATCTCTGAAGCGTCGTCGTCACCGCGCCGCTTCATCTTTCTAAGATTCCCCTCACAAACTCCTGTTCACAAGGTCATGCAAAGAAATTGAGAGCTCATGCTCATCAATCTCCATCCATCCGGAAGCTCTTGCCCCATCAGGATTCATCACCTCCCAATAAGTTCCCGAGGGATAAATCTCCCGGGTGTCGTAGACCAAGCGCATCTCAAACTAACAGCTTTTGATCCAAATAGTTATCCCTCATGGGATACACCAAAATAGATTTGATAATTGAATCCCGTCTGGCACAAGAACTCATCTTGTGACCTTTGTAGAAAATAATGATTGATCCAGACCATGAATATAGGAGATAAGCTCGTGGCCATGAATTCATGTTGCATAAATCCAGGATAAGCCTAATATTGAAGATTAAAGGTATGATCCTGGTGCTAGAGATAGTAAGCCCCCGAGCATGTCACTTATCCTTCTGTCGCAGTCGAAGTTATCCATTGGTGGCAACTGATGCAGTCGGCACAGAAACGAGACCACCAATGTGAAGATAAAATTGCCCATCAAAGGTAACGAAGATGTCGGTGGTGGAGACATAGTTGCCCATCAACAGCGATGGCGAAATCCACTAACCATGGAGACGAAGAAAAATAGTCGGCGGTGATAAACATGACCAGCAGTAATGACGACAGTCATTGGCGACCAAAGCAAGTCGGTGTTGAAGATGAAGATGCACATCCGCTGCGACGACGTAGGCCAGCAATGACGACGAGACCACCAGTCGGCAACGACGAAGATAGCCGGACGATGAAGATGAAAATACTAATCAGTTGCGGCGTAATAGGCCAACCAATTATGACAGACGCAACCGGTGGTGATGACGATCCGTAGCAGAAAAAACAACCAGTTGTAGAAACAAAGTTGTCCGTCAACAGTAGCAGAAAAGGTAATGCCGAAGAGACATGGCAAGATGTTGATGAAGATGGCGGCGTTATTGTCCCAGTCAAATTTTAGTGTAGACGAAGTCCAAACTCGTGTGCGTGGCGAAGATTAGTGCAATACTTCTTGATTTATGATGATGGCCATAGAACTTGATGTCGTAGTCGTTGATAATGCTTCACATGAAGAAAAACATGAAGTAGACTGTAGCATCAACTGAGAGCCAAAGTTGTCGACGAAAATATTGGAGTTGCTGAAGTAGAAAGCTTGCTCTGGAGCGAAGATTTTGAGTCTTGTATTTGTGTAGCCCCCAACTCTATGCTTAGTTGGGAAACAACTGATCATAGAATCAAGAACTATAGCTTGTCATTGAGTAGCCATTGCTTGAATGAAGATACACATTGAAGATGTCATGTTGAGTCTCTTGGAGACGTCGTGGTTGGTGAAGTAGCGAAGCTTGCGAAGTAGAAGCAATAGAACTAGTCGACGATGAAAACGTAGACGCCCAACAACGGTGGCGTGAAAACCAATCGTGTAGGCGGAGATACCAGTCGGCGGCGGCGAAGGCAAGCCGACGATGAAGTCGTAGACACCCAACAACGGTGATGTCACCAATCAACCGTGTAGGCGGAAACACCAGTCGGCGGCGGCGATGGTAGGCCAACGATGAAGTCGTAGACCACCAGCAACGGTGATGTCACCAATCAACCGTGAAGGCGAAAACACCAGTTGGCGGCGGCGAAGGCAGGCCGACGATCAACAACGGTGATGTGTCTAATCAACCGTGTAGACGGAAATATCAGTCGGCGGTGGCGAAGGCAGGCCGACGATGAGGTCGTAGATGCCCAACAACGGTGATGTGTCCAATCAACCGTGTAGACGGAAATATCAGTCGGCGATGACGAAGACGGGCCGACGAGGAAGTCGTAGACGCCCAACAACGGTGATGTCGTCAATCAACCATATAGGCGGAAACACCAGTCGGCGGCGGCGAAGGCAGACCGATGATGAAGTCGTAGACGCCCAACAACGGTGATGTCACCAATCAACCGTGTAGGCGAAAAACACCAGTCGGCGGCGGCGAAGACAGGCCGACGAGGAAGTCGTAGACGCCCAACAACGGTGATATGTCCAATCAACCGTGAAGACGGAAATATCAGTCGGCGGCGGCGAAGGCAGACCGACAATGAAGTCGTAGACGCCCAACAACAGTGATGTCACCAATCAACCGTGTAGGCGAAAAACACCAGTCGGCGACGGCAAAGGCAGGCCGACGAGGAAGTCGTAGATGCCCAACAACGGTGATGTTGTCAATCAACTGTGTAGGCGGAAACACCAGTCGGCGGCGGCGAAGGCAGACCGATGATGAAGTCGTAGACGCCCAACAACGGTGATGTCACCAATCAACCGTGTAGGCGAAAAACACCAGTCGGCGGCGGCGAAGACAGGCCGACGAGGAAGTCGTAGACGCCCAACAACGGTGATGTCACCAATCAACCGTGTAGGCGGAAACACCAGTCGGCGGCGGCGAAGGCAAGCCGACGATGAAGTTGTAGACGCCCAACATCGGTGATGTCACCAATCAACCGTGTAGGTGGAAAACATCAGTCGGCGGCGGCGAAGGCAGGCCGACGATGAAGTCGTAGACGCCCAACAACGGTGATATCACCATTCAACCGTGTAGGCGAAAACACCAGTCGGCAGCGGCGAAGGTATGCCGACGATGATGTATAATTGATCGATCCTGCAGTATAAACACGTAGGATGAGTAGTACCTGATGCAAACATAGTACTTGAGAAAAATTCAAGCATTTCAAAATATTTATAAGTGTGTATTTCTCCTCTTGTTGGTTTTGATTTCCCCGAGTAGATGACTCCTCACGTTTAAATACTCTGCCCGACTAGTCATTAATATGAGTTCGTCATTAATGGAACAAAGTTTCACATATCGGAATTTACTACTCGGGTACTTTCGTAATTGTTTAGAGCAGAAAACAAATTATCTTATCTCTATGCTTTTGATTTCTTTCGAGTAGCACCTTGCGTTATACACTCCATCCAACGAGCCCCCGGGTGCTAGGATTCGGCCCAAGGGCAACTATCCATCGACAAACCAAACGGAAAGCATAGGGAAATAGAGTTTCATAACTCGATGGGTACTTTTTTACTCGGATTATTTCGCAAGCAATCGAGATAAATATTAGAAAAATTAACTCAAAAATATGATATAACATCTGTAGCCCCCGACTCACTACTCAACGGAGGACCAGTTGATGTAGTGAGGCAGAGGAGAAAGAAAATATCATATAAAGAAGAAAATTGATGATGACTTAGCTTTTTGATATTTCCACCGGTGACGGTAGAGGTGGCCGATCTAGGGGCAATGTCGTCCATCAACGACGACCAAGACACCAACCAAAAAGCAGCGTGGAGGCGACCAATGGTGGAGGTGAAGGTTCCCAACAACGTGACAAAGATGCATGGCCATGGAAGTAAAAACACCAGTCGGCAACAGAATCCGTGGAGGCGAAGAAACCAGTCGGCGATGACGAAGACGGCCGACGGTGAAGACGATGTCGGTCTTGGCTCGTTCCTCTTGTGCAATCCTACGAGCCATGGCTGAGTCGGTCTCGGCAACTTTGGCCATGAGGATGTTGAAGAACTCCAGAGCGTAATCGTAGTCGAAGTCGGAGTCGTCAAAGTCGTTCGTGGAGATGTCGTAGAGGTCGTCGAAGTTGGAAGAGCTGAGGTAGTCTGCGATCTCGGTAGATGAGCGCGATCCGAGTGGTTGAATCATGGCGGCGATTTCTCTGGAGCTCGGACCGCGGCATGATGATGAAGAAGATTCTCCCAAGTGGATCGATTCCAACTCGGAAGATAGAAGATTGTGGTAGGTCTTAGCGTCGTTTATTAACCCAAACGGCGCCGCGAGGTTTCCCCTTCCCGACTGGTTTGAATCCGAGTCGAGGAGAGAGGTCTTGCCAAAATTGTCGGTGATGAAGTTGAGGCTGCCGAAGCTAAACGCCTGCCCCGGAGGGAGGGCGAAGTCGTTGATGCCTGATGAAGATCCCATCGCGCTTGTCGGCGAGATGAAGAAGAAAACTTGACGCACTGCCCCTACTGGCGCGCCAACTGTCGAAACTTGGTTTTGGCAATAGAAATTGAGGGTAGCAGTCAAGCGCCAAACACGATGGGTTAGTCGGGACAAAGATTTAGACAGGTTCAGGCCCTCTCTAACGAGAGGTAATACCCTACTCCTGTTTCGGGGATTCGATCCTCCGAGTGGTTTATTGATCTCTTGATCTCTTGATTTCGTGGATTTGTGTACTCGTGTACTTGTGTCTCTGTCTATCAACCTATCCCTCAAGGGACACCCCTACCCTCCTTATATAGTCTCGGAGGGGGGTTTACAAGTCGGAGATCTACTCATATTCTAAGTCGGACTCCTCTATCTTACCAATTTTGGACTATGAGCCATTACCTTATCTCAATGATAATGTAATACCCAAGTCATAGCCGGTTTACATAATTATGAAACATAACCTATCCCCTATGGTAAGTCAGATAAGCTAGCCGAGTGGGTATCCGGTACCCATAATTTCCACACTAATCGAATCTACTATTTATCTCCATCTACCTGATCAGGTAACGAGAGACGAGGTGCATGAAGGAGGCCTTGTCGTCGTCACTGCACAGGGGAAAAGCCAGAGATAAGCATGTAAGTTGCAAGAGGAAAGCGGAACGAATTGAGGGAGGAGACTGGAAAAGGGAGCGATCGAACTCGCCTCATCTCGTCGAGCTTGGACACGGCGGCCCGAAGCTTCTCGATGGACTCCACGGCGTGCGCTATTTCGCCGCGGGGAAGCGACCCGCCCGACGACGACGAGGAGGAGCCGTCCGCGCTGGGCGCGGTCGCAGGAGTAGCACGAGCGCTTGTTTGACGAGATAGCGGCGGCGGCGGCGGAGGAGGAGGTGGAGGAGCGTGGCCGCCGTCGTCGTCGCTGGTGGCGTGGGGAGATTCGTGCGTCTCCGACGACGTAGCACGAGTGCTTGGTGCCGATGACGGTGGCGTGAGCTAGGCAGCAGCGGCGAAGGGGGCGTCGGAGGAGGCGTACGGTCGCCGTCGCCATCGTCGTCGTCGTCGCTGGCTGTGGCGGAAGATTCCCGCGCCTCCGACGACATGGCCTCAACCCTCCCGAAACCCAGCGGACGCTGTAGTGGCGTGAGCGTGTCTTGTAGGAGGGTGTAGCGGCGCCGGCGGGGGCATCGGAGGATGAGTAAGGTCACCGTCATCGTCGCCGTCGCCGGCGGCGGCGGAAGATTGCCGCGCCTCCGACGACATGGCCTTGAACCCTCCCAAAACCCCGCGGACGCTGCAGTGGCGTGGCGTTGCTTTTTGTTTGTTGATTTGTCTTCCTCTCGTTTCCGGCACGAGGTCCCGTGGTCGTGGTCTACGTGTTCCGCACACAGGGAGAGAGGGGTGCGGAGCTACTGGTCTTGTGGACCGAGATCAGGGAACACGGAGTGTGGTGTCAAGCTGTCAGCAGTCGCTTCTTTTCCTTTTTCCTTTTTCTCGGAGCGGTGGAAATGGGATGGACTATGGTTAAAAAAAAATCACTCTTGTTTTGTTTTTGTTTAGGGCTCTGCTTTATTGATTTTGCGTGTGCATAACAAAATACGTCTCGTGTGGAATCAAATGAAACCAGCCGGAACTCTCTCGCAAATTGTAATACTTACGCCTAGATGGCTAGATGATTATGTAATACTAGTAGAATTGTAGAATTGTAATTCGAACGTTCTCCCAGATAGGCAGATACGGGAATAGATAGATATGGATTATGTTTTCTTCAAAACCAAATGATATTGCGCCGCAAATTTTCATTTTCATTTTTCGAACTGGGCCGAATTCTACCCTTCTTACCTTCTAAAAAAGAGCTAGGCTTCAATCAAAGAGTCAATGCTGAGCATGGGCTGCACATATACTAGTAGCTGCCAACCATTCAACATAGAAAGTCTATATTACCTCCCTATGTTATAGGCCGAGTTTGATTCGTGTTCCCCAACCGTAAAATCGGGTATAACACCTTCCTCAAGTATCAAAACCAGATCAATCTTTCTCATCTAACGGTTTTACCGGTGGTTTCATCTGACGTAATGCCTACATGACATCACGATCAGAAAAAAAAAATGTTGTGTGCCCTATATATAAGTGCCTTCTTCTGCCACCACTCCTCACTAGATGTGACGCATGCGTCGAGCTCAAGCTTGTTGCAGTGGTGGTGAAAGTGGCGGACCTCACCGAGGGACATGAGCAGCAAGGCGGCAACGCCCAAGGAAAGGAAAGGAGGGTCGTGGCTTCCGTCAAGCTTGAGCTCGTAGAGGCAACGGCAACGGCTGACCTCACTGAGCACACGAGCAGCAAGGCGTGGTGCCAAAAAGCACAGTGACATTCTCCTTGGCCCTCTCAATCTCTAGCTCCACTCGTGCATCTGCAATCTTTTGTCTCGACTACCTGTAGTGTGTGCTCGAGCTCTGCAACACAGTTCTTGACGTTAACGACCTCCTGCAATTGGAGCAAGCTTGAGTACTAGAGCCGACGCAACTGGTGGCGGTGGATGGACGCGGAATTGAGGGTCGACGCGCTCAGCAACAACAGATTGTCACACGACAACAGGTCATTCTGTAGGAATTTCAAAGAAACTGATAGGAATCTACCCTTTGTTTCAAAAGGATTTATAGGATTATTTAAGATAGGATAGAAACCCATATAATTTTTATGTTTTTTCTTTATTTCAAATGGGCCCTAATTGGGCCCAATCCTACCAAAAGTTGTTGATAGCAAATCCGTCAACACCAACTATGGCAAATTGGCCATTCGTCTCCCCAAAGCTTTTCCCCACCTGGATCCGAGACCACCAAGAGCTAGGAGCCAAAAAGCAAAAAGGAGACTCGGTTGTAAAGAAAAAAATAAGAACCCAACAACGAGAGTGACCTGACTACGAGACTAACTCGACTATAGTACTACTACAAATGATTGGGAGGAGCTCGATCCCTCTCTCTCCCGCTAGCAGCGGCAAGGCCACCAAACTCGAGAAGGAAGAGGGATCAAGAGAATAAAATTACTAGGGACAGAATCACATAGAGTGAGAAAGGACGAGAAAAATACAGTACTATCCATGACTCTGGAAAAAAAACAAATGAAATGTTTGTTGGGAAACATGAAAGTTCATGTTTAGTTATTTATTTATGTCTCATAAGGCATGAGCTCTGTTGTAATCAGACGCGAGCTATAGCTTTCAGATAAACAAATAAAAGGCTTGTTTGATTTGATGTTAATTTTTGTCCTACTAAAATTTTGATAACTTCAATAGTGGCAAATGCATATTTGGTTTGATACCAAATTGTCTATAATAGTTTAAATTCAATGCTATAAAATTTAACAGTATTAAAACTAATCAAGATTTTAACGTAATTAAAATTTTGGGAGGACAAAAATTGGCTACAAACCCAACATAGCCAAAGCAAAGCCGGTTGGTATGCCTTGCGCCGGAGGCCAAAACCCGCAGCCATGAACAGTGGCAGTACACCAGACCAGAGAATCCTTTTCTGCAACCGAGGGCCCCACCAGAGCCACTTGGCACGGCCCATGAGCCGCCGCGCGTACGGTGGACGCAACGCGGCACCGCAAAACTACAAAAAGCAGTCCCAGACGGCCACCCCTCCGACTCCGAGCCACCTACAGGTGGGCCTCACAACTCACCACCCGCAAACGTTAGCAGTAGTTCTCCTGGTCCCACCACCCGCTTTGGAGGAAAAGGTACCCGGGCCCACCGGCCAGGGAAGGGGCCCAGCGGTGGCGCGACGCGCGCGTGGTATTTTTGTGTTGGCGCCGTCGTGCGCCGGGAGACCGTGGACGAGGAGACGAGACGTGACAAGTGGCCGTGGCCGCGGCCGCGGGTGTGAAAAGTGGCCCCGCGCCGCGCCGCGACCGGGGGCGCGCGGTTTTTTTTTCCCCCGGCCACATGGTGTGGATTGCTGGGTCGGACAGCGGCAGATGGGGGTGGGCCCGTTCTGATCCTCAAACTGGAAAAGGATCCCGGAAAGGTTGGCCCGCCTGCGCTTGTGGCCGAGGACGACGCTACGCTTCTCGCTCGCTCGGTCGTAGCCTCGAACGCTTCCTGCGCCACGCCGCGCCGCGCCGCAGTCTAACTCAACCTGACAATGTCAGACTGTCAGTGACGGATTTCATTTTCACCCCTGGGGCTATAACTTTGCGTATCAATTCTGGGTAATTTCGCTAGTACACCACTTGGCACGTATTTCTACGGCCGCGAATTATAATCCAACATACGTAGCAAATGGAGTTGAAAATTTTGGATAAGATTTCCGTACTTTAAACTTTAACATTCTACAGGCCTTTTGAATTGCATTAAAAAAAGAAAACATAAAAAAAATAAAAGATTCTAATAGAAATATAAGTGTAAAACAGATAATTACAAAACACAGGAATGACTGTTTGATTGGACTAAAAAACGTAGGAATCTGATGTGAGAGAAGACTTAAAAAAGAATTTCCAAGATGTTAAAGGAATCGAATAAGAAAGATAGACTTAAAAAAAATTTTCAAGATGTTAAAACTCTTGCTAAATTTCTTTCAAAATCTTTGTAAAATTGTCCATTTCATAAAAATTTCAAAAGATAGGATTCAATCATTCGTTTTAAAGGTCTTCATAAGAATTTTTTCTATAGAATTAAAATTCTGTAAAATTCTTATGTTTTTTCTTATGTTTTTCCTTCAAATCAAAGTGATTTGAAGAAACCCTAAATTCGGAGTTGAAAAATTAGGAACAGATAAAACAACGCACTAAACTAACTTTTAAAGTTGAGTATAAATCTAAAATTGTTTATGCCTTATAAGTAGGGGTGTGGTAATGGGTCATGGGTATCTGCACAACACTATTTAACTCTCATATATTTTTAGATAAAAAAAATTCAGCCCGCCTTATTTTAAACCTAGCCCTTAAATTTTACTCCCTCCGTTTCATCATATCACAAGTCATTTCGACCTTTTTTATTCAAATTTCTTTTAAGTTCGACTAATTTTATAAAAAATCATAATATTATTTTTAACACAAATAAACATATTATCAAAATCAAAGCGTCTTATATAATATGAAATGGAAGACGACTAAAAAACCAAATCTTTTACCAATTACCATTCCTACGTATAAGTCGTACGAAACAGTGAGTTACTTGCGCCCTTTGTCTATGTAAAACACACTCTATCCGTCTCCAAATATAATAACTTTTAACCCTTAAGATTTGTTCCAAAATATAATAAGTTATCCATCAACATTTTCTTTTTAACTAATCACAATCCTTCATCATTCAATTTTTTTTACCTATCTTCACTTCTTAACCAATCACAACCTTCTCACACTTAATTCTACTTATTTTTTTATATTTATATCTAATTTTATAAATTCTTATATTTTGAAACGAAGGTACTACCAATAACTTCAAAAGTTCGACACATCGATTCCACCAAATGGACGTCCTTTTCTCACCACCATTTTATCCGCAACACCACGTGGACGAGAGCAACCCAGGACCCCACAGATACACAACAAACCAACCCAAAATCCATCATTTGCCTAGACCCAAGCGAGTAACAAGTGCCACGAATAAATGTTGGAGCCCACGATTTTTTAAATTTTTTACTCAAAACAAAACTTGTGGAGGGGATTGTCTCCAGAGAAAGATCTCTAGCCACGTGGCCTACGAACACGACGGGACCATTCTCATGAGCTAACGGATTTTGATCTGCAGTTGGTTTTTAGTAGACTGTGGGGTTCGGTATTTTACACTAACTCCGATTTAATAGATGATGTCATGATCATTCGTTTTATTTAAAAAATTAATATAAATATGTTAAAATACATGGCATACTACACTACTTAATTTATTTATAGTGATAAAACATGACAAAATAAATAATATTTATATAAGTTCTTTGAATAGAATCAATGATCAAACATAGCATTAAAAATCAACGACCCTATTTGTTAAAGAACGGAGGGAATATTAGAATTCTTGGTGATTTTACCCCAATTTTCTGGTATTTTCCCACCACAGTTCAGCTCAAGAGCGACAAAATTCTCAGCCAATCAGCACCAACCGGGCCCACTGGCGGTCCTACGTGGACGTAGAAACAGCTCACCTAGAACACTACAACTCGCCACGTGCACCAGGCCCCACCACCCGCCGTCCCCACTGACGCGCGTGGGCCACCTCCAGCGGCGCGCCACGTAGGACGATGCTCCAGCCAGCTGACGTGTGAAAGCGAAGAGAGAAAGAAAAGAGAAGAAAAAAAAAGCGGAATGGAAAAAGCGGGGGGCGAAGCGGGTGGCCGTCTGGACCGCCCCTTTTTGGCTTCTCCGCTTTTTCGCGCGATTCGCCGCGCCCTTTTCCCCGCTACTACCGCAGCAGCTGACGTCACCCCGGGCGCCTCCCAGCCACGAGAACTCGTGGCTGACGAGCCCCCCGCGCCGCTGACCTGGACGCCAGCTGTCCGCCCCTGCTGCCCCCTCGCGTCACCAGCCCAAGTCTCGGACAATTCACTATCACATCCCTATAAAAAACAATATTTACATAAACACCCCCCGTCAGTACACCCCCTGGTGCCCCTGCACACTGTATGAACTTTTCTGGGGGTGTGTTTGCGAATAGTGGATTTTAGGAGGGTATAAGAGAGTTAATCCCCTTCTTTAATATAGGGACACCCTTTGAAATGAAATTTCCCGTGGCCCTTTTTTTTCCCATTTCGTCCCATGCGTAGAGGAGACTAGCTTAGCTAGCTATTTCCAAATTAGCCCCCCTCGTCTTCTCTTCTCTCGCCGCTCCGGTCAGCGGCGGCGGCGGCGGCGGCGGAAGATCACGGTGGTTGTCGGGTTGTTGGTGGGTGGGGGGATCGAGGATGTGTGACAAGGATCCGGGTATAAAGCTCTTCGGGCGGGTGATCCCGCTGGCTCCAGAGGCTGAGGCTGCGGCGGCGGAAGGCTCCGACCAGCCGCCGGCGCCGGCGGAGGTGGAGTCGGCCCAGGATGAGGTGAGAATAATCGCGTGCGGATTTTGTTGCTTCCTGTCGTCCATGGGAGTCGGGGGGTTTTTGTTGCTTGTGGGGAAGGGAAGGAAACAATTGATATGATCGGCTTAATTTAGACTGTTATTTATGTGTTTATGTGAAATTGAGCTCTCCTCAATCAGATTAAGGTTAGGAATTCAGTTGAAAAAAATTTGAGATGGAGAATCGGAACGATGGGTGGAAGCTACGATGTGCTTCCTGATCAGTTGGTGGGTTAGGGGAAAAAAGGTTCAGTTTGGATTTAGGTGTGGATAAGGTCACGAATTAGGATTCCTTCTGTCCGTACACCATGTTTTGACCTTGTGTTCGATTTAGGTGGGAGTCAGTATAGAATTGCCCATAATTGTTCTGTGTTTTTGCTAATTGTGATTTGGGATATTTGCAGGGGAGAGAGAGAGAGAGAGAGAGAGAGAGAGAGAGAGCAATTAGCATAGTTGGTTGGTTGGGTGTAATCATCTTTGCCTCCTCAAAAGTGGTTAGGAGTGCAAAGTAGGACATCCATGCAAAATCTAGGTTCTTTTGAGCATGTGGTGATCCTTCTCTTTCCACACCATGCCTTTTTGCTTTCATTTAGCGAAAGAGTGGTCACTTTTTTTTTCAGCTAGTGTCAGGATGTTCTGGTTTCAGTAAAATCGTAAGCTGGCAATTAATCTGTGTAGCCGATTATACCGAGGCAGAACGAGACGGTGAATTGTGCGAGCAAAATGAATAGATAAGAGTAGAATACCTGCATGATTTTATTTTTGGTGATGATTGGCCGTTGTCCTTTGGGTCATCTGAGCATATCTCTCTGCAGCATGTTCTGTGGATGAGTGAAGCTAAAGTCGTTTGAATTAGGATCTGAGCGTACTGGGCTTTGAATAGCATGTCCAAATTGTTCAGATCTCCCAACTTATGAATTTACATACCAGTGTTTCATGCTCCCAATTTTCAATGTTTGGAGTAACACAACAAGTGTTAGGCCTATAAAGGTACAATATCTGTTTTCTAACATGTCTCTTGTTTGGAAGAAAAGAAACACAAAGCTGAATAAAGGTGATTATAGTTTATCTGAGTTACCTTCATTTTCTTGCATATCCTTTGCTTGAAAAATTCATGCATGATATTATCTTTTGCCATGCCATAGACCTGTGATCCTATTACATTTCTTTAATTTCCAAACTTCCTGCTAAAGTGATTTTTCAAAAAGGGTTTCATACTAGAGCTTTCTTTGAAGTTTGAACTGAAGTACCTTGCTAATATCCACTATGGCGATCTTTTAGGATCAACACAAGGAAACAGAAGAAAGCAAAGATAATGAAATGAAGGTCGATGTGCCACAAGAGGAGGAAGATAATGAAATGACGGTCGATGCACCACAAGAGAAAAAGGATAATGAAGTGACGTCTGATGTGCCAGAAGAGAAGGGAAATGATGAAATGAGGGTTGATATTGCATCAGAGTCAATAGAAAGCATAGAGCCAGTCAGCAGATCTACCTTGGACAATAAAAAGGAAGATCAGGGTCAGATGAACAACGTTGAAGAGAAAGCAGCATCAGACTCAAAAGAGGAAAACGAAAAGACTGCAAATGATGAATCGGGCCAGGACAAAGTACTTAAGAAGCCAGATAAAATTCTCCCTTGCCCTCGGTGCAACAGTATGGACACAAAGTTTTGTTATTACAACAACTACAATGTTAATCAACCCAGGCACTTCTGTAAGAACTGCCAAAGGTATTGGACTGCCGGCGGAACCATGAGAAATGTACCTGTTGGTGCTGGGAGGCGCAAAAGTAAGAGTTCATCGTTGCACTACCGTCACTTACTGATGGCCCCTGATTGCATGATGGGGTCTAGAGTGGACATATCCAAGTCAGTGAACCCTGAAGCTTTTGCATCTTCACATTCAACCCATATACAGCCCATTGGCAGAAATGAAACAGTTCTCAAATTTGGCCCTGAGGTGCCTCTCTGTGAATCAATGGCATCAGTGCTGAACATTAAAGAGCAGAATGGAACCAATGCTGTAGCAGTACCAACGGGTGAAAATCAGGAAGATAACTCTTGCGTCTCTTCAATCACATCATACAATGTGTTACCTGAAAATGCAGTCCAAGTTGACAAGAACAGCGCACCAGTTTATTGCAACGGAGTTGACCCAGTGCCACAGTACTACCTTGGAGCTCCTTACATGTACCCATGGAGCATAGGATGGAACAACGTTCCTATGATGGTGCCAGGTAAAAGCATGCCAGAGTCTGCTTCCCCATCTGAGAGCTGCAGCACTAGTTCAGCTCCATGGATGAACATGAACTCCCCCATGATGCCGGTGGCATCCAGGCTTTCTGCACCACCATTTCCGTACCCTCTGGTGCCACCCGCACTATGGGGTTGCTTATCCAGCTGGCCAGCCACGACCTGGAACATACCGTGGATCAGAACGAATGGCGGCTGCATCTCTCCATCGTCGTCGAGCAACAGCAGCTGCTCAGGCAACGGGTCTCCCCTGGGGAAGCACTCCAGGGACTCCTCTCTCCCACTGAAGGAGGAGGAGGAGAAATCACTGTGGGTTCCCAAGACGCTCCGCATCGACGATCCCGACGAGGCGGCGAAGAGCTCGATCTGGGCCACGCTGGGGATCAAGCCTGGAGACCCTGGCATCTTCAAGCCGTTCCAGTCCAAAGGTGAGAGCAAGGGCCAGGCAGCATCAGAGTCTCGTCCTGCTCGTGCTCTGCAGGCGAACCCAGCGGCGTTGTCGCGGTCGCAGTCGTTCCAGGAGACCTCTTGACTGAAGCTTCACCTGTTGAATGTCTTATAGTTTTTGTCAGCACTGTGTGTACTGTAAATGTATATAATAGTAGTAGAGGTTTTGCGGTATTCAGAAAGATCAGGAGAGAGCTTTTTGTGCAGCCACTAACTTGAGGTGGATAGGAGTTGCAAAGGGCTTTCATGAGAACTACATCGAGATGTATATGTATTGTAAATACTTGACAAACTGGTTGTGTACATCTAGGTTAAGTCAGGAAATACACTCACCTGGTTTAGCTCTCCTAGTATATATACTTCCTCTGATTCCCATTATAAGATGTTTTGCTTTAGTCAGGAAATACACTCACCTTGTTTAGCTCTCCTAGTATATATACTACCTCTGATTCACATTATAAGATGTTTTGGTTTTTAAATAAATTCATGTATGAATGTACTTCATATGCGTTTAAATTCATATGAACGTTAGTGAATCTAGAGGAGAGATGAAGGGAACAAACGTCTTATAATGCGTAATGCGGAACAGAGAGAGTAAATTGGTATGTCTATATTCGTTTTTGAGATAAAAAAAGGAGTACCAAAGATTCAAATTATCTAACCACACTTAATTTGATTCGTATGGCACAGATTTTTAGTTAGGTGCAGTAATGGTCAACTGCCTACTGAATATGAACAGCATCTGAATGGATACACAACCATTAACCGTACTAGTTAAACTATGACAATAATCACCAAACAGTAAGTTGAAAGACAGAAAAAGATCAAATGCCATGCATAAGAATCAATATGTCATTCCCAATGTTTTCTGGGAAATCAATCTTCACACCCGTTCTGCTCCCAATGGCACCACCTCATGGCACCAAAAATATGAATTAAATTGAGCTAGCAGACTAAAAAACGACCAACACAAGTGTACTGAAATCATATACATCCAGAATGCTAAGAGGAAACGAAGAGGGGATCATGAAATTCTACCAGTCCATGAAAAACTAAGCTTAAATTCCCAAAACGGTAGTCTTAACTCATAAGCACATAACAACAACTGAAAAAACTGATCTTGTTATCTCCCAAGAATATGATCACATTACATAACTTACACATCCATGTTCTGACATCTTTGATTTTAAACAATACTTTGATTATAAAGACTAAGAAGAAGTAGCAAGCTGAACTTGTTGTCAGAGCATAATTTCGATAATCAAATACTACATCCGTCCCAAAATATAGCTATTTCTAGCACAATACCTTGTTCCAAAATAATGCTATTTTTTCACCTATCTCATACTTTCAATCAATCACAACCATTCTTCATTTAATTTATTCACCTACTTTCTCTTCTTAAACAATCACAACCTTCCTCCAATCATTCTCACCTACTACTTCCTTAATACCCGTGCCCACCTAAAAAATCTTATATTTTGGAACAAAGGAAGTACTGCATTTGATAATACTTGAAAACAGTATTTCTCAGGGAGGGACTGCACATGCTACATATATTTCTTCTTTGAGAAAAAGAGATATTAGCAGGGAGCCAGGGAAGCAGTAGAAGCTTCAATGAAAATAAACATTTAATTGTAGGCCACAGTATTCTGGACTAAACATATTCATGGTATATTCCTATCTGCCTCCTTTGAGCAAAGTATCAATCATCATATTAGAGGTAATAATATGAAACTGAAGGTCTTTCGAACGTAGGCTCTGAAAATGGGGAAAGAACAAAAGGATGCATCAAATTGAGCTAGCAAACTGTACCCCAGAATACCAATGTAACTCAAAACAACCAAACAGAAGTGTTTCCAAATCACACAGCCCAGAGACCCAGACTCCTAAGTTTAAGTGAAGAAAGGAACGGGAAATTCTCTGCTGGTGCATGAAAAACAAAAGCTTGATCCCCTAAAAGGTGGTCTTAGCTCATCATTTTCATTATCATAAAAGTAGTTTTAATTATAAGTATGCCTCCGATCTAATTATCACCCATGAATGTGATCACAATATACAATTACATGCAGATATCATGTTCATACACCCATGTTCTGACATCTTTTCCTTCAACCAGTATGATTATGCACTTCCCATGTTTGAAGATGTCATCAGTATTTAAGAGGAACTTTTCTGAAAGCATTCATCCGTACAGAATAACACACAATCTTCATTGAAATGGGACTCAAAATTATCAGTAGTTATGCCCTGATAGCAGAGCACTACAAACAAATTTCAAGACAAAAAAAGATCAAATGCTTCCAGAAGAACTAGGATAAAATGGTCAACTAGGATTCAAATAGCAGCATGTCAACTTCATGAAAAACTTCAGTTTTCCCTACATATATCAAGCATCTATAAGGATTGAAATCCACATCCCCTGCCAAGAAATTTAACTTCAGATAACTCCTCATAAGAACAGTTCAGTTTTCTTTTCATAGAATAATTTCAGATAATCAAGTACTATGTGATGCGATGGACTCTCTGAAAATAATGCTAAAGTAGTCAGTACCCATCTGACCCATCATTAAAATTAATGAAGCCCTGTTAATTTGATGCATATCCCACTAATTCAGCTGGCACAGAGTGGTACTTAGAGCCGATTTGGTCAACTGCCTGCCTCCAAGAATTGTTCTAACAAAATTATGTAGGGAAGACATGAACTAAATGTGCACAGAGCAATAGAGCATAGACTACAATAAATTGAAGTTTCATATGGAAGATTTGAAGTGAATATGTGAAGAAAAAAATATGAGCTTAGGTTCGCCACATACAATGGTATTTTCACAATGTTATCTAATCTAAGTTGCAATTGGAAAACAAAGAAATTCAATTAGTTTGTTACCCAAACAGGAGATCTGCGTAGCTTGAGCTAGATGATTCAAAATTTTAGATCGTTCATACACTGCTGCCGGATGTCCATCAAAATTAATGCCTCTATAGCTTTCTTGTTTAATTATTGTAAGCACTGCATTGGATGCCCATATCCAAATGCAAGCCATAACACTTTCTTGTTTTAGTATTGCATGCAAATAGAATACATCAAAATTCTAGGGGCAATAAAGTTAACTTTTTGTCCTTCAGAATTGTATAACTTAGTCACATGAAATGGATAAGAGCTGTGCCGAAAGAAACATTCATTTGATGGCATGATATCTATATAATGCTATACCTTACATGTAGAACAAAGCTCTTCTGCCTAGACAACAAGGAAGGCAGCAGTGGGACTGTCCCATTTAACACGAAACTGTTTGTAAATGGATCCTTCCCTGAAATTTGATCTTGTAATGCCGCATACTCCTGGTCCACCAGAGATTTTCTGAGATCTTAATAGAACTTTAAATAAGTAAAACTAAAATTATTATTTAATCGATATGATGGTTCACAGCCAGACGCAGGTAAAACAAGGAAGGAATGTACCGGGAGTATAGAAGGATGATTTATTAAAAAGGTTCAATTATGATTGAAAACGGTTTGGAAACGGACGGAAACCACCTTTATCATTTTCGTTCTCATATTTTTTTCGGAATCGAAATCGGAATCGGAAACTTCGGATACGGAAACGGAATCGAATATTATCGAATACAAAAACGGAGCGAATACGGTGACGGATATTTATCGAAATATAAAAAGCCCTTAAACTAACCTTCTCAAATCAACGAAGAGACATAGCTAAGCATTTTTTCTAAGACAATAAATCAATATTTTCATTTTTTTATTAATTAATAATAATACAACTAGTTGCACACTTTACTTTCTTGGAAAAAAATAACTGTATTCATCTATAACTAACTATAATTATAATTTGGATGGTATGACCTAATAGAAATAAAAAAAATAGTCATTAGGAAAAAAAATCTAAAGTACTGGACCAAAAAAATATCTCTATTTAATCAAACTTCTTGATACATAGTATAAATCTAAACATTTAGAGTAGAGAAGGGAGAAGCTAATCAGTTGTATATGAGAATTTTTTTCATTTCCAATTCCGAGAAAAAACCTGAATTCGTTTCCGAAAAGTTTTCGAATTCATTTCCGGAAAGTTTCTGACGGATTCCGGTTTCCAACGGATAATAGTCTTATCATATTCGTTTTCGTTTCCGAGAAAAAAATTCCGAATTCATTTCCGTTTCCGAAAGTTTTCGAAAAAAATTCCAACCGACACTTTTCGTTTCCGAAAACACGCCCAGAATCCAGAAATATTCCGAACCGTTTTCATCCCTAATTCATACAATGTGGTATTATTTTGCAACTAGAGAAGTCCTTCATATAACTGGCTTAGTCAGAAGGGGTGGTTTCAACAAACATAAAAATAAACTAACAAAACAAAGATGTAAGATCTATGTGTACTAATTTTCTCTAAATTATATGTGTAAACAATCAACACTACATTTGCGCGTTTGCAAAAGAAGTTTTGAATGACCTGCCAAACAAGAAAACTGGCTCTACTGGGAACCTCAGGTTTAGAACTAATTGGTTATTACTTGCAAGAAATTCTTTGCTACAGAATTAAATTAGAAAACTAAACTCAAAGAGAGTTAGGACACTTGCAAACATGTATTTCGTCAATCACAAACTAATCCATACACAATGTGGCTAACTTACACATTAGGCAAACAGAGCTATTATTACCATAGAAACGGTCACTAGTGCACAGAGAATTAATAGAGCCCCAAGAAACATTTGCATCATTCCTGAGAATCTAGTGACGACTAGCAAATACACCAAACTAAGAATTTGTGGTAGGTATCTTGAGGACAAGGTGTACATATCGTGGTAGTTCAAGAATATTACTAACCATTAGGGCATACAAACAAGGTTTTAACTAGAGACAGGCAAATCACATTGTAGCAATCCCATGCCTGATGCTTCTTCAGGTAAGCTTCATGGTTGGGGGACTGCAGCAATCAGTTCAGTGGGTAAAGAACACGAGGTCGCAACACGGCAGCAGAAGCCTGGTTGCTTGAGTCCCAGTTCACTGCCTAACTGTATTTCTTTCTCTACATATTCCATTGTAGATCTGCAGAAGACCACCTTTGAGCAGAGCAGGAAGTTGAAAGGAAATTTTAGTTTGGCGATATCCAAGAAAACAAATACTATAATCCAAGTACATAAACAGCAAAATAGGAAAATAAAAGATATCCGTGAATCAGTAGGAAAACAGTAACATAGTTATTTGCTTGATTTCTTATATTTGTACTCCTTATAAAAGGGAGTAGCGGTGGTGGTGGCTCTGCGCCCCCCACCCCACAACACACGCGCACGCACCCACTCACCCACCCATCAACTCCCAACTTTTTTATTTTGAAGAGAAAAGGACACGTGGGTCTAGAGGGTCCATATGTCAAGCATTCCCACCATCTCTACTTTTTATGAGAAGAAAAAGAGATAAGTGTGGGATCAAAGGATCCATATGTTAATAACAAATTTCTATCTCTGTCTCTACTATTATAAAAATTAAAGATGTTTTCGCCGGAATTTTGATACGTCATCCGTGTTTGAGTTGATTTTTAATTGGTTTACGTCGTTCGTATCCAATTCAATGTGAGTGTAAAATAACTATTATACACCCCTCTCTCAGCCCAACCCCTCACCCTCCTCCTCCCCGTCCTCCTCCCAACCCAACCTAACCCAATCACCCACACCATACTGCTACCTCGTCCCGTGCGCCTCCATTCGAAGCCGCACACGTCCTCTTGATCGACATCTTTTTCTCTCTCTTTTTTCTTTCTCATTTTCTTTCTCCCGATAATCTTGATACTCTCCCTCTCCTTTCAATCTCCTCTCTTTTCTCCTTTTCTTTTTTGGTCTTGGTAAAAATCTGCCGTCATAATTCGTAACTGATTTCAGTCAGATCTAAGACCAACCATCAAATGGGCTAGCATCCATATGTCCATATGTAGCTATCACATACATTTGTATCTCTTCGCTTCTTACTCTTTTTTTTCTTTGTTTCTTAGTCAACGCTAATTTGATATAACCAATGTCAGTAATTAATAATTTGTAGCCCAACACCTCATATACAGTGAATATTAGCATAATTACAATGTATGTATTAAAATAATACAATGTAGTTCTTAAAATTTACAATGTATTTTTCAAAACTTACAATGTAATTATAATGTAGTTACAGTGTAAGTGTATGTAATTTACATTTGACTGTTTTTGGTAATTTTTTCTCTTCCAAATTTGTCTCCTCATAAATATTTTTCTTTTGAAGTTATCATCGTTTAAGATATGTATGTAATAAGTTTGTTGCTTCGCAAATGCTTTTCATCTACAGTTAAAAATTTTTACTAATTGAATAATCAAATTGTCAATCTTTGATCGATGAGGTATAGCAAAATACACATATGTCAATTTATGGAATAATCATCTAATCAATTTGTGAGACTATGAAAATGTATACATAAGAGATTCTTCGTGTGATGACGCATAAAGCGAGCGCAACCGGGTTCAATGCTATATATGATTTCTAACTTCGTTTTGCCATTATTTTGTTTGTCTTGTTTTAATTTGTCATTTAAATTGGCAGAATTTTTATCAATCGTAAAAATTGTCTTCACCTGTTGCAACATACAAGCATTTTGCTAGTATATACAACAATTAAGAGATGGTTATAACAGGTTAATGATAATTTTATTTAATTAATTAAAATTCCATTGCAGCGCACAGGCCATATGCTAATCAAACATCAAATTGGTAACAAAAAGAAATTAAATTGTGCTCATGAAGGTGGTATATTGATCCTCCTAGACATTTTATCAACCTTCTACTGCTCTACGGTTGAAACTGAAAGAGGATAATTATTATGTTTTCTTCGCAAAATTAAATAGACTGACCATAGTGGCTAAAATGCACATTCACAAATCACAACAACTGGTTGGAGCAGCCCCTTGATGAGTTTTTAGTCAGATTGCTCAGTAATCAATGTTAACATTGACAAACTTCGACCTAGAATCGCCACGCTGCATTCCCAAAAACTTCAGTTGAGGTAACATAATCAACCTAAGGAGTAAAACAAAATCAATCTTCAACCGAAATATAATTAAGTAGAAGAGAAGGTGATAAGTATATTCTTTCAGAACCTTAAGGCCATGCCAAGCATCAAGACGATTATCTAATTACCAAGGATTTTGCTGCATTTGTGCACAGCAGCATAATACAGCATCAACAGATTCTTCATTGTCATAGTGCTTATAATTGAGTTTTCAAACTACCTTGACCCATAACCTAGCTAGATTTAAATTAAGGTAGAGCTACTTAATGATACCAACAAACTAAATGATAACACTGCTTGTCTCAAACAAATTAATTGCAGCTCAAATCTTAAAAACTACTCACGACATTTCTTACATAATACTGTATATCTTATAGCTGAACAGTAAAATAGAACACACCGAAAAGCATTTCAATACGAGACCTCATAAACTATGGCAATAAGCGACACAATAGCAAAGTTCTCTATGAGAGAAGTCCGAGAACAGATTGCACCAAATACCTTAATTTAAAGTTAAAAGAGATACAGACTAGGGATCTGCAGAATTTGGATTTTCATCCTGGTCAGGAGCCATCTCTCTCCATGCTTTGGTTCTGCTGCAACACATCTTTGTAGAACATCCTTTTGTGCATCAGAGTTTCCATGTTGTAGTTCGAATTTATAGTATAAGGCCCAAAAATCTCCAATGTCTGGAGCAAGAGCAACAGCCCTGTTCAACCAACTCCTAGCTTTATTAACCTTCCTGTCATGCCAAAAAAGTTTAGCCACAGCTGCAATGACATGGGGATCATGGTCACATCGTTTTATAGAATCCGAGCTCTTTGCTTTACGTTGGGGACGTGGCACCATCTCTATAGCTGCAGCCCACAAAACACCACTTGTTGGGCACTCCTGTAATGCCTTGGCTAGTAGAGCATCAGCTTCCTTCTTGTTCCCATGCCTCAATTCAGCTCGACTTCCTTCTTGTTCCCATGCCTCAATTCAGCTCGAACTGCTGCAAGCCAGAGTTCAGGTGTAGCTGGGTTCTTCTTTCTTGCCATGGTGAGAACATCACGTGACTTGCTCAAGCCATTTATCTTCTCCTCTAGATTAGCTAGAGAGAGCCAAAGAGGGATGCAACTCGGGCAGTGTTTCAGCGCATTCTCATAAGTCTCCTTTGCCTTGGCTCCACGACCAAGTCGGTCTTCCATTTGCCCAAGCATTAACCACAATTTAAAGAATGAGGGGAATAACTTCAGACCTTCCTCCTCCAACAGCTTTCTTTCCTTGTCTACATTCCCTAACTCCCTTTCAACAATGGCAGATTTCATCCAGACCCTCCCAGTGCCTCCTCTTTCCCTGGCCTTTGACAAAAGAATTCTTGCTCTCTCTGGTTCATTGTTCTCAAACTCAAGCTTGAAGGCAGCTAGCCAGATCTCCTCTGAATTGGGAACAGAAGCGCAAGCTTCCTGAAGAATGGTTCGGGCAGCGGGGACGTCTCCAGCCAGCCATTTCTCCTTTGCATTCATAAGCCATAACACTTCTGCATGTCGATTGTATGTTGTAGCCTTACTGAGGAGAATATAAAGAGACTCCTTGGTCCCATGGCTCTTCTCAAGCTGAGCTGCTTTCAGCCAAATACTCTTCTTGAATTTGAAGACACTGAGCGCATGCGCATAGATGGCACGGGCTGTCTCAATTGAACCACGGTTCTTGCATTCCTCCGCATCAGCGACCCATGTGCGCTTCCTGTCTTCATCATCAACACCAATGCCAATAGTGTTCTTCACAATAGCCTGGCAAATCATCACAGATCCAGCACGCTCAGCAGCTTCTGCTTCCTTGAGCCATGCCTCCCTGTCAATACCCAATCCTTCTCTCTGTAAAGTTTTTATACTTCTCCCGATCACCTTGTTTACTGACTCGGTGTTTCCATTAGCTTCTTCCAGCTTTGCAGCCGTAATCCAGATGGCAGGCTCCTTAGGGAGATTTTCTCTTGCCTTGTGAAGTACCTTCTTTGCTTGGTCATACGTCTCCAGCCTCGCTAGTGCAAGCCACAGTTCCACATGGAGTGGGCAGCACTCCACAGCCCTGTGAAGCAACAACCTTGCATCCTCCTCATTTACAAGCTCTACTATTGCTTTCCACAGCCTAACTGAATCAGCAATGTGCTCCAAACCTTTTCTCAAAACCCTGCTCTTATTCAAGTCACTACTTTCCAACTTCACTGCCTGCAACCACAGCTTCACAGAATTGGGTATTGCCTTGATACCCCTGGCAATCACGGCCTTTGCCTCGTCTGGGCTGGCCAACCGGCATGCCTCGAGCCAAACATCCTCATTCGTGGGGCACTCCTCACAGCCACGCTGGATGAGCTGCCGAGCAATCTGAAGCTTGCCGGCAACCTCTTCAAGCCTAGCAGCAGCAATCCATCCTGGTGGATGCTTCGGGTTCGTCTGTGTCACTGACTTGAGCAACAACCGCGCCTTCTTTATGTCAGAAATTTCAGCATCACTAGTAATCTTCATACTCTTCAGGTCTGTCAGGTAACCCTTTGGATCAACAACAGTAAGACCAGATACCGAATTGGATAATCTGTCCAGCTTCAAAGAAAGCACAGTGCCACGGCCTTCGCCGACGGCTGTCAGATCGGTAGCCGGAGTCTGCGCCCATGGCGTCTCTGCGCCACCGGCTGCACGGCTCTTGGGGTCCAATGCGGTGACATGCTCCTGCTCCTGCCGGGCCTTCTCCAGAAGGGTGTCTGGCACCGGAACAAAGCTCTCAAACCGCTTCTTCTTGTTGCGCAGAGAACAATCCCCAATCTCCGGTATGCTCTCCCACTCCTGCGCCGACAAATCGACCAACTTCCGCTTCAAATTGGAGAATTGCTCGGTGATTTTAGGGTTGAACGCACGGTACCTCTCGATCTCCTGCTTCAGCCGCGCCTCTCGCCGGTCCTTCCGGCGCGAGTCCATCCTCTCGTCGATGCTCTCCCAGACCACATCCGCCTCGCGGTCGTCGTCGTCGTAGTCGGCGTCGGAGAACAGGCCGGCGTCGTTGCCCTCGAACTCGTCGAACTTCTGGTTCTCGTCGTACCCCTTCTCCTCCTCGTCGCCGCCATCGTCGCCGTCGTCGTCCCCAGGCGGCTTCCCACGGCCGCGCCCGATGGCGGCGGAGCGATCAGGCAGATCAGGCGCCGCGCGAGCCGGGCCGATATCCGAGCGGGTGGTGAACCCGGTGGCGCCACGCCCCAGTCCTGCCACGTAGTTGGGGGGCGGTTTGGAGTTGAGGAAGTCGTAGCGCGCGGGGCGGGCGGGTGGCGGCGGAGGCGGAGGCGCTGCGGGGGTGGTCCGGGTCGGGGAGGCCGAGGAGGGGGAGGTGGACGAGCAGCGAGGAGGATGGTGAGACCCGGAGGGACGCCAGGAGCGGGGACGGCTCGGCCGGGAGGAGGCGGCGGTGGAAGAGGTAGAGCCGGAGCTGCTGCTGCTGCTGCGGCGGCGGGAGGATCGGGACGCCGCCGCCGCAGACGCGGGACGCGGAGGCTGTGAGGTCGGCGAGCGTGGCGGTGGAGGGGTCGAGGTCGACGTGGTGCGTCCTGCCGTCCGGCGCGCGGAGGAACACCATCCCGGCGACCCGGCGACGGCGACGGCGTTTCGAAGTTGTGGGGGGAAGCAAGAGATTGTGCCGTTATTAAAGTTGGGTTATATTTGACGGATTGGAAATCAAGTCGGTGGCGACGTGCGGTGCGCCAGGTGGGCCTTTCTTACTACGTGGGCCGTAGATGATGTGATGGGCCTTTTGGTTTAGCTAGTGCTGAAACATGACTGAAACCTCTTTGAAAAAAACATGACTGAAACCTCTTTGAAAAAAACATCGAGGGCTTATTCAATTTATTACCAAAAAGAGTAATTTTTATAAAATCTTATTTATTATGATACAAGTTACACAAAACCATAAATATTTTGTCATGTGACACATAACTCCAGGTATTATTGTACTAAAGTTTTACGAAACTAAACTGTTAACCATTTTGACATACTTCTATTTCAAAATTAAGAAAAGCAAATGTAATATTTGTATGATGGATAAATTACTCATAATATGATTTTAGAATTCAAAAGTGTAGTAGATCAAAGTCAAAATGATCAATATAGTTTTGTAAAACTTTAGTATGGTAATAAAACTGAGGTTATGTGTCACGTGTTAAAATTCATGTGATTTTTTGTACAACTTGGACCATAATAATTGAGTTTTTATGAAACTTATTCTTACCAAAATCATGTAAAAAAGTTTATGACCAAAGTCATCCTTCCTAAAATTTTTTTAATGAGAAGAAACTTTCAAAAATTGGTTGGATGGCAATGGCAACGGCAACGGCAAGAGCAAGAGTTAAAATTTTAGTAGCAATGGTAATGTTTAATTCATTACCCTACTAAAATTTAATAACAATAGGATTAAAAAGTAGTAGCAAACTGACCAGGCCCTGAATATTTATGATTGGAGGGAGCAGATTCCGTTCAGTTATTTTGCCTGTCGCTGGCCTTTCAATCTTTCATTGTCCCTGTGGCTAAAATTATGCAGATGACCACCAGCAAGACTCATTCAAGCACATGTATCACATAAAAGTTTCATACTAACGGAAAGATGTAGAAAAACTCGATGCAGTTTCTCTTCCAAAAAGAAAAACACTCTAAATTCTTTGTTCCAACCAGGAGACTAGCTTACTGGACATTTTTGAGTACACTACGTAAAGTGAGTATTGAAGTTTCAACTCCATGAATCAGTAGTACGATACATCACTGATTAAGAACATGCTTTGGAATTTGGTAGAAAATTCACAAAATGTTACCAAAAGGAAAATGCCGCATTCCAAAGAGGGCCGAAATGATAACTGAAACGCGCAAAAAAAAAAAACCCTCAAAGCACCTTTGCAAGTTTTACACCATCTGTTCCTGAAATGCATGCTACCAAGACGAAACTGCAACTACAGTAACTCATCAAATCACCACGCCTTTTCTATGTAGAAAATTAACAGCTATACTGCAAGAACCCCATGGAAAAAAAACTAGAACTGCCCTTACAAATTAGTCGTTGCACATGTTTGTCAGGCGATATATCCTCAGAATTGAAACATCCTAGCTAAAAGTCGAGAGTTCATTAGAAGAGTCAGACATCATAGGAAGAACATCCAGTGTGATAGGCATCCCGAGGATCTGAACCAACACTAGAAGTCTGATGATGGTATGGGCGCTGGACAGGGGGTAAAAGCAGAGCCAAAGACTTGTCCATCAGCAGAAGCCGTCCGCATTTACTGCATGCAAAGTAATGAAGAGTGTCACTTATACAGTGGAATTTAGAATCACGATGATAGTACAATGGACATCTGTTATAGAAATATAATATGTGTGTTTACCTGCAAACTTTTGTAAATAGAGTCTGATAACTGGCAATCCAACGCTGCAAGAGGTTAACATGTTAAGTAATTAGCATTGAAAAAAACTGGATTACTATTCTGAACAATTTACCAATTCTTGTTGAAACTTACCAGCAACAAAGAAAGTGATTTAGTTGGTTCCACACTGACAAAGTATTGCAATGCTTTATCGGCATGCTCCTACATATAATCAAAAACTGATTCGTTACACCGTAATGCCCTCTTATTGAAAAAATATTAAAGAGAACACAGAAGAAGCATTTACCGATACATGCTTAAAAACATGATGCACTGATAGGCCTCTTGCATGTAGGTAATTTCCTCCCTAATATAAGATTCACTTCATGTGTCAACATTAAGAAAAGGTATTGTGCATCCATGCCCACTAATTGACAAGTTAGCTTTTGGAAAAACATGATTACCTCAGTAGGAGAGAAGAAAGCCACAGCATCTGGATCAGTAGATCCTGCAGGATGCAGTGATACTACAGCTCTAAATATAGAAGGAGCTAGCAACTCAATTATTGCAACCTGATCTATTGGAGTTGTATCATGACCAGATCCCAATTTGCTCATGTTTTGCAGGTTCAGCTCCTTAGATGGATCCACAAAGTCATCATTCATAAGGGTTGCTAATGATGCAGCTCTTTTTGACCAATCCAGACGCCGGTATGTAAATATTTTCATGTTTGGCACTTCATTTTCTAGATTCTTTAGTATCTCAGATAAAGTTTTTTCTTCAAGCTCCCCATTGCTTGCAGGCAGCCTTGGCTTTTTAGCGAGACCAGGTTCACCATCATGCAGATGGTTAAACCCTTCATCATCTAGATGAGGAAAGAACCTTCTTTTCTGGTCAGTGAAGGCCTTGAGAGCTAACCTGAAAACAGCATGTTAGCATGAACCTGAAATTGATATACCTCTGAACATTATAAACACATGATAAATGGATAATAAAGACTCCATATGTCCTTGCCTGTTCATGAGCCAAATAATTTGTGCATTAAGCAGTGGCATACATTTTAAATTTTAAATTAAAAAAAGGTGAGGCTAGGTACAATCGCATGTGGCTGATAGCTGTTAAGTTTAATAGAGTAACCCATTTTTGTAAATAGTAATAAACTTCGGGTATCTTGTCATGGGGACTGGGGGATGATCCGAAGGCTTCAAGCCTTCAACATAAGTACTTACATCTAAAGAAACACAGGAATGAAGGGTGTTGGAATATTTCCAATGCATTCTGTGTAAAATCAAAATAAAATATGGATGTAATGAAAACAAGAACTGATCTAATACTTCAATTACTACAAAAGCACTCCACACCTTGTAAGGATGTAATTATCGTATTAGAAGGATTAGAGAAAGCAAAGTGCAAAACAAGAAACAAAAGAGGGAAAAGGAGAAATAAGAAACCAATCACTCAGTAACTCAGCAAATAAAAGCAATGACATATACAAGTGTAATGTAGTTCAACTGCAAGCACTGAGGCATCCTGGAATTGATCAGTGGTCTACAACAGTACAAATTTATCGGCCAAGAAAATTATCGTATATCGCAGGAAGAAACATGGTATAAATATTCAATCTGCATTCTGCAATGCACAGTTGATGAAATCTCACACATCAACAGAATATAAATAAGACAAATAAGCACAGCATATTGTGGCAGCAAACATACAACACAAAAATGAAGGTAATGAAATTACCTAGTTCTGTCAACAGCTGATGCACCAGCCTGACCAGCCAGCTGACGCTTCCAAGCATATGCCACAACTGCACCATCTGGACAAACAAGTGGCATGTGCAAGCCCCATGAATTGCCTCTGGCTTTAAGGGCTCCATTTAGAACTCCAGACTCTTCCAATTGCCTTCCTAACAGCAATGGATACAAGATATTTATTAGGCTACAGTTTAAAAACTAGATCTTTCAGTATTCAGTTGGCTAGGCCAACATTTATGAAGAAATAGTGGAACTTTAAACTTGAAGTTCAATAAAAATAATTGGAATGCACAGAGATTACCAGGAGAACTGTGTAAGCGATGATTGATGGCTCATCACAAAGTAAAAACATCATGAATAACAACAAGCACAACTAACCCAAACACTATAACAAGAATACTGTGAAAGAACAATAAGAAAGCACCAGCGAAATTGAGTGAATCCATCCTGTTCACATACCTAACTTTATTGAAGATGACTCCTAATATCCTTTATGACTCTGAAATCTCAGTCACATGGCTTAAGCTTATCTAGTACTCCTAACTTCAGGATTTTCTCAAACTAACTATTCTGTCTAAAATCACAACTGTATCACCTGCAAATTTCATCTTCCGTTTATCTAGCAATTTCAGGTCATAGAAAGACTCAAAAGTCATCGTTTAACAAGCAGATTATATTGCCTGGACATTTTATTCATCAGACAGAATAGTACCATGTTGCCATGAAACATGGATTTTCCAAATGCCTGCAGACTTCTTCAACAAACGATTGGTCAAGAGGTCACATGTAAACAATTGTACCCAACACATAACTGCTCTGCTGAGACAATATTAGAGTGAGCACCTACCGTACATCCTTACCATCCACGAGTGATACTAAAACTAGTTCGAGCCCTGAGTGACAGTAAAACAAGTTCGAGTTGAAGCTGTTCAATTAAGGTTAAATATTGCTCTATTACAAGGCAAAGAACACGAGTTCCAGAAATGCATCCCAATCTGATAGACCCAGCCAATATTCTAGAATAGTAAAGTTCATATACCAAAGTGGAGCAGTTACCTGTCCGTGCATCTCATAGCAAGGTTTAGTAATTCATAGGTCGAAGGGTTTCACAACGTACAAGCAATTGGATAACACCAAAGAAGAGTGTGGCATCAATTTATGGTGATTAACCATTATTACAGAACAAATTTTAGTGGAAAAAATGTGCTGCCATGCCTAAACTATTGTTTGGAAGGAGATTATTACTTAAAAAAAATCCAATCATACAATCCAAAGAAGTTAAATCAATATCCCAGCTACCAATTTTCCAGAAATTATCTGGACAAGGGTTTTCCTTTTTCTTCTTTGAGACTGCAACCGTGGAATCATGACGGGAATGTTTCTTCTCCGAGGAAATTAGGTGTATTTAGCGAAGTAACAGTTAGAGATTAAGGAATCGACGAAGAACTTTTAAATCAAGATGGGAGAGCGTGGGGGCACGGGGCGGAGATGGGTTACCTTCCGAGCGCGCGGAGGTCGTCGAAGTGGCGGTGCATGGCGGCCTCCTCCTGGGCGACGGCGAGCGCGGTCTTCTCCACGTGCTGCGGCGCGCTGTGCGGGGGCGCGTCGCCGGCGACGAAGAGCGCCTCGAGCAGCCGGTCCGCCCCGAGCCGGATGTCCGCGATGAGCCGCCCCGCCCGCCCCAGCCGCTCCATCGCCTGCGCCACCTGCTTCGGCGGCGCGTCACCCCTCGCCCCCTCGTGCTGATGCCCCGCCGCCGCCGCCGGCGCGGCCGCCACCGCCACCGCTGCCGCCGCCTGCGCCTGCTGCATCTTCTCTCCTCATCTCGCTTCCGACTCGAAACGGCTTTACCTAAATAAGCCCATATCCAAATAGGCCCAGAACAAGCCCATATCTATTCGGGCCCAGATCAAGCCCATTTTCTATGCGCGAGAGACTTCGTTCTTCCGACGTTTTCGAACGTTGCGCTTCCCACGCGGCGGCGCCACCACCCACTCGCCGCCATGACGCTCGCCGGCGGCGAACCCCGACCACCGCCGCTCCCGTCGCTCGTCAAGCTGGGACTCGCCGTCACGCCGCGTCACGTGGACCTCCTACTGGCGGCGCTCCTCCGCCGCCGGAGGCACCGCCTCGTCGGCGCGCTCGCCTCGCAGGCGGTCGCCAACTCCGTGCGCCCCACCGCGCGCACCCACCTCCTCGCCGCCTCCGCGCTTCTCGATTCTTCCCGTCCGCACGACGCGGCAGCACGCCTCGCGCTCGCCGGCCTGGCCACCTCCTCCGCGCGTCGCCTCTGGGACGCGCTGCTCCGTCGGGCCTGCGCGGAGCGCGGCGATGCTCGCCACGCGCTGGAGATGCTCTCCGCCGGCGTAGAGGAGTGCGGGCTCGTGTTTTCTCCATCCACGTATCGTGTGGCCCTGTCGATGCTGTGTGCCCGCGGGGACATGGAGACCGCGCTCAAGGTGTTCGACGTAATGACTGCAGCGGGGTGTCAGGTGGACGATCGTGTTTGCAGCGTGATCATTTCAGGCTTCTCCAAGGTTGGGAAGGATGGGGACGGGCTGGAATTCTATAGGAGGGTGAGGAGAGAATTCAATGGATTTGAGCCAGGCTTGATCACATTAACCGCTGTTGTCAATGTGCTTGGCCGTGAGGGGAGAACTACTGAGGTGGCACAATTGGTAAAGGAGATGGAAGGGAAGGGGTTGGTTGGTGATTCTGTTTTCTACAGCAGCTTGGTTCATGGACACATGAGTAGTGGGTTATTGATGGAAGGGCTCCGTGAGCATCGGGCGATGTTAGATAAGGGCATTGCAGCTGATGTAGTTAGTTATACTACTGTTATTGATGGACTTTGCAGAGAAGGTAGTGTGGAAAAAGTGATGGGGTTCTTGGACGAGATGAACCGAAGGGATGCTAACCCGAATTTGATCACTTATACATCATTGGTTGGTGGTTTCTGCAAGAGAAACAGGTTGGATGATGCTTTTTCTATAGTGAGGAACCTGGAACAGACAGGAATGGTGGTGGATGAATATGTTTACTCAATTTTGATTGACAATTTGTGCAAAGAGGGATATTTGGATAGGGCTTTCTCTTTGCTTGAAGAGATGGATAAAAAGGGGATGAAGATTGGAATTGTAACATACAATGCAATAATAAATGGTCTGTGTAAGGTTGGTCATACTGAGAAGGCTGTTGAAATATCTGAAGGTATTGCTGCTGATAACTTCACATATAGCACTCTGTTACATGGTTACATTAAGGGAGAAGATACAACTGGTATAATGGCAATAAAAGGTAGGCTTGAGAGTAGCGGGATTACAATTGATGTTGTCACATGCAATGTACTTATCAAAGCATTATTTATGATTAAAAAGGTGGATGATGCCTGCAGTTTGTTTCTTAGAATGCCCGAGATGAGATTAAGGCCTAATATTGTCACCTATCATACAGTCATTGACATGATGTGTAAACTTGGAGAAATTGACAGGGCACTGCAGTTGTTTGATGATTACAAAGAAGATATATCATTCTCCACTACAATAATGCACAATTGCCTGATTATAGCATTGTGTAATGGAGGAAAGGTAAACATGGCTGGGCAGATTTTTAATGATCTTATCCAAAGAAATTTAAGGCCTGATTCCTGTACTTACAAGAAGTTGATCCATACACACTTTAAAGAAGGCGGTGAACATGGTGTGCTGAATTTCATTCTTAAGGTGGATGAATTGGACATTGACTTATTTTCATCTCTATGTAATTATGCTTCCGCTTTCTTAAGCACAAGGGATTGCTACCAAGGAGCACTGGATGTTTACAAGCTTCTAAGAATGAAATCATTTACTGTAACTAGCAAAACATGCTACAGGCTATTCAAGTGCTTGCTCCGAAATGGTCATGAACAGACCATCCAGCCATTGTTAAGTCAGTTCATTAAAATTCATGGCCTGCATGAACCTAGAATGATTAATATGCTGTCTTGCCACCTCAGCAAGAACAGTATTGGTGAAGCTATTGGGTTTTCCAATTATATGGACAATGGAAGTGTTCCTGTCAGTGTTCTAAGAGAAGCTGTATATGCACTAAAGAGGGAAGGTAGAATTCTGGATGCATGTAACTTTTTGAAGGAAGCTGAACAAAATGGTTACTCAGTGGATCTTGCCATGTACTCCATAGTAGTGGAAGGCCTTTGTAAAGTTGGTTATCTTGAAAAGGCATTAGACCTATGTGAAAGCATGAAAAAAGAAGGGATTCATCCTAATATTATCATCCATAACTCAGTTCTGAATGGTTTGTGCCAGCAAGGATGCCTTACTGAAGCATTCCGGCTGTTTAACTACTTAGAAAGCAGTGAATTGCTTCCAACACTGATCACTTACTCTATACTTATAGCTGCTTTGTGCAGAGAAGGTTTCTTGGATGACGCGCATGAGTTATTTCAGAAAATGTCCACCAAGGGTATCAGACCCACTACACGTGTTTACAATTTGCTAATAAGTGGTTATTGTAACTACGGGTTAACTGAGAAAGCACTGGAGCTTATGTCACATTTCGAGGAAATATTTCTACTCCCAGATGCTTTTACGATTGGTGCAATAATTAATGGACACTGCCTGAAAGGTGACATTGAATCTGCATTATGTTTCTTTAGTGAATACTATCATAAGGAGATGGTTCCAGATTTTGTTGGCTTCATGAGCCTGGTCAAAGGACTCTATGCAAAAGGAAGAATGGAAGAATCTAGGAGCATCTTGAGAGAGATGTTTCAGTGCAAAGAAATTTCAGAATTCATAAACAGTGTTGGGGATAAGATCCAAGCAGAATCTTTTGTTGGCCTTCTATTTTCTGCATGTGAGCAAGGGAGGATTGATGAGGTTGTGACTATCCTAAATGAAGTGGCGCTCATGTCTGTATCCTCTTCAGATTTGAATAGTTGTAGCACGCTTAGTCACCTGAAGAAGGTAGAGACACCTGAGGCTTGTGATAGTAAGATGGATTCTGGACAAGTTTTATGTTCAACTAGTTATGATGTCTCTAGCAATTGTCTTCATGGAATTTCTGAAGGCACAGTTCAACCCACAATAGATGGACCTGAAAATTTATGCACACCAAGTGATGATAGTGATATTTACTATGATAATTTGCTACGGAAGTCTTTCCATGATGACTTTGACACATATTACCCAGCAATTGCTTCACTTTGCTTAAAAGGGGAACTGATTAAGGCCAATAAAGCAATTGAAGCAATGATTCAGAATTCTAGTTGAATTCGGTAGCTACTTCATTCCGTTAGGGAAGTATTGCTGGTTTGTAGTATCATCATTGGCAAACAGAGTGTCTTCTAACTTGTAAGTACATCATGTTCTTTTAGATATAATTGATGTTTGGTGATGCATACTTAAGAAGTAGGAGATATCTTAGAACTACTTCTGTCCTGTGTTCTCTAGGTGAGGAAAATATTTGTCAACGTAACTGACTGTCTTGGCAGTTGGCAAGAGAGGGTTCATGAAGGTGGAATTAACTATTCACATGCAAGAACATTCTCTCTTCTAGCGAAAATGATCTCTCCTTGTGACTCGTCATCTAACCTTTATGGTCTAACTGTTTCCATCTCTCTTTACATCACTGAGCAGTGCACCCTGGATGAGCACCCTGACTGTCCTCAGGTTCCAAACTTCAATAGTTAGAGAAGGCCTCTGATGGTGGACATACGGGTACATGTATTTTCTTTGCCATTCACGTTGGTCAAGTGTTGTGCATATGTTTGTCCAATATGGTGACATCGTTCAAGATCCTGACATTCAATATGTATCTTGTTGCATTCCACTCTAGTAACCTCTGTTGATTTGTTTGGCATTTAGGTTTTTTACTTCCTAATTGACATTGGTTTCCTCTCTTCGCATTCCTGAGTGTATTCAACTAGAAAACTATGGAGTACCGAGATTCTATGATTATTGATTAAAGAAAAAACATTGCATGAAAGAAAGGGGAGCTACTGTTAGCCATACTCCTTTTTTATGCATCCTTTAGAGGAGCTATGTTTTTTCAACTTCTTTTAAAGGATATACTCATGTGAATGTTGTCTAGACACATTTCTTTAGTAAATACCACAAATATGACTTGTTTTGTGGCCATATTTGTAGAAATTGGCCGGTATTTAATTTGGCTAGTGTCACCTTATTCTGTGTTTTAAGGTCATAACTCATAAGGTTGACAAAACCTACCCTAACTAAAACACAGCTTACTGGCTTGCTGACCTGCTCTACTTGTCGGTCATCTCCACCTGTAGGGCTGTAGGATTAGGTGTTCTGAAACTTAATGACCAAAAATCCTAGAGTTAGGTGCAATTTTTTAAAAAACTATATGGCCATAAATCCTTGAATTTTGTTGATGTTCTGTAGCTGCCAAATAAAGATGAGACTGTTACTAGTTCATGGCCATTAAGCCTAGATTCACACTGAAATATCCACTTTTGCCTCATTTCTTTGTCTAGAAATAGGATGGTTTACTTCTTCCATGGCACTGTTGCAAGGAATTTTCATACTTTGTATACCTTAGTGGTAATTAGTATGAAATTGGTCGAGTCATGTTTTTTTTTCTGACCAGGATGGTCAAGTCATGTTTAGATTTTAGACTAAATGATTACATCAGGGACTGGGAGATTTCTTGAGATAGCATGACTACATGAGTAATTTGTAGGTATCTCTTACAAACTACATTATATTATTTTGACAGGTCACAGGTGACAAATGTCAAAGCTAGCACGGCTGGAGTACTAGGTAACTCATGAAGAGTAGGTGGATATGTACCATGAGTTCGGACTCCAGAGTCAGAATTTGGTAAGTCAAACAACCAGATCAAGAACAACCAAATGAACTCATTTTATATATTGAATTATTAAACATACGCGCTTTGCAACGCAATCACAATAACACAAATCATCAAACTGCCTTTGACGCATTACAACCAGCTTACTTATTTAAACAAAATATGTCACCACCATCTTGTAAAATTCAGCACACAAGACAATCTCAGTGGTAGTAGTTGTTGAGCCTCCTACAGTTCTTCCTGATCTCCCCCTGTGATCCAATCAGAGGCGAGATGTTGCCCATATTCACCATTGACTGTGCGAAGTGCTTGAAGAAGAGATTGACATCATCAGCATATGCCTTCACGAGTGCCGCTGTTTCAGCGCTCTTGGTAAGTAGGACCTGATCAGAGCTGAGAAGGCCCTTGCCAGACAGGATGTTCTTGAAGTAGAAGTTGTCGAACTTTGTGGGGCTGACAAAGTCTAGCGGGAAGAGGTTGTTGTCACCGCCAGAGCGGGGGCATCCCTGCCTCAGCTGTGCTGCGTAGGACACATCCAGTGTGTTGTCAGCCATGCCATTGCCACTCTGGTTGTAGAGCCTCTGACGGAAGCTGGTGCACCGAGACATACCAATGGTGTGGCCACCTGCATGCACCCATTTTGTGCAATGTAAGCAATCTCCCACATGAAACGATGGATGGACAGACTGATGAAATGGCAAGAAGTTCACCTGAGAGGGCGACGACGTCGACAATGTTGAGGCCCTGGCGCTTGAACTTGGTGATGATGGTGGGGAGGGTGTTGTTGGGAGCTGGGATGTCGTTGTTGGAGCCCTGGATGCTGGCACCCAGTGAGTCCCTCCGGCCAAGTGGCACATCCCAGTACGGGCCACCAACCTGCAGGTTTGAGTGCAAATTCAGTCACAAAACCTGTCACTGTTGAGCTTATCCTAGGAGCAGTTCTTTTCTCTAAGATTATACGGAAAAAAAAGACATGTTCATTTCTCCTTCTATTTCTGAATGTGACATTCTTTTGTGTGGTTTGGATAGAGTTATCTCTGGCACATACGAGGACAGTAGAGTCACGTGCAGCGAGAGCGAGGATGTCGGCACAGGAGACAGTGCCGGGGCAGGCTGCTTCTAGGGCAGCCTTGATCTCGTCGACGACCTCGAAACCCCTGAGGGAGTTCATGTTAGGGTTTGACCCCTTCTCACTGATGATGGTGGTGCTGTTGTCCAGGAGCACAGATGCGTCACACCCCTACACAATGTTGAAAGATGTTGGAAAAAGGTTGGTACATAGATTAGGCACATGGAAATAGTACATAGATTAGGCACATGCAACGGAACAGCAATATTAGATTGATTTAGGGTCCTGTACTGGGTGAAGGTCTCTGATAGACGAACATTGCATCGAGAGCACCAATTATTGTGCATTTGAATTAAATAATCATTCTCTCTTTGAAAAGATATGTAATAATCAAGAAATCATGGTACGGACTCATCATATCACCAAGACAAAAAGTAGTGCTCGCATGGGCAATGTAGGTAGGCTATCTTATCAGTGGTAAAAAGTTTGCCTAATAACTATAGATTCTTCCATGCTTCTAGTGATACCCTTTTTAATACCTAGGTACAAATATAACAAAAGTTCGATATCGTACACTTTGCATTTTTATCATGTAACAGTTAAAGTTACCTTTGTATGTATTTAACCCTTGCAAAAGCAAGTGAAATGCATAACGTTGTCTTTCAAGTATACATTCTAGTTGCAGTAAGCATACGACTCATTTGAATTATGCTTTCGCAGGCTATGTCAACTGAGGACCATAGCTTTGTGAAGACAAGTAAAGAATGCTACAGCAGAAGAGAAATCACGGACCTTGACAAAGCAGTCATGAAAATGCAGCCTGACCAAGGATGCTGCCATCCTGGTCTCCCTGGCCACCGCCTTCGCTACGATGGACTGCACGATCTCCTTCGCCTGGGGGCACGAGTGGTCGTAGAACTGCGGGAACAAGCCATACCCATACCACGGGTTGCCATGGACAGCGCTAGCGAGGAGGAGGGGAGAAACCAAGCAGAGCATCAACAGGCAACCCATGGAGTACACCGCCATGTAAGTACACCTTCGCTGCACTGCACTACGTTGCAAGTAGGAGAAGAGAATTGCTCTCTGTTTTGTTTCTACTTCTCTTGTTGTGGGTGGCGAGAAGAGGTGGGCATGGGGGGCATATATAGCACCTGTGGGGGGGTGCATGTAGGAAGGGTGGTTTGGAGCAGAGGACGGTGAGACGCAGCAGGGCAGCTGGGTTGTTAGGGTGATGCGTATAAAATAAGTCAGCTAGCTACGCATTGTGCTCAACTGCTTCAGTAATTCCATCAATTATCAGCTGCTAGTAACTCCAACTTGCTTGATGGAGTGATAAGTGAAGCTCAATATAGCTTAGCAGTTAGAGAGAGAGAGAGGGTAAAATGGACTGATGAAACAGAAAATGCTACTTAAAAATAAGCATTCCAGTTAAATATTCATATAACTGCTTGTACTATGAAAAACTATAAAGCAGCACTGTGGTGATTATGCTGCCCATGTACCCTACACCTTATCTTTCTACACACACAAAATGACCATATGCCATGTTAAGATACTATTGAAAACTTTGATGGATTATACAATATTGCACCCTCCTATATCAGAACGTTAGAGGTGTTGTTTTAAATTACCATAATGAGGCAATGCATATGCACAAAGATATATTGTTAGTCGTCATTCACACTTTAACCTTTTTGCCTCACAGTAGGCCCACACCTGACAGGTTGTACTAGTGTATATATTCCCTGGACCATATCCAAAATTTAACCTCGCAAAACACATGATAATTTGCACATCATGTGTGAAATCAAACTGGCAAAGCACAAAAGCGTAGACAAAAGTAAGGCTTTGCTTCCGTATTAATCCTACTATTTTGGTTATACACAAGTGTCATTACAGATCATACGGCTTTGTTTAATGCAATACCTTATGTATGCTGGACTATTCACATGGATGTTTTCTATTGTTGGTGGTCATCAAACTTGGATTCGTATCCCTGTCTTTGTGGATCAAAAGTAGAGATGGCGATGGGGACCTGCGACTCGATACCCGATAGGTTTTTACTCTATTAAAAGTTAATCATGTTCTAACTCTTATACCCATGGGTCTACTAACGGACAAAAACTCTTACCCGTTGGATACACGGGTATGGGTCCGTTCTTTATCCACTCATACCCACCAACCCGTGGGTGAAAAAACTCGTAGATTAAGCTTAAAACTATGAGTAACATAAGTCCCAACGACTATCAAATCATAGCATAAAACCTATTTCACCTCTTAAGCATTGTTCTAGTCTAGTTATATGAAATTATTATTTGATTTATTGATTATGTAATGTGGTTATAGAGTTTTTTTACTCGCCTTTGAACGCTAATGTTAATAGCATTGTTGTCGGAGAAAATATCGATGGTTTACAGTTCTAATATAACTAATTATAGTATAAAACTATAAGTAATACCATTCAATTAAATGGGTATGGGTACCTGTTGGGTACCCGTTACTCGCACGGGTATGAGTATGGGGACAATTTTGTACCCGTGACGGGTGTGGGTATTTAAACGAAAATATTTAGTCATCGTGGGTATGAGTATGGGACAAGGGAACCCGATGGGTATGTACCCGTTGCCATCTCTAATAAAAATATGATGCTACATTGCCGTACGGAGTATTTATTACTAGAAACGTTATATCAAAGGATAATCTCTAAGATTTTTCACATACTGTTGTCCTTGTAGAATTGTACTACCAAACTAAGTTACCTTTTCTATGTTATTGCAGCGATCAAACTGGCATGTTTGATGCCTCATCAAAAGTATGATGCTGCATTCCTTATATTTATTAGTAGAAACGTTATATCAAAGGATAATCTCTTAAGGTTTTTCATATGCCGTTGTCCTTGTATAGTTGTACTGCCAAACTAAGTTACCTTTTCTATGTTGTTGCAGCGATCAAACTGGGAGTTGTGATGGCTCATCAATGGTCAGAGAGAAGATGTGTAGTACCATGGTGCATTTTGTTGTACAACCCAGGTGCTGATATCCTAGCTAACACATGCATGGAGATGGGGGATCGATCGATCAGGTCAAACGAGATGTGCCATGTACCAACTCTCAATACACGGTGCGTGATGATGCTTCGGCGTTAGGTGTCTTGCATGGCCTACGTTCTTGTCTTCAACTGTTCCAAGGCTTTGTCACCGGCATAGCAGCCTTGTTCTTCTGTGCAGCACATATCGGTGGCCGTTTCTTGAAGGAAGCAGCATGGCGGTTGTCACAGGCTCACAGAGACAGTCACAGGTATGTATGCTACGTGTATAGCTCTAGAACCCTTGTTCTGATGTAGATCTGCAAATGTACTGCAGAAAAAAAGGCTCTTTTTTAAAGAACATTATTACTATGTGAAATTACCATGTGATTTTATATCGTAAGTTCCTGACTCAATGAACGCAAGATGAATAAATCGACAGCAATTTCATCATAAACCAATCTAGAAACTTTTATCTTACTATGTCCATTCCAAAAAGACTTAATTTTTTGCTATGAACGGGAAATATTTGTAGCCAAAAATGATATATTTTTGAAAGGGTGTAGTACTATTAAATCTGAATGGTGATCTACATTAACCTCTTTTTTTATTTTGTGTACGGTATGTATTTGTGTTGATAATTCGTCTTTTAAGCCTGTGCACAATATATATTTTGTTTTGATGGGATTAATGCCTTTTGGTTTTATGTTTGTTTGTATCATACCTGTTTTGGTCCCAGTAATTATTGTTCTAATGTACTCACAACTCATGTGGTAGGGCATTACCATGGCAAGTACACACGCCACATGCCACAAATGAGTCTACAGATTTGGCATCCCTACAGCCAAAACCTTAGAGGAGACAAAAGTGAGATGGGCAAGAGTACCTGCTCGTTTGACTTCTGTTGTGTTGTAAGGCTCATGATACTTTATTGTCTCCTATTCCTCTCCTTCATAGAGTTATTAACTTATTTAATAACTCTTTGCAATGTATTAGTCATGCTTACTGTGCAATAGAAGACCGAAGTTTGAATAGGTCCTACACATTTCTTGTAAGCTAACCAACACGAGTTTTTCCAACTGGATTGAAGATAATGACATTGTTTTCTTATACTAACCTGTTCCGATGTATACAGGACATAAAGACTAATAAATGATTGGTTAGAGGGTTTGCTTAATGTTTTTTTCTGATTATACTTTTACCAAACCCCGTCCCCATCTGCTTGTAAGCAAGCTTAAGTTAAGAAAAAAAAAGATGTAGTTAGTATCCAAAGCCCTATAAATTACTCATGTTTTCCCCAATACTAGCATACATGACATTTTGGCAACTTGTATTATGAAACAAAGCCAGTATTTAATAAGGTCCCTTGGAATGGAAGGCTACAAAATGTTATACTAAGAATGTCTAAGGTCTTAGTAATGATAGGGGATTAGGAGGTTGATCACAGATTAAGGCAAGTTGATCACTGCTTTGTTGACTGTTAAGACAAGCCCTTGGCTTCCAAGGAATTCAATGGCTAAACAGGTTTTTTTTTAAAGTTAGGCAGGAGAAATTGGTTTTTATTTTTAATTAGCTGCCTTATTTTGCAAGCGCTGCCGTGTGTGTTGCTGGCGAAGGGAGCTATTGTGTATGTCTTTTCCACGTTTCTCCTGGAAAATATTTAGCGCTTTTACGCAATCTGAAGCTTGCGTGCCAATGAATATTAATTTGACACTGGCTGCAAGCCTGCCATGCTACGTTAATACGTACGTTATAAGCTGCAAAAGAAAAAGGTAGAAAAAAATGTGGAAGGGGGTAATTAAGTTAACCTCATTACAGTGTAGAACATTATGGTTAATTTTCTGCAGCTTGCTATTGTGATAGCAGAACAGAGACCTCGGACAGATCGAATTAACCTTGGTCACAAAGATTAATTTTGCAAACTGATTCTCGGATTTACCTTTATATAGGTCATCAAATGGTTCAAAACACGCACAGTTTTGTCAAAACAGCCCTATGTGCTTTGAAGCATGAGTGCCTAGCTAGATAATTTTGTGATATGGATGTATATTCTTGTACTATAGCTGCATATCCTAAGTTAAGATATATATATCGGCACACATTTGATTGCCCAAAGAATGTCAATACACGTAATAGGTGAAATTAAATTGATTCATTAATTTTACAAAAACAGATTCCAGGTGATAATTAACATATTCAATGTTATCATACTAGCAGGATCGATCCGTTAACAGTGAACATAATTGTACTTACCTAGCTACTCACAAGTCACAAGTCACATGGATCGACCAAAAGAGTCAAAGACGACGCGTGGGTAGATTCGATTCCGTGGATATACTACAGCCTTACTCGAGTATATTTAAAATACATAGTATATCAAAACTCAATGACCGGAAGGAATGTAATTACTGCAATACCCTTCTAGATTTATTTCTTCGCAAGGGTGCGACTAAAATTCTAGGCACTTTTCTCACCCATTGGATGACAATCCAATTCCAACAGTTCCCATCACTTCCCTATTACCTTTTAAAAACGAAGTCCCTTCTTTCTTAGATAAAAGGATAAATAATAAAGTATGATAACCTACCTAAATATGAAATCAACTTATAGTTCATTAAAATACAAATTAAATACATGTAAAAGTATTCAAACTTGTATAAAAATAAAGTAAAGCCATACACACACACAAAAATGCAGGGTAAAACTAACTGAAACACATTGCATAGTTCTGCAGTTTACATTTAGCAATTTGCAATTTGAGGTGACTTTTTTTTAAAAAAATAGGGGCTTAAAATCTAGCAAATACCTATTTCTTCAGATATATATATCTATGCTTTCAATTGTTAAAGCTAAGAGCATCACCAACAATACCCTTATTCCATCCCCTATCCTGATTTTTGGGATTTTGGTGAAAAAAATATCTCCAACAGATATCCTATCATGATTCTAATATTTTGAAAACCCCATCACCGTATCCATCGCTCTCTTCATTTGAGGAGAAGCGATGCCGCATCTCCTGTTCCCAATCTCTCTTTCCCGCGCGATCGGGGCAGGGAGAAGGTGGAAATTTTTCGTGCGATGGTGAAGAAAAACGGGAGATTTCTGTTGTTAAACTATGGTAGTTTAACAGAAGGGCTCACTTTTAGTTTTTGAGAATTAAATTTAGGCTTTTTCCTGAAGATGATTTTTTTTCATTTTCTATTATCAGTTTAGGAAACCCAAATTAAAATTTTGGGGACGGATTATTCACATTCTATTGGTGATGCTCTAACAAGCAATATGCATGGTTATAATGTGTTGGTTTATATGCTAGCATTAATTTATCTAAGCTCTTTATATGGACTAATAATCCCACTAATATCAGAACATATGTGCTCCACAAGTTTCTACTAACGGATCGGGGTATTGCATACACTACATATATATTTCTTTTGAAAATGTTCTTATATAGCTCAATCATATTTGAATTTTCAAGTATAGGGGTGACATGCATGCATACAATTAAAGAATGAAAAGGAAAACAAAACGAACTTTCTCATGCAATATGTTGCACAATCATCTCCCTTTTTTTCTTTTTCATTTTTTGCAACAACTAACTAACCACTCTGACACACTCATTTTATTCATGTCACATCAATTTGTTAAAACTTACAACTCGATTCTCGAGAAAGGAAAGATGAGGCAGGCATGCATTGAGCCATGAGAAAGCATGTGGATAGTAGTACATTTGTGCTTTTATTATCACCTATATTAATTAAGCAAATTAGATCACATCTAGCTTATCCACTCCATAATACATAGATAACCATATGCCCCATAACCCGAGAAACTATTTTAATATCTAGTAGGGATGTCCCTTCGTTTGTTTAAAAATCATTCAAGTAATTATAAAAAATTCTTGAAAAATTTAACAACACTCATACAACAAATATATATCACTTCACAAAATTTTAGGTCAAAACTCAACTCACACATCAAGAAATAAAAAGACAAATTCAATGTGTGAATAGTAACGTACCGTTTACACCTGAATTTGTCTTTTTTTTCTCAATGTGTGAATCGAATTTTAACTTGATTTTTGGTCATAATTTTTTTAATTGTCAATTTTTTTTATAATTTTTCATAACTATTTGTATTAGATTTGGAAGGAAAAGATACACAAGAGAACATGTTCTCGTGATATAATCCATCCCCCCATAACCCTATTACCCTAAATTCGCATGATGCATCATGCAAGGGAGAAACCCAAATTAAGTGCATAATCATGAATCATGATAAGTGTACGAGATCAAAGGTGGTAGTGCTAGCTAGCTAGTACAAGTGACCAGTAGTAGGGGTACTAGTGTACCAAATTAGAAGTACATAATTGTGCAAGATCAAGTATAAGTGGCCAAAGTACAAGTGTACCAACTACAGGGCCCCACTCCAACTAACAAGCTCGTCTGCTTCCATCTGGCTGTACGGACTTTTCACCTGCTCTGCATGCAGCGCCGGCAACTAAACACAGCATCAGACCGGCCATGGAATCTGCAGATAACAGCTTGACTTAATTTGGTTTTGATTAGTATAGGTGTCAATTATATGGGACCTGACTGGCTGAGTGAGTGAGTGATTGACTCTGTCGAAAGAAAGAAGGAAAGAAAGAATGAGAAATGCATGGACATAGCAAATTAGCTATACCAGCTACTAACTTTGTGATCATCTGCACATATGTGTTGTTCAGCTAGCTTAACTATAGCTCTTTTTAGGTCAAAGCCTCATAATCTTCAGTGGCTTGCTGTCGGTTGTATCAAATCCAACCAAATTAAATCTTTTGTAGTTGTTGATATATCTTTCCGTGATGACATCTCTTTTCTTTGTAAAAAGGCTGCAGTTTTTTCGTAGTAAAGTTTTGGATTAGTTAATTAGCTTGTGCTAATCCAAAGCTCAAGACCGTTAAACGGTCACCGTTTAGAGGAAAGCTGACTGCATTGGATAACTACTAGTAATAACCAGTATAGGCGTACTCTCCTACATGATCGAGCTAGATATCTAGTGCCACGAGAAAAGTTTTACAACAAGCGATTAATTTTGTTAATTAATTATTTAGTGCTGCATGCGATTAAAGGGAAACTGAGTGTGGGACCTACCTACAGTCATATGCACATATAATAGTACTAGCTAGCGATCATTAATTTTGTAGTTGTGTTACAGAAACTAATTAATTAACTAAGGCGTTTACCTAGCTAAGCTAGAGATCTATCAGAGCTAGCTAGCCAACTTTCCGAGAGGTGATGTTAACAAACGATTAACGGAACCATCCATGCTTAGATCACCTATCTAACTAACATTCATTCCACGAGTACTAGTACGTAACTTACGCACTTATGACCTCGATCTATCGATACATCGATAGATCAATCGAGTGATGGCAATGGTTGAAAGTTGCAAGCCCCTTTAATTTCTTCTCCTTTAATTTGACAGCGATATCACATCTATCGATCGATCGAATCGCATGTTGATCAAATACCATCGCCATGCATGAGATCGGAGGGGACAACACTCACGACTCCTAGCTAGCTAAGTCTGGAGTCTCCTCATACATGCAGCCATGTTGTTAGTTGCCATAGCTAGCTAACTACCTGAGTTAACTGCCAAATTGAGATGACTAGCATGTTTAATAATAGTCAACTATGACCTTATGTGAAAAAAAATTAAAAAATAAAAAACGTTGATTCTCGTGCAAAAACTAGCTCTTCACATACTTAAAAATGAATATATTAAATGCATAGATAAAAGATAAAGAGAGGAGAAAAAAATAGAGATAATCTTATAACTCATCTACTCTATACGTTAAAAGTTATAAACTCATAGTTGACTCTACAATTCAACTTGCTCTAAATAGTGGATATATCAAGCTAAGTGATGGATGGATACATCATACATGCATGTAAACTACTCCCTCAATCCCTATTTAATTATCGCATAAGATTTTTAAGATCTTTTTAAATTAATTATTATTTAATATAATATTCATTTATTTATTTGTGTAAAAATAAATAGAATTGTTTTATGTTTGTTTGTTTATATATAAGGAGTATATGACATTGTTACATGTCTCATATGTAGGTAACTGCATGTTTGCATGTTCGCATGTATATGTATATCTAACTCAACACTTGAATCGATGAGGTTTAATTTAAAAAAAAAATATTTTTTTACCTAGGTCTTGGCGTTATATGCAAATGTGAAAATTGAATGGGCATGAAGGGAGTAGGTAAGGGCAATCACAATGCAAGAAACTAACCATGATTTCCATATCTTTTACATAAGGAAGAAACTAGTACTAGATACTATTTTTCCGATGCAAACACTACTAATCATATTCGAATTTAATGCTATTCTTTTCTCACACTGTCTTGGATGTTATGAAAAAATCATGTCTCATACCAGATATCCTATTTTATACTATATAATAACTCATTTATTTCTATAGACACTGTTCTAGTCATAGTATCGTGAATGTCCTAATTATCACTTAATTGGACACGCACGTACGTAACGTGTAGCATGCATGCAGCTTAGGCGCGTTAGCAGTGTGTGTGTGCCTAACTAGTACTGTTATGCCGAAAGTTGATTGGATTATATGTTTCTCTATATATTTTCTCACGTCAGGTCCTACATTTCAATTGATTGCGCCGATTAATTGGTCGATCGGCCAAGCACCACCACCGACCGGCCGGCATGCAGCCGCAGCCATATTTTCCGGCGCGCCATTAACACTATAGAACTCCGAGTAAGATGCTGAAATTCCTGTGGAGTCAGGAAGAGGGTAGGGATATTTCTTATGGATTTCCCTCACCATTTCCTACAATTCAAAGGGAGCTAGCTACAGTACAAATTTAAATCCTAATTAAGTTTTTCTTTAAAAATCCTACAATCCAAAAAAAAACCTTATAGCTAGTCTGTGAGGCAGGAGGAATCTACTTAGTATGATATACTCTCTTCATTTCAAAATGTATGACGTTGTAGACTTTTCAGAAAAAGTTTGACTATTTGTCTTATTAAAAAATTATATAAATATCATTTATTTTATTATAACTTGTTTTATCATCAAATAAAATATAGTCTTACCTTATACTTTTACATATTTGTATTAAGTTTTTCAATAAGACGATTGGTCAAATGATGTGTAAAAAATCAACGACGTTATACATTTTGAAAAGAGGTAATATTATATATGAGGGACAATATAATGTATGATAGCTTGCTTACTTCCAACCACTGCTCATGCAAAATGGTTATAAGGAGTTATACATTATTGAGAAATGACACTTGGAAATTGGTCAACAAGATGCTAGCTAGATAGTTAGGTACTCCATCCGACCTAAAATATAGCTATTTCTAACGTTTAAATTTTGTTTCAAATTATATCAATTTTAAACCACTAAGAGATGTTTGTACTGATAAAATGTCCAATATACCTCTCTCTCTCCTCAACTCCTCACCTTTCATCAACCGGAACAATTAATGAAGGACAATCTAGGCTTTTTATCTCTGTCTTTAATCTTTATTAAAAAAACTCGAGAAGTAGCTATCTGTACTCCTTTAAAAAGAAGTAGCGATGAATCTGCCACCACCTCCGCTACCAACTCCTTATCTTTTTTAGAATAAAGATATAACATGTGGGATGAAAGGGCCCACATGCATATCAACCCCCCTCACCACTAACTCTTTTTTTGTGGGAGAGAAAAAGGACATTGAGTAACAAATATATGTAGAAATTAAAAGATGATGTATAAAAAAATAATGGTAATAACATGTTACCGACAATTTTCATTAATTAAAATTATGTTGCAACATATGGGCAATATGTTATCCTTATAGTAGCTCCGTCCAAAAGTATAACAACTTAGGACATATCCTAATAATATGAATTTGAACCGAATCAATATTCGTAGTATAATGTCTAGATTTTTATTAGTTAGATTGTTATATTTTAGAAGGAAGATAGTATACCAGAGGAGGCCAGGAGGGAGTACTGAACTACCGTTTCTCCTTTGTCCACACACAATGCATGTTTCTGATTGATGAGGTAGCAGACTCACAAACCTCAATAAACCACGCACATGAACACGTGATTACTCTGCTTCACCCCAGCCGGCAGATAATCGGTCGTGTCATGCATTGATCTCCAGAAGATTGGAAGGCCGGGCATTGCCGTGCTAAGACAGCAACAACGCTCGCACATGATCATCTTCACTGTGCTGTCTATGTACGAGCGCAGCTATTTCTAATCTGTCTCCAGAAGCTGGCTAGTTAATTACTAGCTTATTAAGTAGGTTAATTAATTGATTAATTAGGACATGCAATCGGAATCGTCATTCATCGCGTCACTGTTCGAATGACCTGTGGGTTCCAAAATGGTTGCATTCCAAGGCTCGCCACTGCACTGAATTGCACTCTAAGCTTAGGTCTGAAATTCTGAAACCCGGACAGAGCAACATGTTGCATTTGGCCGAAAGTTAAAGTTCAGGAATTCAGAGTATATATGTTTTGTTCATTGATCCAACTACCCAGGCGTCCATAACAGATTAACAGTGTAACTGTTCATTGATGCATATTCACCACCGACCATGTGATGGCTACTGTTAACAGACACAGTCTCAAACAGTTCAGATAGTGAGATCTGTCTATAGCTCCTATATTGCCATACGAGAGTTTACTGTATTCTACTCCCTCCGATACTTGAAAACTTGTCAGTCGTCACTACACGCTATTCACATTTTAACTTGCCACTCGTCTTTTTTTCCCCAAGAAAATAACAAGTTCCTAAAAAGATATCGTGTTATCAATGCGTGTGTAGGATTCTAACTTACATAAGAATTAATCTTTTGTTCATCGTAATTTAACCATTTATAAAGTATTAACCGTTAAACTTGGAATAGTGATGGTCAAAGACAAGTATTTAGAAACGGAGGGAGCAGTATTCAACCCTTGAAAATACTGGATTTGAATAGTTTTACAGTGGTCTCTACTACTGAATACTGATCAGCACAACTGCAAGTCTGAACTTACTTTCCTTGTGGTTAACATGGGCTTTTAAGTGCAAGTGTTAGCTAGCTCTGTACTTTAACTTGCATTGTTTGTATAAGGTCAAGGATCTTTCAAAGGAAATATATGTTACATTTCTGACGAAATACATTTGTTGGATAACTAATGTGTCGAAATTCTCACTAAATTTGGTCAGTGTATATATCAGGTCTCGTGAGATTTTAAACTTTTTGCTCTTTCATGCATGCATAAATATACACGAAATGGAACAGTTAAAAATTCCTAGTTACCAAAGCTGTCCTAATACACTACTTAGTAGTAATGTGTACATGTGCTTTCTTCTCAAGCTCTCTTAGGCTTTGTTCGGCAAGCAGCTTTCCAACGCGCACAGTAAACACGGAAAACGGAGCGATCATTAGCGCGTGATTAATTAAGTATTAGCTAAATTTTTTTCAAAAATGGATTAATTTGATTTTTTTAAGCAACTTTTGTATAGAAACTTTTTGCAAAAAAGTTCACCGTGTAGTAGTTTGAAAAGCGTGCGCGGGCGAAAATCACCGTGCGCGTTTGGAAAGCTGCTTGCCGAACGCAGCCTTAGTTGTGTTACAAGGATCGATGTATTTGGAGTAGCTACAGCTAATCCCAATATTTTCGATTTATACCAGGGATTATTTTAGAGAAGTAGGTTGAACAAATGCCAACACTTTCTGTTCCCAACATGTATATTAGAACACCAACAATGCAAAACCAGAGCAGTGAAAACCTCAATTATGTGCAGTGCCTTACACAAAAAAGACATATATATAGCCCTATTATAAAATTCTCATTGCTCTTGAAGTGGAACCAATAATAAGAGACCAAAAGGGTTTAGGCAGGTCAATTATAAAATTCTCATGGCAAGGCATGAGACATCAGATAGTGGTAACTGATACACAAGACAAAAGCAGCCTCTAAATCAGTAGTAGAGAATATCAGGTACACCCAAAGCAGCTCCATGCGTGTTTCTTTTTCTTACCACAACTAGCTAGTGGAGTGGATGAAATGGAATGTTGCAGCTGAATCAACATGAGTTCTATAACATTTTGAGAGTTCTTGAGTTCTATAAATACGAAGCGAAATGCGAGAACTGATCAAACCACAGATTCACACCATCTCACAAGCTCTCATGGCTTCATCTAAGATTGTTCTTGCTGCAATCGTCACTGCTTCTCTGTGCTTCACTGCATCTCTTGCTTTCCCTGCTCACCATGAGGATGTTCACCCAGTTGGGCAGAGCCCACCAAAGCCAGTTCTTTCTCCAGATTACTACAAGGCCACATGCCCACAAGCTGATGAGATTGTGGTCTCTGTCCTAAAGAAGGCTATTGCCAAGGAGCAGAGGATTGCTGCTTCTCTTCTCAGGCTCCTGTTCCATGACTGCTTTGTTCAGGTTAGCACATTTTCAAATGTCTTTCTTGTACCAACACAAAATTTCTACTAGAAGGAAACACAATTTTGAGTGTTCACTCACGTGCCGAACTCTGAATTTTGTTGCGCATTAGCATTGATATAAATGAGAAGTGATTTTGATCGTCTCGATGAAATTTTAGGGATGCGACGCGTCGGTTTTGTTGGATGACAGCGAAGAATTCGTGAGCGAGAAAAAAGCTATTCCTAACAAAAATTCTATTAGAGGATTTGAAGTTATAGACGAGATCAAGGCTGCACTTGAAGAAGCTTGCCCACACACAGTCTCTTGTGCTGACACCATTGCCCTAGCTGCCAGAGGTTCAACAGTGCTGGTATACATCTCTGCTCTTCAAATCCAAAAAAAAATATTTACTTCATTTTCATCTGTTTAAAAAGAGCAGAATAATAGAATTTCTGAAAACAACTACAATACTTTGGTTCATCTTGTTTCAAGTAAAAATGTCGCTTAGCTCTGTCTAAAATTATCTAACATAAGCATATAAATTGATGGGTTTTATCTCATGACAGAGCGGTGGCCCATACTGGGAACTTCCACTAGGAAGGAAGGATTCAAAGGCAGCATATATGAAATTAGCAAACAAGAACCTTCCTCCACCAAATGCGACACTGCATCGCCTTGTGAAATTCTTTGAAAGGCAAGGACTGGATAAGGTGGACCTTGTGGCACTATCAGGTATGCAATTAATTGCACCTCTTCAGTGTTGAAACTAGAATTTTTTTTGGGGTAATGTAGTAAAAAAATATCTCGGCGGAATAAAATAGATTTGTTTGTACATGTTTTCCACATCAGTTTCTTGTCACAAGTTTAATCTTTCAAAGTACTGTAAGAACGTAGAAAAGATGAGAAAAACACTGAAACAAAGCATAACTAGCAATGAAATTTGCCAGAAAATTAAGCGAACAACAAATATAAGGATATTGTAGTTCTTCGTCATACTGGATAAGCATGCTAATCCAAACCATTCTCTTGCATTAACATAGTTGAAACAACATGATATTTTCTCATCAAACAAATATTTACATTTCTGCATTGACAGGAAGCCACACCATTGGAATGGCCAGATGTGTGAGCTTCAAGCAGAGGCTCTACAACCAGCACAGAGACAACCAGCCAGACAAAACGCTAGAGAGAATGTTCTATTCTACACTGGCCTCAACATGCCCACGCAAAGGCGGTGACAACAACTTACGCCCACTGGAATTTGCTACCCCTTCGAAATTCGACAATACCTATTACAAGCTGTTGATCGAGGGAAGAGGTCTCCTCAATTCAGATGAAGTTCTGTGGACAGGAAGAGACCCGCAAATCGCAGGTCTTGTCAGAAGCTATGCAGAAAACGAACAGCTGTTCTTCGAGCACTATGTGAATTCGATAATCAAGATGGGGAACATCAATCCCCTCACTGGTTACGATGGAGAAATCCGCAAGAGCTGCCGTGTGGTTAACAAGAAGATCTAGCATATGAAAGAGGTTTCAGTTTAATTTGCATCAATATTCCTTTGCTTTTGGTCACCATTGTAATTTAGAGATTATTTTCCAGTTTGGATGTCACCATGCAAGTGTTGTGACATAAGGTGTAATTGCAGTTTGCAACCCCTGTCTGCTTTTCTTTTTCAAAATTAATCCTGTTTTTTTTTACTCATTACTCACCAATGTAATTCCAATCCTTTCGATGAATGTTATCCCATCGCCTCTAAAAAGTCACCAATTTGTGTAGAGCCACGCACCTGTTCGTATCTCTTTAGCCACACCAATGTTTGATTTTTGAAATTTGCAGAGAATCAAAAATCATACATATCCGTACACATTGGTAAGGATAATTTTACCATCTTTAAAAAGATACCGGGAGGTATTATATTTTTTATAGTCTTTAGATATTTTGTACCTCAAAGCAGTGGAAAATTTAAGTACCTTACAATTTTTCAGGAAATAAATACCAATAAACTAATTATGTCTCCGTAACATAATTAGATAAAAAGTATGGTGCTTATGAGATACTAAAGATACCCATTGTTTTAGCTTTATTGTACCAGCAATATGCTCGTGCGTTGCAACGGAAAAACAAAGATTACGGTAACATTAGGTTTTATTTTCATTTAAAAATGGATGGTATGTTTCTCTTTAGATAGACAAAAATACTCTCAACTCTTATAGATTTTGGACCATTCAATTACTTAAAGATTCGTGCACACCCCCTAGCCCTAACCCCCTCCCTCTTATCCTTCTTCCTCCCTCCCCATCGCCATCGCACGACGATAAGCACACACTCTCTCGCCTCGCGTCACCTGGCCTCGTTGGTTGGCCGGAAGGCGTGAAGGCGCCGCCAGCCTCCTCTCTCTTCCCCCTTCCTCTTCTCTCCTCCTCAAGCTGACGACAATGAGGTGCCCCTGCCTTGTCATATTCCTCGTCTCTGGTGGCTCCCTGCTGCCGGATAGATCCATCACCACTGACAGTCACCTCGTAACCACAAGCTCACTTTGCCTCTGCTGCCGACACTAGCGCACCGCAAGTTGCCGATCCCATGGCTTTGGTGTCACTGCCGACAGCTCGCCGCCCGCTCATCCCATTGTCCACCGTCGAGCCACCACCCCCCAAGACCTTACGTATAAAGCCGGCGAACTCCCCGCTCTTCCATATCCCCCATCCCCAACCAAAGACCTTAATCCGTATGTACTCCTTCGAAGTTTGGGGTGTCGTTGGCATCGGAGAAGAAGAGGAAGTTTCTGGAGCTAGAGAAGAAGGGCTTGAAGCATGAATCGACAGAAGGTTAACAATTCGGTTAATAGACAGTAGATCTAAACAGGTAAATAATCTAAAATAGGGTATCTATGACCCATCAACTTTAACATCAACTAAGATTTTATAGAAAAAAGAACACATCCTCACCAACCAAATTGTACTACATCCTATTGTACTGCTCCCTCCGTCCCAAAATAAATCAATTTATAGAGTTTAAGATTTGTCTTAAAATAAACCAACTCCTATCTTCTTACCTACCAACAATCTGCATTGAGAAATTTTATTCCTCCGACACCCCTTACCTACCTATCAAACAATACAACTTTTTTATTAATTAAGGGTGTTGTGGCCTTTTATCCATCTCTTTAAATTCTTTTTTGGGATGATAGAGTTTGAATTTGACGGAAGGAGTACTTGTTTGAAGTTGTGGCTAGCTCGTTAGGGGAGTTTAAGTTTTTTCAGCCGTTAAAATTTTGATGCAAGCGAGCAAAGGAGAAAGGAAAAGAACTGCTGCACCAGCTTATCCAGATAGCTGTTCTAGCCGGGCCGGCCTAAGCTAGGCGGACCAAATTTACTTAAGAAAGGGAGTATGTACACATGTACAAGGTTCACAGACTTCGACAAAAAGTTGTCGAAGTGAATGGAAGTTGCTGCAAGGGCAACCTCCTAAAAGAGAAACAGGTTACAACAGGGTTGTTACTCACCTAAATTCCTGAAAACCCAGCTTCTTTCCAAATTGTGGCTTCCTCTTTGATGGATCCAAAAAGGAAGCCCGTCGTTTGGCTCTTATTCTGGAATACACACTCATTTCTCTCCTTCCAAACCATTCAGCATACCAGCAACACAAGAGTGTTGATAGCGCTCCTGAATTTAGCCCAGAATCCTTGCCGCATCGTAAGCCACCATTCTCCCAGGTCCATATGCGACCCGGCCAGCAACTGGAAACCAATTCCAATCCATCCCTTATCATTTTCCAGCCCCTTGCCGTGTACGGGCAGGAGACAAAAAGAGGCTCACAGTCTTCGTCACTGATCCCGTAGAGTGGACAAGCCTGCTGATGTGGCCAACCGCGTTTACTCAGATTATCAGCCATGAGACAACGTCCTTTCTCAGCCAACCACATAAAGAACTTCACCTTGAACGACCCTCTCGTATGCCAAATAAGATTACCACAGCTCTCGTATGCCAAATGAGATTACCACAGCGTGCTTCTGTGTTTGCCATGAAGAACATGTTGTACGCTCTAAATTGGCATTCGAATTAATTTGATAGCAGCTGTGAACCTGTCACGGTGAAGATGGATATAGGCTTGTGTCTGTAGAAATTTCAGGTCTTGTCGCTGCATGCGATTCTGCGATGGCCCTGATGGCCTGATGCGTGGGCCCAGTGCACGTCGCACGGGAGGAACAAAACGGGCAGACGGAAGTTTTTGCGGACTGGTTGCGGCAGAAACAGAATCGGTTGGATAAGTGGCGTGCGGGATCGTCGCGACAATGAAGGCAGGTACGGGTGATCCACTCGGGCAACGGGCAAACGAAAACGACGGTTGGAAACAGATTTTATTTTTTTACTTTTTTTTAAAAGAAAGACTTGTGTAACATCACTAACGTTACATAAACATTTAGGGTTTATTTTTCATGATCCGAAACCTTTCATAAAAAAACCTTTAGAGTTGATTTTAAACTTATTTTTGGAGTTGATTTTGATTTTTTTTTATCATAGTTTATGTTCATATAAAAGTTTTGCTCGCAAATTAATTTTGGTCGCTAATTAGCGTTACGGCTTATAATCAGTTGTATGCGAAACTTAGTGATAATCTAGTTCTTCTCCCACTTCTGTTATAGAGCCTATCGTGACTAATCGTTCAGATTCGTATGTATAATATGAGGAGAAGTATTTGAGAACGGTTAAAAAGAAATCATTTCCGAAGATATTGGTCAAGAAAAGAAATAAAGAGTTGAAATATTCTAACATGCAATATTATTTCCTGAGCTGTACTACCGAGTCTACCAGGTCCGTCCTTACGAAAGGAAAAAACGATACATGGACAATCCTTGATTTGCAACACCATATACTGGATCGTCATTTTTTAGTAACAAGAAAAGTACCCATTAGGCCTCTTTGTATCCTTTATGTGCTCAAGAATTCACGAGTCAATCAGATACATGTTTTCTTCTTTTACCGCGTAGTTTTTATAATTAATTAATGCCTGTTCAAGTCCGTCTTTAATTAACTGTCCAATGCACCTGAATAATAATAAAAAGAATAAAGCTCGTGTTTTTTTTTCTTCGAGTGACTGCTTGAGCTCATAAGCTGCATATTTTCTTTGCTGCAAAATCGTTCGCACAGCTGAGACGATGTTTCTATACAGCCATGGCCGAGCATCTTAAGGAGCAGCAAACAAACTATCCATCGAATAATTTAACAATGTTGTTTCTTTCTTCATGCTAATCTACGAATAAATCAAAACTATAAAACAATGAGAGGCTCAATTCTTGTCAATCCCATCATCTAGCTGTTGCCGCTGAAATAAAAAAAAAAGAATAAAAGATGGAGTGAGGACTCATGGCTTGGCACTTGGCGCTTGGCGCTTGCTCTGCTAGCATGTAAGCTAGCTACTGCTCGTCGGTGCGGGGCGCGGCCGCGTCGCTGCCTGCCCATGCCGCGCCGCCGCTTGCGGCCTTGCGCCCTGCAGCTCGGCTGCTCGTTGTTGCCACCGATCACCGTCAGCCGCAAGCCCGCCACACCGTCGCAGCCCGCCGGTCACGCCGTCACCGTGCTAGGTTTGGGGATGGGGATGGGGCTTCGCTTCTGGTGGCTGGGGTGATTGAGTCAGTGAGATCTGGGAGGAATTGGACTGGGTCATAATTGGGCATTGAGGATTGCTACGACATAGGATATCGTTCGAACGGTACACTTTAATGAAACATTTTCTTTTCTCTCCTGCTTGAGCTTTCACGTGCAAAAACACAATGAAACAGAAGGACTCCTCCTTGGCTCCCTCGTTCTCTACGGCAAAGGAGGAGGATGGCGTTGAGGAGAGAAAGAGAGAAGAGGAGTCGGTGATAGGTAGCTTCATGATTGTCCAAGAGGCAACTACACACGTCTCTCTCTTCATGATTTGATACCAAGTACTTAAGATATTAACGGTACACTTTAATGAAACATTTTCTTTTCTCTCCTGCTTGAGCTTCCACGTGCAAAAACACAATGAAACAGAAGGACTCCTCCTTGGCTCCCTCGTTCTCTACGGCAAAGGAGGAGGATGGCGTTGAGGAGAGAAAGAGAGAAGAGGAGTCGGTGATAGGTAGCTTCATGATTGTCCAAGAGGCAACTACACACGTCTCTCTCTTCATGATTTGATACCAAGTACTTAAGATATTAGACTTGATACCTAGAGGTACCTACCTGATACCTAGGTATCGGGCTAATTATCATGATACCACCAATGTGATACATTGGAGTATCATGATATTATTGGAGTATCACTAGAATATTCATAAAAACATCGGTGTATCAAGAGAAAACTCAAGAAAAATCAATAAAAAAATTAATTCAAGAAAAATTCTAATCAACAATACCAAATCAACGACAAACCACCCCATGGCCAGAAATGTTACTGCATGTTCCCATCGCCCTTGAAAACAAGCAACAGATCATAAGAAAAATTGCACAAAAACCTTCAATATAGTTAGCTCAAATCAACGAGCAAAATTAGCCCAAGCAATTACCTCTCAAAATGCTTCAAAGACATAAAAAACAACAAAAAGCTTACCGATTCAATTTACCATCTCCAACAAAAGAAACTTGCCATGAATCACAAGTTAGCAACCAAAGCTACTGTGAATCGAAGAAGTCTCATGAATCTCCTATGCAATTTCTCCATTTTGAGTAGAGTCGGCCTTCCACGATAGCATGGAGCTGGTTGCCGTTGACCACATGGATAGATGGTTGCATGACGCTCTCAGCCGCTGATACATGATGGAGAGGGAGAGGGGAAAGAGAGAGGGAGAAGGAAAGAGAGTGGAGGAAAAGGATGAGAACAAATAGGTGGTGTACTCATGTGGATAAGATGTCTAGGTGTATGGTTATTAAATTGTCCTGTCTGGACGGAAGACCGTCCTAAACTATTTTTGTTGGGCATTTGGGTCTATTATTTTTTTTACGTGCGTATTGCTTCGCCCTTCGTTGGCCTTTTCTCTCTACTCCGAGCGTAGCGCCGCTGATACTGTTCATCATCTTCTTTATAAGAATGTCGCCATGATTTCTCCTGAAGCTTGAGCTATCTAGTTAATTTTTTTTTGCAAAACTTGAAGGGTAGGCTAGAGCCTGATGAAACATACCCCTTAGAACCGCCCCTGCGCATGAGTACGGCAACCACGGATGAAAGCTAATGTAGCTGCGTAGTCACGCAGACGACAGACAGCTGCGATGATCAGAAAAATAGAACTAAGGGGCTCAACTTTATCCCTTTTTCTGTTTCCTCGTCGCTTGAGCTATGGAAGTCGTATCCTACTCGACTTCACTATCACGTCGCACGCGTGTGGTGTAGCGATCGAGCAAATATCCAGCCAGAAGTGGCATATGGAAAAGGCCCACGATTTTTAATCGGATGCAACGAACAATAGGAAAGTGGTGCGATCCTCGCTGATGCAGAATCATTGCGACAGATGAACGAAAAGGGCGGTTGAAAACAGACTTTATTTTCTAAATAGATAAAAATAAAGATAAAGATAAAAGATAAAGAAGTAGGTAAAGATAAAGATAATTTAGACCGAAGCTATTGAGAGGTACCTCTTAACTTAAGGTACCTCTTAACCTCCTTAAAAACCGTAAAATCACTCACATAATAATCATTGCACACTTTGTAATTTTTGTAGCATAGTTGTACACCATGCTCTCTATGTGTAGATGCATAGTTAAAAATAATGTATTTTAGGGACGGACGTAATAGAATATAAAGACATGATGTTGAAAAATAAGAGAAAATATGTAGTGCAAATCTGAAAACTACCTAGGATAAAAAAGTAGCATTTAAGTGTCATCCGAAGTAAAATTTTTACTACTCTCATACTTAAGTTTTAATGAGGGTATAAGTTTTAACGATTTACATCACGTATGTGGTTTGAACTATAGATTTTCCCCGAATAACAGAGACAGTGTGATTCAGATGAAATATGTAAGTTGGAGATGCGATACGAGTATTTGAGAAAAGAACATATTTAAACCATCAGATCCCCGCGGGCGCCATGGGCACTCGGCGGCGACGAGACGAACACCTTGATCACATCCTCCTCGACGACCCGACACGCCGGAGACGCCGGCCTCCGCCGCCGCTCTCCCCATGGCCATGGCTGCTCCTCCTCGCCGTGGCCACCGCCTTCTCCTTGAAGCTCGTCGGCCTCAGCCGCAAAGACCGCCGCATCCGCTCTTCCCTCCTCCTCTCCCTCGCTGCCGCCGACCCCGCGCCGCCGCTCCTCCCGTGGCGGTGGCGGCCACCGTACTCCCCACCTCCGGTCGAGGAGGATCCCTCCTCCTCCTCCTCGCTGGAGCTCCGGCCGAAGCCCGACGACGAACCGCCCCATCCTCCTCCCTCCTCCAAGTCGTCGTCGTGGCGGTGCCCGGTGCTCCGCAGCGTGTCGCAGAGGTAGCACGGCGCGGCCACCATCGCGTGGCAGCAGCAGGAGCACGCTGCCATGGCCGTCTTGCAGGCGCTCTTGAGCACGCACTTGCCGCCGAGCTTCCACATCACGAACAGCACTGCATGATCATGTCGAGTATGGATCGAATCAAATCATCGATAGATCAAACACGCTTCTAGCTAGCTAGAACAAATTAAGACGAGATTATTTGTTCCCCCTCTCCTTGAAATTTGAATGAATTCAAAGAAAAAGAAAACGTTAGTAGCTAGCCGCTGCAACTTACTGACGTAGGAGAGGACAAGGAACAGGATGAGTTTGCCCAGGCTGAGCGCGCAGAGGTGGTCGATGAAGCAGAACGCGTCCCACGTCCCCGAGCAAACGCCACTACACGATCGATCGATGATCAAGAACACCAAATTAAGTAAACAAGAAAAAATCAGCGTGTGATTCGAACAACATTTACACGGATTATTCTCTCGTCGGATGGATGTCATTTGATTTGCAGAACAGGTTTTTTTTTCTTTTCCTCAGAGAAAGAACACTGAAACTAGATTAATTTCAGTAGAAAAAATTCAAGTGCTTGCTTACTCGCAGGAGACGTCGAAGAGGGATCGGAATGGCGCGAACAAGGTGTTGCCGAAGAACGTGGCAACGCCGTTCGCCGCCGTGCCGACGGCGTTGCCCATCGTCGTCCGTCGTGACGCCGCGGTGGTGGTGGTGAGAGTGAGAGCGAGAGTGGTTGCACGAACGAATCACACGAGCAACCGCCTATAATAATTAATAAGTTGCCCAAATCACCACTTCTTGCTTGATCAGTAAGGACTGGACTTGGGATTTTTAGGACTCGCTTCCCCGCGCTGCTTAGTACCATGTCCGTTCTATTCTACGCGACGTTTCGAAAATCGACATAGGAGATTTGATTTTCTTTTTTTGACATGTTTCCTTGTTATTTTTCTCTAACTATACATTTATAAAAACATATATATTAAAAATATAACTACATAAAATGTTTGTCATGATAAATCTATCGGTATCATTTTTACATATTAGTACCTACTCCCTCCGAACGTTTCCATCCGTTAAAGTTTTGGACATATGTTTGGCTATTGATCTTATTAAAAGAATGCAAATATATCTTATTAAAAAATGCAAATATATAATAAGTCATGTTTAAATTATCTTTAATGATAAAATAAATCATAATTAAAACAATAATAATGACAAAATTTTAAAAATAAGATAAATTGTCAAGCATATGTTCAAAAGTCAAAAGAGTTAGTCCTATTTAAACATAGTGGCGGCCAAGAGAGGGGAGGGAGAGGTGGCCGGCGACAGTGGAGGCTAGAGAAGGGAAGGGAGACCTTGTAAGGGATGGTCAGAGGGATCGATGTTACATGCGAAGAGCGCCTGGGAGAGATCAGCGTCGAGACATGAGCATGTGGGGAGAAATCAACGTCGGGCAAGGCAACACAATCGTGAGCCATGCGGGAGGAGGAAAACAAGATTTTTGATGGTAGTTTAGCAGAGGGCCCATTTTTTAGTTTTAGAAAATCAATTTTAGGCGTGCTCTCTCTTGAAGAGATGACTATTTTCACTTTCTATATTCGGTTTAGGAAACCCAAAAACAGAATTTTAGGGATGGATTATTGTCATTCTCTTGGTGATGCTTTAACATAAACATAAACCTAGTGTATGTTATGGTTTGTTCACTTTGTTGCCATTCCCAACCCCACCAATATTTGTCATTACCAAATTTTGACATGTTTTGATGTAATCAAATTTTAGTACGATTGGACACGTTTAGTTTAAAGCCTTATCAAATATTGATAGAGTTTTTGAGAGTGAAAGCTTCCGGATTTTCCAAATTGGTGTGATGGCAATGACAAGAACATGTTTGGTTTGTTGCCCTCCCAAAATTTGACAATGCCAAAAAACTTGATTGGGTTGAAAATGACAACAAAGTAAACAAGCCCCTAATGAGCACGCACGTACATTGATCGAGAAAATTTAATATTTGGCATCCTCTCAAAATGCACATACCCAAATACCACTCTCCCAAATTTTCATTCTTATTTGTTACTCGGTCCCACATGTCAGCCTCCTCCGTCACCCGGTCTCACATCTCATTCTCACATCTCATTTGCCCGAATGGGGAAGGAGGCTGAGATGTGAGATGAGTCCGGATGACAAATAAGAATGAAAATTTGAAAAAATAGCATTTGGACATGTGTATTTTGAGAGGATGGCAAATAGTAAATTCTCCCGATCGGATGCCGACGACAACGGTGCCATGCAGAACGAGCCACCACCATAATTCACAACAGCGTCTAAACTGAAGAGATGATAAGCAATGCTCCGGAAGCTCTACTGCTGATAAAGTGAAGAATTTCTTCTTCCGATTACAGAATACAAACTTACAAGAAGCAATATCCTCAAAACCAAGCATATCCTTCACTTCACATTGACCCGTATCTCCTATCTTTGGTAACATGTGCTGCTGCCTGTGAGGTACCTGCAGGCACGCGTTCCCATGATGCTTGGCTCGCATGGTTTCCGCCATGATCATCTGCTCTCATGTCGCTTGATCCACCAACCTGATCACAAATAGGTATCGCGGTATTTACTCATCAATTGCTTTGATGTGGCAATGAGCAGGTAGTTCGGGTAAAATGTTTCAACACTTACAGCATCCAGGAAGGCAGACAAGATGGTTATCCCAGGAAGCGCATATAAACCCGACTGAAATTGGCGCAAATGTGCCATGTTATCAAGACAATTCTGCACGGTATCGCTCATAAGATTTTTTACAAAAGAAAATTTTACCTGATGTTGGACACGTGTTTTGTAGATGAAACCTCCACAACAAAGTAGACCTGACAAGACAATGAAGCTGCACGAACCATAGAACAACAGTATAAAAGATAGTGAGTAAAACGACGACAGCAAGACTCAGCAACAGAAACAAATCAATGAATAGAGCATCAGGGGAAAATTGATTGCGACAAAGATGTTTACAAAAGAATCTGTGGTGGTTCCTGTGAAGCTAGTTTATAAAGCTCAGGACAATATATACATATGAAACAAACAATTCCAAATTTGAGGAAAAGTTAATTTCAGAAAACAGATTTTGTAACTAATGGTATAATATATACCAGTACTGTGAAGCTAATTTCTAGAGTTCAAGGCACACATACATGCAAGAAAAGATCCCAAACGTTGCCCAGCCTCCCATTGGATTATTCTCCTTTTCTTGTGCGTGACCTACACAAACAAACAAATGCATAGCTCACAGGGTAATCAACCCGAGAAAGATTTTATAGTGAAATCTGTGCATTTATGAACAAGGAAGATAAGGATTGTAAGACTAATCAACTAATGTTTGTTCACTTTGCTTGTATCATAATAGTAGTTATATGCAGCATTTAGTAGTTATTCATCTTCAATATAAATATAATAAACTAATAATTTCCATGAATATCTTGAGTTCTTGGCTTCAAGATAGGAACATAGTTGTCCAATCTACAGAGCAAATATTCAGATGGTGCTAATCATAGAATTGTAAACTACACTAAGTTAAAATGAATATTTGTCTTTTGATTTTACTTGAATTTATTTCCCATATTATTGAAAACTAATCCCGTCGGATCTCTTACGTATGAAATTTTCTCAACTGAAATCTGTCTTAAGTCAAATAGAATATGCAGAGCTGACAATTATGTGGTGGAACCAACCACATTCTTTGGTAAGCGTAAATTCAATTGGATCATAGCCTTCTACTGGGATCAAAATGTTGACCTCATAAGGACTGCTCCGCGCAATTTCACCTACAAAATTTAGAAAACAAAGCTCATACATTGAATGTATCAATGCATCTGTTTGAAGAGACAAGGATGTAACTAACAACTCCAGATCACATTCAGAATTGTAGGAGACAGGGTAGTAGGGATAGCACCATTGGTCCCTAATCCTGTAAGTGTCACATCAAGCCCTTTAACTGGATTAACCTGGTGCAATAAAACGGTTAAAAAGATACATTTATACAGTACAGTTCTACTAATGACAACTACAGTTTATTATTTACCAACTAAGCTAGGCTTGACTTCACTGATGAAGTGGTCACAAACAGGGAGCAACTTACAACATTACAAAAGCACAAAATTTGATGGGGAAAAACATTTCATCAATGAAGAAAAACATATGGAAAAAATGTTGTTTTTACAGCCTAAATCCTTTTTCCCTACCTTGAAGGAAGGTTTTCCAACAAGTCCTGAGAGTGAATACACTGCACTAAGATACAAGGATACATGACTCTGCTCACTCAGAAAGCTGCACAGAAAACAGAATAATGCAATGAAAAACACATGTAAACAGTGTAGCTATTATTTAAAATTTCACAGGTGGAGCCAAAATTCTAGGAATCTAGGAGTAGTTGAAAATTTTCACATGTACCGGGAAATAACAAAAAGAACTATATTGTGTTATAGTATCCAATCAACTATTTTTAGGATCACTCAAATCACGCTCTGAATCATACAATGTCTAAGTTTTTCTTACATAATATGCAAAACAATAAGCTTTGATTATTACCCTGTCCGACTTGCATTAATCTATTTCAGCCCCTACTTGGATCCATTAGTAGCACCACAATTCATGGCAAAACACCAAATTCTAATCTTGACTTGAACATATAGCATTTTGTTTAGAGACTTCCATTTCATCCATGCATTTGCAATGGCTATAGGGTGTTTCTTTTATCCCCCAAATACCCACAATGACAGGTGAGTGCCTGAGTGGTCTAGTCCATGCATGTTCTACACATACACCCGCTGCTGAGCACAAACTGCTTACTCAAGCAACTAGATCACCCACAGACAGCTGGGCCCAAACAACCATATAGGCTTTAAATTTTAGAACTTACAGAAACCCCACTTAAAAACAAGTCAACCCTATGTAAGCACTGCATCCTATATTCCTATATTAAGTCTGATGGAAGTTCTTTTCTGAAAGAAATCAAGGTGTCCAATTTTGTATTTGCTATTCAGATATGCTGCTGAAGCTTAAATAGGCCAACATCATTTCATTAGAAGTTACCGATACTTTGACAGGATAATACCTGAACTCATGATGAGGTTGCTCAAATCCCAGTTGAGTCAATCCATTATAAACCTAGTATAACAAAATTACTTGTAAAACAAACTGAAAAAGCAGTTAAGAGCCCCCAAAATAAGAAAAGTCAATCAGCCAAGGTTACCAACTCTGATGATCGGGGATGGAATCCGACACTGAAACCCTTAAAAACTCTTGGACCATTTTTAGGACATGGGATAGCAAGTTCAACAGTCACCCTTACAGAAAAACCACATTTAGCCACCAGTCAAGCATACTAGAATTAATCAATTAACACCATGATGCCATAAACATATATAAGAACCGACAAAGAAGGAGTAAAACAAAACAACAAGAAGCAATCACAGATTTGAAATATATATCATACTCAATGTTCAAATTTTATTTTCTTTGATTTTAGAGAATCATATTTGTATCAATCATATTCTCCACAAAGTTTGGCATCATTCTGTTCAAAGCAATTTATATCTTTGTCCATCCATTCCTCTTCTTGTGTCTAAAAAAGTTTGAACTAAACCACTTCAAAATAAGTTAAACATAATATTGTTTTTTTGTTTCACAAGATATTATCATGGGCATGTTAATAACATGGGAATAACTTGGATGAGAAGACCTAGACTCAATAGTAGTCTTGGTCAATTATTCTGTTTACTAGTGAACAAAATTTTTTTGGAATCCAGTTACTACTTTCACAATAATAGTTCTATCCAAATGAAAACACCCCCTTTACAATTTTTAGGAGAACAGCAAGGGAGAGCCTGGCAGTTAGTACAACAAACATAAAATAGGGACAGGATGCATTAACAAGAAACTAAAAAGGAAAATTAGTCTAGGCACTTGGTAAAATCCACAACTACTGCATCAATTATCAGAAAGAAAACTTCACCCAAAATGCAAATAAAGTAAACTTTCATGGTTACCTGCACATCAGTTCATCGTAAGATATACTACAGATGCATCCTTGTTTGCCTACAAAGTTATCAACTTTAGTTAGTACTCCCCTCAAGAATCAGGAAAAATTAGTTTGTAAGAGAAAATAGTCAGAGGAAGATAATAACAGAAAGGCATATGGAGAATAAGAAAAATCAACAGACCTTTGCATGCTTTATTTGGGCATTGACCGCATATGATGTTTACCTGAAATATGTTAAAAAATGCATCCACAAGCCTAAAATGGGACCACAAAAAAACCAAAAAATAGTGAAAATAAGAAAGAAGCTCACCAGAATTTAGACACAAACCTGTGATGTGCGGCCCATCTTCTCAAAAGTAGTTTCACAGTGCACTAGATCTCCATATTGGAATGTCTGGAATTACATGTATGGAATTAGAACATGCATGCTGATTAAGTTATTGTTATGATATGGTAATCAAATCTGTTCAGGTAATGCTTTTACAGTCTAATTGTGATGCAACATAAAAGAATTAAGCTGTATGAATAGAGATCATAAGTCAACAGTAAGTCAATAACAGTAATGTGGAAATAAAAAAAAAATCTTTAACCGATGATTTAGAGAGCTGAAAAGCATCCTGATGGAATTTTTCTTCTTGATAGATATTATAATGAATCAAATATTACATGAATTATGTATGGATCAAGATTAACTATATGGAATTGATAATTTTTACTTGAGAATCATATACTATGGAAGCCCGTGGACCTTTTAAATGTAGGAACACACCAATTTGCAAATAACAGTCCCTTGTTAAGGTTATATGTTATCACTTGTAGATGAAATGGTCATGGAATTTTGAAGCCATCCCTGGAGTTTATAATGGCTTATGAATCATTTATGCCTTTGTGTAACCCCAATGCGCTGTTTAGATTTTAGAATCATTCTTATGTTCCAAAATGTTCACACTTCAAAGGCTAGTGTTACTTCCATGTACCTTTTTCTTTTCAGTTTGATCACTATTGAGTTTGTTCTAGTCAAAGCATCCTGAGGAATCATTGCTAAGGGAAGGGAGATGAGATTACAGACAGATATCCTGCGAAAAGGAGGAAAACCCACCAAGCCCCCATTGGGGAAAAAGAGGTAGAGAAATACTATTAGAATACCTAGAAGAGATTAGGTGTTTTTCCGTTAGAATTGAGTTATTTTATCTGCCATCCATCTTTCTCGGACCACAAATGGGATTTAATTCTATATCATAAATTCATAATCCCTTTCCAACCTATCTTATCCTTAAAGCAAAATGGATCTATAAAGGAGAAAGTAGCGCAGATTCGAGTTGCAGAAAACTGGAACCTGGGTGATGGGACTGGGAGTATACACCCATACCTGCCACCATGCTAGGCTCGGCCATTTGGTACTTATGAGAAAATTCGAGCATGCCAATTAGAAAGGATGAGAAATGTGGCACATACGAGAGAGCTTATAAACCATATGTATCAGTCTGAAACATTGTTACCAACATGATAAATACAGAATAAGGCATAAATACATCATGGGATTTTTCTTCGAAACCAGATACCAGCAAACCTACCAACACTTCTGAACCCTAACAGGTCTAAGAAAATCATAGCGAATGTTCTATTGCAGATTAAGCCCTGTCCTCAACTATGTGGTAATGAGTTATTGTAGCCATTACTTTGTTGTAGAAAAAAAATGATTCAAATTCATGAAATGTTACCTGAATAAAGTCAATAGGTTGTGAACCAGTTAGAAAAGAGCGAGAACTGATAAAACGTCCAAAGTCCATATATCCCTGAAACAGGTGAGCAAACGCACTGCCTTATTCACATAATGATCAAGACAAAAAGATTTGATGATAAATTGATAATACTGACCATCTATATCGAAATAATAAATTAGAACGACCAGAAGCTAGAAATATATGTCAGCAGTACGGAAAATAAACGTATTTAAATACAGTAGTTTAGTATAAAATGAGATGGCTTTTCCCATTACAAATGGCATTTCATGATGTCATACCGCTTGAGATCTTCTCTGCACATCTTTGCAGAACTGGACAACCAAATCAGAAGGTACTGAGCCCTGACATAATGATAATGTAACATGAGCTTATATCTGGATACACTTTCCCTAAGCCCATAATTGAATCTTAGTGTAAGTAGGCTGGAAGATTCTTCAGCATCTTATAATGAACTTCTGGTAATCACCTTTTCACTATATTCAAAGTTCTTCCCGATTAGATCTGTCTGGCGGCAGCTTAGGAGATGACAATTCGAAAGAATTTGATGTTGTTACAAATATATAAGTGAATATCACAACAAACGGAACAAGGATACAAAATCGACAAGGTGGCTATCGTTGTTGAAGGTGAAACAATTTGAATTTGGAACAACAACAATAGCAGTGGCTGGCCACTGCATGAAGGTAACCACCAATAAAACTGCAGAAGGAAATGAAAATTATAAAGAACTGCCAGAACCAATAACTATCATTGGCTAACAGTAACTAATGTCAAACTTCAGATTGACACAAACACAAACATGTGTGTTAACAAAATATGTTTAAGTGTAGAAAAGGAAAACCGTATCAGTGAAAATTGGAATTTTGTGGTGTGTATCAAACATATATTTTTCTGAATTATCAAACAAGAAATGGATCTTGCATAAAGTTTTTCAGAATACCAATATGCAATCTATACTTCAAGAAATACTTCTAATTATATGTTTCTTCAGTCAATTGGGTTTTAGTCTTTAGCAGAACTTGACCTCACATTGCACTAGGCTTTTTACACACCAAGAATCCTTCAAATTCCCCCCACCCACTTCATTTTGGAAGTTGGCCTTCAGACTTCTAACAGGAAACTCTAGTTTGGAGGCAAGCTAGGCCGCACAAACAGTACATAAATTTCAAAAGTAAAGTAGACACTTGTATAGTTATTTTAAAAACATAAGGTGCATAATACTCCAGTACCTTCGATTAACGAATGAATGACACTCGTAGTCATAGGACAGGGAACCAATGTTTTCCAGCCTGCCGACATCCCTATTCAGTTTCATCCCAGTCAAAAATGTAGAATGTACTTTCGACATATCATAAAAAGGTACTAAGTCACTATCAATTTTTATCATGATATCATCCAAACCATAATACTGCACTGAAATCCGATGCCATGATACCAAACCGTTTCCTTGGTGTTGGAAGAAAATTCACGAAACTAAACTTCTGCAAGCACAAGCAGGTCACCGTTAACACTCCACTATCCACTATATTCAGCCACACGAGCCCGGCGGAGGAGAGTTGCGGTGGAGAAGATAGAAAGGGGAAACCCCTGCCCCCTATGGATAAGGCGGTGGCTTCGAGAGAGGGGTGGCCCTGCAGGAAACGAACAACGAAGGACAACGAAGGGAGGCACAGCCCTAATGGCAGGACGGCGGCAGCTTCCCGGAATTCCGCGACGGCCAGAGTCCACACCATCCCGGCCGAGTTCGCGGGAAGTCGGTGACCGCTCGGGAAATCTCGCGGTTTGCGGGGGAGAGAGAGCAGCGAGGACTCACCGCGGGGGGTTCCGAGGGTGGCCGGCCGCCGGCGTCGAGAGGCAGAGGGCGCGCGCGCCGCCGCCTAGTGTGTGTACCACTGCCACTCCACTCCTGTCCACCGGCAAGCGGAAAGACCAAACAAAAAGGACAAAAAAGTAATTCCATAAAAACCTAACATTACTCTTTCCGTAAAAAAAAACTATGGCTTCTCACACTTCTTCAATAAATATCCTGTACATCGTAGACTCATTTTTTTTTGTCAATTTTATTTTGTGGCTAACAATTTGTCCACATATTTATAGCTGCTACAAACTTGCATAATCTTATTTGTGACAAAATTATGACCGGTAACCAAACATATCATGAAACTTTGAAACCATAATACTTGATACTTAATATTTATGTGCCACATGACAAAATACATGTGATTTTGCGATTTTGCGTAGTTTGGATTACAATATATGTGGGATTTTGAGAAATTTACTTAAACAAAAATAAAAGTAAATATAAATAAAAAACAAAACAAAAGCGCTAAAATGTTGGGGTTGCGAAATCCAGGCCGTCCGTTTGATCCATCCAACCCCACCGCCACCCCGCCCCTCACCGTCGGCGATGGCGAAGCCCCCGTCGTCGTCGGCGGCGTCGGGCGGCGCTGGTGCCGGCCGCGGCTCGGCCCACCACCACAGGACCCGCCTCCTCCTCCTGCCCCTCCTCGCCGTCGCCGCCTGCGCGTCCACCGCGGGCTTCCTCCTCCGCGGCGCCACGCTGGACCCCTGTGACGTCGACGCGCACGGGGGCTCGTCGGCGGCCGTCGCCACCGGCCGCACTGGCGCCGTCGCGGGGAGCCCCCTCGAGTTCATGAGGTCCAAGCTCGTGCTTCTCGTCTCCCACGAGCTCTCCCTCTCCGGTAAGGAACAGCAGTGTGCTTCAGTTTATTCTGTCGAGGAATCGCGCGATTTGTCCATGTTACTTTTGGAGAATGCGATACCTCCAAGATCGTTGCATAGATTTTATTTTTCGATAGCAAACAGAGCGATAGGAAAGTGAAATTTCTACTCCCAGTGCTCAGCACGAACTCATGATCCCTGAAAAAGGGAAAAAAATCTGGAAATTCAGATTATCACAGATCACAAATAAAATTGTTGAATGTGTCACTCTGCTTCAGTTGTTTATAAGCTGGAAACTTAGTTTGGAAGTTTTAGCATATATCTACCCAGTTCTCATTGACATTGTCACAGATCTCATAGCATTCTTTGCTGTTAGTGACATCTGTGAGTATATGTCTACTATCGTTACCAGAAACACTTTTGTTTTGATGCAGGTGGACCATTATTACTGATGGAGCTGGCATTTCTTCTGCGGCAGGTCGGTTCGCAAGTGGTGTGGATAACAAACCAGAGATCAGAAGAAACAAATGATGTTACATATAGCTTGGAGCATAAGATGCTGAGCCATGGAGTGCAGGTATGTTCTACCCTACTTATTTGGATTTTGTTGCAAATTACCCAGAAGTCAGCGGAGTATCTAATAGGAGTCCACATCGGCGAAAGCCACCTCCATGCTGTTCAAAACTACCTTAAAATATGGTCCAGGATGTTATTTGTCTGGATTTGGATGTTAGGTATGAAAACTAACAGGTTTTTCTGTTGAGGGTGAGAATTGGACTTTAGAGCAAAGTTCGATGGGTAAAAATGGACTTCTTCAATGAATCATAGCGGAAACAAAATTGTTGAATAAATCATCTTATGGAAACAAGAAATTGAATTACCAAAAATGTACTATTTTAGTTCTGAATTAGAACATATTTTAACTTTTTAGAGAATACTATCTTAATTGTTTGTGTTGAGAGCCACAGAAGAAAGCATAACGGAATAAAATATTACGCGAGAAGGGAAAATAAAAGAAGGGCAGAACTCAGAAGTTTTCATATTACACTTGAAACTTCAAGGATCAAACAGTTCAGTATAATTTGCATGAACTGTTTGATCCTTGAAACATCTTGTAGCATGCCATGTCATGCTTTTGCTCATGTACATTGTTGAGTCTTAATATAGACCAATAGATCAATACATACATTAACACTAACAGGGTTTCTTGTAACTGGTCTAATTTTATTCCATCATTCATCTGTATGTTACTATATGTACAGAATCCATAATATTTCCTTGCATTGCAAAGTTTTAACTGATTAAGATTGTTGATGAATGGGGCGATAAATAACTACAGATGAATATACTCCATTGTTATTGTCTTGTAGTCTTGGAGTGTTAGTTTTGATTTCTCTTGCCTGTTTATTTGCCAGTACTGCTAAATTTGATGTTCTACATACTAGTTGCAGTTCTATCTTGGTCTCATGTACTATGATTACCCTCTTAAATTTGTTCCAAATGGCCGTTTGCTCCTGAGAGAGTTACTAAACTGTTTGAACTAATTACTATGCAATATTTTATAGAATACTTATGTTGGAGTACAAAAGAAAAACAGCTCCAAATACTTTCCCTTCTTTTGGCAGACTTAACAAACACTTATACTCTCGTCAATCTTCACACTATCACTGGTTGCTCCATAGGTATTACCTGCTAGGGGACATGAGGCAATTGATACTGCCCTAAAGGCTGATCTTGTTGTCTTGAATACTGCTGTTGCTGGCAAGTGGCTTGATGCTGTTCTAAAAGACCATGTTCCCCAAGTTCTTCCCAAGATTTTGTGGTGGATCCATGAAATGCGAGGACATTACTTTAAGCTTGAATATGTCAAACATCTTCCTTTGGTTGCTGGGGCCATGATAGATTCTCATACAACGGCTGAATATTGGAAGACCAGGACTCATGACCGTTTGAAGTATGTGCAAAATTATTTACATTATATATGAGGTTTTGCTCTATAAAATGGATCATAATAGGCTATGATCAAATTTTTGTTCAGTGCTTTTAATTTCCTAAATTCATAGTTCACTATTATATAACTCTGATTTGCTTCCATGTAAAGAATACAGATGCCACAAACTTATGTTGTTCACCTCGGGAATAGTAAGGAGTTAATGGAAGTTGCTGAAGATAATGTTGCAAGAAGAGTCCTACGGGAACATATCCGTGAGTCTCTTGGAGTACGAAGTGAAGATCTTGTGTATGCAATAATAAACAGTATGTCCCATTTGTAGCTTTTTCTCTGTCCTTATTTCAACTTGATCACACCAATTAATTTCTCTGATTGATGTTAAAATACAGGTGTTTCACGTGGAAAAGGGCAGGACTTATTTCTTCAAGCGTTTTATCAGAGTGTCCAGCTCATCCAACAGAAGAAGTTAAAAGTGCCCACAATGCATGCTGTAGTTGTGGGAAGTGACATAAATGCTCAGACCAAGTTTGAGACACAATTACGTGAATTTGTGGTGAAGAATGGGATTCAGGACCATGTTCACTTTGTAAACAAGACATTGGCAGTGGCTCCTTATTTGGCTGCAATTGATGTGCTTGTCCAGAACTCTCAGGTGAGTCATAATTTTAGTAACACTTTCATTTCCTCTTGTTTTGCCAGTTCAGTGATGCCGTGTGATGCAAAATGTATGCCTTTTGTGTATTTGCACCATAGTTTGTTCTTTCTCTTCGTATTCTTTTGTGTGTGCATGCGTGCGTATAATCAATCACCTGTTGGTTAAGTGAGTCTGCTGCTAGCAGAAAGTCAAGCCTTTAATGTGATTTATAATTAGTTTTCCTATTTTTTGGGAGAGTTTTGAAGCACCTCTCATGTTAAGAGTAATACTCACTGTTCATTATTTCATCTGGAACAGTAAACTTGATAACTTATCTGGTTTGAACCAATCCATGTTATGGAGTTAATCATATTATTCTAGTCTATTCTGCCAGAACTATTAGCCTGATCCGAAACGTAGTAGCATCCAACTTATGTTCATTCTCACAACATGCTTAACAACTTAAGTTACTTGATAGGTTAAATTGGTTCTACATAGAGAATGCTTCAATATATTAGCATAGAATGTAAGGGATTGTGCTTATTCTCTACGTGATACTTACCATTTTGATTACTTTCTCTAGCTTTTGATTTTTTACAATGTCTCATGCTTAGTCACTCACCCATGACCATGGATCAGTGGTGGACAAAGCTTTAAAATACAGATGGGGCGACATCTAGCAAAGAGCTAGCCCTAATTAGATAATGGCACAACGCACATAAACCATAGTTGCCGGCTCACGGCACCGGTGTGACAGCGCACCACACGAACATTGAGCAAGTTAACAACGAAGATTAGCAGTCGAACAAACGTCAGAGTTAGATAGGCGAGGCAGCAGGCGTAGTCACGAAGATGAGAGAAGATGGATGCCTCATGCTGGGAATTAGGGATGAAAATGATTGAACACAAAATCACTTATTTAAAAACAAATTTATAGGCATTTGGGAATATTCATATTTAAAAAAGTCCATTTCACTCCCCGGGACTATTTCATTGGATTACTTAACCCCTAAAATATATTTTGCTCTGCTTAATAGCTCTTCTTTGTTTCTCTTTATACTAGTCGTATTTTAAGCACAAATTTTCTAAGCCATAAATGACAGCATTATCAAAGTATCAAAAATTTTTCAAAATAAGTGCTTCGAAACATATGTAAATAGTGATAAAAATTATTAACAAAATGTTAAGAGGTAGGTTATAATGAATCTATCAATTGTACCAAATTTATGTGCATATATATGACTTATATGTAGAGAGAGATAAAGAAAAGAGAAATGTTGTTAGGTAGTAAGGGGAACCGCTTTCAATAGTTGGGGGTATAAAACGAGATGAAAAATTATTTGGGGGTTAAGTGCTTCGCCAAAACAGTTCAGAGGAGTAAAGTGGATTTTTTTTATTTACCAATTTAACTATTTACTGTAGACTGTAATATGTGCTAAAGAAATTTAAAAAAATCGAATTTTATGTATGGACAAAATCAAAAATGGTCAAAACGATACTGCTTATACAGAAATAATACTCATTCGGTCATGAATTTTCATAAATGTTTTTATCCCTACTTAAAATACTTAATTTATCTTATTATTTAATAGTGAACTGATGACTAATGTACTAGAAAACAGGACTAGAAATAAGGTTTGGGGGTGTGGGGTGACATGGACCGTAGCTGGGCTGGCTGACCCACCCTGCCCAGTGGGTGTGTCCGTCACTGCATGGATACATGTATTGTTTCAGTGTGGCTAGTAATACCTGTATCAATCACATGCATCAGTAAAATAATGAAGTACACTGTCCATTTTTATTATTACTACTTGTTATGCCACAACGGTCAGCAATAATGCAATATGTTTGCTTTTCCGTAACCTTGTTCATTATGGCTAACAAGTAAAACCAGCCTCCAATTTTATACTTGCTTTTGTCCAAAGAAAAATATATACCTGTATAGATTTGTTATTCCTGGATTTCCCTCCCACTTCTCTTTGGAATGTTTACGTATAATAATACTCTTAAGTTAGATCAAGTCAATGAGCACGGAGTTGAAAGCAATGTAAAAATAGGGTATGATCGGTCTGCAAATAGTTGAGAGGACCTTATCTCCAGATTGGTCTATTGGTGTGCCAGTTGTAAAGGGTTCTGCTGGCACAGAGCGCTGTTCCTCCTGGTTAGGCCTGTGGAGAATGCTACTAGAGTACTACTAGTATATGTTAGGTATCAATAAGTACATCTCTGCAAAGCTAGAACGGGAAAGAATATCCATAAGCTGATGTGTTTTTGTTTTTGCTGTTCTTTTCGTATCCAGGCCCGTGGAGAATGCTTTGGAAGGATAACAATTGAAGCAATGGCGTTCAAGTTGCCAGTGCTGGTAATACTCCCTCCCTCCTTCCCTCTCTCTTGAAGTGGTCCTAGTTATAACCCATCCATTCAAGTAGATTTTAACTCACTAGTCTCAATGTAAGGTTTGAGTACAGTTTTGTTTATCGAAGTATATTAGCAAAAAAAGAAATTGCGTATCATGATTGTACTCAGGAATGCAAATGCAATGACACTAATTTCACATGATCCATTTATATAACCTCAGAGTTTAATGGTCAAGATTTCGAATGGTTAGCTGCGTAGATCTCAAGATAACATGTATTTATCGATGGAGAGTATAGTTTTCTACTTCTATTAATCATCATTCTGCCAGCTAGAAAGCCTTACCATAATACTCCTTTCGTCCTAAAAAATATAACTAATGCTACGAATCTGGACAAACCCTGTATTTTATTAACTATTTTTGAGACAGAGGGAGTTATAAAAAACTCCCACGTTCCATATGAGCCCTGGAATGTGGGCCAGCATGCCTCTGAATACAGAGTTATTATTGACATCATGAGCTTGGACTCAACTGTGGACTGTCTGACCGTCCCCACAAACCCTTTGGTTCTTGAGCCTGCCATCCTCTGTTTCAGCCGGCATTTCCTGCCTCATGTTTCCATATGACAAATTCATTGACTTGGTTTAAATGACACTGCACCCTCCTATATTTATCTATCTATCAGGGCACGGCGGCCGGAGGGACCACGGAGATCGTTGTGGATGGCTCAACCGGCCTCCTGCACCCTGCCGGGAAGGAAGGCGTCGCGCCTCTCGCGGATAACATGGTGAGGTTTGCGAGCCATGAAGAGGAGAGGGTCTCCATGGGGAAGAAGGGATATGGCAGGGTGAAGGAAATGTTCATGGAGCACCACATGGCTGGTAGGATCGCGGCCGTGTTGAAGGAAGTTCTGCAGAAATCGCGGGAACATTCTCACTCTTGAGCTTGTTTTTGTAGTGTCCAAAATGGCATTCTCAGTTTCTGTGCTAACATGCATGTAGATCCAGATTTTACCAAGTCCAAACTCGAGTTTGACTGTAACTTGCTGTCTGTTACATATCCATTCTTTTCTTTTTCTTCACGTTTTCTTTATTTTTGGTTTTCCTGGTTGGGTTTTAGTCATCCAACTTTACAACAACATTCTAATTGGTCATTTCTTATTGACGTGCTAGTAATCTTAGCTGTTTGTTTCTCTTTGCTGAGGTTGCGTTAGTGTTATCCATGTACGTGTCAGGCTGAAACTTATCCTCTACGGCAAACTGGAAGAGTGAAGAAAATTGTTTCTCCAAATCCCTAAACACTTGTTTATGAACCCACAAATAATCGTTCCTAATTAATTCAGTGGGCAATGATATAGTACAAATCATATCCATTGTTTGAGACATTCTTGATTTCTTGCCATGAAACAATACTATGTTACAAGCACGGCACGATCCTATACAAGATTGCATCAATCGCCGGCAACTTTCGGCGCCGGTCTTTTCTTCCCCAGCTTGTACCTGACCATCCTTAGGATCCTCAGGAACCAGTAGGCACTCACCATCTGCAAGCCCGTCGCCATCGCCTTGTTGAAGAAAAAAAATCATCAAGTTTGTGTATATGTATAACTGTACAAGTACCATGCAGAAATGGTAGCTGAGAATTTGGTATGCAGTTGAGATTCCGGTGCAACGGAGAGAGATTTGGACTGAATTGGTCAGATAATAATGGATATAGAATGGTGGATTGATACCTTAATGAGAATGGGGTTATCTGCCGTAACGGTGACGTACGTGAGGTATGGCCCAAAGCCCATTCGTGCCACCGAGAATATCACGGCGAACAAAATCTGCACATGCAACGTGAGTTTCGTTCTAAGTTTTTATTTTTTTTAAAAAAGTATTTAAACCCAATAAATTTTATAAATTCCTACGAAAATTGAGGTGATTTATTTCCGAAATACTCTCTCTCCGTTTTATATTAAAAGATGCTTTGATTTTCTTTGAGTCAAACTTTTATGAGCTTAATTGAGTTTATAAAAAAATATAGCAACTTTTATGACTCTAAATTAGTTTCATTAAATATATTTTAATATTATGTTTTTGTCAAAATATTATTATATTTTTTATAAAAGTTAAAGCCTCTTACTATAGTCTACAAGTAAAAGGAGTGCTCCATCCGTTTCATACTATAAGTCATTTTGATTTTTTTTTAAAATTTTTTAATTTGACATAAGCTTATAAAAAAAACTTGTGTTAGAAATGTTGATATATTTTGTTATGACATGAATCGGAGGGGGTAATAACCAGAGAGGTGATTGATGAGAAGGCGTACATCGACGAGGAGGTTGAGGTCAGTGTCCTTGACGCCGAACTCCTTGAGAATCTCGCGGAGGTGGAGCAGCGGGCTGGAGATCTCCGTGACGAACAGGCTGGCCACCATCTCCGTCCCGCACTGCACGCGCGCGCATGATTAACACAGCCTCGTACGTACGTTATTACTAGTTGTTAGCAACTAACCACCTAGTATTAACACGATCCTGCCTGCTTAGACCAACTAATTAATTTGATCGTGTAGTTAGTGGCTAATTACCCTCCGGTACGCGAGGCCGGCGGCGATGCCGACGATGCTGACGAGGTGGTGCACGGTGTTGTCCACCCTCACGTCGTCGTTGAGGTAGCAGCACGCCGCGTCGTACACCATGTACGACAGCGTCACCGCCAGCGCCTTCATCTGCGCACCACGACGACGATGAGGAAGACGACGACGACCTGTCGTATTATACGGTGTACGTGTACGTGTACGTACCTGGCGAGGGGAGGAGGCGGCGGCGAGGGGGCGGACGGGGCAGGACCAGTCGGCGACGGAGAGGCAGGCGAGGCAGACGGCGGCGACGGCGTGCGCGGTGGAGACGGCGCGGTTGCAGAAGTCGTACGAGCGCTTGGGGAAGACGCCGCGCACCAGCAGGAACGCCGTCCACCAGAACGCCACCCCGGACACCACCCACCCCACCATCGTCGTCCCCTCCACCGCCTCCATCTCCTCCCCCCTCCTCCGATCCCGATCTACACTACACACACACAGACGACGCGGCGGCGGCGGCGCGGAGGAAGAAATGCTGCTCTGTTGCGCGCGGCGTGGCGTGGCGAGGCGACGCGTTGGATGCTCTGCTTCGGGGTGGTTTGTTGAGGAGGAAATCGATGGATGGATTTAATGGATTAATGGGGAGAGGCGGTTGGGGACGGGTACGGGTCGGAGTCAGGTTGGTTTGTTTGCGCGGAGGTGAGGAGGAAGAAATGTGGAATCATCATCAACAGAGATAGCTATATTTTCTTGTTTTTTTATGTTATTTAAATAATCACTAAAATATTTTTTAAAAAATTGATAACATAAATTAATGTGAAATATCTCACTCCGTAAATATATAAGAAACTTTGAAAAAAAGAAAAATTGAACTAAAAATAGTTAATGTATATCCACACTTATATTTGCTATTATTTTATAACGTATAAAAATTAAATTTAAACCTATATATTTGTGAAATGATATATTTCATATTAATTATTTTAAAAAATTGATATCTATTTACATAACATTTAAAAAATGAAAGATATTTTTCAAGGGATAAAAACACTTTTCCTGGTCAATACGGGAAAGTGACGCTTTACGTCCGACCCGTTTCTGGGTTTTCTCTCCTTGTGTTGCTCGATTTGATTGATGATGGTGCGCGTGGGTGTACGTAAACCAGAAAAGCGTGTGTTTTTCAGGTTGGAGTAATATCGGCTATCATTTTTTAATTATTTTAATAAAGAGAATGGTCGGGATATTTTATATTTATTTATGACTTTAATTATTCGACGTTGACAAAAATTAAACAAAAACTAAACTTTAAAAATGATAATAGTCCATAAAAACATTATTATTATATTGATTTTGTGGAAGTCAGTACGTTAAAATAAAATTTCATACCGTTTTCACCCACGCAAACCAACGCTTATATACACTCATGTATATTTTATATCCACCCTACAATATATATTGATATATCATACTTACTCCATCAACAAGAACTCGAACAATAGCATCTAGAGAAGAATTTGAGAGAAAAAAACCACAATACCTTAATTAATAGAGTGATTTTATAGTTTTTGAGAGGTATCATATTTTTTAGTGTAAAATTTAGTATCTCCGATATTAGGAGGTATGGAAATTTACACTAAAAAATTTGATACCTCTTAAGGACGGTAAGATTTCTCTGATTAATAAGAAAGTTGTATTGATTGATGGATAGGTGAGGGATATTAAAAGTGTCAGTGTTAATGATAAGACATATCTCTTATACATGGGTTCATGGTATACGAAACTATCATATACCTAATAGTAAACAAGAAGGTATACTTTGGTTAAAAAATATGATAAATAAAGAAAGAAATTATAATAAAGAAAGAAATTATAATTATCTTTCCGAAATAGAAGGTGTTCCGGATAAGAAAGGAGAAGTAGAATTCTACTCGAACACTACAATAACTACTCAAATCATATCCATACTTGTTTTCCTAGTTTTATTTGGACAATGGGACATTCAAGGGTATAAATATAAGACCCCCTAGGAAAAGAAGAGATAGGCCAAGTCAGAATACAAACCTAGACAAACCCAATCTAGAGTCACAAAGGTAGACATGAGAAATCTAGACCTACCTTCAATCTCGCTGAGTTCATATTTGAGAAAGAATACTATACTAGCCGTCGACTATGTGTGAGAGCTTCATGCCACCAAGCCAACGTCGACTAGATTAGTTCATCCCAAATATTGTACTCGTTTGATACTGATATAAAGGCAACACCGGCTTCGCCCAACAGGAGTAGGGCTATTACCTGTCAGTTAAAGGAATCGAACCTATATAAAAATCTCTGTCTCCCATTTCTTTTACCTTGATCTCGCGTATACCCTGGTTCTGATAATCCTCATAGTCTACAAATACCGTCTGCGGGTATAACCTATCGTCAGAGAAATTTTTTTCTCAATTTATGAATTGGTGATAGGTAAGAAGGCAGAAGTTGGTTTATTTTTGAGACAAATTTCAAACTTTAAAAGTTAGTTTATTTTGGGACGGATGGAGTACGTGATCTCTAGGCGTCATTGGGAAAATGATTTGAATGTGCAAACCACCATGCTTGATATACTAAACTAGATGAATGCCCTGCCATGTTGCTGCGAAAAATTAAGTTATATAATATGTACAAATAAGATGCAATATGATTATTAAAACTAAAACAAATTGATACTTGTGAATTTTGAGCCTAAAAATAATTGAGATTGAGAAGAAACAAGAGATAATTTGAACCATAAATCTATCATCCAAAGACTTAAAAATAATTTGAGTGATAATTTGGGTGATGTGGCTTAATAAGAAAAGAGAGAAATAACATTAAATATACATAGTGAGAATGAACTATATAAGTATATAGGATATGTCCCATTATATAAGGGATTATAGAGTACTAGTTATTCAATCAATTAACTCTTATTTAAATTTCTACCTATATTACTTCTAACCATCTTTCCATTATCCCCATGTCTCTCATTTAATGAGAATGTTATAGTCTTTCTCCTTCTTATTTTTTTCAAAACAAGCTAGAATCATCTATATTATAGGATGGAGATAGTATAAATAAAGGGTAAACAAACCACTAGGAGTTATATGTAAATATTGACATGCAATGGGGTTGTTCTGTTTAACCCCTAAACCAATTGGCTGTTTTGTTTCTATAATAGAAAGCCAAATCAAATAAACCTCTAGAGTGGTTTTATATGTAGTTTTGTCACCATAGTGTCTGATATGGAGATGACTCCCCTAAGATTAAAAAGAAAGTAGAGGTGACTCAAGCAATAGCATGCATATTAGTGTTAATAATGCTAAGAACCTATGGGTGATCTAATCCACCCAGGAAAATAGGAATAGCAGTTCCTATTCTAACCGCCAAGGAGAGAGAGGAGCGATCTCTTTGGCGTCTCTCTGTCGATCCGACGCGATGGTTCCAAACCATCGCGTCTCTACGCTTGACACCCTTTCCCGTGTATAAATTGTGAATGCCAATTGGTCAATAAAAAAAGAACTCTCTCTCGCTCAATTCTCTCGCACAATCCCAATTCGAACATGTTATCAGCCATATTCGCTCTTGCGAAGGAGAAGAGGAAGAGAAGGAAATCAATTGTGAATGTACGATGCCTACCTTCGATTTAATTTTGGATGTCGTTCTCCCTCACCGGCACCGTGCTAGCCATCTCCACCACCTTCTTCGCCGATCGATAAGGCAGCGTCTGGGCTACCGCGCCCGTGCCAAGATATGGGTCGGTGGCCGCCACCACCAACCCCGATTCCGTGTGGTCGCTGACGACGTATTGGTCATTGCTCCACCGCCCCTGGCGCCACCGGTTCGTGACTGGCTGGAAGCCATGGCAACCTTTCACGTCCAAGTTCGGGGCGTACAATATTGTATCATCCACGGATGGGCGGTGGTGGAGTCGCTCGGGAGCGTCTCTTGCTTGCTCTCGCTGGACATGGAGTCACCACGTCCAAGACACATTCTACTGATTCGCCCTGTTAATTTACAAAATTCTTTAAATTTTGTATTTTAACATAGCAAATCCTCTTAATTATGTAAACATGATTAATGGAGGATTTAATGCATGTTTAACTACATATTTTTACTTGGAATTAAGCCATATGTAGATGGAAACCTATACTTTGGTCACAACGACCATAACCTAGGCAGCGAGTATCTCACCCATCATTAAGTGGTCTACATCTTAAAGATGATTACCTAGATGGAGTCCTACACATTGGCCACAATGGTCATAATCTAGGCAGCGAGTATCTCGTCCATCATTAAGTGGTCTACATCTTAAAGATGATTACCTAGATGAAGTCCTACACATTGGCCACAATGGTCATAATCTAGGCAGCGAGTATCTCGCCCATCATTAAGTGGTCTACATCTTAAGATGATTACCCAGATGAAGTCCTACACATTGGCCGCAATGGTCATAATCTAGGCAGCGATTATCTCGCCCATCATTAAGTGGTCTACATCTTAAGATGATTACCCAGATGGAGTCCTACACATTGGCCACAATGGTCATAACCTAGGCAGTGAGTATCTCGCCCATCATTAAGTGGTCTACATCTTAAGATGATTACCCAGATGGAGTCTTACACATTGGCCACAATGGTCATAATCTAGGCAGTGAGTATTTCGCCCATCACAAAGAGATCTACATCTTACGATGATTACCCACATGTGTTATTCTGAGAATATGTTTTGAAAATATGAGATTATTTTAAATTTGGATGTGCACAAGGTAGTGGAGACCTAAACACTGGCTGCGGTATATTCATTCGAATATATTTGCCTGGAGACCATGTTTTAGGCAGCGAGTAAAGCTTGCCCACTATTGAGAGATCTACTCCACTGTTTAATTACTTGGAGATTATCCACATTGTGCCTTCTAATTTTGAATTCTAACTCAAATTGTAAGGTATATTATGTACATTTTTTTTGAAACATTACAAAATATGCGGTCTTACATTTAGCATTGAGATTACAACATCAATATCATGCTTTTGTTAATTTACCTATGTAAATTAATAATGTCAACCATGATTGTAGGGACATGGTAATTAGAGAGTTTGATGAACTCGCCCTTGATGGGAGTAACTATCCAATTTGGGCTTCGGATATCAAAATAAATTTTGCTTCTCGTGGGATTTCTAATGCAATTGAGGAACCCAACGATGGGGATCCACCAATTGAGGACAAGAAAAAAAAAGCCCTTTTCCTTCTTAGGCTCTATATCCATAAAGATCTCAAACATGAGTATATGTTGGAGATGAGCCCACTCAACCTATGGAAAGCTCTCAAAGAGCGGTATGATCAGCAAAAGAAACTCATCTGGCTTGAGGCTAGTTATGAGTGGAATCACTTACGCCTACAGAATTTCAAAACTGTGGCAGAATACAATCATGCTGTTCATACCATTTGCTCCAAGTTGAAGTTTTGCGAAAAAGAGCCAACGGAGGCTGAGAAGATAGAAAAAACTCTATCTACTATGCTTCCGGAGGACAGGATATTGAATCAACAGTATCGCACCAATAATTTCCAGCATTATTCTCAGCTTATACACACATTGACTCAGGCAGAAAAACATCATGGGCTTGCTATAAAGATTGCTCAACAACGCCCTCCCGGCTCTGCCCCACTGCCTGAGGTCCATTTCAATGCCCAAATTAAAGCTGAAAATAAGAAAAGATTCAAGGGAAATTCTTCGAATAATCCTAAGAATCCAGCTGAAAGCGCAAGTGCAACAATAGGCGCAAATCCAATAGTCGAAAGAAAGGAATAGGAAAGGGTAAGACACCACAACCTCGTGGCAAAGGCAACAAACATTGCAATAGGTGTGGATCGGACTATCACGTCGCTAAAGATTGCCGTATCCCGAAATCCTGTATCAGAAATCCCTCAAGGAGAAAAAGTCTTCTGAGGAACCAAGATATGAAGCTCACTTCAATCTTACCAACGAAGTAAGACCCGAGGTTGAAAGTTCTCAGCAGGCTCCTATTGAACCAGAGAACAATCTCGATCTTCTCCCAGAGGATATTGCTCCACTTTCTGCGATGCATGATATGCTCATCGAATACTGCTCAACGGACCCACTTGGAGATTTATTGTAATCTTAGTGCGTCACACTTGGAGATGAAACTGCTTTCATCTCAGTATGTTTGAGACAGTATATAGATATCCTATAGTTTGTCAAAACCATAGTTGTTGTAATAAGTAGATAAGTACAAACTCCCTTATATTGTAAGGTTGTAAGACTTGCTAGTCATTAGAGTATGTACTATTAAAATATTTGTAAACAACGTACTATGTACTTGATGTTTTACTTATCGTATGTATATATATGTATATATATTGAATACAGAATTCTTCCTAAGCAATTCTTCTTTCACTATAGATGTCTAAGGATATCACTCCGATTGGAGATGAATTATGTCTTGTGGATAGTGGTACCACAAACTCTATATTTAGGGAGATCAAATACTTTCAAACTCTCAAAAAGAGAGAAGGCAAAGTTTTGACCATCGCTGGACGCGATACTGTGATAGTTGGCTCCGGACGAGTAACTATTACACTCCCAATGGGCACACAAATTATAATAGAGGATGCATTACTGTATCCCGATTCAACTCGTACCCTACTAAGTTATAGAGATATCCGTCAAAATGGGTTTCATATTGAAACCCATATGTATAATCGAAAAGAATTTCTTCTCTTAACAAGACAAAACGGATATGGCAAACGGATTTGCGAGAAAATTCTATCTCTCACATCGGGATTGTATTATACATACATTAAGCCCATTGCACATCACATGTTGCGTATAAAGTAATTTTTCAAAATGTTGATGCATTCCACACTTGGCATGATCGACTTGGGCACCCCGATATCGGGATGATGAGAAAAATTATTGGCAACTCTATTGGTCATCATTTGATCGCTGACAAATTTCCCAAATCCTCTGATTTTGTATGCACTGCTTGTACAACTGGGAAACTAATTTTGAGACTATCTTATCTCAAAATTAGAGCCGAACCATTTAAATTCCTGGAACGTATTCAAGGAGATATTTGTGGCCCTATTGTGCCAAAATCTGAACCGTTCAGGTACTTTATGGTTTTGATTGACGCATCTACTAGATGGTCTCATGTGTGTTTTCTTTCGACACGAAACCATGCCTTTGCCAAACTAATGTCTCAAATTATAAGGTTGAAGGCAAGTTACCTTGAACCTCGGATTCAATCAATCCGTATGGACAACGCTGCCGAATTTCAATCTCATGCATTCGATAATTATTGTGGCATTAGGAATTCAGGTTCAGCATTCTGTTTCATATGTCCACACACAAAATGGTTTGGCTAAATCACTGATCAAAAGAATTAAGCTTATTGCTGGACCATTATTAATGAATTGCAAACTACCTTCGTCGTGTTGGGGTCATGTTGTACTGCACGCTGCTGACCTTGCCCAACTACGACCAACTGCATATCATGAAACTTTTCCATTGCAGTTAGTACATAGAAATTCTCTAAGTATTTCCCATTTGCGTAAGTTTGGTTGTGCTGTATACGTACCGATCTCACCACCATAGCGTACCGCTATGGGCCCACATAGGAAAGTGGGGATCTATGTGGGATTTAAATCTCCGTTGATCATAAAGTATTTAGAACTGTTGACAGGTGATCTATTTACTGCCTGGTTCGCTGACTCTATCTTTGATGAGGAACATTTCCCGGCATTAGGGGGAGACTTCAAGTACCAGAAAGAATGCCAGGAAATTGATTGGGATGCCCAATATATTCCAGCCTCAGATCCACGTACTACTAAAACTGAACTTCAAGTTCAAAAAATTATACATTTGCAAAGACTTGCAAATAACCTACCAGATGCATTTACTAATTATAAAGGTGTGACCAAATCTTTCATTCCCGCTCAGAATGCGCCAGAAAGAGTGGAGGTACCAAATAAAACCATTCAACTTCCACTCACTAAAAAGAGAGGAAGACGTATGGCCACTAAGCGAGATACAATTGCTAACAAGCAAAGAAAGATGATAAATGCAAACCAACCTTTAGTTGGTACACACCAAACTGATACTATATATCAAGCAGATCGTGATGATCTGCAATCTAGCTCGGTGGTGCACAATGCTGAGACTAGAAATTCGGAAGACCATAGACAAATTGTTTCAGAAGATCACAATGAGTCTATAAGGGTTGATGAAATTGCCATCAACTACTCTGAAACTGGAGAATCTTTTGATAGAAGAGCTACAATTGTTGACACCTATTTTTTCGAACAAATTGCCGAATGCCTCCAAGTTGATCTAGAACCTAGGTCTATAAAAGAGTGTCAAAAGCGCTCTGACTGGAACAAATGGAGGGACGCAATTGAAACGGAATTAGCTTCGCTTTATAAAAGAGATGTATTCTCGGCAGTTATGCCTACTACTCATGGTATCTTTCCTGTGGGATACAAATGGGTTTTCGTTCGGAAACGGAATGAAAACAATGAGGTGGTGAGATATAAAGCAAGACTTGTAGTACAAGGTTTTACGCAAAACTTATTCTTCGGTTATAAGTGGTATAATTTTTCGATATTTAATATCATTGGCAGTACAAAATCGTCTATCTATGCAGTTGATGGACGTAGTGACAGCATATCTTTGTGGGTCACTTGATTCTAATATTTACATGAAGGTTCTAGATGGAATCGACATCCCGAATCAGAAGGTAAATCGTAACATGTATTGTATTAAGTTGCAGAAGTCATTTTATGGCTTTAAAACAATCGGGCAGGATGTGGTACAACCGATTAAGTGAATTTCTTTCTCTAAAGGGATACATTAAAAGTGATGATTGCCCGTGCGTCTTCATAAAATATCTCCTATAGGTCTTTTGCATTATCTCAGTATATGTCGATGACCTTAACATTATTGGCAATACACGAGATATTGATGAAGCACGTCATCATTTAAAGACGGAATTTGAGATGAAGGATTTGGGTCAAACCAAATTTTGCCTAGGTCTACAACTTGAGCATTTACCTTCTGGAATCCTTGTGCACCAAAGTGCATATACCCAGAAAATATTGGAGAAATTCAATATGGACAAGTCATATCGTTCTAAAACTCTTATGGTGGTTCGCTCTCTAGACGTAGAGAAAGATCCATTTAGACCAAAGGAAGATGGAGAGGATGTTCTAGGACTTGATTTTTCATATCTCAGTGCTATTGGCGCCCTTATGTATCTTGCAAATAGTACGCGACCAGATCTGACTTTCGCGGTAAACCTATTAGCACGGTAGAGCGCTGCTCCTACCAAACGCCATTGGACTGGAGTTAAGAATGTCTTCCGATATCTTAATGGCACAAGAGATTTAGGACTTTTCTTTAAAAAGATCAGGATCCGACTTTAATTGGGTATACTGATGCTGGCTATCTATCCGATCCCCACAACGCTAGATCACAAACATGATTCGTATTTTTACAAGGTGGGACCGCTATTTCATGGAAGTCTAAACATATTCTGATAGCTACTTCCACCAATCATTCTGAAATAATTGCATTATATGAGGTATCATGTGAATGTGTATGGCTTCGCAGAATGATTAATCACATATTAACATCTTGTGGTACTAGTTCATTAGAATCACCTACTATTATCTATGAAGATAATGCCGCTTGTGTTGTTCAGATGAAAACTGGTTATATTAAGAGCAATATCACTAAGCATATTGCTCCTAAATTATTTTATCCTCATGAGCTTTAACAACATGGAGAGATAAACATCTTACAAACTAAGTCTTGTGATAATCTTGCTGATTTATTCACAAAATCTCTACCATACTTCACGTTTTTCAAATGTCACTACTGGAGAACTGATCTTTGGTCGGAATCAGAAAAACCAGAATAGTCCCGGTTCGAATATGAACCGGGACTAAAGATTAACTTTAGTCCCGGTTAAAAAAGGTAACGGGTCGCGATGATCTTTAGTCCCGGTTGATAACACCAACCGGGACTAAATATCATCTTTAGTCCCGGTTCAAACACCCACCGGCCCTGTCAGGCTGGTGTCAGGGGGGCGGGGATCTTTAGTCCCGGTTGGTGTAATCAACCGGGAGTAAAGTTCCTAACTTTAGTCCCGGTTGGTAGTATAAACTGGGACTAAAGATCCCACTGGCCCTGTCAGGCTGGTGTCAGGGGGGCGGGGATCTTTAGTCCCGGTTGGTGGTATAAACCGGGACTAAAGATAATTTAGATCTATAGTCCCAGTTAGTGTTATTAACCGGGACTATAGTGATCCACCTTTTTATACTTCTTCTTCCTCCTCTAGCCCGAGCCATTGCTGCCAAGAGGAGGAGGAAGAAGGGAAGTGCTGCCAAAATTTTTGATAAATTTGTTTTGGTGATAATATACAAATCGGAGAGATCGAAAAGGTTAGCAAATCCATTCTCTAATAATGTATGCTTAGCATATTGCATTTATAGCTTTGTTTCTATAAAATATTTTCTCCATAAATGTTTATGCAAAATGATGAGGGAGAAAATATGTTAGGCAAAATTAGGTTGATTTTGAGATTAGAAAATTTGGATAATGATGTTAGGCAAAATATGTTAGGCAAAATTAGAATATTTTCTCCATTCTCTTTTCTAGAAATTAGTTTCGCTTTGAATAATGATGTTTTAAATTTTTGTATGATTATTTAATTAGTTTCGAGAATGTGGATTTCGTTAGTAACATTGGACTATTTGATGTCTAGATGGATCGACAATGGATGTACACCGCGGAACGACGGTCGAAAGAGTTTATTGAAGGCGTGCATTATTTTTTGAAGGTGGCCAATGCTAACAAGTACAAGGGTTTCATGTGTTGTCCATGCAAAAAGTGCAGTAACCGAAAGGAGTATTCATCATCAAGAACTATTCATGCGCACTTGTTTGAGTCTGGATACATGTCTAGATATAATTGTTGGACCTCGCACGGAGAGCTAGGGGTTACAATGGAAGAAGATGAAGTAGAAGACGAGAATATTCCGGGCTGGGCTCATCAATACGGTGGATTTGACGAAAATCCGGAAGGCGAGGCGAACGAAGCTGTTCAAGATAACGTCGCTGTAGATGATCTTGGTCAAATGTTGCGGGATGTAAAGGACGGCTGCGAAAGTGAGAAGGAGGTCCAAAAATTGGACCGTATGTTAGCAGACCACAAAACTTCGTTGTACCGAGGTTGTGAACAGGGGCACAAAAAATTGGGTACGACGCTAGAATTCTTACAATGGAAGGCAAAAAATGGTGTGAGTGGCAAGACATTTGGCGAGTTATTGAAACTCGTCAAGAACATTCTTCCGGAGGGAAACGAGTTGCCCGAAACAACGTACGAAGTTAAGAAGGTGGTATGCCCTCTAGGACTAGAAGTACATAAGATACACGCATGTCCGAACGATTGTATCCTCTATCGCGGTGAGGAGTACGAGAACCTAGAAGCATGCCCGGTTTGTAAAGCACTACGATACAAGATTAGACGAGATGATCCAGGTGATGTTGACGGACAGCCTTTGAAGAAGAGAGTTCCTGCTAAAGTGATGTGGTATTTCCCTATAATACCGTGGCTCAAACGTTTGTTCAGGAACAAAGAGCATGCTAGCATGATGCGCTGGCACGCAGAAGAACGTCAACAAGACGGGATGCTGCGACACCCCGCCGACGGGTCGCAGTGGAGAAACATTGACAGAACATTTCCAGACTTTGGAGAGGATGCCCGAAACGTAAGGTTCGGTTTAAGTACAGATGGAATGAATCCATTTGGAGAGATGAGCAGCGGCCATAGCACTTGGCCTGTTACCATGTGTATCTACAACCTTCCCCCTTGGCTATGCATGAAGCGAAAGTACATCATGATGCCAATTATCATTCAAGGCCCAAAGCAACCTGGTAACGACATTGATGTGTACCTAAGACCACTGGTTGAGGATCTTCTTCTGTTGTGGAACAAAGAAGGTGTCTCCGTGTGGGACGAGGACAAACAGGAGCAATTTATCTTGCGAGCGTTGTTGTTCGTGACCATTAACGATTGGCCTGCACTTAGCAACCTATCAGGACAGTCAAACAAGGGGTACAAGGCTTGCACCCATTGCATGGATGAAACTGAAAGTACGTATCTGAAACACTGCAGGAAGGTTGTTTACATGGGCCATCGTCGATTCCTTGTTGCTACCCATCCTGTACGGAAAAAAGGCAAGCATTTCGAACAGAAGGCAGACCACCGTACTAAGCCTAAACATCGCAACGGAAAAACCGTGTTTGCTATGGTGAAAGATCTGAAAGTAGTATTTGGAAAGGGACCTGGCAGCCAACCTATAGAGAGCGAAGATGGTCACGCGGCGATGTGGAAGAAGAAGTCTATTTTTTGGGAGTTACCCTATTGGGAAGTCTTAGACGTCCGGCACGCGATCGACGTGATGCACCTCACTAAGAACCTTTGCATCAACCTGTTAGGCTTCCTAGGTGTATATGGGAAGTCGAAAGATACACTTGAAGCACGTAATGATCTCAAGCATATGCAACAACGCGAAGACCTTCACCCGGAACCGAAGGATAAAGGAAGCCATTACTTGAGTCCTGCAAGCTACACCCTGAGCAAGGAAAAGAAGGAAAGTATGTTTGAATGCCTGGAGAGCATCAAGGTACCGTCTGGATACTCCTCGAACATAAAGAGAATAATAAGCATGAAGGAAAAGAAATTCACAAACCTAAAGTGTCATGACTGTCACGTATTGATGACACAACTGCTTCCTGTTATAATTCGTGGTATCCTTCCTGATAATGTCCGGGGAACAATAACAAAGCTATGTGCTTTCATGAACGCAATTTCGCAAAAGATCATAGATCCAGATAGTTTAACAACCCTTCAAGAGGACGTGGTCCAATGTCTCGTCGGCTTTGAGATGATCTTTTCACCGTCATTCTTCAATATAATGACGCATCTTCTATGTCACCTTGTGAAAGAGATCAGTATTCTCGGTCCTGTGTACCTACACAACATGTTTCCTTTCGAGAGGTACATGAGCGTTCTAAAGAAATACGTTCGTAACCGTTCTTGTCCGGAAGCAAGCATCGCCAAGGGTTATGGAACAGAGGAGGTCATTGAGTTCTGCGTAGAATTTATTGAAGACCTCCGTCCAATCGGGGTACCCGAATCAAGCCATGAGGGGAGACTACGGGGAAAGAGGACTCTTGGAAGAAAAACAATAATGACCGTGGACAACGATTTATTCCGTAAAGCACATTTCACGGTTTTGCAACAATCTTCGTTGGTGGCTCCTTACATCGAGGAGCACCTGGCGATTGTTCGGTCGAAAAACATCGGCAAGTCTGATGCATGGATTACACGCCATCACATCGATACTTTCCCCGTTTGGCTACGACAACATCTAATGGGTGCAGAAACCATTGACCGATAACTAGCCTTCTTGGCGAGGAGGCCTTCTTGCTCGATATCGACATTCCAAGGATATGAAATCAATGGGTATACATTTTACACAAGAGCCCAAGACAGAAAGAGCACAAACCAGAACTCTGCTATACGTATCGACGCCATGAGATACGATGGTGCAACTAGCACGTATTATGGTGTCATCGAGGACATATGGGAACTAGACTACGGACCCTTGAAGGTACCTCTGTTTCGATGCCAATGGGTTAGGCTCACCGGTGGAGGCGTAACGATTGATGACAGTGGGATGACAACGATTGACCTAAGCAAGGTTGGATACTCAGACGAATCTTTCGTCTTAGCCAATGATGTCACACAGGTTTTCTACGTGAAGGACATGTCTAGCAAACCAAAGAAGGGTAAAGGACCCGATGAGCCAAAGCGCCACGTGGTTCTCCCAGGCAAAAGGAAAATCATCGGAGTCGAGGATAAGACTGATGAAGATTACGATCAGTTCAACGGGCAACCTCCGTTCGCGGTGACGGTTGACCCGAGCATCCTCCTTTCAAAGGAGGACACCCCTTACTCATGCAACGATCATAGCGAAGGAACATTAGTGAGGAGAAAGTACGTGAGAAAAACAGTGACATAGGTTGTTGTATGGACGACGCAAATTATTTACAATATATTGAAAGCCATGTAATGTTTGTGTTCTTTACTACTACAATTATATATGTAGTACCAATTTTGAACTATTTAAATAGGTAATATAGTATTAGATAGTAATATCAATTATTGGAATGTAATATCAAATTGAAACGTCATATGTTATTTATATGTGATTATTTATATTTAATAATAATTTAAAACTATTTAAATAGATAATATGGTAGTAGATATTTTAATACTATTCAAATAGTATTTAAATTGGTCTATATGTGATTATTTATATTGAATAATAATTTAAAACTATTTAAATAGGTAATATGATAGTAGATATTTTAATACTATTCAAATAGTATTTAAATTGGTCAAATTTTAATTATATATCATTATTGGAATGTAATATCAATTTTGAACTATTAAATAGGTAATATGACATTATATATTTTAATACTAACATTTTCATGGGCATTGTTTCAATCTTTAGTCCCGGTTGTTAAACATAGCCGGGACAAAAAGAAAATTTGGCCGAGTGGGAAAACATCTTTAGTCCCAGTTGGTGGCACCAACCGGGACTAAAGATATCTTTAGTCCCGGGTGGTGCCACGAACCGGGACTAAAGATAACATCTTTAGTCCCGGTTGGTGCCACCAACCGGGACTAAAGATCCCGACTATAAAATGTTGGGCGCATCGTCTTCTCCGGATCCACACTTAGCCGTTTCTTATTTTCTCTCCACTCTCAGCGCGCACGTCCTCCGTCTTTGCCGCCGTCGTCGTCTTCGTCGTCTCCGCCGCCGTACGTCGTCGCCGTCCGCACCGCGTCTCCCGGTCGAGGTTTGGACCGATCTCCATCTTTTCTTCCGTCCGTTTTCAACAATGGCACGTACCGCACCGCCGTCGCCATGTTGGCTCGTTCCCGTGCCACCGCCGCCGCCGCTGGCCGCGCCACAACACGGCGGCGCGGCCGCCACGGCCGCGCCACCACGACCGCCGCCACCACCACGGCCGCGCCACCAGCCGCCGCCACAACACGGCCGCGCCACCACCACGGCCGCCGCC